>OY728125.1:506337415-508837415 GCA_963277665.1 Viscum album
TTAACCTTTGAATAATCAACTTTGGAGCCATTAGAAACCGAATATGAATTTATTATAAATTAATATTTCTAGCTTTTCCAAAGGTGCCCCTCACCCCTCTTATAAAAGGGCACTCCTCCTTCTCATTTCTTCACACATTCAAAGCCTTTTGGTTCGGCCAAACTCTACCCAAATACTCTACCAACATCCCTCACTACAACCTAGAGGCCTTAGTTTGATCATAAAGCCAACCTAAGAAGCCCTTTTGATCAAATCAAAAGGAAGAACCCGGAGAATAGGTAATGTTTTCACCACCCCTTTTCAAGTTCCTTTCTTCTTCCACTTCTTGTTTCTTTGTTCTTACCATTATAAAATAATAACTCCAGTATCTCACATATACTTTGATGATATTATAAATATGGTACAACCATATTCAGTATTCTATCCACCCTTTGAATAACATGTCACCATACATGCGTACGTACGGCTTACCGTCTCCACGTCGTGGTGCAATTGTTATTCAATATAATATTATTTGGATGGGTATAATAATGATGTGTAACTCATGTAAATAATAAATATAACATGTTAATGATTCTGTATATATGATATACCATCCATTTATATATTATTTTAATATCAAAAGAATGATATTGTCGCTCGTGCGTACGTACGGACTACCGTCTCCACGAACGCGATGAGATTCATTCTCCATCGTATCCATTCAAGTATAATTATCATTTGATGATTTAAAAATGATTTTTAAGGACTTGATATCATTCTAGATATGAATAATATACAACCTATCCTTTACAAACATGTCTTACGTAACAAAACATATAAAAGAAAACAAGTAAGTTAACACCCGAAACAATGATAATACTAAGATATTATTATCAAATCAATATTAAAAGATCATATATGATATCACATTAATTTATATTATTTCACCATTATACAGGAGGTTAACCTACCCCTACCAAGGAAAAGTACAAGGTAAGGGTTATTTCACAATCTCTTCATTATCCGAGGTTGTTTATATGTAATAATCTACTGGGATCTCTTTATCATCCACATCCATGTTTCTTAAAAATGTATTTCAAAACATTTTTACTATTTACTAGAATATGAGTTAAAGTCATTTATACCCTTTTGGACTTTTATAAGTGGTTTATAAAGGAATCTTTCAATCGTTTTCAAAACAAGATCCTTTTTAACCTTTTCGACAGAATTAAGGTAAGAATGTTTTTTTTAACTTATACGGCGGGTGCGGCTATTTTCCGCCGTTATAAAATCTTCAAAGCTTCCCTTACAAGCTTATAAGAATATTTTCAAAGAAAATGTTTTATTTTATATGGATCTTAAATGATTTCAAAATAAAAGGAGATATTTCTTTAAAAAGAATTTTGATTTCATCTATGTCAACATCCTTTGATGGATTTTAAGATTATTTGAAGTTGATTTATTATGATACAAAACTTCTATATTGTATTGAAGGTTTTGTGATATGTTTGACTATGGATGTGCTATTTTTATACCATTCATGGTTTGTGGTTAAAGTATTGACATTTCGTATGCTAGTTTTAATACGAATGTTTATGTTATGTTTAAACCTGTTCATATGAGGAATGCATTGGACTTAATAAGTGACGGGTGGAGCCCGCTATAGCTCCTCAATGCATCGGTAGGTCTCATTAGACAAACTAGTGTCTTGGCACAAGGCCTTGACAAAATCTTATTTGTAGTCTTGGCACGAGGCCTTGGCTATGTGGTTATGATAGTCTGGCATTATGCATTCCAACATTATGAAAGCGGTTATTGATTATTCATGTGATTATTTGATTAGTAGAATATCCATGTGAATAAGTAAATGGCATTATTTCATTTTTCTTTTTCCATACTTTGTTTAAGTTCAAGTTTAAAAGGCTTTTGTTTTAGTAATGCATTGCCTTAAATGTTTATACTTATTTTGAATGTTCCGCTATATTGTTATCCTTACTGGGCTTTTGAGCTCACCCCTTTTCAATGTTTTATTTTTTCCAGGATGTGAAGAAGTATGTTATGAATGACCTGCAGGGATATTATGAGGGGATAATAGTGTGGACTGTGGAGACATTATGTTGTTGTAGTAGTTTTTCATTTTATGATGTAATGTAAAACTTATGAATATATCTAGTGTTTCCAAGGCTACTAAACCAATCGGTCTTTCGAGATTTGATCTTTCTTGTGATCATGACAATGTTATGTAATAATGCACCGACTCTGGGTAACTAGGGTCGGGGCGTTACAGTTGGTATCAGAGGAAGTTTAGTACAAACCTTGGAAGCTAGATTTAGATAAACTCTGATTAGAGCACGTAGACCTAAGATGAACTTTGAGGATTAGTATAGAAGAACTTCCTAGAATTTTGGTATTGTAGAGATTTTGTGAGTTTTCCGAGAAATACATCCCTGTCTGGATACGAGCAGGTAGAGGCGGCTCTGGCACAGATGTAACTAGGGGTAAAACCCAAAAACACCGCTTTGAGCTAGACTCGAACGGGAACTGGTGCACGACAACGGGCCTTGCTGCACTCTTGGTTATGACACTCCCGGGAGATATGCTTAGGATAACTGTCATTTTTCTTTACAAATCATTTTGAAGGGATTATGAGTATATACTTCCTCAAAGAAAACATTCTTATGATTATGGATTATATCCATAAATAGTTCAATTTATGTTAAGTGTTTTATAAGTATGGGATTATGTATTTTGATTCATAAACTGATCTAGTTTATGCCATTGTTTAGAAATGGCGCCTAGTGGAAGAAATGGAAACCGTATCAATGCACTCACCCCATGTAGGGATTGCCCTCCTGCTCAAGATAATTATAGTGGAGCTGGTGATGCAACTGGAGCCGATCAGCTAATCACCATACTGGGACAACTTACTCAGGTTATGAATAATAACCTTACCCGTATGGAGCACCCTGATCCGCAACGTGGAGGATCAATGTTAGATCGATTCACGAGGCAAAAACCACCAACGTTCAATGGGAGTACAAATCCCTTAGTAGCTGAGCAATGGATATTTTCCCTAGAGAAAATATTTCAGGCTTTAGGGAGCAGTGAAAGGGAAAAAGTTATCATGGCAGTTTACCGCCTCACTGGAGATGCTGACCAATGGTGGTCATTGATTCAAAATACGAAGGAAGATGATGAAGTATCAAATATGGAATGGAGGGAGTTCAAAAATCTGTTTTTAGAAAAATACTTTCCTCGCGACCATCGAGCAGATATGGAAAGGCAATTTCTAAGTCTGAGACAGAAGGAGGATGAGAATGTCACAAAGTATGAGGCTAACTTTACAAGGTTAGCAAGGTATGCTGGTGATTATATACGTAACCAAAGAAGTAATATTGATCATTTCTTTGATGGGTTAAAACCATTTCTCCGTCGAGCATTAGTTTCACAATCCTTTTCATCGTACGAAGACATTGTCTCATGTGCTATCAAGACCGAAAAGGAATTCTCTAAGTCTTATGACTTTAAAGCAAAGCAAGAGAAGAAGAGGTCTGCTGATCAATCTGGGAATGGAAATAAGGGGAAGAAAGGAATGGTTGAATATCCATCCTGTGGTAAATGTGGGAAGAAACACCCCGGTGCTTTCTTGAAGGGAATGTGAGTCTGTTACAAGTGTGGTGAAAAGGCCACCAAGCTCGTGATTGCAAAGGGAAGAAGGAATCCACCAACGTTCAGTGCTAAAATTGCAGGGAGATGGGACATTATGCGAATGAATGTCCTAAGCGTCAGGAGAACTTACCTCAGAAAAGGCCAAGGGATCAAGGACAAGCTTATGCTATCACTACTGCTGAGGTAGAAGCTCCAAAAGACGTGGTGGCAGGTAATTTAATGGTTTCCTCAAGTTTAGCAAATGCATTATTTGATTCTAGATCATCGCATTGTTTCATATCTTCCCAGTTTGCTAAGAAAATTAGATATTTCCAATTTGATTTAACAAGGGAGTTGTCAGTTAAAACTCCTAAGGGAAGTATCATTGTAACAAAGTTTTGTGAATCAGTCCCCATTAGAGCACATAAATGTTCGTTATCTGCTGATCTCATCATCATACCTATGATTGAGTTTGACATAATCCTCGGTATGGACTGGCTTTCGGACTATGATGCAAAGATTTATTGTAAGAAGAAAGAGGTGACGATTCTTGATGATAATTATAAGGAACACCTTATCTTTAGAGCAGAATCGTCACCACCTAATTCTTATTTAGATCCACCCTCAATAGCTCAACTAAATTCAATTATTGGGGAGGAAGAGAATGAAATAACTGCGGGTGAGGAAAGGAATGTTCAAATAGAGGATGTACCTGTTGTGAAAGAATTTGTAGATGTATTTCCGGAAGATTTACCTGGACATCCTCCAGAACGAGAAGTTGAGTTTTCCATTGATTTAATTCCTGGATCAAGGCCTATATCGAAGACCCCTTATAGAATGGCCACTGTAGAATTAGTTGAACTAAAGAAACAACTAGAGGAATTGAGTAATAAGGGATTTATTCTCCCTAGTGTTTCTCCATGGGGAGCCCCTATTCTTTTTGTTAAAAAGAAAGATGGATCTATGAGGTTATGTATCGACTACAGGGAGATCAATGCTATAACGATAAAGAACAAGTATCCCCTACCTCGAATTGATGATTTATTTGACCAACTACATGGAGCTCAATACTTTTCAAAGATTGACCTTCGATCTGGATACCATCAGTTGTGTGTAAAGAAGGAAGACATTCCAAAGACAACATTTCGAACCAGGTACGGGCATTACGAGTTTACTGTAATGCCTTTTGGATTGACTAATGCACCCTCTGTATTCATGGATCTGATGAATAGAGTTTTCAAGGAGTATCTCGATGAATTTGTGGTGGTATTTATTGATGATATCTTGGTATACTCCAAAACCTACGAAGATCATGAAAATCAATTGCGCATTATCTTGAAGACTCTGAGGAGGCATGAATTATATGGGAAGTTTAGCAAGTGTGAATTATGGCTTCAAGAGACTTCTTTTCTTGGCCATATTTTCTCTAAAGATGGAATCTTTGTTGATCCTTCTAAGACCAAGGCAATCCAAGAATGGCCAGCACCTACGAGTATAACTGAGGTACGCAGTTTTATTGGTTTGGCAGGTTATTATCGACGTTTCGTCCAGAATTTTGCCCGATTGGCTAACCCATTAACGAAGCTCACACGTAAAGGGGTTAAATTTGTTTGGAAAAAAGAGTGTGAAGAATGTTTTGAAGAACTGAAGAAAATATTAGTAAATGCTCCTATATTGACTCTACCATCGGGGAATGATGGGTTCGTTATTTATAGTGATGCATCAAAGAAAGGACTTGGCTGTGTCCTTATGCATAATGATAGAGTTATTGCCTATGCATCACGACAGTTGAAAATTCATGAACAAAACTATCCTACTCATGATCTTGAGTTAGAAGCTATGATCTTTTCTTTGAAGATATGGAGGCACTACCTCTATGGTGAAAAATGTGAGATTTATACTGATCACAAGAGTTTGAAGTATATTTTCTCACAAAAAGAACTCAACATGAGGCAAAAGAGATGGCTTGAATTACTCAAGGATTATGATTGCACGATACACTACCACCCGGGGAAAGCAAACAAGGTGGCAGATGCTTTGAGTAGAAAAGACCATGGAGTTTTGAACAATATGAGAATTGAAAGGGATCCAATTTTCATGGATCTAGTGAAGATGGAATGGGAATAACCAGGGAAGGCGAACCATCATTTCTTTTTCAAATGGTTTCCAAACCATCTTTAATAGAAAGTATTAAGAGTACTCAGACCGATGATGAAGAATTTCAAAAGAAGATTAAAGCTGTGAATGATGGGAGATTGAGAGAATTTGTGTTTGAAGATGGAATTTTGAAATTTGGGAAGAGACTTTGTGTTTCCGATATACCTGATCTAAAAAGGGAATTGCTGGATGATGCTCATAGTTCCAATTTCTCTATACACCCTAGGAGCACCAAAATGTATAGAGATTTGAAGGAACATTTTTGGTGGGACAACATGAAGAGGGAGATTGCTGATTTTGTGTCAAGATGTATGGTTTGTCAACAAGTGAAAGCTGGAAGGCAACAGCCTGGAGGAGTCATGCAACCTCTTCCCATACCAGAGTGGAAATGGGACAATATTACGATGGACTTTGTCATGGGGCTACCAAAGACTCCTAGAAGGAATGATGCAATATGGGTTATTGTTGATCGTCTTACCAAGTCAGCACATTTTCTTTCTATAAGAGAAGATCTACCCCTGGAACGTCTAGTAGGACTATATATTAATGAAGTTGTGAGACTTCATGGAGTACCCCTATCGATTGTTTCTGATCGTGATCCCCGTTTTACTTCAAGATTTTGGAAAAGTCTTCAGAAATCCCTGGATACTGAACTTCATTTGAGCACTGCTTACCACCCTCAGACAGATGGACAATCAGAACGGACTATTCAGACCTTAGAATACATGTTGAGATCTTTCTCACTTGACTTTCAGGGTATGTGGGATCAATATTTACCACTGGTAGAATTTTCTTATAACAATAGCTTCCATTCGAGTATTCAGATGGCACCATATGAAGAGTTATACGGAAAGAGATGTCGTACACCAACCTGTTGGGATGACATTGGTGAAAGAAAACTTGTAGGTCCAGAACTGGTGGAGGAAACGATGGAAAAGGTTAAGGTAATCCAAAATCACATCAAAGCAGCTCAAAGTAGGAAGAAGAGCTATGCCGATAATCGAAGGAAGGATTTGGAATTTCAAGTCGGTGATCATGTTTTCCTGAAGGTATCTCCGTGGAAGGGAGTCATATGTTTTGGTAAGAAAGGTAAATTGAGTCCCAGGTACATCGGACCTTTCGAAATTCTAGAACGAATTGGGGTTGTAGCTTACCGATTGGCAATGCCGCCAAGTCTCTCCAAAGTTCACGATGTGTTCCACGTATCTCTGTTGAGGAAATACATGCCTGATCCAACGCATGTACTCACCTATGAAGAATTATAACTGGAACCCGATCTTTCCTATTGTGAAGAGCCCGTCAGGATTCTTGATACGAGAGAACAAGTACTGAGAAACCGGACGACGCGTCTGGTAAAAGTTTTGTGGAGAAACCATAAGATGGAAGAGGCAACGTGGGAACCCGAGGAACTTATGATGAAGAACCACCCGAGTCTTTTCATGCGATAGTATTCTAGAAATTTCGAGGACGAAATTATTTGAAGGAGGGGAGAATGTAACACCTCAAGCTTCTACGGTACGCTTCTCTTTGAATAATGCGATAGCGTGTGTTGTACGCAACACCGAGTTCTAACAACCAATCAAATTAGCCGTTAAGAATAGTAATACCTAATTTTTAAAATTATATATATTTTATATTTCAAAATGGACTTTATTTTTGGATTAGGAATATCTAATTTAGCCTAAGGTGAAATTTTGGTACTTTTCGGATAACTTTCATATTTTGATGAATAGTGAAAATTACTAAATTTTAATTAAAAACAACTTTTTTAATCAAAATAATTAATAGTGATAAATTTTGAATTTTAGTAGTTCTAAAGTATATTTAGAATATATTTTTACAATTTAATATAATTTTGGTCATTGGACATAATTTTACAATTAAACCGAACATAAACAAGTGTCAATCTTTTGATAGTTATTATCTCTTAAAAACACGCTTTTTGTTTTGACAGCGGGAATTAATTCTAAATTAATTTCTGCCACTTCTGTGTTTTGAATTTAGGAAAATGGATTCCATATTTGGAATCAGGATGTTCAAATTGTGTAAATAGGTAACTTTTATTTTTATACATTTTGAATAATTTCTGCGGTAAATATTTTATTTACCATGGTTAAGGGTAAATCCGGTAAATAAGGGTTAAAAAATAATATTATAATAATACTAAATTACCCTAAAACGTGTCTTAACCCTATTGGTTGATACATGGTCGACCATGGGCATATTTGGGTCGATTTTGGGACCCCATGTATCCACTTGTAAGTGATAATGACACTTTATTTTAATTAAGTTAAAATGAATACAAAAATGACACAAGCATATATCTTTTAGCAAAACAATTGTTACATAAGGTTATATATGTTGGATTTTAGATTATAAATATTAATTAGAAAGATAAAAATATTTCCTACATAATGATATTTTATTTATAATTTTTAGACATTAAATAATATATTTTATTTATGACACAATGATGATGAAGTAATTACTATAATAGTGAAAAATTAAAATAATTGATATTATAAATACCCAAATAAATATAATATGAAACTTTTAATGAATTAAACCAATTTTCTAGGATAATATGATATATTAGGGTTGATTTAATTGACTTTGTTCGAAGTAATCAATCTGTTATGATTTTCACAAAAAATCAACTATTGAATAGTGCCAAAATTGACATAAAAGAGTTCTTAAAACAAATATTATATTATTAATTGATATTAAATTCATAAAAATCTAAGGTTCGTCCAAGAAACTTATATCATGATAGTTTCATCATTAATTTACCACTTGGGGGTCGCTTGGATGTATTTAGTAAGTTTATTAACCATATTATATAAAAATACAAAGAGACATTGTAAAAGTGAAACTAATTAACTTAGAGTTAATAATTAAATATAAGGTTAATATAAGTACCAAAACCTGTCTAAATTCTATTGGTTGAGTGGTTTTCGACCTATACCCACCTTAAACTTTGAATAATCAACTTTGGAGCCATTAGAAACCGAATATGAATTTATTATAAATTAATATTTCTAGCTTTTCCAAAGGTGCCCCTCACCCCTCTTATAAAAGGGCACTCCTCCTTCTCATTTCTTCACACCTTCAAAGCCTTTTGGTTCGGCCAAACTCTACCCAAATACTCTCCCAACATCCCTCAATACAACCTAGAGGCCTTAGTTTGATCAGAAAGCCAACCTAAGGAGCCCTTTTGATCAAATCAAAAGGAAGAACCCAAAGAAGAGGTAATGTTTTCACCACCCCTTTTCAAGTTCCTTTCTTCTTCCACTTCTTCTTTCTTTGTTCTTACCATTATAAAATAATAACTCCAGTATCTCACATATACTGTGATGATATTATAAATATGGTACAACCATATTCAGTATTCTATCCACCCTTTCAATAACATGTCACCATACGTGCGTACGTACGGCTTACCGTCTCCACGTCGTGGTGTAATTGTTATTCAATATAATATTATTTGGATGGGTATAATAATGATGTTTAACTCATGTAAATAATAAATATAACATGTTAATGATTCTGTATATATGATATACCATCCATTTATATATTATTTTAATATCAAAAGAATGATATTGTCGCTCGTGCGTATGTACGGACTACCGTCTCCACGAACGCGATGAGATTCATTCTCCATCGTATCCATTCAAGTATAATTATCATTTGATGATTTAAAAATGATGTTTAAGGACTTGATATCATTCTGGATATGAATAATATACAACCTATCCTTTACAAACATGTCTTATGTAACAAAACATATAAAAGAAAACAAGTAAGTTAACACCCGAAACAATGATAATACTAAGATATTATTATCAAATCAATATTAAAAGATCATATATGATATCATATTAATTTATATTATTTCACCATTATACAGGAGGTTAACCTACCCCAACCAAGGAAAAGTACAAGTTAAGGGTTATTTCACAATCTCTTCATTATCCGAGGTTGTTTATATGTAATAATCTACTGGGATCTCTTTATCATCCACATCCATGTTTCTTAAAAATGTATTTCAAAACATTTTTAATATTTACTAGAATATGAGTTAAAGTCATTTATACCCTTTTTGACTTTTATAAGTGGTTTATAAAGGAGTCTTTCCATCGTTTTCAAAACAAGGTCCTTTTTAACCTTTTCGACAGAATTAAGGTAAGAATGTTTTTTTTAACTTATACGGATGGTGCGGCTATTTTCCGCCGTTATAAAATCTTCAAAGCTTCCCTTACAAGCTTATAAGAATATTTTCAATGAAAATGTTTTATTTTATATGGATCTTAAATGATTTCAAAATAAAAGGAGATATTTCTTTAAAAAGAATTTTGATTTCATCTATGTCAACATCCTTTGTTGGATTTTAAGATTATTTGAAGTTGATTTATTATGATAGAAAACTTCTATATTGTATTGAAGGTTTTGTGATATGTTTGACTATGGATGTGCTATTTTTATACCATTCATGGTTTGTGGTTAAAGTATTGACATTTCGTATGCTAGTTTTAATACGAATGTTTATGTTATGTTTAAACCTATTCATATGAGGAATGCATTGGACTTAATAAGTGACGGGTGGAGCCCGCTATAGCTCCTCGATGCATCGGTAGGTCTCATGAGACAAACTAGTGTCATGGCACAAGGCCTTGACAAAATATTATTTGTAGTCTTGGCACGAGGCCTTGGCTATGTGGTTATGATAGTCTGGCATTATGCATTCCAACATTATGATAGTGGTTATTGATTTTGCATGTGATTATTCGATTAGTAGAATATCCATGTGAATAAGTAAATGGAATTATTTCATTTTACTTTTTCCATACTATATTGAAGTTCAAGTTTAAAAGGCTTTTGTTTTAGTAATGCATTGCCTTAAATGTTTATACTTATTTTGAATGTTCCGCTATATTTTTATCCTTACTGGGCATTTGAGCTCACCCCTTTTCTATGTTTTATTTTTTCCAGGATGTGAAGAAGTAAGTTATGAATGACCTGCAGGGATATTATGAGGGGATAATAGTGTGGACTATGGAGACATTATGTTGTTGTAGTAGTTTTTCATTTTATGATGTAATGTAAAACTTATGAATATATCTAGTGTTTCCAAGGCTACTAAACCAATCGGTCTTTCGAGATTTGATCTTTCTTGTGATCATGCCAATGTTATGTAATAATGCACCGACTCTGGGTAACTAGGGTCGGGGCGTTACATCCATTGTGTGAAATTCAAGAATTACCCCTACTCCCTCTTCACTGACTTCTCCGAGATTTGTTTACTCAGTATTTAGAAACATATAACATGGACCAAGGTCAAGTAGCTTCGCTTTGCAGTTCCCAACTCGCTTTTCCAGGTTATAATTTTTTTTCCAGAAAAACACTTGAACATTAGTAAGAGGAGGTTCTAACTCACTACAATATTCAACAATATTCACCATAACAATTTTAGGATTATATCCTTCCAAAAAATATGCTCTTCTCTATAAACAACAAGGCACGTGTATGAAATTTCAATTTTTTCTACTTCCACACTTTTTTTGGAAAGAAATCTCAAATTTTTTTCATCCAAAACTAAAGGTTCCATTAAGAAAGAACATGTCTCCCCTCTTCAGTACACCTTATCAGTTAATCTACATGAGGAACCCACATTATAATTAACTGTTCAAGTCATTCCAAATATAATTCAAGTTTCTCCTCTATAAAGTTTCTACTTCCATTTTTGTCTAATGAAAAATGAACCAATTCCTCTATTTTACATTCCTCATCACTGATCCAAATAATTGTGTTGTTTCCCTCTTGGATAGATAGAATCATCTCCAATGGTTACATTCTTCTATACTAGAATACAATACCACACATCACATGAGTAGGAATTTTTTGTCCAGCTGACTCATTGGGTATAAACTCCTCACAGACAATGTCCAATAGTACCACATATTGTAATACTTCAATCTAATGACTAAAAAACACTTTTTTCTCATTGTTGGTCCCATATTTACCTACCATTTATTGATTCAAGTGCTCCCATGATAAACCTGGATTATCATCCTACCATGTAATGAACCATTATATAATAGTGTACCCCAAAATTATTTGTTCCCTAGGTATTTTCATATCATCTTCTACATGAACTCTAAGGAAGAATTCCTCCATTTTTGTGGTCAATCCCAAATATCCTCTCCTGAAAACATTCTGGTAGAAGTACATGATATTAGTTAGTAATAGAGGATTAGTCTTTAAAAAACTAGTTTTTTACAGAAGCAATCATGTCTTCTACAGTAGTGATCGAGTCTCCCTAAAAATGCGACTCGTAGCCATGAATGTTCTCTGATTCATCCAGAACCTTTCACATGAGTCACAAAATAAAAAAAAATCAAATACCACCTCATTCCTCCAAACTACACCACTATTCATATATCTTTTTCCTATGTGATATACTTTTCCAAGTTATAGACCTCTCTTAGATGTGATCATATATTCCAAATGGATTACTCTCAGTGATCGTCATTCCCTATAGGAAACATGGTCCTTTTTTTTCCAGGTCTATTTCCTTCCTCATAATAATTATTTTTCAAGAATTGACAATATTTTCTTTTTGAGTTCACAATATATAGATTCTCTCAACAGTATAATCATCCACAATATATCCTTCTTTGGTTGTAAAGATGTAGCTACATAGATGAATTATTTTTTTCCAACGCAAATGAAATTACCTTCAAAACATACATCGAATGCATTTTTCAGCTTTAACAAAAATTTCCAAAGCCTATTAGAAATTTTTATCAACAATAATAAATTTTCTAAAAAAATCTTAACTAATATTATTAACCAATCAAAACATATCTCTTGTATCTTAATTCTATAGTGATTGAGTTCATGAGAATGCGTGTCTCACAATAGAAAATAATCAAAAGAAAGAGGGAACACTTATATTGTAACACCGCATATTTTTCCTTCACATCAGCAACTTATATCTCTAATAATTTTCACCAGTAGAGTCTCCAAATTTTAGGACAATGTGAGAGTGGAATGCATAGGAAAGAAACTAATAAATCTTCATATTCAAGTCTGCACAACAATTTATTGAAGTACAACTGAGAGAGAGAGAGAGAGAGAGAGAGAGAACGAAGAACACTTCCTTGGAGAATACCACCTTTCTAAGAAGCCAAACTAGACCCACCAAGTCTATCCTGTTGTTTTTACAATGTAGGAAGTTACCAATCAATAACATATACCCTCCCTACAACACTTAGTCTTATTATTACCTTTTCTCAACTTCCCCAACCAACTAATAAAAAAAGACATTCCTACCCTTGGGAAATTACATACAGCTACCCACCTCTATTCATATAAATAGAACATACACAGACTACCCAATCCTAACACCAAATGGAATCCCCAACTACTCTTAGCTAGTACACTACTAAGAAATACACACATGGTAGAACACAAATGAAAAGGCTAGCCCAACCACAACCTGACCCACACACGATAACCCCACATTCCTAAAAGGTATGGTTTTACCAATGTACTGCTAACTATTTTTTTCCTATTACAAAACATAAAGAAGATACATATGGGTTTTTAAAAAAAGGGGGAAAATATTTTTCATGAAAAGGGAAGATATTTCTAAAACGTGCTCAAGGAATGAGTAAAGGTGATGAAAAAAGGAGAAATATTAAATGTTAAATTAGGGGGAGTTAAGAATAACATTGTTAAAGTTTTTGTTCATTGAATACATATCATAAAAGGGAGAACTTTGGGATCATGAGGGTGAACTTTGGGTTTATATTGAAAGTAGTTTCAAAGTGTATTTTAAAGAGCAGTCTCAAGATCTGAATGGGCGATTAAAAAATTCAACAATTGGTATCAAGAATGAAGTGATTTATTGATTATTTCTTCATGTCACTATGCTTTATCACACTGATAATGGATTATATGAGCTTATAGTATGCTTTTATTAAATTTTTGAACATTATATGGAGTCACAGAGTGAGAATGATGTTTGAAGAAGAAAGTGTGAAAGGTTTTTCAACATGATTTTTATAGAGTTTGGAGTATTGTCAACAAATCCATAAGAGGGGGATTATTGGAAAAAATGTCTCATGATTAATATTATGTAGTTTTTGGGTAGTTATATTTTTTGAAAAAGCTACTTAATAATGTTTCTATGTGTTTGTTGACAAAGTGGTTTCGAAAGAATATGGAGTAGTTTAGAATTTATGTATAAAATGTTTAGTGCATGGATTTTTGCATTGGGATTATGTGATTAAGTAGAACCAAGGTGACAATGTAGGAGTTATGTGATATAATATTTCACATGGGTGGTTGGAAGTTTCAAAGGTATTTTTTAGTAGCCTTGTAATTTGTGGATGATAGGTTGTAATCTTAGGTGGAATGTGAAGGATGTGTCATAAATGGTTTCGTGAAGGAATGTTTTATGCGAAGTGGATTTTAATGAAGAGATGAACAATAATTTTTTTATTAGAGGATTTATTTGGAGACTTTTTCCTATATAAGGACCCCTTAATTATTTATTTGTGTAGAAACAATAAATTGATGATCTTTTCTTGGAATTCCTCTACGTCAGAAAGTATTCTACGAAGCACAAAAGTTCTCAAAGAACATAACGTAAAGGAAATTCATGAGATAGTTTAGAAAGTAGTATTCTAGATAAATTTTTGTAGGATAGTATGTGGAGTTGGTCTGTATAAAAGTATAGTTGATGAAGCATAAGATATTCAAAAATGAATAAAAATAAAAAATCACAACTAGTTCTCAAAGGAATTAAGTTCGAATAGTAGTGTAGCGTGTGAAAGAATTTTCGCAAAGGAGATTTTACATGGAAAAGAGGAATTTATTTCATTTATGAAAGATAAGTTTCACATCACACCAATTTCATTTTGAACCCATTTAGAGATGATAGAAATTGTTAGAATAATCTTTAGGGGGTAGAATTGAGTTCTTTCCAAAATAGAGTGTAGTAAATTCTCAAGTGTGAATGGTTGTAAACCAGGAGGGATGGTGAGTCCAATCTAGAAATTGTAAAACAATAGTGAATTTTAGTGATTCCAGTACATTTAAACAGTAAATTTTTATTTTCCTTAGATTAGTTCAGTTTGGGTGAACTAAGTAAAAATTATTATGTCTCTGGGTTGTTTTAATTTAATTATATATCGATGTGGGAAAATGATATAAGAAACCTTTATTTAATGAAACGAAGAAAAAGGAGGAAATAATTTAATCTATAATAATTTGAATCACCTCTGGGTATTTAACATTGTGGGGACATAAATAATCAATAACCGAAAGGTTATACTTTGATATAGCCTAGTTTATATGATTATGGTTTGGGTTCAATAACCTATTTATATCTAAAACTTTATTTAAATATGTGTTAATAATGTTCATTTGATTTAAATTTTGGGTTTAAATACCAAATTTATATTAAAAACTTTATCAAAACACCTAAAACCTGGTGTTTGAAAATTTAAATATTGGTTCAAGAATTAACTTTATACTATTTAAATAAGATGTCTAAGGAAACTTCTTTAAGTATATTATGGATAACTTCGGTCGAGATAATTAAGAAGTAGAGAAGGAGAGGAGAAGATTTATAGATAAGTGAACTTCATAAAGAGGTTACTGACTCACTCTCATCCATGACCATGATGACTCAAAAAATAAATATTACCCCTCCTCTCTATATCTCTCTCAATCCTACCCTCCTTAATATAGGCTCCCTCCCCTTATTTCTCACATAGAACCCCCTAACAAATAGTTGTGGGGATTTACAACAAACAAGTTCATGGTTCCAATTGTTAAAATCTATAGTTTACTCTATAGTGAACCTTAAGAAACGTTCTTGAAATTGTTTCTTAGGTACAAGTTAGGTTTGGGTCATGTTCTTCCCAGCTATTCTAGCAGTTGACAGGTATGGGCCATTTCACTTGCCCTTACATGAGAATAATGAAGTCCACAAGATTGATGAAATGAAACTGATTACAATTGATGAATTCTTTTTACCATTTATCTTTCAGAACTTCATACCATGAAATGTTATCCCTAATTATCCCTCTTCCACCCACTTAATGTTCTACCTTGTCCTCAAGGTGAAAATTTTGATGAAAATTTATATTTTTATTTAATATACAATGAAGGTTAATGAGCATGATCAATCCCTTCTCTAGAGAAGCCTTTTTTATTTCATCATTTTCATTTTTATCACAAAAAACATCATATTCCACACCTCATAATGTATACTATTAAAAATTTCACTACTAGTTTTTTTGGATACATTGTGATTTTTTCAGTGGTTGAAGTTTTAGAATCCATGAAATGCATGCCATAAGACAATCCAGATGCTCATCCATAAAAACATTTATTTCTTCCTGAATTGATACAAGATATTTCGAAAAGAAAAATTATTGCATCCTTCTTATATAATCTTTGAACATAAAACTAAAGAAAATAAAAGGTATCCCTCTCAATAGATTTCCTTGGTGTAAACAGTGTTTACTTCAGTAATTAGTACTTGGATGTCCAATAAAAAAATAAATATTTATATCCACCAATAATAAATTCAATCATGTTCCCACCAGATGTTATACTACTCTATAAGAGAATGAAAAACTATTTGAAAACATATAATAAAACCATTGCAATGAATTTAAAAAGAAACTACACAACTAGAGGCAGAACAGACGCCGCGACATCTCCATTCTTCATTTATTTGATTGAATAAGTGTTGTAAATGACTCACTCCATTGCAAGAAATGATAATTAATGTGTTAGTGTCTTCTTTTGAGAGGTTGTGTGATTGATGCATATTCTTTTCAGCACTATCACCACCATGACCATCAACATGTGAGGGGAGAATGTGAGATAATCTCTTGAGAACCAAGCCAGATCTGAAATATGAGGGATAAAAAACAATGGTGCAAACCTTTGTGTATAATCGATCTTCAGGGCCTAAGACTAGGAATTCTCAATTCAATATTTCTACATTATATGCCTTGAATATTCTTAAAGTCTCATCGATATATTTAATCCACTACCTATTTAACATGCATGCTATAATCATCCCCTTTCCCTGCATAAGTGTTTTAAATTGTGTACTTTTGATTCTTGGAGTGACACACGCATTAACAACCTTCCAAAAGGTTTTGGACTGTACATAAATTTACACCATAGAACTTCCATTTCCCTGAATAAATATACTTTAAATCTTGTCATGTTTATGATCATAGAAATTAGTACCAGGTTGTAGATCCAACATGTCAGGAACGATGTCATCCTTTCTAACGATATTTTTTTTCTAATTCATGCAATGTAGACTCGAGGTCCAATTTCAATTTATTTACATGAACAAGAACATACATTGAAATATTTGGCCAGGTACATCCACAATATTGTTAAATATAAAGTTCTTCATGATCTAATCTGATAATATTGAGATTTATATATATATATTCCCCCTTACCACAATATTTAGTTGTGCAGAACTGGTTAATACTGAAGATTTAGGACAATTTTGTTATGGTTATTTATAAGGATCCCATTCTACACAAGAACATCAAGAAAACTCCCAAATTTCCTTCCATACTTCATGGAACATCTTTGAATAAAAAAAGTTGTGGGTCACTCTACTTTTATAACTTCTAATCCGTCCATCTTGCCAAGACCTTTTCTACTATTATAAACTGTGTTACGACCAGTGACCTAAGGTTGTACAGTTCCCATAAAAGTTCACAACCAACAAACTCCCCAAAAAAATGGACAAAAAAATATATTGAGTTCTCAGTTCACTTAGAATCTCAATTGTTTATATTTTATTACATTACCCTTCCAATATTTCTGAAAATTCTTCAAAACATGTGTGTGATTTATTTGAGTTGCATATTCAGTTCACTACTGGTCAGAGCTTCATATTGACAAAGTAATTACATCTTCAATTATGTCTTTAAATTTTTACTTGATTCCTAGTTGGGAATGTATTCTCGCTGCCCATGGAAACAATACCTCATACACTACTACTCAGGTTGTAGGAAGAGGGGTGATGACATATATCTAAATTTATCATAAGACTCATGGATTGTTCCCATCTACTATAGGGTTCTATCCTTACCATATGAATTCTGAACTTCCCTTAAGATGAATCAATAAGAGTGATTGGGTATATAAACTCTATATTAATGTTAGTATAAAAAGAGAATATGTGTTCTCTAGATCAATTAATCTCTCCATTAATTATTATTTAAATATTGTCCATGTCAATTCCAAATTGAAATACCTTATAATAGTAAACCAATGTTTACTGTCACCCCCATACTAAACTAAGAAAGGGGGGCCCTTGTTTTCTTATCTTTCTAATGGATGTGTAAATAATGGTCAGTATGTGAAATCTAACTGTGCAGATCACTCCCATCAAATGTATGCAGCTCCACCCATTGCGCAGTTGTGGAATAGTCATGTGCAAGACCAGTTGATTTTGAGGTTACACCCATGTCATGCCCTTGTGCCTATATAGTACCAAATTCCATGGATTATGCCATAGGTAGTGTATTCATTAATTAAAGTGGGGACATATCCTTATGTGTCATCTTCTCCAGGCAACGCACTCAGAGCATGAGTTTTTTTTGGAATTTTTATTGTTCCTATCCTTCTTTATCCAGTTCTTATAGAGGTATCTTATCCACATGATGCATCCTTCCAACAAAGTACTCTCAAAACTTTTCCTCTTCTTTCCACTCTTTTACACACCATTGCGTGATGTTTTTTCTCTATCGAAGCCATCTTGGAAATCATCTCGTCACCATGTGTCCACATAAACATTTTGTTACTTTGTTTATTTTATCATGCATGACAAACCAAATGATGGAACACACTGTCTAGGGAAAATCCTTTCAGTATATTATGTAAATATCTAGGATACATACAAAGGCAGTGGAGGAGAGGAAAAGGGTTAAAGAGAATTATACTATTAGAAGATCTGGCTTCACCTATAGCATCCATGACTATGGATGACTAAACTAATAGATTATTTTCCCTACTATCTCTCTCTCTATATACCCCTAATTATAATAACCTCCCTCCCTTTATTTTTAACATGGAACCCCCAAACAAATGGTGTGGGAATGCAACAAACAAGCTAGTTGTGTCAGTTGTGACTAGTTGTTGTATCATATGAAATGAAATTTAATCTCCCTTCTAGAAAGTTCTCCCCATGTATAATATAGGAATGTGCCATTTTCTTCCCATCTGTGCTAGCTATGGTCATGTATGAGATCTATAAAATACTCAAAACATGATCAAAATTTATACAATTAGTGTTTATGAAATTAATTTTTAGTTTAAAATCAACTCTAAACTCTATACTTTATAAATGTAATTACAACTAATATTTATGAAATTGAATTTATGTTTAAAATAAATATTTATCCCCATCATTTTTCTAAGTGAGTAAAACTAATGTTAGCTTCATTAATTTTTGGTTCATAAATAAATTCTGAACTAACACTTTACCAAGTATAAACATCTCATATTCATACCAATAATGTTTTGTTTTGGAACCAAATTACAAAATCTAAAAATAGAAAAGATGCCATAACATCAATACAACTCACTTATTTGTTTTCTTAGTCCCAAAACCTAAGTCAAAAAGTATACTCAACACCTTATCAAAATAAAAAAATACAATACCATGAATATGAACCAAACATGACCCTTATTTTCATCACATAATCAAATATGAATTTTATTAATCATTTTAAGTGTAGGTTATATAATAGGAATCCTGTTACAAAAATAAAAGCACGTGGAATGTTCATGGAAGGGTAAATTTCAATAACTCAAAATTTATTTAAAAACTTCATTAAATAAATAATGAAACAATGAAATGAATAATTTAACTGAATTAATCTAAAAATTTCAAAAAAATTACACCTCATATTTCAAAACTTAAAAAAGAAAAAAATGAAATAGAACAACCAAAAAAGTTTATGGAATTTAAATAATATTTCCTAAGGAAAATAATTTCAACTTTTTATTAAATTATCCATGAAATATATTCATATATATTTTCAAAATAGACTTTTACAATTTATTAAGGTGTTTTAAATCTATTGGAAAACACCATCCAAGCATAACATAATGTAAGGATGAAAGGAAGAAAGTGGTGCTGAGACCATATACCCATTTACAACTCCTGGAGGAGCATCTCTTACTCATAGAAATACCAAAGAAGCTTCATAAAATACAAAAACAATACCATAACCATTGTAATACCAATAATTCATATTCCATAACTGATAAATCCCTAAAAATAAACTTATATAACAAGAATATAATAAAAAACTTGATAAAAGTTATGCAAATATCCCATTAAATACTTCTTATAATACAATGTCTAAAATACCTAAA
This sequence comes from Viscum album, assembly GCA_963277665.1. NCBI lineage: Eukaryota > Viridiplantae > Streptophyta > Magnoliopsida > Santalales > Viscaceae > Viscum > Viscum album. Next base: position 506,357,648 of record OY728125.1, read on the forward strand.
ATATACAACCTATACATATTCCAATTAAAAATAATTTTGTAGAAATTCTTAGGGAATCTGAAAAATAACTAATTTCTATAAAATAAAAGTTAATGGAATGTAATAAACTCTCTTAAACATCATTTAGACTGATAATTAAGAATCCTTAAGCCTCAACATGACTTCACCATCTTTTAGAAAAATATAAATCCTAAATCCCAAATTACATACAAAATTATAAGAGGAGATCAAGGTAGATTAAATATGTCACTTCAATGGTTTTCAAAGCATCTATACATTTAAGAATCAAAGTATATGGGAAGAGAGGAAAACAAGTGAAGGAGGATTTGGGTAGTTGGCCCTAGTCCCCCTTATGCGATGCTCAAATTAAAGACTCCCTTGGGGGGTCTCTCTAATTTTATGCTTATGTTAACCGCCCTCCCCATATTATTATATAATAATAATACTATTATTATTGTTGTTGTTACTACAGCAAAATGCATATATATATATATAATAGCATAAGAATAATAAAAGTCTCATCAGATGTTAAATATATAATTATATAATAATAATATTTTAATAAATAATATATATATATATATATTATAATAATAATCATAACATTAAAAATATTAATATTATACATGTACTTTATATCTTACTAATACTAATATATCATTTATCATTAAATTGTGTGTCAATAATAATATCACATATATGTTATGACATAATAATAGTAATAACATATATATGTTTCTCGTAATATAATGGTAATAATCTCGTATGTTTATATATGTGTCCATTATTTAATGACACCACATATATATCAACACCAAAAATTATAATACTACATAGTCTATTAATATAAAATAAAAATTTAAACTATACTTAATTATAACATCTATTTCATATAATATATTTATCTTATATTAGAAATAGAAAATCATGGGACTTTCATTTTTTCCAAAATAATATTAATCACTAATAATTAGTTCATTGTAAACACACTTACAAAAAATTATTAAATGTAAGTTTTTTATTTAAATTTCCCACTAAATATTTTGTGTTAGAAAGATAATATTTTTCCATAATAAAAATAAAATAAACCATTACTAGGATCCATTGGAAGTCCAAACCCCTATTCCAGACATTCGATGGAAAATTCTATAGCTACTAGAATTCCATTGAAACCATATTGGGTTCCACAAACATTCTAGTAGACCTCCACAACCACCAGAAACCTCCAATGCTTCCACTTCAAAGAGAATTTAATTCATTTAACATCTTTAACCATATAACATAACCAAAATATCACTATTAACATTCCAAAACCTTAAAAAAATCACTCTTTTAGTAAAAAACAAATTTTGGTTTTCACCTCTTGAATTTCTGAATTAAATCACTATAAATTTATTAATTAATATAGATAGGAAAATAGTCACAATCACACCTGTATAATATTGTATCCTTGGTGCACACATAAAATTAACAAACATACATAATAGATTAAACCTATGAGAATTAGTATACTGAAAAAACATAAATTATAAAATGTCACTGGTGGAAAGAAAAAAAACAAAAAGTAAAAAAACCATAAATCAAACCCACTAATCAAAGGAAACCAAAATAAAATAAATTTTGATTTCATTGAATGAGGTTTTATTTTCACATTTCACTGTTGGAAAGAAAAACAAAAAAACTAGAAAACATGTATATCCAAACCACTGATCAAAGGAAATCAACAGAACAAGTACTTTGATTTCATTGAATGAGGTTTTATTTCCATATCAATCAATCACTGTGACCATATATATGCTAGAAATAATTTATTAATAGAGAATCAATTGATATAAAAGAAAAAAAACTTATCACTAGTGATAAATGAAGGAAAGTACCCATGCTTCATCCACAAGAGGGTAATGATGGAAAATGGGTGTCAATGATGGTTGGAATACAAAATCTTCAACCAACGATTAACCTTTAAAAACCAAAAATTTCTAATGTAGTGGCAAAATTTTAGAAACCCATAAGCCAGCATACCAACTCATTAACCACTAAAGAGGAAGGATAGTAATTATGAATTACTAATTGATATAAAATGATATCTTCCTTGTATAATTTTCATCTGGGTGATAATAAGAGAAGGGAGGTTGATGAATAGGGTTTCTCTATAGATCCTTTGAAGGGGTTGACAGGCGACATGAATTTTTTTCATGTAGGGGTATAAGGGAGTTTGTTTAATAATCTTTTTAATAATTGAAATATGAATTACTTTTATCGGTATACCAAATGGAACTATGGAACTCAAATTACGTTACAAATTACACTTATTTTTCAAATTTTCATTTTCATACCAAATATTTATCATATACCAAGCAAGGCCTAAAATCTATATAGTCTTACTTTTCAAGGCATGTCCTATCCAGTGACATAAATTTTTTATATTGGGAGATTTTCATTTTTAATTATATTATCATTGTTACTCCTAACTATAAATAAATTTGGTCTTCATGCCTATTATTTTTACTATTAGAAGCAGTTTAAAATAACACTATATTATTTAGCAGTGGTTACGTAAACTGCTGCATATTTCATGGTGAAAAATCATTTAACAAAGGTTTTTATAATTTAGTGCTAGTTTTTATATGTGTGGTTTTTGGGTAATTAGCAGAAGTTATTTATTTAGTTAGCGGTGACGTTTTTTAAAAAATAGTGTAAAATAAAATATGAAAGTTTAACATAACCACCACTAAGTATGTAGTGGGGGGTTGTGTTTAATGGTTGTTATCAGGAACTACCAATAAAAAGAAAAAATAAAATATGTTTTTTAGTGGTTATTAGAAACCACTAATAAAGAGATAAAAGAAATTATTTAAAAAAAATATATTTAATAAAAAATAATATGCATATGAAAAACACATTCATACAATAAACTAAACTATAAATACATAGTAAACTCATCATACATACATAATCATTTATTCACAATCATATATATATATATATAACCAATAGTCAACCAAAAATCTCATTAATCAATATATACATATAAAATATATCCAACTAACACTACCAACCCATGTCCAATAAATACACCACATAACCTCCACTCTAACAATTTACCTCCATAGATATAATCATCATATATGAAACTAACCACATAATGTCATCAACTAGAAGAAAAAGAAGATATAAACTAGAATTGAACATAATAAATAAGAATTACAATAGAATAATTCATAATAATTAACCATACCATAAAAACTAATAACCATCATGACATCCTTATAAAGAATTTTTCGGATCTGAACAGTCACTCTTTCCTACTACCAATATATGTTACCTACAATACAAAAAAGAACATTTAAGAAGAAAAATATGAAAAATAATAGTCATAGAATATATCAAGAATTTGTCACATAACATTATTTATTTTGTTAATAAAAAATATTTTTTAACATAAAACAAGTAATATACAATGAAGAATAGTTCTAAAACATAAACTTATCAATTTATGATATGATTAAGCACCTTTAATTGAAAAGGGATAAGTATATAATAGTCTATTTAATTTTTCAATTAGCATGTGGTGTAATTACAATTTATCAATAAGAAAATTTAAATACTTCGATATGATAAAATATACTACATTTCAACAATAATTATACGGCTCTTGTACCCTAATTTCATGTCTATCTAAGGTTTTTTCATTTGAGTTTTACCATTACATGAAGATTTTAGTGCTTTAAAACATTAAAAATGTGTTTATGGGAATCCCGAAAAACCATAACTAAGATTGATGTGGAATCAAATATTAAATTTCAAAAATTAAAAAACGGTTGTTCTCCTATGATTTCACAGTCGTACGATGTTGTTTACTTGGTTTACACCCACTGACACACATTTTTAAAGACATTGATATATTTTGAAACTATTTATTTAGTCATTCATAGCACATCATACATTAGATGGAAATGTTGACTATCTATACACATAAAAAATAATTCAACAGTGATTTTACTATGATTTCAAGTCAATCTGAGGACATTTATTATGGGTTTGACCTTTACACGCACAATTTGGTGTTTTAAAACACTAAAAACGCATTTAATAGCATCCTCAACAAACCGTAACTTGGTTTCATGTGATTTAAGTTTATAAATTTCAAAAATCAATCTTATGTCACTTTACAATGATTTTATGGCAACCCAATATCGTTTCCTTGGATTTAACCCCAATGCATATGGTTTTAAAGACCTTGATATATTTCAGAACTACTTATTGAGTCATTATGATCATACCACAAGTTAGATGGATGTTTTTTAAACTCATACATGTCAAAAATAATTCAATGATAGTATTATAACGATTTCAAATCAATCTGATGTCATTTTCTATGGGTTTAACTGTTACACACAGGTTTTAGTGTTTTAAAACACTAAATATTCATTTACAGGAATCATTGGAAATTTAAACTCAGATTAACATGGATTTGGTTCCTATATTTCAAAAATCTCTCTAAAACCATTATCCTATTATTTCATAGTCATCTGATTCCATTTTCTTAGTTTTGACCCCCTAACACATGCTTTTAAAGGCTTTAATCTCTTTTAAAACTACATATAGAGTCATTCTGAGCACACCACACATACAATGGACATCTTGTCTACTCATACACTTCAAAAATAATTCAATGGTGGCTGTATCATGTTTTCACGCTAATTTGAGCCCATTTTCTATGGATTTGACCATTACATAAACATTTTTGTGTTTTAAAACACAAAAAACGTGTTTAAGGTCGTCTCGATAACCCCGTAACTTGAATTGAATTAATTCGAGTAATTATATTTCAAAAATAAATATACTATATTTTAATTATGATTTCATAGACACCCGAAATAATTTTTTTGGTTTTGACCACATAACAAAACTTTTTAAAGACTTTGATTTATTTTAAGAATACTTATTAGTCATTTCGAGCACAAACCACATTGGATGGACATGTTTTCTACTCACAAACATAAAAAATTATTCACCAGTGGATTTCACATTATTTCACATCAATATGAGGTCTTTTTCTATGGTTTTTACTGTTACATGCATGTTTTAGTGCTTTAAAACACTAAAAATGAATTTACAGTCATCCTGGGAAAGCCGTAACTCAGATTGACATGGTGTTTGTTTCTACATTTTATAAATCAATCAATAGTTTTTTACCTATAATTAAATGTCTATAATACATTGTTTACTTGGTTTTGACCCCCTAACACATGGTTTTAAAGACTTTGGTATCTTTTAAAATTGATTATTGAGACAGTTTGAGAACACCACACTTCAGATAAATGTTTTGTCCACTCATACACATCAGGAATAATTCATTGGTGGTTTTATCATGAATTCATGTCAATTATAGGTTATTTTTTATGATTTTGACCATTACACACATGTTTTAGTGTTTTAAAACACTAAAAACACATTTATGGGAATCCAAAAAAATCCGTAACTCAGATTGACATGGAATTAGTTCTTATATTTTAAAAATAAATCTATTGTCATTGTCCTATGATTTCATATCTATCTGAAATTGTTTTTTTGGTTTTGACCCCATGACACATGTTTTTAAATATTTTTATATTTTTTAAAACTTCTTATTAAGTTATTCAAAGAAGATCGCATGTCGGATGGATGTTTCGTATGCTCATACATGTAAAAAATAATCCATCGGTAGTTTTCATATGATTTCATGTCAATATGAGTTTTTTATATGGTTTTGACTATTAAATGGATGTTTTATTGTTTTAAAACACTAAAAAACATTTATATGAATCCCGAGAAAACTGTAACTAGGATTGACATGCAGTTAATTACTACATTTTGAATATAAATCAATGGTAATTTTCCTACTATTTTAAGGCCATTAGATTCCATTTTCTTGGTTTTGACCTCTTGAAACATGTTTCAAAGACTTTGGTATCTTTTAAAGCTTCACATTGAGTCATTCCAAGAACAACACACATCAGATGGACATATTTTATGATTGAACATGTCACAAATAATATTATGGTGGTTGTACCATGATTTGAAATTAACCTGAATTCTTATTCGATGCTATTTACTTTTACACGCAAGTTTTAGTGTTTTAAAACACATAAAACATGTTTATGGGATTCCTGGGAATATCATAACTTGGATTGACATTAAATCATTTCTTACATTACAAATAATAAATCTATGGTTATTTTCCTATGATTTCATGACAATACAACACCATTTTCTTGGTTTGGACCTTATAATACACATTTTTAATGACTTTGATATCTTTTAAAACTACTTATTATGTCATACCGAGAACACCACATGAGAGATAGAAATTTTGTCCAAAATTTATACATAAAAAATTATTCTATGATGGTTTTTTCATCATATCATGCCAATATAAAGTTTTTTTCCTTTGATTTTTATTGTTGCATTCATGTTTTAGTGTTTAAAATAATAAAAATGTGTTACAGGTAGCCCAGGAAAACCAAAACTCAGACGGATGTGGCGTTAATTCTTACATTTCAAAAATCAATATATATTCATTGTACTATGATTTCATGGCCATTAGATGCTTTTTTATTGGTTTTGACCCCCTAAAACACATTTTTAAAGACTTTGGTATCTTTTAAAATAGCTTATTGAGTCATTTCGATCACACCACACGTCAGATGGAAAAATCAATGATTTCTATCAATATACATCTAAATATTTTACTTTATTAATATAAGTCATATATTTATAGATATTATTGAGTGATATACCCTTCTATGATTATTTTCAGGAGAAGTTCATTGAGATGAGAACTGAAAAAAATAAGATACATTAGTGTTGTGGGATACAATGACTGTTCTTTCCAAATGCATTAATGATCTACAGAGTATAGAATTTATATCAGTAGGATGACATATAAGACTAAATATTTCTTTGGTGATCATCCCCATCATCCTATAAAATATATAAACTAAATAATGTTTCATTTACAACCTCCATTGATCCTATGTTTTCTTATACGAGTCATATTCTCGCACGTTTTTTCATAGTTAAATTTTTTCTCTTTGCTTCCCAATCAAGGACACTAATCGATCCCCAATGGGTGTAGTAGTCATTGATAACAAATCTCTACTAAATATAACTAATAGAGTATCCCAGAACCCATCCCCCATACATGCCTGAGATTATCCTTCCTTAAAATGATTGCAACATAACTATTCTAGGAAACTGATGATGATTTTAAAGGGTTCACATCCTAGGATTCAAGAATTTTAACCCATTAATACAACAATATTAAGAATGAAGTTTTAAATTATCTTAAATTAATAGTATTATCTAATTGATAATTTTTTTATTACTATTTAATGTCATTTCATTTCTATAAAAACCTTATAATGAAAAATAAATTATAAAAAACAAGCCTTAATCCTAATTAATTGGGGATGACTATAAGGATTATATGATTCCATAAGTGATAATTGGAACCATTTGATCCATGTATTTGGCCCCATTTAATTGTATTTAAGGCTTATTTTTTTCTATAATTTATTTTTCATTATTATGTTTTCATATTAATAAAATAACATTAAATAGTAATGAAAAGTAATTACTCCAATGTCTAGGGTGGGTTCATTAACAAAGCTACTGTCAGGATTCCTATGAATTGTAAACCACATCTTGATCGGTCCAACTTAGTAACCTAATTAAATATCCTTTATAAAAAATATACATGTTAGAAAAAAAAGTACTTATAATAAAATAATATAAATAATAATGGATAAAATACAACCAATATAATTATTTTTCTCAAAAATCATTCAGACCCAACAATATGAGGAATAAATTGTTTCTCATGATTCATAACATTTTTTATAATTCTGTAAAAAATATAAAAAATAATTAAAATTAAAATTTAATCATGTTAATGTTATTAAGATACTGTAAAATATGCAATTACCTTATGATATGAATCTCTATTAATATCGGTAAACATCTTCCATTGCTCAAGAAAAATTATTTCAGGTAGCTTACCATACTTTTTTTGAGTACTCAAATATGTGTTATTAAACTCATGTAATAATATCCTTTTAAAATTTCATTATTTCTTTCATAAATTTTTTAGAGTCCATGGGTGTGAAACAGATTTAGGGACATCAAAATGAAAAAACATCATGAAATAAAAAACATAAAACTTATAAGTATATTAAATAAATTTCTCCTGACTTTTAAATTATTTATCAAAGAATATAAAATTAATATCAGCTATACATGGTTATAAAACACCTCATTTTTCTATGCTCTGGGAATATGCCTCAAATCATTATAATTAATTGGAAAGATCACCATCTCTCAAGAAAGATTCCCAAGACTCTATCCATGTATTTTGATAGCAACACTAATAGGCACCCAAAAATCATCAAATAGAATGATAACATTGAACTATTTCAGGTCCCAAACATATTTAGTGTTCATATTTATATATATTCTATTGATATATTTATATTTTTTAAAAATACATTAATAAATTAATAAAAAATATATATTTTTTTAAAATTAAATACATACCATAATGGTAACTCGATAATATCCTCTCAATGGAGGGGTGACCAATAACTTAATCCCTAGAGGTGAATTATATGGTGGGATACCAAAAACATCTATGGAAACTATTGGATCAATAAAGGTATTTAGTATAATGGAATCACTCGAATCCAATAAAGCTAATGATAGCGGTGGTGTGCTCTGAGATGTTGATCAACTAGGATCTCAATTTTTTTTGTTCTCAGCATTCCTGAAACTCAAATGCTTTTAAATATATTCAAAATTTTAAAAAATGAAAATTTCAAATATTTTTTCAAAAAAGGAAAAAATAGAACAGTGTATATATTGTATTAAACAATTATAAATGGAAAATTTTAATATAGTTTTATTACCAAATTATACATTCAACTATCATTATCTTGACTGCTTTCATTTTTTTCAACCTCTATTGTGATGAGTACTTCATTTTATAACTCTCTTGTAAGTTCTATTGTTTCAATATTGATGGTAAAAAACTGTTCAATGTTTTTTGGTTGATGAGTTTCACTGTCACAAAGTACAAATTGACATTCATCACCCATATCATACAATATCTTTATTTTAAGTTTAAAAAAATAGTTCAACCTTCATATATTTTATCATCAATATAATAAACCATCTTTTATTATGATCCCAAGATAAATGGATCATGTTTTATATGATCACTAGTATGAATCAAGTGAGATAAGTAGATATAAGTAAAATTTAACGAATTATTCATTATCCCCTATCATTGTTGACCCACATTAATTTGAATAAGACATATAATAATTTACCATGATATTTTAATTCGATTATATAAAACACATTTCTATAGTATACCACCTATTCAGGTGAAAATACACCACTATTTTGAGTTTACAAGTCCTCTTCATGATAAATTGTATGAAACTTGAATACAAGAATATTATAGGAATGAAATCTCTTGGTCTGGCTCAGAGGATCTCAAGACAAAAACATTCAATCATTTGATATTTTATCTTGATTATCAATATTCATTATCTATATAATAATATATAAGGTGTTACTTTGACCATTTAAAAAATAACTACATATAAATAATATGAATATATCTATTTACTTACGTGATGGGAAAACCATTCGACAATATCCATATTGACAAATTTTGTTAATTCTAGCCCATTTTGAGCTCGGCCCAATGGTCTCCACCTTATTTGGAATCTCAATTATTCAATAAATAGATATTCAATAAGACTATTGAGTAGCACATAAGTATGTGATTTTAGTAGCTCCAATTCAGTCAACATAATGGGTCATCCAATAGTTGGAAATACCGATGACTTGTTTGTAGAATGATAATTAGTGGAGATGTCATCAACACATCCAACATGATTGAATTTTGTCTCAATTATATCAAAATAACCAGAAAAGAAGTTTAAACACTCTTATGTTGTGGAAACTTCAGAAATAGTGCCCTCTGGTTGATCTTTATTTTTCCCATATGATTTCAAATGACCTAAGTACTTGATTAAAAAAAATAAGAAACATAATAAAAAAATTGACAAAATGATTTGATAAAATTTAATTAATCAATGGAAATAAAAATAATATTAGCATACCTCTCAATTTTATATATCCATCAATAGTATACAGGTTCACACAAATTTTCTTCTTTAACCAAATTAATAATCAATTGAATCATGGCCATGAAAAATGAAGGGGGAAATTATATCTCTATATGAAAATGTTTCAAAAAAAATATTTCTTGTAGTCGATCATGATCAGTTCAATTTTGATTTTTTATAGAAATATAAATAAAGAAGGTATAAAAATCAACTATAATTAACATTAATTTTTTAGGTAACTTATTACACAATGTCAATGATAATAACTGATCCACCAAAATATATGAGTCATGAATTTTCAACCCATGTAACTTTCACTATTTTAAGTCAATACACCTTAAAAATGTTACTTTAATATCAATATGGAACTTTGTTATTTTTTAATGTTTAAAGTAATATGTCTTTCTTAAGATTTTTCATTAAAAAAATAGCTGAAGGATAGTTTCCCTTCTCAATTTCCAACAAAACATTATTTATATTCATTGATTCCAAATCCTTACAAGCATTAAGGTGATCCTTCAATTTACTCTACTCATTAAGCAATGTAAAAATTACATTATTACAACCATTCTTCGAAATATTCATTACGTCAAGATTATAACATAATAAACTAAGCTCCCAATATAATGTTTTAAAAAATATAAACATTTTCTTTCACTATTGTGTTCAAGTTTCATTGAATATTGTACCTTATAGACTTTTCCTCCATCTTTAAACTGATTACATTTTCCAAATTCTTTAGCAACATTCATTAATTTTCCCAAGATTTGTGAACTAGATAACAACTTTAATAACTTTCTAAATTTAATTTATCCATTCAATTGTTCCTTGTTAAACATGAATTTATGATAAGAATCAATAAATTTATTATGACACATAAATAACCATTTTCTACTCTAAGGTAATCTTTATGGTCCGTAAACTAAATTATAAACTAGATAAGACAAACTAGTATGAGTTTTCCAACCTAATAAGTTTTCTATTTAAGGAAATTCAATAATTTTACACATTAAAGAAACATTAATTTTAAATAGTTATCTCGTTCAAGCATCATATGTTTCCTTGCCACCATCCTATAATTCTATCAATTCATCGATTAGAGGTTGAAGGTATACATCAATGTAATTTACAGTAATTTTATTTCATATAATTATCATTTAAATAATTAAATAAGTATTTTTTATACACATACATGTAGGTAAAATATTGAGGTTCAAAACAACTGTCTATATGCTATAATTAATACATAAAGTACCAAAATGGTTAAAACCCTCAGAATAAAATCCCAAATGTATATTCCTAGAATATGAAGAAAAATATGGATATAATGAATCAAACACCTTCATGATGTGGAATATTTTGGTTGCCTCATCATGAATTGTTTGTTACTATCCCGATCATGTCACTTGAAGCTGTATGCAGTCTTAGAAAACATGATAATATTTTTAATCTTGGTTTCAATGTAAAGTAACACAATACCTTTGTGGGAGTTTTCGTCTTTTACTTATTCTTAGTGTTTCATTGATTTTTACTCTAATTTGTACTAGTTGAAATCTATTTTCCTATTTGATATCTTGTTCATTCTTCTTTATTGAGATTTTCCCCAATAATTCATACAATCATTAGGGCATGTGTGTATCTTTGTATAATCAAATCCATGTTTTTTGATTATTTTATTTATCTTAGAGAATGATGTAGGGATATTAGATTCACTAAATTCATCATGAGGAAACTCTAAAATCATGGAAACTACAATGTTATTAATTTCAAAAAGACACTAGATATGATAAAACACAAATATAAAATACAACATTGAATACATGGAAAACCCTTCATACAGTTCTTGTTTTCCGTCTCCAACTAATTTATAAAACTCATTTTTGGTCACAGAAGTTCTTAGTAAGATTAACCTGACTAGGATCAAATGAAGGTTATGTTGATCTATTAAAATATTGGACATTATATACTACAAATTCAAATGCATCATTTATAATGTTTCAAATTGAATTACCCTATTCTAGGTCACTTTGTATTTTGTTGACAGGATAATCATTTTTTTACATTCCATAACATTTTATTCACTATGAAAAATCCAAAATACATATTTAGAAAGAAACTATTTCAATATAAAGTAATAATATACTTCATTTCTATTCAAACATATCTTAAATTTACAATCAATACATAAACATTTATTCTACCATCCACCGAACGATTTTCAATTTTAAAATATATAATTTCTTCCAAATCCTTGATTTGACAGAACACAAATTTGACATGGAAATGATTCAATCTGAGATGAAAAACATAAAAAAATAAATTAATATGTATTACCTCTCATAATAACAGGTTCATCTGTCATAGAATATGTTCACTAAGGTGGGGAGAGGGAAACAAATAGATTGGAGATTGGGGATACGAGGTTACAATGTGTGACTCAGACATAAGAAGGGGAAATAAAGGAGTCATGGATGGGAATAGGGTAGTGGGGAAGGGGTTAGGGATTGACCTCCATTAGTAGTGGTGATATTTAGGAAGTAGGGAAGAGGGTCCAATGTCACAAGTTGAAGAACATTTGGGGGTGTCATCATGGTCGGTGTCAAGGGAGGTGGGTCATCCGGGGTAAACGACCATCGATGAAGGATGGAGGTCAAAGTTGAGTGAGGGGTGGGGGTTAGTGATCAGGGTAGGGGTGGGGGGGTCAATGTTTCAGGGGTTGGGGTGGGGGTGGGTGAGGTATTATTAGTTATTTTAAATGGAAATCAAATTGGTTTTTTTAAAACCACCACTAAATCTAATGAATAAAAATGGTTTTATGAAACCATTACTATATTTTAAATAATGTTGAAATTTTTTTACTTAGTGGGTGTTATAAGTAACACTATTAAAAAACCACCACTAACACTTTATTTGTTTTTTAGTGCATAAACTTCTAAACAACTAGTGATCAATTTGGAGATTAAGATTTCATATAATCCACAGTTTTTTGTTTTTACTTTATGGTAAAGAAATTGAAACCCAATGATAGTTTTTTAATTTTCTTTATTTTTTCTTTTGATTTTATTTTTTTACTTCCATGTTCACATAAGAATAAAATGTCCAAAAATAATTATATTTTTATTTATGATTCAGATTGTGTAACAATTTGATCTTTTCAGCCTTTTCTCACAAATTTCATTTCTTAAAAGTGTTCTTGTGGGTTTCATGAATTGATTAAATATAGATACTACTACTAATACTTCTAAGAAAACATGTTTTAGTGTGAGATCATTATAATTATAAAAATGGATCTTTATAACATATTCATTCTTCATGTGTTTCCTTGGAAAGTTTGAACTGTTAAATTAAATAAAAAAAATCAATTCCTAAAGGTTATTGGTGGAAAACTTTAGGTTCCCAATCAAATGGAAGTATGTTTCTCTATAGGAACTTATATATTTACTAGTTTCATTTTTTATAATTTAAGAAATTTTTGATCTATCTGATATCCATTGAGATCAATGGTGATTTAGAATCATGGTAAACCTAACAAGGATGATCATGATTTATCTATATAATTCATTTAGTTAATAAATCATTTATAGTAATTGATTATAATACAATAAACCTCATTTTATCTAAATAAATTTCTTTTCCATAATTGGATTTTATTATTTGTTGGTGATTTTGAATGTCGGTATACAACCCAGGGTTGTTTCTTAAATAGAAAATCTATAATTAAAATAAAAAACTAACCTGATGTATCATGAGAATATAATAAAATTTTTGCAACATATTTGGGTGATCCATGAACATTGAATTTTGACACTCATCACTATTGTATTTATCTCTCTTAATTTTTCTATTTAATTTTTTATATTATGATTTTTCCTATTTTTTCATTTTTTATTTAACATTTATCTCTCTCTCTCTCTCTTTAATATTTATAATATATAATTATTATATTGTTTTTAAATATTAATTTAACCTAACCACCCATGAGATAAATTTTAATCACTATTTTGGGTTACTCTATTATACAAGGTACTATAGGGGTATATTATTGAAGAAAATATTTTTTCCCAATGAAAGTTATTACATTCATTATTAATATTCACCATTATAAAAGAAACATACTTTTTATAAATCCCATGATATATTAATATGTAGTGAGTAATAATACAACATATAAAATATTGGGATTCAATAAAATATGCTAGGAATGGGTATGATGTTAACGGTCCTAACATTTCACTTTAGATGTACACCTTTCAACCCAACTCATCACTCATTATGGATAATTCCAATCCATATTTTTATAACTATTAGATTAAATAAAAATATGTAATGTCAAACTCCAAGAGTTAAATGAATATTATAATGAAAGGATAAAGTAAATTTTGGATGATAAAAAAATAAAGATATTAAGAAACACGTAAGTTTAAGGGAAGAATTTATCAATGGATGTTATGATTCACAGATAAACCTGACTAGGTAGATAATTCAACATATTGTTCCCACAACGAAACTCAATATTTATTAATTTTATTTTAACAATTTTTTGGAGTCATTCTTAGATACCCCATTCATTTAATCAATATACTATGATGATGCCAAATAACCCAATTCCCTACCATTTTTAAATAAAATTGTTTGAATCAAGGTAATACATGGGGAATAATGTTAGAACCTAGGCTATTCTAGTAGAAAATATTGGTTAAATTAATATATCATTTAATTATGATTTTTTTTTGTTTTTATTGAGAATAAATCATATCATATGAGTTATATCACTTGAGGGACTTACAGGAAGTTTAGATCATCTTTGAAGTGAATTTGATGAAAAAATCTTAAATCACACTGCAAAATTTACATTCATGCATAATATTTTTTGGTATATTTTGATAAATAATAGATTAAATACTATTTTATGATATAATATAATCACACCATAATTATTTTAATGTGTGAATAAAAATATAACAAGTATAAAGTATTGGACGTTATCGTCAACTTTTCATGCCATAATTCTATGGAACAATGAAGAAGAAGTTTTTTCTAGGAAAAAATCAACCACAGTCTTTATGGATGACACTATGATATATTTATAGTTATAAAATTTGTGTGGTTTTAGATGCTTTATCTTGATAACCATGCCATAATAGGAGGTTTCGGTAAAAATTGGTTTGGGTTATGGATTATGACTCATATATTACACCACATATCAAAGATGCAATATACTAGAGAATGAAAGGTTATACAATAACATAACTTGTTGTTCCATAGTATGTTTATATAAGAAATACATGGGGATATCATAACCATGATTTGCAAAGTTCAAAATCATAACAGGTCATAATTTTTAGAGGAACCACTAATGAAAAGATATTAGGCCATAATGAGAGGCATAATGTTATATTTTTTAGGATTATAGAGAAGTATGAGAATTATATTTTGGGTAAATGTGATTGGATATTGGGTATTTAATTTGAATCTTATGGATGATCTTTAAGTCCATTTATATGATGAGAAATTTTATTTAGTGGAATAAATTTTTGAAATATGAAATCATAGATATTAAAGGATTAAAAATAGATAAATTGAAATATAAGACCATAATTTGGAGGTTAAAGATAATTATTGCACATTTGGAGTGATTTTGATCATGATTAATGATTTGGAATTAGTTAATAAGGATAAAGCTTAATAAAGAAAATCCAAACTATTTTTTTGTGTATTATATTATTAATATACATTATGAGTGACTTCTCTATCATATATTATTAATTCTATTATTTTAAGTAGTGTAATAATAGGAAGGTAAATATAGCGAACCATGGTTTGGTAGTGAGACATTCCTTAAATTTTATAATCACATATAGTGTGTAGTGTAATTGGTACACTGACACATCACCATGTGTATTCTCCTTTGATGTATCCCTTTATAGTGAATGAAGTAAAATTTCATTGTCCTTGATTTTTTTTACATATTTGGTTATTTTGGATGTGTGATTAGAATTGAAAGGTTCAACGTGTTCTTGAAAATGTGATAATAAGATCAATTTGAAGTGTAGAAGAAAATTGACATACTAATGCATGCTCTCTTAGGGTTTTGTTAGTATTATGGTTGAAACAAGTAGCATTAAATACATAATGTTAAATAGTTTTGAATCTATCACTAATTGAAAAATTGATATGAATTATGTTGTGAAGGCATAAAGAGTTTCATAATATGTTGGGTTTAATTATCAAATTTGGAAAAAACCAGTTAATGTTACATTGATTGTCTCTTAGAATCAATGTTTTATTAATTATAATACATGGAATACAAGTGAGTGATCCTAAAAAAAATTTATATCATTAAAGTGTAGAAGAAGTTTTTAAATGATAATGGAAAGACACAAATTCATTATCTGAAGAATTATGTGCTAAAATCAACATAATGGTGATGAATTTTATATCCAATATATCTATTTGGGAAAGATAGATAATATTTACAGAGGATACATAAAAATAAATGAAGAAAGGCTGTAAGTATTTCATATAAAAATCAATTGGTTAAATATGTATCCAAATAAAAACATTTATGTATTCTTCAACCATATCATTATGGTTATTGGTTCTATTTATGAACCTGGAAAGGGTCATGATTATGTAAATATTATCAAGAAATGTTTTAGGATATTATCACCATTTTTCTGTCCAATGGTGTCATCACTTGGGGAAGAAAATGGTTAAGATCTCATAAGATTATCTATAAAACATTTTAGTTACATAATAGATATATGTAAATATGGATCAAATGATAATCCAATCATATGGATATTTTATTCAAGTCCATGGAAAAACTTAACATCCATAAAGATAAATATGGATAAGTGGATGTAAGTGATTAAGTCCTATCATTTTTAGTATGAAAATTTAAATGTGAAAATATGATATTTGAGGGAAATATATCCATAGTGTATTTTAAACAAGAAAAAGTTGGTCATCTTAATGTAGTGTGTTTAAGGAGCTATGAAGGTGATTATTATAAATTCGGTTACTCATAAAAATCATAAAGTAAGTTTCCACCTAAATAAAACATTAAATCTATAAATACAAATGGAATGAAGTTTTAATGGAAGATATTAGTGATAATGGAATAAGACAATGTGATGATATATTTAAAGGATGGTGAAGTAAAATTTAAATTGGACTTGTAAGATTCCATGATAGTGATAATTGAAAAATTAAAATTTGAAATTAAGGAATATGATCAGTTAGGAGTTGTTGATATCAAGGTTTAACTTGAAGGATCCCATGAGGAGTTTGATTCTTAGAGAAATAAGAATATAAAAATTGATAGACTATTGAATGAGTATTAAGAGTAATATCCCCAATTAAAAGATAAAACTACCCAGTTAGGGAAGGAAATATAAGTTCAATGTGTTTCTCAAGAAAATATTGGATCATATTTTGATTTAAATCTAAAAAATGATGATAAAACTAAGATAAATAATTATCTTAAACCTTATAATAATGAGTGATAAATGATGATTGAAACATTTCAAAAATAAGTGTCTTACATGATAAATAATAATGAGGAACAATTATGAAAAATATACCCTAAGAATAAACTATTATTTGGGAAAATTTATAAAAATGATTTGAAGGAAAAATGTTGAAAGATTAAAAAAAAGTAGAAACTAGGTATTGCGTGATAAAAAACCCAATAAAATGGGTAAAAATGGAATTATATTTTAAAAAGAATCATGTAACAACTAGATGGAAAGTGCTATAGATAAATGAATGATAAAGGATAGAGGTGTTTTTCAATAATTGAGGCTTCTTAAAAAACCATGGAGTTATTTTGATCCTATGAATATCTGGAGTAGAGGTGGTGGAAAAATATTTTTATTATTGAAGTGCCTTTTCTGGATACTTAAGTCACACTATTACCCAATGTGGTGAGGTATAAATCTTCTTAAGAGTGAATCAACCAGGAATCATACATAAGAGTATGAGAACATATCCTTTACCTCAAAGAAGAACTACCTTCCATGAATAATTTTTATTTCTCTAACTTTAGTCATGGAGTTCTTTTCAACAAAATGGATTGGGCTACCACTGAACCTAAAAACCAAACAGATTCAACACAAGATTTGAATGGAATTCATGACACCCATGGGATAAAAACTCATTTCTTAACATAATAGAAATCCCTTTGGGAATTATTTCTCCCAAAACAGAGATAAATGACATTGGAATAAAAGAATACAAGAGAAAAAAAATAAACATGCCAATAGGTCATAACAAACTAGGATGATCCAACCCATTTGACTATATATAAATGACATCCATAAATAGAAATATTTATCTACAAAGAATATATATAACACAAAAAAATTACAAACCAGTTAAAACTGACTCCAAACCATCTTTATGAAAACTCTAGTTGCCCACCACAACCCATATCATCCCATGCTGACCATGACGAATGAAGCTAAAAAAACTGGGAACCTAGAACCTAAAATTAATAGGAATGATAAGAAACTCAAAGTAGGTCACCACTGATCACATAATCTATAAAATATGTTTCACAAGGAAATTTATCAATTCTAGTTTGAAAATAAACTAAAAAATAGTATTTCACACATAACTTATGGAAAACTAAAAACAGTTATCTTATCCACCTTCAAATAGTTATATCTATTTCCCAAAACTGAATACATACATTTTGAAAACTAAATTCACTATAAAAATAAATTTCAAAACCAAACACATAGGTAATTTTTTTTAAACAACACATTTGTTTTATTTAAATTAAAATGGTCACCTTAAATCATTTTACAGGATGAATCCACCTCAAAACCGAAACACCAATTTTGAAAACACTTTAAAGCACCAACACATGAGTCTTTAAAATCAAAATAGGTTCCTTAACATATTTGAAAAATTATTTTTCAAATAAAACAACCTAAAACAACTATATGGGTCAAAAAAACAAGCATACACCATATATCACATGCTATATTTCAAAGTAAACAAGGGAAAGTGTCACAATAATGAAAGTAGGGAAAATGATTAAAATATTCACTAGATCAAACTACCCTCAATAAATAATCATCCAAGAAGTCAAATGTGTCATGGTATCTAACCTAAGATTCCTAATGTGTGAAGCATCTAATTGTATAATAGTATACCAACCCACAAACTAGCTACCATCATGTGCTGAAGTTCAAACCAAAATTTATCCAACTTGCCCACACAAGCCTCATTATGATAGAAAACCACTTCTCAGACCTTATTCCTAACACTATTGGAGGGAACTTAGTGTCATGAGAACCAACTAGAGTAAAAAATTAGATCTCCCACTTAGTACCTGATTTCCCATGACCAAAAATAAGTGAGGCATGAGAGCATAAAATCTAAGTATAACACTTAAGAAATATTAAAATATAACCTCATCCCTAACACCCATCCATGAATAACCCCTTAAATAAAATTAACCCACAAAAAGGGATACCACACAAGGGGAAAACAATTATAACACCTAAGGGGAGTATAAGAATCTTATACATATCAATCAACCATACAAGGGATACCAAATCAAGGGGAAAAAGTGGTGTCTTTCAAAATCACCATTTAAAATATAAATCTTCAATCTATTATTTACACTAAAACATGGATTAGGATACCAAGATATTTCAGATTTCATAAAATACCACTCCAAACACCATTTGGAAAATTATGTAAATCACCCAAAAATTAAAAACATTTCGAAATCACCCTCCAACATGGGTATTCTTTTTGAAAATCCAAGACAAGGCCAAAGGCCATCCATTTTCTTCAAATCATTTTCAAGGATCCATTAAGAAATTTTTACAAGGGGAACATCACACATAGATTTTGAAACACCATTTTAAATTCATTAAGAAACCTATTTTTTCCAAATAATTTTGAGTGAAACACCTCAATTCAAAACCCAATTCCATTTAAAACATAGTTTTAACTATTTTAAAACAAAAAATGAGTAAAAAAACAATTAAAAACATGAAAAACATTTAAAAAAATCTATACATTCATTTCTCAAAATATTAGCACCTTTAAAAATTACATTTTAAATTTAAAAACATGGAATTCAGATGAAAAACTATTAATGCCAAGGTAAAAACATAATGAAATTATTTAAAATCACCATGAAGCTATCACATATAATCATAAAATTTATAAAAAATGAATTTTGAAAGCATAAGCGCATCATGAATTCCAATATAGAAAAATTTCAGAAAAATACCTACCTCTAGATATGATAATAAGTATGAAACTCTTAGGAACATGTTATCTTCAATGGTGACCACACTGTCAGGAATAGAAATAGAATATAATAACCCTATAAACTAAAAACCACAACATTAGATTCACCTATAACCCTAAAAATGATAAAAATATGTCTACGGTTAATGGGTGAAGATAAAACTAAAAGAAAAGAGAGTAAGAAAGAAGAAATAGGGAAAATGAGGAAGAAATGCCTACAAACCTCTTAGAAATTTCTAAATTGAGGCCAATAATTAATGGTGGAGGAGGCTTCAGCTCCTCCTTAGGCTCCCAAGGTTGACCAAAGCATTTGGGGGAGAAGAATAGTGAAAACCCCTTTAATTCAAAAGTGTTAATTTTGAAATTACCTAAAAATTAAACACATGGATAGGTCACATGGTTTAGCCACACTTTTTTTGAAACAGTGTGTCAACTATACACATGCCACTACCTAGGTTAGGAACCCATCACATGGTTTCTCCCAAGGATACTCATAGTTTTTTAAAAACATATGACTCACCAAAAACATACCCTAAACCCCGTACAAAATTTGGGGAGTTCAAAAAGGTTTGATGAGTCGTGTAGAAGGTGTGCAAAAGAGATTTGTCAAAATGGTAGACCCAACCAGATGGGAACCACATTTTCAATATTAACTATGTGGGTATCCATGATATTCCAAAAAAGACTAAAAAACTATATTTTTATCTTTAAATAAACTAAAACTAAAAACCACTCAAGAAAATACAAATTAATACAAAAAAAACAAAACTGTGACATGAGGGGTGTCCCAAACTCCCCATCTTGCCACTTTAGTCCCCTATAATGTCCCTAAAAGGAAATAATGGGGTATCTAAGGAGGACCTCACCCAATAGAAAAAATTAACATGATTAAACCTTAAAACCAACAACCAGCAAACTCAAAATGATAAAATTTATCAACCATAAGATTAACAAATGTCTCCAAGAACAACCAGAAATAGAACCTCAAACTCGGAGTCCAATGAAGTTCAAGAGACCTAACATGGTCTCCCCACCATTTAGAGTTATTATAAATGGTCTAACCACTCTTTAATGATCATATAACATGGTGTCACTAGAGGTAATTACTGAGAGACACATCCTCAAACAACTGTGCAACCATAAGAGAAACCCACTCTGATCCAAAAGTACTTCCAAACCTAATAGAATTAAGAACAACCACAAGTAGTCCCAAATGAATGACATGAGCTCTCACCTTGGGTCATGACACATGTAAATAACCCAGGGTCAAAACCTAAATTATCCTCGCATAGTGTATCTGAACAACCACTACCAAGACCAGTTAGGATACCAAAATCAATTGGTAAAACACACACCCTAGTTACCCAATCCTGCACCCAATGTCTTTCTCATTTCCAAACAAAGATCACCTTAAAGGCTTAACACAAGAATAGGGGAAACCAAAACTCTCCATAATTTTTTAACCAAACAAAAAAGGATAAACAAATGACACTCATATAAAACCATAAAAGAAACACATAAGTGTTTTATAGATGGAGGGATCATATGAAAACAAAAAATAAACCCATAAAAGGAATGTTAGTAAAAACAAAAAAACCCAAAATAAAGGATTACACTAGATACCTATTAAGAAAAAACATATTAAAAACCCTACAAAGATTACCCAAAATACAACAATTGAGGAAAAATATAGGAGACTTGAGACATGAGAGATTAACTTTCCCTAGATCCCCATACTAGAAGCACATGAGAGATCTATAATTTTCAACAAAATAACCTTTGAACCATGTTTTTGGATCATCCTGCTCCATTACTTTTCTCACGAGTTTATCCTTATGCCCACCACATGCCATATGGAATTAAGGAATTGCTGACATTAGGTTTCCAATATTTGTCATCTTCCACTCGAATGACCTCATTAATACCCTCCTAAGAATATTTCAGATCAAACACCAATATAGCTGATCCAAATTTTTTTTCAATACCACATACAAAAAAATAATATTTATTAGAATTATTAGTTACTTACATTGGTGAAATTAAGACCAACATTAAAAAGTGATCAATGTACTCCCTTACTGATAGATCACCCTGAATCATGTTAACAAGATCAAGTGATTTATCTACTTTTAAAACATGAAGACGGAGTCATTTAAAACATGACATACTGAAAATATCATAAGATATACCATCCCACAATAGAGGAGGACCCATTGATTCCCACAAAAACTAGATAAACTGACAAGAAATCGGTCAATAACTCTCACTCACACAGCTACAAGTGTCCCAAGAGAATTGAGGATCACCTATATCTCTTCTAACCACCTCAATGCTTAGACTAACCCTTTATCACCACTAAAAGAAGGTATATACTTATCCATGAAGCCCATAATGGGATCCAAACTCAATAAATGCTCCACATCCACCACTCCACTCTGAGTCTGGGTAGGAAAAGGAATTAGGGAAACCTTTCTGAAAATTCTAGGGGGAAAACAAACAATACATGAACACATCTATTCATGTCTAAAAAATAAACTATAGGAATCTAACCCAAGGTAGGAATCAAATCCAAAAAGAAATCCATCAAACATGTCATAAATCAATCATACCAAAATATGATTTCCTTTAAAACCACTATTTTCATCGAAGAATTTTTAAATCACACTACACTATGTTATGTGATTGAGAACAATGCCAGACCAATAATAAAAATAAGAAAAAACTTGGGGGAACACACACACACATTGACCCAAAAATGAAAATCCATAAAAACCCATTTCAAAATTCTATATCATTTTGAAGACCAAAAAAAAATAAGGCACTCTAAAAACATTAAAACATAGTTCACACCAACCACATCCAAAAAGGGAATCAACACACTCCACAATCCATCTCCAATAAGTGGGAATTTCCATTGGAGAAATCTAGAACCATGAGGAGTCAAACAAGATAACTTGGGAAGAAACAGTGTTGTGAATTCTTTGTCCACATAGGTTAGTCAACCATGTGTCATCCAAGCATCACACTCTACAAAGGAGGCAGACTCGACAGCATGGGAAAAACATTGTTTCCAAAACCATGGGTGTTAACCACACAACTAATATTATTCTCTCATTCTTCCCTAAAACCAAAGAGAGATCCCCTATATCCATTACATAATCAAAGGGTATCAAAACAATAATTAAAATTAAAAGTATCTAAAAAAATCAATATCAAAATTCAAAACCAAACATCTCCTAGAAGCTTAAGGATTAGGATGAATAATATCCAACTCGAATCTCCCCACCCATACCTCTCAATATTAGACTACATAATATCCTTTCTACAAATATTTACCAAAATAATAAGGGATATAAAAAAGATATTAGGCTTATTACCAATAAAAAATCAATCAATGATACCATTTTATAACAAATTGGTTTGGGTTTCCACAAAACTCTACACCCGACCCAAATCTCCACAAGGACTAATGGGCAATATCGATCCCCACAAGGTGGAAACCGATGTCTAGTCATCACATAAATCCATTTGGGAATGATTTATCCCAAAATAGTGGTAAATGACATTGAAGTAAATGAATAAAAGATAAAAAAATAAACATGACAATAGGTCATAACATACTTGGATGACCCAAACCAATTGCATATACTTAAATGAAATTTGTAAAAAAAAAGATATATACTTGTAGAATAGATATAACACTAAAAAATAAGAAAAAAACAAAATAATTCAAGCTGAGGTTGAACCATCTACATGCTACCTCCAATTTCTCACCACCACCCAACTAACCCCACATTGTCCATGGAAAACGAAACTAAAACCAACTGCAAACCTGAAACATGAAATGAATTGGAATGAGATAAAAGGACCAATAACCTACCGAATATATGAAATATGTTTCATAATGCATTTAATCATTGATAGATTGAAAATAAACTTGAAAAATAATGTTTTTAAGTATAACGTATTGGAAACCAAAATAATTCAATAATCTAATTTCAAATAGTTCTCTTTTTTTTTTCTAAAACTGAATTCATACATTTTGAAAAACACTCCACTATCTAAATCCATTTAAAAACCACAGACAAATTTAATGTTTCTCAAAACAATTCATTTGTTTTATTTAAATTAAAATAGTCCCCTTAAACCTTTTTACTGGCCGAAGCCACCTCAAAATAGAAACACCCATTTTAAAGCACTTCAAAGAACCCAAAAAGTGTCATTAAATTAAAAATAGGTTTTCCAACATCTATGAAAACTATTTTCCCCAATGAAACAACCCAACACACCCACATGGGTCAAGTATAACAACCAGATACCATATATCACTAGTCATATATCAATGTAAACAAGGGAAGGTGCCATAATAATTAATGTTGGGAAAATTATACAAACAAGTACTAGATCAAACTCCCCTCAATAAATAACAAAACAAGAAGTAGAATGTGTTATGGGCTCTACCCTGGGGTTCCTAATGTGAAAATCATTTAACTATATAAGAGTTCACCAACCTATGAGCCAGCTACTATCATGCACTAAAGTTCAAACCAAAAGTCATCCAACTAGCCTATGAAAACCTCATTGTGATGAAAAAACTACTCTTATCCTTTATTCCTAGCATGACTAGAGGGAAACTAGAATCTTGTGAACAAACCAGAGGAATAAATTAGATCTTCCACTTAGTACATGATTTCCCATAAGAAAAAGGAATTGATATATAGGAACATACAAGTGAATTCTAACACATAAGGCCTAACCAGAGCTTCCCTCACCCTTAACACCCATAATGAATATAACCTTATATAATATGCACCGATGATATAAAAAAAGTAAATTACTACACTAGGGGAGTTCAATAATTACATAAATATAAATATAATATACAAGGGGTAACATATCAAGGGGAAATCAAGTTATTTATATCACAATAACCATTTTAAATCCAAAGTGCCAAGTATGCCTTTAACACAAAAACATGACGTGGGATTCCACGACCTTTCACATTTTATAAAATACCATTCAAAAAATTATTTTTAAAATTATTGAAATAAACTACATATTCAAAAAAATTCAAAGCCACCAACCAACATGGTTATTCTTCATTGAATATCCAAAACAAGGCCAATAGATATCCATTTACATCAAACCAATTTAAAAGATCCATCAAGGCATTTTTACAAGGTTAAAATCCTGAAAACATTTCAAACTAAATTTCTAAACCATTAAAGAATCCTTTTTTCCAAATCATTTTGAGTTCAACACCTCACTTCAAATCTGACATCCCATTAAAACATAGTTTTCACTCTATGAAAACCAAAACTATGTAAAAAACCAATGATCAACATGAAAAACGTTCCAAAAATCCATATGATCATTTCAAAAAATATTAACATCTACAAACATTATATTTCAAATATGAAAATATGGAATTCACATGAAAAACTATTTATATAAATCTCAAAACATAATTCAATGGTTTAAAATCACCATAAATCTATCACATATAATCATAATTTCATAAAAAAAGAATTTAGAAAGCACATTCACATGTTTAATTCCAATAATAAACAACTTCATATAAACACCCACCTCAAGAGATGAGGATCAAGATGAAATGATTTGAAACACATCATTTTCACCAGAGACCACATCCACAAGAATATAAACGACATATAATAACATTTAACACCCCAAAACCCAACATTTGATCCAATAAGAACCATAAAATTAACTAAAAACGTTTCTAGGATTCATGGGGGAATCTGAAACAAATAGAAAACAGATGAAGAAGGAATAAAGAGGGAAAATAGTAATAAATACCACAATACCTCTTGGAAATTTCCAAATAGGGTCCAAGAATAAAAGTATGATGTTAGATATACTCCTTAGGCTCCCAAGGGTCAGATGATGCATTTGGGTGAGAAAAGGGGTGAAACCCCTTTAATTATAAAGGGGTAATTTAGGAATTACCAAAAAATTAAACACCTAGACATGTCACATGGTTTTCCAAACTATGTGACAACCACTGCCTAGGTCACGAACCCCTTTAATGGTTTCTCTTAGGCCACCACATGGTTTAGAAAAACTGTAAACCTCACATAATTCACTCTATAATACTCACATTACTTAGAGGGAGCTCCACATGGATTAAAAAACGGTGCATAATATGTGTAAAAAAACATTGTCAAAATGATAGAACCACCCACACGAGCATTGCACAATTAGTAATAGCCATGAGGGATTTCTATGATCCTCCCAAAAAAGCCTCAAAAAACTAAAATTTTTATCCTCTATCCAATTAAAACTCATAACTTCTCAAGAAAATATAAATTAATTCAAAATAAACAACACCATGAGGGGGTATCACAAAGAATCTATGAATCCAAAAATGGATTTCATGTGAGAAAACAATGTTTGGATTTTATCAGATCCTACAATTGATATAAAGTCCATTGGTTATAAATGTGTATTCAAGGATAGGGATGAACAAGTCAGTACTTATAAGTAATGAATGGTTGTAATATGGTTCTAATGACATCATAGAATATACTACAACAAATCCCTTTCATCAGTTTAAATGATGAAATACTTCATAATTATACTTCACATTATGGATTTCCATTACCATGAGATTTAGGAAATGGACTTTAATACAAATTTCCTTAATGGTAACCTTAAGAAAGATGACTATATGATGAAACCTAAAGGGTTTATGACTCTAATGGATGAAAAAGAGGTATGAAAATTGAAAAGATCTATTTATGGACTAAAGGAAGCATCCAAGTCATGGAACATTCAATTTTATGAAGCTATAAAGGATTTTGGTTTCATAAATAATGAATGTGATTTTTAGGTGTATATGAATTTTAGTGAGAGTATGGTCATTTTCTTAATAGTATAAGTTGATGGCATACTAATTGGAAGTGAAATACTAGTTTTAGAGTCTGTTAATTACTGGTTGAATAAATGATTCTCTATGAAGGACTTATGTGAAGATGCATAAATCCTTGGGATCAAGATTAATTGTGATAGATCTAAGAGGTAGCTCGACCTAAGTCAAGGTATATATATTGACAAGATATGGAAGATATTTAGTATAGAATAATCCAAGAGGGGATTGTTTTCATTGTCACATGGAATTCATAAATCTAGGAAAATGTGTCCTTAGACACATGTGGAATGATAGATGATGGAAAATATTCCATACATGTCTATAATTGGTTTATTCATGTATTCTATACTATGTACTAGGCTACATGTCGCCTACACCTTGAGCGTGGTAGGTATATATCATGCTGACCCATGAAACCACTATTGGATGGTAATCAAGACCATCCTTAAGTATATAAGGAATACTAAGGATATGTTTATGGTATATGGGGGAGATGATGGACTATTTATTGTAGGATATACATGTTATAGTTTTCAAACAGATCACGATGATCTAAAATCAAAGACATGATACATATTCACTCTCATTAGAGGTGTTGTGAGTTGGATGATCTTAAAGAAATATGTTCTTGCAGATTTTATAGTAGATTCCAAGTATATTACAGCTTATGAGGAAGCTAACGAAGAAGTTTAGATAGACAACTATGTCCAAGATCATGATGTGATCCCTATCAGTAATGATCCTATCAAACCCAAATGTAAGAATACTACAGTGGTGCCTCTCATAAAGGATCCAAGGTCACATTAGTAGACAAAGTACATAATTTATAGGTATAATATTTTGATGGTTTTTTAAAAAATATATGAAAACCCAGTGAGTGTAATATGCATGAAAGACAACATTCCGACCCCCTGATGAAAGGATTAACATATTAGAAACATGATCATCATGTGAGTTCTAGCAGACTAAAAGTTATAGGTAGTCGGCTATAGACCAATTGGGAGTCTATTAGAGTTGGTATTTTAGAACCGACTGTTTTTACTTTAGATTTCTTTTATATTATAAAATTTAAATATTAATAAAACACCATATTACATTTTATTTTTTGTTCTATAAAACATTAATAAAATAATTTTGTAGAGTATCAGTCACATTGATAAGGTTATATAGATTTCCCTATATGATGAGAAACTTGAAATTCTATGATGATAATCTTAAATATAGTTCTATTTTCAGGTAACATAGTTTGATGGAACACATATAGTGTATAATATCAAGTTAGATTACTCATAAGTATATAAAGATTATTCTCGTGAAGTTCACACTTGGTAATCTCTAAGATGATAAATTATGAGAATAGACCCACTAATAAGAATTTAGTATGTTTTTTTAGTTCAATATTCATTTCTATGAGAATTTTTAATGGTCCTTAGACATTAAAAATATTACTAATTGATATTATGACTCACACACTTAGATTTATGTCATAAACTATGATGATATAATTCATAGAGAAGTTGGATATGTTGGGTGTGTCACAAGTGACATATTATTAATGATTAAGTCAAGGAATGAATTATCAATCACATATTTATGGAAGTTGATATATCGACCCTTTGATTGGAATGGAATCCTCACACTAAATTCCATGTCTATAGTGTAATGAATATTTTTTTTCATATATTAAAAGAATTATGCATCAAGAATATAGGTTGATGACATGGGTATGAAAGCTTCTTGATAAGATATTGCGACAAATGGATTATATTACACAGAGAGCATTTGTATGTGGTTGTCATTATTGTGATACAAAGTTCATTATCTTAAGTGGTTTTACCCATTTCAAGATAATAATCATTGAATTTATATAACCCTACCCAATGACAAAAAGAAATAATACTATAGGGACACACAATAAGTGTTTACATTAATCTCGATTAAATTATATTTGAATTTAATTAATGGAATATACATTATTCTCAAGACTAATGAAACTTTTAGTCATTTTTTATTGATAAAAAATATCTATTGAATATTTAAAAAATATTTATTCACTATTTTTTGGATAAAATATTTATTTTTGAATAAAAATATTTATTCAAGTATTCAATAAATTTAAAGGACTTTGTGTGGAAGAATGCCATTTTTTGATGATGAATATTAATTTTCAATACAATAAAATAATATGTATCATTGCATGAGTTGTCAAAAAACATAAAATTATAAGAATAATATTATTATATTTCATGAGTTATGATAATGATTATTATATTATTTAAGGGTTGTTATGTAATTAAAAAATATTTAAACCTAAACCACAGCTCTATAAATAGATGGTCATGTATTCTATGTTGTGGTTAATCAAAAAATAGATAATAGAGAATCATTGTTCACAAGAGACCTCTCTCGAATTCCTCATTCTCTTATCAACTCAAGATTGAGATGATCAAGAGAGAATCCTTCAAGCCTAGAGGATATTGGTGGAATAAATTTAAACAACACAAGATTATTAATATGCTACACTATAACGTGATGTTCTATTTATTATTGTTCGGAGATCATAAGATCATGATTGAATAATTTCTAGAGGTATTCTAAACATGGATCCTCTCTATAAAATGATGTAATCTCAAAATAGTTTCATATGATCAAAAAATTCATTAAATAAAGATCCTTATATTATGTATTCTTTATTTAGATATAATATAAATTAATTATAAATTGAACATACAAAGATCCCCTTTATTTTCTAGGATTCTCTATGTTAATACTAGATGGAAATTTTTCATTAGTCATGATGTTTATATCTTGATAAATTGGAAAATGATCCATCAAATTAAAAAAAACGTTATGGTTATTTCACCCACCAGGAACTTCTGATATGCCCAAAACCTTTCTCACTGAGACACTATTTAATATTATCTTCATAGATCATTTAAATATTTATTTTATTTTTTAAGTTAAATAGTGATTCAATGACTTCTATTTAGGACCCAATGCTTTTTAATAACAATTAAATGATAAACAATTTATGAAAATGATCTATAAGTCATTTTTAATGTGTATAAATCAACCTCACATAAATTTGATACTTGATATTCCTAGTATAACTTAAAGTACATTTTTTTAATTTTAAAGTGAAATTTTAGTTCAAAACATTCATCACTCATTGAAAACAAAGAAAAATATCTCATATTTTCATGATAATTTAAGAAAATGATGAAAAGGTTATTTTTACATTTAGAAATCAACTACACATCAATCATATACATGGTGTAGAAAATATGACTGAAAGTTCATATTTTTATTTTAAATCAAAATATTTGTTCAAAACACACATTATATACTCAAAGTTGAGAAAATTTTCTTTTATTATCAAAATAGTTTATGAAAAATATCCATAATTCATTTTTGATGTGTAATAATTAACTGCACATCAATCTGATACACTATATGCCCGATATGATTCAAAATGCATGATTTATATTTAAAAGTGACCTTTTGGTTCAAAACATGCTTCACTCATAGAAAACTAATAAAATGTTCTAAGATTATATTAATAATTTTTTAAAACAATCCATAAGTCATTTTTGAAATTTATGGATTAATGACATATCAATCTAACACACAGTGTGCTCGGTATGATTGGAAGTGTTTTTTTTGGTTTAAAATTGATATTTTAATTAAAAAGACATGTCAAATACTAAAACAATGAACTCATATTGTGTTAATACATTATAAAAATTATCCATAATTAATTTCTGATGTTTAGGAATCAACTTGATGTCAATACGACACACAATGTGTCTAGTGTGACTCAAAGTGTGTGTTTTTAGTTTAAAAGTTACATTTTAGTTTATAAAATGTTTCAATCACTAAAAACAAATAAAAAACAAAATTTTAATGTTAATTTAGGAAAATAATCCATAAGTAATTTTTTATTTTTATAAATTAACCTCATGTTAATCTAACACAATGTGTGCATGGTATGATTGAAAGTACATGTTTTAATTTCAAATTTCTATTTTAATTAAAAAATATCATCACAGGCTCAAAACCAAGAAACAAACTCAAATTATATCATTAATTATATATATATATATCATTTTTTATCTGTAATAATAAACCACAAATCAATGTGACACACGATGTTCCCCGTGTGGCTCAATTTGCGAGTTTTTAGTTTAAAAGTAACATTTTAGTTCAAAAAATTAATCATTCATTGACAACTAAATAGGCAAACTTATATTTTCTTGATACTTTACAAAATAGACCCATAATACATTTTTTATGTTTGTTAATTAACCTCACATGAATCTAACACACTATGTGCATGATATGATTAAAAGTGAGTGTTATGATTTAAAATTGACATTTTAATTCAAAACATGTGTCACATTCTCAAAACCAAGAAAAAATAATCTAATTTCCATGATAATATAGTACAAAAATCTTTATATAAATTTTTAAATTTAGGAATAAAACAAAAGTCAATTTGACTCACTTTGTTCTCTCTATGAATCGAAGTGTGTGTTCACAATTTTAAAGTGAAATTTTAGTTCAAAACATGCGCCACTTACTTAAATCCAAGAACATTGAACCTTATTTTATTGATACTCTAATAAAAATATCCATAATTAATTTGTGACATGTAATAATTTTCTAAAACTCAATATGATACATGATGTTCCTAGTATGATTTAATGTGTATGTTTTGATTTAAAATTGACATTAAACTTAGAACACATGTCACAAATGAGAAACCAAGAAATCATGATTGTTTTACCTTAATAACTTAGGAAAATTCTCCATAAATTATTTTTATTTATAGAAATTAACCACACATTAATTTGAAACAGAATCCGCCTGATAAGATTCAAAATGTGTGTTTTTAGTTTAAAAGTGGCATTTTAGTTCTAAACATACATCACTCAGTGGAAAATGAGAAAAAAATTCATATTTTATTGATATGTTAAGAAAATTATCCATATGATATTTTAATGTGTATTAATTAACTGCACTTCAATCTAAAACACATTGTTCCCATTATTATTGAAAGTCATTGTTTTGATTTAAGATCAACATTTTAATTCAAAATAGATGCCACATAATCAAAACTAAGAAAACAATATTGGATTCTCTTTATAATTTGGTAAAATGATCCATAAATCAATTTTAATGTTTAATAATCAACCATATAATTTTCTAATACATATTTCTCTCGATATTACTCAAAATTCATGATTTTAGTTTAAAAGTGACATTTTAGTTCAAATCACATGTCACTCACAGAAAATAGATAAAAATAACTTGTATTGTCTTGAAACTTTTATAAAAAATATCCATATGTTATTTTTAACACATGGGAATTAATATCACATAAATTGAGTACATGGTATGCTTGATATGATTGAAGGCGCGCGCTTTGATTTAAAATCAAAATTTTAATTCAAAACACACATCACATAATAAAAACTATGAAAACAGGTTTGTAATATCTTGATACTTTAAGAAAATAATCCATATGTCATTTATGATGTGTAAGAAACAACCACCCATTAATCTGACACACAATGTTCCTCATATGAATGAAAGTGCATCTTTTTATTTTAAACATCACTTTTTAGTTCAAAACATTCACCAATCACTGAAAATAAATAAAAAAACCTTGGATTGTGTTGATACCTTAGGAAAATGATACATATGTCATTTTTAATGTGGTCTAAGTAGCATCAAATCTATCTGACATGTGGTATGGCTAGAATGCTTTAAAGTGTGTGATTTTATTTAAAATCAACATTTTAGTTTAGATCACACATCACATCCTCAAAATTGATCAAACATGGTCTCATTTTCTTAATAATTATGTACAATGATACATAAATCATACGTGACATATATGAATAAATTTTACTATAATGAAACACATGGTGTGCTCTGTATATCTCAAAGTGCGTGTTTATAGTTTTTTTTGAGAAGTGGTGAAATAAACTGGTGTACCAATCCATGCCCCAGAAGGAATTTATGAGTGCGTGTTTATAGTTTAAAATAGACATTTTAGATCAAAATGTGTGCCACTCATGAATTGTATTTCTACTTTAGGAAAATTTTCCCTGAATAATTTTCAACTTTTAGTAATTATCTATAGGTCAATATGACACATGGTGTGCTCAGTATGACTTAAAGTGTGTGTTTTCAATTTAAAAGTAATATTTTATCTCAAAACATGTGTTACTCAATGAAAACTGAGTAATCATACTAATATTATATTGATAATTTAGGATAATGATCCATATTTCATTTGTGACATATAAGAATAATCTACACATCAATTTGACACACAATATTGTCGGTATGATAGAAATTTTTTGTTTTTATTAAAAATTGAAATTTTAGTACAAAACCCACATCACATACTCAAAATTGAGAACATGCACTTATATTATCTTGATAATTTAGGATAATAATACATAATTCATTTTTAACATATAGGAATCAGGTTCTTGTCAAAATGACACACAGTGTGACTAGTATTAATAAAAGTGTTTTTTATTTAAAATTAACATTTTAGTTCAAAACACGCATCATATATTAAAAAATGAGTTAAAATTGTTGGATTTTGTTGATACTTTAAAAAAATAATCCATAAATCATACATGATGTTTCGAAATTAACTATACATTAATCCAATACACAATGTGTTCAATATGAATCAAACTATGTGTTTTGAGTTTAAAAGTGACATTTTATTAATATATTATATCATAATTATGATTTATTTACTTATTTATATTATTACTAACTTAAGTATTGTTTTTTTATTTTAGGTACACTCTTCTTTTGTTTGCATGTTGGGGTGGTGTGTTTGTAAATTTGTAGCATGACTGGGATATTATAAAAGGGGGTCCTGAATACAGTGGAATATAGGGCCACCAATAGTGTTTTTGAATTTTGTAGAAAATGTAGTGTTTATAATAAATTTTATATATCAATTTTATTTTTATGTATTTAAATATTTTAAATATAGATTTATTTATAATTTTAATTTATTTTTTTATAAATTTATTTGAAATTAAATTGTAATTTTATTTTTAATGGGATGCCGAAATGTTATGTAAATGTATTAGCATACTGCTTCTACCTATGGATTTTATTAGCATTATTATTAGTGATGAAAAAATCATCTTATATCAGTGCTAAAAATAGAGTTGATACATGAGCTTATTTCAGTGTTAGAAACAACACTGATAAAATCACCATTCACTAGTGCTAAAAATCATTGAAAAAGGACTACATTTATCAGCTATTTTTCAGCACCAATGAAGGATGATTTTATCATTTCTATTTTTAGTGCTGATAAAAATGTGTCTTTTAAAAGAGATTACAACTTTAATACTTTTTAGCAATGATAATAGACTTTTTTGTGTTTTTAAAACCTGTATATGCATTAGTGTTGGTTTGTAACTTGAACTGCCTCATTGGGTAGTCTCTTTCTTTACATGTGTATGAGGTCGATTATATTCTCCATTGTGAAACAAAACACAATGAAATAAAAATATAGTAAACACACATGTCTGAGGACATTTCCCCATGACCTACCCCTCACCCCTAACCCCTAACCCCTCACCCCTCACTCCTCACCCTCCCTTAACCCATACCACCCACCACCAACGGTGAGGCTTTACAAGTGTATAATCACACACAGATAAGGGGATATTAGATAAAATGGATTATATTTAATATTAAATATGGTAACATGGTCCTTTATAAAATTTTAATATTTAGAGACAATACATAGACCATCAAAATTAATTAAATAATAGTTGTTAAAAATTTAAGCGATAGTATAATTAAATAAAATTAAATTCATTATATCTAAACATGAACTAGTCAATCAAAATCATGATTATTCATGATGTAAAAAATATTTTCATTGAATAAAATTCAAATTACACATTATGCCTATTAAATAATTTTAAATTAATTAATATAATCAAATTTAATTTAATTTTTTTGTTCCACTTATAGTCATTGAGTTCCCCTAAAACCCCCTAAAAATTATTTTTCTATATTAGGATTTTTATTAATTTTCATATATATATATATATTTTGAAAGGAGAGGGGGTGTTGTCTGAGTAGTTTGAACCACCCTTTATTTACATTATTTTAGCTTTTTTAATAAATGAACTTCCACCCAACATGGGGGCATTGATCAGTTGGGAAAGAGTTATTTACATTATCTTTTTATATTTATTATTATATAAAAAATGTAAGACACACACATATTTATTTATAATAAATGCATTAATAATGGAAGAAAAATATAACCCCATCAATAACCAGTCAAATACCCCATTTAATTTATATTATATTATAATATTTATTTTATTTAAGAATAAATAAATAAAATAAAACAAAATTGTTCTTGTGAATCAAATATCATCAAATTTGACATGTTCTTAACCATACAAACTATTAATCCCATGTGATATCATCCATTAAAACTAGATCTTGACCCCTAAGGTGAATTTTAATGAATCAAATTGTAATAATGGCTTTAATTTAGTGCATCTCCTCTAATACAACTTGAATGATTTGGGAAAATTAGAAGTAGTAAAACATTATGCCCATTTAAAAACATTTCATCTAAATTCAGGTAAATGACATTGGATCCATGTAAATCCATAACTCAGAAGCCACTATAGTCATCTCCCTAAACCAGGTCCCCACATGACCTCATACACACCTCCCCGTACGCTAGAGGCTTCCAACTAGCAACATGGGTCTAAACACAAACATGGAGATACTATACATTCTTATCAGAGTGAATAAAAAACACAAGTAATAACACCAGTGTAATAACTATTAGGAACAATAATTGAACAATATTGGACAAAATGAAAAATTCAACATGTAACACTTGTTATAACAATATGATGAATACACCACATGTCAGGCACTAATACAAAAAAACCAAAAAACAACCAAAACTAGGAAAATCCCCCAATATAGTCTCAAGTACATGCCTGATCCTGACATCCAATGATTCAACCCATTATCCCATGCACAAACCAAACACTAGGTCCCTGTCTGGAAACTATAGCAGAAAACATGTATCATATGCTCGAGTACCCAGGTGCTATGGAGGCCAAAGCTGGGTGTGTGTACAAATTAGTAGGCCACCACCAACAATGTATAGATCCATAACCAATCTAAACAATAGACTATTCAGATAATCAAGGTGAAATAAATAAACATGGATATCAAAAGATACATGTTTCACTTATAAAAAATATTAAGTAACTATTTTATCCATTTATATTTCATCATGAAATCCAACCAACCCAACTCGCTTTGGCCATACCGGGAGCCTAAACCATAGCATAGGGGTTGAAAAATTTTAGTTACATAAGGGTGGTCACTAATCAATTAAATTTATCAACTTACCCTAGAGCCTCAGTCCAAATAATCATATCATATCCAATCATTAGGAGCACAAAGCCTTAGTCTGACATTCTAACCCCCTCAATACATTGGTGGGGCCTAGAGCATTAGTGTAGCCCAACCCAAAGATGGGGATCCCTAGTCCAGCATCAAATTCGTAAAATACCTTGGTGGATACTACAACATCAATCTAGTCTGACCCAAAGGTAAATAAACTTAGTCCAATACCCAAGTGTTGACGCTCCATTCGTCACAAAATCTAAATATTGGAAAAGGGGAATATCTAAGCTCAAAGTGATTCATCCTTTGGACAAATATCAAAATTAAAAAAGGAATAAGAATAATGTTGCACAAGGGTCGCGCAAGTTCTACAATGGTCGCGCAAGTGCACTTGCGCGACGCCTAATGGTCGCGCAAGTGACTTGCGCGCCCTAAAGGATAACCGCCCGGGATCTTCTTTAGCCTATAAATAGACCCCGTGGGCCCCATATTCGAAGAATGTTTTTTTCCAGAAACTCAGATTTAAGATCTCGACACCCTAGTCTCTTCTCAAAGCTTCTGAAACACTTCTAAGGTAATTTCTTACCTAGAACGGAAGATCTAAAAAGGGAGAGGAAGGCATAAGTGTTGAAACTCATCAACACTTGTGCGCCTGAGTGGTAAACCCTTAAGGGAAATGGCCACACTTGTGAGCCACCTTACTCCTTCAATAGAACTTGCACACCCCTCTTCTGGAAGAACCTCAAGATGATTCTAAAGGCTTTAACCAAGAGTCTCTCAAGTATTACCCTGCTGGTTAACCATCACGCAAGTACCCATGTGTCGCGCAGGTATACCTGTGCGACCAGAACTTGCACGCCCACGCAGTACCTGCGCGCCTACCAAGACTTGCGTGCCCCTGCCTTTTTTGGTGCCCTTCTTGCCCATTTCACCCCTCTTAAGCCATTCCACCTCTCCTATTCAATATTCAATCTTTAAGACACTCTTAAAAGAAATTTATGGCATGATTTCTTGATTTGAATTTTTTATCTGAAAGGAATTTTGTGGAATATCTCTCAAAAAATAGTGATTTACACATATTTATGTCACTAAAGATTGAGATTTCATTCATTCAACCTCATCCTTTAAGAGGATAGAACTCATTAACATGGGCCTCCTTTTCCGGAGCAATACCCAGTCCCCTAATTTGGGCATCCTCCTCAGGAGTAAGCCCCAACCATAATTTCATTAACCTGGGTCTCCATTTCAGGAATAATCCCCAGTCATAATCATTAACCTGAGCCTCCTCTTTCAGGAATAAGTCCCAGTCATAAATATGGGCATCCTCTTCAGGAGTAAGCCCCAAGTCCCTTAATTTTTTAAGTCTCTTAACCTGGGCCTCCTTTTTAGGAGTAAGCCCCAGTCTTAATTCCTCTTAACCAGTCCTAATTTACCTTTGATCTGGGATTCCTTCTCAGGAGTAAAAACCCAATCATAAGTCCTCTCCTAATTTGGGCCTCCTTTTCAGGAGTAAGCCCCAAGTTAGAGTATTCAAATCTCCGTGAAGCACATATACCTTTATGGACCCCGTTCCTAGATTTCTTCCCTGAAGTAAATCCAAATCTTCATTTATCTGGGTAGTCATACATACATAAGTCCCACCTTATTTCTTATGATTGCATCTTTCATGGCACAATTGTCTGATTTTTACCAATACCTCTTATTTCTCACATCGAGCATGACTCACGTGAGCTTAGAGTGTAAAAGTAATTATGAAATCCTTCTTTGAGCCATCAATCATAAACATCATACTCCCTTACTCAAACTATGTGGGTTCTGATTCCTTTTCTAAACAAAGGATACGTAGGTAGCCCATCTGTGGGTTTTATCCCAACTCTGAAATAATCCATGTCTTTCTGAATGACAATAAACTTCAAGTGCCCCACTAAGTGTCTTTAAAACCAATATGGTCATCATAATGACCAAGAGACTTTTATGTCTCAAAGGATACCATTGAATAAGAATCTCTGACAAA
Organism: Viscum album; assembly: GCA_963277665.1. Taxonomy (NCBI): domain Eukaryota; kingdom Viridiplantae; phylum Streptophyta; class Magnoliopsida; order Santalales; family Viscaceae; genus Viscum; species Viscum album. Next base: position 506,396,454 of record OY728125.1, read on the forward strand.
TACGGATGATTCTCTATCAATGATGAACCTCAAATACATATAAAAGATTCTCTAAATTTCCTACATATTGATCATTGATTGTCAGATCTAAAGGAAAGCTCATTTTATACTTGGTAATGTAATAAGGATTCAAGAACATAACTTAAATCTATAAAGAGAGTCCCATAGTAGACAATAATTCCCCTAAAAAAGGTGTGATGAGTCCGACCTACCATCCTCCCAACCAATGAAAATTCCTAAGCCTCATCAGTCCACAAACTAATGAGCACATACCTTTGGAAAGTAGGCCAAAATGGATGTAGAATCATTGGATGTTTCCGGATCAACGAACAAAATCACTAGAAACCGATTGGAATGTTTGAACCTTCAATCAAGGAGGTTATCCCCAAATTCTGAGGGAAACAAAAAATGGTGAACTCGACGTGAATCCTTAACCAAGTTAAAATGATTTTTTACCTATTTGTTAGGCCCCTATTTAAAACTCAATGAGAGGGCCCACAAAAACAATCATTGACATATTTTCTCATACAAAAGATGTAGTGGATGAATTTATCTTGATTATGTCTGTTATATCAAACATGCACTCTTTTTCTAATATTTTCTACATTCTAAGAAATTGGTACTCTCAAGTTCACACCTATGAATTCTGCTGTTGTGAATTCCATTGCTGCTACTTCTGCTGGATTATCGTACGCTCTGAGGACGATATCACCTACTCAGCATCTTCAACACTGGGTATCAAATGCACTGGTTAAGGAGTATCGTCAACACGGTACCATCCCAATTCTGGAGGCTGCCCGAAAAGCCATCCAAGTGAACAACTCACACCGGTCGTCCTGAGAATGACAACCAGTGATCAAGAAGTAGGCGGTGCTAACTACCATCTCCAACCGTTTTGGGTCGTTATCCCCAGAACACAATCACCATTCACTCCCTTATTCTGAGGAGGTGAATGAGCAGGTCCCTTAGGGCCTTAATTCAAGTATACAGGAGTCCTTCCCGATGGATCCCACCAACAATAGCTACCAGACTCGTGCGACAGTGCACCCTCAACATGATGAGGGTACCGAATCCCGGCATTCGGCTCAGGTTCCTTGAACCTGAGGAGGCAAGACGAAACGCCAGAGGTGGAATCCGGTCAACAGTGAGCAGGTTCTCATCTCTTCCATCTCCGGAGAAGTACACCAAACTAACATGGTGGAAAGCAATGAGCGGGCACACAAACCTGCCCGTTTTAATTTCGCTGTCCAGTAGACTCATCTGGCAGCAGCACGCCAATCTCATCAGGCAATTCTGGCGGAGTATTATAGACCTGAACATACACCTGTTTATACATCATCAGCTAGTCAGCAGGCTCGTCTGACTACATATGATGGATCTCATCAACCACGTTCGGTGAAGTGCAATCAGCAGGCACATACACTTGCTAGTATTAATCAAGCATACCAACAATCTCTCTTGGTAGCATTCGGAGAAGTCAGTCGGAAAGCTCCGATGAAAAATAGGAGGCATACTCAACTCTATGCCCCCACACTTGAGTACTGTCAGGATTCACTGACAGGAAAAGGAGGACAGGAGCAGGCACACACACCTACTCCAAGCACAGAATGGACGTATATCCCCGTTCCGCCAGCTGAAGTCACCAAGAATATTTTATCAATGGTGAAAGAGAAGAAGCAAATCCCTGCTCATTTCATGGATGCTTTCCAGGATATTATAACAACTTCAGCAACATCTCAGGGAAAGACACATAAATCTATCCCTACCAGTGGAGTGACACATCAACAATTCACTCCGTAACAGACACACACATCTGTTCCAGTCCAAGAGGGTTGTGGGGCATACTCCCCCATATCATACTGACAACCAAGTCAGGCACATACACCTGATTTTAGAGGAGATCGTCAGCCTAACCTGGCCATCTTTCTTGATCAGGCACATACACCTGCTCAGAGCAGCCACTTTCATCAACAAGTGGTTTCCAAGGTGAGTAAGATGGCGTCTAAGAAAAAGACCCACCCAGCACAGTCAGGAGATCAAGTGCCAATCTGTAACAAGGCCTTGCTCGATGCTGGAGTTTTTGAAGCCCTCAGACAATTATATATTGGAATTCAAGATTCTAATCCCTCATTTCCCAATAGTGGGAACATTAATTCCGAAAGTCTTCAACAGACACTTCCTCATGAAGGCTTACTTCATGACAATTCGATCAATCTCGAAGTTTCATCTTTAGATGAGAGCGATATGAACCCTCTATGTGGTCAGAAGACCAAGGAGAAAGAGATCTCATCTTTTGTTGTAACCCACCATGGTGGTCCTCCCCATGATAATGAATTTTGCTGCGAAATTCCTCTCCGCAGTAGTGATGCACATTGCCTGAAAAATGCTCCAGTGGACAATGTAGTGCCGAGAAATCCCTCTTATCTTGATGCACTTTCAAATGCGAAACCAGTCATGTCTGATGCTTCATTGCTAGCAGGTGAAATAATTTCTCAATCAAAAGATAGCTCAGGTTGTAGGTCATTATCCGAACCACCCCTAAGACATGCATGTTCTAGTTTGATCAGTGATTTCTCTACCAATCCTGTTGAATCCAATGAAACAACAAGGAAGAACCAGATCTGGTCAAAACGGGTAGAAGAATCTTCATCAAATGATAAAGAGGAAATGCTGAACATGAGAAAACAATGGGTGAAAGGTGAAGTGCCAGTTATGTTTTGGCCTATGGCTGACTCTCAGTATGACATTCCAGAAATGTTGACGGAAGATGGAATTCATGATATTCGTCTCAACATATGGAAAACTCTTTGTCAGTTGAAAAAGAAAGTATTATGTTATGATGAATATGAAAATCATCTGAAGATAATAGAAGGGTTACAACGTCATATTGATTTGGCATCTCTATCAGTCTCTCGATATCTGAAGGCTGAAAAATAGCAGAGAGCCCTTCAACGTTCATACCTTGGCGCACTAAGAAGATTGCGTCAGTTAATTTCCAATGCCCCATCTGGTATTTGTGTCAGAGGATGGGGTGTTCATGGAGCACTACATTTCACGGTGCTCTCCAGTCAGCAAAGCCTGCCAAAAATGGTATCATGCAACGTTATTGCCCATGGCCGGCCACAGTCAATGGGATTTGTTTGTAATCAAAAGCTTTCCCAAGAATAGGCTTCAACTAGTTCCTCTCAAAATCAAGCATACAGAGAACAAGTTGTTGAATTAATCTTGCATCAAGCAAACGAGAAAATTTAACATGCCTCTAGTATGGATCAAGCACATAATCAAGTGATAGAAGTGTCGGAAATCATCCAACAGTCTTTTGAACCAGGTGATAAAAGTGTATACAGGTTAATGCATCCAGCTAATTTCCGAACTAAGGTTCGCAAGATCAGGAGAGATTTTAAAAAAGTCTCAGACATAGCATGTCAAGAGCCATCCCAGCTTGCCAGACTGGGGACTCTTTTAAACCAACCCTCGGAATCAACAAATAGGATTCGAGGAGTTGAGCAGGAACAACCCCAGTCCACCGGACTGGGGACTTTTTCAAATCATCAATCCCCTCCTCAGAGAAAGTTGGTCTTTTCTCGATTGGGGAAGAAGCCTCAAGAGGAACGGAGAGACAAATTATCAGGAGATTCCCCCCCAATTATGGTTCGTCAAGAAGTTACTGAGGGATCGAATCAATAAAAGGCAATGTATCATCAAAGACATGGAAGAAGACAATATCACAGAAATGCTGATAGAAGGGATGCGATGCGTTATGCATCAATCAATGTCATCAATGCTGTTGTTGCTGATCCCCTAGATGAGGCTCACCCAGGGGACTCGGATAAAGAGGTTCCTGCTCAAGAAGATGTATGCACTGACCCAAATGAAGAAGGTGTGTGCACATGAAATAAAAGGGTTACTCAAAACCTAGGTAATCCTTCGAGTAACCCACTTCCCCCTCTCCGAAAATGATCCAAAAAGGGAGGGGAAAGAATCAGGTTACACATCCTTCCTCTGGAGAAGGTCAATCGCTCTAACTAGAGCAAAGGATTTCACAACAGGAGGATGAAATGAAGGAATTAAGAAGGTTGAATGCAGAACTAATTCAGAGTAGTCTTCTTCCTAAGCGTGATGGAGTCAGTCAGCCAAAGGATTTTGTTACAGCTACTGAGATGGATCAAGAATATCCTCCTCTATCAGTACACCTTCAAAGGTCTAATCCTACGGGTCATGTGCAACAACAGTTGGCAATGCTACCATCAGTTACAGCACCAACCACCACTTCTGTCCAAGCTCCAATCATTGCACCTACCCAAGTCCAAGTTCAACCGGATGTCTCTCAAAAGTTAATAACTACCATTCAGTCATTAACAGCTCGGTTAGAAACTATGGAAGGGAAACACGCATAGGTTCAACCAGAAATTTTTTTTTACCCTGAATGGGTAGATTCAATCTCTCCTCCATCCAGTTTTGGAAACCCTATATTCCCTTTTTTCAATGGATCAGGCAACCCTGAATAGCATTTGACGCATTACGTATCTTGTTGTGATCCTATGATGGGAACTCCGGAGCAGCAAGAAGTAGTAAAACTCAGATGCTTTGTACGGACCTTGCAAGGACCAGCCTTTGTATGGTATACAAGCTTTCAATCCAGGTCAATTACTGGATGGGAAGATCTCTGTCAACAATTCCTTCTTCAGTTCAGCTCAACTTTTCCAAAGACAACAGTTTTTGATCTTACAAACTATAAGCAAAGGGAGAATGAAAGGGTCTCAGATTTCATTACTCACTGGAAGGGATTAACATATTTTCCCTAAGATTAGCACTCCCTCAAGAAGAATTGTTGCCAATCTATGTGGAAAATTTGCGTGATGAGTTACGCATGCCGTTAATCCCTGTGAAATACACAAGAGGGTTTCGAGACCTTACTTCAATCGCTCAACAGATTGAAGACTCCCTTATAGGGGATAAGGCTAAATCTCACGTAATTTCATCAGCTCCAGGAAGGAGAATGGGTAAAGAAGAAACTGCTACAATTATGCTTAAACAAGCACCTGTACCTGTTTCTACTTCAAAACCTTCAACTTCTCGAAGGGCTCCACCTCCTGAGCACCAACAACAAAGGTCATTTCATCTAGATGATCAAAAAGATCAAAGACGAAAACAATTTGAGGATTTTAAGAGCAGAACATACTCTTTCCGAAATGAACAAGTTCTTGGTTACTTCATTTCAGCTCTGGAAAATAATCTGGTTCAATTTCCAAGGACCAAAAGGACAAATAAGGAAGGAGATGAAGACCGTCCCAATTATTACCGCTTTCATCAAATATTGGGGAATCTCATCCAGGAGTGTTTTGTCTTCAAAGACCTCCCGAAAAAGATGGTCGACTCAGGACAAGTCAAACTGAAAGGTTCTTCAGCTCAGGTAGCATGTGTTACTGCTACAGTTCCAGAGGAGGAAGGCGAATGGAAAGAAGTCAAAAGAAAAAATGTACAGAAGTATGATTATTGTATGGTCAGAAAGACAATCAACCTAACTCATGCTATTTTGCGAACACAATTAAAGAAACCGATTGTGTCTTCTACCATTAATGTTGTGGCAAAACCCTCTTCATCAGAGGAAAAGTCCTCAAAGAAATGACCTGATTCAAAGAAAGAATTTTAATCATAAGAAGATGAGTATGTGTCAAATCCTAAGTTGTCTTTGACTCTGGCAGACTTCATGCCATCTACTTCAAATCCACGGGCACCACCCCACCAAACAGCACAGCCTAAATAGGCTAATTAGGCAGAGTCTTGATCAGACAAAAAGTTAATCTTCGGTTCTGTTAATATGATTCAATTAACAGATCCATATGCCAGTAGCAGTTTCGATTTCCATGATCCTGAATTCCCTGTATCAAACAAGGGAATCAGAGGATGTTCCAGAGGCTCAGGATACAGGGGAAGACGTGGATCTTTCAGAAGCCACTACTCCAATTCTACCCCTGCTAGAACTGTGTACGCAGCAGAAACTCGTGGTAGAGCCCTTCAGTGAGCTCATCAAGAACAAGCAAGTTCTTCTACCAATAGAAAATTCAGTCCTGGAACAGTTATTTTGGAAGACCGGTTGAAAGTTCCATCTTAATCCTCACAGCAAGTAAATGGATCTAATCGGTCTAATCTTCCAAAATCAGAAATATTGCTAACTCCTATCCCAATACAAGATGCATCAAATTCCAAAACATCTGCTTCCAAGGTACCTGCTAAACCACATATTCTTGTTGGGAAACACATACCTCTAGATCAAAAGTATGATATATTGAAACACTTGGCCCAAGTACCAGCCAAGTTATCAATTATGGATGCTATGAATCTGTCAAAAGATCTTCGGGAAGCACTCATCGAGGCTTTGTCAAGTCCTCAGGAGTTTGAAACTGAAATTGCTGCAGATGAAGTCTATCACATAGAGAATAATCCTATAGAATGCCATGCAATAATATCTTTTACTGATGAATATGAAGATGATGTTTTGCCTGGAAATATTAGACCTTTGTACTTATCTAGAAAGGTCAATGGCGTAGACGTCTGAAGAGCTTTCATTGACAATGGTTCAGGAGTCAACCTCATGCCCATTCGTACACTTCATTGATTGGGCCTCACAGAATCTGATTTATCTCCTTCTACCATGATGTTACAAGGATATGATAAAAATGAACAAGAACCACTGGGCGAAGTTACACTCAGAACTCAGTTTGGAGATCTTGTATCCAATTCGGATTTCATGGTTATTGATCAAGACTCAGCTTTCAACATCTTGCTTGGAAGACCCTGGCTACATAAACATGTGACTATCCATTCATCATACCATGAATGTCTCAAATATTATTTTGATGGTCAATTTGGGACATTTTATGGTGATAAGGACCCGTTCAAGACATGTGAGTCTCAATACATTGAGGCAGAATTCTATCACATGAAGGGAAGGGAGAAATCCACAACAAAGGAGATTACCAAAGTTAATGCTCCATATGGTTTGGAGAAGATTCCAGTAAATCCATTTACACTTGTGAGTACAAATTATGTGTTGCCTATCAGTCATATTGACAAGATAGAACCCAATAAAAATACTCTTATGGAAAGATCTATAATGTCAGTTACGACAATCGAGCCAGACAACATGGGAGAAATTGGTAACCCACCAAGCAGTAATGAAAGCACAAATGGTGACGTCTTCATTTCATCTGCTGAAATACAACAATTATATACTTTTCCAATTAGGCCAGAAGAAGTTATAGCAACATAAGAGGTGAACAATGATGTTGATTCTCAATCCATCATTTCCACTTTATTACCCAAAGAAGACCCTTCATCATCAATCGGGTCGGAAATGGAAGCTTCTTCTTCAAGATATGAAAATTTTGAAATATATTCTGATCATGAAAATTCTACTTTATTATCTACTATGAAAGTAGAAATGGAAGAAATAACACATGATGAAGAAGAAGAGGAATATCTCAGAGATGATCCTCCAGCATTTGAAGAGGGTATCTCTACCACTGTGGATGAACTCAGAGAAATAAATCTGGGTACAAAAGAAGATCCACACCCCACTTTAATCAATGTGTCCATGACTCTTGAAGAGCATGAGATGTATATTTCTTTTCTAAATAAAAATAGAGATAAATTTGCTTGGAACTATACAGAAATGCCCAGGCTTGATCCTGATATTGCTACTCATCATTTTGGTTTATCAGAAGAACATCGAGGACTTATGCAAGACGCGAGAAGAACACACCCAAATCATGCTTCCAAAATTGAGGATGAAGTGGATAATCTTATCAAAGCTAACTTCACCAGAGAAGTTCAATATCCCAAGTGGTTGTCTAATATTGTCCCTATAGAGAAGAAGAATAGACAAATTAGAGTTTGCATCGATTTCAGAGATCTTAATCGGCATTGTCCTAAGGATGATTTCCCAGTTCCGATTACAGAACTATTAATTGATGCAACAGCTGGATATGAAGAACTTTCCTTCATGGATGGATATTCCAGATATAATAATATCTGAATGTACCCAGAAGATGAGGAATCTACGACCTTCAGAGCCCCTCAGGGTGTGTTTTGATACTGGGTAATGCCCTTTGGCTTAAAGAATGCAGGTGCAACATATCAGCGTGCCATGCATCGTATCTTCAAACCCTTCTTAGGGAAGTTTTTTTAATGCTATGTAGACGATTTGGTGGTTAAATTGAAACAACTTTCTAATCACTAGGCTGATTTGGAAGTCATATTCCGCAAGATTCGACAACATAATTTGAAGATGAACCCCTTAAAATGTGCTTTTGGGGTAACCTCAGGAAAATCTCTTGGCTTTGTTGTACGCCATCGTGGTATTGAATTCGATCCTGAGAACACCAAGTCAATCCTTGGTATGTCACCTCCTCAAAATTTAAAAGAATTAAGAGGACTTCAATGACACTTAGCCTATATTCGGTGTTTCATCTCCAATTTAGCAGGCAAAAGTTTACCCTTCACCAAATTGATGAAGAAGGGAGTCACTTACCAGTGGAATGAAGAATGTCAAGAAGCATTCGATATTCTCAAGAAATACCTCTTTAGTTCACCAGTACTCATGCCACATGTTGAAGGAAGACCACTTATCCTCTACGTAACAGCTCTAGAGCGATCATTGGGTGCCTTTCTTGCTCAAAAAAATGATGCTGGGAATGAAAACAGCCTCTACTATCTCAGTCGAACTATGATTGAAGCAGAAACCCGGTATTCAAGTATTGAGAAGTGCTTCCTGGCATTAATCTTTGCAGTTCAGAAGTTGAGACACTACCTGCAACATCACGAGATCCAATTGGTATCTCACAATAACCCTGTCAAATTCATCCTTTGTCATCCAATGCTTACATGACATCTGGCAAGGCTGGCAGTTATTTTGCAGCAATTCAACATTCAGTATGTGTCTCAAAAGGCGATAAAGGGCCAAACTCTGGCTGATTTCCTGGCTGAACACCCTTCAGTAGAAGACACATCTTCAGATATTGAACTCCCTGATGAAGAAGTCTTCTATATTCAAGAAATTCCTCAAGCATGGGAAATGTATTTTGATAGTGCTTCCAGAAGTCCAACAGGGAGGAAAATGGAAAATACTAAATTCAAAAAAGTTGGCTTAGGAATTGTGCTCATTTCTCCAGAAAAGGCAGTGTTACCTTATTCCTTCTTATTGTGGGAAGGTGGTACCAATAATGAAGAAGAATACCAAGCTCTCATCATAGGCTTGGAATTAGCACTTCAAGCACAAGTGAATCACTTAAAGTTGAAAGGTGATTCAGACCTGGTAATCAAACAAGTCAATGGGGATTATGCCATCAGAAAAGAAGAACTAATCCCTTTGTATGATTAAATCAGAGAGTTAATGGAGGAATTCCCTTCGGAACTGACATTTTCTTATGTCCCAAGATCACAAAATGCTCAAGCTGATGCATTGGCTAATATAGCCACAACTCTGGAAGATCCAAATCGGGACGAGACAACCATCAGTATTACCCACTGTCATGCAATTTCACCTTATGTTCGAATCAGAACAGAGGAAATTAATGAAATTAGTCCCATTCCTGAACCGTATGGTCATACTATAGGATGAATGTCACCTATCAGGGAATACCTTCAAAATGGAACACTTCCACCTGATAGAGCCTAGAAAGAAAAAATCTGGCGACGTGTGGTCAATTTTACTCTTTATGATAGTCCATATCACCTAGAGAAAATTATCTACAAACGTGGTTTTGATGGAGTTCTCTTCAGATGCATTGATGGTGAAGAGACAATGGCTATCATGAAAGAAGTGCATGTAGGAGTCTGTGGTGCCCACCAGTATGGACATAGACTGCTGGATCAGAGTTGAAGGCTTGGATACTTTTGGCCTTCAACGATACAAGATTGTGTTGATTTCAAAAAGAAGTGTCATTCATGCCAAGTACATGCCAACTTAATTCATCAACATCTAGAGTTTCTTCATACAACTAAATGCTCATGGCCATTTTCCACATGGGGAATGGATGTGGTGGGACCTTACCCTTCGGCTACGACCAAGAAGTTTAGGTACATTCTCACTGCTACTGACTTCTTTTCCAAATGGGAAGAGGCAATACCTCTCAAGGAAGTCAGTTCTAAATGCGTTGTTAGCTTCATCAAGTCTAACATCATTACCAGATTTGGTGTCCCTCATACCATATTGACGGACAATGGCACCAACTTCTGTTCATCCGAGGTGAAGAAGTTGTATCAAGAATACAACATCAAATCCAACCATTCATCACGGTATCATGCAGTGGCCAATGGACAGATAGAATCCTTCAACAAGAATCTTTCAAATATACTACAAAAGATGGTGGATAAAGATAAGAGGTCATGGCCTGATAAATTCTTTAATTATTTATGGGATTATCGGACTACCACCCACACTGCAACTCAGTCAACTCCATATTCACTGTTTTATGGAACGGAAGCCGTCTTTCCCATTGAAGTTCAACTACCTTCGATCAGAGTAGCCATTTGTGATCAGTCATCTACAGATGAACAATCTCAAAAGTGATTGAATGAATTGGAATGGTTAGATGAGAAAAGATTGTGCACTTTGCACCACTTGGAAGTCTATCAGAATCGAATAGCACGAGCTTTTAACAAAAAAGTTCGTCTTTGTTCATTCACTCAGGGAGAATTGGTATTAGTTCTCAGAACTCCAATGATACTAGGAAATAAACCTCCCAATATTGATCCAAAATGGGAAGGACCTTACTCAATACATAGGGTGTACTTCAATGGAGCTTATTCATTAATCTTGATGGATGAAGAACTCATCACTACTCCAACCAATGCCAGATTTTTGAAGAAGTATTTTGTATAAACACAAAATATATCATAAATGGTCCATACATATGACCTTAAACTATTTGTACTTTCGTCCCACATGACGTTAAACTGTGAAAAAGTTCCCTAAATGGTCCATACATATGACCTTAAACTATTTGTACTTTCGTCCCACATGACGTTAAACTATGAAAAAGTTCCCCAAATGGTCCATACATATAACCTTAATCTATTTGTACTTTCGTCCCACACGACGTTAAACTGTGAAAAAGTTCCCTAAATGGTCCATACATATAACCTTAAACTGTTTTTACTTTCGTCCCACATGACGTTAAACTGTGAAAAAGTTCCCTAAATGGTCCATACATATGACCTTAAACTATTTTTACTTTCGTCCCACACGACGTTAAACTGTGAAAAAGTTCCCTAAATGGTCCATACATATGACCTTAAACTATTTTTACTTTCGTCCCACACGATGTTAAACTGTAAAAAAGTTCCCTAAATGGTCCAGTATGATCTTAAACTGCAACTAGGTCCTATATGACCTTAAAATACATCAATGTTTCATACATATGACCCTAAACTATTCGCAAGTCCCTTACGTCCAGCAAGACGTTAAACTGTGACGTTCTAACTACATGATGCTAAACTATATAAAATTCCCTCACGTCTGGAAAGACGTTAAACTACATAATCATCAAAGGTCCTGTATGACCCTAAAATACACCACCGTCCAACATGACATTAAACTACACCATCCACGGTCCATGCATATGACCTTAAACTATTCACACTTTCGTCCAACATGACGCTAAACTGTATCGTCCCTTTTTCGTCCAACATGACGTTAAACTATGAAAAAGTCCCCAATGCGTCCAACATGACGTTAAATGGTGTACTCTTTTATCCTCACTACATGACATTAAATTGCACAGTACCCCTTTCGTCCAACATGACGTTAAACTATATTGTCCCCATCATCCTAACTACATGAAGCTAAACTCTAAAAAAAGTCCTTGATACGTCCTACATGACATTAAACTATACTTTGTCCCTACTACATGACACTAAACTATGAAACACCAATAGTCCTTACTGTAAGACTTTAAACTGCATAGTCCCTTTATATGTCCTACATGACATTAAACTATGCATCGTTAAGGTTGTTGTTACCTCTTGTTTCTCACACCGAGTATGACTCACGTGAGCTTAGAGAAAACCTCAACCACACCACTCTCTCTGGGCTACTAACCATGTGTAAGTCCCAACAACATCAATTTTTAGGTTGTTGTCCCCAAGAACAACTTGATCTTTAATTCATTCTTTAATTGAACTACGAAGACTTTGATCCTTGCCTTCTAGGCTGGGTACGTAGGCAGCCTCACAAGGTTCAATCCCAAAAGCAATCTCTTCAAATCGGTTAACCTCCATCTCATACGATGTTAATTCGTGAAACTGCCCTTAGAATCAATATCTTTACATTGGTTCACTTTCGTCCTTGTTATACGACGTTAAACTATACATCACTTTCGTCCAGTATGACAATAAACTACAATATTCTTTGATACCCTCACCTGAGAGGGAACCATTATTTACATTGATTTTTCAATCATGTTTCATTTCAAAGACTACGTGCGTACATGGAAATGCCCAAACCTTTTATCATGGGTTAAACCATTATTGTACTAAAGTCCCCTTTCACCCTTCACATGTACGAACCAAATTTGTACAAAGGGTATTTCTAGAACTACGTGGGCTTGATTTCCATCCTTATGGGATACGTAAGAACGTTAAAGTGTCCCTCAAATCCATCCCCAAGTCTTTGGGCCTAACCCCAAATTCCACTTCCAGTCCCTTGGCTAAAAAGTCCCCATGAAAACACACACTGTGTATTTCTTAAAATGGTCCAAGCTCTATGACCCTATACTAAGATCTCTAATCCTTTTGTCCCGCACGAAGTTAAACTGTAGTTTAAGAACTATGTGTGGCTTGATTCCCATCCTTATGGGATACGTAGTGAAGTCCAACATTTCCATTCAGGACCCAGCCACAACATGATTATGGTTAGCATTGATCTGTGTATCTCTGTATACATTGAACAATACCCATCTTTATGTGTCATAATCCTAACCTTAAATATTTTCAGATCGTCATAGCCCTTTTATTGACTTCTAGTCACAAAAATGTCAAACTTATGAGAGTTCTTTTGCCTGACTATGTAGCACGTGCCCTTAGGCAGCCTTGAATAAACAGTCTACATTACAGACTTTTCAGCCAAAAGATATTATTATTTGACTATGCAGCCAATTCCCCAAGGTGGCCCTGCATAATTCAACCCCCTAACGGGTTTGTTAAATAATGGTAACTTCATTCTTGGGAAGAAAGCCTCTTTTGTCTTTATTGGTCTTAAATGACAGTATGTAGGGATCTGAAAAAATAGACATCCTTAACATATTCGTCCCATATCCTTTTTCATGATCTGAAAGTATTCAAGTCTATGGTTTATATTCTCCTTCCCTACATTTGGGTCAGACCTTCGTAGGAGTAATATCCATCCAGTTCCTCGATAATCTTGTTCGAAAATATCTTCTCTATATTCAAGTACCTCTTTCCATACAGAAAACTCTATACTTTGGAAAATGTAAATCTCCATAAACGTTCACTAGATTTTAGTAGTAGAAAGGTAAATTTCTGAGAGTTCTTTTGCCTGACTATGCAGCATGTGCCCTTAGGCAGCCTTGCATAAACAGTCTACATAACAGACTTGTTAGCCAAAAGATGCTATTTATTTGACTATGCAGCCAATTCCCTTAGGTGGCCCTGCATAATTCAACCCCCTAACGGGTTTTTTAAATAATATTAACTTCATTCTTGGAAACTACTTCTTCTGATGCCTTTTAGCTCCTTTTCATATCATTCCTCATATTTAAATATTCTTAAGTCATAGTTTACATATTTTCCCTCATACTTGATTATGGTAATGTGTTTTCAGATGAATGTTAAAAGAATTGAGTCAATTCTAATTCATTTTGTCAAAGCTATTTCGACCTTAAAACATTAGCCTCTTTATGTCCGATGTGCATGACTTTAAACGGCCAACAACCACAAAGACCCATGTTTTCTTCTTTTCCTCAGAGTCAAATCCTCTTTTCTCTCCGGATCCAACTCTGAGGGGGGACTTTTGTTGAAGCTCCATTCGTCACAAAATATAAAGATTGGAAAAGGGGAATATCTGAGCTCAAAGTGATTCAACCTTTGGACAAATATCAAAAATTGACAAAGGAAGGAATAAGAAGAATGTTGCACAAGGGTTGTGCAAGTTCTACAATGGTCGCGCAAGTGAACTTGCGTGATGCCTAATGGTCGCGCAAGTGACTTGAGCGCCCTAAAGGATAACCTCCTGGGGTCTTCTTCAGCCTATAAATAGACCCTGTGGGCCCCACATTCGAAGAGGAAATTTTTCCAGAAACTCAGATTTATGCTCCTGGATCCCTAGTCTCTTCTCAAAGCTTCCGAAACACTTATAAGGTAATTTATTACCTAGAACGGAAGATATAAAGAGGGGGAGGAAGGCCTAAGTGTTCAAACTCATCAACAATTGCACGCCTGAGTGGCCAGCCCTTAAGGGAAATGGCCACACTTGCGCGCCGCCTTACTCCTTCAATAGAACTTGCGCGCCCCTCTTCTGGAAGAACCTAAAGATGATTCTAAAGGCTTTAACCAAGAGTCGCTCAAGTATTACCTTACTGGTTAACCATCACGCAAGTACCCATGTGTCGCGCAGGTATACCTGCACGACCAGGACTTGCGCGCCCACGCAGTACCTGCGCGCCTACCAGGACTTGCACGCCCCTGCCTTTTTGGGTGCCCTTCTTGACCATTTCACCCCTACTAAGCCATTTCACCTCTCCTATTCAAGATTAAATCTTCAAGACCCTCTTCAAAGCCATTTATGGCATGATTTCTTGATTATACTTCCTTATCTGAAAGAAATTCTGTGGAATATCTCTCAAAACCTAGTGATTTACACATCTTTATGTCACTAAAGATTGAGATTTCATTCATTCAATGTAACACCCTGAGATTTTATTAAAAATATTCTTTTTAATTTCATTAATGTCTTGTGTTGTACGATATATCAAAATAAGCTTTCACAACATGCATCCTTGACTTGGCTTGCATTACACGCAATCACGACCTTCTACGATAGCGCGTGTTGTACGCAATACTGAGTTTCACTAAACAACGATATGTTATATGAACTACCCGTTATGAATAGTATCAAATACATTTTGAATTTTATAACATTATTATTCATCTTAAACATTTTCTAGAACACGGTATGAGAACAAAATCAATTTTTCGAGTAAAATAAGTAATTTTAAAAAAATGTAGTTTTGCCGCCTTTTGATGGCGCACCAACTTTAAATCTTGTTTTTGACTTGTCTATAAGTTCAATTTTTCAAAATAGAATTCTTATTTGGAATCAAGATATAAAAATTTACTTTGGATAAAATTTTCATATTATTCTGATAACTTTCATATTTTAATGAATAGTTAAAACACGCTATATTTTAAATAAAGACAAAATTTTTTCATCGCAATAATTTATATGGTTAGATTATCTTTTTAGTTGCGGTTAAAGTGTAATTATAATATATTTTTACCATTTAATCCAATTTTGTTCATTGGAATTAATTTCACTTTGAAATTGGATATAAACAAGTATCAATCTTTTGATTGTTATTGTTTCTTAAAAACACGCTATTTGTTTTGATAACGGGAATTAAATTTAAAATTAATTAATGCCACTTATATGTTATGAATTTGAAAAAATATAAATCAATTTTGAATTTGGAATATCAAATAATTCTTAGGCTGAATGTATGGTATTTTTCTGAAAAACATCAATTTTCGATGAATAGTGAAACCACTTAGTGGTAGTTAAAAAACTAACTTTTTTAATTTAATTTAAATTTTACCACTTATGTGAATTGAATTTCAAAAATCCGAGAGACACAGTTAATATGAAGGACTAAAATGTGGTTCAATGAGATGAAAATAATTTTTGGTGAATAGTAACTTTTTACTTTTATTTACCACGGTTAAAAGTAAATAGGATAATTAAGGGTAAAAATGATATTATTATTACCCTAAAACATGTCATAATTCTATTGGATAAGTTTAATTCGACCAAAAACAACCTTAGGAATAAAATATGACCATTTAGGCCCACTTGGATTAGATTAGGACATTTAATATTAATTTATTTAAAGAAGGGTTAAAATAGTTAAAATCAAAGTTTAATAAGTAAATAATTTTTAATATAGGGTTATACATAAGATAAATTCGACTATAAATATTAAATATAAAGACAAAAAGAGTTCCTACATAATAGTATTTTATTTATATTTTTTAGACATTATATAATATTATTTATTTATGACACAAAGATGATGCAGTAATTATCTTATTAATAAAATATTGACATAATTGATGTTATAAATACCCAAATAAATGTAATTTGAGACTTTTTATGAATTACAATAATTTTATAGGTTAATAGGACATGTTACTAGTGATTTAAGTAACGTATTTCGAAGTAATCATTCTGTTATGATTTTAACAAAAATCAAGTACCAAATAGTGTCAAAATTGACATAAAATAGTTTTTAAAACAAATATTATATTATTAATTGTTATTATATTCCTAAAAATCTAAGTTTCAGCCAAGATACTTATATCATGATAGGTGTATCATTAAAGGACCACTTGGGGGTATCTTGAATGTATATGGTAATTTTATTAACTATATAATATAAAAATACAAAGTGACATGGTAAATGTCAATTTAATTAACTAAGAGTTAAAACTAAAAGATAAGGTTAATATAATGACCTAAACTTATCTAAATTATATTGGATGAGATCATTTCGACCCATCCCCACCTCAGATTCGAAATAAATCAACTTGGATCTATTAAAAACCGAATATGACTTTATAATAAAATAATTTATTTAGTTTTTTCAAAGGTTCCCCTCTCCTCCCTTATTAAAGGGCACCTCCTCCCTCTCTTCCTCACACCACTTTGAGACTTAAAGCTCAGAAAAACCCTGACAAATTCTCTTCTCCACTTCCATAGAAACATCCTATAGGTTCTGGTCTTCTTCAAAGACGAATTTTAGTGCCCTAAAAGGAGGTCTCAAAGAGGCGCTTCAAAGAAGAGGTAATGCCCGTTACCGATTTTTTCAAATCTATTTCTTCTTACACTTATTCTTATTTAGTTGTTTCATTATGAAGTAATAAAATCAGTATAACTCATATACTTATATGTTATTATAATTATGAAACAACCGTATTTCACCATCTATTCATCCTACGGAAAACGAAATCACCACGCGTGCGTACGTACGGAATACCGTCTCAACGCCATGGTGAAATCTGTTTTTCCACCAACACCTTACATGGATGGGTATAATGGAGTAAAGAATAACTATATATGGTTATTATAAAATAATAATGATTCTGATATATTAAACCATCCACTCCAATTCTATTCAATAATTATGGGAATGATATCATCGCTCGTGCGTACGTACGGACTACCGTCTCACACGACGCGATGAGATTCATTCTCCATGTTAACCATACATGAATGATCATAAAGATTATATAATGAATAATAATGAAATATATGAAATAATAATTCTACTGGATTTATGTATATATATATGTATGTCATCTATTTAGTTTCATTCAATTCAATAAGGAAACAAAAACATCGTTCATGCGTACGTACGACCTACCGTCTCCATGAACGGTGTATTTAATTCCTTTTATCGATCTATAATATATATATGTATATGATGAATCTATATTATATATAAATCATGTTTTACATTCTGTAATTATGTAAATCAGGATATAAGTATTAATATCAAGAACGACAAGTCGAAACACATACGATGAATGAAATGATTTTACCCAAAACGCTGCTTTAACATGGAATTTACAAAAGAACGGGTAATATAAAGTCATAAGTGAAACATATATGATATCATAAAAATGAATATGATTCTGTAATAAGTCAATGACCTTATTTAAATCATTATACAGGAGGTTCGGATACGTACGAAGCATATCGGACCTATGGTAAGGGATAATTTTGCAAATCTCATTTTTATCCAAGATTGCTTATTCGTAAGTATTTACTGGGGTTATTGCTATCATCCATGTCCATGTTTTATAAAAATTTATTCATGTATGTTTAAAGTCCTTTTTACCCATTTTGACTTTTACCCCTTGGTATGGAAGTAATCTTCTTTTATTTACCCTACAAGGTACTTTTTGGACTTTTCTGACAAAAGTACGAGAAGAATGTTTTTCTTAACGTATACGGCATGAAAGGATTTTTACGGTTTTAAAAAGCCTTATTTTTATGAAGCTTACTCAAAAATATTTCATGAATATTTTCAAAAAAATCCTTTTCTTTTAAAATTTCATGACATTTTGTGAAAAGAAAATGATTTTGAAGAAGAAAAGATATTTTCCTCAAGAATTCATTTCAAGTGTTTTATCAAAACCATTTTTCATCTAAGATGAAATTATTTCATATGTGTATGTTTCAAGTATAATGTATCTATGATTTAAATGGTTTCACTTTCCTTATTATGAAATGATATCCATTTCTTTTATATGGATTATGTAATTATGGGATGATGTTTATGAAACCCATTTTATTTATTGGGTTATTATGAATGATGTATGTTTATTTTGTGGAAAAAGTAAGAATGATTTCATTATGAGATGGGTGAGACCTATATCTCCCTCCAATGCATTGGGTAAAGATTTATATCTCATGAGATAGACATGGCTGAAACGACAAGTTAAACCGGTTTAGTAATATAGGACTGGAACGAGGAGTGAACTTGATTCAGAAAAGGACTTTGTCCACTGAGATGGTTTTGGCAGCAATGCCTTGGGTACTATGGAAATCATATCATGTGCTTAATGGTTTTACACAATTACGTGTTTATTTACCATTCAATTTTATCATGATTAATGTTTCTTTATGATCTATGCCTTACGTACTTCCATGATTTATGTCATTGCTCAAGATTCTGATGTTAAAATATTATGTTCATGTTTTGAAGTTCAAATGTATATGATTTGTTTTATTTTATCCATGCTTACCCTTACTGAGCATTTGAGCTCACCCTTTATATGTTTTCTTTTCCCCAGGATTTAAAGAAAGGTTTTAGGTAAGAAAACAAAAAGGGGGAGATCTTATGGGAGATGTTGAAGATCTTTCACCACGATTAGAAGATTATATTCCAAGTTTCCAAATACACTGAACTATTACGATCCTTGTGTGTCTTTTTTTGTTATGTATTAATTATTCCGCTAAAGTAATGTAATGTCCATGTACATTAAGCTTCGGGTCTCTACAGTTGGTATCAGAGGAAAGGTTTAGTCAACCTTTGGAAACTAGGATGCGAAAACGTTAGTGAGATCCCTAGAGATATTTCTAAGGCATGTATAGGGATGTCCCTAAGGATAAGTATACGTATAGGATATAGTCCTAGAACTACAGTAAAGATCTTAGAATTTAACCTAAGATGTTAAATATTGAGGGTGATCCTCCTTTACTATGTTTTTTTCCCTAGCATGATTTTTTCCTCTCACACTATTCTTTTTGGGTTTTAGAAAATGGCTGGAAACAGGAAGATTCATGATAATGGAGGATATGACGGACAATGGAATGATATTTTTCATGAGAAACCAAATGAAACAGGATTTGGAAGTCCAAACATCATTATTATTCCTAATTAGAAATCTCATAATATGATCAATAATCTCAACTTTGGTAAGTTTCCCGACTCAGATAATAAGAGAAAGATGGAGTTTCATGATGATCATAGAGGAAAGAAAGTTCAATTTCCCTCATGTAAATCATGTGGGAAGAGGCATCAAGGAGATTGTTTCAAAGGAACTGGAAGATTCTTTGGGTGTGGAAAAGAAGGACACAAAGCCAGTAAGTGGAAAGGAAAAGGTTCAGTTAACACCATGGATGAGGATAATGGTATTGCTACGACATCAACAATGGTTAAATGTTTTAAATGTGGAATGTATGGGCATTATGCAAACCAAAGCCCTAAGGGAAGGCTCATGAAGAGAATCAGTACGGTCATATGGGTAGTATTTATGCTGATGATGATGAAGAGACTACAAATGATATGTGAGATGAAAGAATTGTTGAAGCTCGTTCAATGGTTTAAGAAGGTAGTGGAATGATTACATGTTTATCAAGTGTAATGTTGTATAGGTAATCTCATGGTACTATGGAATAAAGAGACATCTAAGGATTGTTTCACTGTTGTCTTTCCTTAAGTTTTGAAAGTGTATGATTAATGGTACCAGTAACCATGAAAGGTTATTAAAATATTTTTGGAAAGTAGATGATATGCGCATAATGAAGGTATAAGGAGAAAATTAAATGTTTGATAGTATTTATGAGCTCATGACTGATATAAGGAGAAGGTTATATCATGGTTTGAGTATATAGAATTTTTGGATTTTGGTATGTGGAAAGAGTTAACTTTTGACAGCATTCATGTTTTCACTAAGGTTTAATGGGTATTCATTTTTCAAGAGAATACATGATTAAGGTATTAACATGATTGGAATGTGACCAACATGATATATGGGGGATAAATGATGGTATTCACATGCTTGGTTGATGACATTTCAAGTAATTGTTTTCATTATACTAGGAGCCTGGACCGAAGTATTTTAGATAAGCCTAAAGATTGGAATGGATTTTTGGACATAAGTTAGTATAGTTTAAGGATAGAACTTTTTTCGATATTATTGATGGGATGTTATAGTAATGTAGTTTTAGAAAAAGGACAACCTGCAGGACGGGCGACAACCCATCGCTTCGGACAAGGCTGTGGGAATCGAACCCGCAACCAAAGTGCGACTGACCTTTATCACCTACCACTGGCCTACATGAAGTCCCTGTTTAGTATAAACTAGTTTTATTATATTAAACACTATGATATATGAAGTATAAGTCCATTTTAGGAACCGTATATGATTAATCTCACTATAGATGGACTTATGTATTTTTGATAACTTTTATAACCTTTTGTTTGAGACAGATGGAATGACCCATCATTCTATCACATGATCTGCTAACACTTCACGAATGACAAATTCAACTTCATTTCTTTAAGAGATAAAGTTGAAATTGTCCAAAGAACGACCAAAGGTGAGACTGTACCAAAATCATGAAAGTATTTCTTCTAATTCCAACTTCATCAAATTTAGGGAAATGATCTTGAAAACCAAAAATGTTGTCCTAGTGCCCTTACATCCGATGAATCAGATGGTACCTTAGATCATCACAAATCTATGACTCTGTTATTGATGGCTTTTTCATAGCCATGTTCTCCACCACTCTCCATCAGAACTTGATGGTTAGATTTTTCTTCCATATCCATATTTTTACCTATGTTCTCCTATGTGGAAACCCAGTGATGAGTTAATTTGGGTAACCATTACATTTAATACTTTAGTTTTTAAAGCCAAGTTTTGGCATTCCTTTTTATTATGTGGGTTTCTATTAAACAAACTTTCGAGTAGTAAACCACTTATAACCCTGACGAATTTCGAGGGCGAAATTCATTTTAAGGGGGGTAGAATGTAACAACCCGAGATTTTATGAAAAGTATTCTTTTTAATTTCTTTAATGTCTTGTGTTGTACGATACACCAAAAGGATCTTTCACAACAGGCATCCCTGACTTGGCTTGCATTACACGCAATCACAACCTTCCACGATAGCGTGTGTTGTATGCAATACTGAGTTTCGCTAAACAACGATATGTTATATGAATTACCCGTTATGAATAGTATCAACTAAAATTTGAATTTTATAACATTATTATTCATCTTACACATTTTATAGAACATGGTATGAGAACAAAATCAATTTTTTCGAGTAAAATAAGTAATTTTCAAAAAATGTAGTTTTGCCGCCTTTTGATGGCACACCCACTTTAAATATTTTTTTTGAATTGTATATAAGTTAAATTTGACAAAATAAAATTATTATTTGGAATCAGGATATAAAAATTTACTTTGGATAAATTTCTCATATTATTCTGATAACTTTCATATTTTAATGAATAGTAAAAACACACTATATTTTAATTAAAAACAACTTTTTTTCATCGCAATAATTTATATGGTTAGATTATCTTTTTAATTGGGTTTAAAGTGTAATTTAAATATATTTTACCTTTTAATCCAATGTTGTTAATTGGAATTAATTTCACTTTGAAATTGGATATAAACAAGTATCAATCTTTTGATTGTTTTTGTTTCTTAAAAACACGCTATTTGTTTTGATAACGGGAATTAAATTTAAAATTAATTAATTCCACTTATATATTATGAATTTGTAAAAACAGTAATCAATTTTTAATTTGGAATATCAAATAATGCTTAGGCTGAATTTTTGGTATTTTTCTGAAAAACATCAATTTTCGATGAATAGTGAAACCACTTAGTGGTAGTTAAAAAACTGACTTTTTTTAATTAAAATTAAATTTTACCACTTCTGTGAATTGAATTTCAAAAATCCGAGAGACACAATTAATATCAAGGACTAAAATTTGGTTCAATGAGATGAAAGTAATTTTTGGTGAATAGTAACTTTTTACTTTTATTTACCACGATTAAAAGTAAATAGGATAATTAAGGGTAAAAATGATATTATTATTACCCTAACACATGTACTAATTCTATTGGATAAGTGTAATTTGACCAAAACCAACCTTAGGAATAAAATATGACCATTTAGGCCCACTTGGATTAGATTAGGACATTTAATATTAATTTATTTAAAGAAGGGTTAAAATAGTTAAAATCAAAGTTCAATAAGTAAATCATTTTTAATATAGGGTAATACATAAGATAAATTTGACTATAAATATTCATTAGAAAGATAAAAATATTTCCTACATAATGGTATTTTATATATATTTTTTAGACATTAAATAATTTAATTTATTTATGACACAAAGATGATGCAGTAATTATCTTATTAATAAAATATTGACATAATTGATGTTATAAATACCCAAATAAATGTAATTTGAGACTTTTTATGAATTACACTAATTTCATAGGTTAATATAAAATGTTATTATTGATTTAAGTAACTGTTTCAGAACTAATAATGCTGTTACGAGTTTCACAAAAATCAAGTACCAAATAGTGTCAAAATCGACATAAAATAGTTTTTAAAACAAATATTATATTATTAATAGTTATTATATTCCTAAAAATATTAGGTTAGGCCAAGATACTTATATAATGATAGGTGTATCATTAATGGACCACTTGGGGGTATCTTGGATGTATATGGTAAGTTTATTACCTATATAATATAAAAATACAAAGTGACATGGTAAATGTCAATCTAATTAACTTAGAGTTAAAACTAAAAGATAAGGTCAATATAATGACCTAAACTTGTATAAATTATATTGGATGAGAGTATTTATACCCATCCCTACCTTAGATTGTAAATAAATCAATTTTTAGCTATTAAAAACCGAATATGACTTTATAATAAAATAATATTTTTAGTTTTTCCAAAGGTGCCCCTCTCCTCCCTTATAGAAGGGAACCTCCTCCCTCTCTTCCTCACACCACTTTGAGACTTCAAGCTCGGCCAACCCATGAAAAATTCTCTTCTAAACTTCCATAGAAACATCATAGAGGTTCTGCTCTTCTTAAAAGACCAATTTTAGTGCCCTAAGCGGAGGTCTCAAAGAGGCGCTTCAAAGAAGAGGTAATGTCCGTTACCGATTCTTTCAACTCTGTTTCTTCTTCCACTTCTTCTTCTTTAGTTGTTTCATTATGAAGTAATAAAATCAGTATAAATAATATACAGATATGTTATTATAAGTATTAAACAACCCTATTTCACCATCTATCCATCCTACGGAAAACGAAATCACCACGCGTGCGTACGTACGGAATACTGTCTCCACGCCGTGGTGAAATCTGTTTTTCCACCAACTCCTTACATGGATGAGTATAATGGTGTAAACAATAACTATATATAGTTATTATAACATCATAATGATTATGATATATTATACCATCCACTCCAATTCTATTCAATAATTATGGGAACGATATCATCGCTCGTGCGTACGTACGGACTACCGTCTCACACGACGCGATGAGATTCATTCTCCATGTTAACCATACATGAATGATCATAAAGTTTATATAATGAATAATAATGAAATATATGAAATAATAATGCTACTGTATTTATGTATATATATATTTATGTCATCTATTTAGTTTCATTCAATTCAATAAGGAAACGAAAACAGCGTTCATGCTTACGTATGGCCTACTGTCTCCATGAACGGTGTATTTCATTCCTTTTATCGATCTATAATATATATATGT
The DNA here is from genome assembly GCA_963277665.1 of Viscum album. Classification (NCBI taxonomy): domain Eukaryota; kingdom Viridiplantae; phylum Streptophyta; class Magnoliopsida; order Santalales; family Viscaceae; genus Viscum; species Viscum album. The sequence goes on from OY728125.1 coordinate 506,420,804, forward strand.
ATATTATGAATATATATTATATATAAATCATGTTTTACATTCTGTAATTATGTAAATCAGGATATAAGTAATAATATCAAGAATGAAAATTCGAAAAACAAACGATAAATGAAATGATTTTACCCAAAATGCTGCGTTAACATGGAATTTACAAAAGGACGGGTAATATAAAGTCATAAGGGAAAAATATATTATATCATAAAAATGAATATGATTCTGTAATAAGTCAATGACATTATTTAAATCATTATACAGGAGGTTCGGATACGTATGAAGCATATCAGACCTAAGGTAAGGGATAATTTTGCAAATCTCATTTTTATCCGAGATTGCTTATTCGTAAGTATTTACTAGGGTTATTGCTATCATCCATGTCCATGTTTTATAAAAATTTATTCGTGTATGTTTAAAGTCCTTTTTACCCATTTTTACTTTTACCCCTTGGTATGGAAGGAATCTTCTTTTATTTACCCTACAAGGTACTTTTTTGACTTTTCTGAAAAAAGTACGAGAAGAATGTTTTTTTAACGTATACGGCATGAAAGGATTTTTACGGTTTTATAAAACCATATTTTCATGAAGCTTCCTCAAAAATATTTCATGAAAATTTTCAACAAAATCCTTTTCTTTTAAAATTGCATGACATTTTGTGAAAAGAAAATGATTTTGAAGAAGAAAGGATATTTTCCTCAAGAATTCATTTCAAGTGTTTTATCAAAACCATTTTTCATCTAAGATGAAATTATTTCATATGTGTATGTTTCAAGTATAATGTCTCTATTATTTACATGGTTTAACTTTCCTTATTATGAAATGATATCCATTTCTTTTATAAGGATTATGTAATGATGGGATGATGTTTAGGAAACCCATTTTATTTATTGGGTTATTATGAATGATGTATGTTTATTTTGTGGCACAAGTAAGAATGATTTCATTATGAGATGGGTGGGACCTATATCTACCTCCAATAGATTGGGTAAAGATTTATATCTCATGAGATAGACATGGATGGAACGGCAAGTTAAACCGGTTCAGTAATACAGGACTAGAACAAGGAGTGAACTTGATTCAGAAAGGGACTTTCCCACTAAGATGGTCTTGGCAGCAATGCCTTGGCTACTATGGAAATAATATCATGTGCTTAATGGTTTTCCACAATTACATGTTTAATTCCCATGCTATTTTATCATGATTAATGTTTCTTTATGATCTATGCCTTACGTACTTCCATGATTTATGTCATTGCTCAAGATTCTGATGTTTAAATAGTATGTTCATGTTTTGAAGTTCAAATGTATATGATTTGTTTTATTTTATCCATGATTACCCTTACTGAGCATTTGATCTCACCTTTTATATGTTTTCTTTTCCCCAGGATTTATAGAAAGGTTTTAGGTAAGAAAACAAAAGGGGAAGATCTTATGGGAGATGTTGAAGATCTTTCACCATGATTAGAAGATTATATTCGGAGTTTCCAAAGACACTAAACTATTACGATCCTTGTGTGTCTATTTCTGTTATGTATTAAGTATTCTGCTAAAGTAATGTAATGTCTATGTACATCAAGATTCGGGTCTCTACATTCAACCTCATCCTTTAAGATGAGAGAACTCATTAACCTGGGCCTCCTTTTCAGGAGTAAGCCCCAGTCCCCTAATTTGGGAATCCTCCTCAGGAGTAAGCCACAACCATAATTTCATTAACCTGACCCTACTTTTCAGGAATAAGCCCCAGTCATAATCATTAACCTGGGACTCCTCTTTCCGGAATAATTCCTAGTCATAAATATGGGCATCCTCTTCAGGAGTAAGCCCCAAGTCCCTTAATTTTTCAAGTCTCTTAACCTGGGCCTCCTTTTCCAGAGTAAGCCCCAGTCTTAATTCCTCTTAACCAGTCCTAATTTACCTTTGATCTGGGATTCCTTCTCAGGAGTAAATTCCCAATCATAAGCCCTCTCCTAATTTGGGCCTCCTTTTCAGGAGTAATCCCCAAGTTAGATTATTCAAATCTCCGTGAAGCACATATACCTTTATGGACCCTGTTCCTAGATTTCTTCCCTAAAGTAAATCCAAATCATCACTTATCTGGGTAGTTATACATACATAAGTCCCACCTTATTTCTTATGATTGCATCTTTCAGGGCACAATTGTCTGATTTTTACCAATACCTCTTGTTTCTCACACCGATCATGACTCACGTGAGCTTAGAGTGTAAAATTAATTATGACATCCTTCTTTGATCCATCAATCATAAACATCATACTACCTTACTCGAACTACATGGGTTCTGATTCCTTTTCTAAACAAAGGATATATAAGTAGACCATCTGCAGGTTCGATACCAACTCTGAAATAATCCATTTCATTCTGAATGACAATAAACTTCAAGTTCCCCACTGAGTGTCTTTAGAACCAGTATGGTCATCATAATGACCAAGAGACTTTTACGTATCAAAGGATACCATTGAATAAGAATCTCTAACAAATAAATATGATTCTCTATCAATGAAGATCCTCGAATACATATAAAAGATTCTCTAAATTTCCTACATATCGATCATTGATTATCAGATCTAAAGGAAATCTCATTTTATACTTGGTAATGTAATAAGTATTCATGAACATAAATTAAATCTATAAAGAGAGTCCTAGAGTAGACAATAATTCCCCTAAAAAAGGTGTGATGAGTCTGACCTCCCATCTTCTCGACCAACGCAAATTCCTAAGCCTCATCAGTCCACAAACTAATGAGCACCTACCTTTGGAAACTAGGTCCAAATGGATGTGGAATCATTGGATGTTTCTGGTTCTACAAACAAACCCTTTAGAAACCGATTGTAATGTTTGAACCATAAATCAAGGAGGTCATCCGCAAATTCCGAGGGAAACACCAAGTCATTAAATACATTTTTGGGGCCTAGAGAATTAGTCTAGCCCGATCCGTGGGAGTATAGTCTTAGACCAATACCCCAATCAAACCATTCACCACATAGAAATGTCTATTTAATCATTTATCTCATTTACCCACATTAAAATCCATAACCAATTTAACTCTTTGAGTTATTCTAAACATATTTTTAAGCTATTCCCCATTCCCTTTTTAAAAAATCACATTATGAATCACTCATAACAACTACCCTTTTAAAACATCTCTATGACAGCATTTAAAACATGTTTCTTACTTTTAAATCTAAAAAATTTCTAAGACCTTCATTTCCAAAAAAATCCATTCAAAAGATATCTTAGAGAATTTCATCCAAAAAGGAACCACACCCTCATTTAAAATCATCATTTAAATTTAATTAATAAAACCCATTTTTCAAATCACCATGAGGTTAACAACTCCTTTTAAAATATCTCCCACTTTCAAAACATTATATTCCTTCATTGAAAACCATTACCATATCAAAATCAAAAAAACCACATTTACACCATTTTCAAAATCCTCTTAGGCACATTAAAAAGACAACATATAATTTTTTTTAATTATCCCTTTTTCATTCCTATATACAAAATTAAAATTCACAAACCATTCACTTTCATAATTACCCTATCTCAATGTTTACTAATTAATTCCACCAATTTCAATGGTTATGCATACCCCATGGGTATCCCATGGTCTTGTCTCAAGTCATCAATGAACTCATGTGGTCCATAAAGGGTCTCACACCTCAACATAAAGACAAAAAATAATTTCCATACCCAAAGACATAAAAACACAATCGAGAAGTAAGTTGGAACAACTATATACACATATAAACTTCTATAATATGACAAACAATATTAAGACCACCTACCTAGTCCTCGTAAACAACCGATCATCCATACAAGTCCATTTATTCTATCCTTAACAAACATTAACATCCAAACATAGAATCTACATGAAAAAGAGGGTTTTAGGGATTAAAAATTAGAGAAAATATCACACCAATCCTCTTCTAGAAAATGGAAGGAAATGGAGTTGAAGACAAACATGAAGCTTTGATTCACATAAAATGGAACTCAAAATTCCTATGAATCAAAGGAGTAACACCTAAAGAGGAGGAGGTGGTTGTTGCTTCATCTCCCTAGTTGTAGGGGGTCGAATGGGGAAGCAAACCGTGGGAGGAAGAAATAATATCTAGAGGGGAAAAAGGTAAAAATCCAACTTTTAATGAGGCACACGGTTTGACCACATGGTTTTCCAAATTGTGCACTAACTATGTGGTTCCCTGTATCCAAGAGGAAACTGATCTAAATGGTTTTCTTGGAAAATTTCACGGTTTGAAAAACTATGCGGTGACCATGTGTTCACCACTATCCGAGGAGAGATCAACCTGCACGGTCTCTGGGGCCACCCTCTACGGTTTTCCCTAACTGTTCATACACATTCTATAGGATGAAAAATTACGGTGCACAATTTCTACCAGCCATGCACCAATAGTTCACTCAGAATAGATTGGCCTCTTTTCCACACTTTTTATGTATTGAACCCCTAAAACAACCCCGAGACTAGCCCAACTCCTTGAAAACATTCCATAAAAAAAAATTAAATCTGAGATCTATCTTAACTCATGTCCATGATCTTACAAACCTCCCCACCTTATAACTGATCATCCTTGACATTAATTTCCCAACATCAGTAAACCTCTAAGACAATCATTCGAACAACTGAGCCCACTAATCAACTTTCATCTCCCCAGTTTTCTCCTAAACAAATCCATGATTTCACAATGCTCAAACCAAAGAAACAATCCTACCCAAATGTTTTTCCCATTGATACTCACAACACAAATTTGATGCTCCTAAAAGGACTCTTCAACCTCAACTCAACATCCCCAACACCAACCATATAAGAAAGTCCAGGTGACACCATTGAAACCACCATAAGAAAAATATTCAAACAAATAACTACAACTCCATGTGAGATCCAATTGGTACACCTCCATTATGATTCCCCCCACAACCCCAAATAACCCAGCATACTAGGTTACCAACCCCTCCTATATTCTGAACTCGATAATGACCAATACCTATCATTATCTGAAAGAACATATAATTTCCCAACACATCCCCTAACCTATGTCGATCCACAACTCAATTCCCAATGACCTCATACCAAACATGAACACTCAATTCCCAAATAATACACAACACTCATCTCATGAATTTAAATGGTCAATACACAAGCCAAAATATATTTCTAAAATTGAATACCATGATTGATTTTTTGCAATCCCGTCTAACCCAAAACACTAGTCCCATTATCAACTATAAAATTACCCATAATGGTTCTCCCCAACATATTCTATAGTTCACAAACACCATATCCCAATTCCAAGAACCTCTATTTTTAGAAAATGAATATTATAACCATGAATTCAAACTTCATAATGTACCTGATGTGTTTCAAAACTCACTGTGCCTAAACATCATTGAGACCACCATCCAACATTAGTGTCCATCCTTTCCATCAAAACTACCTAGAATGGATTCACCATCGCTATCCATAAATCTACTAAAGACAATATGGTTTTTCATAAATACCCATTTTCATTTACAAAATTCACTTTTCATTTAAAAACATCAATTGAAGGTAGTTTATAACTAACCACTTTTATTACTTTTTTTAAGTCGTGTCAGACTATCCCTAGTTGACTCGTCCCAAAACTCCCAACTCCCACTGTTGGCACATTACCACTACAGTCGATCATGGAGTCTCCTCACTTAAGGAATAACACCATTATCCTATTTGAAAAATGGAGAATATCCAGAATTTTGGAAAAACTCCACCGACAGGGCATCCACTTATCCCCAAACATTGATCATTCTCTAGAGGACCTAATCACACATCACTCCCCACCTTATGATTGTCATTTCCACAACATTCCTTAACAAATTCAAACCACCATGAATCATGCCCCAATTACTATAGATCAAAATAAGTGATCATTACCACCTCTACCTCACTAGAGAAAAAACGAAACATTAACCATCACCTATTCCAAACATCCAAGTACAACACCTTCAACATTTACTAACACCCAACCACCCCATGATACTGACACAGATATGCCTAGTGATTCACTACCCACCATATGATTTCACTTTTAATGTTCTACAAGGGTGCATGTTTCAAGAATTCCCTTCATCCAATTATAATAAAAACATAAGTATCATGAAATCTAGCCAATACTCTCTCGATCTACCACAGATGATGTTAAAATATTGGGTATGATCATCTCGAGTCTGGAAGTAAAAAAATATTTCATTGATGAAACCAAAACAACTAATCCCAAACTAAACAAACTCTTACATAACTAGTGCTTCCCCCTATGATCTCTGAGAAGTGATAGAAACTTATCCTACGCCACCCATTCACAAATCACAAATGACACTGTTTCTTCCAAGAACATGCCTGCAATTGGATGACATAATAACCTGTAAGGTCAATCACTTTCCTAAGACCACTAATTGGACCCAACCATATACTTACTGATTCATAAATCATTGAAGCTAGGCCCCAAACCCCCAATTACACAAAAGATATTCCTCCTGGTCTATCAGACCCATACGAATCAATGAATTATCAATGATCCAATCCTACAACCCCACTTTATAGAAAAAAAATCCCAATCACATGACCAAACCTTTTCCAAGGTTTCACTTACATCAAAAAAGTATCCATCAACTCTTTGGTTACCCTTGTCCTGTATAACAAAATCCAACACCAATTCATTCTTTAATTGTCACCAAATAGATTGGTTAGACACCCAAACGATCCCACCTCTTCAAAAAATGACCATATAACCAACCACAAGCACCCAAGTGCTTTGTTAATAAATAATTACTAACCAAAAAAATTACCAAACACAATTGATGGAACCTATCGTTCATCTATTCCACTTATGAATCACCCATCCATGCTTCACATTCTAAGGAACCTGCAATACTAGGATAACCTCCCTTCAGGTTACCCTCGATTTTCAAAAACCAACAGCACATTACCACGACTCATTTCATGTATCCAAAGCCATTTAATTTACTTATTATATCTCTAGTACAAACCCTCTCTAGACAACACTCTCTATTTGGCACTATCAAATCCCAAAATGTCAACCTATTCCATACAAACCTCAAAAGAACTAGCAACCTGGATGACACCCCATTCGAGTCACCCTCAATGGTCAAGATCATAAACTCCATAAACTGGATTCTTTTCTATCAAAGTACATTTACTATCCCTCTAATCCATACACATGAAACATTAAACAAGTCATTGTTCTTAGGTGGCACCCCTACCCGCATTCAAAAACACAATGCGTCTAGTGCCTCAAGAGACCATTCACACTAGGTTCCACACCAAAGATACTCATACACAAACACCAACAATATGAGGCAAACACCCACTCAAGTGTTTATAACATGAATTTCAAGGTCTCAACCCACAAGGGTTACTAGTCTCACATTATCACACAATATCTCACAACCTCAAGATCACAACCTAACCTAAGGTACAATAAGTATCACCCCTATATCCGCACATAAAAACTCATCAAGGATTCACAACTCATAACTAAGGTATCAAACTAGGTCACTCTCACTACACAAACCACCCATACATAGGGTCTAGTAACAACACTAAGGATTTCCATTACCATTATCTCTGAAGGTTCTATCATGTCCCATTTCCCATTTTCAATTTTAACATTATCAATTTAAACCCAAAGATTGAAATTTTAAAATCTTTTTATTACAAAAAAATAAAAAATCCAATCTTCATTCTAATCCATATTTCAAAAAAAATTCATTTAAAAAATTTCAGATAATATCAACAGTCACAAACCAAAAATAGAAAAAGTAGTCTACCAACATATGATTCCCAAGGAGCTATCAATCATAGGAAATATAAGGATGACCTTTAAATCCTATGTGCCTAGAATGATTCATGAACACACACACCATCTCTTTCCAAATAGGTCCAAGAGATAAAAAACTCATAAATAAGTAACATAATATCCATGTTCACTAGTCAAGGTGGAATTATAAATCATCTGTTAAAGAAAAAATAGAACATCATTTTCCACCCCTGACAACTTGGATCCCCCCCCCCAGTGCATGGGGCTATAGTTACCCTGGTACGATCTCATCACCCAGTTCCAACAATATCCTAGTCTGCAATCTAACTTGACCTAATAATAAGAAAAAATTCACGACATCTGATACAACTTTATAATAACCCAACCAGGAATCCACTATAGCTAGTGTCATGAGCTGGGTTTCCACATGACCTAAGGCGTGCCTCCCCCATACACTAGTGGATACCAAATATAAGTGTGAGTATAAAGAAAAAATAATTGTGAGACTATACCCACTAATCATATTTAATCTACAACATACATAATATAAAACAATGTAATAACTAGTAGTAATAATAAATGGAAAACATATGAAAAAAGACCACAACTAACCAAGTAACAAATGTTATAACAATATGACTAATCATTACATTTTGAGTAGTAATATAGTAAAAACCCAAAATATGAAAACAAGAAAAATCCCCCAAAATGGATCCATGTCTAAGCTCGATCCTAACATCCCATGCTCCAACCTTTCATCCCATGAACAAACCAAACACTAGGTCCCTATCCTGAACCTATACCATAAAACAAGTTGTATCTTCTTGGGTAACCAAATTCCATGTCAACTTGAGAAGGGTGTGATTACTACTCAACAGAACACAAAAAATGGTTTATAAATAAACAACCAGTCTACAAAATAGTGTATGAAGATAATCAAGGTGTAGTAAATAAAAAGAAAAAAAAGAGACATGTTTCACTTTTAAAAAAATTAAGTAACCATTTTATCTATTTAAATTACATCATGAAATACAAGAAACACAACCTACACTGTCCATGCTAGGATACCAAACCATAATATATGAGTAATATACTTTTAATCACATAGGAATGTTCACAAATTAATTTAATTTATAAACTTACCCGAGATCCTCAATTTAGGTAATCATATCTTTTCCAAACATCAAGAGCATATGTCCTAAGTCCAACATCCAAAAACCTATTATAAATTGGTGGGGAATAGAGTATCATTCTAGCATGACCTAAAGATGAGTAACCCCAGTGCAACTTCATAGTCATACAATATATTAGTGGGGCCTAGAGCATCATTCTAGTCCAACCCAACAGTTAGGAACCTTAGTCCAATACCCTAGTCATAAAATACATCAGTGGGTCCTAGAGCATTAGTCTAGCTTGAACCGTGGGATTAGATACCTAGTCTAATACCCCACTCATACCATTCACCACATAGACATGATTATTTCATAATTTATCACATTTACCCACATTATGAGATATAACCCATTTAACTCTCTAAGTTAAGAAAACATTCCTTTTATTCCATTCATCATTCCCTTTTTAAAACACAAATTTATAAAAAAATTACACCGACTACCCTTTTAAAATATCTCAAAGGAACCCTTGAAAACATGGTTCTTCTTTTGAAATCTAAAAAGGGAACAAGACCTTCATTTCCAAAAAAACCATTCAAAAATTCCCTCAGGAACTTTCACAAAAAGGAAACACCACCTCATTTAAAATCATCATATTAAAGTCTATTAACCTCACCCCTTGAAAGGTGTATTATCAAAAATCAATAAAAATGAAGGCTTTCGGGCCATTAGAGGAAGGTCTATTAAGAAAAAATATTTTTCAAATCACCTTGTGGTAGAAACCTCATTTTAAAACATCTCCCACTTTCAAAACATCATATTTATTAATTGAAAACCATAATAAACTCAAAACCCAAAACACATTATTTAAAATATTTTCAAAATCCTCCTAGTCGCTTCACCAAGTCAACATATAACCTCTTCAATTATCCGCTTTTCATTCCTACAAACCAAATTGAAATTTACAACCCATTTACATTCATAATTACCCTATATCAATTTTTACCAATTAAGTTCACCAATTTCAAGTGTTGGAAATACCCTATGGGTATCCCTTGGTCCATTATCAAGTCATTAATGAGCCCATGGGGTCTGTGAAGGGTCTCAAACCTCAACCTAAGCCCAAAAAGTACATTCCTTATCCACAGACAAAAAAACTCAACCCGGAAGCAATTTGGCACAACTACATACTCATATATACATCAAGACTGGGAAAAAGGTTTGATACTACCTACCTCATTCTCACAGAAAACCAATAATATGTCCTTAGACCTTAATTATAGACAAAAAAAATTTAACATTCAAACTTATAATCTACTAGAAAAATAGTGTTTTAGGGATTCCAAAGGAGGGAAAATATCACACCAAGAATCTTCCAAAAAATGTAAGAAAATGGAGTCAAAGACTCACCCATAGATTCAATTCATACCCAAAAACACTCCAAATGCCTAATAATTGAATGATAAACAACCATAGAGGTGTAGGAGGCTAATGGTTTGTCACCCTAGACATAGGGGGGTGAATGTTGGAGAAAATAGTGGTAGGTAGAAATAAGATCGGGAGGGGAAAATGGTAAAAAACCTCACTTTTAATGAGGCACATGGTTTTCCAAACCATGCGCCAACTATTCGATTCCCTCTACCCAAGAGTTAATCAATACATATAGTTTTCTTGGACACCAACATAGTTTAAAAAACATGTCGTGGCCATGTGTTCCCCACTATTTGAGTAGATATCAGGCCGCACGGTCTCTTGGTCCACCCTATATGGTTTTTCTTAACCATGTACATCCCTTCTATAAGCTTCACAGTTGTGGTGAACTTTCACTACTAAGGGTGTACCAACCATGATCTCAATAAATATTGGCCTCTTTTCTATCTTTTTCTTGTATTGAACCCCCAAAAAACCCTTGAGAACAACTATAATCCCCAAAAACATTCCATATAACAAAAATTCAACTAGGGACACACTTTACCTCATGGTCAAGATCATACAATCCTTGAGTAAGATTAACACATATATTTAATAATTATTTATTTAAATAAAATAAATATCCAAATTATTTTTTTTTGATTTGATTTCTATTCATAGTTTATGTTAGTGACCAGATTACATTTCAATTTGATGTTTCATTACTTTGAGAATATCAATGATAATTTGTCTAACATATATGGTCAGGTTTCTTGAATCATCTAATGTCATTATTGTAATCTCTTGTGCTAGTGTGAGGTAATTAAGTGTTTATTATCATTCATTGGACATTTTAAAATTAATTTTATGTATAAGGTAAATATAATATGATAATAATAAGAATTTATATATCAAATTTTTTACATTAAATGGAGATATAAAGTACTTGATATGTTTGGTTCTAAAGAACCAACTCTAATAGATAATACCTTTTAAATGAAATTATTTTTGATGGTATATTTGTGATAGATTATTAAATCATAAATATTATTTTCAATTAAATAATTTTTTTTGTAGGGAATAATATTTTATTGAAATATTTTTTTCATTGACTAAAGACATTGATATTAAGTATTTTCAAGGGATTTTATTAATTTATTAAATGATTGATAATAATATTGATTCATTTATTAATTATGACGATCATTTGATACTAATAAAAATTGTGATATTATTTTATGTGATGAATTATTTTCAATGGATATCAATTAAAAATAACTAATAGCATTTAAAAAAAATAGAAATTTCTATTTTCCATTATATTTTCTTGAAAAATACTATTATTGATTGACTGAAATTAGTAATTTTATTTAAGAGAAAAACTTCATAAAACTAGAAAGAAAGAAAGAGAGAATTAAATGGATATGGGGATTAAGGAGGTCTAAAAAAGTTCAAACCTAGAGCATCACTGATAAGAATTTTCATACCCTCCAATGGGATGGAGAAAAGGCTAGAGAAGCAGATGAAAGAGTTGACCTGGGAGACTCAAGAAGCAAAGAAGTCTGTTGCTCTATTCCCCTTCCATCAAGTGTGAGAAATGATACTCTATCCTTATATCATACTTATGCACTTTCAAAAATGATAAGAGATATTCCAAGGAGAGGGGGAGCTCTCTGTTATTTCATTAAAAATAATATGAGAGTATGTATCCACAAAGGCCAGAGAGATGTTCTTTTCTCTACATAGATGAAGCACATAGAGCATGGAATAGGCCTCCGCTTATAGAGAGTTGCCCGACCCATATAGAGCTAATCAGGCCAAGATAATAGAACCTCTATGATCTCTCAAATTTATTCCACCCCTCATCATATCTATTCTACAAGATCTGTCACTACTGAGATTGAAACCCAAGGTGGGAGGGGACCATTTAATCTAGAAGCCAATTTGTTTAACATGAGGGTTGGTATATGATTGACTATAATGACTGAAGAAATTATTCAATGGATTATCTAGAAAATTTTTAAATTTTTTTAACAATTCCAAAATATCACTTTTAGTTTGAAAAATAACTGCAATAAGAGAGATAGATGACCCTTTGAACTGAGATTTATTGCGAGCTTTCCAAATACACCAGAAGCCCACCACTAAAATGATAACTCTTGATTACTGCTTGGGTCTGTTACCTTCTGACTCAAGAAACCATTTATCCTTGAAGACATATCCATTATATAATTTTACATGGAAGCCTGAGAAGCCACCAAAGTGTGGAAAAACTTGTTTGGAGCATTGGATTTCAAAGAAAATATGCTTGGAAGACTCCTTTCATGGATTGGCACATCAGCTACATTTGAAAGCAAGATGGGTACCCAAGAGATTTATATTTTAATCTATAGAGATTTATTGTTTCTAACATGACAAATGATAAAGTTGAACTTCATAGGTATCTTCTTGATCCATAGTCAATCCCTAGAGATCCATGTCCACTAGAGAATGAAATAACTTATGAGACACTTTAACTGGGAGGTTTCCTGATGCAAAACTAGAAAAACACAATGATCTTGTTTGGTTGAGATCTCAATGAGATCAAAAGTGGCACACTAATATGCATTGAGGATGGATTAAATTAATTATAGATACAATCTCACCTAATTATAGGAATTATCAGTAATCATGCAACTAAGGAAACAGATTTGAGAGCCATCCCAATTATCATGACAATAAGAAATGTCACCTCTACCCACTATCCTGGTCACACGAGGATCCAAGACTGGGATTAGCCATTTAATTTCACTCAAAATAGGCAAGGGCATCCCAATTTTATTATCCACATCAATCCCATACTTGTAGAAAGATATATTTCCTTAAAGAGAATGGATCTAAAGAGATTCCTAGGCAAGCTTGGCATGCATGGCCTGCACAAGGACAACAATATCTACCACATTGATGATTCCCTCATTCGTGGGACTAGCTAATCTATCCCATGAATCCCAATTATATTATACCTCAACCAAATCATACCATAGGAAAGCATACATGTTTTTTCTATAATGATAAATGATAGCCTTAGAAACCATGTTGAAAAAATTGCATGCCCGTGAATAGACAAGGGAACATGACTGATCAACATGATTCTATAACCAAAAGAGAGGAAGTGGCTCTTCCAATTAAGGATGCGATTAGAGATCTTTTGAAACACATTTTAAAAATTTTGAAGTTAAATTATGGTTGATGATATTGGAACAACTAAGTATTCCATGGGGAAAAATTACTTAAGAATGCCCTGGGAGGATTCAATGGAGGAAATACTAATGCTCGTACACCGATTTGATATGAAAATACTGCTATTCTATCGATTAATAAGTTGACCACTCCAATTACAATAGTACTCAAGAATGTGTATGATTCCCCAAACTGGTCGCTTTCTACCATTGATAAAATGAATGGTGTCGTCCATAAAAATCAAGTAGGAATCACTCAGGATTGAAGTCTACACTAAAACATCCCAACTCAACCCTCATTAATAATTTTGTGAAGGATATTTCTAAGTGTATTTTTCCTGAGAACATAAAAAACATGGAGATAGGGGATCACCCTTCTGATGAAAAAAAAACTTACTTAAAGAATCCCCACCTCTTTCCAAGAAACATGATGGAGAACCAAGGAGAGCTAAAACATCAAAAAAATGTCAGTCATATTGCCAGAGAATCCCATGCAAGAGACAAATCTAATAATAAATGACCATTCAATACAATAATAATCATTTTTAATGTTGATTTTGATAACTATATTAGATACTTGCACTTTTCTTGATTCTATAAGTCATTTATTGTGCCACAACTATCACCCCTTGAATTTATCTTCCCCATATAAATCCATTTTTATCAATTGAAACCCACTAACATAGAAAACAGGACAACCAACCATTGATAATACATAACATTGATTTATATGATATGTTTCAAAAAATAATTTTCCGAAATTTTTTTATAGAAAGGGGTCCTTCCTTTTAGAAATGAGAACCAGAGAAGTTTCACTAGACACTCTTGGAATGTTGGTTCCTAGAAACACATCATGCACTAAATCAATCCTAAGGCCTTTGATAGTCTCACAAGTATAGAAGAAGATGATTCTAGGGAAGTCATCTTGACCAGGAAAACTTTATGGATCTAGTTCTTTAATAGCATATCCAATTTCTTGTTCTTCAGGAATAGATTCCAAAAAGGAGTTATCCACAACAAAAGCCACACTAGGGATAACTTCAAATATTTTAGCTGGACCAGAGAGATATCCATTGTGCCTTCTAGGATAAGACCCTGAAAGAATATAATGTTTGAATGAGAGATCCTTAACTCCTTTACCTAAAAAGTATTTTATGATAGAGATTCTGTCTCACAACCTCAAACTTGGTGTATATCAGATCAGTAATCAGTGGTACTTCTAGTAAAACTTCTCAATCTTATTCATGGAGGGTTTTTAATATATAAATCATGTATAATAGTATTGTAATAAAAAACCCAAGAAATAATATTTTGGTAAATAGGGTAGAATAATAGATGAATAACATAAAAAATACATACCTTGTCTCTAGTGTATACTTCATTAATGTAGTTAATCATGTATAGAATAATAATAATTATTTTCCATGTTTTTTATAGTGACTACCAGAGTCAATATTAAGTATTTGTAATGGATTTTATTGATTGTAATAGTCATAAATAATAATTTTTCTCTATTTCTTACTTATGTTTATTAGTTACTAATAATGAAAACTATGATGAAATTTCAAGTGATGAATTAATTTTTATGGATATCCATCCCAAATAACTAGGATAAAAAAGAAATATTATTAAAACTACTACTATATTTCACACTTTCTTGAAAATATTATTATGATAGAGTTTCTTTCTCAACCCTTATAACCCAGTGTATCTTAGATGGGTACTCGGTGATACTTAAAGGGAACAATCTACATCACATTCATAGAGGGGTTTGAAGACATAAAACATGTCTAAATGTAGTGGAATAAGAAACTATATTCCATGATCTTTTGATAAACAATATAGGATAATTAATAAAGAAAATAAATAATGCATACCTTTTTAGTGTATCCTTTAGTCATGTAGTTGATGGGGATCACTATGAAATAACCAACAAGAACATCCCTCCAAATATAGTCCATTAACTATAGAATCTCCAAAATCCTTTGGAAGGAAATTCTTATTACCATTGTATGCTAGTAACTTAAATAATAAAGGATAGAAGAATATAAGAGAGATATTTGACTATCATGCAACATGTATCACACACCAACAATGAAGTTATGAAGTCACTTTTATATATTTCCTTCATTAATGAATTATCCATTAACTTTGAATGTTTCATAAATTTTATTACGACACTTGAACCATACATTATACATTAACATTAAATTTATTTAACCAATTAATCATTGAACTTTTCAATGAATTAATTATAAGTTACACATAACAAATATGTCATCTTAGGATATATAATATGAATTTAATGAAAATTTATTTAAGAACAAATAAACAATGATATTAGATGTAACAATGTTATTACACCTTGAGATATCCTATAACATCAACAATGTTATAACTCAAAATCTATATACATTAAAATTATTTTTAGTTCATAAAGCTTTTAATCAACCATTTAACTAATGTTTAATAATATTAACTAATATTTTATAATAAAAGATTAAAAGTATATCCTAAATATTTTGGATAAAGTTTCATAAGTTTTATCATTTTGGACAATAACTTATATAGAAAAATTAACTTTCATTACATAGAAATATGTGTGACACTATGAGCCTTTATAGTATTGATAATAATTATAAATTCCCTAATTCAAAAACCCTAACCAAAGAGCAACTTGTCAAAACATCTCATTACTATTAAGGATATAAATGGATCTGACATGATCTCTATCAAGCACACTCATATCTATATAAAAAATTTCCCACATAAGATATCTCCATACATCATGTTCATACTTATATAATATATTTTTCTAAGATATTGAGTACAACCATGAGAAATGGAAACAATCTACCTTGTATATGCCAACTAATACATTCACAATTCTTCAAAATAGTCAGACCAAGATAGATAAACAAATCACATGTCATTCATACAAGTAGATAAAAAAATCACATGTCACTATACTAAACATGATCACATGTTTCCTCCATCTAATTAAATTAAAGACCTAAATATTATATACATTAAATAGGAGGATAAATCATAACTTGGTTAAACAAAACCTACCATATTATTAACAATATACCTAACCACCCCTATATTAACTCTATTTTAAGGTTGATGTAAGAATTGTGTGAACGTATAAAGTTTCACAAAAGTGATATGTTTTTTAACCTCATGTAATGGGAATTCATATAAATTTCATTCCCCAAATTATATCAAAAACAAAATGTATTGAATTCTTTGTGATACACTCTAGTGATCATTCTAGATAAAAATTATTTATCAGGAGTGAACATTGTATCTCCATAAAATATCACATCCATACGTATCATAACATTTTTTTTTCAAAATCCATGTATATATATAATAAAAATTTATTAAATACAACTCAAAAATTTACTTTTATGGGATGACTATCATTTTAGTCTCATATAATAATAAAAATCCACATGAATGAATGATAAAGTACAATTTATGTTAATACTAAAACCATGATATATTTTCTAATCCCAAAATTTATCTCACATAAACTAGAATTATGATTAAGATAAAACAAATATATTTAGAGTCAATCCCTAACACATATAATACCCATAAATTTTGGATGCCAATATTTTTTCAATTGTGTTAATGGTCCCGTCAAATAGTCGGTTACATTATTATCTATATCCACTCAACAAAATTTAACATTTCCCCTAAATCCTAGATAATAATGAGGTTATTTAACATGAATAATAGCTCAATTTTTGTCATAATAAAAATTTCATGGCTCTAAAATGCTAGGTTAGATCCAGATTTCTATAATAAATATATTGACAAAAATAAATTCTTATGTAGTATCTGATATAATGATGTAATTATTTTATATTATAAAATCAACCACTATTTGTTTCTTTGAGAATTCAAGCTTATTATACAACTAATAAGGTAGAAAAAAACTAAATCCCAAAACTAAATCTAAAATAATCTTTATTAATTTGGAACTTAGCATCAAGGTTACCCTTTAAAACGAATTCTTCTTATCTTCAAAGATTTTGAATATGTCCTTATTTTTTCTTATGTACTTAAGGATATTATTTCCTATAATTTAATGCCTCTAACAATAATTTTACAGGTATGAACTAGTTATTTTCAAATAATATGAGATATTAAGTCAGGTACACAATATTACATATATAATTAATATTATTGTTGAATCATATGAAATATCATTCATGTGTATCCCTTCTACCTATAAAGAAGGAGGTTGATACTTCATAAAATGTACACCATCTAATAATGGTAAATACCCCAACTTGGAGTTATCCTCTCAAATTATCTTGAACACTTTACCAATATATGTCTATCTCTATAGATCTTTATACCTATATTATAATTTCACTTTCACCCATTTATTTTGTTGAGAAACATTTTCTCAACCAGGACTTTACATACTTCAATGTTGGGATATTATTCTCAATGAGTAGTATGTCCCCCACCTTCAATATATGAAATATAATAATACATCATTTAGATCACTTATATATACAATATTAATTTCTTAACTTTAAGAAACCAAACTATTTTATCTCATAATAAAAAAATCAAACCTTTAAAATAGTCATTCAATCCATAAATGGAACATTTTAATTTGAAAAATATAGTGGCACTATTTTAATCCTAAAAATATTTGGATTGTATTATATTCCCATGTTCAAAATTTATTTTCATTAATTAATGAAATTTTCACATCCATTTAGTATATCTATTAATCATAATAATTTTTTATGATAATAAAAATATGAATTAGCATATCATAGTTACCAATAAAATTATTTGTTCACATTCAATCCTACTAAAACTATAATGTTCTTATTATATTTGAGTTTTTTTAGTTTCAAAAAATCCTTATTTAATTTTATTACATTTAACCTCAAAAAAAGATTCACATTTGTTTCTCTTGAACTTCAATAGGTTCAATACTTATCTAATTGAATACTTGAGTAATATATTCATTATTAAGACATAATTCTCATCAATCCATTAAAAATTATGTGTTATAATGTATTATACATATAATAATACATCATTTAATTTGAAAATAAAAAAATAGGCACTAGGTTTTAGACCCGATTTATTAGAAGATTATGTTTGACATAAGTCTTGCAACCCTAAATTTTTAATAACTACAAATTAGGATGTTTTCCAACCCATATAACATATGATGTATTTATAACTTCCATATATGAAATGTGCTTAAATTATAAAGAACGTTTTTCAAGGAAAATGACCCTATATATATACAATAAGACTATATTATCGCATTAGTGACAAAATAATTCTCTAGAAAGATATGATGTATTCTCTTAGATACAACATTCCATTCAGGTACACCTAGAGGATTGAGTTTGAAATAATTTCGTAATCTTTTAAATATTTACTAAACTATTGAATTAATTACCCCTATATAAATCTAGTTAATGTAATTTAATAAATATTTGAGTTGATTGTATACTTCATCATTAAACACTATAGGAATTTAAAAGGTATTAAATGTGTTCATAATAATTAGAGAAAAACCATATTAACTAAATTCATCAATAATGGTTGTAATATACTTTTAACCCCCACTATACTGTGTAATCATTACCTCACATACAACATTATGTATCAAGTCTAATAACCCAATAGCTCTTTGAAATATCACTAAGATGTACTTTGATCATTTTTTCAAACAAATAATATATTCATTTATCAAATGATTCAGACACAAATTATAATAACAATCCATATTTATAGTCTTCAAATGCATTTCTCAATTATATGATTAAGCTGAAAATTTAAAAATTATATGATACTCAAAAGAATTATTTTAATTATGTAATTTTGAATTTTATACACTAGATTATCCATATCATGAATATATAAACTATCCATCATATTTCCTATCTTATAAAACATTTTCTTGTGATAGATAGGAAATAAATTTTTCAATCATTAAATAAAACCTTTTTTTTCTAAAATATAAATAGATATATTTTTTTTATTTAGGGATGAAATATAGTAACAAAATTTTTCTGGAATAAATATAATATGTGAACATAAATCATATATTCCAACATGAAATCCAATAACCCTTATTGCATTGCTGACACATAAACCTCTTTACTCATTAATTATAGATCTTGATGACATAGAATTATAAAGACCATAGATCAAATTTATTGAATGATGCTCATGCATTGGAAACACTATAAAAAATTGAACCTTATTTTTCTTAAGGAATAAGAATCTCATTCTCATAAAATAATGAGGAGGTTGTTATAATATAATTTAAGTTAATATAGTAAGGCACTCTGAAATTTAAATTCATCACGTATTGTGAATGATTATGTTATGGTAGAATGATTTATTTCTACGCATAAATTTTATATCACAATTTAAATCCAGGTTGGATGAAAATAAGTTTATGCCATTGTTTAAATCATAGCTGGAAGATATGATGGTTACACTATAATTGAATTATAAGAAAGAATAAATAAACGTTATGTTTTGGTTTAAATATGTTTGGGAAAGTATGAAGGTTAGACTATAGTTCAAATATATAAATTATAAAATAAATGTTACACTACCGTTTAAAACTAGGAGGGAAGTAATGAAGGTTACATCATAGTTTAAGATATAATGTAATTTGTGGAGTTTATATTAGATTTTAAGAACATCTAGGATGGTGAATTATTTACATTACATTTTAAGTCCACCCCCTAAGGTGATATTTTTATATTTGTGTTTAAATATCCAGGGGATGGAAAAAGATTTACATTGGAGTTTAAAGTCATTCAAGATGGAAAAAAGTTATTTTGGTGTTTGAAGTCATATAGGAAAGTGATGGGTTTACACTTACATTTTAAGATATCTAGGGAGTTGAAAGGTTTATGTTAGATTTTAAATCCATCTAGTAATGTGAAAGGAATCTTAAGTGGAAAGATCAGGGGTTGTCTCGCTCGGGGGACACCAGGATTGGCTCATACTTCATAATGGAGGCGGTCATTGTGCCTGTCCCTACCCCAAATGGTGGAGGTACCTTTATTGTCTTGCAAGGATGTGGAACCCTCCTTTTCCCCATTTTCCATTTCTGAGTTCCCCCCTCTATTACCTAAAACCTCTTTATTCCCTAAGGTACCATATTTTTTCAATGACTACGCCGACCTCTTGATATCAATCACAGAGTTCAATGGTGATTTGACTCTCCTCAACCGGACATTAATTGCTCATTTCTCGAAACTTTGGCCTTAGGTGGACACTTTATATTGATTTTTGATTAGATCTTGGGATTTACAAGAGAAAGATACAATGGGGATGCTCGATATGAAGAACATTATGATTAGGTTCACTTTAGATGAGGATCTAACTAAATCTTTGGCATTCACTCCCAAGAGTTAGAATAGGTCTTTATTTTTTCTATCCAGATGGACTTATGAATACCACATGAAGCATAACTTTCCCTCTGTTCCCATTAGGGTAATCATTCATAATATCCATTTTCTAATATAGATTCATGAAATTTTTATTATTATAGGGAACTTAGTAGGTAGGATCTTATTCTTTGATAGTAAGAAAATTTCCACCCTATTAACCCTCATGCATCTGTGGAAATTGATGCCTCAAGAACCCCTTCTGATTTTGTTTGGATAATAGTAGGAGAAGAGTTTCATTATAAGAAACCTATGGTTTCTAACTCCTTGGTGGATTACTACTTATTCTGTATGATATTGGGTAACTCATCAGAAGTCTATAGGTGTGGTCTTAGGCATCCGGATCTCCAGGTCGTTTTGGAGGTTTCCGATTGAGCCAAGGATCCTGCTCTAATGATACAGGTTCCACTGATCATGCACATATGGATGCAGAGAAAATGTAAAAGGTAGTTCAAAAGGAACCTTGAAATGGTAATCCCATGGTTAGTTATATATTTAATAAGATGAGGAATGATTTAAAGGATCCCTATCCTTTTGGGGAACCTTCTATGGAGCAAAAGATTCCAGGAACAAAGAAGGAGGCAAACTTGGAGACTTCTTGGGTGGTTGGTAATTTTAAGACCCCTATGGGCACATCATATATGAAGGTGGTGTGTTCAAGGGGTAGAATTAGAGAAGGATAAAAATAAATGGCTCAAATTTACCCTAAATAGGGTTATTCCATATGGTATAACATTGTGAGAAAGGAGGAAGGAGGTATGGACTTGGTCAAGACATGTCCTAGTAGAAAGGTGGCAGACATTTCACTCTGTTATTATTTTGAACTAGTGAAGGATCTTGAGGATGAGTTTTTTAGGACCTATTTGGATGGATAGAAGAGTGAGTCAAGTTCAGGTTATACTAAGGAAGAGGGTTTAGGAGAGATACCTCTGATTTTGAGGAGTGATAGGAACTGGAAGGGCATGCGTAAAGTGAGGAAGGATTACTCCATTTTAATGCTTCCAATGAAGACACATTCAGCAACGAAATAAAAATACAAGAAGACAACCAATGACATTAATTTTCTTTAGTAGAAGTCAGATGAGGTGTTTGAGAAATCTTTGGAATCTATTATGATTTCGG
This sequence comes from Viscum album, assembly GCA_963277665.1. NCBI lineage: Eukaryota > Viridiplantae > Streptophyta > Magnoliopsida > Santalales > Viscaceae > Viscum > Viscum album. The sequence goes on from OY728125.1 coordinate 506,442,970, forward strand.
AAGAAGAAGTGGTTGATCAGGTTCTAACACACAATGCATTAGTAGAGAAAGATTATAAAATGATGGGGAGGTCATTGAGGGTGACCCTTAATGAGGAGAAATATTCTTGGATTGATATGAAGGACAAGATAAATGTATGGGGCATAAATAGTTGGAAGATCATCCTTGAGTAATATATACAGACATGGGACAAGTTGGATTTCTAGTTTGAAGATCTTCAATTGGATGAACCAAAAAACTAAGTCACCAACATCTCTTGGAAACTGTCTAGGGAGATCAATTCTAGTTGGCTTATGATTTCTTTCAATGATTCTATTCTCTCTTCCTGTGGTTGATTTCATGGTTTCCCACATTTTCCTAAAAAGTTTTTTTATAATAAAAAATTATTTTTAGTCAGTAATGTGAAAGTTTTAGGTTTCAATATAAATCCATATAGGAATGTAGAATGTTATGATGTATTTTAAATCTGCTTAGAAAGGAAGAAGGTTATGCTGAAATTTATTTTTATCCATGAGGGAAAAATGCTATACTAGAGTCTAAATATGTCAAGGATGTATAAACATTATAATACATTTTAAACCCATATATAAATTAAAATATTTACCCATGAGTTTATTGAATTTTTGGAAGTTCAAAGGTTTAGATATTATTGAGAGAAGGGTGGGGGGGGGGGTTATGATGGTATTGAGATTAATATTTTTGAATACACCCTACATATCTTGATTAAGGATATAAAAACCAATATAGTTTGAGGGGGTAAGATAATGTTTTAACACATGTAATGATGGTGTGCCACTTTTCATTGATAAAAGAGGATTTTAATTTGTAGTCCACATAAGAAATAAATAAGTCATATTTTAAATCATAATGAGTAGGACATAATACCCATATTTTATAAATAAGTCTTACAATTTGAGAACTTATAAGAAAGAATAACATGAATTTTAAAATAATATACAGAGGATGCTGAGGTTTAGTATAGTTAAAAGTCATGTATAAAAGGAATAATACTTTTCCATGAGAAAGGAACCATGCCATTTAAATCCATTTAACAGGGTGAGATAATTTTCCTTGAAAACAATCCTTGATATTTTAATCTATACAATAGAGAATAATATTTTTTATAGAATGTGATAAAGATAAACATTGTGTAATTTAAACACATGTAGTGAGGGTATGTAAATCATCCTTGATAGATGAGTTTTATAGTTTTAAGACTTGAAGGAGGATTCACTGTGAAGTTTAACATCTTATATAAAGGATGGGGTACTGTATAAGAGTATTGTAATAGGAATTAATACATTTTAGTTTTTGTTCATACCAAAATGACTAGTCTATGTTGCATTAAGTCATATATCAAGGACCACTAAAAGCAGTTTAAGGTTATGAAGGATAGAACATGTGAGGGATATACATAATAGAAACCCTAATTATAGCCCCATTGATAAACTTGTTGAACGATGTGACCTTTTTGATATGGTCTCTAGTTCACCATAAATTGGGGGAAACTTAGACCATTGAAGTTTCATGATATTATCAAAAAATAGAGTACCATATTTCCAAGGAAAATAGATTCATGATGGTGAGGAACTTGATTAAACCTGCATCATGGGGTCAAAACATTCAATTATATAGTCCATTGAGTTCATGAAAACCTCTTGGGATAAAGGGAAATAATTTTCAAAGGTGGTTGATGTTGGTGAATTATGTGGGTTAAGAGAAGTTTATGGGGACCTTGGATGGAGATACCTTAATGATTGGGGAGATTTAATAACACTAATGAAGTGAATTGATTAAGAGGGTTTTATGAGATGTCCTGAATTGTGTCATGATCAATATAGTATTCATAATCACATTGAGGATGATAGAACTCTAAATACATCATTAAATCCAATTATGTGGTGTTTATAAAACGTTCACATTGGGAACATGCTATTAATTGTTTCTTGAGATGCTTTTTTCATGATTTATATTGATTGTCTTGTGTTTTATTCAATGAAAACATGATTATGGATGAGTTGGATATTGATTGTAGCTAAGTTATAATCCAAGGAATGTACAATTATGAGGATAAAAAATGTATTCCATGGTGATAGAAAAAACACAACACGTTGAAAATATGTAAAATTCTATATGAAGAAACTAAAGAGAAATGACTGTTTTGGACATTATGGTGGCATGGCTATCTGGTGGATGACCATGATAAATTGAAAATGGTCATTTTAGATCTCTATTATTCCATATCAAAAAAATATAAATTATAATTGAGGGGATAACTATGGTTTTAGAAAATCATGGGAAGGAATAAGTGTTACACTATAAAGAGATTTAAGAGAAATGGGCATGATTGATCCTATAGCGTGAAGAGAAATATCTATACACCATGCTCAAGAAAAAAATACTAATTTTCTTGACAATTTTATTTTAATAATGATGATAACAATAAATTTTATAGTATCTCAATATAATGGGTTCTATTGATAATATGTTCAAGATAAGAAATACAATTTGTATTAAAAGCTGAGATAAAGAAAATAGATATATCTATGAATTTCATGTTTATCATAGATTAGATAGATTATTCTTACACCAACTTTTAAACACCATGGTGTTTTTTTATTGTAAATAAATGATGTGTTTCATAATATAGATAATTACAAAACATTAACACGGATATATATATGTTATAAAAATAATTCTACAGAGGATTTGTTTATAATTAATGAAAATAACAAAGGTGAAAAATTAATTTAACCTTAGAGGAACATGAGAATGGCAGTTTAAGACTAAAATAATTTTTTGATTATTATCTAGGTATTTATTGTTCTTAATTTTCAAGGTAATATTCTATAAGGCCCCAGCCTTAAACCTTACTTAATCTTGAGTTATTACAAGATTACACAATGAGGATCTTTTTAGGTTTAGAGTTTTAGAGAATTAGATCATGAAACTTGCATTACATTCCACATTTAAACAAAGTGGTTACATAAAAGACAGTATTCATTCTTCCCATCAACGGAAACATATTTAAAATAAAACATGGATTCTTTCTTGACACATCCTTGACACTATCATCACATCATGTACCCTTCCCTTGACCTGTGAAAAACATTTCAAAAACTTGGGATGAGCATAAAAATCTCAGTAAGGGATATAAAAATATGGAAAAGAAACATGAGTACATGTACACATAAGAATGAAATCATACTTTACCCATAAAACATAAGAACTTTAACATACCTCATAAAATCATGAATAAATCATAGAAATCATAAGACATAAAAGGTAACTTGAGGCATTCATAACATTCTTACATAGGGAGTAACCCTCTTGGTTACGTTTGGAATACCCATCACAGTATATTCCCAAAATCTCTTCAGGGAAACCTTAACGTTTCACTCCTTCGCGTTACCCAATGAATTGGAGAGCTATATCGGGCTCACCCGCCCTTAGTTTATCACAGAACCACCCGTCTTCATAATAATGCCCAAGAACCTCAACATAACCGTATCACATAAAATATGCATAAAGGAAACATAACATTTCCACCTTTTAATCACAAGATATCAATACAACACATTGATATAAAAACATTATGAAAACCATTTTCAATACCAAAATAAAAGAAAAGTAAAACATGGTATTTTTTTCTTTTAAAAAAAGGTATGGCTTGTAGAGGAAGTCGAAACTCAAATAATGGTCACGGCGGTGGAGAAGTCGTTGTCGCAGCATACGTATGACAAAAACATTCCCTTTTGTCATTTAGTAAAACGCTTCGTATAAAAAATATTTCTTTTGGATAAACGTAAAAGTCAAAGGGGTTTATACACCGTATAAATGAAGGTTGTGTATAAAACAAAATATGCCTCAATGAAAGGAGATTGAGACGAAGTACCATACAAAGACAGTATCCTTGGATTAAGGATAAACCAGTTACATAATTTTGTGTGACAAACGAATACACGAAATATAAGTGGATATTAAGTGTAAAATAATCAAAGGTCATTCACACATATTCAAAGGATGACATATTCAATAACTACATGTTGAACCCAAAGAAATCGAAATTGGGTTAAGAAGTTCCCTTGACAGCCTAATGACGTCACATCAAAAAAAGGGTATCTCATCACTTGGACATAAAATTTACATCAATAAGGATATATGAGAACATATCCCAACATAACAATATTTAAATTAAAATACCCAACAAAATAAGTCTTTTAAAAAGAGGAGGGTGAAAGGTTCCCTTACCGACATGGGTAACTTTCGAAACATACGCCCCGTGAAAGAAGGACAATACAACATTGATGTAAATACTCATAAACGAAAGTATATTACACAAAAATTTGAATAATGGATAGTAAATACACCACTAAAAGGAAATTGTGGCAAATGTATCATAAATCTCACGGGAATAAAAGTGAGATGAAAAATCCCTTACGAAAACTCGGCAGCCTAACAACGCCACTTAAAACTTCCGAAAATGGATTGATGAGAGAGAATAGGGTCTCTCATCATATGAACATAAAAATTACAGTAAGAGTAATATAAAATAACATCCCAATCACAAGAAATATGAGCTTAGAAGGAATGACATAAAAGAGTGTACTTAAAAAGAAAGAGAGGAGTAGGACCCCTTACCTCAGGTCCGACTTGACTCGATCGTTCTTTAATTTCCTGAATAATAAGCTTGAGTTAATTTATACTTGATTAAGAACCTTTTTCAAGCTTATTATTCCTTTTTATATAACTTATTTCCATGTTATAAACATTATGTAATCATTAAGTTAATAATGTTTGTTTTGTCGATATTTGGTTCTTAAGTCGAAAGTGGACTTCTTACAATTACATGTTGTTCATGGGGTCAAAGGTTCTTTATATCCAGAATTACATTCCTGATTTGGATATAATATATATCATATATATCCAGAATATACATGTATTTATAATATCACATAATCATTTAGAGGAAAGAAATGAAATGCACCGTTCATGGAGACGGTAAGCCGTACGTACGCATGAACGCTACTTTCATTTCTATGTCATATTAATGGAATTAAAACTATATGAGAGAATTCCAGAATTATATTAATCATTTAGATTTAACATACATCATATATATCCATTATATATATGTACTCATAATAATACATTACATTTGGGGATAAGAAATGAAATGCACTGTTCATGGAGACGTTAAGCTGTACGTACGCATGAATGCTACTTTCATTTCTATCTCATACTTTAATGGAAAGAAAATAATAATTATATAAAGGTATATTATAATTCCATTATAAAATCATATATAATAACTTTAAATCCATCCTTTATACGTCCCACATATGGCATTAACGAATCACATCACTTTGAGGGGGCGGTAGTCCGCACTTCTTTAAATGAAGATATCGCGTTTACCCATAAGGGAAACCATAAAGGTATGCCATAAATGAAAAATACAGAAGCTTAAGTAAAAAAATAAACATATTATATATCATATATAATTATAGTGTCATCTTAATGGCCACCTTTGAAGGTGTTAAAAGAATGTTGAACAATCATCATTTCGGGAGGTAGAAATTCGCCATCCACGGAAACAATATGTTCTTTAACCATTACATGTAGGTGTGTGTAAGTTTAGCATGAATACTTCTTATAACAAAATCCTAGTATATTGAAGATACTGTAGTTGTTACAAAATAAATGAATAAAAAGAGTTTAGGGGGTTGGAGAATCAAAATAAAACAAAAGGACTCAAGTGAAGACATTACCTTAAAATTTGGTAACTCCCTTTGGTTTGAGCTCAAAGGCTTCCTTGGGAAGACTTCTGCCCAAATTGAGGCTTCAAGGAGTAATATAGGGAAGTGGAGAGACAAAATGGGCAGGGGTTGTCCGAGCCAAAGGCTTTGGGAGTGTGGGTAAGGAGGTAGGGGTGGGGGCCTTTTATAAGAGGAGAGGAGGGACACTCTTGTAATGTTACAAAATGTTACTTTATTTTCAAAAGAGGTTCGGATTTTAAAGGTCCCAAATTAATTTATTTCTAGGATAAGGTGATAAGGGTTCAAAATCCATTCATACAATAGGTTTTGGACATGTTTAGGTCTTACATATTACATTATCTTTCAATTTTATTTAAATCGTTAAATAATGAGGTCATCACTGCATCAACATGATGTCATAAATAATATAATTTATTTAATTTCTAAAAATTATAAAAAAATAATATGATGTAGGAAATCTTTTTATATTTCCAATGACTATTTATAGTCAAAATTATGACTTGTATAACCCCATGTAAATTTTTTTTAGTAAAACATATCATGTTTGTGTCATTTTTACTTTAACATTAAATAAAAATATATTTATGTCATTTCCCAACCAAAGTGGCTCCATGGGGTCCCCAAGTTGACCCATGGATTTTCTTGGTCGGCCATGACACATCCAATGAGGGTAGGACATGTGTCTAGGTCATTTAATTTTATTAAAACATTATTCTTACCATAAACCACACTAATTACCTATAATCGCGATTAAAAACTTAATAAGTTACTATTCACCAAAAAAATATTTTTATCCCATTGAACCACATTTTACTTATTAATGACAACCATGTATGTCAGATTTTTGAAATTCAAAACACAAAGATGGCAAAATTTCATTTAAACGGAAAAATCAGTTTTTATATGTACCACTTAGTGGTTTCACTATTCATCAAAAATTGAAGTTTTTCAGAAAAATCCCAAAAATTCACCCTAAGCTATATTTGATATTCCGAATTCAAAAATTAAGTCTATTCTAAAAAATTCAAAACATATAAGTCACATTAATTAATTTAATAATTAATTCCCGCTGTCAGAGCAAATAGCGTGTTTTTATGAAACAATAAGTATCAAAAGATTGACACTAGTTTAAGTCTGATTTCAAAGTGAAATTAATTCCAACGACCACTATTGGATTTAATGGTAAAAATATATTCTAATTTTACTCTAAAACCAATTCAAAAGGTAATCTAATCATATAAATAAATTATATTAAAAAGAGGTTTTTAATTAAAATACAACATTTTACACTATTCATAAAAAAATGAACTTTATCGGAAAGATATCAAAAATTTACACAAAGTAAATTTTGATGTCCCAATTCTTATGAAGAGTGTTATTTGGTCCAATATAATGTATAAGAGTAAACAAAACTATATTTAATGACAATTCTCCATCAAAAGGCGACAAGTGAACCTTTAGTGAAAACTAGGGCATATACGCCTAAAATTGAATTCTTTCCGTATTTTAAGCCTTTATCTTTTATTGGATAAATGTAAAAACATTTAAAAACATATATAATCATATTTTAGTTATTTCTATCCATTCCCGCCAATACAACGGCTACATGTTAACTACCATTTAAAATAATATTATTTTATTATTAGAGTGAAACATAAGATTTCCAAGAAACTCATTGTTGCGTGTTGGGTACGCCATCGAGCATAGCGTCCCATTTAAAGTCATATTAATATTTTATTCAAAAATATGGATAAATATGAAAATTTCATATTCTTTATTTACCTGGGGTGTTACATCCTTCCCCCCTTTTGGGAATTGTGCCCTCGCAATTTTTAAAATTGAGCTTGGAAACATCCTTGAAAGTCCCACATCGGAACAAGAGTCGGTAAAACAATCACTTTAAAATAAAGGAAGATAAGTACAGAGGTCACCCGAGTTAACCCATACTAGGATTCCATGTAGAAAAACATGGACATGGAAGAAAAAGCAAAGGGTCATGTTCTTGAGGGAGAGTGATAGTAAACATGTCTAGGAGAAAGTTAACCATGAGAAAATCACAAACTTGTGATGGGTTAAACGGTATTCAATTCCCCAGTAGGAAAAGTTAATAGACAAAATTTTTGTTTTAAGTTACTTTTTATTGAGGAATTTATTCATAAGGAAACATAATCACTTATCATGTTGACTTTCAACTTTTACTAGATTCCTTAATCAAACTTATATTTTTTTTCAAAAGACGAGTATTTAGGGAGACTTGTTCGCATTAAGAGTACTATAATCAACTTCTAGAGAGTCACCTAATACAAAAAAGAGAACTATATACTTCCCATGTCTTTAGACTTTAACCAAAACCAAAACCAAAAAGGTTAGTACAAGATTAGATAATCCAGAAAAGGATAACCCTTTATAAAAAGAGAATATATTCTTAATCTCCAAAATTTGTCCAACAAAACCCAAAGTTCAACGAGGACCATTCTATAATCAATTTGTCCATAAAATTCTTCAAAGTAAACCAAACTAAGATTGAAACCCAAATATTTGAAGGATTTAGTCACATAGTCTTCCAAGTTAAATCGTAACATTTATCTCCAAACCACATCAGTTTCTCCTAAAGTCTCGTATTGAAAAGTAATTAACCTAATCACATATACTCCATGATAGGTTGATCATTTTCATAAATAACCCAAAATCAAATTAATCTTAATTCACAAAATCATATAACTAAAAAGAATCAGTCAAACTAACCAGGGACTTCACATAGTCCAGTGGTAGGCGATAAATACCAGTCGCACTTTGGTTGTGGGTTCGATTCTCGCAGCTTTGTCCGACGCGACGGGTTGTCACATGGTCTGCGTGTTGTCCTTTTTCCAAAACTGTATATTCCTCAAAAAATTCCCCAAAACAAGATAAAATCTTCAAAAATAATCATAAAATATTTTAACCTCAAGTTTATCTCATGCCTTTCATTTTCCATCATAACATATAATAACCCATAATTACCTCAAAAGTAAGGATCATATAAACCCTAGTGGTTACCTTTATAATTATTACCTGGACTTCCACATTGATTGGTCATCTCATACATGATGCATTATAGAAAATACCAAGGTTCAAGTGGTTGATCATGACTCCTTGATAGTTGGTTTAGGATAAACACAAGGGTTCTCATTGCAGCTCCCATATCATTCAGTTGCTTGCTCAAAAAACTTTCACAGTTTCCTTCACATCCACTGTTACTTTGGTGCCTGCTAGATCCAACCATTTACTAAAACCAAAAAGGTCAGTGTGAGTATATCAACAAAACCATCATTTACTAATGAGGAATATAAACACTAACATATACTTACTCATTCACTTTAGCTAAAACTAGTACTATTTCTGAATTCCTAACCATTATGGTAATGTCACTTATGCTTAAAGAATACCCTAACCTATAAAGTTATCTAAACCGACCTCTGATACCAACTATAAGGCCCCAGCCTTAAACCTTACTTAATCTTGAGTTATTACAAGATTACACAATGATGATCTTTTCAGGTTTAGAGTTTTAGAGAATTAGATCATGAAACTTTCATTACATTCCACATTTAAACAAAGTGGTTACATAAAAGACAGTATTCATTCTTCCCACCAATGGAAACATATTTAAAATAAAACATGGATTCTTTCTTGACACATCCTTGGCACTATCATCACATCATGTACCCTTCCCTTGACCTGTGAAAAACATTTCAAAAACTTGGGATGAGCATAAAAAGCTCAGTAGGGGATATAAAAATATGGAAAAGAAACATGAGTACATGTATACATAAGAATGAAATCATACTTTACCCATAAAACATAAGCACATTAACATACCTCATAAAATCATGAATAAATCATAGAAATCATAAGACATAAAAGGTAACTTGAGGCATTCATAACATTCTTACGTAGGGAGTAACCCTCTTGGTTACGTTTGGAATACCCATCACAGTATATTCCCTAAATCTCTTCGGAGAAACCTTAACGTTTCACTCCTTCGCATTACCCAATGCATTGGAGAGCTATATCGGGCTCACCCGCCCTTAGTTTATCACAGAACCACCCGTCTTCATAATAATGCCCAAGAACCTCAACATAATCGTATCACATAAAATATGCATAAAGGAAACATAACATTTCCACCTTTTAATCACAAGATATCAATACAACACATTGATATAAAAACATTATGAAAACCATTTTCAATTCCAAAAATAAAAGAAAAGTAAAACATGGTATTTGTTTTTGTTTTAAAAAAAAGGTATGGCTTGTAGAGGAAGCCGAAACTCAAATAATGGTAACGACGGCAGGGAAGTCGTTGTCGCAGCATACATATGACAAAAAAATTCCCTTTTGTCGTTTAGTAAAATGATTCGTATAAAAAAGATTCCTTTTGGATAAACATAAAAGTCAAAGGGGTTTATACACCGTATAAAAGAAGGTTGTGTATAAAACAAAATATGCCTCAATGAAAGGAGATTGAGACGAAGTACAATACAAAGACGGTATCCTTGAATTAAGGATAAATCAGTTACATAACTATGTGTGACAAACGAATACACAAAATATAAGTGGATATTAAGTGTAAAATAATCAAAGTTCATTCACACATATTCAAAGTATTACATATTCAATAACTACATGTTTAACCCAAAGAAATCGAAATTGGGTTAAGAAGTTCCCTTGACAGCCTAACGACGTCACATCAAAAAAGGGTATCTCATCACTTGGACATAAAATTTACATCAATAAAGATATATGAGAACATATCCCAACATAACAATATGTAAATTAAAAGACCCAACAAAATAAGTCTTTTAAAAAGAGGAGGGTGAAAGGTTCCCTTACTGACATGGGTATCTTTCGAAACATATGCCCCGTGAAAGAAGGACAATACAACATTGATGTAAATACTCATAAACGAAAGTATATTACACAAAGAGTAGAATAATGGATAGTAAATACACCACTCAAAGGAAATTTTGGCAAATTTAGCAGAAATGTCACGGGAATAAAAGTGAGATGAAAAATCCCTTACGAAAACTCGGCAGCCTAACGACGCCACTCAAAACTTCCAAAAATGGATTGATGAGAAATAATATGGTCTCTCATCATATGAACATAAAAATTACAGTAATAGTAATATAAATTAACATCCCAATCACAAGAAAGATGATCTTAGAAGGAATGACATAAGAGAGTGTACTTAAAAAGAAAGAGAGGAGTAGGATCCCTTACCCCGGGTACGACTTGACTCGATCGTTCTTTAATCTCCTGAATAATAAACTTGAGTTAATTTATACTTGATTAAGAACCTTTTTAAAGATTATTATTCCTTTTTATATAACTTATTTCCATGTTATAAACATTATGTAATCATTAAGTTAATAATGTTTGTTTTGTCGATATTGGGTTCTTAAGTCGAAAGTGGACTTCTTACAATTACATGTTGTTCCTGGTGTCAAAGGTTATTTATATCCAGAATGACATTCCTGATTTGGATATCATATATATCATATATATCCAGCATATACATGTATTTATAATATCACATAATAATTTAGAGGAAAGAAATGAAATGCACCGTTCATGGAGATGGTAAGCCGTACGTACGCATGAACGCTACTTTCATTTCTATGTCATATTAATGGAATTAAAACTATATGAGAGAAGTACAGAATTATATTAATCATTTAGATTTAACATACATCATATATATACATTATATATATGTATTCATAATAATACATTACATTTCGGGATAAGAAATGAAATGCACCGTTCATGGAGACGGTAAGTCGTACGTACGCATGAACACTACTTTCATTTCTATCTCATACTTTAACGTAAAGAAAATAATAATGATATAAAGTTATATTATAATTCTAGTATAACATCATATATAATAACTTTAAATCCATCCTTTATACGTCCCACATATGGCATTAACGAATCACATCACTTTGAGGGGGCGGTAGTCTGCATTTCTTTAATTGAAGATATCGCGTTTAACCATAAGGGAAACCATAAAGGTATGCCATAAATGAAAAATACAGAATCTTAAGAAAAAAAATAAACATATTATATATCATATATAAGTATAGTGTCATATTAATGGCCACCTTTGAAGGTGTTAAAAGAATGTTGAACAATCATCATTTCGGGAGGCAGAAATTCGCCATCCATAGAAACAGTATGTTCTTTAACCATTAGATGTAGGTGTGTGTAAGTGTAGCACGAATACTTCTTATAACAACATCCTATTATATTTAAGATACTGGAGTTTTTACAAAATAAATGAATAAAAAGAGTTTAGGGGGTTGGAGAAGCAAAATAAAACAAAAGGACTCAGGTGAAGACATTACCTTAAAATCGGGTAACTCCCTTTGGTTTGAGCTCAAAGGCTTCCTTGGGAAGACTTCTGCCCAAAGTGAGGCTTCAAGGAGTAATATAGGGAAGTGTAGAGAAAAAATGGGCAGGGGTTGGCCGAGCTAAAGGCTTTGGGAGTGTGGGTAAGGAGGTAGGGGTGGGGGCCTTTTATAAGAGGAGAGGAGGGGCACTCTTGTAATGTTACAAAATGTTACTTTATTTTCAAAAGAGTTTCGGATTTTAAAGGTCCCACATTTATGTATTTCTAGGATAAGGTGATAAGGGTTCAACATCCACTCATCCAATAGGTTTTGGACATGTGTAGGTCTTACATATTACATTATCGTTCAATTTTATTTAAATCGTTAAATAATGAGGTCATTGCTGCATCACCATGATGTCATAAATAATTTAATATATTTAATGTCTAAAAATTATAAAAAAATACTATGATGTATGAAATATTTGTATATTTCCAATGACTATTTATAGTCAAAAATATGACTTGTATAACCCCATGTAAAAATTGTTTTAGTAAAACATATCATGTTTGTGTCATTTTTACTTTAACATTAAATAAAAAGATATTTATGTAATTTCCCTACCAAAGTGGCTCCATGAGGTCACCAAGTTGACCCATGGATTGTCTTGGTCGGCCATGACACATTCAATGAGGGTAGGACATGTGTCTAGGTCATTTAATTTTATTAAAACATTATTTTTATCAAAAACTACACTAATTACCTCTAATCTCGATTAAAAACTTAATAAGTTACTATTCACCAAAAAAATATTTTTATCCCATTGAACCAAATTTTACTTATTAATGACAACCATGTATGTCGGATTTTTGAAATTCAAAACACAAAGATGGAAAAATTTCATTTAAATGGAAAAATCAGTTTTTATAAGTACCACTTAGTGGTTTCACTATTCATCAAAAATTGAAGTTTTTCAGAAAAATCCCAAAAATTCACCCTAAGCTATATTTGATATTACGAATTCAAAAATGAAGTCTATTTTACAAAATTCAAAACATATAAGTCACATTAATTAATTTAATAATTAATTCCCACTGTCAGAGAAAATAGCGTGTTTTTATGAAACAATAAGTATCAAAAGATTGACACTAGTTTAAGTCTGATTTCAAAGTGAAATTAATTCCAACGACCAATATTGTATTTAATGGTAAAAATATATTCTAATTTCACTCTAAAACCAATTCAAAATGTAATATAATCATATAAATAAATTAGATTAAAAAGAGGTTTTGAATTAAAATACAACATTTTACACTATTCATAAAAAAATGAACTTTATCGGAAAGATACCAAAAATTTTAAAAAAGTAAATTTTGATGTCCCAATTCTTAAGAAGAGTTTTATCTGGTCCAATAGAATGTATAAGAGTGAAAAACACTATATTTAATGACGGTTCTCCATCAAAAGGAGACAAGTTAACCTTTAGTGAAAACTAGGGCATATACGCCTAAAATTGAATTCTTTTCATATTTTAAGCCTTTATCTTTTATTGGATAAATGTAAAAACATTTAAAAACATATATAATCATATTTTAGTTATTTCTATCCATTCCCTCCAATACAACGACTACATGTTAACTACAATTTAAAATAATATTATTTTATTATTAGAGTGCAACGTAAGATTCCCAAGAAACCCGTTATTGCGTGTTGGGTACGGCATCGAGAATAGCGTACCCTTTAATGTCATATTAATATTTTATTCACAAATATGGATAAATATGAAAATATCATATTCTTTATTTACCTGGGGTGTTACATATTCTTCCTCTATTCCTTGTTCTTATCAGTAATAAGATAAAAAGGAGTGAGTGGTCCTTATAAAAAATCTATTTTATTATGTTAATTTTATCTATCTCTATCTCTTATCATCACTTTGTTTTATTCAGGAATCCAATTAAATATGTAGTGATGGTAATAATAATTTATAGATTTAATGTTTTTTTAATAATTGATTCACCCCTCTCAGGTTGTGCATATCTCACCTAGGCCTCATAAGTGGTATTAGATAAAGGATTCCATAGTGGATTTTTCATTATATCGGTTCTAGAGTAGCACATTCTAGGCATTCATAAGGATTTTATTTTGTTCATTATTAATTATATACTTTGATTTAAGAGATATATGGATAGTATAAACTTCATAAATAACAGGTGTGTTCTAATATTTTATAGAAAATGATTTCATATATTAAAAGAGAGGGTGGTTCTATATATTATATCTCTTGTATTTTATGTTATTGACATCATTGAGAATAGTTTTTATATTCTTAATGTTGGGAAATCCTTTAGTATAAAAGATAATAAGAATTTTGAAGCAGAAAAGTGTGTGTGTGTGTGTGTGATGGTTTACACTTATCCCTCTTTAAAAAAGATATCAAATGTTTAATGGGCTCTAAAATAGTGAATGAAATTTTAATAAAATTATATGAAATCCATGAAAGATATAGTAAATTCAATGATTCAAAATAATAAACATTTCAAAATCAATTTGTGTATATTAAAACGTTTAAATATGAGTCAATGGATGTGTTATTTTTATGAGTAAAAAACATGAGCTTGATATAAATCTATTAATAAGTTATTAAGGATTCTACCATGGTGAAGAAATTAATGAGACTTTTACTAGAGAAGTTTGATGCAAAGAATCATTGTAACGGAGGATCCAAAATTGGATGAATAGATCATGGATAAGCTCAATTATGCATTAATAACCCATTAGATAGGGAGGGTGGGTATCTTGATGAATAAATAAAAAAAATTATATGGGGTATTCATTTAAATCCTTAAACGGGTTGATAATTATTGATAAAATTGCCCTCTTTGTGATAAATCTAAATATGAAGATACTTACATGAATTTTAATGAATTTATATTATTTTTTTTAAAGGTGTTCAAAGAGAAAAATGTATGTATAAATATCAATTTTTTTTTTATGTGTTTCAATTATGAAAAGGCTAGGAACTATTTAGATATTTTCCCTAAAAATAATAACAGATATAGAGAGTATAATCAACCCAAATGATCACCTATAAGAAACATAGTATAAATTACTCAAAGTGAAGGAAATTATTTAAAGTTAAGGGAATGTATATTCATAGAAAAATGAATTTTCTCTCAAAAAATATTGATTCATCTTATAAAGAGGAAATTAAAAATGGAATAATAGGGATCAAATGATAAAGGACTTAAAGATAATATAGAGAAGAAATTGTCTAGTGATCTATCTAGAAAATATGAAGGATGTAGTAAAGGAGAAAGAGAAAAAGAAAAGACACTAAATTAATTTCTATTGAGTATGGAGACATTGAGGAGTTTTAAAAAACAAGGAAGCTTGATAGATTAAATAAGGTATTAATGAATGAGGGTGATTCATTAAATAAATCTGTTAATCAATCAAAATCCAAGGACATTTTCAACATGTAAATATATTTTATAAGAAAGTTGGTTGATATCATTGATATCATTGAAGAAAGGGATAATTTTATTGAGATTACTATGGAAAATTTTATTTCTAAGAATGAGGAGGTTAAAGATCTTGAGTTAATGTTGGTCAGAGTTGAAAATTCCTTAAAAATTTCATCATAATAATTTCAAATTTATTCAAGGAAATTGGGTAGACTTCCAAATTTTTGGAGGTGATTATTAATTCAACCAGAAAACTATTAGATTATTTTTGATATCATGAATCATTTTCTTGGACACTCAAATTTATGAAAAAAGGTAGAAATATATATATGAAAGGATTGATGGTTTTTTAATTTTCCAATGAATGGTGACACACCTATTATTACTTTATACTATGATGATTAAAACACTAAAAATAGTGAGGTGCGGAAAAAAATGAATAGTAAATCTTTGTGTAATGGAAAATCAATGATGTAGTAGAAAATTTCTAATAAATATAAAATTAAAAAAAAATGAAGTTTAAATTATATGGAAAATCAATGACCAAAATTTTATCAACAAAGTTACAACACGGTAAATTACTTTTTGGTAAAAGATATTGGTGTTTCAAAGTGTAAAAACACAATTTGTATGCGAACTAGTATAATGTGTAACCCTCTTAATCATAGAGTGGTCATTAACTGATGGGGTGTCATGATAATGTTAATAGATTCTATCTAATACAACATCCAAAAAAATATCAAAATTTCTACTAGGACACTATGATAGGTTTGATTAATTCAGAAACATTTATTAAATGTGTCTCATGATACTACTATCGCAGCTAAAATAAAAAGATAAATTCCAATCTATTAAGAGGCATAGTGATCAAGAGTAATAAGTGATGGTTGAGGTGGATTTCAAATACGTGAAATAAGAAACGTATTTCATATTAAAAATTTGTTTCTCATAAAAAATTACCAGAACCAAAAATAGTTTTAAGTATATTAAAAGGTATGATGGTGGATATGCTACTTTAAAAAATGATCAAAAACTAAATGTCAATGGTGTTAGATGAACCCAAATTGGTGAGAAAAAATTTGATTATAGAGATGTTCTCCTTATAAATAGTTTTAGACACTATCTATTGAGTTTTTCTCATATTTGTGGTATTTAGAATGAATTTATAATTTAGAACAATAAATGTGTCATTAGAATAATTAATTATGAAACTATCATCATAAAAATGTAGAAAAAACTGATAATATTTTCTAATGTTTTAATGAAACAAACTATCTGTATGTGGGTGAAAGAATACAATGAGATTTTTAATAAAATAATTGGACATTTAGGTTAAATGAACATGTAAAAACTTTTCTAATATCAATACATTATAATTATATATATGTTTATTTGTGAGTGGAGAAACACATGTAATGTATGTCACAAAGTCAAGATTTTGAACAAATTCCACAATTTTGTGGCGATAAAAAAGAATAAGTATCATTAATTGATATACTTGGATGCATGTGGTTTCATGATCTTGAAATCAACCAATATAGATAATTACATTTCTAATTTTATTATTTTTTTACTCGTATGAGTTATTTATATTTTATATCAAGTAATTCAAAATATCTGGAGATATTATAACCATTATTGGGGTTCTAAAAATAAAACTAGATGTGATAAAAAAAGTTATTGGTTTGATAATGGATTAGAATAAAAAATAGGTATTTTGATGAATATCTTCAAAAAACATGGGACAAGGAATAAAAATAATTCTTCGTACATTCCCCACAAAAATGGGGTAGATGAAGGGAAAAAATGGAATTTTTATACACGTGATCAACCATGTTATTGGAGCATTAAAATTCAAAATAGTTTTAGATACATGACACAATAGTGGAAATATATATTCCTAATTGGTGATTACATGAAAAGATTATTAAAAACAACAAAATATATATAGTTTGGGAAGTAGTCCAATTTGAAAATATTGAAGGTTTCTAGTATACCATGCTATATATAGAATAGTGGAAAACATTTGTTAAAGTTGATGAGTGTGAAAATGAGGGACTATTTATCGGATATACACCAGGCGGAAAGAATTACAAATGTTCCAATGTGAATATAAATAATATCATTGATAAATTTGATTTTATTATATTTGAAAATAAAATATATCAAAATAATAATAATTCCAAGTTGATGATGAAATTTGATAATATCAAGGAAAAAATGTTAGATAACATTAGATTGATTTTATTATAGTAATGGGTTTTTAATATTCCCATAATGATTATGAAATTTCTAGTGGTAAGGAAATTATAAATTAAGGAGGATTTAATAACATAATAATAAAAAACATATGTATCCTATTAATATTCTTAGAGATTGGAGAAAAGGTGTTAAAACCATGAAAAGTTTGATAAATTACAGTAGTGTCATTTTTCTAATTTGAACTAAATAGTGTTGGAAAACCAATGTAACATGAGGATTAGATTATATTAATGGAAGAAAAAATGAATCAAATGGATAATAATTAAACTTATAAATTTGTTTCATATTTTAATGAAAAGATTATGGTTAAGAATAAATTGAGTTTGTGGAAATAATGTTAATTTGTAGTGATAATTAGCATGGAACAAGGTTTATGTTAAATGCATGGGATACTCCCAAAATTATTAGGTCCTAATTAAAATGGAAAAAGTTTCTACAGTGGGGGGGGGGGGTGAACAGACCCATTAAAAAAATTAAAGAATATAATTAAATAACAAATATAGTTAATGTTAAATTTAATTTATTAGAGTTAAACATGAAAGATATTAATTAACATAAAATTAAAAAGATAACACATGAATTTATTATAATAGTTCAAATAAAAAAGATACTACATTTACTCTTCACACCCATTTTCTCCTTGGGAGGTATAAAATTCAATAAAGAACAAAATTTTGATTGGGGTTTGCAACCTAATTACAACCTACCTTTTTTATTGGAAGCACAACCCAAACGTTTACCCAGATTATATAGGTGAGTCACTACTCATTATAACAACGAGTTTTAAACAAACTTAAAAACCAAAAATTACTTTTTGAAAGGTATTATAACCCAACATGAAGAATGATTTTGGAAGGAAAAATCATCCACTGGAATAAAATTAAACTATAAGTGGAAAATTGAAATAATTATGTATAGATTCAAAGAAACCGGTCAGTAGAAGTCAATTTGGAAATGTTAAAGATTAATAAATGGTTCTTAAGAAGTTGATAAGTCCTTAAATTCAAGGTAATAAATAATTTAGAGTTTGAGTTCTTCCTAGAGAGTCATCTAACTATTTTAAAATTTATTCACATATGATCAAAAAGTTATTTTATTATTCAAATAATAGTGTATCAGTTGTATGTATGTTTGCATAAATTATTATTCACCATGATGCTTTAGTTTTTTTAAATAATACTCTGAAATAATAAAAAATACCCCAAAATGATTATAATAATTCAAAATATTAATAATATTTATACTAAAATTATTTCTATGAATGTAAAGTCAAATGAATAAGTTATTACCATAATTCTCAAGTGAATGATAAAAACTACTTCATGTTAGTATAATTTATAAAATATATATTTATAATCATTGAACAACATCAAAATATCCTCCATAATAATTATTAAATGAAATCCCATAAAACTCATAACTTCGATTAATTCAATAAAAAATGAAAATGAAATATCTTTCCAAAAATATGATGCAAATATCAAAGATATTTAAAAAAACATAACTCTATATTAAACCCTTCAAAATATTTTTGAATATGTTTTTTATATATAAAAACAATTCAAAAACAATTAAATAAATGTAACTAAAAATATAAAAAGAGTAAAAAATGAAAGAGGTTTAAAAAAATATAGAAACATGTAAGGTTTATTACAACTCGTAAGGTTTATTTTTATAATGTTCATCCAAGATAAAAAGGTTAATATCTTAATGTTAATTTTAATAGGGTTTATATTAGCTCATAATATTAAGTTAAGTAATCATAATGTTCAGGTTATAAGGTTCGGCAACTCTTAATAAGGTTATCTTGTATGGTTGAGACAATACATCCTTCAGCTTAAGGCAATCATGCATAAGGTTTAGAAAGAAAACTATAAGGTTCAGATAATACAACCATAAGGTTAAGATAGATGACGATATGGTTTAGAAAAAATGACCATAAGGTTAAGAAAAATAATTGTAGGGTTCAATAATAGAATAACACAATTACGGTAGAATCCGTTAGAAAATATAATATATAGTAACCACAAAAAAGATGAGTTTGAAATAAGAAAATAACATTGTGGAAATTATATTAATCCAATTAATTAAAGTAAAATTAATTCCACTCATTTATTCTATAAGTAGTGCAAGCATAAAAAACAAATAAACTATTTATACTTTAAAAACTCTTGTTAGTGAGAAAAAATAAACGATTTCGAGAAAAATACGATTTTTATAATTATCAAAAAAATAAATAAAGTGGTTTGAGGAGTCACTCAACAATATCCCCCTTTGGATAATTAAATAACCATATATAATTTTAAAAACTTCTCCTCATTTTTGGAATAATAATTTTGTTTAAAGAGATAACTATTAAAAATTAAAACATGTCTCCCCCTATTTGAAAATATAAAAAATATTTTCTAAAAAATAATATAAATTTTGACACCGACTGTGGTAAAAAATGATTTGTCAATATGTCATGATTAAAACCCCATTCTTCAATATATATATATATATATATATATATATAACTTTTATATAATTGAAATTCAAGATGATTTCAACATATTTATAACAGTTTTAAAGGAAAACCAAATTTAAACTTTTAAAGATACCCTTTATTTATGTATTATAAAATAAAAAATATCAACTAAAATAAAAATAATAAAGTAATAATATAAATATAATGTCCCTACCTTAATTTGATAAGCTTTTAATTCATTTTAAAAATCACAATTTCAAAAATAGTATGTTTATACTTTAAAATATAATGTATAAAGTAATAAGAAAATCATCTATAAATAGATGTAGAAAGTTATAAGGATCCACCCAACATGTCAAAATTTTCAAGTAATTATTAAAATTATTTTCAATGAATTAATAATACTAATAAAAAATGAATAATCTCTCCATTAAACCAAAAAATGTAAATAAATTACACGAATATTATCTATTAACAGATTTATGTATATTTTTAGAAAACATCCATTTCAAAATTCCATCATACCAAGTTAGAATTTAATTCTTCCAAATTTATTTGAATCTAAAAGCTTAACAAAAATATTACCCAATTTATTATCACTTGAAAAAACTTCCAATATTATATCACATTTATTAACATTATCTCTAATAAAACAAAATCTAACATCTATATTATTTGTTCTAAAATGTTGAAAATGTTTATTATATATAGACATAATAGAATATTTATCACAATAATTAGTAATAATATAAAAATAATCATTAAATTTGTATAATTTTTTCATAATACATAATAATTGAGCAAAAAAAATAGCATCAACTATATATTCAACTTTAGATATTAATAAATCGACTGATAACTATTTCTCTGAGATCTAAGAAATTAACCTTTTTCTAAGAAAATGATGCATACCCGATGTCCTTTTTATATAAATTATACAACCTCTAAAATTTGAATTAGAATAACTAAATTAATTAAAACAATTATATCTAGAATAAAAAAATCAATAATTTATAGTTCCTTTAATAAATAAAATAATCATTATTAATAGGATTAACATTATATTCCTTTGGATCAGCCTAAACTCTAAAACACATATATACAATAAACATAATATCAGGTCAAGAAGCAGGTAAATAAATTAAACTAA
The DNA here is from genome assembly GCA_963277665.1 of Viscum album. Taxonomy (NCBI): domain Eukaryota; kingdom Viridiplantae; phylum Streptophyta; class Magnoliopsida; order Santalales; family Viscaceae; genus Viscum; species Viscum album. Next base: position 506,464,467 of record OY728125.1, read on the forward strand.
AAATCATTCCCCTAAAAAATTAAACATCAACATATTTTTTAGCCATATCCAAATATAATTTACAATTATAACTCATAGGGGTTCTAATGTTTTTACAAAAATCAAGTCCAAATATTTTAACATTATCTTTACAACACTTAGATTGATTAAAAAATATTTCATTTTTATTTAATGATTTTGAATTCTTAAAACAAATCAGAATTATCCCATGACACTCATCTCAAATTCACTCATTATTAGGTTGGTAAAATCTTTAAAAATCAGTTAACAAGTTTTAACAAAAAAATTCCATTAACATAAATTTTGATAATTGAAATACCATATGAAATATTTTTATCAAACAAAGTAGGATAAAATTTACCTTTATTAAATCATTTTTTAAATAAAAAATATAACCTTTTATACCAAGCTCTATAAGGTTTCATATGTTCATATAAATCATATAATAATTGAAAAATATGTTTAGAAATTTTTTCAAGGTAAGAATCTGGTGGTTTATTATCAAAACCTTCTTTAGAAATAAAAAAACTTGAGTAATGACTATTAACATCCAATTGATATAATTTAAAACCATGAAAATTAGAATAATCTAATAAAATAATAATTGATTCAACCATATAAATTGGTTAAAAAGATTTATAAAAAATCAATACCTTCTTCTAAAAAAACATGGATTAATTATTATTTCCTTATTCTTTATAATTTAACCAGATTAGTCCAATTTATTTTAAAAAATAAATTTAATTCCAATAATATTTTTATCATTTGGGGGTTTTACTAGTGTCTAAACATTATTTATATAAAATTTATTTAATTCACCTTCCATAGAAAAAATAAAATTAACATATTTTAAAGCATCATTAATACCATTAGGTATAAAATCAAAAACAAAATCATAATTAACAATGTAATTTAAAATAGATCATATAGTTTTAATCATAAAATATGTATTACCATGAATTGAATAATATGGTTATATTTATATGTTTTCTATGATCTTGGATAACATTAATAAGGAGAAAACATCCCTTCAATGGATACATTATCTTGAGGCTTATCTTCAACAAAATTAAGTTATCTATATTATTCTTTAATTTTCATTAAATATTAAGGTAGTTTCACATTATTTTAATCAAATTAAACATGACTAGATTCTTCAAAAATAATATTTATTGTATTAAAAACTCTATAAACATTACTTACATTAGATTATGCTAAGAAAATTCCTTCATGATATTTTATATCAACCTTATTTAAATTATCTTTAGTATTAAGAATAAAAACATTATATATAAAAACATTAAAATAGTAAAATTCAAGTTTCCTTCCTTTCAATAAATTATAAGGTATTTTTTTCAAAAAATATATAAAACTTTTGGGTTATAAATACAATAAGTATGAAAAATATATTCAAACCAATAATATTTAGGTAAATTATATTCTCTTAACATAGTTCTGTCCATTTTGATTAATGTTAGATTATTTATTTCAACTCCTATATCACTATGAATAATAGTAATCATGTAGGGTTTTTCATTTTGAACTAAATTATAAAAATTAGTTAATATATATAACATTTCATTTTTATGAGAATGAATGAAAACCCATGTGAATTAATTTTAACCATTTAAAATAACTAAAGTTTATTCCCATTTAACCAGACTATTAGATTGAGTTATTCCAAACAATTCAAGATGAACTATCTATAAGAGTTAGTTAGATATAAACTTATTAGTCGTCCTAGAAGAATGAGCCCGTGAGGGGCACTTCGTACTAGTGTTTTTCTCGATTGCTACCTACCTCCTTCCACATTGGGTTGGTGGATCTCCACTTTGGCATGTGTTCGATGTGACTGTGGTGGTGATTCTCTTTCATGGCGGCATCACGTGAACTCATGGGTTCATCTAGCTCGACATTTCTCATCGCTGATGGCCTGCTCCCGCCTCACTCCATCATCTCTAGATAGGGATTCTCTTGGGAGCGCGATGATGGTACAATAGTCGAGACCCAACTCCTACGATTGAGGGTTGTAGATCATCCCTATGGTGTGTGTTGGGTGGTCTATTGTGGTTTCTGAGGGTGTGCTGTATGGTAGTGACATGACTTTCATCTGGTTTCAGAGCTTGGTTGGCCATCAATTTGGTGATGTTTTCTTGATATTTTCTTGTCAGATTCATTTCTGGCTTTTGGGTTGTGGTTGCTGTTTCTTAAGTGGTGGATTTGGGTGTTTATTCATTGTTGTATGTTGTTCATGTTATTTATTTAGGGTTCATGCAGTGTGAACCCGAGGTTTGATTGTAAGTGTGAAGGATTCATTGTGGAGGAGCTTTCATATTGTTGTTTCACTGCATTTTTTTCTGCGTGTTTTTTCATTTCTCATGATGTTTGGTGAAGGAGGAGTTGTTTTGCGAATTTATGGAGGAGCCTATGATGGTGTTTTGGTTTTTGAGGTTTTGATTTAACTGTATGTTGTGTTCAATATATAGTTTTGTGGATTTTTTTCTTCGGTTCTTTGTAGTTTGGTTCTGGCCTTGAATTTGGTGGAGGAGCATGTGAGGCGTTTGTGTTGGTGTTGGTTTGGAATCTTCTATTGGTTCTAGTTGATATTCTTTGGATGTTCCTCTTTTTTTGGTTGAAGATCGAAGTCACTGTGAAATTTTGGTGTGTTTTCATCCAACTCACTACTTGGATCTGCTTCAGATGAGGTTCAGAGCAAGAAGGTTTCTCCTTCACATGACATTCAGAGTTGGATGTTTGAGAGGGTATGGATTTTCCATCGGTTCTGTGCCCATGAAATCCTCCATGAGACAGCTAGATGAGAGGGTATACAATGGTGAAGGCTTTTCATCACGATATAGTCACTTGAAGGGGTAAATATTGCAGTGTTTATTTCGTTTTTACTTTTTAATGGTGTTTATTGGTTTTGATGTTGGATTTTGTAGTTTCTATCTTTTTTCCTCAAAATTGTTTTGATAATAAAAAAGTTAATTTTCAGTCATCCTAGAAGAATCTTTATATTGTTTCCCTTTTATATAAGAGTCACACACATGAAACTTGTCTTTCTTCAGATCATGTAATTACAAAACTCATTCATTCACATATAGATTATGTAACAGTACTAAATTCACATTTTCTAGTCATTTATTCCAAAGTAAACTATCACTATATACGATATTCAAATACTTTATATGTTGAACTGTTAGTTTAGAAAGGTTATTATTATAAATATTATACTTTTGGTTAGCATAAAATTATAAATAGTTATTCTTTAAAAAATTCATTTTGAAATTTAACATTCATATAATCATCACTTAATTGAAAAATTATTATCATATTATGTTTTAATCCATCAATATATAAAACTTTATAAGTAATAGTAGATTTAGAAATACTAAATTCTCTAAAACTTTTTTACTTTACCATTAGAATTATCTCCAAATGTTATAGTGCCTGCATCAAATATTTTATAAGATATAAATTTTGATGGATCTATGATCATACTCGTAGATATTTCATTATACATGTACCATAAATTACTTTTTATACTTCCAAAGAATTTTACCAAAAAAATTAATTAAAATAATATTTTGAAACCTAAGGTACTTTGGGTCTAATAGGATTAGTAAAAAATTTCTTGGGTACCCACACAAATTTTCAATAAGTATTATAAGTTACAATAGAAGATTAATATTTATAAATATGATTCTTATTAAATCCTAAATATTTTTTTTTAATTTTAGAGAACATTAATTAAGAAAGTGTCCTTTCATCATGCATCTAAGACAAACAGTGATAGAAGAACAACCATTTTAACTTGTCAAAAAATAATTCCTATAAACCATAGGTAATATCCCATTTTATACAATACCTTTTTTATTTTTATTTAATTTATTTATATATATCATCTTATCTTAGATATATAATTCTTGAAAAAAAGTATAAACATTTTCTTTATATTTTGAATCTTTTACTTTTTCCTACCATTCAAAATTTGTGAAGATTTTAAATTGTCAGATGCTTTCTCATTAGAGGTAGAATCAATGTTATTAAATTTTATATTTGTCTAAAATAGATTTGTTTTCATTAAAAAGTTTCTTATTATTATATTTCAGTCCATTATATAAATCAAAATATCTAAAAACATATTATCTCGGTCTATCAATATCTTCATAAAAATTCATCAATTTTTGGTTTGTCAAAATCAGAATCATCATCAGAATATCTAGAATAAAAAAATAAATTAATAACCTTGTCTAAAGATTCCATAAAGAATGATATAGAAAATTACTTTTCATTTATAGATTATTCAATAGAATCATATTCTTTAGTCTAAATCTAGATTGAAGTTACATCTTTTTTCTCTTTCATTTTTTACTCCTTATCCTTCTTGAAATTTTTTAATATAGGTAAGTCTATCATAATGTGACCATTATTTCTTTACTCATAAAATATCATATGAAGTATATGTTAGTATTACCAATCTTTTCACCTTTTTTATAATTCTTCTAAGTGTTTCATCTAGATTAGTTTTTGAAACATTATTTTTCATCCTTTTACAAAATCTAGTGAGAAGTTGATTCATATATTCCTTTTCACTTACCTAAATTTCAAAATCAAAAAATTCAGAAGAAGAAATTCTAATAGATTTTAAATATACACATTATCTATTTGGGTTATGAACTTCTACAATGTTCTTAGAAAATAATTCATATTGAAGTAATGAACTATTGAGTTCATCCATGGTATATTATTTGAAATTATTTCTTTCATTAATGAAAAATTTCTTAGAATGAAACTCTTGGGTAAAGCTATCAAGACACTTTCAACCAGCACAACATTGTCTGAGGTTTCTCCAAGATCATTCCTTCATTTAACAATGATAGTAAACCTATGAAACATCTAGTTTTTTATTTCATCTTCTCCTATATTGAAATCTTGATATTTAGATAAAGCATTCCAAGATTTGTTCAAATCAACTTATCTAAGAAAAGGTGAGTAAATTAAAGAATTATCCAAGTTTAAAGAGTAGTATTACAAATAGTAACATGAAAAAAACATTTCTATTAATAATACTATATATGAAATTTGTATATTTATAACTGAAAACTTATTTAGTAGAATCACTTCCTTTTTGAGAATTAGGGTCTAAATCAGGAAATTTATATGGTTTTATAATAACATCCCAATGATAAATAATAAGTTTCTTAAGATAATATTCCATTTTAGATCATCAGTAACTATATTATTTACCATTAAAGTTAAGTATTTTATAAGGAATCCATCCATCATTTGAACTAGTTCCTTCAATCATAATGATCTTGAAATTATACCGCGTGGTCTACGAAATGGTCAGGGAATAAGTGTAAAATAAAATAGATTGTTATCTAGAGGAGATAGGATGTGAGACCAATTGTTTAGTCCTAGTTAAGATGGAAAATGGTTAATTGGGGGATGAGTAAACTATTTTTTAAAACATTTTAAGAAGAGAATTTAATTTGTAAGATAATTAATGTTAAATTAATTTATTAGAGTTAAACAATCAACTAATTAATTTTTGGAAAATTAAAGAGATATAATAATATATTTTTATAGTATTTTGGATCAAAAGGATCATACATATACTATTCACACCTTTTTACACCTTGAGATGTATGGTATTCATTAATGACATAAAATCTTAAGGTGGTCACAACCTAATTACAACTTAACATTTCTCGTAGAGGCTCTACCATATTGATAACTTTAATGTTAAAGTAAATTTCTAGATCAATATTAAACTATATTTTAACCAAGAGTTACAAATAAAATATAACTTTTCAAAGGTATTGTAACTCAATATGAAGAATGATTTTGGAATGTAAAATCATAAAACAAAATACAATTTAAGCATAGGTGGAGAATAGAAATAAATAAATACATACTCAAAGAAACCAATCGATAGAAGTTAGAGTAGAATGGTTGAAGCACATTAAATGGTTATTGTTTAGTGGATTAGTCATACTCTTCAAGGTAGTAATGATTTCAATGTTATAATTATTCTTTGAGAGTCATCCAATAGTTTGAAAAATTGTCTGCATGTGATAAACCATTTCTATTATTTTTTGAACCATATTGTATCACTTATATATGTGTTTGTATCAGTTCTTGTTAACCACAAAACATTATTTATCTCTAAATAATAGTTTTCAATCTCTATAAAATATCTTACAATGGTTAGAATTATTCAAAAAAACTATGATATTGATACCAGAATTATTTCCCTGAATATCAAACCCAGTGAATAAAGAATTCTTATAATTATCATGTGAATGATAATTAACTACTTAAGAGATTTCTTATTATTAAAAATAATATTTATGATAATTGAACAACTGAGAAATATCCATCATAATAATCAGACAATGAAATCCCAAAAATCTCACATCTTAATTTCCTTCTAAAAAATTTGAAAGTTGAATATCATTCTAAAAACATGTAGAAAATTCATAATAATATAATCAAATAAAAACAAAATAGTAAACTCATCAATAAAACTTTTAATATGTTTATTAGATATAAAGAAATTCAGAATCAAATAAATCATTGTAACCATAAACAAATAATAAGAGAGAAAAATAAAAGGCATGAAACATATAATATACATAAACCTGTCAGGTTCATTGTAGCTTGTAAGGTTCATATTTGTAAAGTTTAGCTCAGATCAAAATTTTAAGATATTAATGTCCATTTTTATATGGTTAAACATGACTCTTAAGGTTAATATAAGTCCTCATATGGTTTATACAATATAGTTTAGTTTGTATGGTTCAGGTCATAAGGTTTTGTAACTAATTGCAAGGTTACATTTTGAGGATGAGACAATAAAAACATAAGTTTAAGATAAAAAATGTAAGGTAGATAAAAAAATAAGATTTATATAATAAAGTAATATATTAATGACAAATAACTTTAAGGTTGAGATAATATATCCATAAGGTTAAGACATACTTTTTTATGTTTCAAAAAAAGAATAGCACAGTGAATGTATAATCCTTTATAAAAAATTATACACAGTGACCATAATAAATATGAGTAAGTAATAACTAAATAACAATATGGAAAATTATAATTATCCAGTTAATAGATGTAAAATTAATTTCATTCTTTTCTTTTATCAAATTTGAATTATTTGAAATAAAATAAATCCTTAATACTTTAAAAAATAATGTTAGAGGGAATAAAATAAATTATTTTATAATAAATAAGTTTTTTAATTAACAAAACATATAACACAATGTGAGTATCTACTCAAAAAAATTGGGGGTATATATTTTTATGAGACTTTTTCTTATGTTTCATGTGTTGAAATTACTAGAATGTTTCTTATAATATGTGCTCAAAGAAACTAAAAAGTTTTAAAATGGATGTAAAAACAACATACTTGAATTGAAATCTTGAGGAAGAGTTTTATATTAAATAATTGGAAAGTTATATACCTAATAATGATAGTTCTTGAGTATATAGGTATTTTTGACGCTTTCCACCGGGGCGCACCTACCAGTGCATGATGGACGCTTGCTGATGGCCACCTTGTATCCCACATTCCCGTTTTCCAAAGGCATGCGACATCCGTCGCCTCTTGAGAGAATGTTTTCTCCTTGATAAAAATGGGATGATGGGATGTCAGTTCCTCCATTCTTGGATTCCTCCTCAGAGTATATCACCTAGTCGGGGTCTCCTCTAAATATTAAGGTGTTGTTCGTGAAACTTTCTCTCAATGTCATCTCTTTGTGGATGTCAACTGATTACACTACTTCTGTTAGGACATTCCAAAGAGTGAATCCAGGGCAGTAACCTTTAGTCTAGAGAGTAGTCATGATGGGGAATTTGTGGTATGTATGGAAGCAAGAACATTGTAAAACCTATATTTTCCCCTTATGATGGGTCATATCCGGGGTGCAGAAGACCAAGGCATCCCACATCGAATGCGGGGAACCATATTCCAAATGTATGTCTCTGAGGTTTTCTTGGGATTCCCATGCTTAACATAGGTCATGTCACAAGTTTAACGTCGTATAGATATGGATTGGAATGATCTGAACACTGATGAAAGTGGATCAGATAGGTACATTCTTAAGAAGGAGCACCATGAAGGTTTACTATATGGATGGGTTAGAACATCCAATAAGGACAGAACCAGGATGGCGTATCCCTTAAATGGGAAAATTTCGCATTGTGAAGGATGATGTTGACACCACAATGGGTTGATCAGAAAGGAGGATGGGTCTATGGAAAGGGGACACCAAGGCCTACCATTGGTTGGGATTGAACCTTGAGGAGGCTTCCAATATACCCTGTATAGAGGATTGGGATCAAAACCCACATAGTTCGAAAGGGTGAGGCATAGAGTCGGGGTGTACACAAAAGACAACAAATCAGATACATGTTGGGGCTTATGCGTGGTTAGTAGCCCATTGGATGATGTAACTCCATTGAAAAAAGGGTGAAGTGATGGAAAAAATTGCTAGGTATTTCTCATGGTTAGCTGCTCATATGGATGGCATGAGTTCATCATGATGTGGTGGCCCCGGTAAAATTAGAATTGGTATGGAGGAAGTGTATAAGGGGAGAGATGAATGCAGATGGAACTGGTGTGAAGGGAACCAATGCAGATATGATAATTTCGGGATTGAACCACATGGAGGTTTCCTACGTATCCCCATAGAAGGGAATAAAACTCCACGTAGTTCTAAAATAAAGTGATGAGTCACCTGAGGAGGTGGATTGTGAGAATGGACGCATGGATGGGACCTAAAAGAAGTGGAACCTTGGGTCGAGGCATGATCTTACCAAAACAAGAGGGCTCGAGGGAGAGGGAAATACGATGCATGAGTGAAGAGAATAAATCTTAGGGAGTCTTCCTATGTATCATTGTGGTAGGGAATCAATGTTTATGTTGTTATGGAATGGGGGCATAGAATCAAGGTGTATACAGAGGACAAAGACCTAGAGACATGATGTGGATTACACGTAGTTAGTAGCCCATCATAAGAGGGATACTCTTGGTTGGAGGAGTACAGTAATGTGTGCGGCGATTAAACATAGTTAGCTTCCCATATGAATCAAAATTCTTCATGGAGGTGGATCCTAGAGATGTTTCTCTGAGAGGGAAGATGTCATATCAAGAGGGTACATCCCTAAGAGGGATCACAAATGTTACCATTGGTCGGGATTGAACCTCATGGAGGTTTCTTACATACCCTTCCAAGGAGAGTGGGATTAAAACTCGCATAGTTCAAGATAGTTATGCAGTTTAATATCATGCGAGATTTAGGTGAACAGATGTGAAGTGGTCTAGACTTATGAGTGATGGGATTGAACCTCAGGGAGGATTCCAACATACCTTTCATGAAAAGGGTAAGGATTAAAGTCTATGTAGTTTAGGCACATAGGGGCATGGGGGTTATGCATGGCTAGTGGCCCATCAGAGGATTTTATGGTTGATGCTTACTCTAAGACCACGTGATTCATGCTCAGTGTGAGAAACAAGAGGTATCATCAGACCTGACAATCTTATCGTGAAAGATGTGGCCATGAGGAATGGTGTGGGGATTATGCATGGATAGTAGCCCAGGGAGATTGAGATTGGGGGTTAATCCAAAAGGGAAGACCGAGGAGGGTGTCATGATGTATGAGGATGATTCCTCCATCATATAGGGAACAAACCATCAAGGTGGTTTGGGGATTATGTGGAGACTGGCCGAGGTGCGCATGGAGTCAAACCATAGAGGGAGAGAGGAGGAAGATAAAAAAGGTGGGTAGTAAGATGATCCTGGATCCATCCTGTTTATGGTCCTCTCAAGCCTTCCATATATGTAGAAACACATAGTTTATTTTCATGTGTTGGGGATTTGGGTTTATTTTCAGTCTAACATCCAATGAGGACTCTCCCCTCACCTCATAGTCTTAAATAACTTGCACCAACCTGCGCTTAGGAGTGTAAAGACATAATAAATTCCTAACGGGATCGATGTAGAGGAGTGTCCACTCGAGGGGCTCACATTAGCATGTCTATGTGAGGAAACAATACCCATTATCATGTATATGAGAAGAAGAATGAGGTAGGGAAACAATGTACAAAACCCAACTCAGGGAACCATGAAATCACTTTGTACAAGCCTAAAGAGACACATGAGAGAAGGGTTTGCGAAGAATAAGGATTCACAGATAGGGGATTCAAAATTCTCTGGTGCTTCACAAAAGAAGGTTGGTTCATGAAGGAAGGGTTATTTACAAAGGGGGGACTTCAGTTGAGCATGAATTTTCCTTAGAAAAGACCTCATTATTTGGAGAGTGCTTTGCGAATGCTTAATGCTTTGTGGATCTTTGAGAAACCCAAAGGAGGTACGTCCTTTTCAAAGGGTGGAAGTCTTATCAAAGTGAAACCATACAACATGCAAGTTCCATAAAGATCAAAAGAAGGCATGGATGACAAAGGCTAAGTACCATAGGAAATCCATTTTTTGGTTTCACGAAGGTCACTATGAAGCAGATGTTTCAGAATGCGAAAGGTTATAGGAATAATGGTTTTGAAGGGGGACTTATATTCATAATCAATTAAGGTCATTGGGAATATCAAATCTCACAGTAGAGAAAATATTGTGCAACACAAAGGAAAAACAACACCTTAGAGGAGTGATGTTTGTGAGTGGGTATGCAAAGGGAGTAAGACGCTGTGGAGGAGTGATGTTTGTGAGTGGGTCTGCAAAGGGAACGGGACACCATATAGGAGTGACATGTGTGACTGGGTCCATGTAGGGAGTGGGAAACCAAAAAAAAGTGAAGTTTGTGAGTGGTTCCATGTAGGGACTCTATAAGGGGCTTTAAGAAACATACTAACCTGATAATTTTCACCCAAATACAAGCCCGCTCAGGTCCGTATGTGGTCTTGAACTAGCCATGAACTTGTTCATGAATTCGGGTCACAAATATTGGCACAAAAAAATTCCCTCCCTTAAAATTGGAGTTGAAGGAAAAGGGGGTCAAAATATGAGGGTAAGAATCTGAACAAAAATTCCATTTATTGTGAAGTTGGATCACAAAGAATGGGCGTAGAAAATGCCATGAAGCCCCCATCTATCAAAGGGCGCCGTGAATTTCCAACAACAGTTACCATAGATACTAGGCCAAAATCACAATGGAGCTCCACCAGACCTGGCTATAAATAGGGGACTAGAGGTATTTTGTCTGTACCTGGATCTCTATGAATGATTGCACTACCACTTTCCCTTCATGAAGCTATCTTCTCTAAAAATGCAACTATGCGAATTTGGTTCTACAGTCTAGTACTCTATGAAATCTTTTTAGTGAACCGATGCATCATGATCTACTACCTCTTTACGACATAGGCTGAGAGCAAAGATGCTTCATGAAGGGTTGTGTCTTTGAGAACTATCTTAGAGAACTATCTTTGAAAACCATACCAAGAAATTATCCTAATTCCTGGGACAATGGCTGCTCAAGAAGATGCTCGAGATGTCCTTGCCGCTGCATCTTGAAGGGAAGATATAGTGCATAAAATCCAAATAGGGGAATGTATTCGAAGCACCTATGACAAAAAATCACTAACAGAGATACTATTGGATGCATAAAAAGACTATCCGATATATAAGTGTATTTAACTTTATGGATTTTGCCTATGGGATGATGTATTAATTCCAGATGAAAGAAAGGACAAGCCGACCAACTAGTTCGGGTGTACTCTAGAACAATATTAGTGGTACATAGCTACCTATGGCCATGTCAAGAAGTATCACACCCCTGTCACAACATACTACCTCTACAACCACATCAAGAAAATTGATGGGAAGGAAATGAGGGATGAGAAATCCCCACCTCTATACATGAAAATTATAAAGAAAGGGCTCGAGAACCCATATAAGGGGTGTATTAATATCTTGGATCTACGCCAGGGTGAAAACATTACCGAGGATTGGTTCTGGGCCAACTGGGTGTGCTCATCTTGCATCGAGTTTGAGACCATACTGAAGTGAGTTGGTCTATATGAAGCAGCTTGGGCTTCCCAATTACACATCTTCCAATTGAAGAAAATCATAGAGGAGATGTTGAGCTAGTGGTTTCCAGACACCAATACATTTCATCTACACTATGGGGAGGTTGGCATCAGCCTTTGAGTCCTCCCCCAGATTTTAGGCAACCTGATTCTAGCAGAAATGTATGATGAGTTCCCCCTAGCTGAAAATGTCTGGGAGGATGCAGATCAAATTCCACCTTTTAGGAAGGCATTATTGAACCTAGTTCCATGTTTGAACAATGATAAGAATAATACCTAGTATTTACACTTCAAGTAGTGGTTTGGTTACTTTATGGACATCCCACTAGAGGGAGAGAAAACACCATGGATTCTTATTGGGAGACCCCCCACCTAGCCTAGGGGATATTAGTGAGGAAAATAAGGTTCATACTAGCAGCTCCTAGAAGATATCCAAAGGCGATTGTAGGGTTTCAACACCAAAGAAGAACATCAGACAATAGTAAAGCTAGATGGATTTATCTAAACATTTATTTGTGGTTGGATGATGCCAATGAGGGATGTACATATGGGAGCACAGATGAGCACATTAATTATGGTGTCACAGTTATCCTATAGATATCTCATCAATTTGGGCATCCCAGTGCTGGAGAAGTTGTATCATTTTCTCCAGTATATCTACAATGGAGAGAGGCCATTGTGTGTGTGTGCATGCCTTTTCACTTTATATACAGCTGTATTGTAGCACACATGGGGGGATTCGAATAAGTCAACCACATTTCACCACCGAGGATAAATTTTCATCCATCAATCATTCAAATTGTGGGAAGTGCTCCACTCAAGTTAGGTATGGTGGCTACGCTGGGTATGGTTGAAGGCGCGAATCAATTTATCTTTCATCTATTTCCCCTACCAACCAAATCATTTACTGATGATGGCACATAAACTATAAATATTTTATTTAATATTCTATCCTTCCACAACAGTGTGCTAGTGGTGTGAGTAGATTTTGAACCAAAATGCAAACCATACACCCCACATCAGTTCGCATGAAAATTCAGGTACATGCAGAGGATGTCCCCACAAGTATACTCAGTGGTGCTTCATGAAAAACACCCATTTGTGATGTGACAACATTGGAAAATGTTCACATTGGAGGATTGGAAGATATGGAATGAGTTACCACCGCCTACTATTGCATTCAGATTAGTTCATGACTATGTGCATAGTTGGGTAGTCTCTTACCCGGTTAAAATGTTAAAAAGTCCAACAATTCAGACTAGCAATGCAGTGGTGTCCATTCCCCACATTCAGAGGTTAGTGGTGGTTTGTGAATATCATACATGTGATGTCGATGAGGAACATGATGATGAGGCTGTGGAAGTGAGGGCAATAGACCCCAAACCAGTGATGGATAGAGGGGAATCAAGGGCAGTAGTAGTTCCAGACCTAGTGGCCCCAACCAAGATGACCAAGGATAAGGGAGAATCATCAAGGGGTTTCCACAAGGCACCCCCTTAGGATCCTGGGAAACACATGCATCAAATGTCGATTCCTCTTGATGCTGTCTATCTGTAGGTCTGGAAGGATTGGAAATTATGCAAGATTTCCTCAGCATTGACGACATATGGACGAACCTGAATAAGCACATGATGCAGTTGGGGGAAATTGGATTTTACAAACATATCTTCAAGGCAAACCCAGATATGGGAAGAAAGTTTATAAACGAAATTTAAGAACTAGTTCACTCTTGAGGCACTTCAGAACCATTGACAAATGCGAGGAAGGGTGTTGCTGAACAAGACTATCCCTCCAATGTCATCGGTGTCTCAACTGGTGGAGCGATTTCCTTTATCTAGCTTAGAGAGTTATTGGGGGGAATAGTTCGACACTGTGTATCTTCAAAAAGTTGACGAGGAAGTAACTTCCAAGGGAGGTTCTCTAGAGGAAGGAGAAATCAGGGCATCAGAGGAGACTTACCTTGGAGGAATTTATACAACTCTTAAATTAATAAATAACTCATCGTCTTCTCAATTATATTTTATACCTTGTACTAGTCTCTCAAACAGCGCCTAATAATGTCATAGGACCTTGCGTGGACCAAGTACTGGAACCCGCATCCAGATGAACAACAACAGTAGAGTCGAGTAGTGATGGGGAAGAAAGGGATGCATCTCTAGATCCCTTAGAGATTTATATAATTTATGGGGGACCATGCCAGGACATTTTAGATATGATAAGAGGAAGGTGAGATTAGGTGTTTGATCATCATCAGTCTCTTACCTCTCGTGTCCATACCTATAACTTTTCTCAATCATAGTGACATAGAAAACCATTGTCTGAACAATTCTTAAAATGGAGGGTGCCCTTCTAGAACGGATGGACATAGGACTTGAGGCCCCTTTACTGGGAGATATAAAAATACGCACATAATCAGGTACCCATTCTATCCCAGATATAGTTCTTGGTGAGGAATCATCCTTGGCAACATTTGAAGCTATTAGAGGAGAAGAACTTTGATTCAGTCGAGGTAACATCATCGTTGTATAATCAAGTGATAATGAATAACTAAAACACTTGGAGCTTGCTTCTATAGATGAAATTCTAGAGGAATTTCATACTACTAAGCCCCTGGATGCATTTATAGAATATGAACTGGATAATCCCCTAGAGCTGGATGAATCCGACTCTGATGCAGCTGAAGATAGTAAAAAGGCCCAGCACCAAGCATGGAAGCTAATCAAGCGCTTCCTCAATGATATTACATAACATAAATGGATACGCCTAAGGGGATCGATTCAACTGTGGCTATGGGATCTATTCCCTAGAGGGGTTTATGTTTGGCATCTGCACACCTTGATCTGTGACTACCTTGCCAATAGGAATTTGTTGAATAGTCAATAGATTGATACCGAATAGTGCCGAAAAAAGTATAAAATATCGAGATTCTTGAAGAGGATGACTGGGAAATAGAACAACTCAATTAGCCGATGATAATCATTTGAAATTCAACACTAAGATGATGGAGCTCACTGAATGACTGAAGTCCCAACTAGCGGAGGCCTAGGAGTAATTAGCCCAGGAAATCCATCATGTTGTAGAACATCAATATGAACGGGACCGAATAAAGATCAAGGATGAATATCTTTAATATGTGGATAATGATGAGTAGGATGATCTTTAGAAGTCGACAGAAACCCTATAAGCTATATGCCATAGAGTGGAAGAGTTAAATCATTCCATTGAGGGAGTGGATCCGTAAGGTCTGTTTTTTGGCCAAATTGAGACATACTCGTTTTCTTTTTTATCTTGTTGATTTCAAATATGAGTGCTAGAATATATATATATCATTATTTGATTATGTCATCTCTATTGAATTTGAGAAATAACTATAAATCCATTCCTAAGATCAGGTGGGTCATGCCCAATGCGAGAAATAAAGGACAACCATGTAACTTCTCGCTCTAGATACGAGAGCACCAACTAATCCTCAAACACCTGAGGCCTTAATGATCACCCAATTTTTCTAACATGAGAGAGGGTATTTTAATAGAGAATAGTGTTCTCAAAACAACCAAATTTCCTTTTCCCCATGTGCTATAGTGAACTAGTGGGGCAACAACTGAGGCGTTGGAATCAATCCAAACAAATGGGAATGAGAAAGGTGAGTTACGATACCCAAAATTTGAAATGCAGTGAGGGCGCCAAGATGATAAAGGATAACTATTAAAAAAATTCAAAACACATCATCCACATAATGATATCCTAAAATGGGAAAAAACAAACGAGGGCCAACCCTTGACCGTATTTAGAAACACGAATCCAAACATGAAGTGTCTTCTGATTTCTTTTAGAAGGTTTTCCTAGGATGGTAGGAAATCATTAAGGCCGAGCATCCTAACTGTTAGGAGGTTAATTTAGAAGTGAGTGGGAATGAGGATCTGAAATATAGGGAATGAAATGTGTGGTGATGGAATAATGGAATGTTTGAATAGAGTCCAATACTATTGAAATTATTCCACCAGAAGAAATCATATTGGATGATCATATCGATCTGAATAAAGATCAAATATACTATAGACATGACCTCTCTAGAGAGGTCCATGAATGATATGTAGTTTTACATCTTGAAAATGAGGGCGATTGATGCATAGTTTAGCATTGTATGGCGAGGACGTTGCACAAAATTTTTTAACATCATATGACTAGGAAGTTTCATATATTTTAAAGTCATGATTTCTGGACCCTAGAAAATAGATTCAAGTCATGTTACATGGACTGGGGACTCATAGTTTAAGTTCAAAGAGTTTGGAACATTTTTGGAGGCAAAGGGCCTAGAAGGTTAATGAACCTGAGGTTAGAATAGTTTACTAAAGATCCAAGTGTCACTATGTATCCCATTAGGATGAGAATCAATCCATACATATCTCTTTAGATGTCATGGGGTTTAACGTCGTGCAGGAAGGGTGTAGATGAAAGGTAAAACCCCTAATAATTGATCACATGGTGTGTCTACTGCAACCTCGATGTGAATGAGGATTTAAGGAGTCCACTCCACACCACATGCTCCCAAAAGAAATCTCAGTCCTAAAACTGAAAATGGGGGAACTTGGGGTTGGACATGAAGATGGGTGTTCAAACGTATCCCATGAGAATGGGAATCAAGGCAGACATAGTTCTTAAGATTCCATGTATTTTAATGTTGTGCGGTAATGGAAAATAGTCTCAATGCAGTTTAATGACATGTGGATAAGACATGAGCATTCCAAAGAAGAAATGTGTGGCACGACACATAACTTGACGTGAATGAGGATATAATTTCACACTACACGAAACATATTCAATTGGGGAAAAAGAGCAAAAAAAAGGATGAAATGGGGAGTTTAAAATTCTATGGATATACCCGGGAATGAGATGCCTGAATGTCACTACGTATCCTGGTAGGGTATGAATCAATCCATACATAGTTTTGAAGATGTTCATTCATGCGGGTTCGACCCACGCATGGAGAAAAGAATCATTTGATATATCTTGTTTTTCATTTATTCGATATCCTTTTTGGAGTGACCAACCAGGGACAAATATTCTATGGTAAACCATAGGAATCAAGCTGCATAGGTCTTAAAAAATGACACGGTGAATAACTGGTGCCCAAGGTGATTCACACTTGAATGAGAACAACACAATGCTGTTCTTTTTTTCTTCTTGTGGCCAGGATGGTTAATGTTGCAGTTTAAGGACATATGACAAGAAAATTATATGTATTTTAATGTCATATGGTAAAGACAAAAAATATCCCAGTTAAAAGGTCATAGAGATTGGAGTAGGTGTCACAAAGTTTTTCATATGGGTATTACCCAACCAAAACACCTAGAACTACGTGATCTATGCTCATTGTAAGAAATAAGGAGTGATTTCATTCCATCCCCATAACTTGAGTGTGCAATAGTGGGAAGGAAATGTCGGGCGGGAACAATTCCAGGTAGACCAACATTCTAACTCGATGTACACAAATGCGTGGAGTAAAAACACCAAGAGTGTCGAAGATCCGCAAAGCGGAAAGGGGAAAACACCAGATATTTGGGATGTTATGTAAGTAGAATAAATATGAAGGATAACTGTTTACCAAGTTCAAAACACAACATCCATCTTGTGTTAGCCTAGGATGGGAACAAACAACCGAGGATTGACCGCTGATCATATTTTCAATGCAGGACGCATATCGAGTTGTTATATGATATCATCTAGGGCGTTGACCCAAGATGGTAGTTGAGCATTGAGGTCAATCATCCATACCATTAATGGGTCCATTTAGACGTGAAAGATGGTAGAAACCCAAATGAAGGAATGTGTGAAGTGGGGATAGTACTTTCCCAGTTTAATTGTCATACGGTATGGATGAGGGTAATGAGGGGTAATCTCAAAAGAAGTACATGATGCAGATATTATAAAACTGACATGAATGAATATAGAATAAGTCCACACCAAACCGCATACTTTGGGGATAACATAGCCCAAAAGGGATGATAATAAGAAAGATGTCGTGGCTGAACCACATACATGATGTCTAGGAATCTCTAAATATCCCATAAAGATGGGAATCATGCCACATGTAGTTTTGAAATGGCATGTAAGGATGCCAATACCGAAACATGGTGATATCCTATTGAGAGATAAACTCCATAGTTGTTATGTAGTTTAATTTCATGTGAACTCATAAAGTAAGAATCTTAATTTATGGTCATAGATCTCAGACCATAATGTGCAGAATTTAATGTCATGTGCATGGGACATGCCCTTGTAGTTTATCATCATACAGTAAGGATGGAGAGAATGAGGGATATTAAGGGAGGTACATGGTGCATTTTTTAAAACCTAGCTTGAATGAGGACTAAGGGGGTTCCATACCACACCACATACTTCCATGTGAAACCTAGGCCACGAAGAGGAGAAAAGGTTCATAATGAAGGAGTTGGGCCTAGGGAAAAAATGTCTGGGAATCACTAAATATCCCATAAGGGTGAGAACCAAGCCACATATAGTTCTCAAAGATGTCATGTCATATGGCTAGTTCCAATGGGAAATTTTTTTCGTTAGTGAAGACTTCATAGTGCTATGTAGTTTATCATCATACATCATGGATGGAGAATTTTTATTCCAACATCAAACGTTAAAGACAAAAGAGATCTTATTTTATGGTCATAAAGATCGGACCAAAATGGAGAATATTCCCAAATACAAAATATGTGATACTGTTCCAAAAGTAATCCCAATATGAATAATGAATAAGGAAGTTCAAACCACATCAAATATCTCAAAAATAAAACATACGGTTTAAATTTATGTTGCTTGGAATTTAGGACCAGAGCTCCTAGTTTAAGGTCATAGAGTCCATACCATGAGGTAAATATTTCTTCAATGGGGGTATGAATCTTATCAAAACTTCTAAGCCCACGTAATCCATGCTTGGTGTGGGAAATAATTGGTGGAGAATATACTAACAACACATGGAAGCGTACAATAGGGAAACAGAGGTGTGGGGCCAAGAATAAGACAACAAAAAATGGCATGTTCTCTCAATGCACAAAGGTTAATAGAGGGATAACACAAAGGGTGTTGAAATTATGCCTAGACAAAATGAGGTGGAAAGGGATGTGAATCATCAGAACAATATTTAGGGCACAATGGGTTGATGATAACAATAAAGGATAGCTTCATACCATGTTCGCAACACAATATCCATATCATGTGACACGGAATGGGAATAGACAATGGAGGATCGATAGCTAACCATATTCACAATGCTAGACTTGTATCAATTTTTTGTTCGAAATCCTCTAGGATGTTGTCCTTGGATGGTAGGTGAGAACTGAGGCTAAGAATCCATAACGTTAGAGGGTCCCTTTAGTTGTGAAAGATGATTGGGTTTCCAAATAAAGGGATATATGAAGCATGGAGATGGAATGAAACCATGTCTATAAAGAATCCAACACTCCAATCCATATACCACAACACATATCATGCACATTAATATGGCATGACAGATTTCAAGGGGCTCAACATAGGGAGAGATGACTCGAGAAGATGAGCTAAAGAAAGAGGTAAAATGGGTAAATGTACCCTAGAATTGAATACCCAAGTGTTCTTAAATATCCCATAGGGATGGGAATAAAAGCACACATATTTCTTGAATTCCATACATTTTAACATCATGTGGTAAGGATATAGGGTTACAAAGTAGTTTATCATCATATAGTTATGACAATGGGGGAGGATAACATCCTGAAGGCATGTGCATATCATGGAAAAAGAAACCTAAAACAGATGAGGAAACAAAAGAATCCACACCACACCATGCACTCTAAAGAGGGGACTCAGTCCAAGGGGCTAGAAAATATTGAGGGACTAGGGGATGGACCCAAAGAAAAATGCATGTGCATTCCTAGGTATCCCATGAAGATGGGAATCAAACCACATGTAGTTATTGAATGTCATGCAGTTTAACTTCATGAGGTAAGGAAATGGAGATGAAAGGGATGTAATCATAAGGGGGGATATGGTGTGGCTATTAGAAATCTGGCGTGAATAATGGCCAAAGAGGCCTCATACCACACCACATAATCCTAGAAAATCCCTAACTCGGGAAACTAAAGATGGAAGGGCTTGGGGTTGGACTTGAAGACACAATGTCAGGGCGTTCCTACAGGAAATGAAGCCATACATAGTTCTTGAACATCGTGTAGTTTAAAGTCAAGAAGTAAGAAAAAAAGAGATCTTAGTTTAAGTTCATAGAGCTCAGACTGTAGGTTATGTTTACCATTTTCATTTTATTGTCATACAAGACAAATGTTGGGTAGCTTTATGTCTTTCATCCCAGACAAATTGCATAGTTTAATGTAGTGGATAGAATAAAAAGTATGTATTCTTAGGATAAATTCTCTTTGAATAATTTTCATTTGTGGGAGGAGTAATATGCTCACTATCCATAGTGACCAAAGATTATGAACCATTGGGGTAAACCTTGTGGATAATATAAGGTCCCCCAAATTTGGGCACCAACATTAGTGGATTTTTTTCGAGTATCATCGGCATCCTTAGGGAGAAAACCACATCACCCTAATGGAAAGTGAAAAGATGAACCTTCTTATTAAAAGCCTTGGTGATCTTATTTTTGTGTCTCTCCAGGTTGTGCAAGGCATGAAGCCTGTTCTCATCGAGAGCGTCCGGTTAATCTTAATAGACTTATGCTACTTTTCCTGGCGTCTGATGATCATAAACATTTGTGCAGAGTGATGCCAACTAGATTTCAATGGGCATTACTACCTCTGTTCCATAAACCTTTGAATATGGGGTCACTTGGGTGGAATTGTGAGTCATTCTCTGGTAATCTCAAAGAGCATTGGGGAGCTTTTCCGACCATCTTTTTTTTGGACCATCCATATTTTGAATAATGTCAGAGAGGGTCTTGTTGAACACCTCAATCTTCAATTTTTTTGTGCATGATAGTGGGAAGTATGGTTAGACCAAATACTATATTTGGAGTAAAATTTCTTCATATTGGCTACCTGAAAGTTGGTGTCGTTTTTGGTGAGAACGACATGAGGGACTCTAAATCGGTGGATGATGCTGGAGCACACAAATATGATGATATAATGGGACATGAATTCATTTAGTGGTATCACATATGCCCATATGGAAAATAAATATGTGGTAGTCAAGATGAACCTTCATTGTCAAGCTATTGCTGGCGGATATGGTCCCACAACATCAAGTCCCCAGACCACAAAGGGGACAAGAGTACTTGGTAGTATGAAGAGGCTCTAGTGGTCGATGTAGAAAATTATAATTATTTTGACATGCATGTAACCTCTTGAAAAACATTATACATTCATGAATCATGGTGTGACAAAAGTAGCCCAACCATAGGATCTAATGGGAGAGGTTTATCCATACTTTATGAGCTCTGTATGAACCGATATGAACTTCCTATATATCATGGTGTATGTCATATCCTTGAATGTAGTGAAGGAGGACTCCATAAAACCCAAATTTTTAGATGAATTTCTCAAGGTTGGGATAACTTTAGAGGGTGAACTGCACTACCTGTTGATGGAATCATTCACATTTGACTTTGTCTGTTGGGATATTACTATGTCAAAAGTACTTAATAAAGGTATTCGTCCAACTAGGGGCATCTTATACTACGATAGGGAGACTAAAAGTCCTAATGTGGATACACTGGTGGTAATATGGTTTAATTTCTAGATCTCATCATCATCCAGAGTGATGGGATCGATGATTCTTTGATGTACACATGGATAATCAAATCATCATGGTTGGGATATGCAAGAGAAGTGGAAAGGATGGACAAGGAATAAGCTTAGCCATTTTGTGACCATGTGACATAAGTAATCTATGGTGGAAGAGGTAACTGGGCTATTGGATAGTGAGTGTGCTCTAATAAGGGTATGACCACCGACTTTATGATGACATATTCACCATTGATATTCTTGATGACAAGCTAAGAGTCCCACATTACATGAAGGTGAGGAACATCAAACTCAAGGGACACTTCGAGGCTAGTTATGAGGGCCTAATAATCCAACTCATTGTCGGTGCAGTATTATGACAATAAAAATGAATAGAACATGACAAACTATGTAGTCATGATGAAGATGATACCCTGGAATACTCTATTGAGTGTAGGATCTTATACCCTTCTACCATCCGGACTTCAGGAAGAACCATCAAAGTGTATCTTCCCACATGAAATTGGTTGATCTACTGAGAAGATGGCCTCATCTGATAAGTCAAAATATGTAGATTGTTCTATGGGTGATTGATGGGTGGTAATGAAGTCTTCCAGTGCGTGAACATTGAAATATTTTTGTGGAATGAACCTGATGTCGAAATGAAAAAGGATTACTTCCCACCAATCTAGATAGTCTGTTAACATTGGGTGGTTTAGAATATACTATAACTGGTACACACGAAACACTAGCTGTTTCCTATAGTGCTATATATAATTTAGAAACTTCTACACTGTGAATACAAGCACAAGACAACTCTTCTTGATAAAGGAATATCTATCCTCTGTATTGATGTGCATGCAAAAAATATAGTATAAACGTTTCTCTGCTCCTTTTTTATTCTTATGGGAAAAAGGATGTCAATGGATCATTCCAGGGTGGTCACATAAAGGACTAGTGGTTTACCAGAGTCGGGTGGAATCAAAACTGAAGGCTAAAATAGGTATTTATTGATCTCCTAGAAAGTGGTATGGCACTCTTCATCCCACTTGTACACTAAACCTTTCTTCATGAGTCAGGAAAAGGGTTGACACGTTCCAACGAGATTCGAAATGAATCATCACATATAGGCTAAGTGGCCGAGAAAATTGCAGAGATCTAGAAGATTTCATGGAGGGGGAATATAACTAATGGCCTTGATTTTATCTAAAATTGATCATGATGACACTATATCTGATGAAAAAGCTGAGAAATTTTATAGAGGTTTCCTCGAAGGCACATTTTCAAGGGTTCATCTTCAAATGATAGGAGCGAAGGAAGCCGAAAACTTTCTTAAGATATATGAGATGGTCCTGATGCTAGAAGGATTTGACCACCAAGTCATCTTTATGTCATTCCACCAATGTACCTAGGATCAACTTGTATATGAGGTGCATGGAATGCAGATAGGAGGCTCTTAAATTCTTCAAGCCGGAAGGCATTACCTGGTAACAAAAAGTACCTTTTGGCGATATGAAAGTAGCAGACTCTTCGTCCTCAAGGGACATTCGGATCTAGTTTTATTCAGAATACCCATCCATGAAAGAGAGATCCTATTATTTGGTAGTGTCATCAATCAACAATTATGTCACATGAAGAGGAAAATAATCCTTCAGACAGTGACAGTTGAGATCTCAGAAGTTGACGCAGACTCTGATCTATCCATTCTTCTTCCTTATGGATGTTCTGTTGGCTAACCATCTAGGGTGATGGAATTCCATGTAAAATATGACTTTAATAAAATTATCAACTTCAGTCTTGACCATGGAACCATGAGAGGGGTGTATTTTATTGGGATATTGTTTGAACCCGTGATGAATTACTGGAAGACCAAGATGGTGGATGAAAATATGAGGATCTGGCCTTGGAATCTCTTCATAGCTCTTGGAGAATACATCCCGATGCTACATCAAGAAATCAATATACTACTATTCCTATTCTGTAGACATAGTAGGGATGACCAGTGTTGGTCTCAAGTATATGTAAGTTCCAAATTTCACCTGTAGCAACTCATCGACAGTGGTGGAGACACCCTCCTCAAATGTAGGATGAGAGTCCTCCAAATCATCTTCATCTTCTATAATGAGAGTTTCATTGGTAACAAAATTTATTATGAGTTTACTGACCCTGACAGAATACTGGTTCCGGTCTGAGTAGCAGTGGAACCTTCATCAGAATATTCCCACACTACTGAAACCATTGCGATAAAAGCTATTGATCCAATCCCATCAGGTCTTCGGCCAAGGGGG
Source organism: Viscum album (assembly GCA_963277665.1). NCBI lineage: Eukaryota > Viridiplantae > Streptophyta > Magnoliopsida > Santalales > Viscaceae > Viscum > Viscum album. The sequence continues at coordinate 506,488,535 of OY728125.1, forward strand.
ACACACTTGATAATATCAAAGTATTAGTGGTGTGTCATCTTAAGTTGGTTCAACCCATCTTGAAAAAGAAAGTTAGTATGATGTACTTCTATTTCCATGGGAATAATATCCCAATATCTTATAGGGGTAAGGGGATCTAAAATCACTCGATCATGATTTTTGTAAGAGAAAAAAGTGATCTTATGGAACTCCTTATATATGGGAACACATTTCCCCCTTTTCCCAGAGATGACAAAGAGATATCCCATATCTAGGGTCATGTCGTCCAACCAGTGGATTGGGAGGATAAAGGGATCTCCCAAGTCTGTCCATGGATCAAACATAGTGGCAGTGTGCTCAACCCTGTTGGACTAAACTTTATTGTCCTTCCTCTTGAAATAGTCGGCATCTAAGTAGAAGGTTTCAAAATAGGAAAATGGAGACACATCACCTTGATGTATGCCTACTCAACCATTAAGAGAGTACAAGAGGATCTAGTGATAAAAGGAAGGAACTGTTACATGTAAGTGGTGCTAGGGTCTACCCATCAACATGTTGTAGGTGGTGTCCTGTGGGACAACCGTAAAATTGGTGCTGGTGACCAGGCCACCGAATTGGGACATTATATGGATTTTTCTAAATAGAATCTGATTTGTCCTATCATAACTAAGAATCTTCGGGTCATAGGTTTTCAGATAGGATTTAGATAGTCCCAGTTTGTGGAGCATTTGGTTGAGATTTATCCTAGATCCTTTGTCAATAAGACAATGAAGGACTTCCATTCCATTGAACTATCCAATGATCTACAATGGGTGGATGTGCCCATATACAATAGACCCCTAATCTTCTCCAAAGAATGAAATGATGGCCAGACATTCTACATTCTTGACTTCCTCAGTATGGAAAGCATATGCAGCTGCTACATCGGTTTCAAACTGGAGGGGGCTTCTTAAATCCTCTATTAGGGACGCACACATATCCTTGGATAGGAGTAGGGCCTCAAGGATTGAGAGATTTTTAGGGGATAATGGAGAGGTTCTTAAGTACATCATTCTTCAATTCCAAGAACACATTTATATAAATAGGAGGGTGATCTATGGTAGGAGTTATGATGGGAACTGATGGTCAAGCCAGTGGATTTTGGCTGGTGCTGGGGATATCCCGCTGCTCGCTAGTCGAACCATGCAAAATGAATACCATATGATGGCTGAATTATTGAGTTCTGTCCACTACGTTACAAAATGATCATAACAAGGTCATAGTGGCTCTTCTTGGTCAAGTATTATGGACAATGATGTGAGAGAATATGATGGGACAAAAAGACAGGACTATGCATGTTGAGCTCTACACTGAGCCTGCTGTATGGTCTTAGTGGCATGCATAGCTTGGTCAGAATCACTAGTCATTGAATTCTAATAGTTCACATCCCAACATTTTCACTAATTCTAGAATCTAATGGGGAGATTAGAAGGGTATACATGGCATTCCTCATTGTTGGGAACCATATAAGGGTCCAACAACTCGATAGTGTTCACCCAGATATACTCCTGATTTTCACTTGAATAGTCCTCCATTACTGGGAGGACCCTGGGGGAAATTCCAATTTTTGAAGGATTGAAGTCTTAGAGTGCATGGGGAAGCTTTGGTACCAGTGAGGGACTCTTCTTCCCTTTCAATATCATTGCCTTCCCTTTTGAGAAGAAAAAGGATGAGATGTGGATACAACAACGACAACTGGGGGAGGTGTGGAAACCTAAGAAGGCTTGGGCTGGTTCAAACAAACTTGGATGATACCAAGAGTATGAGAAACCACCTTAAGAGCTATCCGGTCATTGTAAGTCTGAGATCTGTATCTAGAGGCCTTCTTCTATTCACCTTTTCTATCACTACTAGGATTTATAGAAACACATGCCACCTGTGTTGGGGAAAGACCCAATCTAACTATTTTGTTGTCAACCTAGTCCTAGAGAAATTACTTGAACACATAACACTGATTGAGTGTATTTCAAATGAACTAGTGATAGGGTAAATAGTAGCAGTGATCAATAAGATCAACTTTTCGGGCCTCCAAAATTTTGGAAACTGTAGGATTCATTGATCCAAGGCACTCCATAAATAACTGAGGACCTAAGCCTATTATAAAGAGTAGGTCTGTTTTCTCCTGTCCGGGAATGAATCATTGGGAACCTAGCCCTGATGAGGTGATGAATCCTAGAGAGGAGGTGGAAACTGGTTTTCTCTCCTTTGTGGTAGTGGTTGACAAAGTGGCGCCTATTGATTCAGAGGTGGGAGTTGCTGACCTAGAGGCTAAGGTTGAGGTGGCGGTCTTCGGTGAGGTTATGGAGGTGGATATACCAGTAATAATTCCAGTGGCCAATGGGCCTCCACCTTCATTATGAAGGTAGTCTCAGCTTTAGCTACCCATATCATAGAAGCTGTAGGAGGAAACATATATTCCTTTTTGGCTTGCTTCAAGGCTTCATCTAGGAATTGAGCCTTGTCAGAGTAATCATGGAACCCACCTTATAAGTTATTAGTGATGAAGTAAGGAACCAGTTTAGTCTTCAAATTCCCCATGAATATCATTAGAAACTTCTCCTAAGTCACTGTCATATAGAGTGAATATGCGCGGATATTCTATCTAGCATGAACGTCCATGACGTGCTCATCTGGACTCTGCTTGCACTTAAAGAGATCGGAAGTACTTGTCTTACAGGCAATGGAGATGAACTGATACAAAAATTGCCTAAGGATATCTTCCCATCTAGCTATATACCCAATAGTAAATTAGTTGTACCAGAAGAATTCATTCCCTTCTAGTGTATACACAAACCATTGGAGCTTGGTGGCTTCCTACTACATGGGAGTACCTAGCATATGTCTACACCTTGAGATGAAGTGGGCCAGGTGTTGCAGTGGGTCACTCATCCCCTTGAAGAGGAATAATGTAGGGTTCCAAAAATTTGGGTGTTCAAGCATCTCTTTAACTCATGCTGGATATGTATTTCCATTAGGTGTGATTACTACCTCTTGGGTCTGAAGAGTCTCGATATAGGAAATGATAGCAACCAGAAGATCGACCGAAGTAAGATTCCAATCCTGATGAGGGTTCCAAACAACCGGTGCATTGGATGTCTCTTCAATGAATTTTGTAGGCCCAATGACTCATGGAGCAGCTAGTGGAATATTCTGTGGAGCTTCTGGGGGGTCGACCTATGGAGAAGTTGGAGAAAGAACATGTAGAGCCACTTTAGGGGCTGATGAGGGAATATTCTCATGCAGCTGAGGCGGATTTGAAGATGCATACCATTCTCTCTTAGCATAAAATTTTGCATCTACCCTATCTATGTTGGAAAGATTGTTGAGATCACCTAAACAACTTGTCGGGAGGGAGCGACATCTGCCTTTGCTGCCCTAGTAAATGAAAATTGGGATCATACAGGGGTTCTCCATAATATGGAAGTCATTCTGCGACACACTCGATAAGGAGTTCATCAATGATCCATCTTTTATCCATGAGATGTTAGTGTAATATAATGGTTCCAGGATCGTCCTCCACCTTTGGCACTAAACTAGATGGATCAGAGGGGTTGAAATCTCTGGGGGGGGGTCCTCTTTTTGGGGTCCCGACTGAATGAAAATGGCTCGGTGGGGCTAGTGAGGCCAATAAAATGCCTCTGTTAGAGATTGACCATGCCTGGGGGATCCAAAAAATGTAACACTTCCCCAGGGGGTAGGTTCTCTTACATGATTCCTATCTCAGCTTTATTCTATTTGAGTTTATCCATATTTACGGTGAATGCACCTAGAGGCATGCCCTCGATATCCTCAAGTAAATTTGGATGACGTAGGATCAAACTAAAATGGAAGGATACATACTACCCCCAACCCCAGATCTACACACCTAGAGATGCCTTGATAATAATTTTGTGGAGCATAGTTGGGTTTTTTATTTGTCATTGTTGGAGGATCTGTTGATAACCAGATGATGTGGGATGTTGGTACCTATAGAGTGTGGATAATTCAACCCAGCGGTATTGCTGGAAGAGGCTATCATAGTTCTCCTAGAACTATGGTTAAACAAAACGATGATGGGAGAGGTGGAAATGCATCACCTGGAGTATCCAAAAAAAGCATGTTATCTCCTCCTAGGAGAGGGACTCCGTAATTATTATAAAAATCAGATTCTTTAAATCAACTTTGGTGGTGTTTTTGGTATCATTTATAAAAAACCAATGAAAAAACTAAAAATAAAATTATTTTTCATTGGTTCATTTTAAAACTAATGCTAAAAATCTCCCACATATACATTTTCATTAGTTTATAAAAAATTGACCTCATATCTTTGACGTTGAAGCCACTACTTCTACTAGTTCTAGTCCAATCCATCACCACTCTTCGTTATGAGTATGCTTATTTCACATGATAAATTATTTTTTTCAAAGGATTTCTTGTCCTTTTTTCACGGAATATATGATTAAGTGAAATCATTCGAGACTCGGTACAAGAACAAGATCTTTCAATCGGGCTCCAACAAGTCTTTACAAAAAAATATCTTCAAACGTTTTTTTACTAGGAATTTTACAAAAAAAGGTAAAAATAAAAAGAGTTTATAACTTTTAGCTAACAACTGTATGATATAGCTGACAAAAAAAGATGGATCTTTAAGAAAAACGATCTAAAGAATAATAAGCTCAAGGAGAGTCTTCAAAACACATAAATGATAGATAATAAACATAGTTAATAAGTTGATACTTCGTCTTCTCTATTTTAGTAGAAAAATAGAGTTACATTAGTAAATTTGGAGAAAATAATTTAATTTATTTTCTTGTTAACTTATCTTCTCACACACAAATCTGTGATTACACACCCACACCACTTAAAATGAATCTACTTATTATTATTTAAATTACCAACAAATTATCCATATAAAATAGGGATCAGTTACATGTCCTTATCCTTGAAAAACCTCAACAATAGTAGATGAAAATGAAACGTATCATTATTTTTTCTTGTGTCTTAGTAATTGGATCTTATTAAATTTTATTTTTTCTTAAATAGGAAATCAATAATTTAAGGATTTAATAACAACATTAAAAACTTCATTAGAGTACTTTAATGGTCACAAATACCATCTAGAAGCATGATGTATCCAATTTGAATAATTTAATCCACGTAGTTGATTTGATGATAAAAATCCACATATCAAATTTTACATCACATATAAAAATTGATTTACATAAGAATTTCATTCACATAGATGAAATTGATTTAGCCTATTGAAATAATGTATCCATTTTCAATTCAATAATATTGACATAGATGATTGAAGCGACATTGATGATTCCACCACATAAATGACAAGCATAACCAATTTCTTAATGTAGTGGATTTATGTATCTAAATGATCATGTAGACAATTTCTCATGTAGGGAATATTGTCAACATAGGCAATTTCCACATATGAGTGTTCATAATGTACATGATTAACATTTTAATTTCCATTATGTAGGTGATTGACTAAAAAAAGAATCTTCATCACATAGCCAAAAAAATATCATGTAACTAAATTTTAAAAACTTACGTAGTTTTCATTCATAATGTCTAGAATCCATATTTAAGGAAATCAACTGATGAACATATAAGATCAAAATAAAACATGATAAGCACAGTTAAAAAACCAGATCATTAGTAAATTGGGAAGATTATTTGAGATAATAAATACATAAAGTACATGAAATATGTTGGATTGATATTATTAGTCCAACAATATCCCATTATTTATGTTCACAAAACCCATAAAACTTGTAAAACCCATTAGATATTCTAGTAGGTAAAAAATATAGAAAAATGTTTAATAGAAACTACATGTAGAAGAAACAATATATTTTAATATGTAGTATTTCTCACCCTAAGATATTTATGTTTCATCTTTTTAAAGGTAAAGACTTCTCCTCTTTTAAAAATACTTCTTGACCTCTATAGTAAAAGATAAAATCTATTAAACTTATAACCCTTTTGATAAGGTGGAAAACATTTCTCCATTTTTTTGTAATTAAAAAGGAATTGAAAGAGAGATGTAACAAAAATTTATGTAGCACATTAGAGTTATTAACTATTTAATTGTAGTGAAATACTGAACATGGGAGTATCCAAAGATCGAGCTTCATTAAATAACTCAAAGAGATAAATAAAATAAAATTAAAACAATCACTAATAAACAGATGAGAAAAAAGTAAAAAATGATTCATTTCATTAAATTAAATGAAATAAAAAAACATGTATTAAATAAATTATAAAAAATCAGTAAAGAAACCCATTTTGGTTTGGGTGAAATTGGTTTTAAGGTTTGACTACATCTAGAGGTAGATTATGTTGGAGCTGATGGATCTAAAGGATCAAAAACAACTATTATCTGTATGGTTTTCTAAGAAAAACTACCAGTATCATGATCTATATTTATCCTCTAAAAGAATGCTTTAAATCACATTTCAATCCTCATAATAACATCCGACTTACAAAAATCAAGGATCAAAAGAGATGCTTGCTTATGAATTTGACCAACTAATGATAATATGTTTTTGATAAACATATTAATATGTTATACATACCATGAATTGAAATTTGAAGACTCAGTAATAGTAGGAGGGAGTAGAATACGGGAAATGTTTGTATCTAAAATTCCATAAGACATATCCAAATGAACCTTCTTTATAATGAGGTTCATAGATGACTGCATATCTATTAGAATACTAGTCAACATATTCACTTTCCATTTTGTGGTATTCACATTCACTAGAAAATTATAAAATGTTTTACATAAAATCTTTGATAGATTACATAAAAACATGAGCATTGACATCCAGTTGGGTCTCATTTGATCTTGAAACTATAGGAGGTTTGAACATAACCAACTCCCAACTTGTAATTAGAACAAACCATTCTGAAGATTCTTCTAATGATTCTTATGGATCTAAATCTATTACAGCCATGGTATACATAGATAAAACCTTTAAATATATCTTATTATACTATTTGAAAAACAAGTATAGTGTTTTGATAGTATGTTTGAATGCATTCTTTAATTAAATTTCTCACTTCCTTTAAAACACTCAAACACTCTTCTACCAACTCTCCAAGAGATTTATCAAGATGACCAACATGGTCATTCATGCACATATCTTACCCAATACTAATATTTTTAATGGATTTCTAGGTATCATGAAATTAACCAAACATGCATCTTTTCGTATCATCCAACAACACTGAAGAAAGCATATCATTTGAGAGACACTAAATTTGAGAATAAACAAAACATAACTCAAACATTATCTGACGGACTCCATTTTGAAAATATGAATTAACTAGAAAAACCAAAGGAGTAGCAGCAGAGGGTTGAAACTTATTTATGAACTCAAACTGATTTAGAATTTTACTTTCTAGAGTGACTGGGTCTCTTTCACATCAGTTTGAAAATAATTAATTCCATCAATCACTTCATGAGATAAAATTGATTTTTTCAATGAAGGATCATGAGATAAATTATTTTGAGATGCAACAAGAGAATGAATATCACCAAAATAAATTTTTTTATAGAAAATATCTTCCAAATCACTTATCAATGAATTTATCTTCTCATGTTCCATAGAAAATACATCATAACTAGCTTGCTGAATATGTGGATCTATCTGAAGACTATTGATAAAAACTAATTGGGATGTCACCATTCCAAATAACTTAATAAAATCCTACTCAGAGAAAAAGGTATATTTAAGCTATATGATCTCAATTTTAAAAAAAAAATACATCTACTTTTAAATCAAAATAATATACTATTATATTGTTAAGTTCCACCATTAATTCATTAATAAATACTTCATTTTCCTTGATTTATGATCTCTTGATAATAGAAGGATCCATTTCATGAGTAGTTAATGGTGAAGATGGTACCAATGGGGTACGAGAATAATTTTTGGACTCTATAACTACCTAAATATCCCTTTTACTATAAAAAGGTGAATCAAGCTGAATTAGATCATATCATTCATTCAATCCCATTGAATTCGGAATTCTCTAAACATCATACCTCATTGGCCCTATTTGAACTAGCCTATCTTCAAAAAAGAAATAGTTGTCTCAATAATCATATCCACACATTGATCTTCCTCTGAAGACACAACAACTACACCAATATCTTGATTCTATGCATCCATATCCTCTTGAATCTGGATAAGGTCATCCACTGCAGAACTACTAATTGGAACTAAAGACTCAGTTCTTACAAATTTTGTCTCATGTACTCCATTAGAATACATAGTCTTGAAAGGTGTTTCATCACAAGGTAGTTAGGTTTGTGATGACTCCCACTAAGTCACACTTTACAGACCAACTATCTTTAAAGTGTTCGAAGTATAATCCCAGGAATATCTAATCATCTTCAAGAGAACCGATGACAGGATATTGATTTTATAACAATTCACCACATCACCTTTATTTAAATCTAATATTTATTCTTCAAAACCAAATAAATTAATCTACCATAAGGATAGTGGTTTAACTTCCCTTTTCCATCAAAACAAAGAGGCATGAATTTAATGACCAACTTATTATCCTTGGCTTGAGAATACAACGAATCATTACTAGGCCTTAAGAGACATCCCCAAGAATCCAAAGGATGAAAATAAATGGCTAAGTGTTTCAAATTCAAGTGGAGGATGATTTAACCTTTAAGAAAATAAAACACTAACCAAACAACCAAAATATGATTCCTGATAAAAATAAGAAAACTCAACCATAATTTTTTTAACAAACCACACTAATGTGTATTCCAGTGGAAGAAAATCGACCATCAAAGTAAACAATGGAATATAACTAAAATAACTCTAAGATAACCAGAAGACTCTATGCTCCACAAGATCCATGCTCCAACATCACCAAATGGCACAATTATCCGGAAGTGGTGCTAAATACATGTGATACTTTACCTTTTCTAGTATCTTGGAAGATATTATCTATAAAAGAACTAAAGTTATAAAGCATGGGTGAGTATAAATCCTAGTTTTCTTTCTCCAATGACTTCCCTACTCACACCATTAGAATAAAAAGTTAGCAACATTTATGTAAAAAAATTTATGTAAAAAAATTCCAAAAAAAATTTATAACCAAATATAAACAATTTCCAAAACCAATTGTACCTTAGAGTAAACAAGTGCTATATTTAACCAATTTACAGCAAGTAATAATTCCATAAAATCAACCAACAAGGATTTTAACAACCATTTATCAACATCATTTTGGAATACCCATTCCATGGTTCACAACACACACACCCATGCATGCTTCATTTAACAGTTCTTTGCTCATGAGGGGTTTATTGTTCAGTTAACTTATGTCCCAATGAAACACACCCCTGACATAGGGACACACACACTATAACCCAATGTTAAACATCCATTATTCAGGGTTATGTTGAACATGAACTCACATGACCCATATATACCAAAACCTTTCAAATAAACCAAATCACACAATTTCAATAAAATCGTTCTTTTATTGAAAACCATTAAACTAAAAAATTCCAATCAACTATTTAATTTCAATAAAACCATTCCTCTTATTGAAAAATATTTAATCAAATACATGTTCCAAAATTCTAGAAAATCAAATTTCAAAATTTTATTTTAAAATCAAGAATCAAACACTTTATTCACAAGCAACAATTTTTCAGATTTCCACGACCATCACCGAAAAGTGTTTCAATCAATCCTAATGTATACATTTTACAATAAAATACACACAAAGCATTAAATTTGAAACCAGTCCATTTAGTTCTACTAATATGAGTTGAGAGTGAAGCCATCTACGTCAAATATTTTGAAGAAAACCAAAAATTGGAGAAGAATGCTCAAGAAAACTGGGTTGATTCTCTACTAAACCGAATTAGATATCTCCTCCAACAAAGAAAAAGACCAAATATAAACATATTTGGCATAAAAAATATTATATATACTCATAACAGGCATATATCATAGAAAACGAGAGGAGAGGAGAAGTAGATCTATGTAGTTATAAGAAAACGCAAATAGAACAGTGAAGAATGACACTTACCACAAGAATCAGGCTTGAAAATTCCAAGGTAGGGATCCAGATTGATTCTAAATATCATGGGAGATGTTCTCCAACCTTCAATTGAGAATAATTTCGTGTCAGGGCCACCATGGAGGGAAAATGATGGAGTTAGAGGCAAAATGGGTGAGATCCTATTTTTTAGGATCTAACTTTAACTATGCACACAGTTAGTTCACATGGTTAGATAGACCGTGTGTTAACGATGGATTAGATATTTCCTTAAGAAAACCCCCTCATGTCCTCTTCACATGGTCTCTTTAACCATGAAAACACCGTGTCAATTCTACTACCTCAAAACTACTACTACACATTGTTTCTTTTAGGATTTATGCATGATTTAGACAAACCGTGTGTAGCCAGTGCGCATCCACCCTTTCCCAAAAAACTTATCGAATGTTCACCCAACACTCCTATTATTTAACCTTAAAATTTATAAAAAGAAAAAGAAAAAAGGTTGCATTCCAGAAATTAGGGGTACTACATTCTCCCCACTATTGGTCTTTCCATCCTCAAAAAGTATAAAAACATCACTTCCCTGAAAGAGTTCTGGCCATTTCTCTTTCATTCCATTCCCACATTCCTAATTCTCTTCCAGAATCTGACCATAGTGACATAAAACTCACAATAGACCGATGATTTTTTCACACAAGAATTTCTCTTTCCTATCAACTATTCTCCCTGAGATATGTATCAAATAACCATCTAACTCAATGTCAACGTGATCCCATCTGATCACAAGGTCAGTATCATGCTAATACCTTTTCAACTGAGATAAAAAAACATATTGTTCACTGAAATGAACCATGGTGGCAATTACAACTGATATTCCACATCTACAACCTATTTCAATATCTCAAAAGGTCTAATATATTGAGGGTATAACACACCCTTCTTCCCAAAATGATGATGTCTAAGTCTTAGAGAGGTCCTAAAGAACATGTAATCACTCACCATCAATGAAAATGGTATTAAAAATGACCCACATATGATTTATGATGACTCTGTGACGTCTTCATTATCTTTCGGATCAACCGAATATTCTCCATCATTTCATGGACAAGGCTCAGCCTAACTAAGGAAGTCTCTCTAGTCTCCACCCAACAATGTGGAGAACAAAAAGGACGCCCGTACAATGCTTCAAAATGGGCCATATGTATAAAGGAATGATAGATTTTATTATACAAGAACTCCACTAATGGTATATGCTCTTCCCGTGATCCACCAAAATCAATTACACATGTCTGAATCATATCTTCCAACATTTGTATCATCCTTTCAGATTTCCGATAAAACTGAGGATGATAGGTCATACTCATAGTCAACTGATTCACAAGGGATTTATAAAATTAATTATAGAAATAAGATGATAACCTTTGATCTCTGTCTAATATGATCGAAACTGGTATTCCAGGTCTCCTTATCACTTCTTGGATATATATTTTGGACAGATCCTCTACTGTATCAGTTTCATGAATAGGGATGAAATTGGCCGACCTGGTAAGTCTATCCACTATGACCCATATGACATCATGTTTCCAAACCATTCTTGGGAGACCTATTCCAAAATCCATCACTATATACTCCCATTTCCACACTAAAAATAGGTAAAGACTACAACATTCTTCCTGGTCTCTGATGTTCTACCTTATCTTTCTAACATGTCAAACACCTTGAAATGAACTCAACCACTTTCCATTTCACACCAATCCACCAAAACTATTCTTTTAACACCATATAAATCTTATGTATTACTAGATGAAAATCCTATATGGAATGGTTGTAAGCATGAAGGAGTTTCTTCTAAAAATACATAGGTACACCATCCTATATCTGAACCAAAAAACCAAACTCCCATCAAGTTTTCATCCCTAAATGGTCTCCCCACCATTGAGATTTAAACTCACAACTAGGAATTTGACATCAAATGTTTGTACCTCTCTAGGAATATTTACCAAATCAAGAACCAAGAAGAATGAAAATAAAACCACAAAACCACCTTGATCTTCACATTCCACATGCATTTTGGATAGGACTGACATCAACTACCATTCATCTAAAGCTTCTTTCTCCAGCCGTGCATATGACTTTCTACTTAATTCATCAACCACCTAATTACATTTTCCCACTATATACATTATGTCAAAGTCAGACATCTTGAGATAGTTCATCCATATCCTTTGCCTCAGATTCAACTCCCATTGTGAGAAAATATGTTTCATGATTTTGTGTTCTGTGAACACATTAAATTTCTCACCAAATAGATAATGTCACCAAGTATTCAAGGAATAGTCAACTGCAACTAACTGAAAATAGTGTATTGGGTAATTCTTTTCATGCACTCTTAACTACCTTGAACCATAAAAAACTACATGGTCTAAATTCATAATAACACATCCTAAACAAAATCCCAATGTATCACAGTATGCCACATACACCTATCCCGATTCTAGAAAAATCGAGATACGTGATGATGTAAGACGAACTTCTAGCTCTTGAAATGTCTTTTGGAATTCCTCAGTCTATCAGAAAGAAACATTATTCTTTGTCATAACCATTATTAGTGAAGATATTCATGAGAAGTCCTAAAAAAAGTGTCGGTAATAACTATCTGGACCAATAGAACTTCATATCTCAAAGACATTCCTTAAAGGTTTCTAATACATAACAACTTCTATCTTCTATGGATCCAAAAAATACCTTTTTCACAAATTACATGGCCAGGAATGAATACCTCTTGTATCAAAAAATCACACTTTGATATTTTGGCATAAAAATGATGGTCTCTCAATATTCCCATCACTTTCACCAATTGTTGCTCATTCTCAGCCTTTTTCATTGAATCCAAAAATATTTCATCCAAAAACACCACAAAAAAGAATCTAGATATCACTAAGATATTAGAATCATCAATTCCATAAAGACTTTTGGTGCATTCATGAGACTAGAAAGAAATAATACATATTCGTAGTGTCCATATCTACTTCTGAAATTTGTTTTTAGAATATATTCCTTCCAAAATCTCAATTGATGATATCCTGATCGCAATTCATTTTTTGAGAACCACAAGGCTTTCCTCAATTGATGAAACCGATCATCAATTCATGGAAGTGGATATCCATTCTTTATAATAAATTTTAATATCTAATGATAATCAATGCACATTCGAAGAGTTTCATCTTATTTCTTCAAAAACTAGACCAGTGCTGCCCATGGAGACGTACATGGATAAATGGAACATTTGCTTTCTAGATCCTACAACTTCACTTTCAATTACCTAAACTCTGTTGGTGCCATCCACTAATACTAAAGAGAAATTGGACCGATCCCCTAAAAGAGATCAATCATGAAATCCAGTTCCCTTATATATGGTATCCATGAGATTTGTTTAAGAAACACATCAAGAAATGGATCCAAAACTACTGGAAAACTATTTTCCTAAATATATTCTATCAATGATAATTTCAACGCTTCCAACTAGTAAGATATTGTTCCTACTGCTGGTTCCAACAAGCCCATTGCAGCTTCCTTTACAACTTTATCTCCTTTAAAGAGATGGTTAACGCCATCATTAGTCGCGAAGGTAATTGCACTTATATAACTTTTTATATGAGAATTGAACATTTTCAACCAATCCATACCTAGTATTAAATCATATACATCCATATCCAACACTGAGAAGTCACATTTTAGCTCATGTCCATCAATAGTTATCGATCATGCTCTACACAGGAAGGCTTTACATTCCCTTTCACTGAGATTATTTTGTTGTTTTATCAAAGAGGGAATCATATCAACTTTTAAATATAGAAAATCAACATCACAAGATGAAATGAAGGAATGAGATGACCTAGTATCATAAAACACTTTCATAAAAGTAGAGTTTAATTGAATCGTATCTCTTACCATAGATGGTCCAGCTTGATCGTCTAAAATCACTTGCTCATCTCCATACAATTACTTTGTCACTACAATCTACAACATTTTTCCTTGCTGATATTGACCTCACTGAGGGTTCATGGTGTTCCTAGAATCACCATGTCTAGATCTTCTCTGTTGATGGGACTAATTATGTTGTCCTCATCAGGTCAAAGCATATGATTCCAGTGACACCTGAGAAGTGTCTCAAGGACCCGACCATAGAGAATTGAAAAAATAGACCATAATATGTCCCATCCTTTAGAAATTATTGAATGATCTTGGTGGTGCTTTACACTCTCATTTCATGTTTTTAAAGGAACCACAATGGAAAAATATCTCTTGGGTCTTTGGTTTTGGAGGAAGGTTCCCTGATCTAGCTGTCTGATTTTGATTTCTACTCCCACCTTGGTAATAGGTGTCCCTCTTCTTCTTTCTCCCATTATTAGAGTTCCCACCATTTACTATAGGTATCATCACACTCCCTCCTCCCATATATCCTGAGATATCATGTTCATCCACTTTCTCTAAGTTCACCATATCTGTATAATATTTAATATAGAGCACCACAATCATTGAGAGAATCTCCTTCCTTAGACCTGATTTCAAGATGCGTGACTTCAAGGATTAACTAGCTAAAACCTATAGTGAAAAGTTCATTAAATGAATGAAATTATCTGCATAATCAGTGGTAAAGATATTCTCTTGCATCAAGATGAAGATGTTTGTCGTTCTCTAAATCCTAAACATGTGAGGATTGAATTTTTTGTCAAAAAATTCCTCAAAATACTCCCAAATAAGCCTTGATCTGGTTTATATTTCACCGATATATCCCAACACTGATATGCATGATCCTTGATCATATAAGTCCCCATCTTGCGTTTTAGATCCGATGGTGTTCCGATGAATTTGAAGATATGATTCACCCTATTCACCCACACCTCTACCTTTTCGAGTTTAGAATCACCTCAGAAGATGGGTGGATTCTGCTTCATGAACTCTATGGAATGATCCACATGCCTTGTATGATCCCTTTGGTTACTTGTGTCTACAAATTGGAATGATTGAATGATACTCAGAATTAGCTCTTGGTTCACTTGCAGCTTAAGTGCAACCACAATCTTCACAGCTTCTTCTAGTTAATTTCTATGATGTCTACGATTTTATATTTATTAAACAAACAAAAAACTCTATATGTATCTTTCTCTTGAAACTTGTGGATTAGCATTTCAAATTCTATCATATCAACTGTCATATCATTTCGTTCCAAAAAAACCTCTTCTAGGATTAATCATTTTTGAAAAATTATATTCTTTTGAAAATTAAACCATTTTAATAATGCATCAACCATGGTCTTTTTAAAACCATTCAGTTGAAAAAATTTGCAACACTTGTAAAAAAACTTCACCTTTTCAAAAAATGATAAATCATTACTCCATTTTTTATATTCAACCCCAGTGGGTATCCATTCCTCTAAAATGAATGTCATGCTCATCTCATTGGCTAAACCCATGATAATGAGATTATAATATCCTATAAGTGTCTCTAAAACTCTTATGTTCCTAAATACCTAGTAACTTGAAGTTCAATATAAAAAGGTTAGATACATATATTTATGCTCTAAATTTCACGTCCCAAAAATCATACTCCTTTATAAGATCATAACCCAATGAATAGATAATAGTGAATTTAACTCCACGACAAAGAAAACTGATGAATAATTGTTCCACAAGGAATATAACAAGAAAATAACACTTATCTCAAACAAGCTTCTGGATCGAAAAAAATAATACCATAATGAACCACTTATTCTCATTGGATTGAGAATAAAATGAATCATTACTTGTCCTTAAGTGATATCCCCAAGAGAGAAAAGGATGGAAATAAATGCCAAAGGGTTTCAAATTTAAGTGGGGTATGATTTACCCTTTATGAAAATAAACCACTAACCAAACAACCACAATATGATTCATTATAAAAACAAGACAAATCAACCATAATATTTATAAAAACCACACTAAAGTGTACTCCAAAGGAAAAAAATAAATTATCAATTTAAATAGAAAAAGAAAACTACAAGAACTCCAAGACAAAAACAAGAATCCATTCTCCATAAGCTCCATGCTCCAACATCACCAAAAAAACCTAAGTATCATAAAGTGGTGCTAAATCTGTGTGATACATTTTCTTTCCCATGTCCCGAAATATAGAATCTGTAAAAGCACTAATGTTCCAAAGTATGTGTGAGTATAAAACTTAGTAGGCTTTCCCCAATTACTTCCCTACTCACTCCACTAGGTTAAAAAAGTGAGAAACATTTATACAAATTTTTTTTTATAAAAAAATTTCACAAAACCATTTATAACCAAATATAAACACGTTCCAAAACCATTCGTAACCAAGAGTAAACAATTTTTATTTTAAACCAATTTTCCAAAAAGTCACAATTCTAGAAAATCAACCAAACAGGGCTTTAAAACCCATTTCTCAACCTCATTTTATCATACCCATTCCATGGTTCACAACAAACACACTGTCACGACCCGTCCTCGGGGCCCGTGCCATGACTACCCCAAGCCCGCCTTCTTTAGGCCAGGGGCTGGCGATTAGCACCAAGGCATAAATCCTGGTGAAAGGGAAGGCATTGCCTTTGTAAAGTAAACTAACACCACAGAGTAAACAAGAAGTAGAAGTAAACAGTAAGTAAAAGTTGGTAGAAGAGTAAGTGAAGAAAAGTAAGTGGGCCAGTATACAAACCCAAACTGAATGTAAAGTACAACTCGAAAGGGAAAATAGCAACTGAAAGGTAAAGACGCAACGACGAGCTGTCTACTGGGTATCCCACCTGAAGGGTGGGTACAGAAAGCCTCCACTGCTCCTTGGGTCCAACCTACCGCTCCGAGTAAGTCCCGCCCAGTGGTCCACCTCTAGGTACTGTCCTGCTCCGCAAGCCTCCACCATGATCAGCACTGTCCGTCGTCTGCAACCAACACAACGTAGTGCGGGCATAGCCCGTGCAGGGGTGAGTATAAGCTACTCAGTAGGGACCCCAAGACCCCCGAAGGTCTCCCAAAATCCACAAAGGATAAAACACAGA
The DNA here is from genome assembly GCA_963277665.1 of Viscum album. NCBI lineage: Eukaryota > Viridiplantae > Streptophyta > Magnoliopsida > Santalales > Viscaceae > Viscum > Viscum album. The sequence continues at coordinate 506,505,654 of OY728125.1, forward strand.
GGAAAGATACAATCACGAAGTAACAACCGACACTGCTTAGGTATATGCCCATACATATACCCAAGTCATCAATTCCAATACGCTTCAACCTCTGAGCCCAAGTACAACCCAGTCCACACAGGAAAGCATACGTATTCCACACAGGAAAGAAAAACGTAATCCACATAGGATAGCACAACACAAACCACATAGGAAAGAAAAAAGGATTCAGCTCACATAGGTATACTTCTTCGAAAGATGATAGAGATGATCACTGATCCATGTAAGTCGTCGGACCCACAAAGGATCGATAGGTACTAACCCCCGCAATGACCCACACAGGATCGGACCCACACATGATCTGTAGGCACTGGCTCACACAGAACCTCTGAGCGCTGACCCACACAAGATCAGACCCACTCAGGATCGGTAGCACTGATCCACACAGGATCGCTGAGTGCTGTAGTCGTCGTCGTCGAATCCACTGAGGATCTCTGCACAATCGTCGTCGCAGTCACAATAGCAGTCGCAGCCAGCTCTAGGGTTCCCGCACACAGCAAGCTCGTTCGGGAGGGTCCGCTCCACGAGCCGAGAGGCTGATACATCAACTGACACATAGTCCAGAGTTGATGTATCCAAAAGTTCTGTATCGTCCACCAGAACTCAACGTCGCAGATGGCGCGTCAATCGGACGCCCGGTCTGAGAGTTATTGGCTTTTTTATTCCAGGGGCCCGGTTGGTTTTTAAGGAAAAACCAACCCGACCGTACTCCACCTGCATCCAAACCTTGGGTGGAGTAAGCGAAAAGATCCGTATCACTAAGAGGAAACCAACAAAATCGACGAAACGTCATTCGGACGTTCGGAGCTTATGATATGAGTGTTTCCGCTCCGAGGGCCCGGTTGGTTTCGTGTACGAACCAACCCGGACGAACTCGATGTAATCCAAAACCTTGAGTGCGATATACTGAAACGACCGTCTCGATTCAAGTATCGCATCGCAACTGACGGTGCATCGATCGGAGGTCCGTAGCCCAAGTTATGGGCAAAAGACCGAAGACGGTCTGAAAACGGGGGTTTCGGGCCCGGTCCGACCCGGCCCGAGAACCCCCGGTCGGCCCGAACCGGGTCGACCCGCCCCGGGTCCAGGTTAGCCCAGCCTGGCACAGCCCAGCCCAGCTTGGCGCGGCCCGGCCCGGTGCGGCGCGGCCCGACCTGGGCTCGGCCCGATTGGGCACAGCGCGCTGGCCAGCTCGGCCAGTGGCCGAGCCGTTTCGGCAGGGGGGGGGGGGGCGCCTACCCCCCTGGTGAAACCGCGACCCCCCAATTAAGGGGGCCATTTTGCATAGCCGGCCGGGGGAATTAATTCCCCCGGCTCCCCTTTGTTCAGACGGCGCGCACCGGCCGGCCGGTTCTGCCGATAAGGACCGGCGACGACCGGTCCTTCCTCCATCGCCGACACCAGTAGGCCGGAACCGGCCGCCGGTCACCCTGCTCCGTCGCGGCCCAGAACTAGCCACGGCTTGATTCGTCTGGTGCGGCGCGATGGCACCGCGCCCCCTCCACCGTGGCCCCGCTTCGGCCGCGGCGTCTTTGGTTTTCTTCGACGCGGAGCGACGACGTCACGTCCTTGATCAACATCATGGCACAGCGCGATGACATCGCGTATTATTTACCGTGAGATTCCCGTGTGGTGCGACGGCACCACGCCATTCCGTTCCATCCACAAAGAATCAATCAAGGATAAAGGAGGAGGGTCGGCCGTGTTTGTGCAGTCCGGCCCCCCTCTCGTTAATCGTTATCAATTAGTCATTTATCCACGAAGAACGACAAACTAGAATTCATGAACGGAAAATAATTAAATAAAATAAACCCCTACCTTGATAAAAGAGATGACGAACGTCAGCATCGTGAAACGAGGATTCGAAGATGTTGACGGATATTTCGCCACGGAAAACCATCGCGAAAAGAGATTTCACGGAAGAAAAACATCATGTCACGAGTCGGTGTCGCGGAAGATGGTCTCCGAGGGCTCGTTGTTCCACGTCGGAGATCGTTCATCCTTCGTGTTCTTCATCAGGAAGAAGATGTTCTTCCCAAAATCTCTCAACGACAAAACTCTAACAACAAAATAAAATAAGCTCCTTTATTATTTTATTAACACAACAAGCCTTTTGAAATTCAAGGGTTTGAAATTCAAAAAATTACATTAAACTCACAACATTAAATCCATAAGTTTGATAAACTTATGTTAACCACATTAATGGTGATTTGAGGGGGGGGGGTTAGAGGATATGAAGGGGTGGGGTTTGTGTGGGCCCCACCACCCTCATAACCTCCTAAGGGAGGTTGGGTGGTTACCCAACTTCCATCCAAATGATTAAACACTTAGAGTAAAAATAAAAATTGTAGAATAATTATAAAATAAACTTCCACAATTTTTATCATCAACTCTCATGAAAATGCAACTCCGGAACAGGTGTTCCTAAGCAATTACCGGCGCTGCGATTCCATCGGTGCCCTTGGAATTCGATTCCGAGCACCGGTTCAAAAGATAGGAATTCCCGCTCATTCGTTCACTGAACGTACCCGAGCTAAACTTTGGATAGAAATTCCGGGCACACCGGGCCTCGGAATCAAGTGTCGTCTGAAACTGCGTTCTTGTAAAATCTCAAAGAAAATTAAGAAAAAATTTCCTTCAAATTTTACGGGTCTTTACATTACTCCCAACTCAAGGATTTACATCCCCGTAAAGATACATCAAAAACTAGGGAAACAAATGAGGGTACTGAGCATGCATCTGAGCCTCCCACTCCCAAGTGCTCTCCTGGAGGTTCTCGTGCTGCCATCTGATGCACACTAAAGGAATCGACCATCCACGTAAGACCCGATCCTGTCGATCCTTGATATCCACTGGGACCTCCGCAAAAGTCACCCCATCATCAACGTCTAGCTCCCCATGCTCAATGATGTGCGTCGGGTCATGCACGTATCTCCTCAGCTGAGATACGTGGAAGACATCGTGCACCCGGTGCAACTGAGGTGGTAGAGCCAGACGATAAGCCACCTCGCCAATCCTGCTGAGGACCTGGAATGGTCCGATGAAGTATGGGGACAACTTTCCACCTCGGCCAAATCTCCATAATCCACGTCGAGGTGAGACACGCAAGAAGACGTGGTCGCCATCCTCGAACTATAGTGGCCTCCACCTCCTGTCAGCATAAGATTTCTGCCGGCTCGGAGCTGTCCTCATCCGCTCCTGAATGACCTGGACCTTCTCTGTCATGGCCTGAACCATCTCCGGTCCCACAAGTGCTGACTCCTCAGGGTCTGTCCAGCACAAAGGAGATCTACATGGTCGGCCGTACAACGCCTCGTATGGTGCCATCCCGATGGTGGAGTGGTAGCTGTTGTTGTACGCGAACTCCACCAAGGGTAGGTGGTCCTCCCAACTACGACCAAAGTTGAGGACACATTCGCGGAGCATGTCCTCGAGAGTCTGAATGGTCCTCTCCGTCTGACCATCCGTTTGAGGGTGAAAGGCTATGCTCAGACGTAGCTGCGTCCCGAACGCCTCCTGCAACCCCTTCCACAGCCGGGAAGTAAAGCGAGCATCTCGATCAGAGACGATAGATGATGGAACACCGTGAAGCCATACAATCTTCTGAATGTAAAGTCGACCCATTTTCTCCACTGAGCCCTGCTCTCTGATGGGTAAGAAGTGAGCCGACTTGGTGAGTCAGTCGACAATCACCCAGATGGAGTCGTGACCTCTGGAAGTGCGAGGAATTCTAGTCACGAAGTCCATAGATATCCCGTCCCACTTCCACTCCGGGACCTCTAAGGGCTGTACCAAGCCTGCTGGTACCTGATGCTCAGCCTTTACCTGCTGGCAGGTGAAGCATTGAGAAACGAACTCCGCCACAGCCTTCTTCATGCCTGGCCACCAGTGTTGTCGTCTGAGATCCTGGTACATCTTCACCACTCCAGGATGTACCGCCAAAGGAGAAGTGTGAAACTCTCTCAGCACCTCCTCCCGTAAAGAAACTGGTACCATGGTACGTCCTCTGAAAAGGACATTATGCTCTACTCCAAAGGAGAAAACATCAGGTTCATGTCATGAGGATATCTGTGCACACCGCGTCTCACAGTCAGTGTCCCCACACTGTGCCTCTCTGTCCCGTAGCAGTAGTGGAGGAGTGACTGTGAGATACTGAAGGAAGGATGCTCCATATCTATCCATGAAGGATATCTGCAAAGAGGCTAGCTACTCTGTCGCCTCCCCAAGTAGCTGAATGCCCGTCCTTCTACTGAGAGCATCAGCTACCACGTTCTCCTTCCCAGAAGTATAGACTATCTCAAAGTCATAGTCCTGGAGGAACTCAAGCCATCACCGCTATCTCAGATTCAGATACTTCTGAGAGAATATGTATCTGAGACTCTGATGGTCAGAAAAGACTGTAAAGCGCTCGCCCATGAGATAGTGTCGCCATGTCTTCAGAGCAAAGACCACTACTGCTAACTCCAGGTCATGGGTAGTGTAGTTCTGCTCATGCGGCCTCAACTGACGTGATCCATAGGCGATCACTGCCCGCTCCTACATCAGGACACATCCGAGTCCGGTCCCTAATGAATCGTAGTAGACAACATACCCTACTCCCTCCTCAGGAAACCTCCAGATAGGTGCGCTGGTCAGTCTCTGTCTCAGCTCCTAGAAGCTCAACTGACATCTGTCTAACCACAAGAAGGGTTTACCCTTCTTCGTCAAAGATGAGAGTGGTGCCGCAACTCTGGAGAAGTCTGGCACAAATCTCCAGTAGTATCCAGCTAGTCCCAAGAAACTCTGCACCTTCGTCATGCTCCTGGGTGGCTCCCAAGCTTGCACTGCCTCGATCTTCACATGATCCACTGCAACTCCCGCCTCAGAGATGACGTGTCCCAAGAAGTGGACCTCACATATCCAGAACTGGCACTTCGAGATCTTACCATAAAGCTGGTTCTCTCGGAGTGTGTCTAGTACAACCCGCAAGTGGTAGGCGTGCTCCTCCTCAGTCGTCAAGTAAATCAAAATGTCATCGATGAAGACCACGACAAATCGATCGAGGTATGGCTGAAAGATTCTGTTCATGAGGGCCATGAACACTACTGGAGCATTGGTTACGCCGAAAGGCATAACCAAGAACTCATAGTGGCCATACCGACATTTGAAGGACGTCTTCTGCACGTCCTCATCTCGAACTCTGAGCTGATGATAGCCTGACCTGAGGTCTATCTGTGAGAAGCACCGTGCTCCCTTAAGCTGATAAAAGAGGTCATCAATCCTCGGTAGCAGATACTTGTTCCTCACTATCACCTGGTTCAGGCGACGATAGTCGACACAAAGTCTCAAGCTCTCGTCCGCCTTCTTGGCGAACAAAATCGGGGAAGCCAAGGGTGAAACACTGGGTCGGATGAACCCCTTGCCCTACAAGTCCTCCAACTGTACCTGTAGCTCTCAAAGCTCGGCGGGGTCCATCTGATATGCTGGAGTCGATATCGGGGCTGTCCCGGGGTACATGTCAATATAAATGTCTACCTCTCTGCGAGGAGGTAGCCCTGGAATTTTTTCGGGGAAAACGTCCGCATAATGATCCACCACTGCAGGAAAACCAGGACTCCGCACATCAAATGTTCCTAGGATGAGGCTAGCCAACTGATGAGTGATGGGCTGTCCTCTCCTCTGCGGAAGTCCATCCTATGTTGTGAAGGCTCCCTTCTCGCCGGTGAAGGTGATCCTTCTCCCGTCGGTGCATACACATCGCACCTTGCGCCTAATACAGTCAATCTGTGCATGGAATGTAGACAGCCAATCCATGCCCAAGATGACGTCGTAAGGCCTTGACGATACTACAAGAAGATCCCAGCCGAAGCTATCACCTCCTAGAGTAATCTCACACAGTCGGCACCAGTGCGTAATCATCGAGTCTGCTCCCATAGGAGTCTCTAGCCGTAAGGATCGAGCCAACGACTCTATCGGAATTTACGAGCTCCGAACAAGGGCAACGACTATGAAAGAGTGACTCGATCCTGCGTCTATAAGAACTACAGAAAGGGTGGAATAGACACCGATAGCACCTCAAATCATCTCGGACGCGCCGTGGTCATAGGCCTCTGCTGCCTGGAGCTGTGCCTGTCTCTGCCCGCCAACTCCCTGTGGTCGGGGTGGAACTCATGGTGGTGGTGGTGGTAGAGCCTCAAAGCGTCGTCCACCACCTGCTGCTCGACCAGCCCCTCTGCCTCATATGCCTCCTCACTGCGGACCGCCATGGTCGACCCTCTGCCTCTGCCTCGGTGGTCCCTCAACCGTCTGCTGATCCTCGGCACGGCGGGTCAGGCAGTCACGAGCCATGTGGCCCTGCCCGCCGCATGAGTAGCACTTCCTGCCTCTTGAAAGACTGGCTTTGCGCTGTGTGCTCCGCACTGCTGAGCCAGTGTCCTGAGGTCATCTGCCTGAGGTTCTGGTCTGCCTGGACCCAAGAGTCATCCGTCGACTGCCTGCTGCAGAAGACTCTTTTACGTGCCGCCCTGCGGAGGGTCTCAGCGCTGGTGTAGACTCGGCAAGAAAACTCTCGATCAAAAGGGCTCGCTTCAGTACTCCTGTCTGAGTCGGAATGCTAAGGGAGATCAGTGATTCCCTAATCTCGTGTCTCAATCCCTGCTCAAAGGTTCGGGCCTGGAAGAATGGGTCCCGTACCATGTCTGTAGAGTAGCGCGAGAGATCGGTAAATCTCACCGAGTACTGGGCGACCGTCATGCTGCCCTTCCGCAGCTGAAGAAGATCCTGAATGCGCACCGCATGGAGGGTGGCTGGGACGAACTCTGAGCGAAAGAGGCTCTCAAAGTCCGTCCAGAGAAGAGATGCCTCATCGTGCACCTAGAGCATCAAGCTCCACCATCTTCCTGCTGCTGCGTGCAGTAGGCTCACTGCAAGGATCACCATGAGGTCTGCTGGTGTCCTCACTAACCTGAAAACTCTCACCACTGCCTCCAGCCAGTCCTCGGCTACCTGGGGGTCCGTCTCCCCGCGGAACCTGGGCGGTCGCTGGCACTGGAACTCATGCAGTGCACTGAGGGGACGTGCATTGTCAGCGGATGGTGCTGGAAGCATCGGTGGCTCGGTAGGTAGAGCTACTGCCGGTTCCACTGCTGACAAAGGGCCCTACACCGAGGCCTCGTCGCTCGGTGGGCTGTCGGCACGCTCGACTCTCGGAACCCTAGCTGGCTGCCGTCATGGGGCCATCCTGAAAAGGAAAAAGGTGCGCCATGGTCAGAACTGTATACCTGGTGAGCCGATACAAAGTAATCACAAAGAAAACTTGAAACACACATGCAATCAATGTTTTCGTGCATTAAGTCGGAAATCAGAAGTCATGGTCCTGGTGTACAGATACATCGGCCGCCGCAACAACATTGGACTCCCTAGACTGATAACCACACTCGATATGCTAAACACTATTGCTTCACATAGAAAAAGATCAGGTACCCAAGTTCTGCGATAGAACCGAACTCCTCTGATACCATTTTATCACGACCCATCCTCGGGGCCCGTGCCGTGACTACCCCAAGCCCGCCTTCCTTAGGCCAGGGGCTGGTGACTAGCACCAAGGCGTAAATCCCGGTGAAAGGGAAGGCATTTCCTTTGTAAAGTAAACTCACACCACAGAGTAAACAAGCAGTAGAAGTAAACACTAAGTAAAAGCTGGTACAAGAGTAAGTGCAGAAAAGTAAGTGGGCCAGTATACAAACCCAAACTGAAAGTAAAGTACAACTAGAAAGGGAAAACAACAACTGAAAGGTAAAGCCGCAACGACGAGTTGTCTACTAGGAATCCCACCTGAAGGGTGGGTACAGAAAGCCTCCAATGCTCCTCGGGTCCAGCCTACCGCTCCGAGTACATCCCGCCCAGTGGTCCACCTCCAGGTACCGTCCTGCTCCGCAAGTCTCCACCACGATCAACGATGTCCGTCGTCTGCAACCAACACAACGTAGTGCGGGCATAACCCGTGTAGGGGTGAGTATAAGCTACTCAGTAGGGAACCCGAGACCCCCGAAGGTCTCCCAAAATCCACAAAGGATAAACCACATAGGAAAGGTACAATCAAGAAGTAATAACCGACACTTCTTAGGTATATTACCATACATATACCTAAGTCATCAATTCCAATACGCTCCAACCTCCGAGCCCAAGTACAACCCAGTCCACACAGGAAAGCATACGTATTCCACACAGGAAAGCAAAACGTAATCCACACAGGATAGCACAACACAATCCACATTGGAAATCAAACAGGATTCATCTCACACAGGTATACTTCTTCGAAAGATGATAGATATGATCACTGATCCATCTAAGTCGTCATACCCACAAAGGATCGATAGGTAGTAACCCCCGCAATGACCCACACAGGATCGGACCCACACAGGATCTGTAGGCGCTAGCTCACACAGAACCGCTGAGCGCTGACCCACACAGGATCGGTCCCACACAGGATCGGTAGCACTGATCCACACAGGATCGCTGAGTGCTGTAGTCGTCGTCGTCGAATCCACTGAGGATCTCTGCACAGTCGTCGTCACAGTCACAATAGCAGTCGCAGCCAACTCTAGGGTTCCCACACACAGCAAGCTCGTTCGGGAGGGTCCGCTCCATGAGCCGAGAGACTGATACATCAACTGACACATAGTCCAGAGTTGATATATCCAAAAGTTCCGTATCGTCCACAAGAACTCAACGTCGCAGACGGCGCGTCAATCGGACGCCCGGTCTGAGAGTTATTGGCTTTTTCGTCCCAGGGGCCCGGTTGGTTTTTAAGGAAAAACCAACCCGACCGTACTCCACCTGCATCCAAACCTCGGGCGGAGTAAGCCAAAAGATCCGTCTCACTAAGAGGAAACCAACAAAGTCGACGGCACGCCATTCGGATGTCCGGAGCTTAAGATATGAGCATTTCCGCTCCGAGGGCCCGGTTGGTTTCGTATAAGAACCAACCTGGCCAAACTCAAAGTAATCCGAAACCTTGAGTGCGATATACCTAAACGACCATCTCGATTCAAGTATCACATCGCAACTAATGGTGCATCGATCAGAGGTCCGTAGTCAAAGTTATGGGCAAATGACCGAAGACGGTCCAAAAACGTGGGTTTTGGGCCCGGTCCGACCCGGCCCGACACCCCCCGGTCGGCCCGAACTGGGTCGACCCGCCCCGAGTCCGGGTTGGCCTGGCACGGCACGGCCCATCCCGGCTGGGCGCGGCACGGCCCGGCTAGGCACAGTGCGCCCAACGCGCTGGCCAACTCGGCCAGTGGCCGAGCCGTTTCGGCAAGGGGGGGGGGGGGGGCGCCTGCCCCCAGGTGAAACCGCGACCCCCAAATTAAGGGGCCGTTTTTCATAGCCGGCCGGGGGAATTAATTCCCCCAGATCCCCTTTGTCCAGGCGGCCCACACCGGCCGGCCGGTTCTGCCGACAAGGACCGACGACGACCGGTCCTTCCTCCATCGCCGACACCGGCGGCCCGGAACCGGCCGCCGATCACCCTGCTCCGCCGCGGCCCGGAACTGGCCGTGGCTTGATTCGTCCGGCGCGGTGCGATGGCACCGCGCCCCCTCCGCCGCGGCCCCGCTATGGCCGTGTCATCTTTGGTTTTCTTCGATGCGGCGCGACAGCGTCGCGTCCTTGATCAACTACATGGCGAGGTGCGATGGCATCGCGTATTATTTATCGTGTGATTCCCGCATGGTGCGATGACACCACGCCATTCCGTTCCATCCACAAGGAATTAAACAAGGATAAAGGAGGAGGGTCGTCCGTGTTTGTGCGGTCTGGCCCCCTCTCTTTAATCGTTATCAATTAGTCGTTTATCCATGAAGAACGACAAACTAGAATTCATGAATGGAAAATAATAAAATAAAATAAACCCCTACCTTGATAAAAGATATGACGAACGTCGGCGTCGCGAAGCGAGGATTCGAAGACGTTGACGGATATTTCGTCGCGGAAAACCGTCACGAAAAGAGATGTCGCGGAAGAAAAACGTCACGTCGCGAGTCGGTGTCACGGAAGACGGTCTCCGAGGGCTCAGTGTTCCATGTCGGAGATCGTTCGTCCTTCATGTTCTTCATCAAGAAGAAGATGTTCTTCCCAAAATCTCTCAACGACAAAACTCTAACAACAAAATAAAATAATCTCCTTTCTTATTTTATTAACACAACAAGCCTTTTGAAATTCAAGGGTTTGAATTTCAAAAACTTACATTAAACTCTCAACATTAAATCCATAAGTTTTATAAACATAAGTTAACCACATTAATAGTGAGTTGAGGGGGAGTTAGAGGATATGAAGGGGTGGGGTTCGTGTGGGCCCCACCACCCTCATAACCTCCCAAGGGAGGTTGGGTGGTTACCCAACTTCCATCCAAAGGATTAAACACTTAGAGTAAAAATAAATATTGTAGAATAATTATAAAATAAACTTCCACAATTTTTATCATCAACTCTCATGAAAACGCAACTCCGGAACAGGTGTTTCGAAGCAATTACCGGCGCTGCGGTTCCATCGGTGCCCTTAGAATTCGATTCCGAGGACCGGTTCAAAAGATGAGAATTCCCGCTTGTTCGTTCACTGAACGTACCCGAGCTAAACTTCAGATAGAAATTCCGGGCACACCGGGCCTCGGAATCAAGTGCCGTCTAAAACTGCGTTCTTGTAAAATCTCAAAGAAAATTAAGAAAAAATTTCCCTTGAATTTTATGGGTCTTTACACACACATGCATTCTTTGTTTGATAGTTCAATACTCATGAGGGGTCCCTCTTCCAATTACCTTGTGTCCCAATGAAACACAACCATGATATAGGTTCGAGCACATTGTAGCCTAATGGTACATGTAACTTATTTAGGGGCATATAAAATATGAACTCACACTACCCATATATTCCAAAAACCATTCAAATAATCCAATTCAAACCATTTCATTAAAATAGTTATTTTATTGAAACTATATAAACAGAACAATTCCAATAAACCATTCAATTTCAATAAAACCATTAATTTTATTGAAAACACATTAATATAATTCATGTGCCAAAATTCCAAAAAACCCCATTTCAAAACATTATTTTATAATCAAGAATCAAAAACTTTATTTACAAGCACCAATTTATAAGATTTCCATAACCATCACAGAAAATTATTTCAATCAATCATAAAGAATCCAATTCACAATAAAATCCACACAAAGAGACCAATTTGAAATCATTCCATTCAATATTACTAATAGGAGTCAAAGGTGAATCCACCTACCTCAATGGTTTAGATGAAAACTGAAAACAGATAAAGAACGCTCATGAAAACCAGATTGATTCTCTACGAAATTGCTTTAGATCTCATCTCTTAAAAAATACCAAATCTCATCATATATGGCATAAAAAATCATAGATATACACATAAAAGACACACACACATATATATATATATATATGATAAAACGAGAGGAGAAGAGAATAAGATCTATGAATACATGACAAGAATGGTGAAGAAGAGAACTTACTACAAGAATCGGGCTTGAAAACCCCTGGGGTGGGGGGCTCATGATTGATTCCAAATAACTTGGGAGAGGTTATTCTAACTTAAATAGATAAGAATCCAAATTTAGGTCCTACAGGGATCATAAATGAGGTAGTTATAGGGAAAAATAGTGAGATCCTATTTTTTAGGATCTAACGTTAACTCTATGCACAGTTAGTTCAAATGGTTTGGGAAACTGTGTGCTGACCATGCATTAGATACAACCCTAAGAAGGAAAACCTTTCACAACCTCCTCACACAGTCTCTATAACCATACGAACACCTTGCCAACACTTAAACCTCAAAACTACTACTTTTTATGTCTTCTTTAGGGATTTCCTCATAGTTTAGACAAACCGTGCATAACCAATGCACATCCCCCTTTCCCCAAAAACTTATTGAATGTTCACCCAACTCTCCTGTAATTACCATTATACATTATAAACATAAAAATCACAAATTAAGGGTTAATTACAAGAAAATCCGGGTACTATAATGAATCTCACCTTGTCTCTTGGAAAATTCAACTTTACAATATTGATCAAGTCTTTCATCAAATACATATATTGAAAAATAACTTTCTCCATCTCTACTTCTCTTTGTGTTATACCTGCCTGCAGAAATTTACATATGAATTTTCATTCAGGAAACAAATATTTTTTCGATTTCTTTTAAAAAAAGGTTCTATGAAAAAAATAACATATCTATTGGATTTACTGAGGTTGTCCAAAAAATAATCTTACTAAATGAACCCCCCCTCATAGAGAAAATAAAAGGCCTTAACCATTTCAACAGAAGAAACCACCACATTCTTTATTTTAACATTTGAAAAGATTACATCCTCTATTTTATTGAATTAAAACTCGAAATTCATCAATAACTCATTAAATTGTTCCCCAATAATAATAACTATCTTCTTTTCATCAAACAAAAAATCTCAACCTTCATACTCAAGTGATTTATTTAACAACATTTTAGTTGTCTTCAGCCATACCATATTTATGAATTTTACCGCAAGAACTCTTCTTCCACTTCCATTGGATTTCATAAATAATCATGATATTCCATTATCAACACACATAGAATTTTCCATTTCATGTAGGGTGATTGAAGTTCGAATAGGGATTAAGTGGTTAATGATGATGGTTTGGCTTCAAAGGGAGGTTACATATACGAATGGTAAAAGGATTGAAAGCTAGTTTTTATAAATATTCATGTACCCAAATCCTAAGGTTCTTACATATCCAATTTTGTTTTAGGGTATCTATTGACTGATAAATAAACAAAATAAATAAAGAAATAAAATAAATGAAATAATTTTTTATTTTTTAATTCTAAATTAACAATCAAAATGAATAAAAATAATTTTTATATAACATTAAACTAAATAATATGACAAAGAATCAATTTTAAATTTCAACAAAAATAAAGATAATAAATAATATAAAATAATTTAAACCAGAATAAATAAAATAAATTAAATCTATTTAAAAAATAAACCCAATCACCTTTTAAGAAAATCAAAATGATCACACGAAATGAGTTTAGTAAAAATATCAACTAACGAATGTTCTATAGATATAAGTTCAAGAGAAATATTTTTTTGAGCCTGTCCTATTAATAAATGATTCTATAAGACTATATACATGGTTTATGAATGATTTAATGGATTATTAGAAATGTTAATAGCACTAGTGTTATCAAATTTAATTTACAATTTATTATAAATTAATTCAAATTCCATTAAGGTGTGTTTCACCAATAACACTTGTGAACAAAAAATACTAGCAAAAATATATCATAATTCTATAATAGATAATGTAATAGAGTATTACTTCTTACTAGACCTTGATACCAAGAAGATACCAATAAAATGGAATGTTACTGAAGTAATCTTCTTATATAGTTAACAGACACCAATATAAGCATCTTCATATGGTATTAATTTAAAATAATATTTTTTTTTGGGAAAAATAAAGTAAACTAAAATTAATCTTTTTAAATATCTTAAAACTATTTTGGAAACATTTAAAAGATATTTTTTAGGATTATCTAAAAATTGAGAAAAAAGATATACTGGAAACATATTATCTGGTCTACTAGAAGTAAATTCAATAATATCCCAATTATTTCTACTTAAATATTCTTGTAAATTATTTTCCCAGCTTTATAGAAGTCATTTCATCATTAGAACTCATATGGGTGGTATGTACTTTATCGATCTCAAGTACAAACCTTTCAAGTATGTATAGTATGAATTTACATTGATTAAATAAATTTCAAATTATTTTTGATAAATTTGAAAACCTAGAAAATAATTTAACTCATCTATCATGCTCATTTCAACCTCTGTTTTTCATCGGTTTTAAAAATTCATTACACAAATTTTTATTTATAAAACCAAAAACTACATCATCAACATATATTTTCACTAAAATACATAAAAAGAATACGATTTCTTAAACATATTAGAATCTAAATTACCTACTTCATACCATTTGATAAAATAAAAGAACTTAAATGCTCATACTAAGATCTACATTCCTGTTGAAGACCATAAAGTAATTTGGTACGTTTAAAAACTAAATTTGGAAAATGAGGACTTCTAAAACTAGTAGGTTGTTAAAAATAAACATCCTACATAGGAAAACCATTTAGAAAAGATGATTTAAGACCCATATGATATAATTTAATATTCATGTATGAGGAATAGTCTAAAATAACCATAATGGATTCTAATATAGCTATTTGAGAAAAGGTCTCCTCATAGTCTATAATTTCTTTTTGATTATACCTTTTAGCTAAAATATAGAATTATTTATAGTTATCACACCATGATAATCTATCTTATTCATAAAAACCCATTTTTACAAAAGAATATTCAGCGGGTCAATCAACTAATTCCCATACCTTGTTCCTCATGAACTAGTATAATTCATATTGTATAGCTATAATCAAAGTTTCATCTACCAGTGCTTATTTTATAGACATAGGTTCAAAATAAGATTAAATAGTAAAAGGAACTAAAAGGTTTCCTATACTCCTTCTTGTTCTAATTACTTTATTTGAAATCCCTATAATAGTTTCTAAATGATGGTTATTAAGGATCTAGGATATCCTGATAATACACATTCAGGTTTACTGCCATCCAACATTTTAGGATTTGGTTCTAGAAAATCATGTTCCAATTATTAATATTTTTTTCATAAGAAATTAGTTCAAATCTCATGTTTTCAAAATAATCACCTATTTCATCAATTTGACTTAGTTTATGACCAAAAGGATCAATTTCATCAAATTTCACATGAGTAGATTATTCTAAAATCATTGATCATTTATTGAAAAATTTATATGATTTTGAAGTAGTGGAATAACCTAGAAATATTCCTTTATCAACTTTTGTATCAAACTTACCAAGATTATCATTGGTGTTCAGAATATAAAAGTTTCATCCAAAATTAGTAAATTATCCAACCTTTTGGTTTCTATTATTCCATAAATCATAGGGGTTTCTCTTTAAACTAGTTCTAATTTGAACTCTATTTATTACATAACATGTTGTATTCATAGATTTATCCAAAAAATGAGTATACTTGTTATATTCACATAAAAATGACCTAGATATTTCTTGTAGAGTAACATTCTCCTTTCAATAGTAGTATTCTATTGAGGTTTCATGGGGGAAGAAATAGAATGATTGATACCATTTCTTGAGAAATAGACATTGAACTCATGGTTTTCAAATTTTCTTCCATGGTCACTTCATAAAGTAATAATTTTGGAATATTTTTCTTTTTGACCCAATTTTAAAAAATGTATACAAACATAACAAACATTAATTTTAACACATAAATAGAAAACCCAACTAAATATAGAAAAATAAGCAACTAAAACATAAAAAAATATTTTACTCTTAGTCTTGAAACTATAGAAGGACCAAAATAATCCTTATTTATAAGTTCTAGGGGTTTATATATAGACAACTACTTAATTGGTCTAAATGATGAATTGTCTTTCTTACCCATTTGGCATGCATCACACAACTTCTTTTTATTCAATTTAAGTTATGGTAAATTTAAAAAGAAATTATTTTGTAAAATTTTCTCTAATAATAAACATTAAAATGTCCCGATATTCTATTCCATAACATTGAATTATTTGTTTCATCATTTAAAAAATTCACCTTTTCTCCACTTAAAGAATTAAGATCCAGAGTATAGACATTCTATGTTCATGGTGACTTAAATTTAAGAATTTTTTCTTTAAAAATAGAGCATTCATTATTTAAAAAATCAAAAAAATAACCCTCATCACAAAGTAGAGACATAGTTATCAAATATTTCTTTAAACCTTCCACACAGATAATTTTTTTTAATAAGGACAATGTTTGGATTTCAATAGATCCAACTCCAATAATAATTATTTTTTTATTATCACTAAATGTGACATGAAATCTATCTATCTTTTACAGTGATTAAAAATTATACAAATATCCACTCATATGCCTTGATTATCCAATATCCATAATCCAAATCTCATAAGTGTTCTTGGACCTTTGTATCTATAAATACAAATTAAATAATAAATTATTTTTCCACCCATATTTTATTTGGTCCAAAATGTATATTAATTTAGTATTTAGGAATGTAAATCCTCTTGGGCCATAAAAAAAATTTATCACTGAATTTTTAAAATATTTTCTTGAAAAAAGCATTTTTAACTCCACTGAACTATGAATTTTTAAAAATGAAAGAATTAAATAGTTCCCTAGTTCTCTATAATGAAAAAAGTTATTTTTTGAAATATTTATATTACTGGAAATATGTGTAAAATAGTTCTTATATTTTTTTTTTCTTTTTCAACTTGACTTCGTATTCAAAATAAATTCTTATGAGTTTTATTTTTATAACGAATATAATTTAAATAATTTTCTACTTTCTAAATAAAATGGAATCAACGTTAATGTCTTAATATTTTTTTGGTAAATTTTCAATTTTCATTTCATATTCATTACATGATGAAACTGAATCTTCCAATTTCTTTTTTAAAATTATAATTTTTTTATTTAAGTCTTCATTTTCATTAAATCTCACTTTATGGGATATTTAATAGTCTTATTTTTCCTTTTAAAAGATTCATATTTATCCTCAAACATGGTATATTATTCATCCAGTTATATAAATGAGAAATTTCCATTTACTTGTTCATTTTAATGATCATAATAATATCAAGAATTTACTTCATAAATATATTACATAAAACATATGTTGGATTTTTTATTAAAATTCATAGATTGTTATTCTAAAGATGAAACATCACTATAATCTTATGAAGTAATCCATGTGGCCTTCATGGATTTATTAGCATTCTTCTCATGAGTAAATTTCTTGGAGTATTTATTTTCTAACTTCTAGTCATCTTGAAGCTATGAACAATCACACTTGATCTATCTAAGATTCTTACACTCATAACATTTTACTTACTTATAATTTCTATATGAATTCTTATGTTTGTTTAAAGGTTTATTAAATCCTCTCCTCTATTTATATATGTTATTGAATTTTTTTTGGAAAGGTGATAAATCTCATTGTCTAAATGATAAATAATTGAAGAATTTTCATTAGATGATTACAGTATTTTAATTTTTTACAGTTCTTATCATCATTTGTAATTGATACATTCAATGTAGAATTTTCATTTTTTAACTATCCTATGTTCACTAGATTCATCTTCCATCTCTACCTTGTACATCATAAGAGAACCAATAAGATCTATTATTTTAAAACATTTGACATTTATTTTTTAGATAGTAGTAAAAATTCCACCTCACCTTAGTGGTAGTATTATGAGAAATTTCAGCACCTGATCTAGTTTAGTAATAGGTTTCCCTAAAGAAAAAACATTATTTAAAATTTTTGTGAGTCTTTGATTCAAATGAGTGATACTCTCACCATCCATTATTCAAAAAATGCAATACTTTTAGTTGGGTAGTATTATATCTAAGAGCCCACACATTATCCATTCCTTCATAAGAAACTGAAATTGTCGTCCAAATTTCATAAGTTATTTGTGATCAAGAAACAATGTTGAACTCGTCTGGACCTAATAATTAGATTATATCATTCATAACACCAGAATTAAATAAATGTTTTATTTAGTTTCAACATCCTATGTTTCTAGTTATATCTCTATAATTTTGTATGGTTTTATAGATCTGAGATAAACCTTCAGACCAATGTTATTTATGTATATAATCATATATGCCTTCCAAAAACCACAACTATATCCATTAAAATATGGTTCCCTGACCATAGAAATTCTTTCTCTATTATCCTTCACAGATTCCACTAATTAAGAGATGTTTAGTTTTGAAATTTTACTACCATGAAATCATGAATCAATGCTTATGATACCACCGTATTAAGACTCAAGAGGGGGGGGGGGTTAATTGAGTTCTTTAAAATTTTATTCACTTAGAAAAATATCCATATCATATTTATAAAAGATTTCTATTGTGTTATTTGAAAAATAATGTAGTGGAAAGAAAAACATAAAGATAAAACTAGACATAGATATATTTATAGTTGATTGGGGAATATAATTCCCCCAGTCCACTCCACCAACAATCTTCTACATGAGTGTGGTGATATTAAATAGACTAGTTTTTTTCCATACACTTTCAGTACTTTTTTTGGGAACTGCACTATAGAGTGAAACCAGTCAACACTTGGTACACGCACATGAGATTTCAACTGGGCTCCAGAATGGATTTACAAACAATAGCCTTCAAAGGTTTTTTTACCAAAAAACATTGCAATAAATGGTAAAAAAATAAAGTGTTTTTAGATTTCAACTCACAACTATATGATACAATTTACCAAAAAAGAAGAATATCCAAGTGAAATGATTGGAATATTAAGCGGATTAAAGAGACTGTTACAACACACTAAGGATTAATAATAAACATGGTTAATAATACAAGACTTATTCTTCCATATTTATATAGAATAAAAGTGTGTCGTTGTTGAAGCTTTGAGAGAATAATTATTTATATTTTCTTGTTTACATAACTTCTCATGCATAATTATGCACTTGCACACCCATAACACTTGAAATAAATACACTTAGTTATATTTAAATGTATAAAACATGATCTTTAGAAATAGTGATCAATGATTCATCCTTACCCAAGGAAAAAGTCAGCAACAATAGAGGAAAATAAAATATATCATCATTTTTTTCTTATGTCTTGGTGATAGGCATTAAATATATTTGATTTTTATCTTAAAGTGGAGATAGAGTATTTAAATATTATAAAACAACATTAAAAATTTCACTAGAGTGATTCAAATGTAATAAATACTAACTAGAATTATGATGGATCCAATTTTTAGAATTGAATCCATTTAACTGATTGAATATCAAAATCCAAATAAATAATTTTACTTCATATAGGAAAATTGAATTATGTAGGAATTTCATTCATGTATCTGAATCAGATGCATTCGATTGAAAATATGTATCTATTTTCAATTCACTAATGCTGACATATCTGATTAAAGAAAAATAGATTATTATGCCACATAGATGAATCACATAACTGATTTTTTCACGTATTAGATTTTTATATCTGAATGATTATGTAGGATATTTCTCACATAGTATATTTTTTGATGTAGGAAATTTCTATATAAGTGATTTTTTTAACATAGCTGACTGATGTATCCATTTACATTTCATAGTTGATTGATCGATGTAGCCTTTTTCATCACATTGCTAAAAAAATCACATAACTGAATTTTGTAGACATAAGCAGCTTTCAATAAAAACATCCATAATCAATATTTAAGGAAATTAATGGATAAACACACATAAATAATGTTAAACATGATAAAAACACATAGAAAACAAGATCAATAGTAAATTATTAAGGTTACTTGAGATCATCAAAACCTAAAGTACATGGGATTTGTTGAATCAAAATCAGTAGTCCAACATATACTACAGTTAACTATGTTTTAGATGATTCATTAAATTTTAATTCCCTATATTTGTAAATATATTTTACGACTCCAATTTTATGAGTTTTACTTGGTTTTATAGAATATTATTGGATGAATTTTCTTGTTAAATCGTGGAATAGTGAAATTCATTAATAAAGGGAAACATGAAGATTCTCTACTATATATTAGTAAAAATATTTTCCTACATAAAATGGAGATGAATATAAGATATTTATTAGTAGGATTACTAAACTTAGAGTAATAAGAAAAACTAATAAAATAAGATTCTTTCCAATATGTCTATCTTTAAAATTCATGGAGATTCATCAGGTTGATGAAAGAGGAGAAAATATATATACCTACCTTGGTTTAATTATCATTATCGGCATACATATACTCAAATTATCTCTTATAAGATCAATATATTCTTTATAAGGGGAGTAATGAGTCCTCAAATATTTTGATGGCCATGAACCTAAATGGATAGTGAGAATACTCAGAATTGATATCAAATAAGTTGTTTTCATTAGATTTTGATACACTACCATAAAACTGAGTATATAGTAATTGGATGTATCCTAGTGCAGGTGAACCATGTAAAATCTCTTATTACTCTCTTTTATGATTTACCCCTTTTATGTTCTCCATGAGGGATAGAAGATTGTTTTTCTTAACCATAGGAAAAGAAAATTGGTAAGGTTCATTATAATTTTACATACATTGATTCACCCCTAATGTATCTTCATTGTGTGGGACTATTAAGTGACATCAAATATGAAGTCCTAGTATTAATGGTTTTTTCCCTCTCTGGGATCCATAGAAAATGATCTACTGTAGGTTACATTAGATAGTATACAAAGTAGTATTTTTATATGATATGAGGACTAATGATGATGAGCTAGTGACAAAAGATAAATAATATGAAGTGGTATTAAAGGCAATGAAACATATATCAAGATATTATGTCCATAAATAAATGGATGTTGATGAATTTATTAAATTAATTTACTAAAATATATAAATTAGAAAAGTAAAATTCGATGGAAATACTACACTTGTGTGTTGTTTGTGTAGAACGTTGGGAACATCACTCGAAAGTGTACCAAGAAGTTATGAGATGAAGTAGAAGATGACGTAATAATAAATAAATTCTTATATTATGTGAAAGTAAAGAGGATTAACTAATTTTTGTTTATTTAATTTGAAAATAATGCTTTCATAAGATGAAAATAGCTTATTAGAATTATAAGTGTAGGAAATTTTGGATTGAACCAACATTAATAAAGATATTCTTATAGATATCATTAAAAAAAAAGTTTAGGAGTAAAGTAATAAAAAAGGCATTAAAATTGTGGGAGTTTTAGACCTAAAAGTTGAGTTTTATGATACACACAAATACATTGATGTTTGGAGTGTAAACAAATCCAGTAGTGTACTTTTTAATTCCTAACATTTTATGCATCAGTAAGAAGATGAACAAATTGAGTTGAAGTATTATTTTGAAATGATTAAATCCAAATGTAGGAAAGCTCAAAGGAATTCGTTAAACTTAATATTTAAGTGGATTATTAAGACCAAATATTTAAGTGGATTATTAAGTGCCATGAATCCTTTGAAAACATCAGGAAGATAGATTCTATGAGTTGTAAATAAACTGAAGGAGAAACATCAATATCCGAAAAACAAGTTAGAGGTTTTTCAATAGAAATTTAGGTATCTTCAAAAATAGAAATTTGTTATTGGGTTTGATCATAAAAAGAAGTCAACCATGGTTGAGGTAAAACTACATGTATACACTACTCAGAGGATGATTGATTTGGGAGACACCCTGAAAACCAACCAGAGTAGTAGTAAATATAAATAACAAAACAACAAAAATTGTGTTTAAATGTTATATAAAGATAAAATAGATATGATACATGTGGTCTATATCCCTGAGATGTAAAAATAGAGACATACAAAAAAAATTCATATAAATGTTATGTTTTTATGATATTATTTTTTATGTGAAGGAAATAGAAAAAACCATGCATTTCTCATCACATATGTGAAGGAATATGATAAATAAGAGGTAATGTGGTATTGGATAGTATATTATAGAGTAATAAATCATGAGGGAAATTGAAAATTGATTATATATTTACATGATTAGGATAACCCAACATATCTAGAGGACAAGAAATTATATAAACTACCAATAGATATGAAGGAAAATGTGTTGTTAAGAATTAGAGGGCTAAGAGGTCAGTAGTATTAGAGATTTATCTAAAAGAAAAGAACTGATTTAGTGTATATATTATTGAAGGCAGATTCAATTCCCATATGATGGAAAATAAGTATAATTTCATAGGGATTATGTATGATAGGGAATCTGTCATTTTGTTTAACAATGATGTAGGATTAAATATCATTGGATTTGGGAATTCTAAAATCTAAGAAAAATACATGAGAATGATAAGATTCATGTTTTTTTAAGTCCTTGGTCACAACTTACTCATTGTTATCAAATTGTGTGACTCTGATCATACAATAAACTTCACTAATAAGACTTGTATCTTCAAGGGAATGGATGGTGAAATGGTAATGTCTAGAATGCATAGAAATGAGAATTTATACCACATTAGTATAGAATAAGATCCATGTTTTATATACAATGATGATGAGATTAGGTTTTGGTTTAAATTCCTTAGTTCTTTAAGAAAGAAATCCTTATAATAGTTGGTGAAATATTATCGATCAAATGATATCCATAAGACTACATGTGATTATACTCATACATGTTAATTTTTTTAAAAGGTAATTATTTGAAAAGTCATGAGATAATTCATTAAATATCAATGGTAAACACTTATCATCCAAAATTTATAGTTAAGAGGAGGAAATCAATAATCAATAACACGGCTGAAAATGATGTTAATCGAGAAAGGATTATCAGATAAATTTTAAAATTAAACTAAAAATAGTGCTAATATCCATCATAAATAGAACATAATTTTTTATTGGTTAATAAAAGACTCCCTAAGTGGTATGGTATAAGAAGAATTATAAATTATGGTACTTTAAAATATTTAGATGTTAATACTTCATTCTCAAAATAAAGAATAAGATCAGAAATTTTTAATCTCCTGGATATGGTAGGATATTTCTTAGACACTCTTTTAAGATCAAGGCATACAAATTTATTAGTAAATAGATTGGATTTTTTTAAACCAGGATATCAGAGGGTTGAAAACCATTATATTTTCACTCAAATATTGATATAATTTCAGACAAAAGAGTTTGTGAGTTGAAAATCTTAAGGGTATAACTTGGGGATGGTATCTATTTAAATAAATGAACTAAAAAAAGTATAAAAAATAAGGTCTTCAACTTTATAGTAGTTTAGAATATGGGATTAAATAAATAATTAAAACATTATTGGTGTCCATAGAACTCCAGTACAAATATGGAGGATAATGTATCTACAAAAAAATCAATTTTCACCCAAGGATAACCTAATAATTATGATTAATCAACAACATATAAGAGTTAATTCAAGGTTATGAATGATGGTCTTGTCTAAATTAAGAAAAATCAGTCTTTTTGAAATTATTGCAAGTTTGGTTAACAAGAATATTATTGAAAAAATGGGTTTTTTATAAATAAAATAAATTAGTAGGTAATGTTGATTGAAAAAAATAGAATGAATTACATTTAAACTATATTATCATATTGATATAATTGATTTGGAATGGATATTTTCTCTTGTAGATAGATTAGAAAATAATGCTGTTATTTTTTTCAATAATAGTGAAATTATATTTGAAGGCTTAATAGATGAATGTTAATTCTTAATTCATTAATTGATTACATGAAAAGGAAGTTTACATAGAAAAACTATATAGATTTATTATTAACGATGGCAAGATCAAATTTTTTCACTTGAAGAAGGTTTTGAATAATCTAAAACAAGAATTAGGTCAATGGTACTCTAGGATCGATTGACACTTGGGAAATATTGGAGTCCAATGTGGTATAGTTGACCATATTCACTATCTTAAGAAGAATGATTATCAAAGGATAACAACACATATTTATGTTAATTTAATAATTTTTGATGATTTAATGAGGAATAATTCAAGTATTTTGTAGAATTTATTATGTGTGAGTTTAAAATATTGATGATTGGTGAGATAAAAGTTTACCTTAGATGGAAGGTTACACAAAAAAGGAATGAAACTTTTGTTTCTCAATATAAATATTACAAATAGGTGGTGAAAACATTTGGAATGAAAAATTTAAAAACCATAACAACACTGGTTGTTACTTGAATGAAGTTTTCAATGGATGATGATGGAAATTAGGTCAATGTGATGGGGTATAAGAAAAATATTTGAAAACAATTTTACATAACAATTAAAAGACCAATGTTGGCACTGTTGGAACCTCCTTATTTTAATGCTCATAAATCGTGTTTATTATGTGTTTAATTGTATCTCTATTTTATGATATCATTTTATAATTTTAGGTAGTCTCAGAAATTTTGGTTAAGAATTGAAAAGACCCACCACCAGAATTGAATCACCATTGAATTTGACTCACCGTTGAATTTGACTCAATATTGTAGATGAGTTACCACTATAAATTCCTCAATATTGGAGAAGAATCACCATCAAGACTGTGTCACCACTATACTTTACATTCCATGAGAAAGGATTAACTACTGAAGACGAACTACTGTTAGATGAGTCACCATTGAGACGAGTCACTATTAGGATGAGCCAACATAGAACACGGGTCACTAGAGAACATGAG
Organism: Viscum album; assembly: GCA_963277665.1. Taxonomy (NCBI): domain Eukaryota; kingdom Viridiplantae; phylum Streptophyta; class Magnoliopsida; order Santalales; family Viscaceae; genus Viscum; species Viscum album. Next base: position 506,530,029 of record OY728125.1, read on the forward strand.
TCACCTCCAGAACTGAACTACCATCTGATAACCAACCACTGGTCTCACTCACGTCCAGACATGAGTCACTATTAGAATGAATCCCCAACACTATTATGGGGTATTTTAATTAAATGCTTCTAATGGATGTATTATCTTGTTTAATGATGCATTTTTAATGATTATTCTTAAACTATTGCAAACAATATTAAATGACTTGATAGATTATTATGAGGTGTCATTAGATATGAATGATTATTCTTAAAATAGAAACACTCCGACATGCTGATAGTGGGGAATGAATGAATGCATGCTGGTCGAGTGAGACCACATGATAAATTGTGTCATTTACTAAAGAATTATACATGAACCATTATTACTTGAAACCAGCTATGGAAGAGTGGATCTTATCAAATATATGATTCCTCTGATGCTCAGTTTTCCATCACTGAGCCTAAGATACTCCCCCATCTGAGCAGCAAATTTCTGTTATCCATTTTGAGCTTGGATCAAACCCTACCCTTCTGGGCAGCATTGGTAATCTACAGGAAAGCACTGTTGTCCTCCCAGAAGGTTCCTTGCAATCTAGGAGGACAGACAGTACAACTGTCCACCTATTATCCCCAAACTATCTTATAGTTCTGGACAAAACTCTATTATTAAAGAGGTCTCAAAAGCACTTGTCCAAACTGATCCTACTCCATATCTGAAAAAGTAGCTGGTCTCAGCTCCAATCCCTCCTGGTGATGTTGAATCTCATCTAATTGTTAGTTCAGGTGCTACTAACACCTCTTTAGTTTCCCCTTTGGCTGCACAGGTGAAGCAAGGCAACACTAATCAATCCAATCCTTCTCGAATTACAACCATATCAAAGGAATCTGGGTACAAAAACAAAGGGGAAAGCCCCCCAAAAAATAGGTCTAAATGAATTTGTTTTTCTAGAATTGTCAGGGAATTGCAAACCATGACACATTTAATGTCTTAAAAATATTTCTTAACACTAATAGCCCTAATTTTTCGTCCATTTATGAACAAAAAATTAATTATATTCTAAATTCATGCATCTATGTCCTTTTGGTTATTTCATTCTAGGATCTTGTAATAATGGTAGGACTGTTGAAACCCTCTGGATGTTTGCTCATTCTTCCATGAAAAAATGTGATCATTCATACTATCAAGGATCAAAGCTTTACTTGTGATTTCATATTTGAGCATACTCATATTTTTACTATTTTAGTCTATGATAATAATATATATCAAGATAAGAGGCCCCTCTGGAATGAACTCACTAAACATAGTAGCACAATTCAAAATATTTGGTTCATAGTTGGGGACTTCAATGCCATTTTATCCCCTAGTGAGAAATTGGGCCATTCTCACTCCACAATTTCCTCTAGAGATTTTAAAATATTCATTGAAACTAATAATATTATTTAAGTAAATTTAACTAGTGCCTAATTTACCTGGTATATACGTCATTATAATAAAGTAGTTCCTAGTATTCTTGATAGGGATTTCACTCATGATCAATCCCTGTATAAATGGGATAACATTTCATGCATCACCCTTCTGAAAGTTGCCTCTAATAACCACCATATATTAGTTAATTTTTCCCATAATCTCATCAAACCTAGGCTTCCTTTCAAGTATAACAATGCCCGGTCCTCTAATCCTGACTATGTAAATATTATCAGAAACTCCTGGGCTAATATGTATGAACATAGAGACTCATTTGTTTGTCCTTTTAAATTGAAAACTCTCAAGAAGGTCCAAAATAATTGGTGTAAAAATAGATCTAAAGAAATAGAAAATGTTATTACCCTTCTGGAGAATGAGCTCACATATATTCAAAATATAAATACCTCCTCAAACTTCACCAACAATTCCCAGCATGAAATCAACTTATCTTCTAAGCTGGTCATGTTACTTAACTTTAAGGATAACCTCAAAAAACAAATTTTTAAAACCAAACGACTCAATGATGGATATATGAACACTAAGGTATACAACTCACTTCATAGAGTTATAAAGGATTTTAAGCCTCTTTCCTATCTTAGAGATGAGGGGAATCTTATTGACACTGATGAAGGTATTTATAATTTTGTGGTCTCCTACTTATGTGATATCTTCAATGGTCCTAGCATTGATAAGGATCTTTTCCCAAATTTCATTCCAACTATGGTGTCTGGGGATGAAAATTCTTAACTTAATAGCATCCCTTTGGATCAAGAAATCAAAGATAGTGTCTTTAGACTCAACCCTGACAATGCTCTTGGACCTGATGGTTTCAATAATGGGTTTTACCAAAAGCATTGGGATATTATTCATTACGATGTCTCTTGTATGGTGAAAACTTTATTTTCTAAAGGCATTCTCCAACATGGTTTAAACTCTATATTTCTTACCCTTATTCCTTAAATGGAGAATACTGATGAAATAAATCTCTTCAAACCTGTTGCTCTCATAAATTCCCTTTTCAAAATTATCAGTAAATTATTTGCTAATAGAATCTCTTCCATAAACAATATAATTTTCTCCTGGAATCAATTAGATTTTATAAAAGGAAGATCAATACATGACTGAATTTTCTTTGACTTTGAATACACCAACCTATTAAACAGAAAAAATCGAGGTGGGAATGTTTCCATTAATCTTGATATTACAAAGGCTTTTGAACCCAAAGATTGGAACTTTATTTTTAAGTTCCTTACACACTTCGGTTTTATTGACGCCTTTATTAACAGAATTAAAACTCTTTTTAACTCAGATCATATTTCCATTCTAACAAATGGTTCCCCTAGAGGTTATTTCAAATGTTCTAAGGGGGTCATCCAAGGAGACCCTCTCTCTACTATTCTCTTCTCAATTGCTAAAGACTATTTAAGTAGATTACTCACTTTGTCTGTGGAATAAGGTAAGATCAAACTGATTAATGCCTCCAGAAACTTGAATGCCCCCTCACATATTCTATATGATGAAGACATTATTTTGTTTCTATAGGGGGAATAATAAATATTAATAATCTTAAAATCATTATCAGTCACTATGAAGAGGTTTCTGGTCTGCATGTCAGTGGGAATAAATGTTTTATTTACATTGGAAAAGGATATCCCCCTAGCATAAAAAGCAACATTATCAGTGCTATGGGGATCAAGGAGGGTTCTCTACCCTTCACTTATCTAGGTGTTCCTATCTTTTAGGTCAGGCCTAAAGATACCTATTTCTCTCCCATAATTAACCAAACCCTTTGATTTCTCTCCTCTTGGAAAGGTAAAAACCTCACCATAGAAGGAACAATTTTCCATATCAAGTCTACTATTGTCTCCAAACTAGTTTATTCCATGATGATCTATAAATGGCCGATTGGTCTCCTGAAACACATTAATGTTTCCATTAAAAACTTTTTCTGGTCATGGAGAACTCTTGAGAGAAAATGGGTTACGGTTCCTTGGTCCTCTTGCTACAAACCAATTGAAAAAGGAGGCATTCACATAAAATACCTCAATATTTTTAATGAATCCCTTCAAGATAGGCTCACATGGAACCTCATTCACAACAATTCTCCCTCCATATATTTTCTTAGGTCTCGCTTCCATGATAAATTATGAAATAAAAATTTCAATTATTTGACCTCCACTATCTAGCCCTCCATCAGGAATACATTCATTTATATTATGACTAAATCTAGATGGATGGCTAGCAAAGACCCTAATTTAGATTTTTGGATTGATAACTAGACTGGTAAAACCCTCATCTCCTTGGTTCCTAACACTCAACTTTTTGAACATACTAATGTTACCATCATGGACTTTTTACCAATGCAAAATACTTGCTTACCCGACTATATAAGGCATGTTGTGGACAATTATCCCATCAATATTACTGATGATCTTCTAGTTTGGGAACCTGCTCATAATGGTATCCTTGATTCAAAAAACTACTATATACATTTATTCCAAAATCCTGATAATAATTTAATCTAGTTAATTTTTTTAATAAAGCTTGGTTAAATCCCATGAGACTCACTATCATTTGGTGTATTGCTCATGGTAGGATTCCCACTGATATCTGTTTACAATATTTTTGGATTAATCTCTGTTCCAAATGTCACTTGTGTAATCAGCATCGTGAGGATATTAATCACCTCTTCTTTTCTTGTGATATGACAATTTCCCTTTTAGCACTACATTTTTTATATTTTTGAGTGAATATGGTTTCCTTGTAGCTCTATAACATATCAGTTGTAGCAATGTGTAGATTTATCTGACTCCCATCAAACCAAGAATATTTTTATTTTAGCTACAGTGGAGCTCCTACATGTGATCTGGTATGGAATAAATAACTATTTATACCAAAAACACATTTATGGTTAATGGAGGTAAAATGAGAATACTCATTGCTATACGGGAGGCTGCTCTGCTTCAGAAGGACCAATGCAACAACTCATTTAGAGATCTTGGGATTCTCAGGCACATCAGTGTAGATGAGAGGTACCCTCGACCTAAATAAACCATGGAAGTATTTTGGTAAGATCCTCCTCCAGGTTGGATTAAAATCAACGTTTATGGGGCTTCTAAAGGCAACCCAGGCCCCACGGGCTGTGGTTCCATCTTCAGAAACCACCTGGACCAGGTTCTTGGCTGCTTTATGGATCCCGCGGCTTTGCTTCTTTCGTAGAAGCTGAGATTATGAGTGTGATTCATGCTACTTATTTTTCCAAGCTACATAATTGGAACAACATTTGGATCGAGAGAGACTCAACTACTATAGTCCAAACCATTTGGAATGGCACAGTTCACCTATCTTGGACTCTCACTCCCTGCTGGATGGAATATTTTCAATCTCTATCCGAACTCAACTTCATTGTCACCCATGCCTACGTGGAAGTAAACAATATCGATGGTGGACTTTTTAACATGGGAGTTAATCCCGAGGTCTCCTAGAGGGATGACCTTCCCCCTGTGTTACTCCCTCTTTATGTCATGGATGTTCAAAAAATTCCTTACTTTAGATTCATGTAATACTTTCTTGTTATTAATTTTATAATAATGTTTGTGTTTTGGTCCTTGACTAGAACACTACCTTTTAAAAAATATAAGGTTTTGATTAAGTAATTTCATTTTTAAAATTATAATAATTTCTATATATTGTTTTAACAAAGACATAATCACACTTTTAGAAATCTTATAAGAGATTAGAACTTATATCGATCAACTATTTTTTATTTACTAGGCTTTTTTAATTAAAGTGAGGTATTTAATTTGAAAAAAATAATAGAAATTTTTATTGGGTACTCAATTCATCCCCTCTTGATATACTCACTTGATCGAATAGCGATTCACTATTCAATTCCACACTTACACCACTGTTTTAAAATAGTTTTGTAATGAATTTTTAAAATATAATAATAAATTTCAATTCATGTTTTATAAAATGAATTAATTTTTATCACTGTTATAAAGTGAAATTATACTTGTTTTGATATTTTCATTGAAGGTGGAGGTGATTTGGAGTCCCAAAGATCATCCCGAAGAAAAATGGGCCAAACTGCATGGCATCCCATGAACATATATCCACTATTTTGAAACTTGCAAGAATTACGTGCAACCAAAAGGGCTGAATATTTGTGGTTATCTCCACAACGTCATGGTATACAACTCTTATTAAGGAACTGAAGCCGAATTCAGCCATATGGTGGCCCATCCTAACGAATCTGTCCAGGGAACAGAATCTGCCGGAATTTGAAAGTGAGTTTTGGTATTTTGACCATATCTCCCAATTCAGTTGTCTAATGGCCTCCATAGTTGATAGGGAGACCTTCAAGAGGCATACCAATGACACTTATCTTTTGGTCATGTTGTGATATGGCTTTATACTATTCCAAAATTGAGACACAAGTAGTATCTCAAAAACAATGTTCCAAAAACCATGTCCCATTATGGCTATAAAAAGGCACCATGGGAACCTCATTTGTAAGTTAGGCCGAGGGGTGAAGTGCTACCAATTTGTAGTTACATACGATTACACTACTAATATTTTATGTTTTTGGGTCCCTAACTTCATAGAGGGATCAAGAAAGAAGGAGTTCCACCCGAGCTTCCTCCTCCTCCCGATGTCGAGCTATACGGTGGGCATTAATTGTGAGGGAGATACACACATGTAAAGGGAGTTACAATGAATATATTAGCTACTGGATTGAAGTAATTTGAGTTTCATAACATTTACTTCCATGTATGTTACATACTTTAATATTTTAAGGCTTTTTTTGATGCGTGTGAATGAGATGCTCTTAATTTCTACCAATCAACATGTGGGTTTTAGTAGATAACTTGTGTTGTTCCGATTGGGTAACATAAGAATCCTTTTCTTACCCACTTTCATGAGAATTAAATCTGATTTTTATGATCTTATTCCATGTATAAGTTCTGGAACATGACAATATGATCGTTATGTCAAGGTTTGGTTCTTCAAGCAATGAAATAAAGGGTTAGGAATTAATCAGGATTCCAATTAATTTCTTCCAAATAATTACTCCAAAAATAAATTAAACTCCATGAATGATGAACTTGAAAGTGTGTAGTAAACTCACAATGAACCCTTTCATCTCATATTTTTTCAAACCCCATTTGGTTTCTCAACTTTTAAACATTCAATTAAGTAATTTCATCCTTAAACTATTTTCAAAACCACCCCTATTTTAGTACTACTTTGTAAAAACACACACTCTAAACCCACAAATTCTCCTTGAGAGATGACCTAGGGTCTTCCCTAGAATATAAATAAACATTAAAAACAAAATCAATTTGATGTATCATGAAAACAAGTCAAAGTTTTGCGCCGTTGATGGGGAGCACTTTGGTTTTTAGTGTTTTTTTATATGATTTTTGTAAATTTTGTGAATATTTATTTGTTTTATCTTATACATTTACCTATATCATTGTGTTCTTATTTATTTATTGAGTATGTTTTGTTCATGAAACGTTCTAATCTGGGAGATTTAACACCTTTCGAACCTGAACCGGAGAGGATCTTACGTCAATGGCTTCAAGACGCACACGACAACTCATTGAAGGAGGACACACCACAACATAAGAATTTTCCAAACCCCTCTTCTTCTAGAACCAAATTAGAACCTCAAATTAATGAGTATAAAATGGATTAAAACAATTGGACACTAAAAGAAATAACCTCTCCTGATGTTGACATCCAACCCACATATATTCAAATTCAAGGTGAGGCACCCAATTTTGAATTAAAATCTGGTCTAATTCACTTGTTTCCTAGATTTCATGGACTCACAGGAGAAGACCCACATAAACATTTAAAAGAATTTCATACTATGTGTTCAAAACAAAACCTAAAAATGTGGATTAAGAATAAGTAAAGCTTAGGGCATTTCTATTTTCATTAGAAGACACTGCGAAAGACTGACTTTATTATGTTAATTCACCAATAAGAGGGTGGGCGGACTTGTAACACCTTTTTCTTGAAAAATATTTCCTAACCTCTCGAACTGCAACAATAAGGAAATAAATTTGTGGAATAAGAAAATATCAAAGGGAAACACTTCATGAATATTGGGAAATATTTAGAAGATTATATTCAAGTTTTTGGCACCACCAACTATGTGATCACCTTTTAATTCAGTATTTTTATGAAGGTTTAATTCCAATTAATCATAAAAAGATTGATGCTACTGCAGGTGGTGCACTAGTGGATTAAACCCTAATTTTGTAAGAATCTTGATTGAGAACATGGCTCAAAACACTCAACAATTTGATAAAAGGTCTAGCGTACCCATTCTAGGTGTCCATGAGGTACAGAGTACTGAATTTGAGAAAAACGTGGACACAAAGTTAGAAGAGGTAAGTACCCTTTTAAGAAATCTCACTCTCTCCCAAGGGAAATCTCAATATCCTACTCCCATCCGTTGTGGAATCTTCTCTCTCGAAACCCATTATTCTGACCAATTCCCCCAATTGAGAGAAACTTCTGAGAGTTGCGAGGCAATCTTTCCAGGCCACCCCTATAACCAACCCTTTAGGCAAGAACCGTACTATCCATCCAATCTTGGGTGGAATGAAAACCAAGCCTACAGGAAAGGGGAGGTATTCAAACCAACCTCAACAACCATGGAACCAACATGGTTAGAGTATTCATCCACCACCACCACCAAGAAATCCTTGACCACCCCAAAGGAATTTCCATCCAACCCCTCCATAACCTGAGCCTATTCTAAGAGATATGATGAAGTAAATGGTTTCCAACAATCTCTAACTCCAAAAAACCCCTCAAGCAGCTATACAAGACCTTCAAAACCAAATTAGGCCAACATACTAACTCAGTGGGTGAAATTCAAAGTCATGGGTCAGGTAAACTGCCCACTCAACAAGTAGTTAACCCTATGGATAAATTGAATGTTAGTTCCATCACCCTTAGGAGTGGAAAACAGCTATAAAGTTAATTAATCATTCATTACAGTGATCCCCTACTAAGGAAACCTCCATCCTAACCATTAAAATTGTTGGAAATGTTGAAAATACTTATCCTAAGAAAAGACCTTCCAATGGAAAGAGTGTGTCTTTTGATGAGTCACCTAGCCCAACCATTCCTCTTCCATTTCTCCAAAGGGACACCCAACCTAGAAAACAAAAGGAAACTAAACATGGTAAAAAAATATTGGAAACTTTCAAAAAAGTGCAGGTTAACATCCCCTTGATTGATGCCGTGAAGAAAATTCAACGGTACTCCAAGTTTCTAAAGGAGATGTGTACACAACGAAGGAAACTTTGAGGTGATGAGAATGTGAGCATGTAGAGGAATGTTTTAGCATTGATAGAGCCATCGATTCTCACCAAGTGCAATGATCTTAGAACACTCTCAATTCCGTGAACAATAGGGAAGTATTCATTTTATAATTCTATGATTGATTTAGGTGATTCTCTAAATGCGCTGCCACACTCCATTTACTCTACATTAATGGTCAGAGAACTGAAGCCCACAAGAATTTTTGGTCTACTGGATAACTGGAGTACCACACCCCCTCTGGTGTGTTAGAGGATGTTCTTTTGGGGGTTCAAAATTTAATTTTTCCTACTGACTTTTATGTGCATAAAATGGAGGATTATAGGATGAATGGACATGACCCTATTATATTGGGGAGACCCTTCTTGAAAACCGCCAAAACCATAATTTATTCCCACAATGGTAGATTATCTATGGAGTTTGGTGGTGACATTGTCCACTTCAATATCCTTTATTCCATGAATAACCCCTTAGAATAACATTCCTCTCTCTCAATTAATTCTATAGATGTACTCCCTTCCCTTGAAAAAACACCATTTCATTACCCTGATCCCCTTTCTGAGTTTTCTTCACGAATAGAAACTCTAGGAAATGATTCATGCATTTATTGTTGTAGTGGTCTATAAAAGTGTCATGCATGTTCATTTATTGATGATTTCTTGAACACTGAGGATCCAATGACCATCGATGATACTACTAATCTTGTAAAAGCTAATTCCTCATCTGAGGATGATACTATTGAGCAGTTAGATGAGATCAGTGGCCTCTCACTTTCACACACACTTCCATAAATCAAAAATCCACCTGAATTGGAAGTAAAATAACTACCTCAAGATTTAAAATATTCATATCTTGAGAATGGAAAATAGATTCCCAATATCATTACTAGTTCAAACCCTCTTAATCATGAATTGAGATTGATTGAACTTTTGAGGGAGTATAAACAAGCTTTGGGATGGACACTTTCTGGCATTATTGGTATTAGTACATCAATTTGTATACATCACATATTGTTAAATTATGAGGCTAAACTAGTGATGGAATCACAACATTGACTGAACCCAAAACCTCCTAGATGTTTTGAAAAAGGACGTAACAAAATTATTAGCTACTGGATGTAAGGGTTGGTGTCCTGAGAACCAACTGTTTTGTACTTTGATTACATGAATGTTCACTTATTATATTATTCATTGTTCTACATGAATATAATATAATAATGTCCTGGAATATTTGTTGCATTAATAAGGTCATGGCAGATCCCCGCTATGATGAGAACCTTGAAATGCTATAACAATATTCTTAAATAAAGTTCTGCGATTGGATGACATACTATGATAGGACACATAGTATATAGACCGTCATGTGGGAGTACTCGTAAGAAGACGAGACTCTCTCTCATGGAGTTCGCACTTGGTAATCTCCACGATGGGAGATTATGAGAACAGACCCGCCAGTAGCAATTCCACATGTCTTGGTGTCATCAGACATTTCTATCTACGAGCATGTGTAATGGTCATTAGACTGGAAGATTATCATTAACTCATGTCATGACTCGCACACTTAGATTTACTGAAAAAAACCGTCACACAGACAGTTGGTGGGAAGTAGGGTACATTGGGTGTGTCACGAATGACATGTTGTTAATGGATAAGTCGAGGAAGGATTTTTCCCTTCCATTTATGGAAGTTGATATCTCGGCCCTTTGATTGAAATAGAACTGTCACATTAAATTCCATGGCCATGGTGTAAATGACGAGTTTATTTCAAGTAGTCAAAGAACGACGAATCAAGCATATAGGTTTATGACACTTCCATGAAACCTTCTTGATGAGATATTGAGACAAAGGGATTAAATTAAAAAGTAAGCGTTCGTATGTGGTGATACGTCAATGCAGCATCAACTTCTTTCTCTTGGGTGCCTTGACCCGTTGCTAGATAGTAATCTTGGACTTTAGGCAAGCCCGCCTAATTCCAATGAGAAAGAGGCATAGAGGGTCACACACTAAGTGTATTCAATTATCTGAAGTAGAATAAAGATTATTCCCGTACATGGTTTAATAATTATTCAAGGAAGCCTAAATCATTTGAATGATATAGGAAGAAGGAAGTGAGAAACAATATATACACGCCGTGTATTAAAGATTAAACGCCGTGTAGTTTTTCATGGAAAACAATTACACACCATGTATTAATAATTACACGCCGTGTAGTTTTCTTTATGGAAAGGAAATGAATAAATGAAAACAAGATATACACTCCGTGTACATTAAATGTAAACGCTGTGTAGTTTTCAATGAAAAACAAGTACACACCGTGTATTTATTAATACACACCATGTAGTTTTTCCAGTCAGGATTTTGAGGATATAATATTGTTTTAAATGATACTTATTATAATCAGCGTGGGCGCATGTCAAGGAATTAATTATTCGACATGGGGGTTTTAAATGAGAAGTCAATGAAATAAATAAAATGCATAACATGTTTATTTATTGTCATAACTCTACAACTTCAAACCTGATTATAAATATCCTCACAACCCCAAATCTTTTCCTACCCCACACACAACAATTCTGGAGAATTCATTCAAGGCCGAAAGAACCTCTTCCTCCAAGAATGCTTTCAAGACCGAGATAGATCCTCTTCCATCAGATCAAGACGATCTAAGGTGGACAACGCAAGAAAAGGTTTCTCCACGCTAGCACCCGAAAACTCCTTTGGTGACATCCCGGGATACGAGGTACACGTTTGGATCACCGCTAGAGGAAGTCTACACTTGGCTTCTGCGACGCAATGACGAATCACATCAGAACGTGATCAAGAACATCAACGAATAAAGAACACCCAAAAGGTATTTCTTTTCAATTGATTAAATTAATTATAATCAACTTGTAACGATCCTACCTTTTGGTTACGGGACTTTTCCTTTCTTTGTCCATTTCTATGATTCGATGCATGGAGACTGACGTTTATCGTTGTATTGATCCTAGATTGATCATTGTTAATGACAAAAAGCCAAGTGGGAACATTCACCCACACACTTCTGCTGTGCCCGGAACCTTCAAATGGTATCAGAGCGAGGTTACAACGTTGATTATAGTTATTTAATTTTCATTTATAATTTACGCATTTATATTTGATTCAATTCTAAATAAATCATTCTATAAATATAAATAAATGAGATCTGTACTTCCTCCTTCGTTTCTCAATTCATATCATAAAAACGACCTTTTAGTTTTAATTTTCATTAAAAATTAAAATGAGGAACTCATCCGGAGGAGCCTCTCTTTCTATCTGTACAACATGGGATTACATGGCGTGTAATTAAAACTACACGTCGTGTACTTAGGTTCAATGAACCGGAACTGGTCCACCAAACCACGCCGTGTGAATTGATTATACGTATATTTTAATCACGCCGTGTTGACCAGAATTGAACGGCATGTGGAAACCGGAATACATGACATGTATGTTAGAGCAACACGCCGTGTAGTCCGTTCCGGCCCAGGTGAAACCGTGTACGAAGATAAGCCGCGTATTGCGTACACGGGATCACCAGGCCGGTTACTGCGTAACAAGGAATTACACGCCGTGTATGATTTATCTACATGCCGTGTACTCCAAAATTTCAAAAGTAAAGAAAACACGCCAAAGCCCCCGGCGTGTACTTTGGATAAAGGGTGAAAAAAATACACACCGTGTAATTATAAACTACACGCCGTGTACTTTCCAGAAATGGAATTTCACCAGGTTTCCTCCAATGTACAAAGACCCGTACAAGAAATATGGATGATAAGAATCTCAAGTAAATTCAAAAAGGAATTTAAGATAATGAATTAATTAATTATAAGATCATAATTAAATAAATTCAAGCATGACTTATCTTAAATGAAAGAACGGTTAAAAGAATTTGAATTCTAAATATGCGTAAATGTCGTTGCATGCTATGGATGATCATGAGCTAGACCAAAGACCCTTTGGATGTGTATGGTTTAATTTAAATTTTTTGTCCTGCGGGCGTTCGTTCACAAAAATATAGGGCATGTACGCCCATGGTTTCTTTAATGTAAACCCATGTAATGGAGGATCTCCCAAGCCAGAGGAGACGGTTCAAATCCCAAAGACGAGGTGAAACCGATGCAAGAAGATACAAAGGTGGACAGGTGGGAGCTACAAAACCCAAACCATCAGGTTCAAGGTGTTTTCCCTAGGCCAGGGTTAGCTTATCAAAACTGCTAGATAAGCTAAACAAATAGAAGATCATGATCATGCCATCTTATTTTATTTCTGTCTGATTGCATGGTTTATTTATTATGTATGTGTTGTCGCGATCACATAATTAATAAAATTAACAAGCATGCAAAGTTGGAATAAAATAAAAACCGGACTATGTGTAAACATTATCAGAACATGGTTAATCACTTAAGCAAGAATCACTTAATATTAACAAGCATGTGATAATGCGAAAACTACGCATAAATGACTAAAATCCCTCAAAACCATATTAAGTCAGACCAAGCCTTCCTTTACCTGATTAAGGGAAAGACTCAATAAAACTATGTGTTTCACCAACCCTTGTTGGGACACTTACTTTTATAAAGGAAGACCTTATGAAAGGTTTCGGGTTGACTTAACCATATTACATCAAGAGAAGTAGCCCTTTCTAGACTTGTTGTAATATTAGAGGCAAGAGTTGAGGAAATCCAAGTCTGGATTTCAGGATTGGGGAGTCCACTCAACAGATGAAGGAACTATAAGCTCACAGTTGGTAAAGACCTACCTACCTAAATACCTTCAAATAGCTTGACCAACCCTTGTTGGGGTTATGCAAAGGGGAATATGGATCCTTGCCACTAGAATTTCAAAGAAACTGGACATTCCGAGTTCAATGGTGAGGGCCATTGGGACTTGATAAAATATTGGGAGAATTAATAAATTCATTTATTATTTTTCATAAAATGTAATCAAGAAAGTACTGATAAGTATGCTCTTTTAATTTGTAGAATCGAAATGACAAACTCATCAACCACATTTTCTCTGCGATCAATTCTAGATAAAGACAATATCCTCACCGGCAGTAACTTTTAGGAATGGTTTTGGAGCCTTCGGGTTATCCTATGCCATAAATGAAAGTTTTACATGCTGGAGTCCTCACTTCCTGATTATCCTACCCCAGGGGCGAGTGATGAAGATTTCCTGGTCTATGATCTACATTTGAACGACGCTCTTGACATTCAATGTTTGATGATATCATCGATGTCTAGTGATCTCATGAAGTCTCATGAAGACATGGATGCCTATAGAATGCTCGAGCTCTTCCGTGGTCTATACCAGGAGAGAGAAATATAGGAAAGGTTTGAGATATCCAAGGCTCTATTTCAGATAATGCTTGGAGAGGGTGCCCCAACTGGGCCTCATGTAGTCAAGCTCATTGGCTACATTGAGTGCTTGGAGGTTCTAGGGTTCAAACTCCCCGAAGAACTGGGCACCGATCTCATTCTTGCATCACTCACCCAGAGCTTCTCAAACTTTGTTGTTAATATCAACATGAACAACATTGAGAAGTCTCTATCTGATTTTTTATCCTTATTCGCCAAGTAGATAATGACATGAAGCGTGAAAAGCCTTCTGTCCTTATGGTGAATAAAAGGAAAGGGAAGACGAAGAGCTTTAAGCCCAAAGCTTCTTCAAGACCTTCCAAGAAAAGGAAGATCACATGGGAGGAACGAGAATAGGATGCTGTTTGTTTCACATGTGGGAAGAAGGGCCACAGGAAGAAAAACTGCACCCGTCCAATGAAGCAAGGGGAAGCTTCAGGTGCGTTTGTCATCGAACGCAATCTATATGTTTCTAAAAATTGGGTATTAGATACTGCTTGTGGTGCTCACATCTATATCTAAATACAAGAACCAAGTAGATTCAAGAATATTGACCGAGGGGAGGTAGATCTATGAGCAGCCAACAGAGCCAGACTTACTGCTTTAGCTATCGGAGACTACCACCTCACATTGCCAACTGGAATGATCTTGGTGTTAAAGGGTTGTTATTATGTGCCTTCTATAACCAAAAACATTATTTCAGTATCCAGATTAGATACTGATGGATTCATCTTCAAGTTTGGAAATGGATGTTGATACTTTTATAAATATAGCATTTGTTTTTGGTAGGGAACATTTATATAACGACTTTTATGTGTTAGACTACACAAACCAAGTAATGGAAATCGATGATAAAGTTAATTCACATGACTCATACCACACCCAACTTTGGAATTACCGACTAGGTCACGTCAATGAGAAACGTTTGACAAAATTACATCAAGATGGGTATTTAGATTCTTTCAAACTAAAACCACTTGGTGTATGTCATGCGTGTCTACAAGGGAAAATGACCAAAGCCCCATTTAGTAGGAAATGTGAAAGAGCTAAAGAGCTTCTATAATTAGTTCACACAGATGTGTGTGGGACATTAACAGTTGAGGCAAGGGGTGGGTTCTCATACTTCATAACTTTTACTGATGATTTTTGTAGATATGGATATATCTACTTAATGAGGTATAAGTCAGATTCTTTTGATCGGTTCAAAGAATACAAGAATGAAGTTGAGAACCAGCTTAATAAGAAGATTAAGAAACTCCACTCAAATAGAGGAGGAGAATTTCTTAATCAAGACTTCATTGATTTCTTACGGGAATTTGGGATTATATCTCAACTCACTCCTCCTTACACGCCACAATAGAATGGTGTAAGCGAAAGGAGTAACCACACCCTGTTGGACATGGTGAGATCAATGATGATTCATGCGATTCTTCCATTATCCTTTTGGGGATATGCATTACAATCAGAAACACACATACTAAACCAAGTACCAACAAAATCAATAAATGGTATTCTATACGAGTTATGGAGTGGACGCAAAGCCATGTTATAGAATTTACATGTGTGGGGTAGAAAAGCATTTGTTAAGGCCTCTTCAGGTAACAAACTTGCACCCCAGGGAACAAAGTTTATCTTTATAGGATATCCCAAGGAAACAAGGGGATATTACCTATACAACCCCTCAGAAAAAAATGTTATAGTGGCAAGACAACCCATATTCCTTGAGAGGGAGCACATCTCCAAAATAGATAGTGGGAGCAAGATAGACTTCGATGAAGTCGAGGCTCAAGATACACAGGAGTTGGTACAAGAACAGATTCCACAAAGCCCCGTGGAAGAATAATCTGTTCCAGAGACACAAGAACTGTGTAAGAGCACGAGAGAGGTGAGAGAACCAGAACGATATGGTTTTCTTGTCACCAAGGATGGTGACTCCTTATTGGTTGACAATGATGATCCTCTTACCTACAAGGAAGCAGTTGAAGGCACAAACGTTTCCAAGTGGAAAGAATCCATGAATTTTGAAATGGATTCCATGTACCAAAACCAAGTCTGGATTTTAGTATATCATCCAGTTGATATAAATCCTATTGGTAATAAATGGGTATTCAAGAAGAAACTGTACATGGAGGGGCAAGTCAGCACCTACAAGGCATGACTGGTTGCAAAAGGTTTTAAACAGCGTCAAGGAATTGACTATGATGAAACCTTTTCACTGGTTGCGATGCTGAAATCCATCATAATCCTATTGGCCATTACTGCTTACCATGACTATGAAATTTGGCAAATGGATGTCAAAACATCATTCCTTAACGGGAACCTCTAGGAATATGTCTACATGACACAACCTGAAGGGTTTGTGACTCCAAAGGATGCCACCAAGGTATGCAAGTTGTAGAAATACATTTATGGATTAAAGAAAGCATCAATGTCAAGGAAAATTCGTTTTGATGAAGCTATAACAGAATTTGGCTTTGTTAGGAACGAATGTGAGACTTGTGTCTACAAGAGGTTTAGTGGGAGTGCAGTCATTTTACTAATAGTATATGTTGATGACATATTACTAATTGGAAATGAAGTACCTGTCTTATAGTTAGTTAAGGAATGGTTTCATAAATTCTTCTCCATGAAAGACTTGGGCGAGGCAGCAAATATTCTTGGGATCAAGATCCATCGTGATAGATCCAAGAGAATGATGGGCCTGAGTAAAAGTATATACATTGACAAGATACTGAAGAGATTCAGTATGGAAAAATCTAAGAAGGGATTGTTTCCAGTGTCACATGGCATTCATCTTTCCAAGAAAATGTGTCCTCAGACACATGAGGAAAGAAAGAGAATGTCAAGGATCCCTTACGCATCCGCGATTGGGTCAGTCATGTATGCTATGCTTTGTACGAGGCTAGATGTTGCTTACACATTAAGTGTGGTAGGCAGATATCAAGCTGATCCAGGAGACTGCCATCGGATGGCAGTCAAGACTATCCTTAAGTATTTGAGGCGTACTAAGGATATGTTCCTGGTTTATGGAGGAGATGAGGAACTAGTCATCAGAGGACATGTAGATGCTAGTTTCCAGACTGATCAAGATGACATCAAGTCGCAGACTGGATACATCATCAGTTTTAATGGAGGTGTAGTGAGTTGGAAGAGCTCAAAGCAAAGTGTGGTGGCAGATTCTACAGTGGAGTCCGAGTATATCGCAGCTTCTGAGGCAGCTAAAGAAGTAGTATGGATGCGAAGCATCGTCCAAGAGCTAAATGTATTACCGAGCATTAAAGATCCTATCACACTCTATTGTGATAATACTGCAGCGGTGGCACTTGAAAAAGAGCCAAGGTCACATCAGTGGACAAAGCACATACTTCGGAAGTATCATCTCTTGAGGGATTTTTCTCAGAGAGGTGAAGTTGCAGTGAGCAGTATTTCCACGGAAGACAATGTGGCGGACCCCTTAACTAAAGCCTTGACTCAGCAGAAACATGATCATCATGTGAGCTCTAGCAGACTAAAAGTCATAGGCACTTGGCTCTAGTCCAAGTGGGAGTTTGTAAGGGTTGGTGTCCTGAGAACCAACTGTTTTGTACTTTGATTAGATGAATGTTCACTTATTATATTGTTCATTTTTCAACATGAATATAATATAATAATGTCCTTGAATATTTGTTGCATTAATAAGGTCATGGAAGATCCCCGCTATAACGAGAACCTTGAAATTCTATAACAATATTCTTAAATAAAGTTCTATGTTTGGATGAGATACTATGATAGGACACATAGTATACAAACCGTCATGTGCGAGTACTCGTAAGAAGACGAGACTCTCTCTCATGGAGTTCGCACTTGGTAATCTCCAAGATGGGATATTATGAGAACAGACCTGCTAGTAGCAATTCTGCATATCTTGGTGTCATCAGACATTGCAATCTACGAGCGTGTGTAATGGTCCTTAGACTGGAATATTATAATTAAATCATGTCATGACTCGCGCACTTAGATTTACTGATGAAAACCGTCACATAGACAGTTGGTAGGAAGTAGGGTACGTTGGGTGTGTCACGAATGACATGTTGTTAATGGATAAGTCGATGAAGGATTTTCCCCTTCCATTTATGGAAGTTGATATCTCGGACCTTTGATTGAAATAGAACTGTTGCATTAAATTCCATGGCCACGGTGTAAACGACGAGTTTATTTCAGGTAGTCAAAGAACAACGAATCAAGCATATAGGTTTATGACACTGCCATGAAACCTGCTTAATGAGATATTGAGACAAAGGGATTAAATTATATAGTAAGCGTTTGTATGAGGTGATACGTCAATACAGTGTCAACTTCTTTCTCTTGGGTGCCTTGACCTATTGCTAGAAAGTAATCTTGGACTTTAGGCAAGCCCGCCTAATGCCAACGAGAAAGAGGCCTAGAGGGTCACACACTAAGTGTATTCAAGTATCTCAAGTAGAATAATGATTATTCCCATATGTGGTTTAATAATTATTTAAGGAAGCCTAAATTGTTTTAACGATGGATGAAGAAGGAAGTGAAAAACAAGATATACACGCCATGTATTAAAGATTACACGCTGTGTAGTTTTTCATAGAAAACAAGTACACACCGTGTATTAAAAACTACATGCCGTGTAGTTTTCTTTATGGAAAGTAAATTAATAAATGAAAACAAGATATACTCTCCGTGTACATTGAATATACACATCATGTAGTTTTCAATGAAAAACAAGTACACGCCATGCATTTATTAATACACACCGTGTAGTTTTTCCAGTCGGGATTTTGATGATATAATATTGTTTTAAATGATATTTATTATAATCAGTGTGGGCGCATGTCAAGGAATTAATTATTCGACATGGGGGTTTTAAATAAGAAGTCAATTAAATAAATAAAATGCGTAATACGTTTATTTATTTTCAAAACTCTACAACCACAAACCTGATTATAAATATCTTCACAACCCCAACTCTTTTCCTACCCCACACACAACAATTATGGAGAATTCTTTCAAGGCCGAAAGAATCTCTTCCTCCAAGAACGATCTCAAGACCGAGAGAGATCCTCTTACATCGGATCAATATTATCTAAGGCGAACAACGCAAGCAAATGTTTCTCCACGCTAGCACCTGGAGACTCCTTTGGCGACATCCTGAGATATGAGGTACATGTGTGGATCACTGCTAGAGGAAGTCTACACTTGGATTCTGCAACGCAATGACGAATCACATCAGAACGTGATCAAGAACATCAATGAAGAAAAAACACACAAAAGGTATTTCTTTTCAGTTGATTAAATTAATTATAATCAACTTTTAATGATCCAACAATTTGGTTCTGGGACTTTTCCTTTCTTTGTCCATTTCTATGATTCGATCTGTGGAGACTGGAGTTTATCATCGTATTGATCCCAGATTGATCACTGTTAATGACAAAACTCCAAGTGGGCACATCCACCCACGCGCTCCCGCTATGCCCAGAACCTTCACTGGAATCATTTAGCCTATCTCTGATAGCCAATGGGTCAGTGCCATTATAGTAGTTCCTAAAAAAAATGGCCTTACAGTAATCAAAAATGAAAATAATGAATCGGTTCCAACTCATGTGCAGAATAGTTGGCGTGTATGTATATACTATCACCGACTAAACCAACACACTAGGAAGGAGTATTTCCCTCATCCATTAATTCACCAAATTCTAGAGAGGCTAGCAGGTAAGTCCCACTATTATTTACATGATAGGTATTCTGGATGCTTTTAGTTCCATATTTCCCCAAGGATCATGAAAAGACAAACTTCACTTTCCCCTTTTTCCCATTTGCATATAGGAAAATTTCATTTGGTCTCTGTAGTGCTCCGGGTAATTTCTAGCGATGCATGGTTAGTATTTTATTGGATTACCTAGAGAATTTTATGGAATTTTTCATGGATGATTTCACTATTTATGGATCCTATTTTAATGAATGTTTAAGTAGTCTTGGTTTAATTCTATGTCGCTGTATTAAAAATAATCTTGTATTAAATTATGAGAAATTCTATTTCATGGTGAGACATGGTATAGTTTTGGGGAATGCCATTTCTGGGGATGGTATCCATGTATAAAAATCTAAATTGGATGTCATTTCTTCATTACCATTCCCAAAAAATTTACAGGATGAGCAGTATTTCCTAGGTCATGCAATATTTTACCTTCATTTCATTGATTACTTTAGTAAAATTTCACTCCCCATCTTTCGATTACTCAAAAAAGAAAAAGAATTTGTTTTTGATAAAGAATGTGAAGAAGATTTTAATAAGTTAAAATGGAGTCTCACATCACCCCTGATAATCCAACCACCTTAGTGGGATTTACCATTTGAGCTCATGCATGATGCCTCTAACTATGTAGTTGTGACACTCTTGTCACAAAGGGTCGATCGAGATCCACATGTCATTGCCTATGCCTCACGTACTTTGGATACTTCCTAAGAAAACTACACCACAACTCTCTGCCTTGGACAAATTTAGTTCATATGTTTTGTGTTCCAAAGTCATCGTGTCCTCAGACCATGCAACCCTCCGATATCTCCTTATGAAAATGGAATCCAAGCCACACCTCATTCACTGGATCCTCCTCCTTCAAGAATTTAATCTAGATATTAGAGATAAAAAAGGAGTAGAGAATATGGTGGATGACCATATCAGTATGATTCCCCCATCCTCAAACATTGAATCATTCCCCTGTATTCCTATAAATGATATGTTTCTCGATGATAAATTGTACCAAGTGCAAGATGTTATTATTTGATATGCTGAAATTGTAAATTATTTGGTTACATCTTGCATTCCTACTAATTTCAATAAAAACCAAGCCAATCATCTAAAACACAAGTCTCGTTGGTACATTTGGGATGACCCCTACCTCTGGCACACATGTAGTGATCATGTACTTAGGTGTTGTGTTACCAATAGTGAGTTTCAGTATGTCTATCGATTCTTCCACACTCTTTCTTATGGGGGCCACTTTGGTCCCCAATAGACTGCTTTCCTGGTCCTTGATTCTAGTCTCTTTTGGCCAACATTTTTTTGGGATGCCCATGATTTTTTCCAATCCTGTCCTCATTGTCAAAGAATGAAGAATGTCTCAAAAAAAATTAAATTCCACAACAACCATTGCTCTTTAATGACATTTTTTATGTTTGGGGAATTGACTTTATGTGTCCATTTCCAAATTCCTTTGGAAAAGTTTACATTCTTTTGGTGGTCGATTATACACCAAAATGGGAAGAGGCACAAACCACAAGGATAGATGATTCCAAAATAGTTGTGGAATTTTTGAGAACTCATATATTTTGTAGGTTTGGATTTCCTAGGTTCATCATTAGTGACCTGGGTTCTCATTTCTAAAACTGAACAATGAGATCACTTTTGCGTCGGTATGGGGTCAGTCATAGAGTGTCTACTGCATATCACCCATAGAACAATGGTCAAGCTGAGGTGTCAAATAGAGAGGTAAAATCAATTCTTGAAAAAATGGTTCACCCAAATAGAAAAGATTGGAGTCTTCAACTTGATGATTCATTATAGGCCTACCATACTACTTTCAAAACTCCCATTGGAATGTCACCATATCATTTTGTTTTTGGAATGAGTAGTGACCTACCTATTGAGATTGATTGCGGTGCCTACTGGGCCATCAAAAAATGAAATTATAATCTTTCAAGTGCAGGTTCTCAAAGGAAGTTTCAGATTAAAGAGTTGGAGGAAATGAGAAGAGATGCATAGGAAAACACCAAGATTTATAAGGAGGGAACCAAGGATGTCCACGACCATATTATACTGAATCATTAGTTCCACATTGGGAAGAAGGTCATACTTTATAATTCAAGGCTGATGTTGCATCAAGGAAAGCTTCATTCTCACTGGTTTGGACCATACATTGTAATTAATGTATCTCTATTTGGTGTTGTTCAGGTTCAAAATGATGAAACCAAGAAAACCTTCACTGTAAATGGGCAGCGGCTGAAGCACTTCCACTAAGCCCTTCCAAAGTTCCCGATAGAGGAATTTTGTATTCAAGAAGAAACATTCTAGTGCAACACACCATGTTTTATACTTCCTTCTCACATTCTCAATTAATATTGTGAGGACACTGCACATTCTAGGTGTGGGGTGATGGGTAAATTTTTGGGTTAGTTAGAAATTTTCATTGTCTTTTATCTTTCTTCTCTTTTTCACCTTCTTTATAGTATTTTTACTTTTCCCCATCTTGTTGAGTTTATTAATATTTTCATCGTATTTCTTATTTCTTTTCTTTTTTAAATTATTTATAATATTTTTACTTCGCGCACCTTTATGGTCACCGAATCAGGGAACATACAGAAAATGCATGTTGAATTTTTTTATTCCATGTTGATTTAATATATGATAAAAAAACCTGTTTTTACTTTGTATTGAATGTTTTTATGAATTTAACATTAGGGAGTGATTTTTAGTGAATTGGTTTTCTGTCAATGATATAAATGGTTCTATCATTGTAAAACATTTTAGATGATTGATGCCCCTTGTGTGAGTAGTTTTTGGAAAAAATGTGTAACTAATACCTCCACACATTTTTTTGAACCAAACCACAAAGTGTGAATATTTTTTACTTAATATAAGGTAAATATATTTTAGGTTAATATTATTAACTTTAAATGATATTTCCATACATTTGTTCCTTATCTGATCTGTTTCATTACTATACCAGATAGACCTATGCATGTGTACCTAATGTCCGACTATTGTACTCCCTCAATAAAATTGGGTTGTGTCTTGGGTTGGTCAAAAACTAGACCTCCTCAACCTTTGATCTTATTATAACTATTGCAATTAGTGTCGTGAGTAGATCAAACAAGGGTTGAGAGATGAGTGTGATATTTGTTCCAAATGAAACTTTAAAAAAAATAAGGGGAGTGATGAAAAGTGCAACATATGGGAATATCTAAGTTAGGATATTATGTTTTGACTTCTAGGAATGCTTAAGTGAGTGAGTATTGAAATATGATTGAAAAGGATGTAGGTATGGTTCAGTGAAAAAAATCATTTAAAGCTGAATAATGTTAAAATAACCTATATTTATTGGATAGAAAGTGGAAAGAATAACATGGAATGGTTTTCACACACACACATGGAGAGTTAGTGTAATGGTTTAATTTTAAATTCCTCGCTCAATTTGTTATCATAAATCTATTTTAATTTCATTACGATATGATTTATGAGACATATTTTTCCATTTTCACTAGGAAGAACTCCTTGGTGTGGTTCGTTCATTGATCACATTACATTAATGAATTTAAATTAACTCAAATGTTAAATCTTCATGATGTTGGGAATATATACATGCATCATTTTTTGGATATGAGACTCTTCCCATGAGTCCAAATGTTTAGCTGTGGGGGTGTGATTGTATAGCGATTCACTATTCAATTCCACCCTTACACTATTGTTTTAAACTAGTTTTGTAATGAATATTAAAAATATAATAATAAATTTAAATTCATGTTTTCTTCAATGAATTTATATTTATCATGGTTAAAATGGTCAATTATACTTGTTTTGATATTTTTATAGGAGGTGGAGGTGATTTGGAGGCCCAAAGATCATCCAGAAGAAAAATGGCCCAAAATGCATGGCATCCCATGGACATATGTACAGTGTTTTGGCCATTTCGAGAATTCCATGCATCCAAATGGGATGAAACTTTGTGGCAATCTCCAAATAATCATGGTATACATCTCTTATTAAGGAATCGAATCCGAATTCAGCATCCTAGTGGCCCATCCGAACCATTCTGTCCCAGGGATAGAACATGCTCGAATTCAAAAAAGTATTTGGGTCTTTTGACCATATCTCCCAATACAGTTGTCTATTGGTCGACAAATTTGATAGGGATACATTCATGAGGACTTCCAACAACTCTTCCCTTTTGGTCAAGTCGTGATATGGCTTTATACTATTCCAGAACTGAGACACAAGTGGTATCTCAAAAACTAGGTGCCCAAAACCATGTCTCATTTTGGCTATAAAAAGGCACCACGAGAACCTCATTTGTATGATCATCTAAGGAGTGAAGTTATTCTAATTTGGTGTTATAGAGTAGTCCTCTATCCTCATAGGGGGATCAAGAATAAAGAATGAGTTCCACCCAGACTTCCTCCTCCTCCCGATGTCGAGCTAAATAGTGGGTGTTCGTTGTGAGGGAGCTACACACATGTCAAGGGAGTTCCGATGCATATATTAGATACTAGTTTGGATAAATTTGGGTGTTGAAACATTTCTTTCCATGTATCTTTCATTATTTCGTATTTGAATTCCTTTTTTGATGTTTGTGAATGATATGCTCTTAATTTCTAACCGATCGACATGAGGTTTTGAGTGATTGACTTGTGTTATTTCGATTGGGTAACACAAGAATCCTTTTCTTACCAAATTTCATTAGAATTAAATCTACTTTGGAAGCTCTTATTCCACACATAAGTTATGGACCTTGACAATACAATTGTTATGTAAAGTTTTGGTTCATCAAGCAATAAAATAAAGCCTTAGGAATTAATTGGGATTCCAATTAAATTCAACTATAGAATTACTCCAAACCTAAAATAATATCCAAGAATTATGAATTAGAAAGTTTTTATTGAACTAAAAATTAACCTTTTTATCTCATATTTTTCCAAACCAATTTGGTTTCTCATCTTTTAAACTTGCAATTAAGTAATTTAATTCTAAAACTATATTCAAAGCCACCACTATTTAATACTTCTTAGTGAAAACACACACTATAAACCCAACAATTCTCCTTGAGAGATGACCCAGAGTCTACCCTAGACTATAAATCAACCTTAAAAACATAATCAATTTGACATGTCATGACAATGCATGATCACACCAACTAAAATTTGGTATCAAAGGCTTTCAAAATATTTGAAACTGTTATTTTTATTGTATTTTAAATATATTAAATTTAGTTCAATTATAAATTTAGTTCTTTAAATTGATAATAGATATGAATGTTCAACTACCAACATAACCCCTTTTGTTAATGGAAATAATTATGCTCAATTAAATATAAAGATTAATGTGCAAATTGAAATAAAGGGATTTGAAATATAGTCTGCTATAGAAGATAAATATGTAATACCTACTACTAAAAGATCCACATGGTATAATGAAACTAAAACTACCTAAAATAATAATTGTAAAGCCATGAATTCCTGTTACTATTATTTAGATGATGAATAGTTAAATTGGATATCTTCTTGTAAAATAGCTTATGAAATATAGGATACATTACCTATTTCTCATGAAGGAACTACTAATGTTAAATAAATGAGATTGAATACCTATATAATAAAATATGATACACTCAATATGAAATTCAATGAGATGATTTATGATATGTAACATAGGTTTAATGAGATAGTGAATATAATTAGCACCTTAGAAAATCCTATTTCAAACAAAGATAAAATAACATGACGATTGAGTTGTCTTTTAGAGGAATGGGGGGATTAGTTTCAATAAGAAAATCATGTTATATCGTCAAACTAACTATTAAGAAGTTTATAGGGAAGCTAGTGACGTATGGGGAATAGATAAAGTTAATTGTGAAGAGGAAGATAAACTAAAGTGGAAATTTGAAACCTCTAAGAACACTACATCAAAAAATAAATAAAAGGAAAAAGTACAAGCTAAAATCTCTTGTGATAAGGATTAGACATCCACCAGTGATAAGGAGATAGACCATTTAGCCAAAATATTTAATAAATTCTATAATAAAAAGAAATTATTTAGGAAATCAAGTTAAAATGGGAAGTACAACATTATAGGGAATTGGAAGAAAGACCAGAAATGAGATGATAATTCAAATGACATTACCTATTATGAGTGAATAAGAAACGTAAACATAAAGGAAAAATATCCCAAGTTAATGTACACAACAAATTATGTTGATAAAAAAAGAAGTATAAGAAAGCAATGCAAGACACCTGAAGTACCTATGAGGATAACTCTATTGTCTCAGACTGAAGTCATGATGAACATCCTAACAGAGAAAATATGCACTTCATGAAAAACATATCTAAGGTACCTACTATCTCTTATATACATAATTTTGATTATTATAGAGATGATAATAATTATTATGACATGAAAATTGAATAAATTATTAAATACTATAAAATTATTGAATATACCTTCAATGATCTGAAATATAAATACAAAATTCTAGTGAAGCAACATGCTTTATCTTATAATATCAAAAATATTTCTCTATAGAAAAATAAAAAAATTATCTATTATTGAAAGAAAATACTGAACTAAATTTGTCTAATGAGAAATTAAAGAAAGGATTAGAGAGTTCTAATAATGTTAGAGAAACTCTCACTCAAATACTATTTAAAAACTTACACCTAAGTATATTACTAGTCTAAGTTGTCAACAAGGACAAAGGAGAGTAGTCCAGATCATATTTTTTCCTAAATCAATTTTTGGAAATTATATTACTAGTTATTATTCAAGTTTAGATAATAAATTTTTTATTTGAAATATTTTACAATATTCTTATCGAAAACCCATAAAAAAAATATGTGTTCTTAAATCTCTCATCACTAATATTTCTGGACCCAAGAAATTTTGGGCACCAAAATAATTTTTCATATAAAATTATTTTTTCACGTTCAGGTCCATGTATATAGACATAGTTTATCCCATTAAGACTATAAACAATATATGTTTCAAACAAGTCAATTCAAACCAACTTAAGAGGTTGAGAAGTTGAAAATTATTTCTTTAATTTAAAAGATATTTTGTGTTGTTTATATTTTTGATAGGGGTTACATAATTTATCATTTGATAATTAAATTTTAGTTAGATACCTGAAAAACCCTTTCCTAGTAAAGTTTATATGTGAATAAATATTAAAGTGGCCTAGTCTCTTATGAAAAATCCAAGAGTCTTTATGAAAGGTACTTAAAGAAGAAACATTTTTTGAAATTAAATAATCAATATTAATAATATATACAATTTCATTTATTAAATCAGTAAAAAATATATCATTTTTTGAATTAAAAAAAATACAAGAAGTATTTTAAAATTTCACATGAAAACTATCATCACATAGCTGTACAATGCTAATCATATTGTATTTTAATCTATAAAAATCACTTTAGAAATTAAAACCGAGTTAGACTAACTAATTTGGCCAAGGATGATGATTCTCCATTTATTATTGTCACCAAAGGTGACATTTCCACTCTCAACCTTTATCATGTTCTTAAAGATTGATTAATCTATTGTCATATCACTAGAATAACTGGGGTCCAAGAAACCTTATATTTTTACAGGATCTCTTAAAGTAACCATGGTCGTGAGTTTAAAAATCAATAATTTGAATTATTTCTCTCACAAAATGGTTATAACCATAAGTTATCTACTCTTAGGACCCCCAACTGAATGGATTTTTAGAAAAGTGAAATAGGACCCTTCAAGAGATAGCCTGGAAAATGATTAATGAATATGACTTACCTATCAACTTTTGGGAAAAGATTGTGAATATAAACTTTTATATAATTAATATGGTCTTAATTAAACCACTTTTAAAGAAAACCCGTTATAATATTTGGAAGAATAAGAAACCAATGTTCATTTAATTTAGATTTTTTGGATGAAAGTCCTTTATTTCTAACACAATGGATAATCTTGAAAATTTTTTGTCCAAGAGTGATGGATGAATTTTCCTTGGTTATTCAACATCTATTAAATCCTATAGAATGTTTAAAAAAATAACCAAGACTACAAAAGTCTCTTTCTATATCAAGATTTATGATATAGATCCTCATGATCCTAAAACACTTTTATAAAACTATGAGGTTGATTTATAAAATTTTTACATAAATGAAAAACCTATTGATTATACTGTAAACACTGATGAAAAATAATCCAGTTCCAAGGAACTTCTAGAACTAGAACTAGAAACTGTAGTAGACTATAAGGTGACCAAACCTTTTTTTTATAGAGCAGTTAGGACTCAACCATTAGATGTTGTAGTTGGAGACACATATAGAGTTAAAATTAATGTAGATTCTATAAGAAACTAGGTTTAATATCAATCATTCTTATAACATCATGAACCTAAGAACAACACTAATGTAATTAATGATGAATTATGGGTAATGGATATGCAATAAGAACTTAATCAATTTGAAAAAATAAATTTTGGGTACATATTGATAGACCTAACAACACCTTAACTATAGGAACTAGATGGGTGTTTAGAAACAAGGTTGATAAATTTATAGCAATAGTAAGAAACAGGGCTTTATAAGTCGCATAAGGGTATAGTCAAGAAGAGTGTATAGAGTATGAGGAATCCTTTGAACCTATAGCCAATCATGAATCCATGATAATAATGCAGTCCTATATATAACATTTATATATTAAAATATATCAAATGGATGTCAGTAGTGAAGTCTTGAATGGGTATATAATTGAGGTTGTTTTTTTGACCCCCCCATTTTTTAAAATACTCATTTTATATATTGTGGTTTGAAACTAACAAAATCACTGTACTGTTTAAAACAATCTCTTAGATCTTGGTATTATAGGATCAAATCTTTTCTTATTTCTAAAATATTTTCAAAATATATAAGTGATCCTACCTTATTTAAAAGATTAATTTCAAAATATTTTTTAATTGTTCAAATATTTGTAGATGATATTATCTTTAGATATGTTAAAAATTATTTACGTATTGATTTTTTCAAATATGATAAAAAATGATTTTGAAATTAGTATAATGGGTGAACTAAAATTATTTCATGGTTTACTGATTTTTCAAAATAAACAAGGAATTACATAAAATCAATGTATGTACACTAAACACATTTTAAAAACATTTGGTTTGGATAATACAAATATTAGTGCCACTCCTTTGAGTACCACCAATAAGTTGGATCTTGATGATGCTAAGAAATCAGTGGATTAAAATAGTTATAGAGGTATGATTGGAAGTATTCTATACATAAATACTATGTGACCTAACATCATGTTTAGTGTGGGTATGTGTGCTTGTTTTCCAACAAACCCAAAATGTTCACATTTACTTACTGTTAAAAGGATGTTCAAATACCTCAAATATAAATCCAATTTCGGATTTTTCTATCCTATAAGACAAGAAGTTGACTTGGATAGTTATTTAAATTCTGATTTTGGTGGTTATAAGTAAGATAAAAAATAAACTATGGAACATTTCATCTTTTATTAATGTATCTAGTGTATTAGTGTCGTAATAAACAAAATTTTGTTTCACTCTATACTACTGAAGTTGAATACATAGCTAGAGGAAACTGTTGTGCTCAGATTTTTTGGAGTTTATAGACTCTACTACACTATGGAAATCAATTATGATGTGCTCCAATAAATTTTAAAAACACAAGTGATATAAACATTTCTATGAAACCTATATCTCACTCTAGAACAAAACACAATGATGTACTAAATCACTTTTTGAGATATCATTTTCAAAAGGGTGATATTACTTTTGAGTACATTGGCACTGAAGATCATATTGTTGATATTTTTACTAATCCATTAAATTATAAGAGTATGAACTACATAAAACATGAATTATGAATGATTTATTTTGGTTAAAATTATTTTTATAGGGACCCACTGTTATCCGCTGTTTGAGTTTACCATCCGATGGAGTAAACCGACCATTGGATCAACCCAGTATTGGAATTTAATTCTCCAATTGTACTTTTTATTTATGAGTTAAATATTTAATTTATTTATGATTTAAATTTTATTTCATTTTTTGGGGGTTTTTAATCCTTAAATGTTATAAATTATACATTTAGTATAATTTTGATTCTCTCTCCCTCACACTATACCTTTAAACTTTGCAAAGAACCTTTCTATCCAGATTATTGGCCTTCCATCGACATCGTACAAACCTTCCACCTTGTTGGAAATGGTTAGAGTGAAGAGAGTAGTAGTGTTATATACTAATAATTCAAATCCTTCAAAGAAGAATATATAATAATCTAGTTTCCTAGATATATTTTCGTGGAACCCACAACTCACGAAGCATACAGTGACACCTGAAAAGTAAGTAAATGATGAGTGGATTCTGTGGAGAATATATTCAATGCTAAGAGTAATTTAAGACCAAGGATGGGTAGAGTGGATATTGAGTAATGAGAGGTCAGTTTATCCTAGGTTAGTGCATCTATTCAATTATAATATCATGTTTAGATTTGGAGAATAAAAAAACTGGGATCGAAGTAGGATAAATGGGGTGAAAGTAGTGTTCTCTTCAAGTCGATGGGAAATATGTGTGAAGTACATCATGGAGTCTCAAATGATTATCAATGATCAATTTCAAGTCATAGTGATTCTTTTAACTATGAGGTTTCCTTATCTGAGCTGACTAGAGATGGGAATTTGAGAAGTCCGGTTGCAACTGAGATTGATGGTGAGTGGCGTCTACTATTAATGTTTATTCAGTCTATTTTGTTCCTAGGAAAATGTCATTTTAGTTGAATTCTATACCAAGATGAGTAACTACAATACATCATTAAAAGGGGAGATAAAATAAATTTATGTATATATTTTATGATTCATATGATGGATATGTGTAAGACATGTTTTAGGTCAAACTCCCAAAATTATACCTTGTTCAGTTTGACCGTGCTAGAGGTTAAGGTATTGGTTGATGGGGAAAAAGAAACCATGGTGAACTATGGAGGTTTTTTATTAATAAAGGTCATTTTTAAGATAATGAAAATTAATTGGAACCCCTGGAAGTGGATATGGATTGATGATATTTTAAATATTTATATGGATTTCAATCCTATTGATCACCCATCAAGGACGAAGAATATTTTAGATCCTAGCAGAGTACAAGATGAAGTCGTAGTGTATTATAATGAGGAACATTAAGAAGTAGAGGAGGTTTCATCTTTTGGTGACAATGAGAATAAAATTTCGATTGTTGAGGGTAGTGATCCTGACATACGTAAGATCCATCATGATGTAACTTTCGGTTCAGCCACTACTCTTGGATATCTCACTGTTATAGAGACTCTATTGAGTGATGGAAGTGGGGAAGAGGAAATTGAGGTTTCTGGAGAGGTATAACATAAAAGTGAATTTAGATCTTCTGATGATGTTGTATCTCTTTATGATGATTAAAATTAATATGAAAATAAAAGTGATACAGAGGATGATGATAATATGGATAACTATTAAGATAAGGAATAAATATTGAATAAGAAGAAGATAGTGGAAAACAAAGAGATGGTAATAAAGAAGAAGTAAAAGATAAGGAAGATGGATATAGAAAAGATGAGGGAGGTAGTGATGTTGATTACAGTGATGGTGGGTCAGATCATGATGGTCTAGATAGACATATTGGTGTTGAGGATGTTGATATGCCTCAAGAACTTATTTCATATTTAGGCTTGTTTACAGCTTCTATGTTTAAGGAGAGACTGGGATTACTTCCAGATGATAAAGTTTCTATAGATGAGTTAGAAGCATCTGTAGAGGGGGAGGAATCCCCAAGCCTTGTTAGTCACCTTGATAAGACAACATTTGATGAGTAGATAACTATTGAGCCAACATCCATTGAGAAAAATTTCATGTCATCATCCAGGATGGATTTCACCAACTTTAATTAATGATAGAAGTACCCTAGTCATGTTAGAATTGGATTGAATTATACTGAATCTAATGATTAGATACATATGGTTCCTATTAGAATGAATATAGATCCTAAGGGACCCATGGTAGAATGGATAAATGATGGAGGATAGATACAAAGGTTTCCTTCAGTTATGCATGCTAGATCTGAGCCTCTAGAGGCTACTACCACTGAGAGATATTTTTCACCATTTCCTACTCCTTTTGTTGCTAATATACCTATAGATGTGGTTACTATATCAAACTTAATGGATTTTAGGGAAAGTATTTCTTCTAATTATGAGATTATTTGGAAGAATCACCCTCTTTTGATCACAAATCCTAGTGGGAAATATGCTAGACAATCGTTAATACTTGCGATTCAACACATTTATCCTAAATTAAGGAATCATATTTCAGAATTAGAGATAGAGAATAGAATACTTTACAATGATATAAAGTCTTTAATATCAGTGATGGAGGGGATGAAATATTCTTTTTATTAAAGTATTGATTCCTTTACTGGAGAGGTTGGAGTCACTGCATTCTGTGCCTTCCACTTCGAGTGCTCCAACTCCCACTCTTTCCTTGCATGTTGAGCTAGTCCGATCAGTTGTTAGGTAAGATAGTCGATCTATTTCAGGTGATGTTCTATATATACCTAAAGATATTTTGAGTCAAATTATTCATAAAATTGATCATGTTTATAAAATTGTTAAGGTATGTCTCAATTATGTGAGAGCTGATTGAGAGACTTTTACAAAGGCAATATCCCAATGAAGTGAGAGAAAATTGAGAGACTATTACAAAGTCAATAAATTATTACCTTTTGAGGATATACACCAAGTATGAGATCAAATAACATATAAAGTTCCTTAATGAGAACCTCAAGATGCTATTCCAGTGACTTCTCATCTCACTTATCTAGCCACTAATCTAGAGATGCTTAGAGAAACTATTACTAGAGAACCTCAAGAAACTTTACCTACTTGGTTCCAAACCTTCAATTTGGATCTTAGATAATATGTATAACATTTTAAACTATTATTATCTGAGAGCCTCCTTATCTACCTGATATACCTAGAGCCACAACCACATCTATGTTATCTTCTACAACTACCCTTTCTACTTCTGAGAAGGAAAAAAAACCTCTTGTTCCTACCACTTTGTATGGGAAGCATTGAAATTAGGCTTTGTTTTTTGACAGTCACATCTTATTTTGGTTTTTTTTTCATCTATTTTTTGATATAGTAGAGTAATTATTGTCCTTAATGTAATTTCTCTTCTCATTTATCTTTTGTCTCTTTTCATTTATGGTTTTTATTTTTAAATTTTTTATAATCGCAAAATAGGGAGAATTACTTTTCCATTTAATTACTATTTTTTACAGTGATGTTAGTTTTTAAAGTAATTTTATTCTTTGATAAAATTATTTATGTTATTTATTGATTCCATAAATTAGATTTCATATGTATTTAATTTCTACCTTCAATACCATCTTTATTAATTACGGGTATTTAATTTTTGTGTTATTCTCCCATACAATACTTTTTCAATAACATTGAAACTATTTTCTACTTAATATCTATGATAATTTTTTGTTTTAAAATCTAAGGCCAAACCATTAAATTATCATTTTAATGTTTTAAGTAGATTTATTCTAAGAAAAGGTTTATTTGATACATGGTGTAGAAAATGTCATGATTTGTGATCATAAAAAAGGGGGATATTGTCGAAACCTACTTGTTTTAATGCTCAAAAATCATGTTTATTATGTGTTTACTAGTTTCAGAAATTTATGATAGAATTTTATAAATTATAGAACTCAAGGAAATTTTGGATAAGTATTGGAAATAACCACTGCCATACTTGAGTCACCATTAAATATTACTCACCAATGAATTTCAATCACCATTGAATTTGAATCACTATTGAAGATGAGTCACCACCAAGAATGTATCACCATTGGAAAAGAGTCACTGTCAATATTGAGTCACCGCTAGACTTTAACTAATTCCAAAAAAGAGTCACCACTAAAGATAAAATACCATTAGATGAGTCAATATCTAAATGATTCACCTTTTAGATGAGTCATCACTAGACCAGACCTACCGTCAGATGATCTACAACATGTCTGATTCACTATTGCGCTGACTCATTTCCAGACATGAGTCACAACCAGAATGACTCACTATCATTATTCAGGGATATTTTAATTAACTTCTTCTAATGGATATATTATTGATTTTAATTCTATGGATTATTTTAATAAGCAATCTTAATCCATTTCAACAAATTTTAAATGATGTCAGAGATTAGTATGATGTGTTAGTTGATCCGAAAGATTATTCTTAGAAGATGAACACTCTAGCATGATGATATAGAGGAATGAATTAATGTATTCTAGTTGATTGATAATATATGAGAAAGTGTGAAATTTAATTAAGAACTTCACAGTTATAATTATTACTTACAACCAACTATAGAAGAGTGGATCTTATCGAACATATTATTCCCTTAATCAAGTCAGAATATAGAGAGAGATTACGAAGATCCGTTTTACTAAATTTTTCAATGAAATAACTTGATATCCACTCCAATATACATATGATGATACTACAGATTCCAAGTATATTAGACTAATAACCTCTATATTTTCTACATCTTTATAAGTACACTTTCTATTTGTTGCATTTAATTTTCTATAGTGTGTTGTTTTGTCTTGTTTATCAACACTTAGTGTTCCTATGCTTTAACTGGAAGATACAATATAAATTCTTCATGCACATTAATTTTTTATACCTATAATGTTGTGGAATTGGTACATGTGTGTCCTATGTTTATTTTTCCCCATAGTTATTGTGAAAGAGTTTCCTACATGCCCAAAACAGCTGGTTTGTTGTTGTGTACACGCAATCAGGGTTGTTGATCAATACTATATTTATATAATCTTCTTGGTAGTGGGTAATTTTCAAGTGGATGGGATTATGGGTCGTATTGATACCAAACCACTTGTTTTAATTCCACTATGTGTCTTTGAATTTTTTTCCGAGATTCTAACTGAATGATTTTTAAACTGTAAAAAACCATTACTTTGATTGTTAGTCTTAACTAGTGTTTATTTAAGGTTTTGATTATGTAATTTGATTTCAAATGTTATAATAGTTTCTGAATATTATTTTAAATAAGACATTATAATTTTTTAGAAATATTTTATATTATTAGAATTTATATCTATCTACTTTTTTGATTAACTGGTATGTTTTAATTAAAAAGGGGGATTTTATTAAGACTTCTTGAAATTGGAATTTTTATTTTTTACTCAATTCATCCTCCTCTAAAGATAGTAACCCTAACCATTTGGTATCAAATTTTTACCAATTAAAGGTACTTTATATTAGCGAAAATAATGGTATAGTTTTTAATATCCATTGAAGATTTCAGATTATTTGATAATGAAACATCATAGTTGGAGTTATTGGTGTTTACGTATATAAATTTGGGTTGTTCAACAAATGATTGAAAGTTGACATAGAGAAATAAATTTTATATTGGTTATAGCTATATTTATTTATTAAATAAGAATCATGATTTATAGTTGAGCATAATGAAATATAAATACAATAGCTAGTATAGATTTCATTGAATACTTATGGACTAAGCAACATCTTAAGGATATTGAAGTTAAAGTAACTAATAATATTATAATCGAGTGAGATAAGTCAAGTGTTATTAATATTAGAAACAATAATGGAAATAATTTTAGGATATGGTATGTAAATATCAAGTATAACTTCATAAAGCAAATATTTGAGCTAGGTTTGGTGAGATGGAGTATGTGTCAACTCAATATTAAGTTGTAGAAATTATGAAAAAGGAGATCTCTAAAGATATGTTCGAGAATAAATGGATTGATATTGGAGTTAAAACATCTCTATTCACTTCATTGTTTGAAGAAGATACCCATACTCCCCTAAGTTGATTATTTTTCTACATTTGGAGTTCAATTGTTCCACTTAACTAGTGGTATCTTCGTCAAGTTATTCATGGAAAGGTATATTATCTTTCATATAATTATTGGTTGAATATATTTTTCTCTTTTATAAATATCTAAATAATTGATCTTTGGATTAATTGAAAAAAGAGTAGAGTAAATAAATATTATCTAAATAGGGAGATGATCCATTATTTTTGGTGTTTTATTATTTATTAAGGGGGACCCATCATATTCTTGTAGAATTTTTTTGGGGAGAATATGTGAATTTTTATTCAGGGAGAGTTCATTAGTGATTAATTTAGAATTCATAAGTAAAAAAATGATATCTCAAGTTATTTCAAATAGTATTTATTTGGAATTAATGTTTTAGTAGATCTGGAAATAAGTAGTGTTTTAAATAGTAGTGGTGTATTTCTAAAAATAACTACTACTAAGTGGTGTCTAGGGAGATGTATGATGATCAATGAAGTGTATCATGGTGAAATTTTCATTTTAAAACTATTTATCATGATTAGTATGAATCATTTAAAGTTAATGTAGATAATTAGTGAATCATTGAATACACTATCAGAAGATATAGACTGCAACTATTAGATGGCGGTTTAAGATGATGTTTTTTGTTTGGAAGTGTGATGATTTTTGTGTTTCCAACAATCCCAAAGGGGGATATTATAAGTAAAAATATCCAAAAAAATTAGTTTGTGATTGCTGATAAATAAAGATGAATATACTCTAAAATTCATTTAATATCAGTAAGTAATCATCACATGGATTGTTGAATAACATTGTGGATACTTTGAGTAAATCTAGTTGGATTATACTATGGGTGGGGGGCGTAGTTTATGCCATGGTGTTGAGGGGTTTGTACCATAGTGTGAACCATGAAATATAAAAATGGATATAGAAGTGATTTAATTCCTTGAGGTTCATAAATGGGTTTATAAAATAGGGAATATGGGAAAATTATTCTATGAAACTCGTCATTACATGTTGAAAAAATGCCAATATACCTTAGGATGTAATAAAAAATACATTGTAGTGATTGTGGTGAGTAGTAGAAAATTGGACATGTGACTCTAAAATGGGTGTTATTTTGGTTATGTTTTAAAAAATAGATATATTTCTCATATACATAAGTACATTAATCATTTTGATGTGTTAGATACATCTTTGTGAGAAACATAGTGGGTTGAAATGAGCATTTAGAAAATATTGGTGATCTACATAAAAGACTAAAAAAATGGGGGGATAAAGTAGGGTATGCTGAAGAGATATTTGTGGATATTATCATTTTCTATATAGAGGAACAAGAAATAACCAAAAAGGCATGTTAAATGTCATAGTTCGGGGTGTTTAACCGGAAAACGGTTCAATCTATATCAAGAAGTGTCTTTCACCATAGTGGAGATCAAATTAAATAAATATTAACTTTGAAATGGTGAAATTTCTTGAATATATGAGGATTTATTGGCCATAGTTTGGAGATTCAGAAAGTCATCCAAGAGTGGATCTTAACATAGTGCACTCTTATATTACTTATTGGACTACATTTTATTAGATTAATGAAATTATAATTTATTATATTTATAGAAGTATTTTTTTTTGAAATAAATTGAATCAGTTTGAATCAGTTTTAGATATTATTAATTAATGAATTGCCTATTTAAATTAAAGAATAATGGAATTCATTAATGAAATGAAACATAGATATTTTCTAATGGACATTAGAGAAAATACCTTTTTATAGAAAAGGGAAAATAAGAGGATAGATTTAGTTGTGGAATTCAAGAAATCATCGTGTTAAGATAAACTAAGAGTATAAGATGAATTCTGGGAGATATATTTTAGAAATTAATAGTGGTTCATTATGTGGATGATGAATGAAAAAATTTAAAAGCCTGCATTTTTTTATTATAATTCCTGGTCTATGGATGATCATGTTCTTACATGAAGGAGTAGTGAATTCTTTCTATGTGAGGATATTAGTGAATCCTCATAGATTTTGACAGTTTTAAATCTATAGGGTTAGTGATACTAATTTAAATTAGTAAAAGAGTACTATGATTAGTAAATTTGGGTATATCAACACATCATCGTGTTTATGATCCTTGGACATATCCCATTATGTGTGAGCAAATTAAATTATCCATTTTACCTATTTTAATTTATTGATTTCAAGTTTACCATGAGTGAGAGAACTTTTTTATAATAACCATGGAATAGGAACACTAGTAATGGTCATTTTAATTTGATATACCCAGATTCACCCCTCATTTGAGGGTATCTTCCTTGTCTGGGATCAATAGGAGTAGTTAATCAATTCCTATTTGTCTAGTGATGATAAAGGGTAGAATAGAATAAGAGTTTTCCATTCATCAGGAGACATTATGAGTTGGTAAATTAATCTGAGAGAAGATATCATATATTATTTTAGATATATAGAGAGTTATAGAAATCTAAAAAACATCATTTTATACAATTTTATAGTGTTTAGATAAATTCCATATTGGGGGTATGTTATGAATTTTTTCTTGACATAACTCATTCTTGAGTTATGATTATACTATCATGTTGTATTTGTTTACAACAAACTCAAGGATGAGTTATGATGAGTTGATCTATGTTTCAAGGAAGCAAATGCACAATTATGAGGAGATATAATAAATACCATGATAATTTATAAATCACAACTTGGAAAGTATGTGTAAAATAATATGTGATGAAATATTGGAGAGATAACTTTTTTTTATAGTCATGGTGGCATAAATATTTGGATGATGAACATAGGTAAGTTGATAATGTCCATGGTGAACCTTCATTATGAAATAACTAAAGATTTAAATTCCCAAAGAGGGGTTATTTATGGATCTAGAAAATAACAGTAAAAAATAGAGTTGCACAATAACAATCTTTAGAAAAAATAGGTATGGTTAATCCCTTGGCGATAAGAAAAATATTTTTGGATTAAATTCAAGATAAAATTATATATAGACACAAATATTTTCTATTGAAGCTAAGAAACACTATAGTGTATCTAGTAAAAATATTCCATTGTGTTTATTGAATATATGATTAATAGAGAAAAAAGTAGAAAATTGGTATATAAAGAAGATATTTATCCATGGCCCAATCATAGAAAACTCCAATATTCAAAGATGGAATTTTATCTATAAATAAATGAAATGTTTCATTGGATGAATAATGATGAAACATTGAGATAACCCCCTCTATGTTTTTGGGATAATTCTAGTTAGTATAATCTCTGTATTTAATATAATTACAATGGTGTACACTTTATAAAACCATGGAGGTACTTAAGAAGGGATGAAAAATACTGGTAGACATTTTGATGATCATCCAAATCTTTTCTATACCTGGAGTTTAAGACCATGTTTCTCCCTTAATTTCTCTTGTTGAGGACAAGATAATAATGTGGATTATGAGATCAAAAATATTAGACACCAAGTATTATCTACTTGAAAAAACAACTGAGTGAACCTTATAAAAAAATATCTTGTGTCATGTACGTTCTATCTATCATATTCACATTGTTTCATTTAAATTCACATTCACTATCATTTAATAGGAATAATAATTTATGGATTAAGTTTTTTTTAAAGACTAATTCACCCTCAGTGGTCATGCATATCTCACTTGGGCATCACATTAGTAAATTTTTAAAGACCTGTAAATTTCAAGGAAATTTTTTTCATAATTTTCTTTGGTATTTTACAAGAATGCAGTTTCTGACGGCACCTGATTCTGAGGCCCGGTGTGCCCGGAATCATGTTCCAAAGTTTGGCTCGGGTACGTTCAGTGAACGAACGAGTGGGTTTTTTCTAACTTTTGAACTGGTGCTTGGAATCAAATTCTGAGGGCACCGATGGAATCGCAGCACCGGTATTTTCTTAGAAAATCCTCTTCCGGAGT
Source organism: Viscum album (assembly GCA_963277665.1). Classification (NCBI taxonomy): domain Eukaryota; kingdom Viridiplantae; phylum Streptophyta; class Magnoliopsida; order Santalales; family Viscaceae; genus Viscum; species Viscum album. The sequence continues at coordinate 506,569,824 of OY728125.1, forward strand.
TGTGTTTGCTCGAGTGTGGTTTTTAATTTTTGGGCTTTAAGTGAAGAAATAAAATAATGTGTTACGAAAAACTTTATTTTAATTCACTTAAAGCCACTTAAAGCTGCAAAAAGCTGCTTGAGCTGAGTTGAAGCAGATAGGGTGCAATTCAAAATATCCTACCCTCTTGGTAGGATATTTTTGAGGTGGGGCCCGCACGAGCCCCACCGTTTCTTTTCCCCCAAGTAACGCACCCGCAACCCCCCTCTTAAATGAAAGTCAACTGGGGGAATTTCCTTAAACTCTTAAACGCTCCTATTAATTGGGCGGTTTATTCGTTGAAATTAATTCAATGAATTAATGGGTCGTTAGTTAGTTTGTTTTACTTTTTGGTGGCATGTTAATAAAATAAGACCAAAACTTGTCTTATTAAGGATTTCTCATTGAGAGGATTTGGAGAAGACTCCATGGCTTGAGATCTTCCTCCTCCTTCGCGAAGAACGCGAAGAATGCGAAGAACGCCGACCTCTGACAGAAGGCGAAGAAGAACGCCGTGTACCGCGACGCTGACGATTCTTCTCTCGCGACGTTCTTCTCCAATGTTCCATCATCCGCGATAGATCTTCGATCATCCGTTGAGGTAAGAGATTGAGGACCTTTTAATTCCTTGTGGTTTATAACAACAACATGGATTTAATTGTTATAATTAAATCCGTGTGTTTCTTTAACCCTCAGAGATCGTCGACGCGACGCCCTTCCGCAACGACGCGACACCCTTCCGCGACGCGACGATCACCTCCTACCGCGATGGTCAATTCCGCGAAGAACGTTCGTTCGATGGCTTCGACGAGGTAGGGGTTTTATTTGAGAACAATATTTATCCCCATGATTATTTCATCTAAAACAAAGAATCGGGATCAAAGTTCAATTTTAATTTTATTAAAATTGTTCCTTGTTTGTTCTTCATGTGTTGAATATTTTATTCTCGATTGTTATCACCTAACGAGGAGGGTGCGGGCCAAACAAACACGGCCCGACAACCCTCTGCAGTTTTCCGTTGATGCGCGGATTGGCAGGCGACGACAAAACGGGATGCAAAGACAATTTTTTGGTTCCGCAGTGAAGAACGGGACCCGGGATGAGCTACGGCGCAGACAGAAACGAAATCGGACCACTGGAGCAACTCCGGTGGCCCGCGGAGTCCACCAGCAGCGCCCCGGCGTGCCACCGGATGGAGCCGCCACGACTAAAGCCGCGGCGGTTGCGGCCGACCAGACCCGCTACCGCGCGGGTCCGGAAAGACACGGGACGTGGCTTTGCCGTGTCCGCTGACCAAGCACGGCCCCACACGGGGCCGCGGCTCCTCTTCCCGCGGGGACAGCACGCCCCGCGGTTCCTTCGCTCGGCCGAGCTGAGCCGAGGCGACCCACCGGGCCGGGTCGCGCCCAAGCCGGGCCGAGTCACGCCCAACCAGGTCTTACCCGGACCCGGGCCGGGTCAACCCAGTTCGGGCTGACCTAGGGGGGTTGGGCCGGGTCGGTCTGGGCCCAGACCCCCCATTTTCGGACCCTTTTCGGTATTTTGCTAATAACTTGAGCTACGGGCCTCCGAACGACGCGCCGTCAGTGGAGATGCGATCCTTGGATCGAGACGGCCGTCTGGGTATATCACACTCAAGGTTTCGGAATATTTTGCGTTCAGCCGGGTTGGTTCATACACGAAACCAACCGGGCCCTCGGAGCGGAAACACTAATATCTTGAGCTTCGGACGTCCGATTGACATGCCGTCGACTTTGTTGAATTCCTCTTAGTGAGAAGGATATTTTGGCATACTCCTCCTGAGGTTTGGATGCAGGTGGAGTATGGTCGTATTGGTTTTTCCTTAAAAACCAACCGGGCCCGTTGGACGAAAAAGCCAATAACTCTCAGACCGGGCGTCCGATTGACGCGCCGTCTACGACGTTGAGTTCCTGTTGACGATACCGAACTTTTGGATACATAAACTCTGGAATATGTGTCAGTTGATGTATCAGCCTCTCGGCTCATGGAGCGGACCCTCCCGAACGCGCTTTCTGTCCGCGAGAACCCTAGAGCTTGCTGCGACTGCTACTGTGACGATGACGACCGTGCAGAGATCCTCAGTGGATTCGACGATGACTACAACACTCAGTGATTTTTTGTGGGTCAGTGCTACAGATCCTGTGTGGGTCCGATCCTGTGTGGGTCAGCGCTCAGCGGTCCTGTGTGGGCCAGCGCCTACAGATCCTGTGTGGGTCCGATCCTGTGTGGGTCTTTGCGGGGGTTAGTTACCTATCGATCCTATGTGGGTCAGATCCTTTGTGGGTCATTGCGGGGGTTAGTACCTATCGATCCTTTATGGGTCAGACAACTTAGATGGATCAGTGATCATCTCTATCATCATTCGAAGAAGTATACCTGTGTGAGTTGAAACCCTTCTTTTCTTTCCATTGTGGATTGTATTGTGCTATCCTGTGTGGATTTACGTTTTTCTTTCCTGTGTGGACTGGGTTGTACTTGAGCTCGGATGTTGGAGCCGAACGGGAATTGATGACTTAGGTATATGTATGGGAATATACCTAAGCAGTGTCGGATGGTACTTCGTGATTGTATCTTTCCTTTGTGGATTATCCTTTGTGGATTCTGTGAGACCTTCGGGGGTCTCGGGGTCCCTACTGAGTATCTTATACTCACCCCTGCACGGGCTATGCCCGCACTACGTTGTGTTGGTTGCAGACGACAGACAGCGCTGATCGTGGTGGACGTTGTGGAGTAGGACGGTACCTAGAGGTGGACCACTGGGCGGGATGTACTCAGAGCGGTCGGATGGACCCGAGGAGCAGTGGAGGCTTTCTGTACCCACCCTTCAGGTGGGATTTCTAGTGGACAGCTCGACGTCGCGGCTTTACTTTTCAGTTGTTGTTTTCCCTTTCCAGTTGTACTTTACTTTCAGTTTGGGTTTGTATTCTGGCCCACTTACTTTTCCGCACTTACTGTTGTACCAGTTTTTACTTAGTGTTTATTTCTTCCGCTTTCTTACTCTGTGGTGCTTGTTTACTTTACAAAGGCAATGCCTTCCCTTTTTACCAGGATTAATTCCTTGGTGCTAGTTTCCAGCCCCTGGCCTATGGAAGGCGGGCTCGGGGTAGTCACGACTTGGGCCCCGAGGACGGGTCGTGACAAATTGGTATCAGAGGAGTTCGGTTCTACCACAGAACTTGGGACTCTGATCTTTTTCTATGTGAAGCAATAGTGTTAAGCGTATTGAGTGTGGTTATCAGTCCCGGGAGTCCAGTGTTGGTGCGGCGGCTGACATATCCGTACACCAGGACCCTGACTTCTGATTTCCGACTTAATGCATGAGAAAATTGATTGCATATATGTTACAAGTTTTCTTTGTGATTACTTTGTGTCAGCTCACCAGGCGTAATGTTCTGACCGTGGCGCACCTCTTTCTTTTCTGGATGGCCCCACGATGGTAGCCAGCTAGGGTTCCGAGAGTTGAGCGTGACGACAGCCCGCCGAGCGATGAGGCCTCGGTGCAGGGCCCTTTGACAGCTGAGGCACCGGCGGTACCTTTACCCGCCGAGCCACCGATGCTTCCAGCACCAGCCGCTGACGATGCACGTTGCCTCAGTGCACTGCATGAGTTCCAGCGCCAGCGACTTCCCAGGTTCCGCAGGGAGACGGACCACCAGGTAGCCGAGGACTAGCTGGAGGCAGTTGTGCGATTTTTCCGGTTAGTGAGGACACCAGCAGACCTCATGGTGATCCTCGCAGCGAGCCTACTACACGCAACAGTGGGCCGATGGTGGAGCTTGATGCTCCAGGTGCACGATGAGGAATCTCTTATTTGGTTGGACTTTGAGAGCCTCTTCCGCTCGGAGTTCATCCCAGCCACCCTCCGTGCGGTGCGCATCCAAGAGCTTCTTCAGCTGCGGCAGGGTAGCTTGACGGTCGCCCAGTACTCAGCGAGATTTACCGATATATCTCGCTACTCTACAGACATGGTACGAGACCCATTCTTCCGGGCCCGGACCTTTGAGCAGGGTTTGAGACACGAGATCAGGGCATCGCTGATCTCCCTCAGCATTCCGACTCAGGCAAGATTACTTGAGCGAGCCCTTTTGTTCGAGAGCTTCCTTTCTGAGCCTTCATCAGCAGCGAGACCTACCGTAGGGCGACAGGTAGCAGAGTCTTCCGCATCAGGCAGTCGACGGATGACTCAGGGGTCCAGGCAGACCAGACCCTCACGCAGACTACCTCAGGACACTGGCTCAGTAGTGCGGGGAACACAACATAGAGCCAGTCTTTCGAGAGACAGGCAGTGCTACACTTGCGGCGGGCAGGGTCACATGGCTCGTGACTGCCCGACCCACCGTGCCAAGGAGCAGCAGACGGTTGAGGGGCCACCCAGGCAGAGGCAGAGGGTCGACCGTGGCGGTCCACAGGGAGGAGGTAGACGAGGCAGAGGAGCTGGCCGAGCAGCAGGTGGTGGGCAACGCTTTGAGGCTCTACCACCACCACCACCACCAGGAGGTCCACCCCGACCACAGGGAGCTGGCGGGCAGAGTCAGGCACAGCTCTAGGCAGCGGAGGCCTATGACCACAGCGTGCCCGAGATGATTCGAGGTACTATCTGTGTCTATTCCACCCTTGCTGCAGTTCTTATAGACACATGAGCGAGTCACTCTTTCATAGTCGCTGCCCGTGTTCGGAGCTCGGAGATTCCGACAGAGCCGTTGGCTCGATCCTTACGGCTAAAGACTCCTACGGGAGCAGACTGGATGATTATGCACTGGTGCCGGCAGTGTGAGCTTACTCTAGGAGGTGAGAGCTTTGGCTGTGATCTTCTTGTAGCGGCGTCGAGGACTTACGACATCCTCTTGGGCATGGATTGGTTATCTACAGTCCATGCACAGATTGACTGTATTAGGCGCAAGGTGCGATGTGTACGGACCAACGAGAGCAGGTTCACCTTCACCGACGAGAAGGGAGCCTTCGCAGCACAGGATGGACTCTCACAGAGGAGAGGACAACCCATCACTCATCTGTTGGATAGCCTCATCCTAGGAGCCGTTGACGTGTAGAGCCCTAGTTTTCCTGCAGTAGTGGATCAGTATGCGGACGTCTTTCCCAACGACGTTCCAGGGCTACCTCCTCGCAGAGAGGTAGAGTTTTATATTGACATGTACCCCAGGACAGCCCCGATATCGACTCGAGCGTATCGGATGGCCCCCGCTGTGCTTCGAGAGCTACAGGTACAGTTGGAGGACTTATAGGGCAAGGGATTCATCTGACCCAGTGTTTCACCCTGGGCTTCCACGATATTGTTCGCCAGGAAGGCGGACGGGAGCTTGCGACTTTGTTTCGATTATCGTCGCCGAAACCAGGTGATAGTGAGGAACAAGTATCCGCTACCTAGGATTGATGACCTCTTCGATTATATCAAGGAATTACGGTGGTTCTCGAAGATAGACCTCAGGTCAGGCTATCATTAGCTCAGAGTTCAGGACAAGGACGTGCATAAGACGACCTTCAGATGTCGGTATGGCCACTATGAGTTCTTGGTTATGCCATTCGGCGTAACCAATTCTCTAGAAGTGTTCATGTGCCTCGTGAACAGGATCATTCATCCATACCTCGATCGATTTGTCGTGGTCTTCATCGATGACATTTTGATTTACTCGACGACTGAGGAGGAGCACGCCTACCACTTACGGGTTGTACTGGACACACTCCGAGAGCACAAGCTTTATGGAAAACTCTCGAAGTGTTAGTTCTGGATACGTGAGGTCCACTTCTTGGGGCACGTCATCTCTGAGGCGGGAGTTGCAGTGGATCTCGTGAAGATCGAGGCGGTGCTATCTTGGGAGCCACCCAGGAGCGTGACAGAGGTGCGAAGTTTCTTGGGACTAGCTGGATACTATCGGAGATTTGTTCCAGACTTCTCCAGAGTTATGGCACCACTCTCAGATTTGAGGAAGAAGGGGAAACCCTTTGTGTGGTCAGACAGATGTCAGCAGAGCTTCCAAGAGCTGAGACATAGATTGACTAGCGCGCCTATCTTGAGGTTGTCGGAGGAGGGAGTTGGGTACATATTCTACTGCGATGCATCCGGGATTGGACTCGTATGTGTCCTGATGCAGGAGTGGGCATTGATTGCCTATGGATCACATTAGTTGAGGCCTCATGAGCATAACTACGCTACCCATGACCTGGATTTAGCAGCAGTGGTCTTCGCTCTGATGACATGGAGACACTATCTGATGGGCGAGTTCTTTACAGTCTTTTCTAACCATCAGAGTCTCAGGTACATCTTTTCTTAGAAGGACCTGAACCTGAGACAACGGCGATGGCTCAAGTTTCTACAGGACTATGAATTTGAGATAGTCTATACTCATGGGAAGGGGAACATGGTAGCCGATGCTCTCAGCAGGAGGATGGGCATTCAGCTACTTGAGGAGGTGACAGAGAAGCTAGCCGCTTTGCGAATATCCTTTGTGGATAGAGATGGAGCAACTTTACTTCAGTCACTCACAGTCTCTCATCCACTACTACAGCGGGTCAGAGAGGCACAGCGTAGGGACGCTGACTTTGAGATGCGGTGTGCACAGATATCCTCAGGTCAGGCACCTGATGGTTTCTCCTTTGGAGCAGAGCACGCCATCCTTTTCAGAGGACGTACCATGGTACCAGTCGCTTTACGAGAGGAGGTGCTGAGAGAGTTTCACACTTCCCCTTTGGCGGTACATCCTGGAGTGGTGAAGATATACCAGGACCTCAGACGACAACACTGGTGGCCAGGCATGAAGAAGGCTGTGGCAGAGTTCGTTTCTCGATGCCTCACCTGCCAGCAAGTGAAGGCAGAGCACCAGGTACCAGCAGGCTTGGTACAACCCTTGGAGGTCCCAGAGTGGAAGTGGGACAGGATATCTATGTACTTCGTGACTGGACTTCCACGCACTTCCAGAGGTCACGACTCCATTTGGGTGATTGTTGACCGACTCACCAAGTCGGATCACTTCTTACCCATCAGAGAGCAAGGCTCAGTGGAGAGCTTGGGACGTCTCTACGTTCAGGAGATTGTATGGCTTCACGGTGTGCCATCATCTATCGTCTCCGATCAAGATGCTCGCTTCACTTTCTGGCTTTGGAAGGGGTTGCTGGAGGCGTTCGGGACGCAGCTACGTCTGAGCACCGCCTTTCACCCTCAAACGGATGGTCAGACGGAGAGGACCATTCAGACTCTCGAGGACATGCTCCGCGCATGTGTTCTCGACTTTGGTTGCAGCTGGGAGGACCACCTACATTTGGTGGAGTTTGCATACAACAATAGCTACCACTCCACCATCGGGATGACACCATACGAGGAGTTGTACGGCCGACCTTACAGATCTCCTTTGTGCTGGACAGACCCTGGAGAGTCAGCACTTGTGGGACCAGAGATAGTCCAGGCCATGACAGAGAATGTCCAGGTCATCCAGGAGCGGATGAGGACAACTCAGAGCCGACAGAAGTCTTATACTGACAGGAGACGAAGGCCACTAGAGTTCGAGGATAGCGACCACATCTTCTTGCATGTCTCACCTCGACATGGTTTACGGAGATTTGGCAGAGGCGGAATGTTGTCTCCATGCTTCATCGGACCATTCTAGGTCCTCAACAGGATTGGCGAGGTGGCTTATCGCCCGGCTCTACCACCTCAGTTGCACCGGGTGCACGACGTCTTCCATGTATCTCAACTGAGGAGATACGTGCACGACCTGACACACATCATTGATCACGGGGAGATAGACGTTGATGATGGGGAGACTTTTGAGGAGGTCCCAGTGGAGATCGAGGATCGACAGGAGTGGGTCCTACGTGGACGATCGATTCCTCTTGTGCACATCAGATGGCGACACGAGAACCTCCAGGAGAGCACTTGGGAGCGGGAGGCTCAGATGTGTGCTCAATAACCACATTTGTTTCCCTAGCTTATGATGTATCTTTACGGGGACGTAAAGCCCTGAGGTGGGAGTGATGTAAAGACCTGTAAATTTCAAGGAATTTTTTTCTTAATTTTCTTTGGAATTTTACAAGAACGCAGTTTATGACGGCACCTAATTCCGAGGCCCGGTGTGCCTGGAACCATGTTCCGAAGTTTGGCTCCGGTACGTTCAGTGAACGAATGAGTGAGTTTTTCTAACTTTTGAACCGGTGCTCGGAATCAAATTATGAGGGCACCAATGGAATCACATCGCCAATATTTTCTTAGAAAAGCCTCTTCCGGAGTTGCGTTTGCTCGGGTGTGGTTCTTAATTTTTGGGCTTTAAGTTAAGAAATAAAATAATGTGTTACGACGAACTTTATTTTAATTCAATTAAAGCCACTTAAAGCCACTTAAAGCTGCTTGAGCTGAGTTGAAGCGGATAGGGTGCAATTCAAAATATCCTACCCTCTTGGTAGGATATTTGTGAAGTGGGGCCCGCACGAGCCCCACCGTTTCTTTTCCCCTAAGTAACGCACCCGCAACCCCCCTCTTAAATGAAAGTCAACTGGGGTGTTTCCTTATACTCTTAAACGCTCCTATTAATTGGGCGGTTTATTCGTTGAAATTAATTCTATGAATTAATGGGTCGTTACTTAGTTTGTTTTAATTTTTGTTGGAATGTTAATAAAATAAGACCAACGCTTGTCTTATTGAGGATTGGTCGTTGAGAGGATTTGGAGAACACTCCAAGGTTTGAGATCTTCCTCCTCCTTTGCGAAGAACACAAAGAATGCAAAGAATGTGAAGAACGCTGACCTCCGACGGAAGGCGACGAAGAACGCCGTGTACCGCGACGCCGACGATTCTTCTCCCAAGACGTTCTTCTGTGACGTTCCTTCTTCCGCGACAGGTCTTCGATCATCTGTTGAGGTAAGAGATTGCGGACCTTTTAATTCCTTGTGGTTTATAACAACAACATGGATTCAATTGTTATAATTAAATCCGTGTGTTTCTTTAACCCTCGGAGATCGTCGATGCGACAACCTTCCACAACGACGCGACACCCTTCCGCAACACGACAATCACCTCCTACTGCGACGGTCAATTCCGCGTAGAACGCTTGTTCGACGGCTTCGACGAGGTAGGGGTTTTATTTGAGAAAAATATTTATCCCCTTGATTGTTTCATCTAAAACAAAGAACCGGGATCAAAGTTAAATTTTAATTTTATTAAAATTGTTCCTTGTTTGTTCTTCATGTGTTGAATATATTATTCCCGATTGTTATCACCTAACGTGGAGGGTGCATGCCAAACAAACACGGCCCGACAACCCTCCACAGTTTTTCGTTGATGCGCGGATTGGCGGGCAATGACAAAACGGGACACAGATACGATTTGTTGGTTCCGCAGGGAATTACGGGACCTGGGATGAGCTTCGGCGTAGACGGAAACAAAATCGGACCACCAGAGAAACTCCGGTGGCCCGCGGAGTCCACCGGCGGCGCGGGTCACCGACGCGGTGGCCGGAGGCGGCGGCGGCCGACTAGACCCGCGACCGCGCGGGTCCGGCGGGACACGGGACGCGGCTTTGCCGCATCCGCTGACCAAGCGCGGCGCCACGCGGGGTCGCGGATCCTCTTCCCGCGGGGACAACATGACCCGCGGTTCCTTTGCTCGGTCGCTCGTCCGAGCCGAGCCGAGGCGACCCGCCAGGCCGGGTCGCGCCCAGGCCGGGCCGGGTCGCGCCCAACTGGGTCTGACCTGGACCCGGGTCAGGTCAACCCAGTTTGGGCCGGCCCAGTGGGGGTTGGTTCGGGTCGGTCCGGGCCTAGACCCCCCTTTTTCGGACCCTATTCGGTCTTTTTCTCATAACTTGAGCTACGAGGCTCCAAACGACGCGCCTTCAGTGGCGATGCGATCCTTGGATCGAGACGGTAGTTTCGGTATATCACACTCAAGGTTTAGGAATACTTTGGGTTCGGCCGGGTTGGTTTGTACACGAAACCAACCGGGCCCTCAGAGCGGAAACACTCATATCTTGAGCTTCGGACGTCTGATTGACATGCCGTCGACTTTGTTAAATTCCTCTTAGTGAGACAGATCATTTGGCATACTCTGCCCGAGGTTTGGACGCAGGTGGAGTATGGTCAGATTGGTTTTGCCTTAAAAACCAACCGGGCACGTGGGACGAAAAAGCCAATAACTCTCAGACCGGGCGTCCGATTGACGCGCCGTCTACGACGTTGAGTTCCTGTTGACGATACAGAACTTTTGGATACATCAAATCTGGTCTATGTGTCCGTTGATGTATCAGCCTCTCGGCTCATGGAGCGGACCCTCCCGAACGAGCTTGCTGTGTGCGGGAACCCTAGAGCTGGCAGCGACTGATACTGTGACGACGACGACTGTGCAGAGATCCTCAGTGGATTCGACGATGACTATAACACTCAGCGATCCTTTGTGGGTCAGTACTACAGATCCTGTGTCAGTCCGATCCTGTGTGGGTCAGTGCTCAGCGGTCCTGTGTGGCCCAGCGCCTACAGATCCTATGTGGGTCTGATCCTGTGTGGGTCTTTGCAGGGGTTATTTACCTATCGATCCTGTGTGGGTCAGATCCTTTGTGGGTCATTGCGGGGGTTAGTACCTATCGATCCTTTGTGGTTCCGACGACTTAGATGGATCAATGATCATCTCTATCGTCATTCGAAAAAGTATACCTGTGTGAGATGAAACCCTGTTTTTCTTTCCTTTGTGGATTGTGTTGTGCTATCCTGTATGGATTTACATTTTCTTTCCTTTGTGGATTGTGTTGTGCTATCCTGTGTGGATTTACGTTTTGCTTTCCTGTGTGGACTGGGTTGTACTTGAGCTCGGATGTTGGAGACGAATGGGAATTGATGACTTAGGTATATGTATGGGAATATACCTATGCAATGTCAGATGTTACTTCGTGATTGTATCTTTCCTTTGTGGATTATCCTTTGTGGATTCTGTGAGACTTTCGGGGGTCTCGGGGTCCCAACTGAGTAGCTTATACTCACCCCTGCACGGGCTATGCCCGCACTATGTTGTGTTGGTTGCAGACGATAGACAACGCTAATCGTGGTAGAGGTTGCAGAGCAGGACGATATTTGGAGGTGGACCACTGGGCGGGACGTACTCGGAGCGGTCGGCTGGACCCGAGGAGCAGTGGAGGCTTTCTGTACCCACCCTTCAGGTGGGATTTCTAGTGGAAAACTCGATGTTGCGGCTTTACTTTTCAGTTGTTGTTTTCCCTTTCCAGTTGTACTTTACTTTCAGTTTGGGTTTGTATTCTGGCCCACTTACTTTTCCGCACTTACTGTTGTACCAGTTTTTACTTAGTGTTTACTTCTTCCGCATTCTTACTCTGTGGTGCTTGTTTACTTTACAAAGGCAATGCCATCCCTTTTTACCGGGATTTACGCCTTGGTGCTAGTCGCTAGCCCCTGGCCTATGGAAGGCGGGCTTGGGGTAGTCACGACACGGGCCCCGAGGACGGGTCGTGACAAAATTGATCTCCTTTTAGAGGGGTAGGGTGGGATGTATTTTTACAAGATAACCACATTTTCATAACATTATTACTTGTTTTTAATTTTTTGGTATAATTTCTACCATAAAGAAATAACCATGTGTCATTTCCTAATAAATTAAATTACTAAAATAGAATGAAATATATATTCAGAAAAGAAATGGAATTATAGAAAATTTATGTTTGTTCATTTCATCTTTACCCTCCTTATATGTGTGTGTTATTTTTTTAGTTCATTCGTGGACATAAAATAATTGAATAACAGTAATACACACATAATTCAATATAATATAATTATGAAATTTATTGGATGATAAATTAATATATGTAAAACCATTATTGAAAACACAAAAAGTACATTTTTCTTGATTATACCTTCTTTCTAGTAGAAATAAAATCATAAGTCTAGATATTTTGAAATGTTATATGAACATATCAAATAATACAATTTCCAATAAAAATATCACATAGAATAATGTCAAGATCTAAAAGGATTAATAAAGATACAATCAATCACATATTTAGGAAAAATATATTATTATAAAAAATAAATTATTAATCTAGAATATTTCTCATACTTCAAATACAACCAATAAAATAAATTTTATTATGAGAATATTATTTTAGTGAGATTAAACATAAATTTTCTTGAAGTTCCATGAAATTAATTATCATATGGAATGATTTTTGTTTATTTTATTTTTTTTTATGAAAAATGAAATCATTTATAAATGATATACGCTCCTCTACAAAAAATATACGTTTTCATCAATATAAAAATAACATATACGGGATATAAGTTTAAAAGTGGGATATAATTAAATAACATGGACGTATGTCATCCATAATCTAATGGTAGTACAAGTTTCTTTAAAAGAAATCATCATAATCTTTCACCATTAACTATTGGTTGAATAACCCTTAATGTGACAATTGTTTCAAACTTTATGAGTCTCACATAAATATATTATTTTCATTATCGTAAAGTAAATATGGTTATAAGGGAGGATATAATTAATGTGTGATTCTTTACCTTGAGCAATTTATCCTCCTCTATAACATGTTCTAATATATCATAATGAAGATTAAATGAATAAAATCATATGATTCGTTATAATAAATATTATTTAACAATATTACATGAATGAAACTTCTCAATCCCAATTCAATAATTCTTATAAATAAAAATATTAAAATATTTACGATTTTCAAAAATTTTGGGAAATTTTTCATTTAGTGGTGAATCAGCATGCTAAGTAAATTAATGTGGGGTTCTAGTTATTGAATATAGAAAACTCTATTTTTTGATAAATTATTAATCAAAATTTTATTTTTATGGGTGGTGGGGGGGGGGGTTAACTATATCAATAGTTAGGTTCACTAATGAATCATAAAATTCATTAATAAATTTATCCATCAAAATTACACTTTTCTCAAAATCTTAATATTCTTTCTCATTAATCAATTATTTCATCATTTCATTATGAGATTCATTTTTTTGTTTAAATTTGATATTTCCTATTTTTTTTGATCATATAGTTATAAAAATTATAGATTGGAATTATCTATAGTGGGTAGTCAGTTACAATGAAAAGTGTATGTCTCAAGTGAAATGTTAGGAAAACTAACAACATATAAATTCCTAGAGTAATTTAGTAAATCCTAATATTTTTTAATTGTATTACCACTCAATATAGTTCAATGGAGAAAGGTATGTATGAAAATTATGTTTCTCACATAGTTGTGAATATTAATTTTAAATGTAAGCCTTTTAATTGTAATAGAATGTTTTTTCACAATAATATAATCCTCATGTAACTGGAAACCCCAAGTAATATATATTAATGTATAAAAATTATCTAAAATGGGGTTATTTTTTTTTAAATTAATATATAATAATAATAAATTAAAAACCATTGAACAAAGTGATAAACAAATAAATGATAGAGAATGAATGAAAAAATTGGGGAAAAAATACAATGATGAAAAATTAAATATAAATAAAATAGACAAAAGGAAATTTAGAAATGATAAATACAAAAATTTAATGATATCAGATACCTTGAAAATGGTGCAAAAATTTGATTTTGTTTCCATGTTGTATAAAATAAGTTTTTTGTTTTTACTAGAATTTATACATGAAATAAACACTCCCAAGTCATATTCCATCAAAATAAATCACTAAAAAACAATAAAATACAATTTAATAATATAATTACGATTGTAGTAAATTAGATTGGGTGATTTATAATTGAGTATCGAAAAAAAGACATTAAAACAATGAAGATGTTGGAAAAATCAAGACCAACCCAAATATGTTTTCCATGACACTAAAAAAACATCTATCTCAAAGGAAATGAGATAGATTATAGATTACATAAATTTTACCAATTTAAACCAATAATATATTTGAGTTATTATCAGTATACATCCAATTATTTGATAGTAAACCGAAATATATTTAATAATGATTTTCAAGAATTGATTAATTTGTGAATTATTTTATAATCCAAATTTATGAAATAAACACATGAAAAAATAATTTTAATATCTTGGTATGTGTCTATACATATAATGTTCTCACACTAAAACCTAAATTATCACGATTATTAGTGATGTGAAGGTTTTTTTTCTTGAAATCCTATATTAGGAAATTTATCACCTCGAGAAATGAAATATAGTAGTCCATGGATTATATCTTGAGGAGGATTCAATTTGAGTTGAAAAAATGTAACTTTTGTTTTGTTTGTTTTTTAAAAGAAATTATGGATTTGATTAAAACTTATAAAATAGAAAAAAATTAGAAAATAAAATAAAATTAAATTAAACTACAAAATTGAAATTTGATTGGTAATAAAAAGGGAATGAACTCGAAATTAAAACAGTAGTTTTGGACAATCTTACACCCTTCAGACATTCCCCTCTTCCTTGTTTAAAAATATTTCCCTATTTAATTCTTCAATTACAACCCATTTAAATCTATATGAACATTATATATTATAATGATATCATATAGAGACATCAATATGATTATTTTTCCTCCCATTAAAGTCATTCAAGTACTTGAAGATCTCCAAGAAATCAAACCTAATCTAAATCACTACGCTGAAGGAAAAGTCCTCACCAAAGAAATTTAAATAGTTAAATAAATTATTTTACTTCATAAATTTAACATACGTAAAATAACTAATTGAAAATGTATTCAAGAAATAATATTAACACTTTAATTCAAAAATATGCATTCATGTTAGATTCAAAAGAGATTACAAATGAAGATCAAAAATTGGAAGAGAGTGCCTCTCAATTGCCGCCATCCTTGACCACTTGGTACTTAGCCTATCATCACCTAAGAAGACCACATATTATCCATTCTATCTTGAATGCATAGAATCATAATCATACTTTATATATAAACCTTCCCATTTCTCTTTCAAGCCACCAAAAACATGAAAATATAAAGATTTGAAAATATAAATAAAAAGAGGAGTGGAAATCTGCTATCCAGTTTCTATCAATTCGATGTTATCTCAATTTTCATCTCTTTTCCGGATGAAAATACACTGGTGTTATTCTATAATGTTTTTATAAAATATATTCTTCATTTAAAATCTAAATTTCAAGTCATTTGGTCTAGTTGTGAAAATGATATTCTGTAATTACTGAGCTAATCATTATTTGGATGAAGAGACCCGTCGACTTTACCCAATTTGTATCATTCAAAGACTAACTTAATGATACAACTATTACATTAAAATTAACATGTATTATATAATTTTTATCTTATTTCCTTCTAGCATGAATCGCCACATTTTTAATCATGTAACCAGTAATGAAGGTGTTTTGATTCTATCCATGAAAAAACTTTTCCACGTTGACTGATTTATTATGGCCCAAAGAAGTTTGAATAATCTCTTGGCCTAGTTGAAAAAGATTTATCCCATGAACCTATAAATCCTAAAAAAATAATTACTCAATTTTTTTCAATAGATAAAGATTTACAATTTACATACAAAAGTTATTGAAAACAGTTAAATTTATAGAATTAATAAATTTTTATTTTTAAGTTCAAAAGATCTTTAAAATATAAAAAAAAAGAAAATATGCTCAAATTGATAAATTTGAAGGTATAAAATCAAGGAAAGAAATGTTATAAACAATTAAAATATTATCTCCATTGTTGCATCCTATCCCAAGTGCCACTCAACAGTTCCCCAAGACGGTTGGCCACAAGACCTCAAGTTCACTTCCCCAAATGCAAGAGTCTTCTGACTAGGAGAGAAGGCCTAGGGTATGTCTATGGGGAGACTGTTCCCTCATATATTAGTGTATTCAAAGAGGTAAATGATAAAAAATAAATATATGAATCGTGAATGAAAAATATAAATTAGTAAAAACAACACAATAGGAATGATAAACCATGCATGTGGGGTCAATAACAGGTGGATGTTGAAAAAAATAATGAATACAAATGATGATGATAATCACGATGCTATAAATAAAGTGAGTACAAGAATGTGGGGATGCAATAATACACTACATGCTGGAAAAATATTCAAAAAGAAAAAACTACTAATATAAGCATCTCAATCATAGGATTATCCCACTGCCCAATTCTCCCTCCCAAAGCTTTAAATTATTCATGCATCAGAAGCCACATGCTTTCCTTTATCCATTCGCACAATCATAAAATCTGATTGTGTTCTAAGGGAGGCCCAATAAGGGTGTGAGATATAATCTCAATAGGCTGGCACCAATGGTGTCTAGGAAAATCCATTTCATTCCAAACAGAAATGACAATATTACATAATAAAAAATATATATAAATAAAAAAATAAACAATAAAAACCTCAATATGGGTTTCTAAAAGGACACCTGACCATTACCACCGTCTTTGGCCTATAATGGATGCCTGAAACAAGGTACATATGCATGTAATGATTTGTATATGAGGGTCTATTGTGAAAAAGGAAACCTGGGAAGGAATTCCCCCAATATTGTGCTTTGTCTTGGGGTCTCAAATTCATTTCAACATATGAGAATAATATAATATAAAATAAAAGAAACACATATAGAATAATAAATAAAACCCTAAAATCCATGGTGGATTCTTGAACCACTCTTAGGTGGAATAAACTGAATCATAAAGGTTGATAAAACTGTCAATATTGAGTCACCGCTAGACTTTAACTAATTCCAAAAAAGATTCACCACTAAATACGAAATACCATTAGATGATTCAATATCTAAATGATTCACCTTTCAGATGAGTCATCACTAGACCAGACCTACCGTCAGATGATCTACAACATGTCTGACTCACTATTGCGCTGACTCATTTCCAGACATGAGTCACAACCAGAATGACTCACTATCACTATTCAGGGATATTTGAATTAACTTCTTATAATGGATATATTATTGATTTTAATTCTATGGATTATTTTAATAAGCAATCTTAAACCATTTCAACAAATATTAAATGATGCCAGAGATTAGTATGATGTGTAAGTAGATCCGAAATATTATTCTTAGAAGATGAACACTCTATGATGATGATAGAGAGGAATGAATTAATGTATTCTAGTTGATTGATAATATATGAGAAAGTGTGACATTTAATTAAGAACTTCACAGTTATAATTATTACTTACAACCAACTATAGAAGAGTGGATCTTATCGAACATATTATTCCCTTAATCAAGTCAGAATATAGAGAGAGATTACGAAGATCCATTTTACTACATTTTTCAATGAAATAACTTGAGATCCACTCCAATATACATATGATGATACTACAGATTCCAAGTATATTAGACTAAGAACCTCTATATTTTCTACATCTTTATAAGTACACTTTCTATTTGTTGCATTTAATTTTCTATAGTGTGTTGTTTTGTCTTGTTTATCAACACTCAGTGTTTCTATGCTTTAACTGGAAGATACAATATATCTTCTTCACGCACATTAATTTTTTTATACCTATAATGTTGTGGAATTGGTACATGTGTGTCCTATGTTTATTTTTCCCCATAGTTATTTTGAAAGAGGTCCCTACATGGCCAAAACAGCTGGTTTGTTGTTGTGTACACGCAATCATGGTTCTTGATCAATATTATATTTATATAATCTTCTTGGTAGTGGGTAATTTTCAAGTGGATGGGATTATGGGTCGTATTGATACCAAATCACTTGTTTTAATTCCACTATGTGTCTTTGATTTTTTTTCCAAGATTCTAACTGAATGATTTTTAAACTGTAAAAAACCATTACTTTGATTGTTTGTCTTAACTAGTGTTTATTTAAGGTTTTGATTATGTAATTTGATTTCAAATGTTATAATAGTTTCTGAATATTATTTTAAATAAGACATTATAATTTTTTAGAAATATTTTATATTATTAGAACTTATATCTATCTACTTTTTTGATTAAATGGTATGTTTTAATTAAAAAGGGGGATTTTATTAAGACTTCTTGAAATAAGAATTTTTATTTTTTACTCAATTAATCCTCCTATAAAGATAGTAACCCTAACCATTTGGTATCAAATTTTTACCAATTAAAGGTACTTTATATTAGTGAAAATAATTGTATAGTTTTTAATAGCCATTGAAGATTTTAGATTATTTGATAATGAAACTTCATAGTTGGAGTTATTGGTGTTTACATATATAAATTGGGGTTGTTCAACAAATGATTGAAAGTTGACATCGAGAAATAAATTTTATATTGGTTATAGCTATATTTATTTATTAAATAAGAATCATGATTTATAGTTGAGCATAATGAAATATAAATACAATAGCTAGTCTAGCTTTCATTGAATACTTATGGACTAAGCAACATCTTAAGGATATTGAAGTTAAAGTAACTAATAATATTATAATCGAGTGAGATAAGTCAAGTGTTATTAATATTAGAAACAATAATGGAAAAAATTTTAGGATATGGTATGTAAATATCAAGTATAACTTCATAAATGAAATATTTGAGCTAGGTTTGGTGAGATGGAGTATGTGTCAACTCAATATTAAGTTTTAGAAATTATGAAAAGGAGATCTCTAAAGATATGTTTGAGAATAAATGGATGGATATTGGAGTTAAACCATCTCTATTCACTTCATTGTTTGAAGAAGATACCCATACTCCCCTAAGTTGATTATTTTTCTACATTTGGAGTTTAATTGTTCCACTTAACTAGTGGTATCTTCGTCAAGTTATTCATGGAAAGGTATATTATCTTTCATATAATTATTGGTTGAATATATTTTTCTCTTTTATAAATATCTAAATAATTGATCTTTGGATTAATTGAAAAAAGAGTAGAGTAAATCAATATTATCTAAATAGGAAGATGATCCATTATTTTTGGTGTTTTATTATTTATTAAGGGGGACCCATCATATTCTTTTAGATTTTTTTTGGGGAGAATATGTGAATTTTTATTCAGGGAGAGTTTATTAGTGATTAATTTAGAATTCATAAGTAAAAAATGATATCTCAAGTTATTTAAAATAGTATTTATTTGAAATCAATGTTTTAGTAGATCTGGAAATAAGTCGTGTTTTAAATAGTAGTGGTGTATTTCTAAAAATAACTATTACTAAGTGGTGTCTAGGGAGATGTATGATGATCAATGAAGTGTATCATGGTGAAATTTTCATTTTAAACCTATTTATCATGATGAGTATGAATCATGTAAAGTTAATGTAGATGATTAGTGAATCATTGAATACACTATCAGAAGATACAGACTGCAGCAATTAGATGGCGGTTTAAGATGAAGTTTTTTTGCTTGGAAGTGTGATGATTTGTGTGTTTCCAACAATCCCAAAGGGGGATATTATAAGTAAAAATATCCAAAAAAATTAGTTTGTGATTGCTGATAAATAAAGATGAATATATTCTAAAAGTCATTTAATATCAATAAATAATCATCACATGGATTGTTGAATAACATTGTGGATACTTTGAGTAAATCTAGTTGGATTCTACTATGGGTGGGGGGGCGTAGTTTATGTCATGGTGTTGAGGGGTTTGTACCATAGTGTGAACCATGAAATATAAAAATGGATCTAGAAGTGATTTAATTCCTTGAGGATCATAAATGGGTTTATAAAATAGGGAATATGGGAAAATTATTCTATGAAACTCGTCATTACATGTTAAAAAAATGCCAATATACCTTAGGATATAATAAAAAATACATTGTAGTGATTGTGGTGAGAATTTGAAAATTGGACATGTGACTCTAAAATGGGTGTGCTTTTGGTTATGTTTTTAAAAATAGATATATTTCTCATATACATAAGTACATTAATCATTTTGATGTGTTAGATACATCTTTGTGAGAAACATAGTGGTTTGAAATGAGCATTTAGAAAATATTGGAGATCTACATAAGAGACTAACAAAATGGGGGGATAAAGTAGGGTATACTGAAGAGAAATTCATGGATATTATCAGTTTCTATATAGAGGAACAAGAAATAACCAAAAAGGCATGTTAAATGTCATAGTTCGGGGTGTTTAACCGGAAAACGGTTCAATCTATATCAAGAAGTGTCTTTCACCATAGTGGAGATCAAATTAAATAAATATTAACTTTGAAATGGTGAAATTTCTTGAATATATGAGGATTTATTGGCCACAGTTTGGAGATTCAGAAAGTCATCCAAGAGTGGATCTAAACATAGTGCACTCTTATATTACTTATTGGACTACATTTTAGTAGATTAATGAAATTATAATTTATTATATTTATAGAAGTATTTTTTTTGAATTAAATTGAATCAGTTTGAATCAGTTTTAGATATTATTAATTAATGAATTTCCTATTTAAATTAAAGAATAATGGAATTCATTAATGAAATGAAACATAGATATTTTCTAATGGACATTAGAGAAAATATCTTTTTATAGAAAAGGGAAAATAAGATGATAGATTTAGTGGTGGAATTCAAGAAATCATCGTGTTAAGATAAACTAAGAGTATAAGATGAATTCTGGGAGATATATTTTAGAAATTCATAGTGGTTCATTATGTGGATGATGAATGAAAAAATTTAAAATCCTGCATTTTTTTATTATAATTCCTGGTCTATGGATGATCATGTTCTCACATGAAGGAGTAGTGAATTCTTTCTATGTGAGGATATTAGTGAATCCTCATAGATTTTGACAGTTTTAAATCTATAGGGTTAGTGATACTAATTTAAATTAGTAAAAAAGTACTATGATTTGTAAATTTGGGTATATCAACACATCATCGTGTTTATGATCCTTGGACATATCCCATTATGTGGGAGCAAATTAAATTATCCATTTTACCTCTTATAATTTACTGATTTCAAGTTTACCATGAGGCAGATAACTTCTTTATAATAACCATGGAATAAGAACACTAGTAATGGTCATTTTAATTTGATATACCCAGATTCACCCCTCATTTGAGGGTATCTTCCTTATCTGGGATCAATAGGAGTAGTGACTCAATTCCTATTTGTCTAGTGATGATAAAGGGTAGAATAGAATAAGAGTTTTCCATTCATGGGGAGACATTATGAGTTGGTAAATTAATCTTAGAGAATATATCATATATTATTTTAGATATATAGAGAGTTATAGAAATCTAAAAAACATCATTTTATACAATTTTATAGTGTTTAGATAAATTCCATATTGGGGGTATGTTATGAATTGTTTCTTTACAAAACTCATTCTTGAGTTATGATTATACTATCATGTTGTATTTGTTTACAACAAACTCAAGGATGAGTTATGATGAGTTGATCTATGTTTCAAGGAGGAAAATTCACAATTATGAGGAGATATAATAAATACCATGATAATTTAAAAATCAAAACTTGGAAAGTATGTGTAAAATAATATGTGATAAAATATTGGAGAGATAACTATTTTTATAGTCATGGTGGCATAAATATTTGGATGATGAACATAGGTAAGTTGACAATGTCCATGGTGAACCTTCATTATGAAACAAATAAAGATTTAAATTCCCAAAGAGGGGTTAGTTATGGATCTAGAAAATAACAGTAAAAAATAGAGTTGCACAATAACAATCTTTAGAAAAAATAGGTATGGTTAATCCCTTGGCGATAAGAAAAATATTTTCGGATTAAATTCAAGATAAAATTATATATAGACACAAATATTTTCTATTGAAGCTAAGAAACACTATAGTGTATCTAGTAAAACTATTCCATTGTGTTTATTGAATATATGATTAATAGAGAAAAAAGTAGAAAATTGGTATATGAAGAAGATATTAATCCATGGACCAATCATAGAAAACACCAATATTCAAAGATGGAGTTTTATCTATAAATAAATGAAATGTTTCATTGGATGAATAATGATGAAACATTGAGATAACCCCCTCTATGTTTTTGGGATAATTTTAGTTAGTATAATCTCTATATTTAATATAATAACAATGGTGTACACTTTATAAAACCATGGAGGTACTTAAGAAGGGATGAAAAATACTGGTAGACATTTTGATGATTATCCAAAATCTTTTCTATACCTGGAGTTTAATACCATGTTTCTCCCTTAATTTCTCTTGTTAAGGACAAGATAATAATGTGGATTATGAGATCAAAAATATTAGACACCAAGTATTATCTACCTTAAAAAACAATTGAGTGAACCTTATAAAAAAATATCTTGTGTCATGTACATTCTATCTATCATATTCACATTGTTTCATTTTAAAATCATATTCATTATCATTTAATAGGAATAATAATGTATGGATTAAGTGTTTTTTTAAAGACTAATTCACCATCAGTGGTCATGCATATCTCACTTGGGCATCACATTAGTAAATTTTTAAAGACCTGTAAATTTCAAGGAAATTTTTTTCTTAATTTTCTTTGGAATTTTACAAGAACGTAGTTTCTGACGGCACCTTATTCTGAGGCCCGGTGTGCCCGGAATCATGTTCCGAAGTTTGGCTTGGGTACTTTCAGTGATCGAACGAGCGGGTTTTTCTAACTTTTGAACCGGTGCTAGGAATCAAATTCTGAGGGCACCGATGGAATCGCAGCGCCGGTATTTTCTTAGAAAAGCCTCTTCCGGTGTTGCATTTGCTCAGGTGTGGTTTTTAATTTTTGGGCTTTAAGTTAAGAAATAAAATAATGTGTTACGAAAAACTTTATTTTAATTCACTTAAAGCCACTTAAAGCCACTAAAAGCTGCTTGAGCTGATTTTAAGTGGATAGGATGCAATTCAAAATATCCTACCCTCTTGGTAGGATATTTGTGAGGTGGGGCCCACACGAGCCCCACCGTTTCTTTTCCCCTAAGTAACGCACCCGCAACCCCCCTCTTAAATGAAAGTCAACTAGGGCATTTCCTTAAACTCTTAAACGCTCCTATTAATTGGGTGGTTTACTTGTTTAAATTAATTCAATGAATTAATGGGTCGTTACTTAGTTTGTTTTACTTTTTGTTGGCATGTTAATAAAATAAGACCAACACTTGTCTTATTGAGGATTGCTCATTGAGAGGATTTGGAGAAGACTCCAAGTCTTGAGATCTTCCTCCTCCTTCGCGAAGAACGCGAAGAACGCGAAGAATGCGAAGAATGCCGGCCTCCGACAGAAGGCGACGAAGAACGCCGTGTACCGCGACGCTGATGATTCTTCTCCCGTGACGTTCTTCTGCGACGTTCCATCTTCCGCGATAGATCTTCGATCATCCGTTGAGGTAAGAGGTTGTGGACCTTTTAATTCCTTGTGGTTTATAACAACAACATGGATTCAATTGTTATAATTAAATCCGTGTGTTTCTTTAACCATCAGAGATCGTTGACGCGACGCCCTTCTGCAACGACGCGACACCCTTCCGCGACGCGACGATCACCTCCTACCGCGATGGTCAATTCCGCGAAGAACGCTCGTTCGACGGGTTCGACGAGGTAGGGGTTTTATTTGAGAACAATATTTATCCCCATGATTGTTTTATCTAAAACAAAGAACCAGGATCAAAGTTCAATTTTAATTTTATTAAAATTGTTCCTTGTTTGTTCTTCATGTGTTGAATATTTTATTCCCGATTGTTATCACCTAACGCGGAGGGTGCGGGCCAAACAAACATAGCCCGACAACCCTCCGCAATTTTCTGTTGATGCACGGATTGGCAGGCGACGACAAAACGGGCCGAAGAGACGATTTTTTGGTTCCGTAGTGAAGAACGAGACTCGGGATGAGCTACGGCGCAGACGGAAACGAAATCGGACCACCGGAGCAACTCCGGTGGCCAGCGGAGTCCACCGGCGGCGCGGGTCGCTGCCGTGGCGGCCGGAGGCGGTGGCGCCCCGGCGCGCCGCCGGATGGAGCCGCCACGGCTGAAGCCGCGGTGGTGGCGGCCGACAAGACCCGCGACCGCGCGGGTCTAGCGAGACATGGGACGTGGCTTTGCCGCGTCCACTGACCAAGCGCGGCCCCACACGGGGCCGCAGCTCCTCTTCCCGCGGGGACAACACGCCCCGCGGTTCCTTCCCTCGGCCGAGCCGAGCTGAGACAACCCGCCGGTCCGGGTCACGCCCAGGCCGGGCCGGGTCGTGCCCAACCGGGTAAGACCCGGACCCGGGTCGGGCCGACCCAGGGGGGTTGGGCCGGGTCGGTCCGGGCCCAGACCCCCCGTTTTCGGACCCTTTTCGGTATTTTGCTAATAACTTGAGCAAAGGGCCTCCAAACGACGTGCCGTCAGTGGAGATGCGATCCTTGGATAGAGACGGTCGTTTCGGTATATCACACTCAATGTTTCGGAATATTTTGGGTTCGGCCGGGTTGGTTCGTACACGAAACCAACCGGGCCCTCGGAGCGGAAACACTCATATCTTGAGCTTCAGACGTCCGATTGACGTGCCGTAGACTTTGTTGAATTCCTCTTAGTGAGAAGGATCTTTTGGAATACTCCTCCTGAGGTTTGGATGCAGGTGGAGTATGGTCGGATTGGCTATGCCTTAAAAACCAACCGGGCCCGTGGGACGAAAAGGCCAATAACTCTCAGACCGGGTGTCCGACTGATGCGCCGTCTGCGACGTTGAGTTCCTGTTGACGATACGGAACTTTTGGATACATCAACTCTAGACAATGTGTCAGTTGATGTGTCAGCCTCTCGGCTCGTGGAGCGGACCCTCCCAAACGAGCTTTCTGTGTGCGGGAACCCTATAGCTGGCTGCAACTGCTACTGTGACGACGACGACTGTGCAGAGATCCTCAGTGGATTCGACGACGACTACAACACTCAGTGATTTTTTGTGGGTCAGTGTTACAGATCCTGTGCGGGTCCGATCCGATGTGGGTCTTTGCAGGGGTTAGTTACCTATCGATCCTGTGTGGGTCAATCCTTTGTGGGTCATTACGGGGGTTAGTACCTATCGATCCTTTGTGGGTCCGACAACTTAGATGGATCAGTGATCATCTCTATTGTCATTCGAAGAAGTATACCTGTGTGAGTTGAAACCCTGTTTTTCTTTCCTTTGTGGATTGTGTTGTGCTATCCTATGTGGATTTACTTTTTTTTTCCTGTGTGGACTGGGTTGTACTTGAGCTCAGATGTTGGAGCCGAACAGGAATTGATGACTTAGGTATATGTATGGTCATATATCTAAGCAGTGTCGGATGTTACTTCATGATTGTATCCTTCCTTTGTGGATTCTGTGAGACCTTTGGGGGTCTCGGGGTCCCTACTAAGTAGCTTATACTCACCCCTGCACGGGCTATGCCTGCACTACGTTGTGTTGGTTGCAGACGACAGACAACGCTGATCGTGGTGGACGTTGCGGAGCAGGACGGTACCTGGAGGTGGACCACTGGGCGGGACGTAGTCAGAGCGATCGGCTGGACCCGAGGAGCAGTGGGGGATTTCTGTACCCACCCTTCTGGTGGGATTTCCAGTGGACAGGTCGACGTTGCGGCTTTACTTTTCAGTTGTTGTTTTCCCTTTCTAGTTGTACTTTACTTTCAGTTTGGGTTTGTATTCTGGCCCACTTACTTTTCCACACTTACTGTTGTACCAGTTTTTACTTAGTGTTTACTTCTTCCGCTTTCTTACTCTGTGGTGCTTGTTTACTTTACAAAGGCAATGCCTTCCCTTTTTACCGGGATTTACGCCTTGGTGCTAGTCGCCAGCCCCTGGCCTATGGAAGGCGGGCTTGGGGTAGTCACGACATGGGCCCTGAGGACGGGTCGTGACAAATTGGTATCAGAGGAGTTCGGTTCTACCACAGAACTTGGGACTCTGATATTTCTCTATGTGAAGCAATGGTGTTAAGTGTATTGAGTGTGGTTATCAGTCCAGGGAGTCCAGTGTTGGTGCAGCGGCCGACGTATCCGTACACCAGGACCTTGACTTCTGATTTCCGACATAATGCATGAAAAAATTGATTGCATATATGTTACAAGTTTTCTTTGTGATTACTTTGTGTCAGCTCACCAGGTATACTGTTCTGACCCTGGCTCACCTCTTTCTTTTTAGGATGGCCCCATGATGGCAGCCAGCTAGGGTTCCGAGAGTTGAGCGTGACGACAGCCCGCCGAGCGATGAGGCCTCGGTGCAGGGCCCTTTGACAGCTGAGGCACCGACGATACCATTACCCACTGAGTCACCGATGCTTCTAGCACTAGCCGCTGACGATGCACGTTGCCTCAGTGCACTGCAAGAGTTCCAGCGCCAACGATCGCCCAGGTTCCATGGGGAGACAGAGCCCCAGGTAGCCGAGGACTAGCTGGAGGCAGTTGTGCGAGTTTTCCGGTTAGTGAGGACACCAGCAGACCTCATGGTGATCCTCGCAGCGAGCCTACTACATGCAACAACGGGACGATGGTGGAGCTTGTTGCTCCAGGTGCACGATGAGGCATCTCTTATTTGGTCGGACATTGAGAGCCTCTTCCGCTCGAAGTTCGTCCCATCCACCATCCGTGCGGTGCGCATCCAGGAGCTTCTTCAGCTGCGGCAAGGTAGCTTGACGGTCGCCCAGTACTCAGCGAGATTTACCGATCTCTCTCGCTACTCTACAGACATGGTACGAGACACATTCTTCCGGGCCCAGACCTTTGAGCAGGGATAGAGAGACGAGATCAGGGCATCGCTGATCTCCCTCAGCATTCCGACTCAGCCAGGATTACTGGAGCGAGCCCTTTTGATCGAGAGCTTCCTTGCTGAGCCTTCATCAGCAGCGAGACCTACCGTAGAGCGATAGGTAGCAGAATCTTCTGCATCAGGCAGTCGACGGATGACTCAGGGGTCCAGGAAGACCATACCCTCACGCAGAATACCCCAGGACACTGGCTCAGCAGTGCAGGGCACACAGCGTGGAGCCAGTATTTCAAGAGACAGGCAGTGCTACACTTACGGCGGGCAGGGTCACATGGCTCGTGACTGCCCGACCCACCGTGCTGAGGAGCTGTAGATGATTGAGGGTCACCCAGGCAGAGGCAGAGGGTCGACCGTGGCAGTCCACAGGGAGGAGGAGGATGAGGCAGAGGAGCTGGCCGAGCAGCAGGTGGTGGACGACGCTTTGAGGCTCTACCACCACCACCACCACCAGGAGGTCCACCCCGACCACAGGGAGCTGGCGGGAAGAGACAGGCACAGCTCCAGGCATCGGAGGACTATGACCACAGCGTGCCCGAGATGATTCAAGGTACTATCTGTGTCTATTCCACCCTTGCTGCAGTTCTTATAGACACATGAGCGAGTCACTCTTTCATAGCCGCTGCCCTTGTTCGGAGCTCGGAGATTCCGACAGAGCCGTTGGCTTGATCCTTACGGCTAGAGACTCCTACGGGAGCAGACTCGATGATTACGCACTGGTGCCGGTAGTGTGAGCTTACTCTAATAGGTGAGAGCTTTGGCTGAGATCTTCTTGTAGCGGCGTCGAGGCCTTACGACGTCATCTTGGGCATGGATTGGTTATCTACAGTCCATGCACAGCTTGACTGTATTAGGTGCAAGGTGCGATGTGTACGCACCAACGGGAGCAGGTTCACCTTCACCGGCGAGAAGGGAGCCTTCACAGCACAGGATAGACTCTCGCAGAGGAGAAGATAGCCCATCACTTATCAGTTGGCTAGCCTCATCCTAGGAGCAGTTGACGTGCGGAGCCCTAGTTTTCCTACAGTAGTGGATCAGTATGCGAATGTCTTTCCCGACGACGTTCCAGGGCTACCTCCTCGCAGAGAGGTAGACTTTTATATTGACCTGTACCCGAGGACAACCCCGATATCGACTCGAGTGTATCGGATGGCCCCCGCTGAGCTTCGAGAGCTAGGGGTACAGTTGGAGGACTTGTAGGGCAGGGGATTCATCCGACCGAGTGTTTCACCCTGGGCTTCCATGATATTGTTCGCCAAGAAGACGGACACGAGCTTGAGACTTTGTGTCGATTATCGTCGCCTAAACCAGGTGATAGTGAGGAACAAGTATCCGCTACCTAGGATTGATGACCTCTTCGATCAGCTCAAGGGAGCAAGGTGGTTCTCGAAGATAGACCTCAGGTCAGACTATCATTAGCTCAGAGTTCGGGATGAGGACGTGCAAAAGACGACCTTCAGATGTCGGTATGGCCACTATGAGTTCTTGGTTATGCCATTTGGCATAACCAATGCTCCAACAGTGTTCATGGGCCTCGTGAATAGGATCTTTCAGCCATACCTCGATCGATTTGTCGTGATCTTCATCGAAGACATTTTGATTTACTCGACGACTGAGGAGGAGCACGCCTACCACTTACGGGTTGTACTGGACACACTCCGAGAGCACAAGATTTATGGAAAACTCTCGAAGTGTCAGTTCTAGATACGTGAGGTCCACTTATTGGGACACGTCATCTCTAAGGCGGGAGTTGCAGTGGATCCCGTGAAGATCGAGGTGGTGCTAGCTTGGGAGCCACCCAGGAGCGTGACAGAGGTGCAGAGTTTCTTGGGACTAGATAGATACTATCAGAGATTTTTTCCAGACTTCTCCAGAGTTGTGGCACCACTATCAGCTTTGACGAAGAAGGGGAAACCCTTTGTGTGGTCAGACAGATGTCAGCAGAGCTTCTAGGAGATGAGACTGAGATTGACTAGCGCGCCTATCTTGAGGTTGTCGGAGGAGGGAGTTGGGTATGTAGTCTACTGCGATGCATCAGGGACCAGACTCGTATGTGTACTGTTGTAGGAGAGGGTAGTGATCGCCTATGGATCACGTCATTTGAGGCCTCATGAGCATAACTATGCTACCCATGAACTGGAGTTAGCAGCAGTGGTCTTCGCTCTGAATACATGGCGACACTATCTGATGGGCGAGCACTTTACAGTCTTTTCTGACCATCGGAGTCTCAGGTACATCTTTTCTCAGAAGGACCTGAACCTGAGACAGCGGCGATGGCTCGAGTTCCTCCAGGACTATGACTTTGAGATAGTCTATACTCCTGGGAAGGGGAACATGGTAGCTGATACTCTCAGCAGGAGGACGGGCATTCAGCTACTTGAGGAGGCGACAGAGCAGCTAGCCGCTTTGCGAATATCCTTTGTGGATAGGGATGGAGCATCTTTCCTTCAGTCACTCACAGTCTCTCCTCCACTACTACAGCGGGTCAGAGAGGCACATCGTGGGGACACTGACTGTGAGACGCGGCGTGCACAGATATCCTCAGGTCAGGCACCTGATGGTTTCTCCTTTGGAGTAGAGCACGACGTCCTTTTCAGAGGACGTACCATGGTACCTGTCGCTTTACGAGAGGAGGTGTGGAGAGAGTTTCACACTTCCCCTTTGGCAGTACATCCTGGAGTGGTGAAGATATACTAGGACCTCAGACGACAAAACTAGTGGCCGGGCATGAAGAAGGCTGTGGCAGAGTTCGTTTCTCGATGCCTCACCTGCCAGCAGGTGAAGGCAGAGCACCAGGTACCAGCAGGCTTCGTACAGCTCTTGGAAGTCCCATAGTGGAAGTGGGACGGGATATCTATGGACTTCGTGACTGGACTTCCATGCACTTCCAGAGGTCACGACTCCATTTGGGTGATTGTCGACCGACTCACCAAGTCGGCTCACTTCTTACCCATCAGAGAGAAAGGCTGAGTGGAGAGCTTGGGACGTCTCTACATTCAGGAGATTGTACAGCTTTACGGTGTGCCATCATCTATCGTCTCCGATCGAGATGCTCGCTTCACTTCCTGGATTTGGAAGGGGTTGCTGGAGTCGTTCGGGACGCAGCTACATCTGAGCACCGCCTTTCACCCTCAGACGGATGGTCAGACGGAGAGGACCATTTAGACTCTCGAGGACATGCTCCGCGCATGTGTTCTCGACTTTGGTCGCAGCTGGGAGGACCACCTACCCTTGGTGGAGTTTGCATACAACAATAGCTACCACTCCACCATCGGGATGGCACCATACGAGGCGTTGTACGGCCGACCTTACAGATCTCCTTTGTGCTGGACAGACCCTGGAGAGTCAGCACTTGTGTGGCCAGAGATAGTCTAGGACATGACAGAGAAGGTCCAGGTCATCCAGGAGCGGATGAGGACAGATCAGAGCAGGTAGAAGTCTTATACTGACAGGAGGCGAAGGCCACTAGAGTTCGAGGATGGCGACCACGTCTTCTTGCATGTCTCACCTTGACGTGGTCTACAGAGATTTGGCCGAGGCATCATGTTGTCTCCACGCTTCATCGGACCATTCCTGGTCCTCAGAAGGATTGGCTAGGTGGCTTATCGCCTGGCTCTACCACCTCAGTTGCACCGGGTGCACGACGTCTTCCACGTTTCTCAACTGAGGAGATACGTGCATGACCCGACACACATCATTGATCACGAGGAGATAGAAGTTGATGATGGGGAGACTTTTGCGGAGGTCCCAGTGGAGATTGAGGATCGATAGAAGCGGGTCCTATGTGGATGATCAATTCCTCTTATTCACATCAGATGGAAGCACGGGAACCTATAGGAGAGCACTTGGGAGCGGGAGGCTCAGATGCGTGCTCAGTACCCACATTTGTTCCCCTATCTTATGATGTATCTTTACGGGGACGTAAATCCCTGAGGTGGGAGTGATGTAAAGACCCATAAATTTCAAGGAATTTTTTTCTTAATTATATTTGGAATTTTACAAGAACACAGTTTCTGACGGCACCTAATTCTGAGGCCCGGTGTGCCCAGAACCATGTTCCGAAGTTTGGCTCGGGTACATTCAGTGAACGAATGAGTGGGTTTTTCTAACTTTTGAACCGGTGTTCGGAATCAAATTCTGAGGGCACCAATGGAATCGCAGTGCCGATATTTTCTTAGAAAATCCTCTTCCGGAGTTGCGTTTGCTCGGGTGTGGTTTTTAATTTTTGGGCTTTAAGTTAAAAAATAAAATAATGTGTTACGATAAACTTTATTTTAATTCACTTAAAGCCGCTTAAAGACACTTAAAGCTGCTTGAGCTATGTTGAAGCAGAGAGGGTGCAATTCAAAATATCCTACCCTCTTGGTAGGATATTTGTGAAGTGGGGCCCGCATGAGCCCCACCATTTCTTTTCCCCTAAGTAACGCACCCGCAACCCCCCTCTTAAATGAAAGTCAACTAGGGAATTTCCTTAAACTCTTAAACGCTCCTATTAATTGGGCGGTTTATTCGTTGAAATTAATCCTATGAATTAATGGGTCGTTACTTAGTTTGTTTTACTTTTTGTTGGCATGTTAATAAAATAAGACCAACGCTTGTCTTATTGAGGATTGCTCGTTGAGAGGATTTGGAGAACACTCCAAGGCTTGAGATCTTCCCCCTCCTTCGCGAAGAATGCAAAGAATGCGAAGAATGCGAAGAAATCCGGCCTCCGACGGAAGGCGACGAAGAACGCCGTGTACCGCGACGCCGACGATTCTTCTCCAGTGACGTTCTTCTGCGACGTTCCTTCTTCCGCGACAGATCTTAGATCATCCGTTGAGGTAAGATATTGCGGAACTTTTAATTCCTTGTGGTTTATAACAACAACATGGATTCAATTGTTATAATTAAATCTGTGTGTTTCTTTAACCCTCGGAGATCGTCGACGCGACGCCCTTCCGCAACGACGCGACACCCTTCCGCGACGCGACAATCACCTCCTACCGCGAAGGTCAATTCTGCGAAGAACGCTTGTTCGACGGCTTCGACGAGGTAGGGGTTTTATTTGAGAACAATATTTATCCCCATGATTGTTTCATCTAAAACAAAGAACCGGGATCAAAGTTAAATTTTAATTTTATTAAAATTGTTCCTTGTTTGTTCTTCATGTGTTGAATATTTTATTCCTGATTGTTATCACCTAATGCGGAGGGTGCGGGCCAAACAAACACGGCCCGACAACCCTCCGCAGTTTTCCAATGATGTGCGGATTGGCGGGAGATGACAAAAAGGGCTGCAGAGACGATTTGTTGGTTCCGCAGGGAAGAACGGGACCCGGGATGAGCTACAGCGTAGACGGAAACAAAATCGGACCACCAGAGCAACTCCGGGGGCCGGCGGAGTCCACAGGTGGCGCGGGTCGCCGACGCGGTGGCCAAAGGCGGCGGCGGCCGACCAGACCCGCGACCGCGCGTGTCCGGTGAGACACAGGACTCGGCTTTGCCGCGTACGCTGACCAAGCGCGGCCCCACGCGGGGCCGCGGCTCCTCTTTCCGCGGTGACAGCATGCCCCGCGGTTCCTTTGCTCGGCCGCTCGGCCGAGCCGAGCCGAGGCGACCCGCCGGGCCGGGTCACGCCCAGGCCGGGCCGGGCAGCCCTGGCCGGGCTGGGTCACGCCCAACCGAGTCCGACCCGGACCCGGGTCGGGTCAACCCGGTTCGGGGCGACCCAGGGGGGGTTGGGTCGGGTCAGTCCGGGCCCAAACCCCCCATTTTCGGACCCTTTTCGGTCTTTTGCTCATAACATGAGCTACGAGGCTCCGAACGACGTGCCGTCAGCGGAGATGCGATCCTTGGATCGAGACGATAGTTTTGGTATATCACACTCAAGGTTTCGGAATACTTTGGATTCGGCCGGGTTGGTTCGTACACGAAACCAACCGGGCCCTCGGAGCGGAAACACTCATATCTTGAGCTTCGGACGTCCGATTGACGTGCCGTCGACTTTGTTGAATTTCTCTTAGTGAGACGTATCTTTTGGCATACTCCGCCCGAGGTTTGGACGCAGGTGGAGCACGGTTGGATTGGTTTTTCCTTAAAAACCAACCGGGCCCGTGGGACGAAAAAGCCAATAACTCTCAGACCGGGCGTCCGATTGACGCGCCGTCTGCGACGTTGAGTTCCTGTTGACGATACAGAACTTTTAGATACATCAACTATGGACTATGTGTCAGTTGATGTATCAGCCTCTCGGCTCGTGGAGCCAACCCTCCCGAACGAGCTTGCTGTGTGCGGGAACCCTAAAGCTGGCTGCGACTGCTACTGTGACGACGACGACTGTGTAGAGATCCTCAGTGGATTCGACGACGACTACAACACTCAGCGATCCGTTGTGGGTCAGTGCTATAGATCTTGTGTGGGTCCAATCCTGTGTGGGTCAGCGCTCAATGGTCCTGTGTGGGCCAGCGCCTACAGATCCTGTGTGGGTCTTTGCGGGGGTTAGTTATCTATCGATCCTGTGTGGGTCAGATCCTTTGTGGGTCATTTCCGGGGTTAGTACCTATCGATCCTTTGTGGGTCCGACGACTTAGATGGATCAGTGATCATCTCTATCGTCATTCGAAGAAGTATACCTGTGTGAGCTGAAACCCTGTTTTGCTTTCCTTTGTGGATTGTGTTGTGCTATCCTGTGTGGATTTACGTTTTCTTTCCATTGTGGATTGTGTTGTGCTATCCTGTGTGGATTTACGTTTTGCTTTCCTATGTGGAATGGGTTGTACTTGAGCTTGGATGATGGAGCCGAATGGGAATTGATGACTTAGGTATATGTATGGGCATATACCTAAGCAGTGTCAGATGTTAATTCGTGATTGTATCTTTACTTTGTGGATTATCCTTTGTGGATTCTGTGAGACTTTCGGGGGTCTTGGTGTCCCTACTGAGTAGCTTATACTCACCCCTGCACGGGCTATGGCCGCACTACGTTGTGTTGGTTACAGACGATGGACAGCGCTGATCGTGGTGGAGGTTGCGGAGCAGGACGATACCTGGAGGTGGACCACTGGGCGGGACGTACTCGGAGCGGTCGGCTGGACCCGAGGAGCAGTGGAGGCTTTTTGTACCCACCCTTCAGGTGGGATTTCCAGTGGACAGCTCGACGTTGCGGCTTTACTTTTCAGTTGTTGTTTTCCCTTTCTAGTTGTACTTTACTTTCAGTTTGGGTTTGTATTATGGCCCACTTACTTTTCCGCACTTACTATTGTACCAGTTTTTACTTAGTGTTTACTTCTTCCGCATGCTTACTCTATGGTGGTTGTTTACTTTACAAAGTCAATGCCATCCCTTTTTACCGGGTTTTACGACTTGGTGCTAGTCGCCAGCCCCTGGCCTATGGAAGGCGGGCTTGGGGTAGTCACGACACGAGCCCCGAGGATGGGTCGTGACAAAATTGATCTCCTTTTAGAGGGGCAGGGTGGCATGTATTTTTACAAGATAACCACATTTTCATAACATTATTACTTGTTTTTAATTTTTTGGTATAATTTCTACCATAAAGAAATAACCATGTGTCATTTCCTAATAAATTAAATTACTAAAATAGAATGAAATATATATTCTGAAAAGAAATGGGATTATAGAAAATGTATGTTTGTTCATTTCATCTTTACCCTCTTTATATGTGTGTGTTCTATTTTTTTAGTTTATTCGTGGACATAAACTAGTTGAATAACAGTAATACACACATATTTCAATATAATATAATTATGAAATTTATTGGATGATAAATTAATATATGTAAAACCATTATTGAAAACACAAAAAGTACATTTTTCTTGATTATACCTTCTTTGTAGTAGAAAGAAAATCATAAGTCTATATTTTTTGAAATGTTATATGAACATATCAAATAATACAATTTCCAATAAAAATATCACATAGAATAATGTCAAGATCTAAAAGGATTCATAAAGATACAATCAATCACATATTTAGGAAAAATATATTATTATAAAAAATAAATTATTAATGTAGAATATTTCTCATACTTCACATACAACCAATAAAATAAATTTTATTATGAGAATATTATTTTAGTGAGATTAAACATACATTTTCTTGAAGTTCCATGAAATTAATTATCATATGGAATGGTTTTTGTTTATTTTTTTTTAATTTTTATGAAAAATTAAATCATTTCTAAATGATATACGCTCCTCTACAAAAAATATACATTTTCATCAATTTAAAAATAACATATAATGGATATAAGTTTAAAAGTGGGATATAATTAAATAACCTGGATGTATGTCATACATAATCTAATGGTAGTACAAGTTTCTTTAAAAGAAATCATCATAATCTTTCACCATTAACTATTGGTTGAATAACCCTTAATGTGACAATTGTTTCAAACTTTATGAGTCTCACATAAATATATTATTTTTATTATCGTAAAGTAAATATGGTCATAAGGGAGGATATAATTAATGTGTGATTCTTTACCTTGAGCAATTTATCCTTCTCTATAACATGTTCTAATATATCATAAGGAATATTAAATTAATAAAATCATATGATTCATCATAATAAATATTATTTAACAATATTACATGAATGACACTTCTCAATCCCCATTCAATAATTCGTATAAATAAAAATATTAAAATATTTACGATTTTCAAAATTTTTGGGAACTTTTTCATTTAGTGGTGACTCAGCATGCTAAGTAAATTAATGTGGGGTTCTAGTTATTGAATATAGAAAACTCTATTTTTTGATAAATTATTAATCAAAATTTTATTTTTATGGGTGGGGGGCGGTTAATTATATCAATATTTAGGTTCACTAATGAATCATAAAATTCATTAATAAATTTATCCATCAAAATCACACTTTTCTCAAAATCTTAATATTCTTTCTCATTAATCAATTATTTCATCATTTCATTATGAGATTCATTTTTTTGTTTAAATTTGATATTTCTTATTTTTGTTTTGATCATATAGTTCTAAAAATTATAGATTGGAATTATCTATAGTGGGTAGTCAGTTACAATGAAAAGTGTATGTCTTAAGTGAAATGTTAGGAAAACTAACAACATATACATTCCTAGAGTAATTTAGTAAATCCTAATATTTTTTAGTTGTATTACCACTCAATATAGTTCAATAGAGAAAGGTATATATGAAAATTATGTTTCTCACATAGTTGTGAATATTAATTTTAAATGTAAGACTTTTAATTGGAATAAAATGTTTTTTCACAATAATATAATCCTCATGTAACTGGAAACCCCAAGTAATCTATATTAATGTATAAAATTTATCTAAAATGGGGTTAGTTTTTTTAAAAAATTAATATATAATAAGAAGAAATTAAAAACCATTGAACAAAGTGATAAATAAATAAATGATAGAGAATGAATGAAAAAATTGGGGAAAAAAATACAATGATGAAAAATTAAATATAAATAAAATAGACAAAATGAAATTTAGAAATGATAAATACAAAAATTTAATGATCTCAAATACCTTGAAAATGGTGCTAAAATTTGATTTTGTTTCCATGTTGTATAAAATTAGTTTTTTGTTTTTACTAGAATTTATACATGAAATAAACACTCCCAAGTCATATTCCATCAAAATAAATCACTAAAAAACAATAAAATACAATTTAATAATATAATTACGATTGTGGTAAATTAGATTGGGAGATTTATAATTGAGTATCGAAAAAAAGACATTAAAATAATGAAGATGTTGGAAAAATCAAGATCAACCCAAATATGTTTTCCATGACACTAAAAAAACATCTATCTCAAAGGAAATGAGATAGATTATAGATTACATAACTTTTACCAATTTAAACCAATAATATATTTGAGTTATTATCAGGATACATCCAATTATTTGATTGTAAACTGAAATATATTTAATAATAATTTTCAAGAATTGATTAATTTGTGAATTATTTTATAATCCAAATTTATGAAATAAACACATGAAAAAATAATTTTAATATCTTGGTATGTGTCTATACATATAATGTTCTCACACTAAAACCTAAATTATCATGATTATTAATGATGCGAAGGTTTTTTTTCTTGAAATCCTATATTAGGAAATTTATCCCCTCGAGAAATGAAATATAGTAGTCCATGGATTATATCTTGAGGAGGATTCAATTTGAGTTGAAAAAATGTAACTTTTGTTTTGTTTATTTGTTAAATGAAATTATGTATTTGATTAAAACTTATAAAATAGAAAAAAATAGAAAATAAAATAAAATAAAATTAAACAACAAAATTGAAATTTGATTGGTAATAAAAAGGGCATGAACTCGAAATTAAAAAAGTAGTTTTAGACAATCTTACACCCTTCAGACATTCCCCTCTTCCTTGTTTAAAAATATTTCCCTATTTAATTCTTCAATTACAACCCATATAACTCTATATGAACATTATATATTATAATGATATCATATCGAGACCTCAATATGATTACTTTTCCTCCCATTAAAGTCATTCAAGTACTTGAAGATCTCCAAGAAATCAAACCTAATCTAAATCACTACGCTCAAGGAAAAGTCCTCACCAAAGAAATTTAAATAGTTAAATAAATTATTTTACTTCATAAATAGAACATACGTAAAATAACTAATTGAAAATGTATTAAAGTAATAATATTAACAATTTAATTCAAAAATATGCGTTCATGTTAGATTCAAAAGAGATTACAAATGAAGATCAAAAATTGGAAGAGAGTGCCTCTCAGTTGCCGCCATCCTTGACCACTTGGTACTTATCCTATCATCACCTAAGAAGACCACATATTCTCCATTATATCTTGAATGCATAGAATCATCATCATACTTTATATCTAAACCTTCCCATTTCTCTTTCAAGCCACCAAAAAAATGAAAATATATAGAGATGAAAATATAAATATGAAGAGTAGTGAAAATCTGCTATCCAGTTTCTATCAATTCGATGTTATCTCAATTTTATTCTCTTTTCCAGATGAAAATACACTGGTGTTATTCTATAATGTTTTTATAAAATATATTCTTCATTTAAAATCTAAATTTCAAGTCATTTGGTCTAGTTGTGAAAATGATATTCTGTAATTACTGAGCTAATCATTATTTGGATGAAGAGACCCTTCGACTTTACCCAATTTGTATCATTAAAAGACTAACTTAATGATACAAATATTCCATTAAAATTAACATGTATTATAAATTTTTTTCCTTATTTCCTTCAAGCATGAATCGCCACATTTTTTATCATGTAACCAGTAATGAAGGTGTTTTGATTCTATCCATGAAAAAACTTTTCCACGTTTACTGATTTATTATAGCCCAAAGAAGTTTGAATAATCTCTTGGCCTAGTTGAAAAAGATTTATCCCATGAACCTATAAATCCTAAAAAAATAATTACTCAATTTTTTTTCAATAGATAAATATTTACGATTTACATACAAAAGTTATTGAAAACAGCTAAATTTATAGAATTAATAAATTTTTATTTTTATGTTCAAAAGATCTTTAAAATCTAAAAAAAAGAAAATATGCTCAAATTGATAAATTTGAAGGTATAAAATCAAGGAAAGAAACATTATAAACAATTAAAATATTATCTCCATTGTTGCATCCTATCCCAAGTGCCACTCAACAGTTCCCCAAGACGGTTGGCCACAAGACCTCAAGTGCACCTCCCCAAATGCAAGTGGCTTCTGACTAGGAGAGAAGGCCTAGGGTATGTATGTGGGGAGACTGTTCCCTCATATATTAGTGTATTCAAAGAGGTAAATGATAGAAAATAAATATACGAATCATGAATGAAAAATATAAATTAGTAAAAACAACACAACAGGAATGATTAACCATGCATGTGGGGTCAATAACAGGTGGAAGCTGAAAATTAATGAATTCAAATGATGATGATAATCACAATGCTATAAATAAAGTGAGTAAATGAATGTGGGGATGCAATCATACGCTACATGCTGGAAAAAATATTCAAAAAGAAAAAACTACTAATATAAGCATCTCAATCATAGGCTTATCCCACTGCCCAATTCTCCATCACAAAGCTTTAAATTATTCATGCATCAGAAGCCACATGATTTCCTTTATCCATTCCAACAATCATAAAATCTGATTGGGTTCTAAGGGAGGCCCAATAAGTGTGTGAGATATAATCTCAGTAGACTGGAACCAATGGTGTATAGGAAAATCCATTTCATTCCAAACAGAAATGACAATATTACATAATAAAAAATATAGATAAATAAAAAAATAAACAATAAAAACCTCAGTATGGGTTTCTAAAAGTACACCTGACCATTACCACCGTCTTTGGCCTCTGATGGACGCCTAAAACAAGGTAAATATGCATGTAATGATTTGTATATGAGGGTCCATTGTGAAAAAGGAAACCTGGGAAGGAATTCCCACAATATTGTGCTTTGTCTTGGGGTCTCAAATTCATTTCAACATATGAGAATAATATAATATAAAATAAAAGAAACACATATAGAATAATAAATAAAACCCTAAAATCCATGGTGGATTCTTGAACCCCTCTTAGTTGGAATAAAATGAATCATAAAGGTCGATAAAACTGTCCATGATAGAACCAATGCCATCATGTCCATGCATGACAACCCATATAGGTATCCCTCATATCACTCGGGACATAGTGACTTTGAATTTGTACCTTGTATCTCATATAGGGGACCAAGTATCACCTGAATCATGGCATAACCATCTTTCCAATGAGTATATCCTCAATTTATCCCCTATGGAACTAGTCTCACTCATGAGTATAAGTGAAACCTTATAGAGAGCCCATACCTAGGAATCTAAATTATCAATCCCTGCATACCATATAGATCCAACTGAGAACGACGAGTCCATCCATGGAATCCTTAATTCAGGACCCATTTTCAATCCCAACCCATAGAAGATGATCATTGCAACCAAATTACATAGCACAACATGGAATAACATCTATAAAATCACTTTTCATAAAAATAATTACAATGTATCTTTCCATCAAACTAACAAAATTAATACAATTCAGTCCATCAGACATGGAATAAGAATTTATCCCAAGTCCCTAGCATAAGCAAAGTGTACATGAAATGATATCTAAACCACACACATGTGGAACTAGGTACAAGTGACATGGAATAATCCATTTCATAATGTAATTTGACATGGGAAAAAAGGCACATCCACAAGGGGCTAAGCAATAAGCACAAATATAAGGCACACAACATTTAGAAATAAGCACAAATGCAAGGCAATGATATAAGGAAAAAAGAATGAAGTCAATGAATAAAAAAGAAGCATAAATTGTCATCAAATGAGGGCTAGATCATGGTTCATTATTTATTCAACATTAATGTATTCTTTCAAGGCATTTAAAAACAATAACAACACACACACATGGTGGTCCACATCTCAAGGAATTGAGGAATTGGTCTTTTAAGATGGCATACCCAAGGGGGTGTACAAAAACAAAGAGAACAACCCCCAGATGGGTCCCTCTATATGATCGAGTCACAAAAGTCATGAATAAATCATTTAATTAATTTATTAAACATATTCAATGTATCACCATAGGTTATAGAGAGTGGAACAATGACACGTTATTTATGAAGCAATGAAACAAATAGGAAAGACCCAAACCACCTAGTTGATATATTAGCTCTACGATCATCCATTATCGAGGAATGAAATTAACTTTAATGGATTAAATTTAAGGACTCAACCAATTCCCTATCAATAGGGGGAAAATAGTGGAACCTAAATAGTGAAAGAGATGGAAGAGGATCCTTGAAATAGATAGAAGAGGGTGAGATATCGAACTAATGGTTTGTGTTTCCTCTGACAACAAGAGATTTATGCATCAATAGAGTAAGATGGAATGATATATTATCACTCCACTCATCTGTTATCGAGGCTTGAAATGAAATATAACAGAATAAATTGAAGGATTTAACCATTTCCCTAAAAACAGGGAAAAAAGAGTGGCACATAAATATTGAATATATATGGAAGAGGAACCATGAAATAGATAGAAGAGAGTAGGAGATATTATTGAGGGATTTCCTTTTCTGCTGATAGTGAGATATTTAGACATCAATGGAGGAAGATGGATCAAACCCTATGAAGGATGGGGGGGAAGGATTTCATGTCGGAAGGGGGAGGAGAAATCCCATTAGAAAAGGAGGGGGAAAAGAAAAGGTGGGTTAAAACATTCATTAAGGACAAAATGGGTATTTAACCCACATAGGAGGGGTCGCAAGGTTTGGTCGTAAGGGTGGTTAAACCGTACACCAACTGCGTGGAACATTTTACTTGAAAGGGGCACATCAAATGGTTTGGCATACAGTTTTTCTAACCATTCACAGACTGTGTGAAACCACACTATCTCAATAACCTTTATCACCACATGACCATGTGATGGGGGTGAATAGTTTTAGACAAATTGTGGATCCCCCTGAACTCTACTAACTACCACCACATAGTTTAGTGAAACCATGCGGAATGTGTGTCATGGTTTCTTATAACCATGTTACCTAGTATTTGCTTCACATATTGGGACTCCGAACGAGGCCTGACTGCACCCAAGACCTTCTTAATCCTATTAGGTATCACTATTGGTGACAGTTAATGTAATTTTAACAAAAAATTAATAGTAAGAATCATTGATAAAGTTAGAGACGTTACAACATCCCCTCCTTAAGAAAACTTGTCGATGATTTTCTCTTCCAATTTTGGTACGACGCCATTTGAGAAGAGTTTGGGCCATTGTGCATATAAATCGGCCACCCTATCCTAGGTATCATCCTAAACATGTCCTTGTAACCATATCACATATACTAGAGAAACTTACATGCCTTAAATGACCATAATTCTATGATCAAAAATACATATCAGATACACCTTGAATGACACATCCATCTCAAGCCAAATATCCTCCGGGTAAAATGAATGAGATGGGTCAGCATGATACTGTCACAACTGAGATATGTGGATGATTTCATGCATGAAAAGATACATATGAGGTAAAATCAATCAATAGGCTACCTATCTGACTCTCTTAAATGTCTATAAAGGATATAAATATCTCAAAAATAACCTTCCCATATCTCCTAACTTATATATGACCCAATCTAGGAGATACACGTAGAAAGACCTGATGTCCCACCTCAAATTCTAGAGGTCTACGGTGATGATTAGTATATGAATTATGAATAGAAATTGCTATATCCATATGATTTTGAATCATTTAGACATTATTTAAGGTCTCCTGAATGATACAAGGACCCCATAGAGCGGCATGACATATCTCTAGCCAACATAGAGGTGAAAAACATAGTTTACCATAGAGTTCATTATATGGAACAATATGAATTTTTCTTGAAACCAGTTGTCATAGGAAAAATCAACCAATGGAATATTGTTTTCCCATAAACCTCTAAAACTAATAATTCAGGCTCAAATAATTTCCTCTAACACCGATATTTTCTTTTAATACTACCCATCACTCGGTGGGTGGTATTCTATTATCAACAACACCTGTGAACATAGTGCCTTCTACAACCCTTTCCAAAACCTTCATGTAAAGTGGGAATCTCGGTCCGATACAATTGGATGTGGAAGACAACAAAGTTTCACTTTCTTCCAAATATGAATCATTCCTAGAACATCAATAAAGAAGGTCTCCCAGATCAGTAGAATGTGTAAAACCTCAGTTATCCTATCAAATATCACCCATACTACAATGCTTCCTTGAGGGGATCTCACAAATCATTTCAAAAAAACTATTTTGAGGTAATTCCATTTCCACTCATGAATGGATATAGGTTTTATAAGTTCAGTAGGCCGCTAGTGCTCCACCTTCACCTACTGACAGGTGGAGCACCAAGTGATGAAACTTTATACATGCCTCTTCATACCTAGCCACCAGTACTAGTGACATATATCTTTGTAAATCTTTGTAAGACCCGGATAAAACACCCATATAGAGGAATATGAATCCCTCATAAACTCTCCCGCATATCATAAGGCACCCATACACACCTATAGAAGAGTAGAGTTTCACTATCATAAAAAACCCTACCAGGATGTGGGTTGTATCTTGTGATGATATCCTTCAAGACAAGGACCTCAGAATAATAAAACTACCACATCTGGGCTTGCTCAAGAAGAGAGTATGTCACTACTAGAACTTCTAAGAATGGATTCCCATGATGACCCTGATCCTCCTAATGCATCTCAAAAAATAGATTGAGGAACTTCCACCTACTACTGGCCTCCTTTAGAGATTGTGTCCAAGTGTTCTCGATCAAGGCATCATCCATGACATTACCATTACTAGGTGTGTAAGAAAGATCAAAATTTAACTATTGAAGGTATTAAACCCACTTTTCTACCTTATATTCAAGTCTCGTTCTATGGAGATGTATTTTAGACTTATTTGATTTGTGTAAACAATGAATCATTCCCCTAGTAGATAATACGTCCAAAAATGAATAGCATGAACCATGACTGGTATCTCAATATTATGCATAGGGTAATTCTTCTCATGATGCATCATTTAGTGAGATCAATATGCCATGAAGCAATCAAATTGCATCATAACATCACCCAACCCGATTCTTGAAGCATCACAATAACTGTAGAATTTTTTCCTTTCTTATGAAGAATTATGATCGACACTTTTTGATTCTTCCCTTTATCTCTTGAAAAGATTTGTCATAATCTTCAGTCCAGATAAATCACACTTATTATTACTCAGTGACGTAAGAGTCACTAATAAACATGAGTAGTTCATAATGAATCACCTATAATAGTCAACTATCCCTAAAAATATTCATAGGTTAAACACATTCTTGGGTTTCTCCCAGGAAACCAAAACACTCACCTTTTCAAGTTCAACAAATATACCTATCTCTAGTACGACATAACCTAATAAGTGAACGTTGCCCATCCAAAAGATTCATTTACTAAGCTTCACATAAAGATGGTGCTCTATTTGTATACTCAACATCATTTCAAGATGATTAGCATGGTCGTGTCTTCTGCAAGAATACACTAAGATATCATCTATGAATACCATCACAACGAAATAAAGGTATAGGTGGAAAACTAGATTCATCAAAGCCACGAATACTCATAGTGTGTTCGTTAGACTGAACGACATAACCAAATATTTTTTCATGCCATAACTACTCCAGAATTTAGTATGTGGTATATCCAATGGCTTCACACAAATCTGATCGTAGCTTGAACTCAAATAAATCTAGGAGAAAATAGTATCTCCTTAGAGGTAGAAGATGTCATATATACGAGGAAGTGGATATTGATTCTTCACAAAAAACTAGTTCAATCAATGGAAATCTAGTTAAAATTTGAGTGTACCATACTTGTTTTTGGAAAACAATATATTTATGGTGATGTGATGGGTTTGATAAAAACCTTAACGTCATTATATTCAAGTTTCTTTTTGAGTTTCTAAATCTCTATTGGTGCCATCATATACAGAGAAATGGACACTGGTGACAC
The DNA here is from genome assembly GCA_963277665.1 of Viscum album. Lineage (NCBI taxonomy): Eukaryota > Viridiplantae > Streptophyta > Magnoliopsida > Santalales > Viscaceae > Viscum > Viscum album. The sequence continues at coordinate 506,614,036 of OY728125.1, forward strand.
ACCTGAAACTAGCTCTATGTTGAACTCAACATCTCTATTAAGAGGTAAGCCTGAGAAATTTCTAAGGAAGACCTCGCTGAAATAATCCACAACAAGAGATAATTCTACTAACTTCATTTTTGATCACTCATAAATAGATTGGGAAACTGGGAAGTCACTCTTCCTATCCCTTTCCACTTGGATCCAGCTCAAATCTCTTAGATATCCCACTTGGCCTTGTGTATATATGTCCGTCCCTTGGGTGATGTGACGAACAATTGATGATAATAACAATCCACTTTTGGAATGATAAAGAACAAGCCATTCCATATAGATAATTAAATTGAAGCTAGTTATCTCAAGGACTAGGAAACTCTAGAGGAAATGACACACACCTATTTCAAGGGATAACTCATGAAACTAGAGTTTTCCCTATGTTCTTAACCCTAATGGTGTGTCAAGGTACATGGTGCCACAAAAGAACTCAATTTCAATACTAATACTTTCCAAAACCATAAAAGATATAAAATAGTGCAATGAACCTGTATGTAAAATAAAAAGAACTAAAGTAGAGGCTAATAGAATAGTAGCTCATACTGTAGATGCCCCTGGACTCTTCTCCTCGAGTGCATGATACACTACAAAGATATGGTCTGAAATGGGACCTTAAGATGGCGCCCGACTAGTCTAAGTAGATCCACTCCACTGACATTAAAACTCTGGGGCCTGAGTACCTCATCCACAACCACTACCCCTCATCCATATTGTCTAGTAGAAGACCGACTACTAGCCTAACATGGTGTCGTGGAATCTTTACCTAATTCAGGTGCTGGTATAGATCCCTTATTCCTAGATTTTGGATTAAATTATAGGAAAAAGTATTGAAGGAGACCCATAATGTCACATGTTTGGATCTCAATTGTGTTGCTCATGCACTGAGGCTTCTTATGGAATGGTCTTCCACAATGGTGACACGCTATATAACACTCAGTGTGTGTCACTTGTCTGGCATTGCCTGCACGTGCACCCTCGAATTAGTACTTCCTACTCCAAGATGAACTATTCCCTTCACATATAATTGAATCTCCATGTATCAAATTTTCATATTCTCTAGGACTTCATTATGTGATTATCTCCTATTTAACTATCTCTTAAATAGTATTCAACTAGAATTAATTCACATGTGAGAGGACAATAAGCCCACGTATGTCCTGAAAATTCCTCATAGTCATCATCTCATCACCAATGAGAGATGGAGTAAAACTTTGAAGCTTGGTGAAGTGAGAATAATACTCTAGCACAATCACAGTTCCATACTGAATAATCTTGAACTTTCTGGAGTGATCCAACATCAGAGTATCTTGGAAGAAGTGATCATATAAAGGCTCCTGGAAGTCTACCCAGACCGTACCTCGGTGTCGTTCAGACTGAGAAATTATGTACCACCAAACACTTGGTAGAGTCACATACCATATAGGTAGAGATCTTGATCCCCAACTTTGGATACATCTCAATATAGTCAGAGATAGATTCCATGGACTCTATCCATGACTTAGTAGCCTAAGTTCTACCAACCCCTAAAAATGTGGGAGGATGCTTCTAATGAAAGTCTCGAGTGAGATCTTCCATTATCATTCCAGGCTAGAGAGACCTTTGAAAAAATTACATAAACCAAATAAAGTTGTCATGGAATTACACATCATCTCTTAGTGGAACATTGGTAGGAGGTGCCTCAAGTGGCACGAAAAGAGGAATCAGAGGTTCCTCATGTCCCGCCATCTCTATATTGTTCTCATTTCCACTTTTGTTGGCATACAACACGAGGCCATCATGGTGGAATAGCTCATCAATATCCATGTGAAATCATCATAAAATATTTTAAATATGTGGATGGAAATAGATAAGGAAATAATTAAGGAATGTTTAGGTATAAGGCCTCCCTAAGACATATTGTAACCCTTATCCAGCTTCGGGGGCTAGGTCTATGTGATCATGAAAATAGAGAAGGACCACTAAGAATACAAAAGGCATAACCCTTTCCCATTTATAAGGCCCAGTCTCACATTTTCTAGATAAGGTGAACATTTTATTTTTAATAAGGTATTTTTTTTAATCATTTTGTATTTAAATTGTTCTTACAAGATTGAATTCAGTGGATCACCACTCCAATTTATAAGGATCCACACACCTTATAAATTGAAATTCAGATTCTACTTAATAAAATTTATAACAAATTCGTACAAGTAAAATTGGATCATTTCTACATATATCCATTAATAACTAAAATACACAACAACAGTCACATGAAAATAGGCGATGCACACTAAAAAGTAAATATGGTATGAAATAATTTATAATAATTCAATTCCTATAGTGCCTAGTATGATGCATGCTTCATATGAACTCATATCATTGGGATCAAGTAATAAAAATCATCATTACACTCATATCAACATTAATAACACCTTAAGATAGGTGTGTCACCCAACTATGAAGTTATGTCAACCATAAATGGAATAATCAATGACTAAAATTTCCCATCCCTAGTAATTTGGGTTTCCCCTGTACACTAGATAGTTATATTCAATCATAGGGTCAATTGAAAATTCATATATCCTAGTCTTTTATACATATCCAAATAGTAAGACATATGAAAAAGTGCTATGATACCACTTTGTAGAGTCCCACCCCAAGTGACCCTCAATAGTGCCCTGAGATGGTGTCCAAAATACCTCAAGCAGATCTCCCCAAATTCTAGATGATAATGACTATTAGTGATGTACTAGGGTGTGTATGTGGACAGACTAAACACTCATAGATCAGTGTATGCATATCAATAAATGATATACAACAAATAGTGGAATCATGAAAGAGAAACAAACAATAGTATAAACAAATTTTTTTTATTGATAATCCTTGGAATAGGTGTCAATAATTGGTGGAATAAGAATAAAAATAAGGAATAAAAATGACGATGATAATCATGATTCTATAAAAAAAGTGAGTTTGCAGAGATGGGGATAGAATCATAAACTTCATGCTATAAAATAATATACAAAAAAGGAAAAACTGCTATTATAATAATCTTGAGAAAACTCTCGGTCCTCTACCCCATGCTTCATCCCAAAGCAATAAATCTATCATGCATTGGAATCTCCATTCATCCCTTTATCCATACCTATGACCGTAAAATCTATGTATCCACTAAGTGTGGCTCAATAAGGGTGTGAGATACAATCTCAATAGGTCAGTTCCTATGGCGTCTAAGCCAATCCATTTCATTCTATACCTAAATAATAGTGTTCCATAATAATAAATGAAAATAAATAAATAAAATAATATTAAAAACCTCATACTGGGTTCCTAAAAGGAAACCCGACTGATACCACCTACTTTAGCCTATGACGGATGTCTAAAACAAGGTACCTATGCAGGTTATTATATGTGTATGAGGGACCATTATGAACAAGGAAACTAAATAAGGAATCCCCCTAAGATTGTTATTTGTCTTGGGGACTCAAATTCATTTCAATAGTTAAACACGATCTAATATATAATAGAAGGAACCCATATTGCACAAAAATTCAATCTGTCAAATCCATTGTGGAGATCCAAGAACATCCAAGGCGATATAACCAAAGTCCCATTGGTTTCTATAAGTGTCTCTGATAAAACCAGTTTCATTGAGTTCGTCCAAGGAAAACCATATAGAAATCCCTTGTATCAATCATGGTATGGTGACTCTGAGTTTGTACTAAATATCTCTCATATGAGACTATGTATCATCTGAGGAATGGTGTAGCTGTCATACCAATAGGTACATCCTGAGTTTCTCCCCTAGGGAACTGGAGTCACTCATGAGTATAAGTAAAACTTCATGGGGAGTCCGTACATGGAAATCGAACATATTGCTGTGCTATTTTAAGTAGATCTAACCAAGCATGATGAGTCTATACCTAGAATCCTTATATTGGGACCCATGTCCTCTCCCAACCCATATCATATGAGAATAGAAACCAAATCAAATACCACAACATGGAATGGAATCTATAAAATCACATTTATTTAGAATCATGGAAATATATCATGTCGTTAAGATAGCCAATATAATACAATTTATGCCATTAAACATTGTATATAACATTTATAATGAGGCACTGATATAAGATTATTATGAAAGAAATGATATTTAAATCATACAAACCAGTCACCAGTTGCAAGTGACATGGAATAATCCACTTCATAAGGCACTGTTACATGGAACATAAGGCACAACCGTAAGGGTCAAAAAAAATCTCAAATTTAAGTCACATAACATTAAGAAATAAGTATAAATACAAGGCAATGAAATATGGAAAAAATAATAAAGAAAATAAATAATCATGAAGAAATTTTCATTTTCAAAGAGGTCCTAGATCATTTTTCACCATTTATTCAACCTAAAATTATATATTTAAGGCATTAAAAAATGAACAACACACACACACACGGTATTCCACATCTTAATAAATTGAGAAATTTTCCACTTAAGGTGGCACGCCTAAGGGGGTGTCCCACAACAAGGATAAAAATATACAGATTCTTTTTTCTATATAATTGGGTAACAAAACGGATGAAAAAACCTTTAAATTAATTTATTATACGAATTAAAAGCTTCATCCAAAGGTTTCATTGAGCTTAACAATGGCATGTTATTTATAGAGAAACAACACAAATGGTGGAGACCTAAAACACCTACCTTGATGTAGTATCACTCCAATAATCTATTATCGAGGCTTGAAATGACCTAAAATGGAAGAAATCAAAGGATTTGGCCATCATCTGGAATATAGGTAAAAAAGGCTCATACCTAAATAGCGTACTATATGGAAGAGGACCATTGAAATTGAAGGAAGTGGGTGAGAGAGATTACCAATGAATTTTAGATGTTTCCCACAGTGAGATATTCATACATCGATAGAGGAAGATGTATCAAACCCTATAAAAGAGGGGAAGAAATAGCCCACACATGAAGGGGGAGGAAATATCCCACTAGAGAATGGGGAAAAATAAATGGCGGGTAAAAACATTCATTAAAGATAAAATGGGTCTTTCACCCAAACAGGAGGGGTCACATGGTTGGCCAAAGCATTCACCAACCATATGAAAAGTTCTTCTTGAATGGGGAAATCGTATGGTTAGGCAAATAGTTTTATAGATAATTCATAGACCACGCGAAACCACACCATCACAAAATCCTACAATATTTCATGTCCATGCACCTGGGGTCACTCAGTTTCAAACAAACCATGCGGACACCTTCAATCCACACTCTATAACCACATAGTTTAAGGAAACTGTGCCAGCTAGTTTACATGGTTTCTCCTAACCATGCGACCCAATCTTTTCTTCCCATTTCAGGGATTCAGGATCCGAACGTACCTCAGACTCACCCTAGACCTTCTTAATCGGATTATCCATCACTATTTGGCATGTTTAAAAAAATTTAAACAAAAAATTAATGGTTTAATACTTTATTAAGAATTAAGACATTACATCTATCAATTTCACCACACATAGAACATAGACTCCTTGATAAGTGAGCATCAAAATAATATCTCAAAAAATTGATAATACATACCCATGAGGTACAAAAATTTATCACTAATAAAAAAACTATATCATGAATCATGAAAAAATATATTTCAAGTTCCCCTTTAATATATTCTAATCCATTTCTACATATTTTCTCCTCCCACAAACACAATACATAGACCACATATATATTTTATATAAGAAAACAAATATGTATTTTTAAAATGGTTTTTCTTATCCAAAGTCATTCAAGAATCACCAAAGGCTAGAGAAATTTCTATATATCCACCTGATTTGAGCCAAGAAAAAGTGATTATCATGAGTAATATTTAGGGTTTTTCAGGGGATTTATGTTGGTTTTTTTTGAATATCAAAAATCCTATGGCTGAATAAAGAGGGTTTGGCTGTTTTTTGAGAAAAAATGTATTATTATAATTTTCACTCAAGTATGTTCTCCACCTAACTCTCCTAGGAAGAAAATCATCTATATATGTATGTGAAAATATCTTTTCTATCCCACAAAAATAATACATTATCATAAAAAATTAAATTTACCTTTTCTTGTTTTTTGAAAAGATCCAGGTAGACATAACTTTTTATCATTGGAAGCTTAAGAAAGACCCAACTCCCTTTCAATTGAAAGCTCCAAAAGAAACAAAATTCACCAGAAAAATCAATTTTTTTTATTTTAAAAAACGTCTTTTTTGAATTTAATTTGTCCCACCCAAAGCTGCACCATATGATTTACTGTACCACAAGATATCTCCTCATACACATAAGATCAACTAGATCATGCTTTTTCACATCGAGAGTATATTGTTAAGGTAAAATTGGATTGTAATGTTGTTATTATAATTGTTTGTATATGGATATTACGAGATAAAAAATATAAAATGTATAGGGAAGACTAATGTAAAAAAGGATTATATTGAAAATGGGATTCATAATATAATGAATTTTCTCAATCATTTAAACCACAAGTGCCTCAACCCTTATGTTTTGAAAGAAATAAATCATGTTATGGTTGAAACAAGGAAGGATCTCACATCTGTCAATATTTTTTTTATGGAAATGAAAAGATTACCCCAACATTGGATTGATCAACATGAATTCAATCTTGAGACACAACATGGCTAAGAACAATCTCCTTATCTACCATGAAATAAGATTTTTCATAATTGATGAAAATATTCTTATCAATTAATGTTTCAAGAGCATCATAAAAACTTTTCAAAAACATTCAATTGAAAAGACATAAACAATGAATTCAACCATAAAAAATTCCATGAAACTTTTTTAAGCTCAAAGAAGATGATTATCACACACCTTTTAAAAGTTCCGAGAGAATTACATAAACTGAAGGGAATTATCCTATATGAAATGGTTCCAATGGTTCATATGAAAGTGGTTTTCTCTTGATCATCTAGTGTAATGGGAATTTTGAAATAACCAAGGAATTCATGATGAAAACAATATTTGGATTTCCTAGTTAGTATTTTAAGGACTTGATCATGAAATATAAATAGGAATTTGTATTCCCTTGTAAAAAATTGAGTTTCCTGTAATGAATGCAAACTATCTATTTATTTGGAATCATAATAGAGACAAGATCACCAAATTAACTCCTTTAGAGTTTAAATCCACCTTTTTTGGGTTCAATATAGATATGGATCACCCCTGACTATCATATATGGGAAAAATAATTCCAGCAAACAAGAAGGTGGTGAATTATTTCTTAACAACCTCAAAAAGTATTGGGTTCAATATCTATTTATATTTTCTCACCCATTTTTAATTTTCATCCAAAAAATATATGAATACCCACTGATGTAATTATTCATATAAAATTATATAGAGTCCCTCCTATGTCCTTATGGGTTTTTAGGAATCTTAATTGTTGGTTATCATGGAATCTTGAAATATATTTTGGAATTATCAATGAGAATTATTAATTCTCACATAGTAAAGCAAATTCGAGGTTCTGAAGTAGTGGTTTCAGGTATTGATATTGTGAAGTATGTTCATTGATCATAGAACACTTCTCAAAGGTGTGATTGTTTAGTGATTCTCTGGATTCTAAAGTAAATTCAAAATGTTGATCACTTTTGAGGTTCTCAAGATTTTTTTTATGTGAAAAATTGGAATCTTCTCCAGGGAGACCACTAGAAGGTTAAAGGGTTTCAAGAAAGTCAACTTCATAAATTATGAGATCAAAAGACCCTTCTAAAATAGTTTCAACATTCCAAGACTCATTACAAGATTCCTTTTCACGAACTTTCTTATTGGGTTCAACAACAAAAAAATTTCCATATTTTGAAACATTAGTTTATTTTTCATCACAAGAGAAATTAGGAAATATATTAGTTTAAAAACAACCAATAATGTCTACTCAAGTTGATGAATAATCCTCAAGTGGGTGTTTCATATAATAATAAATATTTAAGTGAACAACATATCTTTCAAATTCATGTTAAAGGGTTCCTTTATGAATATCTATGATTTCTTTTACAATTTTCAAAAACACAATCCCTAGAGTTAGAGGTTCATAGGTACTGAACTGATCATCTTCTATATCTAAGAAATAAAAATAAAAAGGTAAAATAATTTCTAAAACCTAAATCAAAACATAATCTATTACTCTAGTAGTCTTGTTAGTAATTTGGTTGAAAATTTTAATGATAATTCCACAGGGTTTCAGTTCTCCTACCTGAAGAGATGAGTAAATAGAATGTGGCATGAAATTGATGTAAGATCTTAAATCAATCATAATATCACTGAATTATCATTTCCCTATGGTGTAGGGGATGGTAAAGGTTCCTAGGAATTTATATTTAATCTAAAAATCTTTTTGAATCATGGATGAAACATTCCTTTCTAAGTTGATGTTTTCACTAACATTGAACTTCCTATTGTGGGTATATATTATTTTATAAACTTATCATACATTGGAATATATTTAACAGAACAAAGAAAATTTATGTAGACTTAAACTTTATTAAAAGTTTTCAAAACCACCTTATCTATCTCTTTTTAACACTTTACCTCACTATTGGTTCACTCTTAAGATAAGGCAGTGGTTTTTTGAATGTTTCTGGGCTATTCTGAGCACTTATAAGAACCTGAAATCCTCTTCTAATCCTTATTTTTTCATTAAAAAAATTCTCTAGAATTGTTTTTTACATTCAAATAAAATTCATAATTTCCATCATTTATATCATTGGTGGGATTCTACTTAAAAGTGTTAGAAACAAGTTTGAGTTTCTCTGTTTTCTAGTTATTCAATATTTGTGCAACTCATAAGTTTAATATCACTCATATTTTATTTTCCTTTATATCTCGTATTAAATTAGGGTTGTGAACAAAAACCTCTACCCATTCTATTTCTCATTCTATTGATATTAGAAGCAAGTTGACCAATTTAAGTCATCAAAGTATTCAGCATGTTCTGTTGTTGATCTTTTGTTTATCTTATTGTTTCTTGTTGTTTCTTCATTGATTCCACAAAGTTCCCCTCTGAATTTTTAGTGGGACAAGAAGGATAAAATTTTCTCATAGAATGATAATTATCTTAATCATTAAATTATCATGGTTTAGAATTACATGATTGACCTTATAAGAAGATTATTGGTTGTCCAAGAGGTCAAATTATTTCATTAGAGTAGTTGTTACCACCATGATTGATTTTTTAGTTTGAAAAGGCCTTTTTTGTTTTGATTAAAATGGATTTAAATGAATAACAACTTTGAAATTCCCATGAGGCTCATTAATTTTTGGCGATTTATCACTAAAATGTTCAATGGAAGGAAAATTACATGATAGACATGCATTTGATTTTTTTTTCATGTTTGGTTAGTGTTGGTGGGTTGTTAGAAAACAACATCGACCTCACCATTTTGGTAATTTCATAAAGTTTATAGATAATAATTTTGTTTTTAGAACTAGTTATGGGTAATTATTTGGTTTTTTAATATGAATAAGGAATCTTGTTCCAAATTGTTGAGAAATTTTTTCCATGTTTTCAATTATTTTCTTAGTAGCAGTTGGAGTTTTTTCAAATAAATCATATCCTACTATAGCATCAATCTTGATTCTATTATTAATACACAATCCATCATAAAAATGTTGAATTAAGAGTTTCTCACTGATTTTATGGTTGGGGTAACTAAAATAGAGTCTTTTTAATTATTTCTAGTACTCATGAAATGTTTAACTTTGAGTTTTCTTAATCCCACAAATTTCTATTCGAATGGAAGTGATTATAGAAGTAGAAAAAATGCTTTCAAGGAAAAGGTTCTTTAATTTATTCCAATCTCAAATCAATGTTGAATTTGATTAAAAAAACTATTCTTTGTATACACCTTCTAAAGAAAAAATAAATGAAATCAATTTCATTTGATTTGAATGAACACCTTGGGGTTTCAAATTAATACATAGATAAATGAATTATTGAAGGTTTTTTTTGTGGTTATTCACCTATAAACCAATTATATTTTGGAATTTGGTGAATGAAACTATATTTAATTTCAATACCAGTTAGAAGATCAGGATATTCGATAAGATTATCATGATTTTCATCATATTATGAAGCCAATTATTTCAAGGTCAAGTTATCAGCCATTAGAAGTTAAGGTTCATCTAAATGACTTCTATGTCTGGTAGTGGAATATTAACAACTATTGATTATGGTATTTCTAACATATTTATCCAAAGAGTGACAATTTCTATCAATTTTAGTATCCAATGGTAATAAATTTTTGTCAAAATTTCAGTTCATGCAGAAACATGTTTTTATATAATCTATTCTACCAACCTACCCAACAATGAGACCATTTAATGTGTATGTTTTTTTCATGAAAAAAATAAATCAAGAAATTTATCACCTATAACAATTAAATATATAATTCCCTAGATTATCTCTCAAGATGGTTGCAATTTGAGTTACAAAACAGTCACTTTTGGTTTATTTGTTTATTTAAAAAACAATTTTTTGGACTTTTTTAAATTATTTAAAACCAAAAAATAAATTGAAAATAAAATAAAATAAAATAAAATAAAATAATAAAATAGAAATTTTATTGTAAATAATATAGTTGTGAACTTATAATTGAAATAGTAGTTATGAATAATCTATGAACCTCCAGAGACTCCCCTCACCCTAGTTTATAAATATTTCCCTATTGAATTTTTCAATGACCACCCAAAGTTGTATATATAAACAACCTAGTTTATACATATATCATAAAAATACCTAAATATTATTTTTTTATCTATTATAAAAGTGATTAAATTACTTGAATACCTCCAATAAATCAAACCTAATCGAAATCATTAGGCTTAGCGCTAAAACATCACCAAAGAAATTTAAATAGTGAAATAAATTATTTTACTTCCAAGATTTAACAAAAAAACTAGTTGAAAATGTATTCAAGAATTAAAATTACCAATTTAATTCTAAAATATATGTTCAAGAGAGATTCCAAATAGATTACACCTTAATATCAAAACTCATAAGAGTGTGACCTTAGTTTCCACCATCCAAAACCATAAGGTACTTAGCCTCACATCACTTGAGAAGCCCCCATCTTATCCATTCCAGCATGAATTCAGATCATCATCAGAAAAATTTCTATCCTAGCCTCCTCATTAATCTCTAAATCCAACAACCACTTGAAAATATATGGATATGGAAATATAAAGTGGAGGAGTGGTGGAAATGTTCTGTCCAATTTATATCCATATGAAGTTGGATCGATTTTATCCTCCTTATGGGACAAATATCCAACAGGGTTCTTCTATAAAGTTGTTTGAAAATAAATTTTTAGTCAACCCTCTAATTTTCTTGTCATTCATGTTTTATTTCAAAAAAGATATCCGTTGTGTATTGAGGTTAATAATTTCTATCAGAAGAGACCCTTCATCTTTTTCTATTTTAGATCATTCAAAGACTAACTTAGTCATAGAATTTTCCATTGAAAAAAACATAAATGTAAAATTTTGATTCTTATTTCCTCTCAACCTATATTACCCTCATTTTGGGCCTTGTATCTGGAGTTATGGCTCATTTAATTAATATTTTTTAATTATGTCATCCAAAAAAAGTTTCCCCATTGACAGATTTATTTGTGCCTCAATAAGATCAAATAAGCTCCTAGACTAGTTGAAAACGTTTTACCCCCACAAAAAAGAAATACTAAAAAAATTAATCAATTTGGATAAATAGAGAAAATTTTATTCTCAAAAAACATAAGTGATTAAAAAGAGTTATATTTAAAGAATTAAAATATTATCAATTTTATCCTCACAAAATACTTAAAATCCAATAAACAATTAAACAAAGCTCAAACTGGAAACTTTTATGGGATAATATAATGAAAATAAACATGATAAAAAATGAAAATATTATCTCCATCAAATATCATTTGAATTTAATCAAACTTTGAAACCAATGATATTACCCAAAAGAAAGAAATGTTGGGAAAAGATATCAGCTACATCAAATTATCACACAATATGATTTATAAAGAATGAGTATGTGTGTTCCTTTGATTATTATATGAGACCACAATCAAAAAACATATAAATAACATAAAATAAATAAATAAAAATAGAACACAAACAGGGAATTTCTATTACATTCCTATAAAGTACAAACACTAAGCTCGATATTAAATCGAGTTTCACTCTTCAAATTGATCATAAGTGGTTTAGAAGTTCATCAATGAGAGTGAGAATACAATTAAAAAAAATCTCTCAATTTTAAATATCTTGCTCCCTATACATTCCAGGCACTTTAAAATAATATTTTAGAACATTGAACTTGTTTGGTAAAAAGGAAATATTATTTAAGGGAATATAAAATTAAAATGAAGTTGTATTGTTAATAAAATTTGAGTTTCATAGTGAAATTTGATGGCACCAAAAATGAATATTCATTAAAATTATTAAAAAATAATTAAAAAAATATATTTTTATATTTTTACGTATAAAAGTAAACAAATCCACATCAATATTTCCAACATAATGGATTTTGGAAAACCCTATTCAGTAGTCTCTCTTCATCACCTACATGTTGAGTAAAAATAAAACAAGGATGAAACCATTCTTTTTTCCTTCAGTGATGCAAAATTATAATCATTCTTATCGGATGGTTCAATCTTGGGTATTTAGACCATTAGGTTTATGGATTTTGACTGTGGAATTAGAAACCATGATTTCTATGAGGTTGAAAAGTGGTTAAAATTCAAATATTATATTTATTGGCAATACATGCATGTCATAATTTATCACATGTAGTTAAATATTGAGTACATTCCATCATTTATCTATATTGGTATGATAGTTTTAGTGTCATAACCAATGGTTTTATTGGTTTTATTTATAGATAATTTCCAAAGAGGTACACACATTGAAGTAAATATTTAAGGAAGACATTGGAAATGTTTTGTAGTGTTTTCCACATTTTGGTTATGAAATATTAGATTAATTATCTTGAGGATAATGAAATTATTTCAGCGAATTAAGACTTATAAATTACATTCACCATGTTATAGTCTATGGTTGAGGGTTATCTTAACATACTATTATGAATAAGGAAATGAATGGAGTGGATCTTCTCAAGATTTTTTGTATGCCATTTCAATATGGGTTTATTTTTATTGGAAAGGGAAAGGAGAACAACATTGTAGTGGATGATGTTTTCGTTGAGATATTTATTTATGAGAAATTTTTATCATACCTATGTATTGGAAGAAGATTCATTAGTAAGTTTTTACTTTTGAAATTCTATAACACCTAGAGATTAAGAAACAACATGAAATCAATTTCACTAAATGTTTTGAAGATAGTGGTTAGGTTGGTATGGAAGACTAAATAGATCAAGGTTCTAAAATGCAGAGCAAAAAGAGGTAACACTATCATGCTTAGAATTTTGGGATTAAAAAATACCTATGATACATGGAAAAAAATTTATAGAAATTGTAAAGGTAGTTTCATGTCTTATAATGAATAGATTAGATTATTGTAAAGATAACCAAAATATATAGTGAATTAAAACCACATATTAGAGTTGGGCATGCTGTATTGAGAAGGTTCCTTTGTAAAATGGGACATAAAAAATGGGTATATTGGATATAATATCTAATGTAACTAGAATCACGTAAGGATGATCCAAATGGAAAAATACCACAATATGGAGATAATCAAGGTCAGTATTGTGATTTATGGAGAGGATGGACAAGATAAGAATAAAACCATGTTATAAGGTAGTTTCAAGGGAGTTTAAACATGGAAATTGAACTATTTTATTGTCAGTTAAGGAACATGAGGTGTACAGTTTGACATAGTGGCCAATAAAAGTATTTTGAGATGAGACTATGTTTTTGAATGTGGATATCTAGAAGTTACACGTTTTTTTTTTAATTTATGGAAATTTTATTCTTATTTGGTAGTTATTTATTGAATTAAAATGACCACTATGGTGACTAATAGATAAATTTGATGGTGAATGATAAAAATTTCATATTAAAAAGAGAAAAAGTTAGATGTTTGTTTAGATTTTAATTTTGATTCAAAATTCAAATCATACAGTGGAAAATAGAGGGTGTATATTGGAATAAATATGTATATAATAGTTTTTTGAAAAAATAGAGTGTGGGAATAGAGTTATGGATAGAAAAAGGATAGAGTATTGGAATTGTGGTGATTAGTAAATAAGGGATCATGAAATATGAACATAAATGATTATCTAAATTAAAGTGGAGGAATATTTTTTAATTGTATAATGATAAAAAATATATCTATAAGAAGGAAGTGTGTTGTGTGAACATCATTGAGGATAATTTTTTTAAAAAAAATTAATATTTGTTGTGTGTCATATTTGATAAATAAAGGAGAAATAGATGAATAGTAATGGTTTATTCCTAGTAGGAAGGTAGAGACAACATGATATTCATTTCATATCTATCTTAGCCGATAATTGAGTTTCTTCTAGATTGAATCTTACTAAAAACAAGATTTAATAGAGATAAAATGGAGTGAACAATATTGAATATCATGTTCTATAGACCTTATAATTGAATATTAGGTGAAATATTATTCCTATATTATAATTATACTATCTAATATATTTATTATCTTTTAATTTAGATGTAAGATTAAATAAAAAACTCTAATCACTCTGACTTTTTAGTATTAGTTAGTGGAATTTGGAATAGTAGATTGTAATTCAACAAAGAATCACATATGTACTCAAATGAATTATATTTCATGTATAATTCTTGGAGTTACCTTCATTTCATTAAATTTAGAAGATACCTACAAGTATATAAACTAATACAGTCACAAATGTAGCACATGGAGCCAGAGAAGAGGCAGTGACATTGGTAGACAATGAGTTTATCCCTAACCTAATAACTCTATTGGTAGTAGTGAGTAAAAGGGACGAAGGGGAAGTGAGACTTGGTGAAGAGTGAACTTAACTTAATATTTTATCTTCAAAAACAATTTGTTAGGATGGATTATTAGTACCCCAGTAGAATTTTGAGTGTATTCTCCTTAGATGTATCTCAGTGCAGTTGACTAATAAAAAATCCTAGTGTTCATGATTTTTTTATATTTTTATATCTATGTTTTTATGTGTGAATAGATAATAAAATTTTGAATTATGATCTTTATAATGAAGGAAGATGATCCTAAATAAAAGGAGTAGAAATAAACAATTTAATTTTACAAACACCCTGATTTCCCCCCACTATGGGTGTCTCTAGTCTTAACAAGTGGTATCATATCCTAATGATATTAATATTATTGAAATTTTATTTTATGGTTTATTATGACCATAAATATTGTGTAGATATGGAATCAATATTTAAGGGTCCTTTATTTAATTTAAGTCATTTATTTCGGTGAAAAATTTAATTTAAGTTATATTTTGAAACATGTGTTAGTATTATTTCTCATGACTAATTAGATGAGATTATATTATTGATTTGGTATATAGTGATATATGAGATTATTCAAATAAACAATGACATTGATTCATAGGCTTAATAATCATTAATTAATTCCATGAAATGTGATATATTCATTTAGATATCTCAGAGAATGTTTTAAATGGATATGTGATGAGATTAGAGGATTTTTATGGCGATTAATGTGTGGTGAAAGATGAAAACTAGGTTTCTTCAACAATTCATAAAATAAACCAATTAATGATATGAATATTCATTCAATTGAAGAAGCATGTTATATGTAAATAAGAAAGAATATTATGATAAAGAATAATAAATCCAATAAGATAAGTGTTCCCAAAGAGGTAAATAGAATATATTCTTTTTATATATATTAATCTAACTCAATAGAATATGGTTGTTGTAAATATAAGGATACATGTTTTATATCAATAAATTACTTGGAGTATGATGTTAAAAAATTGGAAACCATATCTTATAGTAAATCTAAGTAATGTTTTTGTAAAAAAACAACATGATTATCAAGATTTAAAGAGTGAAATACAATTATTAAAGGATTAAGTTGAAAAAAACTCTTATTATATAGAAAATATAATATATGAAATGAGGAAGATGATTGGGGAAAGAATGGATTACGAATATTACATCACAAGGATGAATAAATAAAAGATGGATCATTGTGATAACATTGATAAACTTTTTCATGAGTTAGAGTTAGTAATGGGATGCGAGAAATTAAATGAAGCATAAATTTCTAATTTGAATGAGCTTGTGATATTTTTCTATAATAAAAATCACTCTCTCATTAAGAATCTATAAGACTAATTAAATAATAATTATTTTAGGATTGATAAGTTATAAGAAGAACATTGTGACATGAATAATAAGTTATTCATTGAATATTCTTACAAAGAGTGTCTAGTTAGTGTCAAGGAGATCCCATATCTGGAATCAATGGAGAATAAGTTTTTGGAAATAATATTAGGAAAGGAAAACATTAGAAAGATATTTATGAATAATTGTTATTTATGTGGAATCATGGGACACACAATGGATGTATACTGGAAGAAATTGAAGATAATAAATCAGTGAGGACATTATTATTATTAACATCACAATAATTCTGTTCAAATGTATAAATATTTTATTGTTATATGTTATATTTTTGATAAAATTCATTTAATGGAAATATATTATAAAAATAATGTTCATGGAAGTAGTAATATGAGATTAAAATAAATAATTACTATAAAGTGTTATAAATAGAAGAATGAGAAATCAATTTCTATCAGAAACATATTCAAATTTCTAAATAAGTTTGGAGAAAGAGAGAAAAGTAGGATTCATCAAGTTTCATTGATGGTATAGTCACAATAGTCATCATGTAAAGAAAATAGAAACTTGGAAAAGACAAAAATAACTAGATGTCAAGTAATTTTGTCTCAATAAATATTAAATTTATAGTCTTAGAAGATATTACTTATTTAATGAAAAATAAAGTGTTTCAGGCACTAAATGTGGGTTACTCACATCAACCTTACTAAAATAAAAATAAAAAAGTATGGAGAGATAATAATAAAGAGTAAGATTCTCTTGTGGCCATGTAGGATAAGTAAGAGTCATGCCTATGTGGTTTCACAAGTAACACTTTAAATAATAAACTAAAGATTGGTTTAATAATCATAGAATGGAAGAATAAACTTGAAAAAGAATACACAATTGGTGCATCATTAGAAGAAACTTGTATTGGTGGCATTTTATGATTTGGTCCATGACAACCAACCATATTCCTCAACTTTATGAGAATGGAGGTATACCTATTCTTTAGGTGTATATAATTTTCTATTGATATAGTATTAAGGGGTAGATACAATCTATGTTGTTTATGCATTAAAAGTTTATAGATGCACAATAAGAGTTTATATGGTTTTAAAGAAGCATAATATTCACTATGTATGCATTGAAATATAATTTTTCCTAGATGAGAATTCATAAATCAATTTTTACAATTCTTATATTAGCTAGTAACGAAGACACATATTCAGAAAAAAAGTGGGTATATAATTTGAAAGAACTTAGTTAAACCATGATATACATATAGAAAACATAAATCTCTTGGTACATTACATGTTGAAGAAAAATTTGAAGTGGTGTCAAGGAAAATTATATTCTACAAGTAGTATTAATAGTGATGTTAAGAAGTCACCCTAAAGAATAAATTTTGAATTTATATATAAATTTATAAATGATAAAGTAAAGTATATATATATGTATATATATCCTAACATGATTTATAATATGTGTAAAATTTAAAAATTAGTTTCATAAGTGGTGTTAATCCAATTATAAAATTTAGAATGTGGTGTTAAGCCATTTAAAATAGGTTGTAGTCCTTAATGAAATAGATAGAAAACATACTGGAGAATAAGCTACCATCATGGATGAATATTTATTCTATAATTTTATGAAATAAAATTGTTTTATCATATGATTATATTTTATAATACATAAAAGTTTTTTAGAAATAATTTATTATCTTCTAAAAGTGGATTCTAGGTGTTAACATTTCACATAATTTATAGTGTTCAAAACTAAAGAAACAAAGGGGGTTAAAGATGAAAATTCAAATCCTAATTAGCCTCATATAGAATGAATAATTTATATAAATTTAATAAGATTATATATATGGGTATTTATCACACTTTATGATTAAATATTTATACACCAATATTTTTCTGTTAAATTTATTGAGATTACCTGCAGTATATTTTTGATTGATTTTATTTGCTCAAGTTTCATGTTTTTGTTGAAATATAGTGAGTAATACGGATATAATTGATATTGTTAACATTGAATCCTATTTCTTACATTGATCTCTATCTAAGAATGGTAAAAGTATTTATTCAAAATTCATTGTTAACTGGTGAGACTCACTCGTTGATATTTTAAGGTGATAACATAGTTAATAAATTAAACAAGTTGGATGGAATTTTAATGATGGTTGGTTGAGAGTAGTTCTAAGGTTATGATAATATTTATTCAAGTGGTATTTCAAAATCTTAAAGGAAAAAATATGAAGGTAAATTATAGTCTTTATTATTATTAAATTATCAAAGGTATGGAGTATGTTGATTGAACTTATAAATAAAGTTCAAGAAGTATGTTCACATAGGGAGAGTAAAGACAGAGTTGGTACTCCGGTACCTTTATAAAGAATGAGAAACAATCCCTTATATCTAATGGGTAGTATAGTTAAAATATATAGAGGGATTTATTATGATATTTTATGAGAGTGAATTATAATTTGAAAATAATAATATAAAACAACCATTTTCATTTTATTAACTAATGGGAAGAGATACAGAGTCTATACAGTCCAAAAGTTTGGAATATCTTTGGTTATCAAAAAAAGTCTAAGAGAGGATATTTGTTTATGTAGGAAATGGTAATATATTATATATATATTTATATATATAAAAATATATTAGGGTTTATCAATTTTATAATAGTACTATCTACAAAGTCTAAAGGGTTATAATACTATAACCATAGATTGTTTCTATTAGATTTATTGAAAATTGATGAGGAGGTAAACGTATGGAAGGAAATATCGAAGGAAGATAATGGAAAAGTTTTCCAGTGTTTTCCAAATTTTGGGAATAAAAAATTGAAGGAATTATATAGAAGAGAATGAAAGTGGTATAGTAATGGAACCTCCACTGTGACATTAACCATGTCATGGTATGTTTCTATGGTGCATCTAGACATGCTGTTGTAAATAAGAAAATAACTAAAGTTTATCTAGGTGTTTTGTACAACATTTCAATTTGGGGGTATTTTGCTTGGAAACAACGATGAGGACCATGAGATAGTGTAAAACGTTTCAGTTAACATACATACCTATAAGAAATGATCAGCCTACCAATTTTATGGAGGAATTCGCAGTAGAAGTTGTACACATGTGAAGTCATAGAGGACATAATTTTTTTGAAATGACATATAAGTTGTTTCACCGAATATAATAAATGCCAGGTGAGGTTTTTCATTACCATTTATTCCAATGATACCCCTCCTAGGATGGAAATGAAGAAAGGGATATAATGAACCCTTGATTCTTGCCTCCAGTAGACCCCAAGGTGGTGACTAGAACCAATGGAATACAATCTCAAAAAATGGGAGGAATTTCCCTTTTTAGGAAAACATGATAATAAGATAAGTTTGTTCATCCCAAAACAACTCCAAGATATATATATATATATATAAAATAAAAATAAAAATCCATCCCACATGCATGTTTAAAGTAAAACTATAACAAGTGAAATAAAAAGGCCATGTAAATTCCAAAAGTAAAGCTAAGTAGTGACACAACAACTATCCCAAAGACTAATCATGTAACTTCTAGCATGACCCATGTAATCCTCATAGAAACCTAATTTTTTTTAAATATGTAGGGTGAGTATATAACTATACTCATTATATAAAAACCCAAGTCTCTCATGCACAAGTGAAAGGGAGCATACTAATTCCCTTGTGAGAAAACATTAGAACCAAATAGAACCTAATCGGAATAATAGACATCCCAACTTCACCAAGGTATGCACACCAAGTAACACAAGTCATGTAAAGTAATATAGTAAGCACATCGATGATTTGGGTACCCCACAATACTTCTCACTGGTTTACCCAATATTGACACATGAAAAAAAATCCTCACGCTCCCATATATTCTAAATGAAGAAAGTCAAAACCTTCCCGCACACACCTCGGCTCCACAACCACACCTTGTCCCATCACCTGGGCCATGAGCCACATCAAATTTGGCCCGCAGACACTTGGGTCACAAAACAAAACTCATCCCGTCACCTGAGTCATGAGCCACATTATATCCCACCAACAGACACCTAGGTCACAAACCACATCACATTTCACCCATAGATACCTAATCCACAAACAATATATCATCCCTCCCATAGACACCTGTGACACAAACCACACGTCATCTTGAAGACACGTGAGAAAGCGCAACACTTCTCATCTCAAAGACACTTGGGAAAGAACAAATCACAAGTATACACATAGGCCTCAAAAACCACATCCTTCCTAATGAGTCTTGGTCTATCACCGCATGGAAGAAGGATTAAGGATGAGCGGGTGGCTATCCATCCATCTTCCCACCAAGATGTTTGATAACTACACCCTCCACCGTGATGATGGGGGTGTTCAACACGTAGTGCTCATCTAGGGTGGTGTTCATATAGAAATTATAAGGGAAAAATAAATGTATATACTTATATGTTACCAAAAACTCAATCCCAACCTATGGTTTCTCAAAAAACAATAATCTCATAATACTTCCAGCTTTGTTGCTACCTCTAAATTCACAACACCACACATCAATCCACTACCTCCTTTTAGTTCCCATACAACATAATTAACCGTTACCATTTTTTATTCACAACTCAAACATTCATTACATTAACTGAAACAACACAAGAAATTTACCAACTTCATTAACCAACTATTTATTCATTTATTGCACTACTATATAGGAAACTACCAAACACAACACACAATAGGAAAAACATTAACACATCACTACACAGCCCGATCGCTGCCTTGCTGTGCAACACTTCTCATCCATTCCCCAATCAATCAATATCTCAACCTGAGATTCCATTACATTGTCAGGTTGTTTTATCATCTATAAGTTCATCCACCACACCACCCAAACCAACCCACAACACACACTTGTGCTTCAAAAACGTACCACAAGACAAACCAAAGCATTTCCATACATCACATCATAGCCACTTCACATCCCATCTATCCTGCACACACAAGAACACTATCCCACACAACACAACACCCCACATAGAAAAGCATAACACAATTTAGGATTTAATGGGGAATCCCTTATTTAATTGTAGTTGTTAATTTAGGTTTTTCATAGAAACTGGGTAATCTTTGGGCACCAATTTATTGTCCAAGTGTATGTGTTTTGAAATTATCCATATATAAGTTTTCAATAGGAATTATCCAACATGTAACTTTTTTAGTTTCCAATGAAGGACCACCAACAACCATGATTTTCAATGTGGAATTAAGCCCATATAGTTAACAACATCACAATAAATCAAATATATAAAAACATGTGGATAAGATCCCTGTACCCATTTCAATTCATTATACCTTGTTCTTATATTTGATTAGCGTGGAAAAACTATAATCTATTAGAAAAAAGTATATCCATCCCACATGATGTAGAATCAATTATAAATTAAGAAAAACCCTACCTTAAAGAATCTTTTCAACTAATTCATACACCTCAGGGTGAAGAAGATTGCCCACAGGAGACAACCACACCCCTAAAAAAATGGATCAACCTATTATACACTAGAAAATTATCAAAATTCTTTCCAAACATCCTACTCATGCCAAACCTTACCACTATAGAAAATCATGGGGAAAGAACAAGAGGAAACAGATAAGAAGGAGGCGAAAACACACCATGGATTGATCATAGATCAACAATGAACAACCATCGGGGTTGATAGACCAAGGAGGGAGGAGTAGAGCTTGAAGGACTCCTTAGGGAACCTAGGGTTCACTATAATGAGAGGAAAAATAACTAATGGATAAAATAAAAATGGTTTTATTGAAAATAATTATTAAAACTGCACATGATTAGGGCATTACACACTGTCTTTTGAGAAGTGTTGCGCAACAAGGCTATGATCAGGCTATGCGGTGATGCGTTACTGTGTTTTTTATTTTGTGTTGTTCTAGGAAGTTTCCAAGATTTTAGTGGAATTAATTAATAAATAATTGGTTAATAACGTTCATAATTGGCGTGTGTTGGTTTAGTTAACGGAATGAACAAATGATTTGTGAATAAAGAATGTTAATGATTAATTATGTTGGATGGGAACTGAAATGAGGTTGTGGATTGATGTGTGTTGTTTTGTATTTATACATAGCATTAAATTTGGTATTATTTTGAGTTGGTTGTTTTTTGATAACCCATTGTTTATGCTTGAGTGTTTTGTATCATATATGTATATAATTCCATTTTCCATTTTGATTTCTATAACCACCCCACCCTAGTTGAGCACTATAAACTGAACACCCCCATCATCATGAGGGAGAGTGTCTTTCACAAACATCTTAGTGGTAGGATGGATGGTTGGCCACCCAATATTCCATACTCCCTCTTCTAGGTGGTGATAGCCCAATATTCTTTGGGAAGGTAGTGTTTTGCGAGGCGGTGTGTACAGATGAGTTGTTCATTCACCTGTGTATTTAGGATGGGATGTCTTTTTCTTTACCAGGTTTCTTTGGGATGAGGCTTGGTTTTTGGACCAGGTGTATGTGGGTGGAATGAAATCTTGTTTTTGGACATGGAGAATGTGGGTGGGATGTGATGCGGTTTGTAGCCCAGGTGTCTTCATGTTAGGTGTAATGTGGCTCATGACCCAAGTAATGAGATGAGGTATTGTTTAAGGTTCTGGTGTCTACGAGTGGTATGTGAAATGAATCATGGACTAGGTGATGGTACTAGGTGTGTTTTTGGGGCCCAAGTGTGTGTGAGTGGGTTGTGATGTGTTTTTTTAGAAGAGGTGGGAGCGGGAAGACATTTGTTGTTAGGAAAGAGAGGCTAAATCGGTAGAAAGTGGTTTGGAGTACCCAAATCATCGATGTTCACACTATATTACTATAGTTTACTTGTGTTTCATGGTGATCATGCCTTGGTGAGGTTGGGATGGCCAATATTCCTTTTTGGTTCTATTTGGTTCTATTATTTTCTCACAAGGGATTTAATATGCTCCCTTTCACTTGTACATGAGAGTATTTAGTTTTTCCTATTGAGTATACTTATATGATCACCCTAATATATAAAACATGTTTCAAGTTTCTATGAGGATTACACGGATAGTTCAGGTGTTACTAGTTCAGGCTTTGGGATAGTTATTCTGTACACTACTGGGATTCTACACATTACCAATGGTTGTAAACCATTGGTAATGGCCTGGAAACCGTTGGTATATAGTATACCAACGGTTCCCTAAACCGTGGGAAATTAAGGCATGACAATAGGCCTATACCAACAGTTCTATGAAAACTGTTGTTATAGTTTTCAAAATAGAAGGTATACCAACAGTTTTCTACAAACTATTGGTATATGTGTGTTAAAGTATAACATATACCAACGGTTTTTAAACCATTGGTATATGTGTGTTACACTTATACAAATGGTTAGAAACCGTTGGTATAGAGGGAATATGGAAAACCATAAGGCTATACCAATGGTTTTGATATAACCACTGGTATAAAACTATACCAACAGTTATAACAAACCGTTCGTATAGTTATATTATAGTATCTATACCAACGGTTTTGAAATAGTTGGTATACAATTTCTCAGCTCCACAACAGCATGCCCCTCTCCCCTCTCCAGACCTACAACAAGACATCAAACCCTCTCCAGACTTGCAACAACACCAATACAAAATCCCTATCCAAATTATTCAAAATTTAGAATTCATTCTTGAATTTAGAAATTTAGAAATTTATAAATTCAAATGCAATAACACCCATAAGAGAAAAAACATACCTGTTATAGGAAATTCAATAACACCCATAAGAGTATTCAAAATTTAGAATTCATTCCTCATCAAACAACAAAACTAATACACACAAGAGAAAAAACCTACATGTTATAGGAAGCACATGGGATGTTTAGTCATGGTCTTGGGTTGAGTATCTTAAAACCAACAAAAAAAACTAGGGTAGAGTGGAAAGGATCATGATTACCTTAAGATATAAAATGGTAGTGGTCATGTGATTAGACCTAGGTTGAGTTATAAGAAGCACATGAGATATTTATATTCCTCTAATGATTATGTATCCATGTATAAATGGTTCTTGATGTGTTAGTGGGAAACATTGGCCAATCTCGACATATGAGATGGGTTACCAGAATAGCATAAATGTTTTTATAGACTTTTCAATTAGAATAAGGGGATATGTGGATAATTGTAATTTTCTCTTCTGGGTGTGATGTGAGATGAATCCCTATCTTGGGTAGTGGGTATAAATATTCAACTAAGTCTTTGGTATTGGGTTCCCAAAGGGACTTTATTTTGGTCCTAGAACCCACCGTTTTAGGATGGGATTGAGGTGATCCATGGGGATATGGTGTCACCATATGTATTCCTCACCATTTGGGTATTTTTATGAGACTTTGAAACTTATTTTTCAAGAATCTATGTGTAGCCTTGTTGACCAATTTGTTATATGGTATGCTTTAGTGTTCATTGGTTTCATATGAAATCACTGTATGATATTTATTTTTTGTATGTTATTCTATAGAATGAATGACTTGTAATTGAGAATTAGAACATGAGTGTTGGTGCATGTTCATGATGGGATGTCGAGACTCATTCCTAATATAATTCATGTTTTTCTATATATACTATGACCCATTGTGTTTTAATCTATTCCTTGTGAATATTTTCTTCTAATAACGTATGAACAATAGACCATATTTTATTTTTTATACCTTAATTTCATAAATATATGTGTAGCCTTGTGAAGATTTTTCATATGTCATTTGTTGTTTTCACTTAAACTATTGTCCCTTTCAAACAAAAGTGAGACACTTTGAGTGATACTAGTCATACAGTGCCTCAGATTGAGGTGGGGTTGACTCGTCCCCGTCACAAATGATCCATGGATCATTGGGTGGGGGGGATTTCTGGGGTGGGGGGGATGTCTAGGGGGTGTTGTCTGGTGGGTGGGGGGGGGGGGGGGCTGTCCGGGGTGGGGGGATGTCCGGGGAGTGCGGGGGGCTCGCCGGGGGTGAGGGGAGCTGTCCGGAGTGTGTTTTCAGCCACTACGGTCACACGATACCTTTGATTGGAGTGTCTTATGGACGACCATTTAACCATTAACCTAATCTTTGTTGTAGTCCGATTTTAGGGTATTCCGAGGTCGTTCGGCCGGTTTCGACCACCCCACACATGTTTTCCAAGCGCGCCAAACACCTAAAAAACACATATTCTACAGTGCCGCGCAAAATGCGTGTCTGAATGATGTGTCGTCATTTTTTACACCTAAATAATAATAATTATGGTGTTTTCATGTGATTTAAAGTCATTCTGATGTCATTCGGTATGTATTTGACCGTAGAACACATGTTTTGGCCATTTACGACATGCAGAGTGCGTTTTCATCCACCGTGGTCACAAGACACCTCCGATTGATGTGCCGTCAAGCCGGACATTTCAAAATTCACCCACCCTTTGTTGTTGTTTGATTTCATGAAATTATGAGGTCATTCGTCCGGTTTGAACCACCCCACGCATGCTTTTCAAGCGCGCTAAAAACCTAAAAAACACATATTTAGCCATACCGTGCAAACCGCATGACCTAATAATGTTTTGTCTCCTCATACAGCTCATGAATAAAAATTTGGGATTTATCGTGTGATTTGAAGCCATTCCGATGTCATTCGGTATGCATTTGACCGTCAAATGCATGTTTTTGGCCATTTACGACACGCGGAGTGTGTTTTCGGCCACTGCGGTCACACGACACCTCCTATTGACGTGCCATCTGGCTGACCATTTCACAATTCACCCACCCTTTTTTGTCGTCCGATTTCATGGAATTCCAAGGTCGTTCGTCCGGTTTCGACCACCCCATGCACATTTTTCAAGCGCGCCAAATACCTAAAAAACACATATTCAGCCGTGCCACGCAAACTAGAGGTCCGAATGACATGCCGTCTTTTCGTACACCTCACGAATAATAATTAGGGTGTTTTTATGTGATTTCAAGTCATTCCGTTATCGTTCGGTATGCATTTGACTGTAAAACACATGTTATGGCCATTTACGACACGCTGAGTGCGTTTTCAGCCACCGCGGTCACACAACACCTCCGATTGACGTGCCTTCTAGCTGACCATTTCAAAATTCACCCAACCTTTGTTGTAATCCAATTTCATGGCATTATGAGGTCGTTCGGCCAGTTTTGACCACCTCACGAAAACTTTTCAAGCGCACTAAACACCTAAAAAACTCATATTCAGCTGTGCTGCGCAAGCTGCACGTCTGAATGACATGCCATATCCTCGTACACCTCATGAAAAATAATTATGGGTTTTTCCTGTTATTTCAGGCCATTTTGATATCGTTTGTTTTTCATTTTACCGTAAAACACATGTTTTGGCCATTTACGACATGAAGAGTGCATTGTTGGCCACCGCGGTCACACGACACCTCTGATTGACGTTCCTTATGGCCGACCATTTCAAAACTCACCCACCCTTTGTTGTCATCTGATTTCATGGCATTCTGAGGTCGTTCATCTGATTTTGACCACCCCACGAACACTTTTCAAGCGCACCAAACACCAAAAAAACACATATTCAGTCGTGCTGTGCAAACCGTGCATCCAAATGACATGAAGTCTCCTAGTACATCTCAAAAATAATAATTAGTATTTTTTCATGTGATTTCAAGTCATTCTGATGTCGTTCGGTATGCATTTGACTGTAAAACACATGTTTTGGCCATTTAGGACACGCAAAGTGCATTTTCGGCCACCGTAGTCACATGACACATTTGATTAATGTGTTGTGTAGAAAAAAATTTCAAAATTCACCTAACCTTTATTGTCGTCCGATTTCATGGCATTCTGAGGTCGTTCAACCAGTTTTGACCACCCCACGCACGCTTTTCAAGTGCACCAAACACCTAAAAAACACATATTTAGCCATATCGCGCAAACCGCACATCCAAATGACGTGATATCTCCTCTTACACCTCACAAATAATAATTAGGGTGTTTTTTGTGATTTCAAGTCATTCTGATGTCGTTCGGTATGCATTTGACCGTTAAATGCATGTTTTGGCCATTTACGACACGCAGAGTGTGTTTTCAGCCACTGCGGTCACATGACACCTCCGATTGACGTGACATCTGACCTACCATTTCCCAATTCACCCACCCTATGTTTTCGTCAAATTTCACGGCATTCCGAAGTCGTTCGGCCGGTTTCGACCACCCCACGCATGCTTTTCAGGCGCACTAAACACCTAAAAAATAGATATTCAGCCGTGCCGCACAAACCGCACATCAGAATGACGTTTTGTCTCTTCTTACACCTCAAAAATAATAATTAGGGTGATTTCATGTGATTTCAAGTCATTCTGATGTCATTCGGTAAGCATTTGACCGTAAAACACTTGTTTTGGGCATTTACGACACACGGAGTGCGTTTTCAGCCACCACGGTCACACAACCCCTATGATTGACGTGTTGTCTGGCTGACCATTTCAAAATTAACTCACTATTTATTGTTGTCTTATTTCATGGCATTTAGAGGTTGTTCGGCCAGTTTTGACCACCCCACGCACACTTTTCAAGCACACCAAACACCTAAAAAACACATTTTCATCTGTGCTATGCAAACCGCATGTCTGAATGACGTTCTATCTCCTATTACACCTCACGAATAACAATTAAGATTTTTTTGTGTGATTTCAAGTCATTCCGATGTCGTTAGTAATGCATTTGACTGTAAAACACATGTTTTGGCCATTTACGACATGCAGAGTGTGTTTTCGGCCACCGCGGTCACACGAAACCTTTGATTGACATGCCGTCTGACCGACCATTTTGAAACTCACCCAGCCTTTGTTTTCGTCTGATTTCATTGCATTCCGATGTCATTTGGCCGGTTTAGACCACCCCACACACACTTTTCAAACGCACCAAACACATAAAAAACACATATTCAGCCGTGTCGTGCAAACCACATGTCTGAATGACGTTCCATCTCCTCGTACACCTCAATAATAATAATTAGGGTTTGTTCGTGTGATTTCAAGTCATTGTGTTGTCGTTCGGCATGCATTTGACTATTAAACGCATGTTTTGGCCATTTACGACACGCCGAGGGCATTTTTGGCCACCGCGGTCACACGACACCTCCGATTAACATTCCATCTGGCCGACCATTTCACAATTCACCCAACCTTTGTTTTCGCCTGATTTCATGGCATTCCGAGGCCATTAGACGGGTTTTGACCACCCCACATGCTTTTCAAGTGCACCAAACACCTAAAAACACATATTCAGCCGTTCCATGCGAACCGTGCATCCAAATGACGTTTCTTCGCCTCATACACCTCAAAAATAATAATTAGGGTGTTTTCTTGTGATTCTAAGTCATTCTGATGCCGTTAGGTATACATTGGACCATTAAACGCATGTTTTGGCCATTTAAAACATGCGGAGTGCGTTTTAGGCCACTGTGGTCACACGACACCTCTGATTGACATGATGTCTACCCGACCATTTCACAATTCACCCAATCTTTGTTGTCGTCCGATATCATGGCATTCTGAGGTCATTTGGCCAGTTTCTACCACCCCACGCATGCTTTTTAAGCGCGTGCAAACCACACGTCTGAATGGTGTTTCGTCTCCTCGTATACCTCAAGAATAATAATTAGGGTGTTTTTGTGTGATTTCAAGTCATTACGATGTCATTGAGTATGCATTTGACCATTAAATGCATGTTTTGGCTATTTACGACATGCGGAGTGAGTTTTCGGCCACCGCGGTCACACGAAACCTCTAATTAATGTGCCGTCTAGTCATCCATTTCATTATTCACCCACCCTTTGTTGTTGTCCGATTTCATGGAATTCAGAGGTCTTTCGGCCAGTTTCAACCACCCAACACATGATTTTCAAGCGCGTTAAACACATAAAAAACACATATTCAACCATTCCATGCATATCATGCGTCTGAATGATGTGCTATCTCCTCGTACACCTCAAGAATAATAATTAGGGTATTTTCGTGTGATTTAAAGTCATTCCGATGTCGTTCGGCATGCATTTGACAGTTAAACGCATGTTTTTGCCATTTACGACACGCAGAGTATGTTTTTGACCACTGGGGTCACACGACACCTCCGATTGACACAGATTTGACTCGTACCCATAAAAAATTACCAATGTATCATTTTCCTAAAGTATCAACACAATTCAAATGCATTTGATCAGTTTTCCGTAAGTCAGTTTTTGGTTTCACTTAAAATCCGGTTCATTTCAAATAAAAGTGAGACACTTCGAGTGGTACCGGCCAAAATGTACCTCATATTAATGCAAGGTTGACTCCTACACATCAAAAATGTCCCATGGATCTTTGTGCTTAAGTATCAACAGAATCAGAAAATGTTTGGTCCATTTTCCGTATGTCAGTTTTTGTTTTAACTTAAAATGTTTTCCATTCCAAATAAAAGTGAGACACTTTGAGTGGTACCGGCCACACCATGCCTCAGATTGAGGCAGGGTTGAGTCATACACGTCACATATGACCCATGGATCGTTTTCTTAAAGTATCAACACAATCCAAATATGTTTGGTTGGTTTTCCGTATGCGAGTTGTTTTTACTTAAAAGGGTGTCCATTTCAATCAAAAGAGAGACACTTTGAGTTATACCAGCCACCCCGTGCCTTTTATTGAGGTAGGGTTGACTCTTTCACATCACATATAACTCATGGATAGTTTTCCTAAAGTATTAACACAATCTGAATGCGTTTGGTTGGTTTTTCGTATGCCAGTTCGGCAAATCGTGCCACAAAAGTGATAATATCTTATACTAAAACTGTAGACATTGTGCATGATGTGAATCCAATGGTTCATGGTTAGGGAAAATCATGAAAATTTCTTATAATATATATCCCTCTATGGTTGGTAGATACCTTGTGGGATGGACTTAAAAATTTTACTAACCGTGAGGCATAGTGTTTTTTTACGCCTACCGGGGTTCCGAGCTCCGAACAAGCCCCAGAAGCCCCATAACCATTATGACATCATTAGGCTTCCATATTTGGTCAAAAACAGAGTTATAATGAATTCAAAAATATCCATACTAGAGTGAAAAAATAGTTCCAAAAATTAAGAGTTATATAGAATTCAAAAATATAATGGATCAATCTGCCCTTGATCATCGTCACCATCACCACTGTCATCATCATCCTCATCCTTGCTGCCATATCTATCACTGTCATCGTCCTCGTCATCGTCCCCATTCTCTTCCTCAGCCCCATCCTCACCCTCAGCCCCATCCTCGACCTCGCCCTCATCCTCATCCCCACCCTCATCCTCTTCAGCATCCTCATCATCACCAGGAATTTCATCATATCGAACACCACTAGAACTGATGCCTGGTGCTTTAGATAATGCACCCATCGACAATATATATGTCTAAAAAGATGCGCTGGACTCTGTTAGAAGTGATGAAGATAAATCTTTGATATGTTTCATAAATTATTTCTCCCTCGTTTGAACTTGTTCTTCCAACTCTGTGACCCTTTTATCATACTTTCTTGCATGCTCCTTGACCCATTCCAACTCGGTGGTACTAGAATGGATACCTGGAGAGAACCAAGACATCGTCGGAACTATATTCTTACCAGGTCGGCAGCGTACTCAACCAGAGTGCTCATCTCCCAAAACATGATGTAAATGATCTTGTGGCCCTAAATTGTCAGGATCTTGGGCATCAAGGGCCTATAAAGAAGGCTGTTAAGAATATTAATTGATTATTAAATTTCAAAATAGATATTAAACTTTGAAATAAACATTTAAAACTTACAATATTTTCCTGTGTCGGTTCATTAACCGCAGTTCCATCTTTTTTCTTCTACTCGAGAAAAAAAAAATTTGCTCGAGAGATACGTCCTTCAATATTCAATTTTTTCTTTTGTAATGACATTGAAACAATATAATGTGCAAGTATAATCATATATTCAATACTCAATAAATAACATAATTTAGGTAGGAAACAATAAAAAGGGAAAGTCCTAAAGAAAAATTATAAACAACTATATCGTACCAGTTCCCTCTCATGATCTGACATAGTTGTTCACCCCAAAGTGTGGAGGTATTTCTTTGAATCAATGTTTTTTTTGTTTTTTTCAGATGATTCCTAAATAATGTTTAATAATAAATAAGATAATATTAATGCAAAATATGAAAACTGTCATTTAAATACCTCAAATGGGATTAACACCTTAAATTTTCCAGTCGCCCAATGGGTAATAATTTGTCGATATTGCTCTATTGGGAAGTCATCCATGATAGGTACTGTCTCCAACCTCGTGCCCACTCTATCACACCTGCCAACATACAACTCATGCTTATAACCTCTCCAAATATCTCCTAGCTCCTTTAAACATTCTGGTTGTGCACCTTCTCCATTAGGGAAGTTAAACCGAATCTGACACCCAATAGATTAATTCATATAAATAAAAAATACTACATTAAATACAATATATTTTTTACCCATATTTGCGCCCATGCATTATCCTTGACTTTGTGTGGAAGATGTCTCCAAGAGAAAGGGCTGATCGGAATGATGTTGGAGTATTTGGCTAGCATCGCCAAAAAACCCTGACATTCTTGCCCAGATTTATCAATCATCTTTCCATCATCATTGTATTCAACCATTAATTGTGTCTGGAGGTTCTATACCTCATGTAAGTGAGTACGCCCCCTCCCCCACCTCCTATTAGTAGATGAATATTTTATTAAAGAAATAAACATCTGTAAAAGTTTTAATAAAAATAAATTGGGGTATAAAAATTTGTTAGAGTTATATAAATATACCTATGGTAGTTGGATCAATGGGCGTCACTGAATGTGCAGAAGCTGAAGGAATATGCTGTAAAGGTGGAGTATCCCTCAGTGTACATTCCTCAGCCACATACTATGTCAGAGTAGGAGTCGAAGAAGTTGGAACATAATATCTCGGAGATAATGAACCAGAAGCAAAAGATGATGGCACATACGTCTGGCCAACTAGTAGTGTAAACATCGAAGGCCTAAATATCCCGTGTGTCCTTAAAGACTCACTAGGATCAAAATGGGGCATAAAATATAAGTATGTGGTAGGGGCATAGTCTAATCGAGTATGACTAGTGGATTGTCTAACTCTCACACCATGAGACCTCTTACCACCGGCCTCAGTACCAGGACCACCAGATGATCGTCTAACTCTGACACCCCCTACCACCAGCCCTTGTACTGGGAGAAATATCAGGAACCTCATCAGATATCTCTCGTCTAGGGGGTGTATCCTAAAAAAATGTTTAACATAAATTTAAACACATGATATTATAATTTATTGAAATATATTTATTTGAAATAAAATACTCACAACGGGAATGAGCGGAGGAACGCCCATCTGTGTCATACGACGATTACTTTCTGTCATCTTTTTCCTTTGAATATCTTCAATGGGTGTCATTTCCTACAATTAAAAAAAATATTGAAGTAATTAGAAATATATAACTAATGTGTAAACCAAAAAAATATAGAAAAACAATTCTGATAAAAAACATAAAGAAATATAAGATTTATGGTGGTTTGAAGGTAAGTACTAGGATACACACTCTGAATGATGTAGGTGTATTCATTGAATCATGTCCCAATTGATTTTAAAGAGGGAACTTCAATAGTTATAGGTATAGATTTGATTAGAAATACCTATAAAAAGGATATCCAGGAATTGTGATGTCCTAAACCAGGATGCCACTCATTAGTGACCCGAACCTAGATGGCCACATGGCCTCAAGCACATCTACCAAAATTATAAATGTTATTGACTAATAGTGAGAGACTTTCCTATGTCTGGGGGAGACTATTCCCTCATTACCTAAGTTGAATTTTTTTATATTATCAGTTAAAAAGTGGAAGAAAGATAAAAATGGGAAAATATTGGAAATGGATGAAAATAACCAAATCAGTAATACCAACTAATAACAGAATCATAAACCGAATGATGGTAATGTATGTCATGTTTCAAGAAGAAAAACATAGTTACAACTATTAGGATGTATTACTACACAAGAGGCTCAATAAATTCTAAAATTCGATCGAGTTTCTTGAGCTATAACCCAATAATCAGGTTCAATGGTGGAAAGACTACGTGTCATGTCAGTAACTCAAAATCCACAATCATTGATAAAGGTTCATTGCCTCATCATTGAATCAAACCATTGGTAAAGGGAATAATTTTACCAATGGTTTCACACAACCATTGGTAAAAGAGGACTTCAAGGCCCCTTTATAGGCATCCTAAACAGAGGAACATGGCTCAGGTCCCACTATGTGTTATAGTCATCCCAAATCATTCACTGAAGTTCAATAAATAATTCTTGGCACCTCTATGGTCATACCTTTCATTACCCAATTAGTTCCCCAAGTCAAGCTCACCCTATGGGTTGATAATGTTTAGGCTTCTACACTAATAGGTTGTTCATGGCTTGTAAAATGGTTTAATTTCACAAAGTATAGACAAAACATTTATTTTTAAATTTGAGATTAATAATAAAGTATGTTAATGATAACAAGATTACTAAATTAAACTTGTGACTTATCTAACATTGTTATGGATGTATACACATGCCAGCATGGCTAGTGAAAATCACCCCACCATCATAAAAGTGAGTATTGGCCAAGAAAGAGGCATAATATACAACGTACACTGAGAAACATATTTAATTGACCCTAAAGTTATATTAGTACAATCTTCTTAGGAAGCCAATTATCACTCACGACTAACCATGTCACTATAAACAACCTAGAGTGTATGAGTTTTCTCTCTGATCTTAACAACATCGTCACACATTCTTACCTTGATTTGAATCATGTGGAATATGGATGATATTAACACAAAATTACCAGCAATACCAGGCCTTCTAAGAACTGAAATTTAATGGACGATATTAACACATAATTCATTTTTAATCAAATTTGATTCACTGTCAAAGCCCAACACAAACACCCAAATCAAATAGAAAACAAAATTCATACAAACCCAAATCAAAACAAAAAACCAAAACAGTAGATGTAGAACATCAAAATGAAAGTATCACTTACAAATTAAAAGTGTAGAACTAAGAAATTTTGAAAATGGATCGGAATGAATGATTTCCATAGTAGGGTAAAAAGAATCTTGCTTCTCCACTTCCCCCAAATGAAAACATAAAACCAAAATAGTAGATGTAGTATCACTTACAGAATATAAGTGAAGAAATGATAAATCTTAAAGATGGAAGGATTTCGGCCGTAGGGGAAGGAAAATCCTAATTCTCCCTTCTGTTTAGGGATGCAGTCACGTGGAATGGGGTAGTCCGAGCTTCTGTGAATTTGGGGAAAAACATTCCCAAGAGTTTGTAGGAACCATTTGGAAAGTAATCCTTTACCAAGAGTTTGTAAAAACCGTTGGTAAAGGATGATTTAAACCTCTCTATACCAACAGTTTAAGAAAACTATTGGTATAGAGTATACTTTTCCCAAAGGTTATCAAAAACCGTTGGGAAAAGATGATTTAACCATATTTTACAAACAGTTTCCTTAAACCGTTCGTAAAAGAACTGTACATGCATTGGAAAATCCTCCCTTTCCAGTAGTGGTCGGTGATTGTCTTTACTTTTGTTATTAACTTTTTGTGTTTATTTCACTTGTAAAAATTTTATTTTAAACATGCATGTGGGATGGATTTTTGTTTATATATATATATTGGAGTTTTTTGGATCAACTATCTTATCTCCAGATCATTTTTTCCCTAAAAAGTCTAATGCATTTGAATTTTTGAGATTTTATACCCTTGGTGCTGGTTTCCACACCAGGGCCTACTGGAGTTGGAGCTTATCGTCATTATATCCTATTCTTAATTACTATATAATGAGGATTATATTTGGAGGGAGTGGGTCATGTGAGAATAGTATAATAGGTGATGGTTGAGATATGTGATGTAGTTTGGAGTTAGTTACAATGAGGAATTCATGGGTTGGTAGGGAAACAATGTCAGGTGATCTTGGTGCGTAACAAAGGCTAGCGAAGACCAGAGAAGACATAGGATTTTAGGGCACCCATGATCCGACATAAGAACACTATTACTACCAAATGACCAAGTGAGGCTACACAATATTTGGGTTAGAGACAATAGGAAAGATACATGCATCATAATGAATCATGTAATTATTTTAGTTAGTTTTTTTGGGAAATTTGAAGTGGATAACGATGCGATTTAAATGAGGTAAAATGAATATTAAATTAATGTTTCTCTACTACTAGAGGTAGGACATAGGGGTCATTAGTACAATTCCATCATTGCTAGCCTCGAAGGTGTATCTTTGGAGGGATGTTTCATGACAAGGTTGGATTGGAGAATGAACAAATTAGAGGTTCTAAAACAGGAAGCATAATGAGACAATTACATGGTTCTTTGTTTTTTGGACTAAAAACCACCTCTGATTAATAAGAAATCCATATCTAGGGTTTGTAAAGGAGGTGTGTCATAAATTAATGAGGTGTTTCTTGCAAGAATGACCAAAATGGGAAGTGAATTTGAACCATGTCATTGAGGTAGGCATGGTGTATTGAGAAGGTAACTATGTAAAATGGTCTGTAAAAAATGTTTATAATGTAAGGAATAAAATAAGAAACTGGTGTCTCTTAAGAATGATAAAAATGTCAAATGGAAAACAACACTTCATGGAACTAATCATCACGAGTACTGGGATTTAGGAAATAGAAGAAAAACATGGGTAAGTGAGCATGTTATTAAGTGTTTTTAGTGATTTTCAACCTATAAATTGGACTATTCCATGGTCAACTGAGTAAAATTCCATATTTAGTTAGACATAGATCCCAACATTGGTATTTGAGAGTATTCCATGTCATGGAGTGTGTACATTTAGAATTTATGACCAGTTCTGTTGTTTGGGCACTTTAAATCATATTTGGAAGTCATGGTTTGAGATTAAATGGCCCATATAGTGATCAAAAGTGATAATATAATGGTAAATGATCCAAATGTTGTATTATAAGGATAAAATTTTGTAAATTTCATTAGATTCTAATTTAAAATCAAAATTATAAATTTACAATAGGAAATAGAGGGAGTCATCTAGAATAAAGATGACAAGAATATTGTTGTAGAAAACATGAGCGCATGAATAGAGATATATATAGACATAGGAGAGACGTTATGAACTTTGTTTTCTAGTGGGTAAACATGTCATAAGCATAGAAATTAATGCTTATCTAGATTATATGGGATGAATTTTTGGTAAATCATATCATGTTGATGATCTATCTTTACTAAGGAAATGGGTTGTGTACACATTAATAAAGATCAATTTTTGAACAATCAAGAGTTTTTGTCTTTTAGGACTGATAAAGATGAAAAAATGGAATAATGAGAATTTTGTATTCTAAGGAGGCATGTGAAAACAACATATTATTCATTTCATATCTATCTTAGAAGAAAATTGAGTTATTGTTGGCTTGAATCTTACTAAAAACTAGGTTTTATAGGGATAAAGTGGCATGGCCAATATTAAACATCATGGTCTATAATGTTTATCCTTTAAGATAAAAAGTAATATCATTCTAGTATAGGAATTATCGTATCTAAATTATTTCTACAATTTACATTAGATAGTTGAAATGTAAACCATAATTTGGAATTCTTTTATATATTTCATATGGAATTAAATGATCCAGATTTCATGTGTAATACTTGGAGTGACCTTCATGTCATTAATCTGAAAATACACCTACATGTCTATAAAATGATACCTTCACCAAAGTAGTATCCATAATTGAAGAAGATGATATAATATTTGGGAGTCCGTGAGATTATCTCTAAACTTATAGACCTCTTTTAAAAAGTGAGTAAAAGGGAGAAAAATTCAGATATCCTTAGTGAGGAGTGGAATTACCTAAAAAATTTATCCTTCAAAATAAGGATATCTAGGTGATTATTGGTACTCTAGTAAAATTATAAGTGTATAATCCTAGTATTTAACTTGGTGTAGGTGAACTAAGTAAAATGTTGGTGCTCTTGATTTATTTACATTTTGTTATATGTGTGTTTATGTATGTAGAAATAATCAAATGTTAAATTATATTCATACCAATATAGAAACAATATCTTGAATAAATGGAGTAGAAAGAAAGAATTAAATTCTACTAAAACCTTGATTGACCCCCTCCTAGGGTGTCTCTGGTTTCAAAATTTATTTTCCTATCATCTGATACTCCATAAGGATTTTTTCACTAATTTCTATATGTTCATTGTGGTTAATTAATATAGAAATAAAATCTTATTGAATTATTTTAAAAATCATGCTCTTCAAGTTGTCTTAGTTTAAGGTATTAGATTTAGATTCCGTGTTCTAGGTAGTTTATATTATATTTATTTTTATAGTGTAATTTTATAATTTAAATTTTC
The DNA here is from genome assembly GCA_963277665.1 of Viscum album. NCBI lineage: Eukaryota > Viridiplantae > Streptophyta > Magnoliopsida > Santalales > Viscaceae > Viscum > Viscum album. Next base: position 506,651,886 of record OY728125.1, read on the forward strand.
ACAGTATACTAATTTCTATAGTTTTAATTAGTTATGTATCTATGTTAATTTAAGAATACAAAACTAATACAATGTAATATATGTGAGCTATAATTTTCATTCGGTGTGTTTTACTTATGTTACAGGAATTTGTTTTACAATCATCAAAATTTCCATTATATATTTAAATAGAAATATTTCAATAATGATGCTTATTACACATGGTATTCATGTTTTATGATTTTATTCTATTTATTAGTCATTTTATAATGAATTATTCTATTAATTTGATTTCAAATTTATTTATTGGGTTATTTAGTTATGAAAATGAGGTTATGTATTATTTTTTATTCTAATTAAATTAATTTTTTTTGTTTTAGTTAATTTCAATCATTTTTTTATTACAGTTTAAGGATCATGCAGTTGGGATTGTATATGAGTTGTCAACACACCCCCTAATCTTGCATAAAATCCCGGATCAAATTAATATAGGGTAGTATTTATGAAGTTATTGTATCATCATTCTATAAGGAATTATTTTGGTATAGTAGCACCGGTAACATTCCCCAAAACTATGATTTTGGTCCAAAAAACTAGGTTTTAAGCCAACTAGCCTTTGGGTCATCAATGTAGGGTTGATGGGTCACCAAGGTAGGGACTCTAGGTAGTATCCTAGGAATTAAATCCCATAAATGGTGGAATAAAATTTCATACTAGAGAATTTCCATATAGGTGGGGAAAAAGGGAAAAGGTGTGACTTGATGATTAGTTAGACATGGTGGTTACATCATGGAGTGGCTAACACAAACTAGTTTAAAAACCTAGTATGGGGGATAACTAAATAGATATGGGAATTTTGCACTATAAGCTAGAAGGATATATGAAGTTAACAAGGAAATTGAGAATCTTAAATGTGGGATATATGGATTTGGCCTTCGAATCATGTAATGGCCACATGTTGTTAGGCATATGGGATATGTAATGGAATTGTACCACTGAGATTTTAGTCCATGTTTGGGTTACCTATCAACCAAGTTTAAAAAGAGGATTATCTATAGAAAAATATAACACCTCTAAGATCTTACTAGAAAAATCCATTTTAAAGATTGTAATATTTTTTAGTAATTATAATGGTTTATTTGGTTTGCTATTTTTTAAATGGATTTATTGGGTTTATTAGTTATGAAAATGAGCATTTATTAAACTACTTATTTTGTTTGGAAAAGTTTATGTATTTTTTGGTATTTATTAAAAAACTGAAATTTAAAATATTGTATTCTAGATTTTTATATTTTTTAGGCATTATAATGATGTATTTAGTTTAACGATTTGAAACATGTTTTTGGGTTCATTAGATATGAAAATTAGGTTTTATATCGTTGTTAAACGTGTTTCTCTATTTTTTATTTATTTCCATCACTTTCTTAGTCCTATTTAAATACTCTATTATATCTTTCAGTCATTATAATGAGTTTATATAGTCATTGAAATGATGGTCAATATTTGTGTTTCATTAAGATGATGTTTTTATCAATAGAGTGTTTTAATAAAATTACATGTTTTTAATCATTAATTGTAGATGATTGTATACTGATTTATTTTATTATTTTATAGGAAAAAATTTATTTCATTACAATGAATGGATCAAATATTGGTGATAGTTCAAAAAGTTGTATCCTTTAATCAGATATAGTGAATTGAAACTATGGGAAAATGTAATTATTAAAATAGAAGGGATAGAAAAAATCAAAACCATTTGTTTGAAACCTATAATATAAGAACATGATTTTTTTTAATTTGTTAGAACATGTCAAGGATATTATGACTAGAAAATATGTTATAGAAATAAGTATTAAATTGGATCCCAAATTAGTCTAATTTCTATTATGTATGAGGCATCTGAATAATAATGTGACCGATATATTATACCAACTAAAAGAGTTAAAGTATGAAGTATCAGTATTGAAGATTAAATTATATGTTGATACTATTATTTTTTACACTCTCCTATGTTATATTTTCTATTTTTAGTAAAGATAATATATGTTATTACTATAAAATTGTGGTTTAAGAAAACATATAAAGTTTAATTTTCATTTTTATCTTGTTCATCTCATTATAATATAATAATTCTCAAATTCAATAGACAACTGAAGTGAAACATAAAATAAAAATGAGTTTTTAAAGTATTAAATTGAAATATAAATATGAAATTCATATTGAAAAACTATTTAGGATTTAGAAAAATCACAGAAATTGAATAAGTTATTTTCAATTAAAATATATAAATATAACAAATTAATATCTAAAATTTTAACATTAAGTTATAATTAGGAAATAATGACTAAATATGGACTAAATCTTCCACCAAAATAACCTATAGATACAAAATTTATAGTCACTTTTATTGCATCGTAAATCAAACATGGACTAATGAAATAATTAAAGTATCGACTATTAGAGAAGTGTCTTCCAAAAATATGGACACCTGGTAGACCAATTCATCTATACACAAAGAAATTTACACATTAATAAAAAACCAGATAATATCAATTATAACATTAGAAAATAATTATCTAGGAAATAAGGAACCAAGAATGAGGTTTTTTAGAATTTGATATAACCTGATACTGGCTGGAACCATACCTGTTATGGGATAGAACACTTAGAGCCTTCTTTAAGAATTATATTTTAATAATAGTAGTTGTGATTTTTTTTAAATGTCCCAGTGAGATCATGGAGTCACTTTGATATGAGGATGGAACAGTGATATATTTTTACCAGAAAATCCTTTTTAATTTACCCTCTCAATATTAAAACCTCTATTATTAGTTAAGATAAATATGGATGTTTTTATGATAGAACAAAATATAATTTCCACATTAAATGTTGTAAATAGAGAATTATAGAAACATGAAACACATTTATAGGCTTCATTCCCAATATAAGAATTTATTTTTTATTGTGTTTAGGGAAACTATACGACACAAATATCCACTAAATAACTCAAGTGGATACAAATAAAGATATATCTTCAAAATCATAAATAATTAATAACATAGTTTCTTACTATCACCCTATGGTTTTGTTATACCATCTATCACCAAGGTATAATGGTTTCCCCAACTTTCTCAAAATAATGGTCACTAATATACTATAGGATTCCCCTATACCAAATCATCAAATATACTTCCTCAATCAGATTTTTTGACATCTAATACATAATCTACAATATTTTCATGCATGTAGGTCTCTATATATCAACAAAATTTTATTATACACCTTCTATGATATAGGGATATCATAGATCTTGACTTTTCTCCCACTTCGCCTTCTAATTTTTTTGATTGGATCCTTACCACCACACTCAATTAACTTTTGATAATTATAAATGTATTATTTATTCCATATAACATTAGTGAATAAATCTATTTTAATAATGAAATAATTTTATAAGAAAATATTATTTTTGATATTATATATGGAATTTTTCCATATGTTTTTATGTTTCTTATAAACTAATTTTAGAAGAATATTCATGTCTATATGGTTTTGGATATAAATCATTTACTAAATTTGTTTTAAGTGTCTAATGACTCGTCAACAAAAATGAATACTCCTCATAAGAATGTTTCAAATGAATATTACATATGTATAGTTAATCAAAATTTTCTACGTGTCAAACTAATTTTCATAATGTTGATAAAGACTTTTAAAAAAATAAAATTAACTCCTATACTAGATAGAATAACTCATATGCATAATAAAAATTTCATAAGGTATAGAATATATCATAAGTAAATTTTAATGGCTCATAATAAAAATTTTGTATTAATATTACACTTATTAGGAAATAAAACTTATATATATTAAATAAATGACATATATAGGAAAAATATATTGACTCATAAACTCAATAATTTTCTTTTAGAAAACTAAAAATATACTATGTTTTGACTATCACTTTGTATTATTATTCACCTCATGTTTGTATTACTTTTTTTTAGAATTATTTGTTCAAAATTTATTTATTAATTATATATATCCTTTGATTTTTTTAAGGTTTTATGTTCTAGATTAAATTTAATCTCAAGGGAACAAGTTTGCATAAATTTTTATGCTCTATATTTTAAAATTATGATATATATATATATATGATTTTTTAGAAATATGAAGATACTATCTTGAATGTATTTAAGAATTATTCAAAAGGATTTACTATTTATTATTATGATAATATTTATTATTGAATTAAATTTTCTAATGAGTTGAGTTGCACTATTATTATTTATAGTATATAAAATATAATTTAAAGTTAAACCACATGAATATTAGTATTTCCATTTATGGAGACATTCGTATGTATCATTATCTTGAAAATAAGCATAAAAAACTTTGAAGTAGTTAATTAGTTTGAAACTCTTGACTACTAGTTTTGGAAAATAAGATATTAAATATATAATATATTCAAGTTGTTTTTAATGAGACTATATCTTTAGGAATTATTATATATAAATAAACACTATAAATAATTTTTGATAGAACTTGTGAATATAATCAAAGTAAATATCATGGATATTAAAAAATCACTATACTTATCATATTTACAATCATCACTATAACAATTGTAGCTAGAGTACATCACTATGAACCTTTACTACTATAGTGATCCATGTTACCTCGACATTCAAGTCTTTTACTATCCAACTAGTTTTTGTGGTGCTATAATTCCTCATGTAATTTCTCTATGTGTAATTTTTGGTTTATTTATTTCAATTTAAAAGAAGGATCATAATGTCAGGTTATACTACCCCTAAAAATGGTATGGTGGGTTGTTCCTCCTGGTGAAATATGAACTTATTTAGCTATTCCATATCCGATAAAAGGAATTGGTTTTGTTTGTGACTTAGTCTAGATAAAGGTAAAGTTGGTTCTTCACCCACATCAAAATGAAAGTGCTATATTTTCTTATAGGAGAAAAAAATGCGGGATTGGGGATGTGCCACTAGGGGTGAAAAAATCATTGTAATGGGTTGTGAATCCCTTCAAAAGTAAGGTCTCTTATATAGTGAGTTCTATAATATAATGTTGAGAGTATGGAGAGTGGATGTATAATTACTTTGATATAAATACTATAAAAAATTATGTCTATATTTTGATATATTCTAAATAATTTAATTAACTATGACATAAGTTTTAAAATTGGTAAATTCTCCCTCCCTCTATACCGTTCAGTTGTATTTCCTACAGGGAAAACATTTCTCTTTTCTTTTTATAATATTATGTTTATTTTATATAAAGTATGTACTTTCAATAATATCGTCAACTTAATCATTTCATTGATAATTAGGATCTTATTCTTGAAGACAGTATTTGTTTTCTTATTTAGCTCTCATGTATTATCCATCTTCTAATACTTATTATATTATCAAAAACTCACCGGGATATGTTCTTCATACATTGAATATAAAAACCCTTTAACCTTGCCACATCAATTATACATCATTCCTAGTATTCTAATATTTTGTAAATCTATTTTATATAACATCTCCATCAGGATTGGTTTTTAAATTCCATGAGATATACGAGATTATCATTACTATATATTTACATAAAATCTATGAGAACTTAATTTCAATGACTACATGATAACGTGATACATTATTTTCATGGCAGGAAAAAATATCTCACGGTTCTCTTGATCATCATAATTGTTACATGGACACTCATATTGAAAAAATTGAGGATATGGTAATAATTTTTTTATTTATTATTGATAAAAATTAATTATATTTTATATATTCATATTCATTATGATAATATTAGTTAATTTTTTAATCAAAAGGAAAAGGATTTATTTTTAACTAAATTTGGTTTTCATGAATTATATAGTTTTATTTAAAATATTGGTTTTAAAATTATAGAATTTGAATTTAAAAAATGACCTCTATTTTATAATTTTTTTTAAAATATCTTATGATGAATTTATTATAATTTTATGAAAATATTGATTTTTTAATGAATAGTGAAAAATATTGATTTTTTAAAAAATCATTTAATTTCAATTATTTACAAAGTAACATTCTATTTTATATTATATTTCACATTTAATTAGATAATTTTAATTAATAATAATACACTAAATTTCATTGTAATAATAATTATACTTAAATTTTGTATAAAAATATTTTTAAACTTGAAAAGACATTTTTCTGAAAAATAAACTTTCATCATGTTTTCTACATCTAATTTTAAATTAAATTCTATCACTTTTGTGAATATAATTTAATAATATGGATCACATATTAGGAATTAGTTGGTTTAAATTTGGTAAATAAATCCATTTTTTTTTTGTTATTATGAATTATAACCATGATAAATATTTGTCACCCCAATAAGTGTAAATATAGTAATTAAGGTTAGATATTATATGATAAAGAGATAAAATGACCATGAAACATGAATTTAATCTATTTTATGAGTGGGGTTAGAGTATAATCATCCAATATTCTAATTTATGAAAATATTTTCCCTTTTTTATTTGAGAATAACATATTTATTATTTTAAGTAAATAAAAAAAATGTCACTTTATTTATTTTGAATTTTTAGTATATGTTAATCTAGGGATAAAAGTTTATTTAATGAATATTAAATGAAATTTTTATCAAAATGTAATTATTTTAATTCTTTTTTAATTTTTAGTGATGAAATAATTAAGTTAAATTCATACACAACGTCAACATAGTTCTTGTGTATGTAGTTAGAAATTAATCTAAATAATTCTAAAACTATAAAAAATAATATAATTTTGGACCAATTACAGTGTAAAATGAATTGAATAGATAATAATAATTTATTATTGATGATTAAATGAATTATATTCTAATTAAATTTCTTCCATGTTTTTTTCTATGTCAAATTATGTGGTTAGTTCTTAAAATGGGTTGAATAGTAAATTATGATTAATATATTTTGTTGGACTCTTCATGTTTTAATCATGTTTTAATGATCACAAATCTTACTTAATCATGTATTAATGATTCTAAATCTTATTAAATCTAGATCATGCGTATTTATATCTAAAGAATTGTCATGCTTTAAGAAGAGCCATGAAAGATCTTAATTGCTCTATATTCAATTTACTTACTTTATACTATGTTTAATCTACTCTCAGAATACCTTATTTAACGAATGAGTTAAGTCTAATCCTTTCTATTATAATATTTATTTAAGTTTGCACATAGTTACTTTGGAAAGTCTAATACACAGTGAGTTTGCCACTGGCTATGTATTTTTGGCACCGCGAAGCAAGACACCGTGAAGCCAGACACCGTGAAGCAAGACACCGTGAAGCCAGACACCGTGAACCAAGACACTGTGAAGCCAAACACCGTGAAGTAAAACACTAGGAAAAAGACACCGTGAATCTAGACACTGTGAAAAAGACACCATGAACAAGACACCATGAATCCAAAAACCATGAAAAAGACACTGTGACCTCGAGAAACCGTGACACTCAGACACCATGGTCAACCTAAACACTATGCGAAAGAGGCACCATTTCCGTGAATTACTATGGCACCGTTTCTTAAACTACTTTTTCGTTTTTAAATTTAATTTCTAACGGTCATATTTGATGACATTAATGCACTGAAATAATTAATGTTTCATTGTAGAAATATCATCAGACAGTACGAGTTACGAGGTACATAACACTTTCAACCTGTTGGCTCCAACACGTGCATTCCATGTTAAAAGAGAAGTGTGATCAAGAATCAGGTGTCCATTACAGAAACAAAAAATCAAGGCAATGAGCACATGAATGAAGAACATACTTGGAGGAAGTTTCGAAAGAAAGGCACACTACATGCAACTTGACACGACTAGACATAAAAAGCATATTTGAATCCTAAAGAACATCTTCACTCGACTGAATCTCACGGAGAACACAAGTAGAATCACGACACTCTATTTTTCCACACAACTACCATAGAAGGGCTCAAAACATCATCTGATTCAATGAAAAGGAGTCCAGAACTGCATTAACATCACACAAGATCATTCTAAACTCATCTCTATTTTCTTCCTCGACTGTGATCATCCTTTTCTCTACATTATGATCAGTGTATACTTCTCTCTATTTGAGCACACACTAACTACTAATCTGAACTAGAGGATTTCTAAATCCGCACTCAATCTTTCCCTTACACTTTTCTATCCCACTATGGATAGTGGTAGTGGTCTGAGGACCTGGACAGCCTATGAGCTGTTGTTATTACTGCTTTCCCACATAGAACTATGGTAGAGGTCTGAGGACCTGGACAGTCTGAGTACTATTGTAAACCCCGATCTAGGGTGTGGATCATTGTTTTATATAAATTGTTTTAGAGGACTATGTCTCATCTTGAGACTGAACCTCTTGGTTAAAACTTTTGTGCATATTTATATTAGTTAAAATAATTTTTAATATTCCGCTCCTAAGTACATTAAATATAAATCTATTTTAAAGTAACTTTGATAGTTAAACCAGCAAGTTTTTGTATTTATTGTAAACTAGTAGGTTATTTTCAAAAGCTAATATAATATTCAGATTATATTAACTGAGAACTAATCAATATTTGAAAAAATTATTGAACATTTAAAATCTTTATAAATTCACTATAATTTAATTTACATTATGAATTTGGTGATTTTAATAAAAATATTTTAAACAGAAATTTTAAATTGGAACTAAATTCTCCCCCCTCTTATTATCCACTCTGACCAACATTTGGTATCAGATGTAGTTAAAGGGTTTTCAAAACTATCTGTTTGTGAAAAGTTTTCAATTTTGATTTTAGTTGTATCTTAAAGATCTCAAAATTTTTGTTAATTCTAAATTTTATCTCTTTAAATATATTTCCTAAACCATATTATGGATAATATATTTGAAGGTGTATCTACCAATAGGACACCCTTCTTTAATGGTGTAAATTATGCCCAATGGAAAATCAAAATGAAAATTCATTTAAAAATTATGGGATTTGTCATTTGGACTGCTATAGAGACTCAGTATAAGATTATAGAAACTGTTAGAACTAATTGGGATGAACCTACTAAATTTTCTTACAATAATAATTATAAATCAATGAATGCCTTGTATTGTGCTTTAAGAGATGAAGAATTTAATCGAATATCTTCTTGTAAGACTGCTTATGATATATGGGATACTTTGGGTGTTTCCCATGAGGGAACAACCAATGTTAAAGAAATGAGACTAAATACATACACTATTAAGTACGATAATTTTAAAATAAAATGTGATGAATCTATTTCTAATATGTATCTGTGGTTTAATGAGATAGTTAATACAAGGAGCTCATTGGGAAAAGATGTTCCAACAAAGGAGAAAATCGTGAGGATACTAAGATGTCTACCAGAAAGATGGAGAGGCACATCATTTTCAATAAGAGAATCATGTGACATTGGCATGCTACCTGTCAAGGAGATTATTGGTAAGTTGATGATGTATGAAGAATAATTGAAAGTAAACAAAGAAGAATATGATGTACCAAGAAAGAAATCAGTAGCCTTCAAGATATCTTCTTCAAAAATCAAGGACAAAGAGAAAATTCAAGCTGCAAGTGATAGTTATTGCAGTGAAGAATGTGCATCTGGTAGTGATTCTAAAATGGCTCAGACAGCCAGATGATTTAATAAGTTTTATAAAAATAATAAGTTTTTCAGAAAATCCAATTACAAGGGAAATTATGACAATAAAGGTCATTGGAAGAAGGATTGGAAAAGGACTGGTAAGGGTGATGAAAAAGTCTGCAATGAATGCAAGAGGAAAGGACATGTGAAAGATGACTGTCCGAATTCAAAGTACAAGAAGATATATTATTACAAGGATAAAAAATACAAGAATGCTATGAAAGAAACCTGGAGTGCTTCAGAAGACAGTTCAAGTGATTCTGATTCCACTTAGGATGAAAACTCTCAAAAAGCTAATATGTGTTTCATGAAAAACACATCTGAGGTAACATTGGATACTCTTTATTTAAATTCTTATTGTTCTTGAGATAATTCTGATTCTGATTCTGAAAACATTTCTAGTGAAGAATTATTTGAATAATGTAACATGCTAGAGGATACCTACAATGAGCTTAAATACATGTATAAATCCATAAAGAAACAACATGCTTTAACTAGCACAGTCAAATCTGAACTAGAAGTATAAAATGAAAAGAATGCTCAACTACTCAAAGAGAATACTGAACTAAAATGGTCTAATGAGAAACTTAGGAAAGATTTAGAAAAATTTACTAATGGAAATGGCACACTTACAAAAATTATAGGAAAATAAGTAGGACAAAAATATACTACTGGTTTAGGCTATCAGCATGGAAAATGACAGATTATAAAGAATATATTTATTCCTAAATCTGGACAGTATGCTGCTAATTCCAGTTCTGGAAATTCTTATGCCTCAACTAGCTACTCACATATTTATAGATCAAAAAAAGTTTATCTTTCAAAATATTTTAAAACTACTGATTATATAAAACCCATTAGAAAAATCTGGGTACCAAAATTTCTGCTTGCTAACCTATCTGGACCCATGAAAATTTGGGTACCAAAATCATTCTCTATCTAAAATTGTGTTGTAGGAAACCTGCTTAAAAAGTTCCTATAGGAAGACATGGTACTTGGACAGTGGATGTTAAAGACATATGACAAGAGACTTTTAATGTTTTAAAAGCTTAATCAATGTTTATGGAGGAAATGTCATCTTTGGGGATAACTCAAAAGGAAAGATCATTGGCTTTGGCTAGATTGGTAACACTGATTCGATCTTAATATCTAAAGTTTTATTTGATTATGGACTAAAGTATAATCTATTAAACATTTTGCAATTGTGTGATGATGGTTTCAATGTTAAATTTGAAAATGATTCTTGCAATGTATTTGATTCTAAAAATATTTTGGTATTTACTACACTGAGAAATGAAAATGTTTATGCTATAGATTTGAATTCTTTAGATAAAAAAATATTACCTGTTTAAATTCCTTTCATAAATAATCTTGGCTTTGACATAGAATATTAGGACACTGAAATATACACTCACAAAGAAAACTAATTAGGAAGAACATTGTTAGATACCTACCTAAACTTGAATTCCCAGCTTATAAAGTTTGTAATACCTGTAAAAAAAGAATGCAACATATAGTTTCTTTCAAATCAAAGAAAGAAGTTTCTACTTCTCAACCTCTCAAGTAGGTTCACATGGATTTATTTGGACCATCTAGAGTTTCTAGCTTAAATGGGAAGCACTATGTCTATGTTCTTGTAGATGATTTTTCTAGGAACACTTGGGTATATTTTCTAGCTCAAAAAAGTGAAGTCTATTCTTACTTTATTAAATATTGCATGTTTGTAGAAAATATTAGTGGACATAGGGTAAAGAACTTGAGAAGTGATCATGGTTGTGAATTTGAAAATCAAGAGTTTGAATCTTATTACTCACATAATGGATATAGTCACAACTTCTTTTCTCCTAGAACACCTCATCAGAATGGTGTAGTAGACAGAATAAATAGGACTCTTCAGAGATTTTTAGGAAAATACTCAATGAATATGATTTACCAATTTACTTTTGGGCTGAAGCTCTTAATACAGCTTGTTATATTATCAATAGAGTCTTTATTGGAATAATTCTTAAAAAGAACCCTTATGAGATTTGGAACAATAGGAAGCCTAAGGTTAACTACTTTAGAGTTTTTGGTTGAAAAGAATTTATCCTTAATACTAAATATAATCTTTACTAATTTTCTTCCAAAAGTGATGAAGTAATTTTCCTAGGTTACTCAATATCAAAGAAAGCCTATAGTGTATTCAATAAAAGAACCAAATGTGTGGAAGAATCTGTACACATAAAATTTGATGAAAGTGATCCACATGAACCTAAGAGCGCTCTTGATAATATTGAATAAGATATGTCTATTTTAGACCCTAATGACAAAAACAGTGAACCTGTTATTAAGACAACCAGTTCTGAAAATGTTCCAGAATCTTCTTCTATTGAACCTGAACCTGTAAATGAACCTGAAATCACTAGCCCTATATTTTCTAGACCAACTAATACCATTAAAAATCATCCATTAGATGCTGTAGTAGGATCTATATATATAGAGGGACACAAACTAGAGCTTCTATAATAAATCAGGTTGAACATCAAGCTTTTATTTCACAACATAAACCTAAAAATATCAATGATGCAATCAATTATGAATTTTGGGTGATGAATATGCAAGAAGAATTAAATCAATTTGAAATAAATAAAGACTGGGAATTAGTAGACAGACCTAAGGACACTTTGACCATAGGAACTAAATGGGTTTTTAGGAATAAAGTTGATGATTCTGGTAACATATTTAGAAACAAGGATAGACATGTTGCACAAGGCTATAACAAAGAAGAAGGAATTGACTATGAATAGACCTTTGCACCAGTATCCAGACATGAAGCCATCAAAATCTTGCTTTCCCATGCTGCACATCTGAATTTCAAACTATATCAAATGGATGTCAAGAGTGCAATATTAAATGGGTATATAGCTGAGGATTATTTTTTTGAACCACCCCCCGGGATTTACAAACCCTCATTTTCCAAATAATATTTTTAATCTATCAAAATATTTATAAGGTTTAAAGCAAGATCCACGAGCTTGGTATGACATATTAAGTACATTTCTTATTTCCAAAGGATTTACAAAAGGAATAGATGATCCTACACTTTTTATAAAATGAATTTAGAATGATGTTTTAGTTGGTCAAATTTATGTAGATGACATTATTTTTGGATCCTTGAAGAATTATTTATGGGTTTATTTTTCTAAACTGATGCAAAATGAATTTGAAATGAGTTTAATGGGAGAACTCAAATATTTTGTTGGATTTCAAGTTTTTCAAAATGAAAATGTTATTATTTTAAATCAAAGTAAATATAAAAAGTATCTTCTAAAAAATTTCGGATTGGATAACACTAAAAGTAGGGACACTCCCATTAGCACCACTTTCAAGTTGGATCTTGATGAATATGGAAAATATATTGATAAAACCACTTATAGAGAAATGATCGAAAGCTTACTTTATTTAACTGCTAGTCATCCTGACATTATTTTTAGTGTGTGTATGTGTGCTCATTTTCAAGAAATCCCTAAGGAATATCATTTAAATGTAGTAAAAAGAATTTTCAAATACCTCAAGCATACACCCAATCTAGGACTGTTTTATCCTAAAGGGAAAACATTTGAGTTAATTAGTTATTCTGATGCTGAATTTGGTGGCTATAAGTTAGATAGAAAAATCACCTCTGGAACATGCCACCTTTAAGGCAAGTCACTAGTATCATGTTGTAGTAAGAAACAAAATTCTGTTTCATTATCTACTGCAGAAGATGAATACGTAGATGTTGGCAGTTGTTGTGCACAAATTCTGTGGATGAAACACACATTACTGGATTATGGATTTGAATTCAGACATGTACCTATAAATTGTGACAACACACGTTCTATTAACATCTCAAACAATCATGTTTCACGTTCAAGGACAAAGCATATTGATGTAAGACATCACTTTTTGAGTGATCATTATCAAAAAGGAGATATCACTTTGGAATTCATTGGTACTGAATATCAACTCGTTGATATATTCACTAAACCATTAAATTCCAAGCGAATAGACTACATCATACACGAACAAGGAATGACACATCTCAAATAGAGACCTTACTTGTTACGGTTTCAGGTCTTACTGTGCGATATCTTACTATGTTATACTTTACTATTTCATGATTACGATTTATCAGTTACTTTCTCTGACATTTACTATCACACCGTAAAGTTTTATGTCTACGGTCTCACCGTTATCATTCTATACTTACGATCTGACATTTATAGTCTCACTTTAACGTGCAATGAAAAGCTCACTCACGGTCCCATTGTGAAACTCACTCACTATCTCACGATAATGAAAACTCACTGTCTCACCGTCATGGCCAGTCACAGTCTCACAATAAAAATACTTTTCTTTTCATTTTCTTTTTCTTATGGTGGAAATTATTATTTCACATATTTTATGTTTCTCGTGTTTTTATATTAGCAATGCCTGGTATTCCTAAATGATAAAACAAAGAAAGTATCACTCGATTATTCACTCAAGGTTTCTTCTACCTACTCTTTTCAAACCCTTATTCATCCTTGCAACCTTTATTTCACTCGAACCTTCAGTGAATGCCAAGAATGAAACAAACATCATCATCAACACCCGAGAAGCGCAACTTGAAGAATAAGAAGATTGCACCTAAGCTGACACCTAAAGGGCATTTAAATCCGAATTTGGTAAAACACATTGTTGTACCTAAGAAAATTATTTTCCTCAAGTGGATTCTGACTAGTAAGTCGCTAGTATTTAAATTGTTAGAACAACAAGCTTGGTTATAATTGTTCTCGAAGGAGGATAGACCATTCTATCCTAGGTTAGTGGCTCAATTTTATCAATATGTATAGTTCTCATTTGATTCTAGTGAAAGTTATATTGTAAGGATCTAGATCAATGGACATAGATGTTCTTTATCTTCGAGGTTGTGGGATGCATGCCTTAGGATACCTCATGTAGGTATATGTGTGGATTATCAGAGAGGACCTCCACATTCCACCGATTTCATTGATCTAGAAGATGCTCTGAAAACCCTAACTAGAAATGGAACCCAGAGAAGAGCCATAACTGCTGAATTAGATGGAGAAACAAAGCTTCTATTTAAGTTTGTATATAATTTGGTAGGGCCAAGAAAATGTGATTTTGCTGTGTTAAAATATCAAGATGTTTTTTTGATTCACCTCATGAAAATGGACATAAGATAAACCTGTGCAAGTATATCATACACCATATGTTTGAGTTGATCAATGTCACATCCAAGTCAACTTCTCTATTCAACTCTCGGCTTATATCAGCCATTCTTTTTGCAAAAGGTGTAGTCGGACCTAATGAAGAAGTGATTATGGAATATGAGTACTGCCTCTCAAAATATTCCATCAAAATAATGAATATAAAATGGAATCCTTGGAAAAAGGAATGGGTGGAAGACAGTGATAAGGTTTATGAAAAATTCAATCCTGTGGATTATCCCTCAATGCCAAAAAACATTTCTGATCCTGGTTTGTAACCAAATGAGTTTGTTGAGTATCCTGAAGAAGAGGAAGAAGAGGCTGAAGTGCCTCCTAAGGAGGCTGTTATTGTTGAGGAAAATAGAGATACTTTTTCTCATGAAGTTCATAAAGAAGAAGTCCCTGCTCCTAAAGAAGCTATTATATAAGAAACTCAACCCGAGACTATAACAGAAACAGTTTCCAAAAATTCAGAAAAGCATTCCTTGGATGATACTACAATAGAAGAGACTATAGTGGAAGAGTTACCTATTCTACAAGAAGTCAATCATGAGGAACTCCCTGTGGAACAATCTGTTCCTAAAATCATACCTTCTACTGAAGAATAGATGGAGACAACTTTTCAACTGGCTGGACAAGAAATGTGCGAGGAACATAGAACTGAATCTGTAGATTTAGACCAAGCTCATAATCCTCTCAGTCCTGAGAAGGAGGCACCTATTAAGGGGGAGAAAACCCCAAATCTTGAATCTGCTGAAGCCTCACATCCAACTGAGTCAAGTACTGTAGACATTCAGTACAAATTTCCTAGTTTCCATGATGTGAATGAGTCTTAGTAGGTTACAGCAACCGAGCATGATATTTCCTCCATATTTCAGTTGAAATCATTCTCAAACGTTGCACCTGAGAAGGAACCTGACCCTGTACCAGTTTCTACTCGTGAACCCTTATCTGAACAACCATCCTTTGTGAGTAAGGATGATATGAAGGACAATGGAGATACTCTCTTATCTGGAGATGAGAAAATCATGAATACCCAACCTCTTCTTGTGACAAATTTATGTAAGAGAGATGCCTCACTATTATTGGAGAAGATTATTTGGAAAAAACAACCTAAGATTCTCCATGAGATTCAACAAATAACAGTTGAAAATAGACTACTTAGTAATGAAGATAATTCCCTAAGAAGTATGGTTGAAGACATGCAGAAAGAGTTGCATTCGATATCTGAATCTATTGCTCCTCCGGTAGAATCTATTGCCCCTCAAATCCAACAAGTTGGTGTGTCTCAGATTCTACCTTATCTTGAATCCTTAGATGAAAATATTTCTGAAAGGAATAAGAAAATTGTGAATTAAATGAAAGAGATTGTTGAAAACATCAATAAACTCCCTGATGAGTACACAGGATGTCTTCAAAATGTGTTTAATCAACTAAAAGCCTTGACCACAGCTGTCAAAGCAGATATTCAATCCTTTAAACCTTCCATGGATAGTGATATGCTCAGATCTATAGTTAAAGACGAGCTTCAGAATGTTTTCATTGGATTTAATGTGGCTTCTTTATCTGAAGTAGTCAAAAATAGTGATAGAGTTTTTGACTTAGTACAAATCCACTCCAAAATTGCTAATGATTCTCAGCAAGAGATTTAAAAGAATGTGGATTTCTACGTCAAAAAAATTTTCTCCAAGAGCGACATGACAAACCATTTCAAGTACCTTGTAGAGAATCTGCGGATTACTCCTGTGACTGAAGATTTCAAGAAATAAGTCTAGAAACTCACAGAGTTTACTTGTTTTCTGGACATGTTTATGGATAACAAGGAAGATTTTGAGAAAACCATTCAGTATGGTAGAGATATCATTACCTAATTCATCAAACTCCTCTGGCCCTATCTTCATGTTCAGAGTACAGCTATTGTTGCTCCAGTGGCTGCACCTCTCAGACCAGGGTTTCCTACCCTCACCGCTACCCTAGCCTCAACCACCATGTCTGTTGGCCAAGAACTCTATAAGATCAGGCCTGTGATTCTTAATCATCAACTGCCTCGAACTGCTACTGCTCCTTCCTTGGCTCCCTCAGTATTTGAAGGCCTTTCTTTACCCTCTTTATCAACCATATCTCTTCCTTATTCTACCTCAACAACTGCCCCTATGGCTTCCTCTTCTTCTACTGTAAAAAGAAAAGAGAAGTCCAACCCTTGAAGAAGAACGATGTTTACTCTTTTTGATAGGGATGCTATTGTTTTCGTATTGATCTTTTTGTGTACTATCTCTTATTTGCTGTTAATGGACTATGAACCTTTTTGTCCTCTCTTAGTTCATATTTTTGATAATCCCAAAAGGGGGATAAGTTTCTATATATTATTTTATCAATTTATATTTATAGTTGATCTTAATAGTTGAATCCTATATAATCATTAACTATACATGATTTGTGATCATCAAAAAGGGAGAGATTGTTGGACTCATCATGTTTTAATCATGTTTTAATGATCAAAAATCTTATTTAATAATGTATTAATGATTCTACATCTTTTTCAATCTAGATCATGTGTATTTATATCTAAAGTTTTCTCATTCTTTAAGAAGAGTCATGCAAGATCTTAATTGCTCTATATTCACTTTACTTACTTTATAAAATGTTTAATCTACTCTCATAATACCTTATTTAACAAATGACTTAAGTATAATCCTTTCTATTATCATCTTTATTTAATTCTGTACATAGTTACTTTGGAATGTCTATGACACCCTGAGTCTTCCACTAGCTATGTATTTTTGGAACCGTGAATCAAGACACCGTGAAACCAGACACAGTGAAGCAAGACGCCATGAAGCCAGACACCGTGAAGCAAGACACTGTGAAGCCAGACACCGTGAAGCAAGACACTGTGAACAAGAAACCGTGAATTCAGACACCGTGAACAAGACTCCATGAACAAGACACCGTGAAGCCAGACACCATGAAAAAGACACTGTGACCACGAGACACCTTGACACTCATACACTGTGATCAACCTAGACACCGTGTAAATAAGACACCGTTTCCATGACTTACTATGACACAGTTTATTAAACTACTTTTTCGTTTTTAAATTAAATTTCTGACGGTCATATTTGATGACTTTAATGCACTGACGTAATTAATGTTACATTGTAGACATATCATTAGATAGTACAAGGTTTGCGGTACAGAACAAAAGCAACCTGTCGGCTCTAAAACATGCATTCCATGTTAAAAGTGATGTGTGATCAAGAATCAGGCGTGCAATACCGAAACAATAAAGCAAGGCAGTGGGCACAAGAATGAAGAACATACTTGGATGAAGTTTTAAAAGAAAGGCACACTACATGAAACTTGATACGGATGGACATAAAAATCATATATGTAGCCTAAAGAACATCTTCACTCAACTAAACCTCAGGGAGAAGATACACAGAATCACGAAACTCTATTTTTTCACACAACTTCCAGAGAAGGGCTCAAAGCATCATCTGCTTCAATCAAAAGGATTCCAGAACTGCATTAACATCACACAAGAGAGTTCTAAAATCATCTCTATTTTTTGCTCGACTGTGATCATCCTTTTATCTACATTAAGAACAAATTTTGGTTCTCTCTATTTGAGCACACACTGACTCCTAAGTAGAACTGGAGGATTTCTAAATCCTCACTCAATATTTCCCGTACAATTTTGTATCCCACTGTGCATAGTGGTAGATGTCTGAGGACCTGGACAACCTGGGAGCAATTGTTATTACTACTTTCCCACGTAGAACTGTGGTAGAGGTATGAGGACCTGGACAGTATGAGTACTATTGTAAACACTGATCCAGGGTGTGGATCAAAGTTTTATATAAACTATTTGAGAGGACTAAGTCTCAGCTTGAGACTGAATCTCTTGGTTAAAACTGTTGTGCATGTTTATTTTAGTTAAAACTATTTTGAATATTCTGCTGCTAAGTACATTAAATATAAATCTGTTTTAAAGTAACTATGATAGTTAAACAAGAAAGTGATTGTATTTATTGTAAACTAGTAGGTAAGTTTCAAAAGCTAATCTAATCTTCAGATTAGATTAACTGAGAACTAATAAATCTTTGAGAAACTGATTGAACATTTTTAATCTTTATAAATTCACTAAAATTTAATTTTCTTTATGAATTGGGGGATTTTAATACAAATATTTTAAACAGAAATTTTCAATTGTAACTCAATTCACCCCCTATTGAGTATCCACTCTGACCAACATATTTTATTAAATTATATTAAAACAATAAAAAAAACTAGGACAACGGAACTGGGATTATAAATGGCTTTAAATGTCATCCTATTTCCATTTATGAACCAATTTTTTATTTATAAGTAAATTTATTAGCCTTTTACATGGAAACATTATTACCACTATTAATGTTAAAAATGGTTAACAGATGTGTTAGTCAAACAATTATGGTTAAAAATAATATCTAATTCTACATATTTTTCACTTATTGTTATATTAATATAATATCCCCATTATTATTGAATAAATTCCATTTTTTAACTATTTTACTTGATTTATACAGATATTATATTATAATATCTCATGTATTTCCAAAACTGACCCTCCCCTCACATATAAAAGTCTCCCATATCCTCTCTTATATGCACATCAATAGTCATTTGGTTTAGAAAATACCCATCAAAATACCTTTCCAAAATCCCTCCCCACATACCTGGGGTCATATTTTGGACTCAATACCAACGTTTAATGTATTAAGGTGTAAATAAAAGGATGTTTTTCGAAGAATAGGCATAACTTTTAACCGAATGTTTTAGTTTTTTTATTTTTCTACCTTTTTAAATTTTTTTTAAAATATAACGAAATAATATAATAATTATATTAAATATAATAAGATGTTATTAGTTTAATTTAATAACCTATATCTATTTTATTTTCTATTAAATAGGAAATGAAACCATCATTCAGGTGAACATCAGGATACCACCTCACAAACCGATGTAATTCGTTTTCCATCTACTCCACTCATTACTAGTTATAATGATGTTTTAAATGTATATATTTTTGATATTTATGACCTTATTATCATTATTTAATGATAATATTTCGCCTATTATTTATATTTCTACCCATTTAAAAATGACCACGTCGTTCGTGCAGACATGTGGATTACTACCTCCATGAATCCATGGAATTCATTTTTCATCACCACATCACATTGATGATATACGTAAGTTTCTTTAAAGATATTATAAGATATTTATTAATAAGTCATAAGTATATAAATATAAATTTATACTTACATTATTTATCACATGATCTTTGAAAAATGAAATCATTACTCATGCCTACATATTTCTTACTATCTCTACGATTATATATTAATTGATTTATTAGAACAATATTTCATAGTAAGTTTTAAATGATTAATTAATGTATAATAATTATATTTATTTCATTATTTTAATTACTGATATTATGTAATAATGACCACTTTGGTGGTGGTCAACATATCAAATCCGTTTTAAAATTATGAATCCAACATCCTCAAAACACCTAATGTGGATATAACAAGTTAAGTAATTAAATATGAAATCATAATAAATGAAAAAATCGGTAAATAGAAAAATAATAAACCTGTAAAATTTTATTAATTAATTAAATAATTGAAATAATTATATGATACATGATTAAAAGGAAACACTTGGAATTTATATACTCGAGCTAAGGGATTTCATATCAATTTCCCTTCATTGAGGCATGTTTGAATGTTATTTAACTAATTCCTTTTTTATGGTGTTTATGATTAACATTTTAAATTTTATATCATTAATCATTCATAATTAATGGTATTTTATGATATAATTCAAATTAATCGATTCAAATGGACTTGAATTGAAAGTAACAAAGTGGTAAGGGGTTTTTAACTCAATTTTCATCCATTGTGTTATACTTCTACTTAATTAACTATATTATCCAAATATTATATGTGAAATGAACGCTGAATGTATACTGTTTTATTTCTAATTTTTTTGTATTTAAATTTTTTAAATATAATATCAATATTAATAAATTATCAATTCAATTATATGATCTTTATTAGTGTTATTTATTAAAAATTCTCTTTCTCGGGGACATATATGTATGTTATGAATCTATTTTGTTTTATGAGGGGTATATAAAAAATATTAACAAGATATATCATAAATTTACTTATGTTCATGATATTTAATGATTCATTTGAATTTATTATTTTAAGGGGATTATGATTAAAAAGTTACCAAGGTTGTAAGGGATTTATGGTTCTATCCCATTTTTAATTATGTTTTTTATGATTTAATTAATATTGAGAAATTATATGATCCATATTTAATAAACTAATTTCAACTTTATTCTACTCTATATAATTATGTAATTTTGATGTTTTTGTATTGTCTTTCCCTTTTTTTATTCAAAATAGTTCAGAAAATATTTTAAACAAAAACCAACTTTATTTCTCCTCTTTTTTCCATATAACCTTTTTCTTCCATATCCATATTTTCTAAACTGTTTAAAATAATTATAATTTAAAAAAATAAATTATTTTGAATAGTTATTTTATAGGATATTTTTCCTACTTTTTTAATGTTTTAAATGGAAATTTCTTAATTTTTTCCACATGGGTCACTTTTGAATGTATATATAAAAGTTTGAAAAGAATGTTTATATTTAAAATTTATGAAAGAATGGATTTTTACACTATAATTTTTTCATTTTATTTGAAAATTATTTTAAAATTTTTAATTTTTTTTTGAAATAAAATTATTTTCAAAATTATTTTGGATTTTTTTATTTTTAAAAAGTGAATTTCAAATGGAAATGCGTATTTTCCCCAGGAATTTATTTATTGATCATTAATGGATTTTCTATTCATAAACAACAACAAAATCAATTTACTCATGATCCACTAGGGATATGTAGTAATGATACCATAATTTTTATTTCTTATAATGGATTAAAATAGTTTCAAATAGATTGTCATGGAACCCATTTATTTTCTACAAGTGAATCAAGCTTTGAAATAATTTTTTTATCATATTGGAAAATGTAGACTTCCATTAAGTATGCTTATTTCATGGTAAATCTACATTATTAATGATCAAGGGTGAGCTCGATATAGCTCATGATTAAGGGGGATCTTGATATCTCTCTCAAATGCATTGGGTAAAGGGAGAAAGATATCCAGTTATAGGTTTCTCATATGATATTATTAGAATTTTCTGGGTAGGTTATTCCATTAATAAGTGTTATTGTAAGTGATATAAAAATGATTTTTCAAGCCAAAAATATGTTTTATTTATTGTTGCATCAATTTATAATTTACCCTTTTCTCAGGTATTATTTTCACATGGCTCTTGATTGTTGAATTATATGACTCTTATCTTATGTTACAACATTATGCCATTTTTGATGATTTATGATCCATGTTTTGATTGTAATGGATTATCTTATTTCATGATAACTAACTATGATTTTATTATCATTACTTTATAGTATTCATATTCTCAGTGATGAAATTTAATTGTTAATTCTTATGATAACCCTTACTGAGCATTTGTGCTAACCTTTATTTTGTTTTCCTTTTCCCCAGGTTATGAATAATTATGTTTAATGAATTATGGATAAATTTTTTTCATGTGTAAATATTTTTATTAGATATTTTCAACACTTAATTTGAAATTTTAAATAATGATTATAGTGGATAAAGTACTTATTTAAAGATATAAGTGATTTTATATAAGATTTTATGATAATTATCTAAATCTCTAAACCTAAAAGGATATTAGGTTTGTAAATGAACTAATACATCCATTTTGTGTCTTAAGATTTTGATGGCTAAAATTATGTCAAATTTGTTAGTATCAATCCATAAATGTAAAGATTTAGTTTTTAGAATTGTATCAAGGAGGGTGGATTCAAGGATTTTATACATATCATTATGTTAATATCTCAAGAAACACTCTCTTCATCATCAACTATGGCATGAACTTATCACTATAGAATGAAAACATCTCAAATTCAAAAACTAGATTCATCTTGTATTTAATCTTTAGAATAACTCACAGTGTGATATTCTTCATCATTTTATAATGATTATATTCTAAATAATCATCTTGAGTCCTTATATTATATAATTTATTGAAGAAGAGAATCAAAATAATTTTTTATTAATTAGAAACATTAAATTTTCTCAAATTGGTAAAATGGGAATATCATTTTGTATGTTATCGAGTTATCATAATTTAATATTTTCATCTTCCTCACGTGTCACCATTTTGTATTCTCCTATCAAACTTTACATATCTTCATGTTAGACCTTATTTATTATATTTATGATACATGGATTTATAAAATTTCTAGTGAGAAATCTATATACATTTACATTTACATTTTATCCTATTAACATTACATATACATCAATGAATTGGGAATTTTTTAAATTTCTAGTGAGTAACCCTTATGTACTTCCTTTAATATTTTTAAAAACTCTTGCATGTCATGAAATTTACCTATATGTATCATAGTGGGTCTCATATTATTATTTTTTTCAAATCTCAGACCCTCTAAGTACCTTTATGAAATCGTTATGATTACCATTGCATATTAAGAAACATATATTGAATCATTTGAGTGTGACATGGGGTTTTTTCAAATATTATTATATTAATCAAGTACCTTTATGTATTTATTATGTGAAACATTATGTTTTGAGAATGATACACCTATGTATCATAGTTTAACTTCAGTAATTTTAAAAATTATCATTCTATGTTTTACAACTTATGTATGAGTAAATTAGTCTTATGTATATTAGTGAGGTTTGAGTATTTTATTAATTCTTCATCTTTACTAATTTCGCAAATGTGCTTGTGCATATAGAATTATCTTTCAAAGTTATTTAATGTTTTTCTAAAAACCTTTTCAACACGTCACAAGTATTTTGTTTTTCAAATTCACATTATAACAAACTAAATAATTATAAATAAAATTCTCATTTTAAAAGAGTAAATGCCTTCTTAAGAAACGAAATTATTGAATATAGATGCACTAATTTGGTTATTTGGGACCATTATATGTTATATCATATTTAATTAAATAGATAATGAGGCATTATAACCATTGATATTATAATATTTATAAAATGGTCATATGATTATTATATATACAGGGTTATTATTAATCTATTTGATGTAGTCAAAAGAAGCGGTGACCATAAGCAGTAGAATCGTACCCTATGATGGGGATTTATTAGAACTTATAAAGGATAAATAATCATATATATTTTCCCTTGACCAATACCATGCAAATATTAAACAACTAAAGCACATGTGAATCCTTTTACGAATGAATTTCAACCTTATTGAGATTACACACCAAATTATGTTCACCAAACCACCCCAAGAAAATATCACCATCGCACACTTTACCAATAAGAAATTCACTATTTTAATAAATGGATATATATCGAGACACCAATAGTATGAATTGGTATATATTTTTTATTATAAAATAATAAATATATTTATATTTTATGACTTTATAATGATTAAATAATAAGTTTTATAAAAATTATATTTAGATAGGACAAAAGAAAAATTTTATTTTTTGGAAATATATAGTTTCAATAAAGACACGAATTTTGATGATTTCATTAATTTTTTAAAATAATTTATTTAAAATATTACTATTAAATAAAATTTAGTAAATATAAATAATAATATAATTTTACAATTTCAAATGTAGTTTTAATAAGGGTTAAAAAAATTATTATTGTAAAAAATTGTTTTTTTTAAATTGGGACCTTTGATTTAAAATTTAAAATTCACAAATTTTGGGAATTATTTTGATAAAATAAATTTTATTCTCAAAATTATAATTTTAAAATTATCCAATGGTGGATTTTTCCTAATTTTCCGAGAAAACCAAATATTTGGGTAAAAGTTAAATACGGTATAATTATACAGTATCAATTATGACATTATAAAAGCCCAAAACTGATGTAATAAAAATAATAAATAGTACCCATGACCAGAAAAATATTTCCAATTTAAAATAAATTATTTTTATGTTATTTAATTTATTTTATAAACCCTTAATGAATCTTCTAAATCTTATTTTATATTTTAAGGTTTGAAAATAAATTCTTTATCAACATGACTCACATTCACATAACCTAGGGAATTATTTTACGGATTTTATTTCTTATACTTATAAAATAATTAAATACACACCTTTTTTGTAGAAGCCATGTGAAAAAATTGTAACACCCTGAGATTTTTTAAAGAGGAATATATTTTTGATATGGTACATAACACTCAAAACCAATCCTAAACAAACCATAATTATTAAAATATAACAGTGATAAAATAACTATAAAACTAGATTAAATGAATAATATTATATGATTTATGAAATATATATGAATTTCCTACCCAATATGAATTTATTAAAAAAAATTAGGAAATAAGCACTCAATTTTTAATAAATACAATTTATTCTTTAAAAAATATTTTTTCTTAAAAAATGAATATCATGAGAAAATATTAAAATTAATTTTGATAAATTATAGAAAATGTATTTTATATAATGAATTTAATTTTTTAAATCATCAAATGAAAACTTACATAGGATGAAATTTTTGGATATTTCTAAAATGGTCGATTTTTCAAGGAATAGTGAAAATTATCGTTTTTTCAAATATTGTTATTTCCTTTAATTAAACATACTAATTTAAAACTTTAAATTATATTTTGGATTTTGTATTAAATTAAAATATGAAACATTTTATTTATAACAATGTAATTAATTTATTTTTAATTATCATTTTTTATGATTTTGGTATAAGTTTTTTATGCTCAAACCCCTAGTTCTCTATAAAGTGTTTTGAAGTGCTTAAATTTTATCCATTTTATTAAATTAAAATATCCATTATTAGGGAATTATTTAAACGAAGTAAATATATTATTAATATATTTATATTAATTCTATTCGTATAATGATTATTTCTAGCCATGAATTTAATATAATATCATCTATGGCTTGAATAAAAACATTTATTGGAATACTGTTTTTCGACACATTTTCCAAGATTAATTTTAAATTTAATTCTACCATTTTTGTTATTTTAAATTTTTGAAACTAATTAAATATTTTTAATAAGATTTATAAATACTAGTTAATAAGGTCAAATTATCTTTTTATCATAATGAATAATAAAAATAGTAAAAATACTAGTTATTGTGGTGAAAAACTAAAATGGTAAATGTGACTGATCTTAATGGAAAATGAAATTAAATGTTTAAAAAATGATTAATTTTAAATGTTTCTAGTTTTATTGACCAAATAATACCTTAAATACATTATTTATCAATTTTTTTTGCACATTTCATGTGATTGACTTACCATTATCAAATAGTTTTTGGAATTTACCAAAAATGTCACTCGCTCTAACTTAGAAAAGGGTACCTCTTATCCTCTCCTATACAAAATCCAAAATACTTGTGGTGGAGAAAATCCTGAACCAAATACCTTCTTTAATTACCTCCCCAGGTCCAAGAGGCCTTGTTTTAATCATAATTCCTTTATTTGAGGGATTTAGGTATAATCACAGAGGTGGTCTAAGGAAGAGGTATTGTTCCTAATCAAGCATTTTTGTTTTGTATCTTCCTACACCTCCTTAAAATATTACTAAAACATGATGATAAAATAAAATAATTATTTACCATATAAAATTATTTTATTGCATTAATGTGATAACCCACATGCTACTGTTCTTCCACAAAATGGGAATTGAAACCATCAATTGTGTATACGGCGAACTACCACCTCACAAACTGATGTAATTAGTTTTCCATACTCACCTCTCATGAAAGTTATAATAATGGATTTAATATATATATATATATATATATTATTAATTAGATATTAATTATCCTATAAAATTAATATAACTTATATTTTATTATCTTTCTATTTAATAAAAAATATAACATCATTCGTGTGTACACGAGGATTACAACCTCCACAAAGCGATGTGATTTATTTTTAATTACCTCATCACATTGATGTTATATATATGTGTATTTAAAGAAATAATATGATATTTATTATATACATATTATTATGAAATGATAAAATAATAATTATATTCATTACATTATGATCATTGAAAAATGGAGACATTGCTTATGCGTACGTACGACATACCATCTCAATTATTGTAACATAGTTTGTTATTCATAACCTTATTTCATGGTGGGTTTTAAAATTATAAATTATGTATAAAAATTATAACTATTTCATGATTTTTTTCACATGATGAAACAATAATTCCTTTTACCATATTCACCCTACCAAATTCAATTTGGATATATGAACCTAATATCATCAAAAGGTCGAACATAAACTTAATTGATTAAGTAAATAAATATATCATAGTAATAAATAAAATAAAATGAGTAAGTAACATGAAAAATGTTATTAAAAAATTGAATAATTAACATATGTTTATTATTTTTAGGATGAAGTATATACGTGACGAGTTGATCTTGATGTGCGTTTTTTTATAACTCAAATTCTTTTCATTGGGTAAAATTAATTATTCAATGTCTTTTATAATAAAAATTTATTAGTTAAATCTCACTTCAATGAAACCATATTTACAATGGATATCATCTCAATTTTCCCTCGTTGAGGCATATTTTTTTATGCGCCTAATCTATATCATATGGTGTATATAATTCATGTTATATGTGTTATATATTTAAAATTTTTAAACTCGTGTTATTTAATGTTCCATTTTATGTTATTTCTTTATTGGGGATTAGAATTAAAAAGTTACCAATGTGATAAGGGTTTATTTGAAAATTTCATTTCAATCGGGATTGTTTATGCTTGAATTAACATTAAAATAAACGATTTAGTCATTTTTAATGAAAATATATAATTTTTTTCACCTATATTTTTCATTATATATTCATGTAATAGTACCATTTTTCTCTCTTTGGTAATTATAATTTTTGAAAATTGTTTTATGTAAAGGTGACTTTATTTCAATATTTAGTAGGAAAACCTTTTTATTACATATAATTATTTTCTAAAAATTTTTTAACTATTTTTTATAACATTATCCTTTTTGTAAAATTCATGTTTTCCATATTTTACTTTTCAAAAAATTGTTTAAAAGGAATATTTCTTTTATTTTCCAAAAAAGGAACTTTTTTGAAAAGAATGTTTTCTTTTAACTTATACAGTATGTTTAGAATTTCAAATTATCATAAGTACTCTATTATTTTAATATTAATTAAAAAAATTCCATAGTTATATCAAAAAAAAATTCATAATTTTTTTGAAATTATTGAATTTTAAAGAAGTGATTTCATAGAAAAAGGGTATTTTTTCATGAAATATTTCATGTAATATTAAAAGAAATTTTCATCAACAAATACAACCATTGATGTTATCAATTTATTCTAAATTTTTTAAATATTTCCCTCACATATATACCTAGATTATTATACCTTTTTATAGGGTAATACATGACTTATAATCATCCATAAACTTCCTTCATTACGAAGTTTTCTTTGATTATGATATAAGACAATATTAAGAAACCCATTTTATTTACATGGGTAATTCTTATTTTCGTTATTTATGATTGATTTAATTTTATAGAATACATTATCATGAAAATATATAATGGGTGGACCCAGATCGAGATCCAATTCATTTTTAAGGCATTTTTCTCATGAGATATTATAAATGGGATTAGAGAGTTAACCAAATCTATTATGGAAATTTTTCCACTAGGTGTTACAGTTAGAATTGAATTTTGATTATATCATGTTATATATGGTTTCCAAATTCCCTATATTATCATGTACTTTTGATATCATTTTATTTATTTTATTTTTCATTTTTATTACTCATGATCCTTTTATTGTATGATATCATGTTATACCTTGGACTCACAGGATATGTTTCATTTTCATGTTTACTCCCTTATTGAGATATTTAGATCAAAAATTTCATTTATGTATTACAAATTTTATGATATATAGTTTTAGGAGATCAAAGATAATTAAAATCTCATTAATGAGAATAAAAATAAAGATTTTAGATTTCAGATTCACTTTTTTTATATACATATTTTTTCAAAGACTGTAGGTCTCATGATATTTGGGTTGTAATTAAAGGATTTTTATGTTAACATTTACGTAATAATATGTGAAAAAAGTACGAGGGCACTGTAGTTGGTATTTTGTAAAGGTATAATTATTATTGGGTATTATGAATATAATCATTTAATGATAACCCAAAGTATAATACTATATATTAGAAAATATCCTTGAATTTTTTAAGGATAGAGCGAGTGGTTTCCATGTAATTACATCCATGTATCGATAATATAATTGGATATGGATCTAGAACAATTGTACCTAGGGGTAATAATTTCGAAAGGGGAACATTGGGATTTGACATGATCATCACCTAGTGAATGAAAAAAGGACTTACTATAAACCTAGATTAATAATCCATGGGATATGTTTCGAAAATTCATGGACTCTTTAAGAACCATCATGAAGGACTTGATTAAATGATAATCATTGATAAACTTAGTTAATACTATAGTGTATTGGGTAGATGATTATAAGGCTTATCATAAGTTTAATGAAATAATTACCTATTTTTTAGGTTTTAATTTATGTAAGTCTATGATGAATATGTTTATTTAGGGACACATTTTTGATAATATTACCCTTTAAGTTAATATTGGTTTTTGTAAAAGAAACTATTTTAGGAATAATGAATTTATATTTTTTGGAAATAAGTTTAACTATATTGGTAAAATTTTGGGCTTATACTAAATTATATGTTAAGGTAATAATAATTAATTCATATAATTTTTTGGGAAAAAATATGTTTTATGGAAAACCTTAGTGGTTAGAAATAAATTTCATAATTAATGTTATTTTGAGGTTGTTCATCATATTTTTGGGAATTTTCAATGAAATTATATAAATATAGTTTTAGAAAAAGATGACTCACATGACGGGTGAAGACTAATTATATACAGAAAGGTTGTGGTGCTTGAACCCCCCACCAAAGGGTGATAAGGGTTCAATTCCTACCACTAACACACATAATGTACTGGTAAGTATGACATTGTTTTTACTTAAATTATTTGAATGATTAATTCTAAATTGATTTTGGGAAAAATAATTTTGGATCACATATTTTTTAATTTTTATGATTTTTAGGTGATTATTTATATTTAGGTAAATGTTTCATTAGGTTGATTTATATATAACCCTTAGGGAAAACATGCGACGTAACATGAAATATTATTTTGTAAGAACACATTTTTTTTGAATGTTGAGCTTATTTAAGATGAATGGTTAATTATTTAAGGAATTAATTAAGTTTAAATTTGTATCTATAAATTAATATTAATGCTTCTAATCTAATATTACCTTTGGAAACATTTTATTTTTAGTTATTATTTATAGAGAAGAGGAATAAATTGTTATCATTTTGGGGATAATTTGATATATTAGATGTTTATTTTAGAGAATATGGAGTGAAAAGTTCATATTTAATACTAATAATTTAGAAAAATAGATGATATTATGGTGAAAATTGATTACTTGAAGAAATTATAAATTTCAAGTTAGTGTATTTGTTTATTTACTTAGTCTATATGGTAAAAGTTTCCCTTAACCTTAGGAAATGATCTTGAAATAAAAATGTTATTCATTTGCGATAAATCGATGATATATTTTCTCTTTATAAAAGTAGAATGTTATTTATTAAATGGATATTCTTTATATATACATGTTTTCACTTCTCACCAATGTTATCCATATTTGGAAACCTCTTTTTTTTGTTATTTCAGATAACCTTCATACTTCAATTTACCATTTTAAGAGGATATTTTATTAACCTCTTTTATGAGGTGGGGTTCCATTTTTTTTGAATGTTAAACCCTTAATTATTGAGCATAATTTCAAATTGAGAGGAATTAATTTATTTAATAGTGGAATAATTTGACACCTTAAACATATTTTAAAAGAAAAATTTGTTCGATAGTATATACCACACACAACACCGAGCCTAAATGAATAATTATTATTTAATTATTTCCATTATAATCTAGCAATTAAATTGGAGGCTTTGAATATAATTAACTAATTTATGAAATATATATAAATTTAAAACTCAATATAAATATATTAATAAATTATTAGGAAATAGACACTCATTTGTTTTTAAAAAAACATAATTCTTCAAAAAAATATTTTCTTTAAAAAAGTTTTTTGTGAGATAATATTATAAATAATTTTTATAATTTTTATAAAGTTTATTTGATATAATTTAATTAAATTTTTAAATCATCATATAAAATTTAACTTAGGGTGATATTTTCGGACTTCTCGGAAATGTGTGAATTTTTAGTGAATAGTGAAAATTACAGATTTTTCAAATACTATCAATTTTTTAATTAAATCATGTAATTTAAAAGCCAATATATATTTTAGATTTAGTCTTAAAGTTATATATTAAAAATTTTAAGGAGAATATTATAATCTATTTAATTTTAATCTTCAATTTTCTTAATTTTGGTATAAGATTATTTTTTTTTCTTAAAATCATGGTTTTCAGCAAACTGTTTTTAGATGAAAAATGTTTATCCATTTTAATTAATTAAAATAAAACCTAGTAATGAAATATTTAAATTAAATTAATATATATATATATATACATATATATGAATTTAAATTCATATAATGATTATTTCTAGTCATAGATTTAATATAAGATCATCAATTTCTTGATACATTCATTTCTTGAAAGACAATTTTCTGACATGTTTTGAGTGTTTAATTTTCAATTTAATTCCTCAAATTATGTGATTTAAATTTTATAAAATTTATTAAATATATTTAATCATAATAATTAATATTAGGTAAGAATTTCATCTTAACTTTTGTTCATAATGAAAAGTAAAAAGAGTAAAAAACTATTTGTTGTGGTGGAAATCTAAAATAGTAAAAGTGAGTAACCATCGAGGTAAATGGATTAAAATTTTTTAAAAATGTTTTATTTTTAATTTTGAAGGATTTTTAGATCATATAACCAATCATATACATTATTTTTAAATTTTTGAGGCACTTGGCTTGAGAGTGGCTTCCC
This sequence comes from Viscum album, assembly GCA_963277665.1. Lineage (NCBI taxonomy): Eukaryota > Viridiplantae > Streptophyta > Magnoliopsida > Santalales > Viscaceae > Viscum > Viscum album. The sequence goes on from OY728125.1 coordinate 506,684,029, forward strand.
ATTGTGGAACAGTTTAGGGAATTTACCCAAATTTTTATCCCTCTAACTTATAAAAGGAAACATCCAATAATATTATATACATAATTAAACATCCCTGTGGTTTAGAAAACCCCATAAAATACCTACATTAATTCCCAAAATAATTCCTAGATGGATTGGTTTTATCAAAAAGCCAATATATGATGGTTTTATGTATAATCCTAAAGTGGTGGCAAGAGGAAGAGGTATCGTTTCAAACTAATCATTTTTATATTGTTTCATATTTAACATTTATTAAATCTTGTTAAATCATGATTATATAATAAAATTACTACATTCCATATAAAATATTTTATTATTTTAATGTAATAACCTACAACTATCTCCTCATCTTTCAAATACAATACGAAACTCTCAATCATGTCTACAATAGACTACAACATCACGAGACGATGTGATTCAATTTATATCATCACCTCTAAATAAAGTTTATAATGATTAATTTAATTAATATATATGACATTAATGAAATATTTATCACTCTATAAAATTAATATACCATATATTTTCATACCATTCTATTCATAGAAAAATGACAACGTCGTCCATGCGTACATGTGGATTACCACCTTTATGAAGTGATGTGATTCCATTTTAATTAACGCAGATCAAATATGGTGTATATAAGTGTATTTAAAAAAATAATATTATATTAATCCTATAATGATGACTTTTTAGTGATAAAATAAAACTTAATTTTTTTACATCATCATTATTAAAAAATGGAAATGTTACTCAAGAGTAAGTAAGACCTACCATCTCCATGATTAAAACATAGTTCATTTTTCACAACCATATTTCATTGTTGGTTGTAAAATTATAATTTATTTGTACAAATTACACAAATTTAATTATTATTTCTATATAAATGAGGAAAAATGACGTATTTGCTTATAGTCATCCTAATGAAGTCATTTTGAACACGTGAACCAAATATCATCAAAACATCCAACATGGACATAAATGATTTTGTAAATAAATATAACTTGATAAAAAATATTATAATATAAATAATAAACTATAAAAATGTTCTTATGAAATTAATTAAGTAACATAATTTTATTATTCTGGAATATAAATTATGCTTGTGATGAGTGGAAGTTGAGGTAAGGCAATTTATAATTCAATTTATTTTTATTGGGTTAAATTAAATCTTCATTATCTTTTCCATGAAATGATTATGTGTTTAATGACTTTTTATTATTTTATATTGTATTTTCACTTGTTTTATGTGGCCTTATAACTGACACACATAATAAATTTATTGATTAATTCCCACTTCGAGGATATAATCTTTATAAAGGATTTTATTTGAATTTTACTTCATTGAAGTATATTTTATTGTTATGATCCTAATATATTTTATATGGTGTATATAATTTTTTGTATATATGTTATCTCATGAATTGATTTATATTCATGAAATTTTATGTTTCATTTGAAGTCATTTCTTTCACGGGGCATACAATTCAAAAGTTATCAAAAAATAAAGGGTTTATTTCACAATCACATTTATATAGTGATTTTTAATGCATAAATTCACATTAAAGTAAATTATTTCGTTATTTTATAATAAAACCCTTTAATTATATTCTCCTCTATTTTTCATTATAATTTAAAGTAATATTACCATTTGTTTCTCTCTGGTACTTAAAATGATTGAGAAAATATTTTTAAGAGAAATTAACTTTTTTTAGTTTTAGCAGAAAATAATTTTTATTCCATATCCATGTTACATAAAAAATGTTTTCAATAATTTTTTTAATATTAAAATAATTTTTAATGTTCATTTTACCCATGTTTTAAATTTTAAAAAATGGTTTCAACGGAATCTTTCTATAATTTTATGAAAAAGTTAGTTTCTGTGAAATTAATGTTTTCTTTTAACTTATATGGTTTGTAAATATTTAAAACCTTCATAGACACTATATTTTTTAAATATTACCTTATAATTTTTCTAGGTTATTTGAAATAATATTTTTATATAATATTTTATATATTTTTAGATTTTAAAGAAGTGAATTCAATCTAAAAAGGGTATTTTACTTATGAGTTATTTAATGTAATCTTTAAACAAATTTTCTTCAATAAAGAAATCCTTGATATTAGGTGTTGTTTTGAAATTATGTATATATGAATCTCATATATATACTTATCTTATTCTACATTCATTTTATGGGATAATACATTCCTTATGATCATATCTTAAATGGATTCATTATGAAATTCCCTTAGATTTTGATACGAGAACAAATTATACATCCCATTTTCTTTTCATGGGAAATTATTATGTTTCTACCTTAAGATTTATTCCATATTGTCGAAAAAATAATCATGAGCATGTTATGTTGGGTGTTACTAGATAAAAATCTAAATAATTTTGTAAATATTTAGTCCCATGTGATGTTATATATGGGATTTAAGAGTAAATGTAATCCATTATGAGACATTTTACACTAGATAATATTGTTAGAAATGTAGTCTTAACTGATGATTATGTCATGTTATATGTTTTTTCCACATTACCCATGTTTCCATGATTATATAATACGACATTATTTATGTTATTATTCTATGAAAATACTATTTAGACTTCTCTTTTATGTTATTATATTATACCTTTGAATGAAATGTTATGCTTTCTTATCATTTTTACTCTCTTACTTGGACTTTTATGTAACACCCCGACCCCTCTAGACCGGAGCCAGTGCATTACTTGTTATATTGGAATGGTTATAAGGAATGAAAATCCCGAAGGAACAATCAGTTTTTTAGTCTTGAAAAAGCTATATACATAGATGTTACTCAAATTACATTGGAAAAGTATACAACATACAATACATACAGAAAACTAAAACCTGCATCCACAAGAACTCAATAAATAATCTCCTATTTGTTACCTATTGAAAGTAAACAATGAAAGGGGTGAGCTCAAACACTCAGTAAGGGTTACAAATGGAGAAATACTAAATCAATAATAACTGAATTGTAGACAATTTGACATAATCAATATGGCATGGTGAATAATTGAAAAGCTCACGCTTTTAATAAACTGAGAATGAAACGACAACCATAGATTTTGTCATAATGAAAACATTATAGATAGTAATAACTGATAATGAATAAATAGAATTATTATTAATTGTAAGTCATATATCTATCACATGATACCATAATACCATAAAAACGGTTTAGTTCTGTGGGTAGAAACCCATCTGATTTTTTTGAAACATACCCGAAGGGTTTGTCGCCAAACTGATTTGTCTCATAAGACCTACCGATTCATTGAGGGGCTATAGAAGGACCCACCCACCACTTCATGTCCAAATAATTCTTTATAAATTGATTCAATATAATTGAAATATTCCTTTTCAATATCCTTATAGAGTAGAGTACACAGATTCATCAGTATTTCCATAATTAAAATAACTTTCCAAATAAACACCGTATGTAAAATGGTAAACGATTAAGACAAAAACATATCCATGACATGAGATTATGGATATTTAAAATAAATATAATTTAAAATGAAAAGTGATCTCAAATGGTCAGTAGGAACACCACATATGTATTATTAGGTGTAAAATAAAAAGCTAGTCACAACAAAATAGTAGTTGAGACAAAGTCTCTTACCACAATATAATCGGTCGAATCATATGACCAGAACATAATAACCATAAAATGAATCATTGAGTAAAATGAATATAAAAATAATAATGTTATTATATATCAAATGGAAGTACAAATATACCACATACAAGAAATAAGTGGCGAACAATGAAAATCTCACAGAAATGATAGTGAGATGAGAAACCCCTTACCTTTTGCTCGAGTGTGTTCTTAATTTGTTTTAATGACCATAATAATAAAATTTATAATCATTAAATAATAACTCCAGAACATCTTATACATTTAATTGATTTAGTATAACCTTATTAGGTTCATTCATGGCCCTTTTTATGGGTTTAAGAGGTTCAATTTTCTTGTTTTGGAAGCATTTGCTTCCTTGGTTTTCAGGATTTGTTTACTTGTTTTCATGAATGGAAGTTCATTTAAAATGTGGTTAAAAATACAGAATTTTTAATATATAAAATTATTTAAATTTAGGAGATATACATTATCTTATAATTATTTTGGGTTATATACCATGATGATGATTCATTAGATAAAAGTTTATTACAAATATTCAGATTAACTTGGTCGTTTTGTTCATAATGAACTTGTATTGTATTAATATTTTATATTATGAGTGTCTAAGGATTACATAAAATTATTGAAATGAAATACATATATTATTATCTGGTTAGACCATAAAAATAGTTTCATGACCAGTAACGAAGGAGAAAGTGAATAACAAAACTCGGTCGTCCACAAAGGTTATAAATTGGAACCTCATGGACGTTGGTTTCATTTATAAAAATAAAAAGGGGGAGTAAGAATATTGATGATGGTTATTCCATTCACATGATATAATTTCATTATATAGATTATAATGGGGTTTATCATGTTCATTTTTACATAGGAGTTGAGTATAGAAAAAGAAAAGAGATGAACTTGGAAATAAAAGAAAAGTTGAGAGATCCCTTATGAAAATTCTGGAGCCTAATGGTGTCGCTTAAAATTTCAAAAAATGAAGTGATGAGAAAAAAGGGTGTCTCATCATATTTTAATCAAAAGGACTGAAATAATAATACATAAAATCAAACCCCAGCATATGAGAATGGAAACTCAAATAGATAACATAAAAGAAGTGTCGAATAAAAGAAGAGAAAGAAGGATTCCCTTACCTTGTAGAGTAAGTCCTAGATATTGAAGGATGGGACCATGGGGGAATATGGATACCTTGGGAGGACTCAAAGAGAGGAAAAACCACCAGATCTTCGAGGATGAAAGATTTGGGATGAAATAAAACTAATGGATGAGTGGGTACTTATAGAAAAAAGAGGTAGTTTTTTAATAATTTCAAAGGGACACCTCATTAGTGGGTTTTGCCAAACCATGGGCTTGCCCATGGTATTTGCCCACAGTTTTAGCCACTTGGGAAACCTAATGTCATAAAATACTATAAAAAAGTTGACCAAACTTTTATATTTAATTATTACATCATTATGATGTCATTAAACTAATGAAAACTCAAAACTGTATTTTTACTATTCATGAAATTTTTGAGTATTTTAGAAAAATCCCAAAATTTCACCCTAAACATTTTTTTATGTGTAGAATTCAAAAATAAAATCAAAATTATGAATATAATTTTCTATTTATTTTTAATTTAATTTTAAAATAAAATCATATTTAATTCAAAAAATAACAATTTATAGGTATAATTAGTTTTGTATTACATTGAAACATTAATTAACTTTTCATTATATTATTACCATAAGAAAATGAAATATTATCATTATTTACTATTTATAAGGTTCATATTACTATTCATAAGGGTATGTCACTATTCATCAAAAAATCAAGTTGGTTATATCAGACTCCAAACGACTTACTGGTCAAAACTCTAGATGACTGTTTTTCAAAATTCAAAACATAGAAGTGGAAAATTTATGCTTAATGGATTGGTTTTAACTATCACCTAAATAAACAAGTGTTGTTTCAAAGGAACACAGTTCTTTGTAAAATATAGTCTATGAATAGAATGTATTTAATAGAAGCATACTATAAAATGTTTGGGGTGCTATATTATTCCCTTATTTAGAAATTTCATCCTTGAAATTTTATGTATAAATCCCATAAATAAGATGTGAGTGGTTCTTCTTCCTGAAATCCTCTAGTTCCCATGTTACTTCCTCCGTATTTTGGTTTCTCCAAAGAACATTTACTAGACGAGTTGACCGATTTCTCAATACCTGCTCCCTTGTGTCATGAATACCAATAGTATTTTCACAGTATGACAAATTAGGTTCTAGTTCTATTTCTTCATATGTGAGTACATGTGTTGGGTCTGGCATGTATTTCTTCAACAATGACACATGGAAAACATCATGGACTTTGGAGAGATTTGGTAGAATTGCTAAATGGTAAGCTACTAATCCAATTCTTTCCAGAATTTCAAATGGTTTGATATACCTGGGGCTTAGTTTCCCTTTCTTACCAAACATTAAGACACCCTTCCATAGAGATACATTCAGAAAGACATGGTCTCCCACTTGAAATTACAAATCCTTTCTCTGGTTGTTAGCATAAAGCTTCTTACTACATTGGGATACTTTAATATGGAATTGGATTATCTTCACCTTTTTTGAGGTCTCTTCAATATGTTCTAGGCCTATAAGTTTCCTCCCACCAACTTTATCCCAAAAAGTTGGAGTTCGACATCTCTTTTCATATAATGCTTCATATGGAGCCATTTGAATACTAGAATGGAAACTATTGTTTTATGAAAATTACACAAAATGAATGTATTGATCCCACATACCTTGGAAGTTAAGAGAGCATGACCACATCATATCTTCTAGAGTTTGAACAGTCCTTTCAGACTATCTGTCAGTTTTGGGGTGATAAGCAGTACTCATACAAAACACAGTATTCAAAGCCTTCTGGAGACTTTTAGAGAATATTTATGGAAACCAGGGATCTTGATCAGATAAAATTGATATAGGTGCACCATGAAGTCTTACAACTTCATTAATATACAGTCCTTCTAGTCGCTCAAGTGGTAAATCCTCTCTTATAGGAAGGAAATGTGCTGATTGTGTGAGACGATCAACAATTACCCATATTACCTCGTTCATTATATGTGTCCTTGGTAGTCTGGTGATAAAATCCATCATAATGTTATCCCACTTCCACATAAGAATAGGTAGAGGTTCCATCAGTCCTTTGGGATGTTTTCTCTTTGCCTTCACTTGCTGATAAACTAGACACCTTGACACATAGTTAGATATTTCCGGCTTCATATTATCCCACCATAAATATTCCTTCTAATCTCTATACATATTTTTGGTACCTAGGTGTATAGAGAAATTTTAGCTATGAGAAATTTCTATTAGTTCTCTTTTTAGCTCAGGTAATGATGGAACAAATAACCTCTTCCCAAATTTTAGATCTCCTTCTTCACACACGAAGTCAACCAATCTCCCATCTTTGACAACATTAATTTTCTTCTGAAGATTCTCATTATCAGATTGAGAAATTTTTATATTCTCTAATAAAGATGGTTTAGAAATCATTTGAATGGTTAAAGATGTTTCCCCTTCCTTAATAATTCTAATATCCATATTTAGTAGATCCAAAAATATAGGATCTCTCTCAATACTCATTTGAGCCAGAAGTCAATTATCCTTCCTGCTTAATGCATCTTCCACCTTATTCACCTTTCCTGGGTTGTATTGTATTGAAAAATCATAATCTTTGAGTAACTCGAGCCATCTATTTTGCCTCATGTTGAGTTCTTTTTGTGTGAAAATGTATTTCAAACTCTTGTGGTCTGTTTAAATCTCACATCTTTCTTTGTAGAGATAATGTCTCTTTATTTTAAGAGAAAAGATTATGGATGCTAGCTCAAGATCAGGAGCTGGATAATTTTTCTCATGGGTCTTCAACTATATTGATTCATAAGCAATAACATTATCATTTTTCATAAGGATACAACCCAACCCATTCTTTGATGCATCACTGTATATCAAAAATCCACCACTTCCAAATGGAAGAGTCAAAATTGGAGCATTTACAACCTTCTTTTCAAATCTTCGAAGCATTCTGCACACTCTTTTGTCCACACAAACGTAACTCTTTTACATGTGACCTTGGTTTTCAAGTTATCCAGTTGGGATAAATTCTGAATGAAACACCGATAGTATCCTGCTAAGCCAATAAAACTGCGTACCTCAAATATGTTTGTTGGCATGGGCCCATCTTGGATTGCCTTTGTCTTCGTAGGATCAACTAGGATTCCATCCTTAGAGACAATATGACCATGAAAAGAAACTAATTGGAGCTAGAATTTTCACTTTCTAAACATCCCATATAATTCATTTCTTCTAAGAGTTTTCAGAATAATTCGCAAGTGATCCTCATGGTCTTCATAGCTTTTTGAGTATACCAGGATATCATCGATGAATACCACAACAAAGTTATCAAGATATTCATTGAAAAATCTATTCATTAAATCTCTGAAAACAGATGGTTCATTCATCAGTCCAAAAGGCATCACTGTAAACTAGTAATGCCCATACCTGGTTCGAAATGCTGTCTTCAGAATATCTTCTTTCCTCACACTTAGCTGATGATATTCGGATCGAAGGTCAATATTAGAAAAGTATTGAGCACTATGAATTTGATCAAATAAATCATCAATCTGGGGAAAATGATACTTATTCTTTATTGTGATATCATTGATTTCCCTATAATCAATGCATAGCCTCATGGATCCATATTTCTTTTTGACAAACATGATTGGGGATCCCCATGGAGAAACACTAGGTTGAATAAATCCTTTGTCATTAAACTCCTCTAATTGTTTCATAGCCCCACTAACTCCACATTGGCCATTATATAGGGGGTTTTTGATATAGGTCATGCACCAGGGATTAAGTCGATGGAAAACTCAATTTCCCACTCTCGAGGATGTCCAGGTAAATCCTCTGGAAACATATCAATGTATTATTTCACTATATGCACATCTTCAAATTGAATATTTCTTTCCTCACCCATAGATATTGGGCTATCTTCCTCTCCAAGAATTGCATTAAATAGTGATACTGGGGGTGGGTCTAGATAAGAATTAGATGGAGTGGTCTCTACTCTACAGATAAGAGATTCTACACCATTTTGAAAAATTTGTAACTTCATTTTTCTTGAAATAAATAATCGAATCATAATTTGAAATCCAATCCATACTGATAATTATATCAAATTCATTCATTGGTATGATGATAAGGTTATCAACTAAAGAATGTTTATGTGTCATAAGGGGGACTAGTCGACATGCCTTTGTTGTAATAATGAATCCCCAAAGATTTTTGATTGATAACTCCTTTGTTAAATAATATTGGACATGTATAATGTTTTTGGAAAGCTGGGAAGATATAAATGAATGTTATGATCCAAAATCAAATAATGTTTTGGAGATGTTTTTGGAAACAATTAAAGTACCTGCCACCACACCATTATGAACTTCTACTTCCGCGGTTGTAATCGCATAAGCTCTCCATTGTTCTCTTGGATTTATCTGAGGTATATTTCCTTGGTGCTTAGGACTCTAATTTTCATAATGTCCCATATCTCTAAAATTGAAGCATTGAACATCATAAAATTGTTTCGTCCCCTTTCACTCATGAGATAGATGACCCTTTTCTCCATAGTTATAACAGAATCTCTTTCCTTTTAAGTATTTCTCGAGATGATTCTTTCCACAGTTTTTTCATAATGGGAATATATTCGTTCCTTTTTCCTTCTTTGGTGGTTCCCCATTACGATGGTTATCAGAGTACCTATTCTTATCTTGGTTTCACTTGATCAAATTTGATCTAGAAAATTTCTTCTCTGTTTTGATGGCACTTGATACAATTTCATCATATGATGAAAATGTTTGGGAAGCCAGTTCCCTTCAATGACTTGGCTTAAGACCTTCAATGAAATGATCAATCTTGTCTGTTGAGTCACATACATAATCTAAGACATACCTGGCTAGCCTTGTGAAGGTATCCTCATACTCTGCAACACTGTCTTCTTCCCTTTTCATTAATCCAAGCAATTTCCTCTTCATTTCAGTTTGTTGCTCATGAGGGAAATATTTTTCAAAGAATATTTCCATAAAATTACTCCATTAAATATATTATATTTATTCTTCTTCTGTGGTATTTTGAATCAAGGACCACCATTGATCATCGTTTCTCTTGAGACAATATATCTCAAGTTCTACCTTTTCATTTTCATTGCATCTTAATGCCATGAATATCTTCTCAAGGGAATTGATCCATTGCTCAACAACCACTAGATTAGTAGTCCCACTTAAAGATGCGGGCTTCTGAAGCATGAGATGATCCAACACAGGCGTGTAATGGTTATTCATTACCACCTAATTAAGTTGTCCCAATATGGTCTTGATCTGATCTTCTCCAACATTGACTGTGTTGACTTGCTTAGTGAGGAGATCCCTACGTTGGCCACGAGTATTGATTCCCCTTCTTCCATTAGACACCATTTCTAAATAATGGAACAAACTATATTAGGGTATGATCATAATGTATAATATTAACTTAACAAAATACTTAGCATAAATTTAGATCATACGCATGACTGATCCCATAATCAGAAAAATGGTTTCTTTAAAGAATAATTTACATTTCCGTCTTTCAAAATGGATTGTAAAGAACATATGAATTATCCTAAGCTTATACCCCGGGAGTTTCATAACCAAGAGTGTAGTAAGTCCCATTGTCATATACTAGGATACCAATGGTCAAGCCCGAAACTCCTTGTCAGAGATTTAACTACTAGGTACGTCTGTGCTAGAGCCACCTCTATCTGCTTGTATCCAGACATGGATGTATTTGCTAAAAGTATTCAAATAATATATTCCTTAACAAAATACCAGGATATTATTGTACATTTATCCTCAAATACTACCTTAGGTCTTTGTTCGCTACTATAAATTTCCTACTCCAGTCTCGAAGTTTTCTACTAATCTTTCCCCAATACCAATTGTAACACCCTGACCCCTCTAGACCGGAGATGGTGCATTACTTGTTATATTGGCATGGTTAGAAGGAATGAAAATACAAAAGGAACAATCATTTTAGTAGTATTGAAGAAAATATATTCATATATGTTTCTCAAATTACATTGGATAAGTTTACAAAATACAATACATAAAGAAAACAAAAAGCTACATCCCCAAGAACTCAATAAATGATATCCTCTTTGTCACCTGTTGAAAGTAAAAAATGTAAGGGGTGAGCTCAAATTATCCGTAAGGTTTACAAATAGCGTAATCATGAATCAATAATAAATAAATTGTAAACAATTTGACACAATAAATATGACATTGTGAATAAATGAAAAACTCACACCATTAATAAACTGAGAATGAATCTACAACCACAGAATTTTTCATATTGAAAACCACATGGATAATAATAACTGATAATGAATAAAAATAATTATTATTAATTTGACGTCATGTATCTGGAACATGATACCATAATACAATAAAAACGGTTTAGTTCTGTGGGTAGAAACCTATTTGATTTTTGGAAACAAACTCGAAGGGTTTGTCGCCAAACTGGTTAGTCTCATGAGACCTACCGATGCATCGAGAGGATATAGAGGGCACATCCCACCAATACATGTACAAATCATTATTTATACATTGATTCAATATAATATAAATATGTCTTTTTAATATCCGTATAGAGTAGAGTATACAGATTCATTAATATTTCCATAATTAAAATAAGTTCCCAAATAAACATCGTATGTAAAATGGTATACGGTTTTGATAAAAACATATCCATGATAGGAGAGTATGGATATTTAATTTAAATATAATTTCAAATTAAAATTGATCTCAAATGGGCAGTAGGTACACCACATAAGGATAATTAGGTGGAGAATACAAAGATAGTCACAACAAAATTGTAGTTGGGACAAAGTCTCTTACCAAAATGTAATAGGTCGAATCAAATGACTAGAACTTAATAACCCTCAAATTAATCATTGAATAACATGAATATAAAAAGAATAATGTTTATATATATCAAATGGGAGTACACATATACCACATACAAGAAATAAGTGGCGAACAATGAAAATCTCACAGAAATGAAAGTGAGATGAGAAACCCCTTACCTTTTGCTCGAGTGTGTTCTTTGTTTATTTTAATGACCAGAAAAATAAAATTTAGCTTAATTAATTAATTACTCTAGAACCACCTACTCATTTAATTGATTTATTATAACCTTATTAGGTTCATTCAAGTCCCTTTTTATGGGTTTAAGAGGATCAATTTTCTTGTTTTGGAAGCATTTTCTTTATTGGTTTTCATGATTTGTTTACTTGTTTTCATGAATGGAAGTTCATTTGAAATGTTGTTAAACATCAATAATTGTTAATATATCTTATTAATGACATTTAGGATATATAAATTGTCTTATAATGATTTTGGGTTATATACCATTATGATGATTCAATAGTTAAAAGTTTATTACAAATATTCGGATTAACTTGGCCATTTTGTTCATAATGAACTTGTTTTGTACTATTATTTTATATTATGAGTGTCTAAAGATTAAAGAAAATTAATCATATTAAATATATATATTATTATCTGGTTCAACCATTAAAATGGTTTCATGACCAGTAATGAAGGAGAAAGTGAAGGACAAGACTTCGCCATCCACAAAGGTTATAAATTGGAACCTCATGGATGTTGATTTCGTTTATAAAAATAAAAATGGAGAGTTAGAATATTCATGATGGTAATTCCATTCACAAGATATAATTATAGTATATAGATGATACTTGGGTTTATCATGGTCATTTGGTCAGATGAGGTGAGGAGAGAAAAAGAAAATAGATGAAATTGAAAATAAAAGAAAAGTTGAGAGATCCCTTATGAAAATTCGGCACCCTAACGGCGTCACTTAAAATTTCATAAAATGAAATGATGAGAAAAAAATGGTATCTCATTATATTGAAATAAAAAGGAAATAAATAATAATACATAAAATCAAACCTTTACATATGATAATGGAAATTCAAATAGATAACATAAAAGAAGTGTCGACTTAAAGAAGAGAAAGAAGGAATCCCTTACCTTGTAGAGTTACTCCTAGATCTTGAAGTATGGGACCTTGGGGGATTAAGGACACCTTGGGAGGACTCCTAGACATGTAATACCTCCAGATATTCGTGGATTAGTGATTTGTAATGAAATAAAACGAATGGATGAGTGGGTATTTAGAGAAAAAGAGATGTAGTTTTTTAATAATTTCAAAGGGACTGCTCATTAGTGGTTTTTTCCAAACCATGGGATTTACCATGATATTTTTAAATGGTTTTAGCCACTTGGAACACCTCATGTCATATTTTACTGTACACAAGTCGACCGTACTTTTATATTTAATTATTACATCATTATGATGTCATTAAACTACCGAAAACTCAAAACTGTATTTTTACTATTCATGAAAATTTTGAGTATTTTAGAAAAATCCCAAAAATTTACCCTAACCATTTTTCGATGTGTGGAATTAAAAAAAACTCCATTTTTGGAAAACAATTTTATATGTATTTTTAAATTAATTTATAAATAAAATCATAGTTAATTCTAAAAATAACAATTTAAAGGTATAATTTGTTTTGTATTACATTGAAAAATTAATTAACATCTCATTATCTTATTAACTTAATAAAATAAAATATTATTATTATTTACTATTTATAAGGGTAATATTACTATTCATACGGGTATGTTACTATTCATCAAAAAATCAAGTTGGTTTTATCAGACTCCAAACAAATTATTGGTCAAAACTCTAGATTACAATTTTTTGAAATTCAAAACATAAAAGTGGAAAATTTATGTTTAATGGATTGTTTTTGACTATTACCAAAATAAACAAGTGTTGTTTCAAAGGAAAAAAGTTCTTTATGAAATATAGTATATGAATAGAATGTATTTAATAGAAGTATACCATAAAATTTTTTGGGTTTTATATTTTATATCACCCCTTTATTTTACGTATTTCCCATTTCATCGTATGTAATATTAAGAGCTCAAATATATTTAGTAACACATTAAAGACAATAAAAATTAATATGTTATGTTTTAATTTCCTTTAATGTTTTTTTATGCCTTGTATTCCAAAGATACATGACCTCATTAAAATTGTATGCAATTAAATGACGTTTACTTTAACAATCACGTAATAATATGTGAAAAATTCATGGGTAACTATAAAAATCCTATTGTGGTTTTTGTTTTGTATTAATTTATCATATAGAACCCAAATACCGATGTTGAGAAATTAATCAAGAATTATTTTCTTTTTTTCTATAAAAAACCCACCCAACCACCTAATACACTTCAATAAAAACCATTTGATAATGAACTAACTATACAATTCTATTACTAGAGCCCTTCCTAGTTTCCTCTAAGCTCTTAAGATTCTCTTACCAAGCTTTTATAAGGGCCCTCTTAAGGTAAATGAATCACTCATCTTTTTTTTATTTCAAGTATTTTCTTTGTACTGAGTGAATTTTGATTGCAAATTTTCCATATTGTAATGTGGTTTTACACATAAATTTACTATTATTGTGATTTCCATGTAATGAGATACCCCCTTTAACCCACATTTACCCCTTTCATAAACCTCTATAAACACTTGATATACTTCCAAAATTATCTTGTGATTTTCCATGCTAAACATTTTTATAATGAATACCCATCCCCACTTCTACTCAATGTAATTAAACTAGATATACCTATATTTCATTGATTAGGGAGTTATGTGTATATAACCCAAAATCCTTTTGTAACACCCCAAGATTTTAAAAATTTATCTTTCAAATTAATTTAATTTCTTGATATTTTCACTTTATGCAAAATTGAATATAGATTTTGTTTATTATATAAAAGCACTAGGTTTTGATTATGTTTTATTCAACGCCAAGTGAATTTTTCACTACATGCAACACTGGCATGGCTTGCGTTTCATGCAACATTGAGTTTTTTCAAAGAAACACTTTAATATTATAATAATTTAAATGAGATAATTAAAACATATCTGTTAATCTTATAATATCAATAGTAACAAATACATCTTAAATATTAGTTATAATGTTTTTGATAATGAAAAATATAATTTTTGGTGAAGTGTTTATATGTTTAAGAATACTATTTTCTCAAATAAATGGATTTCTATGTCCTTAAAAAAATAAAAAAATTAATATTAGGCACAAATATAAATTTAATTTGATAAAATTTAAATCAAATTTTAATTAAAAATTGAAAAATTCACTTAGGCTAAATTTTTATTATCTTTTTGTGAAATTTCATTTTTTTGATGAATAATGAGAGATACTGTATCATAATTAAAAACCACATTTTTCATTTAAATAATTATTTTAAATTAAATTGATTTTAATTACACAATAGATAAATAATACGTTTATTAATATAATGCAGGTCATTGGAATCATTCTTATAATAAAATTTGATATGAAAAATTGTTAAACATTTAATGTCTCTTTTACCCACCTTCTAGCTACATTTTCTGGATTATCATTAAACATAATTTTACTTCCTTTGTAAATTGAATTTTAAAAAAAAATACATGGTTGTAATTTTTATAAAAAATATGGTCTATTAGGATCAAAATACTTTTTAGTGAATAGTATATTTTGAAATTATTTTACCATGGTAAAAGGTAAATAAGGCAATTAAACGTAAAAATAATATTGTAATAATATAAAATTACACTAAATTTTTTCCTAATTTCAATGGATAAGTTTTTTCCAACAAAAATAAACCTTAGGTCGAAAATATGATTGTTTTTAAGCCACTTGTGTAAGATTAGGACCATTTTTATGTTTTATTTAAAAGAGAGTGGAAAATGTCATATTCAAATTTTAATAACTATAACATTTTAATTAGAGGATATATAAGCAATAGGGATGAATATAAATAGTTATTAAAAATTTAAAATTTTTATCTAAATCATGATAATTTATTTAAAATTTAAAATTTTATATAATTTAATTTAATTACGACACAACGATGATATAGAAAAAGATATATTAAAGGAAGAATCAAATAAATATATTAATAATATTAAAATAAATATAATTTGTGATATTTGATGCCATACACGAATTTATTGGAATAATATGAAATTTTATGGATTAATTAATGTATTTTATTTTAAGGAATCAAGTTGTTATACTTTTTTAAATTCAAGTGACAAATTGTATCAAAATTAACATAAATGAGATTTTAAAATAAACAATATTTTATTAAATGATATAAAATTAAAAAAAATCCTTAGATCAACCAAATAACTATAATAATGTCAAATATATCATAAATAATCCAATTGGGGTTATTTTTTCATTTTATAGTAACTATGTTAACTACATTGTTTAAATAGACAAGTTTTAATGGTAAGAGTTAAATTGTTTAACTAAGGGTTGAATCCAAAAGATAAGGTTAATTTTGTGAACTAAAAAAGTCAAAAATTCATTGGTTGAGAAGATTTTGACACATTTTCATATTAAACTTTAAAAAAATTACTTTGGATCTATTTTTAATTATAATTTAAATTTATAATAAATTTATAGTTTTGGAGTTTTTTAAAGTGCCCCTACCCACACTTATAAAAGGGTGCATCAGTTCTCTTTTATTCATAACTCTAATGAATTTTGTCTTGACCAAACCCTTCCTATTTATCCTACAAACTTCTATAACTTTATATGAGATGATATAATTTGGTAATAATGTCTACCTAAGGATTACTTTCATTCAAATCAAAAGCAAACACTCGAAGACGAGGTAATTGTTTTACCAACTATATCAATGTTTTTTCTTATTCTACTTAAATTTTCTATGTTATTTCTATACTAAAGTAATAAATACAAAATTTAATATATGATGAGATTATAAAAACCCATACTTTACATACATTGATATTAAATCAAAATTTAAGTATATTCATTACAACATATAAGAAAAGACATGATAAGACCGTTTAAGTATAGGGTCTTTAGAAACTGGGAAACATAGACAACTAGTTCATAAAACATCTACATTGTCACCCACTTATTTATTCATAACTAGAATAATTTTTGGCATATATTACATAATACCCTTCTTCATGACATGGGGAAAAATATATGAAAGGGTGAGGTCAAATGCTCTGTAATGGTAAACAAGGAAAATATCATATCATAATCAAAAGACATAATAACATAACATTTGAATGTATTATCCTGCATATGAAAGATCGTGATATCATGTCATGGGATAAAAGTTCATAAGAATTAATGGAATAATCACAAAAGTAAAAACATAAGACATGATGTTTTGTTTCATACATATAAGTATAGACAATCATTTCATACTAGTCATGGCTCATTTCCAATACCATCATAGTAGACAAAGTCCATCATTGAACGAGATTTACTTACAGTTCCCGCCCTTTATTACTAAACCAGATTTACATGTCATTCCATTCATGTATATATCATGAGACATAAATCTTTACCCAATCCATTGTTGGGACATATAGGTTTAACCCATATTATAATTAAATCATTCTTATGTGTGCCACAGAAAAAACAATCAGTTATCATAGCATAACCCAATGAATAAAATGGGATTCTTAAACATCATTCCATCATAACATAATCCATGTAAAACAAATCGATTTCATAAACATAGTTCCATCATACACCCAATAAAACCACAATATTAATAGGAATAGAAACAAAACCATATTTAAAGAATGTCATATTTCATGGAAAGTAATTTAGATATAACACTTGAAATTAATTCTTGAGGAAAATATCTAATCTTCTTCAAATACACATTCTTTTCTCAAAACACCACAAAATTTTAAATTAAAATGATTTGGTTGAAAATAACCTTGAATATTTTTAAGGTAATATTCATGGAAATAAGGAATCATTAGACCATAAAAATCCATTAATGTCATATAAGTTTGAAAAACATTCTTCTCATAATTTTTCTAGAAAAGTCAAAAAGTACATCACACTGAAAACGAAAAAATATTCCTTTCATGGAATTCAATAAAAAATTAACCAATGTGTAAACATGACATTAAACAATTTTATAATAATATAAATAATATTACATATTTATGAATGATGGACATGGATGATAAATATACTCCAAATAATACTTACATAGAAATAATCTCGAATAATAATGAGATTCAGAAATTATCCCTTATCTTAGGTCTGATATCCTTTGTAGGTTTTTAAAAATCCTGTATAATGATTTAAATGATTTAATTGAATTATTCCAGAATCATTGTCTTTTTGGTGATATCATATATGATTATATTATATTTCTTTTGTTAGTAACATTTCTTTATAAATCGTTATTCAGATATTAACTGTTTTATGTTCTCATGAATGTTTTTTTGGATAAGTTCATGTTCCACTAATTAGTTTATAGTAATATCATTTAAATAATTATTTTATTATAATATATATAATATTTAATCATTCCATTAACGTATATAATCATGCTTTAATGAAGATCAGGTATTATGAATCACATTGCATTGTGGAGACGGTGGGTCGTACGTACGCACGAGCAATGATATCATTCCCATAATATTTAATTTGTATTAACATGGATGGTGTATAGTATTTAATAAATAGAGTCATGTTATAATAATCATATATAGTTATTCTTTCCATCATTTTAACAATCCATGTATGGTAGCAGTGAAAAACAAATTACAGAATGATGCAGAGACGGTAAGCCGTATGTGCGCACGTGTGGTGATTTCTTTTTTCATAGGATGGATAAAAGGTGGAATATATTTGTTTCATAATTATAATAAAATATCATTATATGAGTGATACTAATTTTATTTATTTATAATGGGACAACTAATGAAGAGTAAGTAAAAAATAGAGTTTGAAAGAATCAGTAGAAGAGATTACATCTTCCACGATGTGCTTCCTCTAAATATCTTCTTAGAGCACTAGATTTGGTCCTGAAATATGAAGAAAACCTCTAGAATTTAAATAAAGTAATTTATAAGTAAAAATGTCTAGGGAT
Source organism: Viscum album (assembly GCA_963277665.1). Taxonomy (NCBI): domain Eukaryota; kingdom Viridiplantae; phylum Streptophyta; class Magnoliopsida; order Santalales; family Viscaceae; genus Viscum; species Viscum album. The sequence continues at coordinate 506,702,834 of OY728125.1, forward strand.
TTCCAATCTTGATGGCTCAAAAAGAAACGAAGAGGTGACGGAGGAGGTTCCCTTTTATAAATGAGGTGAGGGGAAGTTTTGGAAAATCCATAAATAACAATTTATAATAAAATAAATACCAACCCAAAGACCTTCAAAATGTCCCAATTTATGAGATGATATGATATAGGTTTGTAATATCGTCAAAAAATATATTCTGGATAAGTATTTCCATCAATTTAAACCACACCATTTTAATTAACACTTAGTTATTCTATTTAATTTTTAACTAGGGTAATAAATAATTCAATATTAAAAGGGTACAATATATTAATATTTTATGAAAATAGACCATAAATAAATATATTATATCATTCTATAACATATCATAATTATTATATTTTATAAAATAATTTAATAAAACATTATTTTGATAAATAATCAATAGTATCAATCTTGACACTACTCAATTCAATGATTTTTAAAAATATTAATATAATCATATAACTTCGAACAAAATATTTTATTATATTACTAGGATGTCGTGTTCTTCTATAAAATTCATTAGACTTATTAATTATCCCAAATTATATATACATTTTTATTTTAAAATAGATTTATTTTATATTTTTCTTAATAAAATAATTACTACAACAGTTTTGTAGTAATTAAAAATAAATTTCTACGATGAATATAAATATACTATATATCATAATAACCGTTGTAGTGAAATTTATCTTATGGAAAACCAATATTTAAAATGCTATACTTATAAATTATGAAGATGCCAACTCTAACATCACTTTAAATAAAATAATTCAAGTGTCATAATATCTTATATAAGGCTCTCAATGGTCCATAACAAGACCATTATATGTTTATGGTTGAGATATACTCGGCCAATATGAATTGGGAAAGTGTTTGTATCTTTTAATGGGCACTATTATTTAAATAAAATTGGATTATTTACTTTTCAACAATTAAATAATTTATGGATCATTATTTTATACGATATTAAGGTAATTATTTATTTTGTAAAAGTTACAAATAAACATACTTGATAATGGAAAATATTTTATCTTTCAAATTATAATTTTTAATCAAAATTATAATTAGTATAACTTTATATTAAAAATGATTTAGTTATTAAAATTTGACTGAGACATATTTAACTTTTCCTTGAATAAAATAAAATAAATGTCTTAATCCTATAAAAGTTGATTCAAATGGATAAAACTTTGACGCAAGGATGATTTAGGTTGAAACAAACTCATCCAATGATATTAGTACAAGTGTTTGAGTAATTTTATAATAGTATTCTTACCCTTAATTACCTAGTTTACCCTTTTACCGTATTACAAATAATTACCAAAGTTACTATACAAAATGACCTAAAATAAAATAAATATAAATACATAACATGGACCTACTGATTCCAAATATGGAGTACATTTTTCAGAATTCAAAAAAATAGAATTTGTAGTATTTAATTTAAAATTATTACCATTTCCATAAATAGGGAACGAGTTTTAAAATCTAAAACAATGCAAAAGATTGAATTTTTTTACATCTATATTGAATGTAAAATTAATGCTAATGACATAAATTATTTTTAATGATAACAATATAATATATTTATACATTAAAATAATTAAATATTATAATTTAACCATATAAGTTATTTTGATGAAAAAAGTTGTTTTCAAATAAAATTTGGTATATTTTGACTTGTGAGTTTAGTATACGTAAAGGATCAGATATATACATTATTAGGAGAGATAAATTGAACATAAAATTAAATTGATTATGATTCAGTGGAAGAACCAATTGGTAAGCCACCATCCCAACATGATCCATAATTTCAAAAGGGCTGATATACCTTGGGCTCACCTTACCCTTCTTTCCAAATCTCATTACTCTTTTCTAGGGAGGTATTCACAGAAACACCCTTTCACCCACTTCAAAATATTTTTCTTTTCTTCGGTTGTTAGCATATCTTTTTCTCACTATAAGGTGCTCTTATGTGTTGTTGAATAGATATGATCTTCTCTTCCATTTCATCAACAAGGTTAATTTCTAATAGATTTCATTCCCCAACATCATCCCCACAAGGTGGAGTTCTACACTTATTTCCATAGAGGGCTTCATAAGGAGCCATATGGATAATGGAGGGAAAGATGCTGTCATAAGAAAATTCCACCAAAGGTAGATATTGATCCCAAAAAATTGAAATCCATAGATCAAGCTCTCAACATATCTTCTAGAGTTTGAATTTTCCATTCAGACTGACCCCTTGTTTGAGGATGATATGTAATTGTAAAACATAACTCTGTATCTAGATCCAGCTAAAGACATCACTAGAACTTAGAGATAAACATTAGATCCCAATTATATATAATGGAAAGTGGTAATCCATGAAATATTACCACTTCCTTTACATATATCTTTGAAATCTGATCAAGAGAGAAATGATATCTAATAGAAATGAAGTGTGCCGACTTCGTAAGGTGATCAACTATAACCAAGATATCATTATTTCCTCTCTATGTTGTGGGAAGTCTAATAACCAAGTCCATATTGATGTTTTTTCCATTTTTATTCTAGTATGGGTAATGGTTGTAACATCCCATTAGACTTTTTTCTCTCAACTCTAACTTGCGGAAAAACCAATTACAAAGAGACATTTTCAGTAACATCTATTTTCATGAAATCCCACTATAAATTCTATTTCAGGTCCCTGTATATCTTTTTTTCTTTTAGGGTGAATATAGAAAGAATAACTATGTGACTCAACCAATATATCCATCTTTAATTATGATATGTGAGGAATACCAAACTAATTCCTGAACCTTATTATTCTATCACCATTAAGGTTGAATTAAGGATCATTTTTCACCTTCTTTTGTAGATCCACATATTTTTTCTATGCATCCTTAATCATCACTTTTGTAGACGGTTGGACATTCATTTGAGAAATATAAGATATCACCGCTTCCATTCAAATTTCAAGATCTATACTTTTTAAATATATAAATATTAGATCGTTGTGATCCTCATCACGGATAGGCTAATATGGTCTTTTCGGCTCAAAGCATCTTCCACCTTGATCACTTTCCCAGGGTGGTATTGAATTGAGTTGTCATACTCTTTAATAAACTGAAACTTTCTTATGTGGTTCATATTCATCTCATTTTGGGTGAAATTTGTCACGACCTGTCCCCTAGAGCCCATGACGTGACTACCACAAGCCTGACTTCCATAGGCGAGGGGTTGGCAACTAGCACCCGAAAGAAGTATCCCTTAACGGGAAGGCATTGCCTTTAAATCTGTACAAACACACAAATCCAAGAGCACAAAAAGTGGAAACCACGAAGTGAACTACTATAGAAAAAAGTGTACTGAATTTAAAGGGGTTGTAATACATACCCTACTAGAAAGTAAAACTACAACTGAAAAGAGAAAAACAACTCCTAGATCATCCACCGAGGATCTGACCTAAAGGTTAGGTATAGCTCATGATCAGTATTCCTGTGTCACACCACGTTAAAGGGTCGACCTCTGAGAACTGTCCAGTCCTAGCTCCCTCATCCTCGATCAAAATTGTTCGTTGTCTACAAAATAAAAAACAAGGTGCGGTTGAGGCCCGTGCAAGGGTGAGTATAACAATTTTTTTACGGACCCCAAGACCCCCAAGGTCTCCCAGAGTTCCACAAAGGAAAAACCACAAAGAAAGACCTCAATCAGAAAGCACGAAGCAGTCATCAACTCCACTTAGGTATATGCCAATACATATACCTATGTTATCAAGATATACTCATCTCATACAGGAGGGAAGAATATCACAAAGGTAACACCATGAAGGTAAGAGTACCAAACATGTAACATCACAAAGATAACACCACAAAGGTAAAATAACCACATAGGTAACACCAAGAATATATCAACACGAAGGTAAAAGTACCACACATGTATCACCAAAAAGATATCACCAAGACGGTAAAAGTACCACATAGGTATCACAACGAATGTAAAAGACTCAACTCACACAATATATATAAGTAAAGCATAAAAGTATAGATGAATATTCAAGATTCTATACATCTTATTCTGTCAAGAGGCACTTATAAAAACCATAAAAAGTTTGGCCCACATAGGATAGATAGGCACTAACCCCCAGAATAATTCACAAAAGATCCGACCGGCCATGAGTTGATAGGTACAAACCCCCAAAATGACCCACACAGTATCTGACCCACAAAGGATCAGTATGCGCTGACCCACACAGGATCACTGATCGCTGAACCACTCTAGATCTGACAAACACAATATCGGTATGCACTAACCCACACAAGATCAATGAGCGTTAACCCACACAGGATTTGACCAACACATGATCATTTTGGATCCACACAGGATCTCTTGGTACAACCATTTTTATGATCTATCTCTAACCTCCGCCTCACTACCAGCCACTAGATTCCCACTCATATCACGCTTGATTATGGGATATCCTCTCCTAAATCCATCATTTGTACCTCAACCTCCACGAAGCTCCATGAAAAATTATCCTAAAGGACCACCATGTCGTAAGGGTTCCAACGTGACAGACAATGTGTCAATTAGATGCCTGGTATGTGACTTATAAGCATTTTTGTTCCTAGGGCTCGGTTGGATTCAGATTTGATCCAAACCAGACATTCTCTAACTTTCTCCAAAACTCAAGTGGAGAATACCAAAAGGACAAACTCTTCCTAAGGAATCTGACACCATAGATGATTCATCAAATGGACACTCATTTTTCTAGTTACACCCCATTCCGTGAAATGGGGTGGTCACACCTCGGAATGGCCCAGATCAGTCATGCCCGCTTGAATATGTCAATGGGACTGATTCCCAAAAGGGAACCCAACGCCACTGAAGACGTGTCGAACGAACACTCAGTTTTTTAGTTACAGTCATTTATTCAGACATAAAAAGATTATGGAGTCTAGGGATCAATGGAAAGTTCCACATTACTTTCTATGGCACATGGGATGGTGTTCCATCAGCTCTTGGCTTGTAGTGAAATGTTCCAAATTTTAAACAATCATTTCGTTTTGCAGTTTCCTCCCAGAATAAACTGCAATCTTTCGGTAAAGCATGAATTTTGTTTCTTTAAAATCCATGTTCCTCAACTAACATCCATGCCATATAGTGGTTTGAGGGAATATCTGCATCATTTGGAAGTAAGTCCTTCAAGAAGGTAAGAATGTAATCAATGTCAGTTTTAGAAATTCCAGACATAGTTTTCCCATGAAAAAATTGGATTAAAAATTCCAGCTTTTTCATTTTACTGCACTATGGATATACTGGATTCATGGCTGAATCCTTCAATTTTTCACCCTGACAACATTATCATTTTCATTAGACACATCATGTGTGCTCATATCAAAATATTTTGGGTTGGAATCATTTCCTTTTCATGATGAGGAATAAATGGAAACTAGTTATATAACAAATTCTCCAATCCAGTGCTATCATTTGGATCATCAATAATTTTAGATTTCATTTTCTCCCCAATGTGATACCACACAGAGTAGTTTGCTTAAAAACTATATTTTTTTATGTGGTAGTAGACTTGTTCACAACTCATCCAAGGTCTTCCAACATTATTTTAATGGGGGAAGTGTATGTGACCACTATCTGAAGCATTGTGAAATGAAAAATCTTAAAAGCTATCCAAATTGTTTTGTAAATCGCTTGAGATCCTATTAGTTTCATACATCCAACTTCTATCCATTTTGTAAAAAAAATCTTATAATTCATTTTGTCAAAAGAAATTCAATAATATTAAAGTTTCATTGAAAATATATTTAAGTAAACGTGGTGTCCAGGGGGGTACGAGGTGTCCAGGGGGTGGGCGGGCTATCCACGAGGGTGGCAGGGCTGTCCTGGTGGGTCAGGGGATGTCCAGAGGTGGGGGATTTCCCGAGGTTGGGGGTTTTCTAAGGGGGTAAACGGTGTCCAGGGGGTGGGTGAGATGTCAATGGGGGTAGAGGGGCTGTCCAGGGGGGTACGGGGTGTCCAGGGTGGTGGGCGGGATACTCACGGGGGTGGGGGATATCTAGGGGGTATGAGGTGTCCAGGGGGTGGGTGGGCTGTCCACGGGGGTGGCCGAGCTATCCAGGGGGTGTGAGGTGTCTAAGGGTGGGAAGGTTGTCCCGGGGGGGGGGGGTTTCTAGGGGGTATGGGGTGTCTAGGGGATTGGAGGGCTATCCACGGGGGTGGTGGGCTATCTAGGGGGGTCAGGATGGACTTCTAGGAGGAGGGGGTTGTCGAGGGGGGTAAAAGGTGTCCAGGGGTGGGTAGGCTGTCTACGGGGGTGGTGGGGCTGTCCAAGGGTGTATGGGGTGTCCAGGGAGTGGGCGGGCGACCCACAAGGGTGGGGCTATCCAGGGGGTACGAGGTGTCCAGGGGGTGGGCAGGCTGTCCACGGGGGTGGAGGGGTTGTCCAGGGGGTGGGGGGATTTCAACAGGGTGGGGGCTAATCAGGAGTGTACGAGGTTTCTAGGGGTGGGTGGGCCATCCATGGGGGTGGTGAGGCTATCTAAGAGGGTACATGGTGTCCAGAGGGTGGGCGGGCTGTCCACGGGGGGGGGGGGGGGGGTACTGATTAGGGGTACGAGGTGTCCTAGGGGTTGGGCAGGCTGTCTATGGGGGTGGCAGGGCTATCTAGGGGGTCGGGGGGGGGGGGGGGGGTTTAGGGGGTCTAGGTGCATCCCTAGGGGGTACAAGGTGTCCAGGGGGTGGGCGGGCTGTCCACGGGGGTGGTGGGGATGTCCAGTGGGGTACGAGGTGTCCAGGGGTGGGTGGTCTATCCATGAGGGTGGTGGGTCTATCTAGGGGGTCAGGGGGGGTCCAGGTGGTGGGGGCTATCCAGGGGGTAGATGGTGTCCAGGGGGTGGGAGAGCTATCCAAGGGGGATGTGGGGATGTCCAAGGGGGGTACAGTGTGTCCATGGGGTGGGAGAGCGGTCTAAAGGGACTAGGGTTTGTCCAGGGGGTGGGTGGGCTATCCACGGGGGTGGCAGGGCTGTCCAGGGGGCTTTCCAGGGGGTGGGGATATCTAGGAGGGTACGCAGTGTCCATGGGGGTGGGCATGCTTTCCACAGGTGTGGCGGGGATATGCAGGGGGTACGGGGTGTCTAGGGGGTGGGTGGGCTGCCCCCGAGGGTGGTGGGGCTATCCATAGGGGTACGAGGTATCTAGCGGATGGGCGGGCTGTCCACGGGGGTGGCGGGGTAGGCCATGGGGTTGGGGGTGTCCAGGTTGGTGGGTAGACTATCCATGGGGGTGGGGGACTGTCCACAGGTGTGTAGGGGCTATCCACGGGGGTGGATGTGCTTTCCATGAGGTTTGCGGGTGTCCAGGCAGGTGGGGTGGTGCCCAAGGTGGTTGGGGCTATCCAGGGGGTTGAGGGACTGTCCATGGGGGTGGGGTGGTTTTTAGGGGGTTGGGGGTGTCTGGGGGTTGGGGGGATATCCATTGGGTTGGGGTGGCTGTTCAAGAGTGTAGGGGGTGTCCAGGGGGTGGGGACTGTCTGGGGGTTGGGGGTATTGTCCAAGGGGGGTTTCTAGGTAACATTGATAATCAATAAGTGAAATTTCATAACCCTATTAACCTTTAATTACCATTGGAGATGGGTTCATTAATCACCTATCTAACAAAAACCTATCACCATATTATTATCCAAAAATATTAAGAAAAATAAAACACTTTAATATTTATTCCTAATTCCCATAATAAAAGAAAAACAGTATAATCCAAGCAAGTGCACAACAACACCTCAGGTGCACATCCACTAACTTCCAAAACTATCAACTAGCGGTGAATAATTATGTGCACATGACCATGCTATTTTGTTTCATGAGATATATATCAGAGAGTAAATAATGTTTAGGCATGAACAACATTGGTGAGTACTATGATGGTTATACTCCTTTATTATGGGTTCCTTCCTAGGATAGAAAGTGAAATTAATACCTTAATAATGCTTTATAAAAACCTATTAAAATTGTTTCATGAATTCCTAACACTCATTTAGAATTTCAAAAAATATTACAAATATATGACCGAATCTCTTGATGGAGTAGGAATAAATTATCATGTAATTGATTAAATTTTGGTTCTATCACAATTGACACAAGAAAATGACCCCAAACCCACTCTAGAGGATCATGTGGAAGTGCCACTTCATTGAATGACTTATAGTGTGGGTATCATCATCTTAAAGTTAGAGTGTGATATTTCAAAGACAACATTTAGGGGTACATTCATAATGCATGAGTATCTTCTCGTTCCTCTTGGGATAAAAAATTCAATAATTGTATTTATGTCTAACCAATGAAATCATGTCAATAGACCTTATATTTAAAATAAACAAAGGATAAAATAACTCAGGATCATATTGACCTCTTAAATATCAATCAAAATTATTCTATATAGATAAATCACAACAAAACCACAACCTAAAATGATATTTTTTTATGTTCATAAGGGGATCATAATAAAAAATACATTGTAGTGAAATGGAATGAAAAAATCAAAAATAAATGAAGGCACATGTACTGATTTAAATGGTGGAACAAAAATTACATGAATTAGAGATAGATGCCTAGTTGGAAATTAGAGTTTGCTCCCTCAAGAGTGGGTTGGGAAGTAGGGTTCGGACCCAAAATAAATTGATATATCCATTCTCTTCATAAGGGGATCATAATGCACATGACATTTCAGAAAAATGGAACAACAAAATCTAAAATAAATGAACTCACATGTATCGATTTAATGTGGAAGAAAAAATCATTGGTAACCAGAAATATTGTGTTGGGTAGTAGCGTTTACATCGATATTTAAGGACAAATCATCAATAAGGTTGATGTTTAGGGAAAAATATTCTAGATGGTCCGTCGAGCTCTTATTTTGAGAAAAGCTTTCGAGATCTCTGGAGTTAGAGATCCCTAGAGGCGTCGATATTTGTGTATTTTCTTTCCCAATGATATTCAAAAAACATTAGGAAAGTAATGTTATCCTAACAGATTAAAACCATTGGGGAAAAAATATTCAAAACTATACCCAACATTTTAAACAAACTATTGGAAAAAACCTCTCCATCAGCACTACCCTCAACCATTTCCTTAAACCATTGGGGGAAAAAATACCATATTAATATACCAACAGTTATATATAAATGTTGGTATAGTAGCCTTTTACCAATGGTTTTTTTAAATCATTGGGAATATTGTGTTGGTATATGTGGAATTTCCACCAGTGCACCTCAGTTCGTCCTGGCTCGGTTAGGCCCACCAGAATACTTCAATGGGACTTCTTCCCAAAAGGGATCCCAATGCCACTAATGATGTGTTGAATGGACACACGGTTTTTTAGTAACATGTATTTCTTTATTCAGGGACCGATTGGGTTTGGGCCCGGTCCGACTCGGTCTGGACGTACCTACACAATGGGTATCGGGGTCCACATGAACCCGCTCGGGTTTAGCCCACTAAGTGTCGAACTGGTTTACTGGGTCCGGCCCGTCAGTGGAGGTCTAGTTCGGTTTGCGGGTCCGGGCCGTGGTTGGCCCAGCTCGCTGGGTTGGGCTAGACCCACCCGTGCTGGCTCGCAGGGCCGCAGGTTTGGCCCATCCCACTGGCAGGTCAGGCTCGATGGGTGGGTCCGACCAGGTCCACTAGTGGGTCCAGCATGCTAGTTAGGTCCGGCCCGCTCGACCAGATCACACCGGCTTGATCCACCCTGAGGCAGACCGTTTTTTCCCGCTGGCCTAGCACTTGTGGGGCCGTTTGAAATCCGGTGGGGCGCTGCCCCACTGCAATTAACCGGTCGACAGTTTGGCCGACCCGGTGTCACCAATGCGGCGCGACACAGACTATGCCACACCTCCATGTCACAGCCTGCCGGCCGTGGCTGCTTCCTCCAACAGCGCCTGCGGGGGCCGCCCTTGTCCTGCGTGGCCGGATCGGGCCAGCCACCCTTGGTCATTGCACTACTCCTTCCACCACCCGCATCTAGTTTCCACGGGTCTCCTCCAGCCACTGCCGACATGGAATGTCGACCGTTTATTCTGTGGGTCACTGGACATGCTCTGGTGTCTGTTATTGGTGTTGTTTTCACCTACGACTCTTATGTTTTACTGTTGTCAGAGCGTGACTAGCCATTTCACATTTCCATCAAGTTGGAAAATTTTCCCCGAGGTTCACATCAAGAGTGAAGAGACAGAGGGTCCAGGCCATTTTTGTTTGGACTGCGCCCTCCATGTTAAGGTGATGACAAGCGGAAGAGGATTTAATTTATCAAAGAAAAATTTAAAAATAGACCCCCTACCTCAATATCATTGGAGAACATCCACTTTTGAGTGATAATTGGCATTCTTCATTCCCACAAAAAGATGCCAACGATGATATTCAAACTTCGTCCTTCGGTTTGTGATTCAGTGTCACTCGTCACCACCTATTGGAAACAGCCCCGTCCTCTAAATTATTGGCATCATGACACTTTATCAGAACTTCATCTCTTGGTGAATTCATGGCAATACCTCTCGTCAATATCCATATAAATTGGAGGGGGAGGGTGATAAACGTCCATTGCGTTAATGTGGGTTTATTTAATAGGAACCTTCCTAATTCCAATGATGATTTTACAAAGGATTTGAGGAGTCAAGCCATTTAATGTCTTGACACATCGTTGGTCCCACAACTTCCACTTGTCCGTTTGAGAAATAGAAATGAGAGAAATAAAATAACTAAGTTACATTATAATTCTTTTAAAAATTCCAAAATATAAATTTTCTCCAGATCTACTACGGTCGAAGTGAATCCTCCCTTAAGCGAATCCTGGCGCTGTGAATTCAATGGTTCCCTTAAATTTTTAATCTGAGCACCATCTCAAAGGTTAGAAAATCTCGCCCATGTGTTTACTGAACATACCCGAAAAAAGTTGAAAAAATTATAAACAGTCACCCTCGACTCACGCAGGTCGAGGTTAGGCACTGCCTACGAAGAACACGCCCTCTCAAGCTCAATAGAACTCTTTTATTTTCAATCCGAGTTACCATCTAGATGTTATGGATTTTACAATAATATAATTAGCACTTAATTATTTTATTTACAGAAAAAAACTAACTTTCACTGGTGGCCCGCAACGGCCTATGTTAGTATCAACCTAATGAAATAATGCCCTCATGGGTTCAGTGGTGGTCTTAGATATTCAATCTGAGTTTCTATTGTGAGATATAATCTTTTGAAAAATAAAATAATTTTAATTAATTATATTATTTATGGTTATGTCATTTTTGGGTTTTTCCACTGGAGGCCTGCACCGACTAAACTTATGTCGCACATAGGGTAAAAATGCCATCCTAAACGTAATGGTGGCCTTTGATTTCTGATCTGGGAATCTATTTAAGAGTTTTTCCACTTTTTCCACAAAACCACTCACACGTGGTATTTTTAAACATAAACTTTTTTGACGAATCATTCTGGGCACTACAGGCCAAGTAATTACACTCCATTAGATTTCTAAGTCTCAGAATAATTCCATATAAATAAAAAAAATATACAGAAATTTGAATACATTAAATTATCCCCACCTTAGGGCTTTACGTCCCCAAAATAAAAAATAAGGAAAACTGAACAAAAGAGGGTACCGAGCCTGAATATAAGCCTCCCGCTCCCATGTTATCTTTTGGAGGATCCTGTGATGCCACTGAAATCACACCAGAGGAATCCACCATCCATAAAATACTCACTCCTATTGATCCTCTATCTCCACTGAGAACTCCGTAAAAGTAACCACAACTTCGTGTCCAACTCTACCAGTTGATAGCGTGTGATAGATTGTGCATGTATCTCCTCAATTGTGGCCCATGGGAAAAATTATGTACCTATTACTTCTATGTGGGAAGGGTTAGATGGTATGCCACCATTCTAACTATGTTGAAAATCTGGAAAGGTCTGATGAACCTCATAGAAAGTTTGCTGCCCCATCCAATCCTTCTTAATTTTTGTTAGGGTGAGACCCATTGGAAGACATGGTCTACCTCCTCGAATTCCAAGGGTCTATGTCTCCTATTGGAATAAGACTTCATCTAGCTCTGTGAAGTCTTCACTTGCTAAAAATTGAGGCATCATGATACAAACTCTACCACTGCTTCCTTAATCCTTGGACACCAGTATTGATGTTGTGGTCCTGGTACACCTTCACCACTCCAGGATATACCATTAAAGGGTATGTATGGAACTGAATCAACACCTCCTCCCAAAGAATCACTGGTACCATGGTGCTTCCTCTAAAGAGAATGAAGTGCTCCCCACCTATATAAAATCCATCAAGAGATCGTCTTGATGATATCTAAGAACGTCAGACCTTGTAGTCAACATCCCAAGCTGTGCCTCTCGAACTTGCTGATGAATTGGGGGAGGGACAGTCATAAACCGGAGGTAAGTTTCCCCATATTTATCCATGAAGGATATCCAAAACATGTTTAGATGCTCTGAAGCCTCACTCAGTAGGTGTAGACTAGAACTCCTGCTGAGTGAGTTTGCTACCACGTTCCCCTTCCCAAAAGTATAGACAATCTCAAAGTCATAGTCTTGGAGGAACTCTAACCATCATCACTATCTCGGGTTTAGGTTATTCTATGGAAATATATACATGAGAATACTGTGATTAGAGTAAATAGAAAACCGTTCACCCATAAATTAATGTTGCCACATCCTCAACGCAAAGACCACTACTTCTAACTACTATTCATGTATAGCGTAGTTCTACTCATGTTGTCTCAACTACCGTGAGCCATAGGCGATCACTACACACTCATGCGCCAAGAAACAACCTAGTCTAGTTTCTGATGTGTCACAATGGACTACTCACACAACACACTCTTATGGTAGCCTCTAGATGGGGGAACTCATCAGTCTATATCCCAAATCCTGAAAGATCTTCTGACACTTCCCCATCCAAAGGAAAGGCTTCCATACTTCGTCCAAACTGACAAGGGTGCCGCTACCCTGGAGAAGTCAGGTAAAAATCTCTAGTAATACCCAACCAAAGCATAAGTCCCTCCCCCATCAAAAAGGTAGTCCTGGAAACATATTTTGTAAAGATGTCCCCACACTCTGCTGCTGCTATTGGGAACTGAAAACTCAAAACTCTTACTACCATAAGGCTAAGGTTGGACTACCCAAGAGTAATCGTCTGCACCCTCCTATGCATGAGTTTATCCTGTTCTGCCTGGGTTTTCTTTTCTTTTTTTCTCTGACCAAGAAAAACATTATTCTAATGATGTAGATATACTACATCCTTTTTTCCTAAAATAGTCAATCTGAGTATGAAATTTGGATGTCCAGTCCATCCCCAAACTAACGTCGTAAGGCCTTGGCGCTGCCACCAAGAGGTTCCAACTGAAACTCTTGCCACAAGGGTGAGATCACACCATCAGCATAAGTGTGATTATTGAGTTTCCTCCCAAAGGTATCACCAGACGTAAGGGTCAAGTCATTGGTTTAACTAGAAACTATAGGTCTTGAACAAGATTCATGGTAAGAAGGAATGATTGGTACCTATGTCTATTAATATGGCAGCTAGTAGTAGACACAGTCTGTACCTCAAATCATTACTAGATCCCCTAGGTCACACTCCTTAACCACATGCATCTAGTCCTTTCCCCTATCCTCAAGCTCCCAAAGCTTTGTGGGGACCACATTAGGGTGGTGGTTGTAACATGTCGAAATGGACAACACATTATACAGCTCTCGTATCTCTACTTCCACGTCTGCTGCCCTGTAGATTCATATGTCCTTATCACTTCCTCTTCCTAAAACATTTTACACACCCAGGTCTTTGAGACTGGCGTTAGTTTACTACTTTCTCACTACTAATAATAATTAGTTGTGTTTTCTCAGCGAACAAAAATTCAACCACAAAGGTTCTCCCAATCACCATTACATAAGTAGGAATGCATATATGAATAGTGCTAGCTCGGATGCCCCTCAACGCACCTTTCTCATAGGTCTGAGCCCTGAAGCACTGATCGTACTATATTCACCAAGTACCTGGGATGGTCGGTATGCCTCAATGAATAATCAGCTACAAACATGTCGTCCTGCCGAAGTTGTAGAATCTATTTGGAGCACTCACCCCTTAACTTTTTATGGCAAGAGACCCCTTCTTTAAATAAGGTTCTCATGCTTGTCCACTGAAAAAGTCACCTCTTTGCAAGATTAGGGGTAATTTAAACCCTGTCATCATCCTATTGAGCCATGTAGAAGGCTCTCTACCAAGATCACCATATGATCGAATGGTGCCCCAACTATATTGAAACTCAGTCACCTCTTTAAGACATTCATTAGATGCCTATGAGTTGGGCTCACCTCGAAACCAAATGGGCATCTGATGCTGAAACACATGTAAGTCACTATCTATACATGTTCCCTCTACCCAAACCACTGGTTGAACTGCTGACCAACGAGCAGTGATATAGCTGGCACACTAACCGAAGGTTCCATCTCAAGCAACGGTCCATGTACCAAAGCCTCATCAACATGTGGAACATCCTTATGGTCACAAACTGATAAAGTCTAGAATCTATGTTCACCATCTGATCTGATGGTGTCCCAACTAGAAAGAAAACTCTAGCCACATCCTCCAGCTAGTCCTATACTGCCTGGGGATCTATCTCACCTCGGAACCTCAGAGGCCACTGACACTAAAACTCTTGAAACACACTCAATTGGCATGCACTGTCTACTAGAGGGGCTGGTGGCAATAGCTTCCCAATGGGTAGTGGTGCTGCTGGTACACCACCCAAAGGTGGTAACATAGTAAGAGGGACCTACACCAGGGCCTCATCCCTTGGTGGGATACCATTGTGTACTCTATCAGGAATCAAAGCTGGCTGTCTACATGGTGGAATCCTGATAAGGAATAGGTGCTCCAAGTTCATTAAGTTATACCTGGTGAGCTGACTCCAATGAAACCAAAGAAAAAAATTTCAAAAACAAATGCAATCAGGGTTTTTGTGCACCGAGTCAGAAATCAGAATTCAGGGTCCTGGTGTATGTATATGTTGGCTTCTGCAACAACACTAGACTCCCAGAACTGAAAAACAACACTTAGAACACATAACACTATTGCTCCATTGAAAAGATCAAATTCCTAGTTCTTCGGCAGAACTGATTCCTATGATACCACATTGTCATGACCCGTCCCCCGGGGCCCATGGCGTGACTACCCCAAAGACTACCTTCTATAAGCTAGGGGTTGGAGACAAGCACCAGAAAGGTGTATCCCTTAATGATAAGGCATTTCCTTTAAACTTGTACAAACACACAAATCCAAGAGCACTAAAAGAGGCAACCACGAAGTAAACTGATGTAGTAAAAAGTATTATGAAAGTAATGGGGCCAAAATACAAGCCCAACAGGAAAGTAAAAGTACAACTAAAAAGATAAAAACATATCCTAGATCATTCACTGAGGATCCCACCTGAAGGGTAGGTATAGCTCAAGATCAGTAGTCCTATGTCACAACACATTAAATGGTCAACCTCTAAGATATATCCATTCCTATCTCCCTCAGCCTCAATCAATTTTGTTCTTCTTCTGTAGAAGACACAAGGTGATGGAGAATATCATGAAGGGGTGAGTATAACAATACTGAGTATGGGCCCAGAGATCCCTGATGGTCTCCCAGAGTTCCACAAAGAAAAAACCGCAATGAAATACCTCAATCACAATGAACGATGCAATCATCAACTCTACATAGGTATATTCCCAAAAAAATATCTATGTTATCAATATATACTCATCTCATACAGGAGGGAAGAATATAACAAAGGTAACTTCATGAACATAACACCACAAAGGTAAGAGTACCACCCAGGTAACATCACGAAGATAACTCCACGAAGGTAAAAGCACCACACAGGAAACACCACAAAGATATCACCATAGAGGTAAAATTACCACACATGTATCACTACAAAGATATCACCATGAAAGTAAAAGTACCACATATTTATCACCATGAAGGTAAAATACAAACCTCACACTAGGTATATAAGTAAAGCATAGAAGTACAAATGATTAGTTGAGAAGCTAGATAATTTTATTCTGTCAAGAGGTACTGTTGCTGACCATACAGAGTCTAACCCACATAGGATCGATAGGTACTAACCACCGAAATGATCTACATAGGATCCAAACCACCCATAGTCAATAGGTACTAACCCCCGCAATGACCCACACAGGATCTGACCCACACATGATCGGTATGCACTGACCCACACAGGATTGTTGAGCGCTGACCCACACAGGATCTGACCCACACAGGATCGGTATGTGCTGACCCACATAAGATCATTGTGCGCTGAACCACATAGGATCTTAGCCACATAGGATCTGTGCTGACCCACACAGGATCGCTCTGTACTATCCTCTATATGATCTGTCTCTAACCTCCGCCTCACTGCCAGCCATTGGATTCCCGCACATAGAACACTTGATTCAGGGAGAGACACTCCTCAACCCATTAGTTGTAATTAAACTACCATGATTCTCCAAGAAGAAGTATCCCAAAGGACTTCCATTTTGTAAGGGTTCCAATGCGACAGATGACGCATCAATCAGATGCATGGTCTGTGACTTATAAGCGTTTTAGTTCTGAGGGCCTGGATGGATTCAGATTTGATCCAACCCAGCCGTACTCCAACATTATCCAAAACTCATGTGGAGTATACCAAAAGGACCACCTCATCATAAGAGTTCTGACACTGTAGACATTTCATCAAACAGATGCCCAGTATGCTAGTTACACCCCTTTTGTAGAAATAGGGGTGGTCACACCTCGGTCTGGGCCGGCTCAGTCGGGCCCACTGGAATACGTCACTAGGACCACTTCCCAGAAGAGATACCAACACCACAGATGATGTGTCGAACATACACTTAGTTTTTAAGTTACGATCATTTCTTTATTTGGGGACCATTTCGGTCTGGTCCCGGTCCGACTCGTTCAGGCCGGCCTGATGCAATGGGTCTCGGGGTCCCTTTGACCCTGCTTAGGTCCAGCCCACTAAGGGTCGGCCTGGATTACTAGGTTTGGCCCTTTGGGGTCAGCCGAGTTTACTGGGTTCGGCCCGTCAGGGTCGGCCGAGTTCAGTTTGCGGGTTCGGGCCACAGTTGGTCGGGATCGCCGGGCCGCGGGCCGACCCAGCCTACTGGCAGGTCTGCCCCAAAAGGCTGCAGGTCTGGCATGTTTGGTGGGTTTGGTCCACTCGGCCGGCACATACCGGCTTGGTCTATCTAGAGGCGGACCATACCGCCCCACTGGACCCATGCTTGGAGTTCCGTTTTCCAGTCAATATTGTGCTGCCCCACCAAAATAAACTGGTCATCCATTTGTCCTACCGGGTGTCGCCAACGCGTCGTGGTGTGGATTGCACCGTACCTCCATGTCAGGGCCTATTGGCCACAGTCTCTTTCGTCGGCGCTGCCTGTGATAGCCACGGTTGTCCTGCGCAGCGGGCTTAGGCGGGCCTCCCTTGGCCGTCGCACGCTACCTTCCACCAGCCGTGGCTGGTTGCCAAGGGTCTCCTCCAGCCACCGCCTGCCACTTCCGACATGGCGCACCAGTGGTTTCATCCACGGGTCATCGGACGTGCTTCAGTGTCCATTCAAGATGCCGTATATGCCTCCGGCTCTTCAGTGCAGACGTTTTCATACCGTGACCTGCCATTTTGCATTTCCATCAAGTAGGAAATTGTTCCCTGAGGTTCACATCATGAACGAAGTGGAAGAGGGTCTCAGCCTTGTTCGCTTGGCCCACGCCCTCAGCATTAAGGTGACATCAAGTGGTGGAGGATTTAATTTATCAGAGGAAAATTTTAAAATAGACTCCATACCTCAAGATCATTGGAGAGAATTCGCGCTTGAGGGAGAGCTGACATTCATCGTTTCCAAAAGAATCCGCCAACACTGTCATTAAAAAATCACCCTTTGGTTCATGATTCAGTGTCACTTGCCACCGCCCATAGGAACCCGATCTTTCCTCCAAGTGATTGGCATCATGACACATTATCAGAACTTTGTCTCTTGGTGAATCTGTGCCAATAACTCTCCTCAAGATCTATATAAATATGAGGTGTAGCATGAGTAATGCCCGTGGAATTAATGAAGGTTCATTTAAAAGGAACCTTCCAAATTCCAATGCAGTTATTACAAAAAATATGAGGAGTCAAGCTATTTAATGGCTTCACACATCGTTCATCCCACCCCTACCGATTGTCCGTTGGAGAAATAGAAATGAGAGAAATAAAATAACTATGTTATTTTATTATTCTTTTAAAATTCCAAAAATATAACCTTTTCTCAATACCTACTACGGTCGAATTGAAGCCTTCCTTAAGTGAATCCTAGCACAACAGATTAAATGGTTCCCACATATTTTTAATCTAAGCATCAGTTCCAATGTAGGAAAATGCTGCCCGCGTGTTTACTGAATGTACCCGAAAAAACGTTCAGAAAATTATTAAAAGTCACCCTTGACTCACACCGGTCAAGGTTTGGAACTACCTATGGAGAAAAATCTCTCACAAGATTAATAGTACTCTTGGATTTTCAATCAGAGTTACCATTTAGAAGTTATATATTTTAGAATAAAATAATCGTCACTTAATTATTTTACTTACGGCCAAAAAATAACATTCAGTAGTGGCCCGCGCTAGCCAATGTAATTATCAGCCTAAGGAAAACATAACCTCAAATGTTTAGAGGTGGTCTTGGATTTTCAATCTGAGTTACTGTTGGTGAGTTATAAGAATTTTAAAAGTAAAATAATTTTACATAATTATTTTATTTACAGTTATGCCATTTTTGGGTTTTCTCTCTGGAGGCCTGCACTGACTAAGATAACATTGCACTTAGGGTAAACCGGCTATCCTTAATGCAATGGTACCCTCAGATTTATGATCCGAGAATCTATTTAAGAGTTCTTCCACTTTTTCAGAAAAACCACTCACGCACACTATTTTTAAACATAATACTTTTCGATGGATCATTATGGGCACTCCAGTCCTCAAAATTATGCACCGTCAGATATTATAGTCTCAAAATAATTCCATATAAAAAATAAAATAATTTATAAAGAAATGATGGGACATTACAAAAATATTCTTTAATATTTTATGATAAGTATAAATATCACAGCAATTAGCATAAAGATAATGCCTCTATATCTTTAATAAAAATATTACCACAACTAACTCCAAAACTGGATTTGGGTAATTTTTCTCAGGGATTTTCAATAGCTCTGAGGCATAATCTATCACCATATAATTTTTCATGAGAAAATACCCCATCACCTTATTGGATACATCATTGTAGATCACAATCCCTTCTCTACTAAAAGGTAGTGTGAGAAAAGGTGCACTGCCTATCCTTCCTTTTATCTCTTTGAAATTCTCTTCACATTCCTCCATCCATGCGAACATAACTCCTTTCTGAGTCATCTTGCTGAGTGAATTAATAACTGTGAAAAATATTTCACAAAATGTCGATAATATCCAGAAAAACTATGAAAAATTTCGATATTACTTACTATTTTTTGTCTCAATCAAATTTCGACAACATCTATTTTTGATGGATCCAAAGATATCCCATCTCTTGAGATTATGTGAACCAAAAATGAAACTTTCTGAATCCAAAATGCACACTTGGTAAATTTTTCATAAATAATCTCCTTTCTCAGGGTCTTTAGTAAACTTTTCTGGTGGTCTTTATGTTCTTCCTTGCTCTTAGAATAGAAAAGAATAATGTCTATAAAGACAACCAAATATTTATCAAGATAGTCTCTAAAGACTATATTCATTAGATCAATAAATATAGTAGGTGAATTGGTAAGACAAAAAGGCATCACTATAAATTCATAGTGTCCATACTATGTACAAAATTCCATTTTTGGTTTATCCTCCTTTTGATCCTTAATTGATGATATCCTAAATGAAGATAAATATCGGAAAAGTATTTAACTCCATTTAGTTGGTCAAATAAGTCATCAGTGCAAGGAAGAGGATATTTTTTCCTAATAGCGATGTTGTTATGTTCTTGATAATCAATGCAGAGTCTCATTGATCCATCATTCTTCTTAACAAATAGAACATGTTCCTTCCAATGTGATACACTAGGGAATATAAATCACTTATCAAGATTCTCTTGGAGTTACTTCTTTAATTCCTTCAACTCAATTTGGGACATTCTATAAGGTGTATTTGAAATTGGCATAGCACCAGTAATATTTTTATTAAAAACTAAACTTCAGGATTGGGTTGATGACCTGGGAATTAATCCAGAAAGACATCATCAAAATCACGTACAATCGGTGTATTCTTAATTGTGAGTTTCTCCCCAACAATTTGAGATAAATAACCACTATTTATAGTAATCAAGTCCTATAATATGGAATAAATTTCATTTGGAATGATACATTCATCATTACATTGATAAATGATCATAGATTGATCTGGAATATGAGATGTGACTTCCCTTCCTTGGGAATTTATATGAGATCCATATATATAAAGTCAATCCATTCCAAGAATAAAATAAAATTCCACTATAATAATTATCAAAAGATTTGTAGGAATCACTTTCCTAAAAATGTCAATCAGAGAATAATTATAAACTATTTATGACACTATTGTGCTATTAAGAATTGTCCCAACTAACTCATCATATAATTTTTGGGGTAATATGAAGATATCCTTATAATATTATTCCAAAATAAAAGAGTGAATAGATATAAAATAAAATAAAATATTTTATACTTTAGAGTGGATTTTAAGTGTACCTTTTACTACTTCTTTATCATATCCCACATCATCAATAGTTATTTCATGTGAATTTCCTTTATCTTTGGAATTAAGAGTTTGATGATGTGAATAATCATCAATAACCCTTGGATTAGGGAATTGATTGGAATAATTCCCCATTTCCTTGAACTTTTAGCATTGAAGTGTAGGAGGTGAATTTTGTGTAGCATTTTCTCTGTTCGCATCAATGGATATCTTTTTTTCCATCACTTTGGCATTAAACTACTCGAGGTAATTCTTTTCCACACATAAAAAGTTTACTATTACCATTAAGATAATTTCCTCCATCTTTATTTCTAAAGTTTGTGAATAAGAGAAAACTCATCTTATTTCCGGTGTGGTCTTTTCATTTTACTTTGAATTCCATTTTTATCTTCTAATAAAATCCATAGGACATATGGGTTACTCTAATCACTATCTCAAAATCAATATCACATCAAATGATTTCATCATATCTATTAATGCACCTTATGGCTAATGAACTTCAGATAATTGGTTTTAAGACAATAAAGAATAGATCAATTTTACTCTCAGGTTGGATGATAATTCCAGAAGAGTACCTTTTATGTCTTATAAAAATTTCTTCATAGGTACCAACAAATTCATCATGATTTTTCTAAAGTTCAAAGAACTCCACCATCATTGTTTGAAGAATATGAGTAAAGAACTTATTGAAGAATAAATTTTTGATCTCATCCGCTTCCATGGACTCAATTTCATACCTTTGAATCATATTATTAATACGATTCCACCATTTATTAGCTTCACCTTCTAAATGATTGACTACAAAGAGGAGTATATCATGATCACAACATTGCATTACTAAAAATATCGTTTTGGTGGTACTGATCTATTTTTATTCACTAATGGATGTGAACACCCACTTAAAGAAGGTGTATGCTACCTCATAAAGGACTCAATAGAATTTTCCACCCAACTTTTCTTACTTGTAATTCCTACATTATTCATTTCTTGAGAATGTTTTGTGAGCGTAGATATGAGATTTTTAATTACATCTCCCATAACATTTTTTCTCATGAAGACAATTATTTCATTGTCTGTTTCATTCAACATTAACATGGTTCTTTCATGTTCCATCCACTGACTAAAACCAAGAAGCATAGTGTGAGAAACAGTAATCCGAAAAGGAAAACCACATATTCAAGAATAAAATTATAATTTAGTAGAATTAAGGTTTTATCCTATGTTATTCATGGTCATTTCTAAACCACTAGGATTGTAACCTATACTTAAACATATCCTTAGGGTTCTCACTAAGGCTTTCTCATCCTAGTTTCCAAAGGTTAACTATATCTTTCCTCTAATACCAATTATAACTCTCATACTTTATATACATTGATATTACTTAAAAATTGATGTATATTCATTACAACATATAATAAAATCCATGAAAGGACTTTATTGGTAAATTTTCGTTAGAAATAATAACATATAATCAACTAGTTCATAAAACATCTACATTGTCTCCTGTTTATTTCTTCATAACTAGACACCTTTTTGAAAAATCATACTTATACCCTTATTCATGGACTAGGGAGAAGAAAAATATAAAGTGTGAGATCAAATGATCAGTATGGGAAAATAAGAGAAATGTAATATCATAATCATAAGAAAAAACAACATACCATTTGAAATTATTATACTATATATGAAAGATCTTGATATCATGTCATGGGATAAAAGTTTGTTAAAATTAATGGTCATAATCCCAAAATTCATAACATAAGACATCTAGTTTTGTAGAATCCACATAAGCATATAAAATAATTTCATATTAGTCAAGGATCATTGCCAAGACCATCATAGTAGACAAATCCCATTACTGAACAGGGTTTACAGGTCGCTCTAGCCCTGTATTACTGAACCATATTTTCTTTTTGTTCTAGACATGTCTATCTCATGAGATATAAACATTTACCCAATGCATTGGTGGTAGATATATGTCCCAACCATATCATAATAAAATCATTCTTATGTGTTCCACATAACCATAAATTATTCATCAATTCATAAACCAAGGAATAAAATGGGTTTCTTGAACATCATTCCATCATAACGTAATCTATGTAAAACAAATGGATTTCATAAATATAATTCCATCATAAACACAAGTAAAGACATCGTTCTGAAAATGACAAAAAATCATCTTCCATAACACATAATAAAAAATTCACCAATGGTTAAACATTACTTAAAACAATTTTAGAAGAATAGAAATAACATTACATATTTATGAATCATGGACATGGATGATAAATATACCCCAGTGAATACTTGCATATAAACAATATCAGATAATAATGAAATTGAATAATTATCCCTTACCTTATGTTTAATATCCTTTGTATATATCTGAACCTCATAAATAAATATTTAAATAATGAAATTGAATTATTTCAGAATCATAGTCATTTTTATGATAACATATATGATTATATTATCATCCTCTTATTAGTAACATTTCATTGTCACTTATTATTCAGATATTAACTGTTTTATGTTCTAATGTGTGTTTTTCAGATAAGTTCATGTTACACTTATTAGGTTATAGTTATAAAATTACAGAATGATATTAGTATAATATATATCATATTTATTTATTCCATTAATGGATATAATAATGGTTTAATTAAGATCATATAGAATGAATCTCATCAAATCGTGAAGATTGTAGGTCGTACGTACACACAAGCGACGATATCATACCCACAATTGTTAAATGGTATTTAAGTGGATGGTTTGTAATATTTAATAATTAGTATCATGTTATAATAATCATATATTGTTAATATTTACATTTTTATACCCATAAAAGTAAGGTGGTAGTGAAAAACAGATTACACCGTGACATAGAGGCGGTTAATCGTACACACACACACGCATGGTTATTTCATTTTTTTTTATGGATAGAAGGTGGAATATGGATGTTTCATAATTAAAATAAAATATAAGTATATGAGTGATAATTATGTTACTACTTTATAATGAATCATCTAATGAATTTGAAGTTGAATAAAGAAGACGTTTGAACAAATCGGTAGAAGAGATTACCTATTTATTGACGCGATTCCTCTAAATCTCTTTTTAGAGCACTAAATCTGGTCTTTGAAGATAACCAAAATCAATAGAATATAAATAGGGATGTTTGAAATGAAAACGGTTAGGATATGTATGATCTTGAAGGATCAAAGTGAAGTGGAGAGGTGAGGGAGGAAGTTCCCTTTTATAATTGAGGTGAGGGACACTTTTGCAAACTCCATACATAATAATTTATAATAACATGAAAACATACACAAAACCTCCAAAATGTCCCCATTTAGTAGATGATATTATATAGGGTTATAGTATAATCAAAAAATAAATGTTGGACAAGTATTTCTGTCAATTAAAAACTTATCTTTTTAATTAATACATAGTTATTCTATTTAATTTTTAACTACGGTAACATATAATTAAATATTAAAAGGGTGAAATATTGATTGTTTTAGCTAAAATAGACCATATATAATTATAATAGATCATTTTATCCCATATTATAATTATTATATAATTTTTTAAAAAAAATTAAGTATTTTTTAATTATTTATTAAAACATCAATTTGATAAACAAACAATCTTATCAATTTCGATAGTATTCATGTCGTTGATTTTAAAAAAATATTAATATAACAAGATAACATAGAAAACATTATTTTATTATATTTATTGGAGTTCAAGGTCATATATAAAATTTATTAGACATTTTAATTGTCACACCCCAGCTCTCGAGTGCCCAGAATCGGCCACACAGAGGATCGAATTCGGTTCAGGCTCTGAGAAACCAGCTACGTCTGAAAAATTCTTTAGTAAAAACCCATAACTAAAAATTTTAATCAAAAATAAAGAGTGAGAGTATAAATTCCTAGTAAGGGGTTAAAAAATAACATACTATACCCAAAATAACCTTTGAAATCATTCTTTAAAAGAAATTACATGAATCATTTTCTTAAAAGAGATGTAACACAAACATTATACCATGACAACTATTCTAAGAGATATAAGTGCACAATTTAAAACATGATAACATTAACATAATTCAATTAAGGAAATGCTCATTCTAGATAACAAACAAAAGAAACTTTATGTTGGAATGCAAGTACAAGATTAATAAATAAGTGTAATGCATAATTAGAGTTACGCTTAAAATAATAACATCAATTTCATCTTTTACACTGGTGTAACAAACACTGGCCGTAAAATCTCTGAATATTGTATAAATAATATTCCATAATTATACTCCTTGAATTATCATAATCATAAACTCTTGAACCTAGAATATTCTGCTAGTAGAATATTCCTATGGTTAATTAATTTTTCATAGTCATAATGAGTAAAATGAATATGCCAGACTGTGTCAAGGTCTCAGCCAAGACGTCTAATGATTAAGGATTCAGCCAAAATCCATAACTCATAATTAGGAAAGGCATCTGCCAATTCCACTTCTAGTTGTCTCATGACACTTACCGATGCATCGAGCGGCTATAGTGGGCCCCACCCGTCACATAATAAGTCCAATGCATTCCTCATACCTCTAAATCAAAGTGAGAACCCTACATTGATTTATTAAATTACATATCCCATATCAAGAAAAATGTATAAGTTACATGGTTTCTTATTTCAACTTTAATTTTTATTCATGGTGTCTCAGACCACCATGAAAAATCAAATCCTTAAACTCAGGAAAGGGTATAAAAGTTTAAATATTACAATCATTCACATTTATTCATGTGTAATGAGTTTGGAACAAAACTATGAATTATATGGTCAAGTCATTAATTGGTACATAAATTAAGAGTACCTGTGATTTCAACTAACACAAAAGAAATACCATCTTGATCACTTAAAACAACAAAGTCCATAACCATATTAATAAAGAACATTCATGATTAAATAAAAAGGTAAACTTAAAATAATAAATAAAGAGGTAAACTTATCATTTCATACGGTTTACTAAATACAAATTATCTCAAACATTTGTTATAAATAAGCCTTTGTTTACGACATTAAATATCAAAACACAAAATTATACGTCTCAACCTTCAACATTATCATTTTCTATAAAGGGTTAAGAGTAATGAGTTCCTATGAACATGAAGCCACAATCTTCCAATATCTATACTCAGGAACTAAGCACATTAAATGAAAAAATTTGGAAAACCATGATTAGGGTTTCATGTTGTGTAGATATTCATCCAACGGGGCATGAATAAAAATAGCGATTGGTCAAGCCAAAAACATTGGAAACGTATGTTTAGTTCTTTCTTCCAAAAACTTGGAACTTTATAAATAAAAATATGAATCAATGTTGGCATACATACACACGTACCCACGTACCTGATTATACACCAGGGGAATATGCAAGGTTGTCATTCTACATTAGTAGAACAATTGTAAATTAATTAAAACATGGTTTTCATTACTAAAGCACAATTATTGATTTTTTTTTTAAAAATAAATTATATTATTTGTGCTCATATATAAGAACATGCAAATATATGTAAAACAAGCCTACACAAAGCGACTCCATGCATTGTAGTCCTTTATTATCTCACAACTCAGACTTAAAAATCCTTGATCTAGGCTAACGAAGTTTATGAAAATCAGAGAGTCATGTATTTATACTTATATATATTTTCATATACACATGTATATATATAACCGATTACAAGTCTGAGGCATAAAATAAATTTCCATGGGTCGTCCATTCTTAGGGTCCTATAGTTTAAGATCTAGCAACCCTTGAAGAAAGAAATAACCTCAAACCGTAGGGAAATGTATCTAATATTACAAGTGTATATACAAATATACACAAAAATTAAAACAACACAATAAATACAAATATTACTCCCCTACCTTAACTCAAGGAGGAAGAGGGTCTCGGGAGGTGCTAAAAAACTTGGGGGACTTGGTGAGGTCCGCTATAGTCTTGGGTGCCAGAAACCAGGAGGTTCTTTGGATTCCTCGAATATATTTTATAACTAAACCTATACAATATATATATATATATATATATTTAAAAAAAGTTTCATTGGATCCGAGGCCACCATGGATTATAAAAATACTAGAGGAAGAGGTCTCTGTGGAAACCGTGAGAGAGAAGGGTCTGGCGGCTGTCATGGAAGAAGAAAAATAGTAGGAGAGAAGCGTATAGAGTGACTGGTTTAGGGCACACCATGGAGAAGAAGACAATGATTTGAGTAGAAAACTGGGTGGGATTTCAATGACCTGGATCAGATCTAACTTGGGATCAAGGCCTGGGATGCATTCTTTGTATTATTGAATGACTCGGATTAAGTCTCGATCTGATCAGACGACACAAGAACCTATTGAAGCTTCGCGGTTGCTGAATGCCGAAAGAGGGATCGTGATCAACCACCCTGATCACATGATATGATACCCGACGACCACGATCATGTTTTGCCTGAAAAATAGCTTCCCACATTGAAACGGGGAGGCACGCGTGTCTTCCTTATAAGCCTAAGCCTCCAATCCATAGTTCATAAATCACACAACACACACCTTGGGGGCCTTACACACGGGCTCCCGCTCCCCCGCAGGCCTCGGCCTACCCACACTCTCCGTGGCATGCGTCCATGTTGTGAGCTCATGCGCTTTCTCCCAAATCTCATGAGCACCTCTCGGGTGACCTATGCCTGAACTCGGGCTAGCCCACGCATGGGCTGAGGGATAGGCTCAACCACCTAGTGTGTGATGCCTCCCTCGACGCAACCATAAAAGGGCTGGCCCTAGCAGGCCTAAAATATTTTATATAAACTAACAAAAAAATAAACTCATGAGGGAAAATAAAACTATATAGAAATTCTCCTTTTATAAATGTCTTTTATTATAAGGTTAATGTTTGAAAATTAAACCTTGTCCTAAAGGTATTATCTAAGGTTGTCTATAAATACTAATCCTTTAACAATAAAATTTATAAACCGAATTATAATTCTTATACTAGTGTTGTAGTGGTCTAAAACCTAGTTTAATTAAAAATATAATTCAATTAAAAAGAATTTCAACATAGTTTAAGTCATTAAATGAAAATATTTACAACACACATGAATTAATTGCAACATGTTTTGAATTCCTTATTACATTTTAAAAACACCAATGTATAACTCAAAACATTTCATCATGTTCTCTTAAAGCTCAAGGTTAGGAGTAGTTTCATTATTTTTCAATTGTATAACCTAATTATTTGGAGGACTAATAAATACACATATGTTTTCAATTAATTAACCAATAGAGACAATGGATATATTTCTAACAGTTAGGATTCCATGGTCATTCGGGGAAGCGGTCAGATTATTACCGTATAAAACCAAGACTAAGATTTCCATAAAACTCAAAGGTGGAAAAATAGTTCTCATTGTACCATTGGTGCTTACTGTAGTCGTAGTGGATTTGGATGTTCTCATGTTCGTTATGATGGATACAAAGTAACATTATTACCTTCTTGGGGTTCTAGTTGTTTTGGGTGGTCTTCCTGTAATATTGATAGGATTTTTAATAAGTATATTTGGTGAGCTTGATTTTTCGTTTGATCTCGATGTATTGTAAACACTACGGTGTTATTATTTGAATAAAACTTCTTGTCTCCATTTCGTATGATTATTCCATTGCATCATATTATTATTTTTCTATAAGTGATATGTTTTTATTGGGTAATATAAAACATAAAAACATAGAAATTACCATTACATGAAACAAAAATTCTTGGGGTGTCACATTATTCCCCCATATAAATAATTGTGTCCTCGCAATTCCTTTCATATAACCACAAAAGAAACTCTATGATGTTCTAACCACTATCCCAATCTTAGAGGGTCCTCAGGTTCATTCAGCGGTAAACCCAAATGGATGATCAACTCCTCATGTTCTCTGATCCAGACACACCTTGGACAGAAGGGGTTTAACTCTTGCATCAAACACTCGAGCTTCTAGAGGAAAGCTCGAATGGTAGAATGTTTAGAAATATCCGAATGAACCAACTCACGAAGAACTCTCCGAACAATGTCTTGATTGAGAACAGTTAAGTCATAGACGTTGTTATAAAGGCTAAAGATGAGAAGTTGGTACATGTAAGCCGCATAAATATTTCCCTCCAAAGCTGCCTCTTGAAACCTTACTCTGGCCGTGTAGTTCCGACCTAGGGTGAAGAATAGGAAAATCCCTTCATGGTATTTTCCTCTTCGCCTATACTCGGCCAGTTGTGTTGTGGCTATGCAGTAGTAAATGGAAGAGTTCCCCTGATATTTGCGGAGACTTTTTGGACTGTTTGTGACTTCATATAGTTGTTTTCATGTTTTTTGAAGGTTTGTGAGTGGTAGATATTCCTCTTCATAGGTTTTGATCGTAATGATATCCAGTACCTCTATAGGGAGAGACAGTATATGGGTTTGTCCTTCTATCTAAAAATTCATTATGAAACATAACTTAGTAATACTCATTCAGTAGGTATAGCTGATTAAAGGGTAACAAAATAAAATATGATAAGTTATATTCTTATAAAATCACTAGTACATAAAATAAAGCAGGGCTAATGGTTTCCCCACGTTCCTAGTACAGGAATCCCCACTTCAAGTTCAAAATTCTCGATCTCCCAAAACCATATGCAACCTGAGTAATCAGGTTCGATATCATGGGTGCACATATCGTATCTCCATAGACAGACAAAAGGGGTGTATAGCTGAGAGACATCATTATACACCTAGTGTTTGTACACCCATCGGTTGGCTTCATATTCAAGAACTTTGAAATCAATCACTTGATCGTAATGGCCATAGGACATAACATGACACATAAATGCTATGTGGAGGTCTCCCACTACTACAGCTTCTTGGAAGTCCATGAGGGATTGGATTCCCTCCACTGCAGTGAAGCATCCAAAGATTCCCTCATAGTATTTTCCTCGTCGAATGTTGGATTGAAATTGGGCTTCCATCATAATGATGAAATCCAGGCTCGATCCCTGGTGGAGTAAATGTATTAGGGGAGAATTGGATATATCATAAATATGTTTTCATGTCATACGAATATGAGAAATGTTTACATAATTTTCATGGCTGGAAATTGAAATTATGGTTTCCAAGGCTTCATTGGGAAGGGACAGAAGGTTAGTACCTTCATTTTCCATATGA
This sequence comes from Viscum album, assembly GCA_963277665.1. NCBI lineage: Eukaryota > Viridiplantae > Streptophyta > Magnoliopsida > Santalales > Viscaceae > Viscum > Viscum album. The sequence goes on from OY728125.1 coordinate 506,732,929, forward strand.
AAATTAAGAAAACAATGTTCTTAGTATTTTTCATTAGTATTACTTAAGTATGTTTTTATTGTTCAATTATAGTTTTCTAGAGACATCTGAACTGAATCCTCTGATACCAACAGTCACACCCCAGCTCTTGAGTACCCGGAGACGGTTCCATACAGAGGATCAAATTCGGTTTAGGCTCTGAGAAACCAGCTACGTTTGAAAACATATTTAGTTAGAACCCATACCAGAAAATTTTAACAAAAACAATAGGGTGAGAATACGAATGCCCAGTAAGGGGTTTAAAAATAACATACTATACCCAAAATGACCTTTGAAATCATTCATTAAAAAAATTCCATAAAACGTTTTCTTAAAAGAGCTGTAACAAAAACATTATACAAAGACAACTGTTCTAAGAGATATAAGTGCACAATTTAATACATGATAACATTAACATAATTCAACTAAGGAAATACTCATTCAAGATAACAAACAAAATATATTTTATGTTGATATTCAAGTACAAGATTAATAACTAATTGTAATGCATAATAATAGTTATGCTTAAAATAATAACATCAATTCCATCTTTTACACTTGTGTAACATACACTGGCCATATAATCTCTAAATATTTCATAAATTATATGTGATACTTATACTCATTAAATTCTCATAATCATAAAATCTTTAACCAGGAATATTCCACTAGTCGAATATTCCTCTGGTTAATTAATTTTTCATAGTCATAATGAAGAAAATGCATATGTCGGACTGTGTCAAGGCCTTGTCCAAGATGTCTAATGATGCTTTGGCCAAAATCCATAACTCATAATTGTGAAAGGCCTCAGCCAATTCCACTGCTAGTTGTCTCGTGAGACCTACCGATGCATCGAGGGGATATAATGGGACCCACCCTTCACATAATAAGTCCAATGCATTTCTCATACTTCTAAATCAAAGTGCACACCACACTTTGATTTATTAAATTACATATCCCATATCAAGACAACTTTATATGTTACTTGGTTTCTTATTTCAACTTTAATTTTTATTCATGGTGTCTCAGACAACCTTGAACAATCAAATCCAGAAACTCTAGAAAGGGCATAAAAGTTTAAATATTACAATCATTCACATTTATGCATGTGTATTGAGTTTGGCACAAAACATTGAATTATGTGGTCAAGTCATTAATTGGTACATAAATTAAAAGTACATGTGATGTCAACTAACAAAAAAAAATACCATTTTGATATCATAAAATGACAAAGCCCATAACCATATTAATCAAGAACATTCATGATTAAATAAAAAGGTAAAATTGACATAATAAATAAAGTGGTAAATTTATCATTTCACACGGTTTACTAAAAACAAATTATATCAAACATTTCTTATAAATAATCCTTTGTTTACTACATTAAATATCAAAACAAAAAAGTATATGACTCAACCTTTAACATTTTCATTTTCTATAAACGGTGAAGAGTAATGAGTTCTTTTGTACATGAAGCCACAAGATTCCAATATCTATATTCATGAACTAAGCACATTAAACGAAAGAATTTTGAAAGAAATAATTAGGGTTTCATGTTGTGTATATATTCATCCAATGGGGAATACATAAAAATAGTGATTGGTTAAGCCAAAAACATATGAAACGTATTTTTAGTTCTTTCTTCGCAAACCATGGAACTTTATAAATAAAAATAGGAATCAAAGTTGGCATACATAAACATGTACCCATATACCCGATTACACCCCAGGGGCACATATAAGGTTCTAAATATATATTAGTTGGACACTTGTAAATTAATTAAAACATGTTTTTATTTACTAGTGGAAAATTATTGATTTTTTAAAAAAAATGAAATTATATTATGTGTTCTCATATATAAGAACAGACACAAATATATGTAAAACATTTCTACACAAAGTCACACCATGCATTGTAGTCCTTTATTATCTCACAACTCAAACTTAAAAATCCTTGATCTGGGCTAATGAAGCGTATGGAAATCAGAGAGTCGTGTATTTATACTTATATATATTTTCATATACACATGTATATATATAACTGATTACAAGTTTGAGGCATAAAATAAATTTTCATGGGTTGTCCGTACTTAGGGTCCTATAGCTTAAGATCTTGCAACCCTTGAAGAATGAAATAACCTCAAACCGTAGAGAAATGTATCTAATATTACACGTGTATATACATATATACACAAAAACTTAAAACCACACAAGAAAGACAAAGATTACTCCCCTACCTTAACTCGAGGAGGAAGAGGGGCTCGGGAGGTGCTGGAAAACTTGGAGGAGTTGTTGAGGTCTGTCACGACCCGCCCTCAGGGTCCGTGCCGTGACTACCCCAAGCCCGCCTTCCATAGGCCAGGGGCTGGCGACTAGCACCAAGGCGTAATTTTCGGTAAAAAGGGAAGGCATTGCCTTTGTAAAGTAAACAAACACCACCGAGTAAGCAAGCAGAAAGTAAACACTAAGTAAAAACAGAGTACAACTGAAAGTGCGGAAAAGTAAATGGGCCAGTATACAAACCCTAACTGAAAGTAAAGTACAACTCGAAAGGGAAAACAAAAAATGTAATGTAAAAGCTGCTACACCGAGCTGTCCACTGGAAATCCCACCTGAAGGGTGGGTACAGATAGCTCCATTGCTCCTCGGGTCCCGCCGTCCGCTCCGAACACGTCCTGGCCAGTGGTCCACCTCCAGGTACCGTCCTTCTCTGCAAGCCTCAGCCAAGATCAACGCTGTCCGTCGTCTGCAACCAACACAACGTAGTGCGGGCATAGCCCGTGTAGGGGTGAGTATAAGCTACTCAGTAGGGACCCCGAGACCCCCGAAGGTCTCCCAAAATCCACAACGGATAAACCAAAAAAGGAAGATACAAACACGATGTAATAACCGACACTGCTTAGGTATATGCCCATACATATACCAAAGTCATCAATTCCAATACGCTCCAACCTCCGAGCCCAAGTACAACTCAATCCACACAGGAAAGTAAAAGTATTCCAGACAGGAAAGCGAACGAAATCCACACAGGATAGCACAACACAATCCACACAGGATAGCAATAGGATTCGGCTCACACAGGTATACTTCTTCGAAAGACGATAAAGATGATCTCTGATCCATCTAAGTCGTCGGACCCACGAAGGATCGATAGGTAACTAACCCCCGCAAGACCCACACAGGATCGGGCCCACACAGGACCTGTAGGCGCTGGTTCACACAGGACCGCTGAGCGCAAAGACCCACACAGGATCGGGCCCACACAGGACCTGTAGTAATGATCCACGTAGGATCGCTGAGTGTTGTAGTCGTCGTCGAATCCACACAGGATCTCTGTACTGTCGTCGTCGCAGTCACAGTAGCAGTAGCAGTAACAGTCACAGTCGCAGTCGCAGCCAGCACTAGGGTTCCCGCACACAGCAAGCTCGTTCGGGAGGGTCCGCTCCACGAGCCGAGAGGCTGATACATCAACTGTCACAATGTCCAGATTTGATGTATCCAAAAGTTCCGTATCGTCAACAGGAACTCAACGCAACAGACGGAGCGTCGATCGGACGCCCGGTCTGAGAGTTATTGGCTTTTTCGTCCCTGGGGACCGGTTGGTTTTTAAGGAAAAACCAACCCGACCGTACTCCACCTACGTCCAAACCTTGGGCGGAGTATTCCAAAAGATCCGTCTCACTAAGAGGAACACAACAAAGCTGACGGCACGTCAATCGGACGTCCGTAGCTCAAGATATGAGCATTTCCACTCCGAAGGCCCGGTTGGTTTCGTGAACGAACCAACCCGGCCGAACTCAAAGTATTCCAAAACTTTGAGTGCAATATACCGAATCGACCGTATCGATCCAAGGATCGCATTTCCGCTGACGGTTCGTCAATCGGAGGTCCGTGGCTCAAGATATGGCCAAAATACCGAAGTCATTTCGAAAACGAGGGGTCCGGGTCCGGGCCTACCCGGCCCGACCCCCCTGGGTCGGCCCGAACCGGGTCTGACCCGGACCGGCCGGCGGCGGCGCGACCTGGCGCCGCTCAGTGCCACGCGCAGGGGGCAAGACCCCCGCCTCCTGTCTGGAGGCGCAGCTGAAGCCGCGCCTTTGAGAAAACCAGCCCCCCACGTGGGGGCCTGCTTTTGAGAAAACGGGGGGGGGGGGGGGGCTGCCCCCCCTTTGTGTAACCGGTCCCCCCCCCCCTCACGTGGGGGGGCCTTCTTGTGGCCAGCCGGGGGAATTAATTCCCCCGACACCTCTCTTCCGGCCGGCCCGACATGGCCGGCCGATCCTTCCTCAACAGGACCGGCAAGGCCGGTCCCCTTCCGGCTTCCGACACCGGCGGCCCGGCTAGCCTCTGGTCTTCCCGTTTCGCCGCAGCCCGGAACCGACCGCGGTGTTCGTTTTCCGGCGCGGTGTGACGGCACCGTGCCCCTCCGCCACAGCCCCGCTCCGGCCGCAGCGGCTTCGGTTCCCTTCGACGCGGCGCGACGGCGTCGCATTCATGGTAATCTTCCCGTGGCGCGGCGCGACGGCGCCGCACGATTATAGCCTTGGGATTCCCGCGTGGTGCGACGGCACCACGCCATCTCGTTCATCCACAAGGAAATAATAAAATTCAAGAACAAGGGAGGGGGGATTCGGCCGTGTTTGTGCGGTCCGGCCCCCTCCCTCTCGTTAGACGATAACATATAAATAAATATCCTCACGTTTGTCATGCTAGAACCAAGAACGAGAATAAATAATAAATCAACAACAACCCCTACTTTGGTTTCATGATCGATGATCGTCGAAGACTCGCGGAAGACAATGTCGCGGAGGTCGGGCATCGTGGTAAACATTCATCAAATCCGTTGACGAAGAGGTACTCCCGAAGAGGTACGTCGTTGGCGAATCTTCGTAAGCCGACGAAGGAAGTCCGAGGAGGAAGCGGTGTTGCCTTTCGTTGACACGGAAGACGTCGTCGATCTTCAGAACAACCGGCTATGAAGAAGAGAGGAGCGGCGTTCTTCGTCGGAGCTCGAAGGTTCTTCGCGTTCTTCGTCAAAGTTGAAGAAGAAGAAGGAGAACCCAATTTCTCTCAAGAATGCTAGAGAAATCTAACCAAATAAAATAAGCTAGAGTCTTATTTTATTCACACACTTAACAAATTGAATTTAAAAGGTTTGAAATTCAAATAAAATAACTCCAAATTAAATAACAAGTTGTCATGTCATTTAAAGAGGGGTTAAAGGGAGTTTTGAGAGAAGACGAAAAGTTAGGGTTCGTGTGGGCCCCACCACACTTAATCCTCTCAAGGGAGGTTAAGTGGGTGTGGGTCCCACCCCTAACTTCCTTTGAGAGGAGTTAACCAACAAGTTAAAAAAAAAAAAAGTGTTTCCACATTTTTATTTAACTTCTTATAATTCTCCCAAAACTAACTTTCGTCCCGCCTAAAACGCAACCTCAGAAATGGTCTCCTTAAGAGAATATCGGCACTGCGAGTTCATCGGTGTTCTCAGATTTCAATTCCGAGCACCGGGTCAAAAGTTAGAAATTCCCGCTCGTTCGTTCACTGAACGTACCCGAGCCAAACATCGGAAATTGATTCCGGGCACTCCGGGCCTCGGAATCAGGTGCCGTCAGAAACCGCGTTCTTGTAAAATTCCAAATAAAATTAAGAAAAAATTTCCCTTGAATTTTACGGGTCTTTACATTACTCCCACCTCAGGGCTTTACGTCCCCGTAAAGATACATCAAAAACTAGGGAAACAAATGAGGGTACTGAGCACGCATCTGAGCCTCCCGCTCCCATGTGCTCTCATGGAGGTTCCCGTACTGCCATCTGATGCGCACAAGAGGAATCGATCGCCCACGTAGGACCCACTCTTGTCGATCCTCTATCTCCACCGGGACCTCCGTAAAAGTCGCACCATCGTCAACATCAAGCTCCCCATGGTCAATTATGTGCGTCGGGTCATGCACGTATCTCCTCAGCTGAGATACGTGGAAGACGTCATGCACCCGGTGCAAATGAGGTGGTAGATCCAGGCGATAAGCCACCTCGCCAATCCTACTGAGGATCTGGAAGGGTCCGATGAAGCGCGGAGATAACTTGCCTCCTCGGCCAAATCTCCGTATACCACGTCGAGATGAGACCCGCAAGAAGACGTGGTCGCCATCCTCGAACTCTAGTGGCCTCCGCCTCCTGTCAGCGTATGACTTCTGCTGGCTCTGAGCTGTCCTCATCCGCTCCTGGATGACCTGGACCTTCTCTGTCGTGGCCTGGACCATCTCCGGTCCCACAAGTGCTGACTCCCCAGGGTCTGTCCAGCACAATGGAGATCTACAAGGTCGGTCGTACAACTCCTCGTACGGTGCCATCCCGATGGTGGAGTGGTATCTGTTGTTGTACACAAACTCCACCAAGGGTAGGTGGTCCTCCCAGCTGAGACCAAAGTCGAGGACACATGCACGGAGCATGTCCTCAAGAGTCTGAATGGTCCTCTCCGTATGACCATCCTTCTGAGGGTGAAAGGCTGTGCTCAGACGTAGCTGCGTCCCGAACGCCTCTTGTAACCCCTTCCAAAGCCGGGAAGAAAAGAGAGCATCTCGATCGGAGACGATAGATGATGGCACACCGTGGAGCCACACAATCTCCTGAACGTAGAGACGTCCCAAGCTCTCCACTGAGCCCTGCTCTCTGATGGGTAAGAAGTGTGCCGACTTGGTGAGTCGGTCAACAATCACCCAGATGGAGTCGTGACCTCTGGAAGTGCGTGGAAGTCCAGTCACGAAGTCCATAGATATGCCGTCCCACTTCCACTCCGGGACCTCCAAGGGCTGTACCAAGCCTGATGGTACCTGATGCTCTGCCTTCACCTGCTGGCAGGTGAGGCATCGAGAAACGAACTCTGCTACTGCCTTCTTCATGCTCGGCCACCAGTGCTGTCGTCTGAGGTCCTGGTACATCTTCGCCAGTCCAGGATGTACCGCCAAAGGAGAAGTGTGAAACTCTCTCAGCACTTCCTCTCGCAAAGCGACTGGTACCATGATACGTCCTCTGAAAAGGATGTCGTGCTCTGCTCCAAGGAAGAAACCATCAGGTGCCTATCCCGAGGATATCTGTGCACACCGTGTCTCACAGTCAGCGTCCTCACGTTGTGCCCCTCTAACCCGATGCAGTAGTGGAGGGGTGACTGTGGGAGACTGAAGGAAGGCTGCTCCATCTCTATCCACGAAGGAGATCTGCAAAGAGGCTAGCTGCTCCGTTGCCTCCTCAAGTATCTGAATGCCCGTCCTCCTGCTGAGGGCATCGGCTACCACGTTCCCCTTCCCAGGAGTATAGACTATCTCAAAGTAATAGTCCTGGAGGAACTCGAGCCATCGCCGCTATCTCAGGTTCAGGTCCTTCTGCGAGAAGATATACCTGAGATTCTGATGATCAGAAAAGACTGTAAAGCGTTAGCCCATCAGGTAATGTCGCCATGTCTTCAGAGCGAAGACCACTACTGCTAACTCCAGGTCATGGGTAGCGTAGTTCTGCTCATGCGGCCTCAACTGACGTGATCCATAGGTGATAACTGCCCAATCCTACATCAGAACACATCCGAGTCCGGTCCCTGATGCATCGAAGTAGACTACGTACCCTACTACCTCCTCAGGCAACCTCAAGATAGGTGCGCTGGTCAATCTCTGCCTCAGCTCTTGGAAGCTCTTCTGACATCTGTCTGACCACACAAAGGGTTTCCCCTTCTTCTTCAAAGCTGTGAGTGGTGCTGCAACTCTAGAGAAGTCTGCCAAGAATCTCCGATAGTATCCATCTAGCCCCAAGAAACTCCGAACCTCAGTCACGCTCCTGGGTGGCTCCCATGCAAACATAGCCTCGATTTTCACAGGATCCACTGCAACTCCCGCCTCAGAGATAACGTGTCTCAAGAAGTGGACCTCCCATATCCAGAACTGGCACTTCGAGAGCTTACCAAAAATTTGGTGCTCTCGGAGTGTGTCTAGTACAACTCGCAAGTGATAGGCGTGCTCCTCCTTAGTCGTAGAGTAAATCAGAATGTCGTCGATGAAGACCATGAAAAACTGATCAAGGTATGGCTGAAAGATCCTGTTCATGAGGGCCATGAACACTACTGGAGCATTGTTTATGCCAAAAGGCATAACCCAGAACTCATAGTGGCCATACCGACATCTGAAGGCCGTCTTCTGCACGTCCTCGTCTCTGACTCTGAGCTGATGATAGCCTGACCTGAGGTCTATCTTCAAGAACCACCGTGCTCCCTTGAGATGATCAAAGAGGTCATCAATCCTCGGTAGCGGATTCTTGTTCCTGAAATTCACCTGGTTCAGGCGAAGATAGTGAACACAAAGTTGCAAGCTGCCGTCCGCCTTCTTGGCGAACAATATCGGGGAAGCCCAGGGTGAAACACTGGGTCAGATGAACCCCTTTCCCTGCAAGTCCTTCAACTGTACCCGTAGCTCTCGAAGCTCGGCGGGGGCCATCCGATATGCTGGGGTGGATATCGGAGCTGTCCCGGGGTATAAGTCAATATAAAAGTCTACCTCTCTGCGAGGAGGTAGCCCTGGAACGTCGTCAGGAAAAACGTCCGCAAACTGATCCACCACTGCAGGAAAACCAGGACTCTGCACGTCAACTGCTCCAAGGATGAGGCTAGCCAACTGATGAGTAATGGGCTGTCCTCTCCTCCAAGGAAGTCTATCCTGTGCTGCAAAGGCTCCCTTCTCACCGGTGAAGGTGAACCTGCTCCCGTCGGTGCGTACACATCGCACCTTGCGCCTAAAACAGTCAATCTGCGCATGGACCGTAGATAGCCGATCCATGCCCAAGATGACATCGTAAGGCCTCGACGCTGCTACAAGAAGATCCCAGCCGAAGCTCTCGCCTCCTAGAGTAAGATCACACTGCCGGAACCAGTGCGTAATCGTCGAGTCTTCTCCCGTAGGAGTCTCTAGCAATATGGATCGAGCCAACGACTCTGTCGGAATCTTCGAGCTCCGAACAAGGGCAGCGTCTATGAAAGAGTGACTCGCTCATGTGTCTATAAGTACTGCATCAAGGGTGGAATAGACACGGATAGTACCTCGAATCATCTCGGGTGCGCCGTGGTCGTAGGCCTCTACTGCCTGGAGCTGTGCCTGTCTCTGCCCGCCTGCTCCCTGTGGTCGGGGTGGACCTCCTGGTGGTGGTGGTGGTAGAGCCTCAAAGAGTCGCCCACCACCGGCTGCTCGTCCAGCTCCTATGCCTCGTCCGCATCCTCTCTGCGGACCGCCACGGTCGACCCTCTGCCTCTGCCTCGGTGGTCCCTCAACTGTCTGCTACTCCTCGGCACGGCGGGTCGGGCAGTCACGAGCCACGTGGCCCTGCCAGCCACACGAGTAGCACTGTCTGCCTCTCGAAATACTGGATCCTCACTGTGTGCCCCGCACTGCTGAGCCAGTGTCCTGAGGTCGTCTGCCTGAAGTCTGGTCTACATGAACCCCTGAGTCATCCGTCGACTGCCTGCTGCAGATGACTCTGCCACGTGCCGCCCTGCGGTGGATCTCGGCACTGGTGTAGACTCAGCAAGGAAGCTCTCGATCAAAAGGGCCCGCTCCAGTACTCTTGTCTGAGTCGGTATGCTGAGGGAGATCAGCGATGCCATGATCTCGTGTCTCAAACCCTGCTCGAAGGTCCGGGCCCGGAAGAATGGGTCCCATACCATGTCGGTCGAGTAGCACGAGAGATCGGTAAATCTCACCGAGTACTGAGCGACCGTCATGCTGCCATGCCGCAGCTGAAGAAGCTCCTGGATACGCACTGCATGAAGGGTGGCTGGGACAAACTCCGAGCGGAAGAGGCTCTCAAAGTCCGTCCATAGAAGAGATGCCTCATCGTGCACCTGGATCATCAAGCTCCACCATCGTCCTGCTGCTGCGTGTAGTAGGCTCGCAGCGAGGATCACCATGAGGTCTGATGGTGTCCTCACTAGCCTAAAAACACGTACTACTGCCTCCAGCCAGTCCTCGGCTGCCTGGGGATCCGTCTCCCCGCGAAACCTGGGTGGTCGCTAGCGCTGAAACTCATGCAGTGCGCTGAGGCGACGTGCATCGTCAGCGGCTGGTGCTGGAAGTATCGGTGGCTCGACGGGTAGAGCTACCGCCGGTGCCACTACTGACAAAGGGCCCTAAACCGAAGCCTCGTCGCTCGGTGGGATGTCGTCACACTCGACTCTCGGAACCCTAGTTGGCTGCCGTCGTGGGGCCATCCTAAAAAGGAAACAGGTGCGCCAGGGTCAAAACAGTATACCTGGTGAGCTGATATAAAGTAATCACAAAGAAAACTTTGAAACACACATGCAATCAATGTTTTCGTGCATTAAGTCGGAAATCAGAAGTCAGGATCCTGGTGTACGGATACGTCGGCCGCCGCACCAACACTGGACTCCCTGGACTGATAACCACACTCAATACGCTAAACATTATTGCTTCACATAGAAAAGATCAGAGTTCGCGGTAGAACCGAACTCCTCTGATACCAATTTGTCACGACCCGCCCTCGGGGTCCGTGCCATGACTACCCCAAGCCCGCCTTCCATAGGCCTGGGGCTGGCGACTAGCACCAAGGCGTAATTCCCGGTAAAAAGGGAAGGCATTGCCTTTGTAAAGTAAAAAAACACCATAGAGTAAGCAAGAGGAAAGTAACACTACGTAAAAATAGAGTACAACTGAAAGTGAGGAAAAGTAAATGGGCCAGTATACAAACTCAAACTGAAAGTAAAGTACAACTCGAAAGGGAAAACAGCAACTGTAAAGTAAAAGCTGCTACACCGAGCTGTCCACTGGAAATCCCACCTGAAGGGTGGGTACAGATAGCTGCACTGCTCCTCGGGTCCTGTCGTCCGCTCCGAACACGTCCCGCCCAGTGGTCCACCTCCAGGTATCGTCCTGCTCTGCAAGCCTCAGCCAAGATCAACGCTGTCCGTCGTCTGAAACTAACACACCGTAGTGCGGGCATAGCCCGTGCAGGGGTGACTATAAGCTACTCAGTAGGGACCCCGAGACCCCCGAAGGTCTCCCAAAATCCACAACAGATAAACCAAAAAAGGAAGACACAAAAATGAAGTAACAACCGACACTACTTTGGTATATGCCCATACATATACCTAAGTCATCAATTCCAATACGCTCCAACCTCCGAGCCCAAGTACAACTCAGTCCACACAGGAAAGTAAACGTATTCCACACAGGAAAGCAAACAAAATCCACACAGGATAGCACAACACAATCCACACAGGATAGCAATAGGATTCAGGTCACACAGGTATACTTCTTCGAAAGATGATAAAGATGATCTCTGATCCATCTAAGTCGTCGGACCCACGAAGGATCGATAGGTAACTAACCCCCGCAAGACCCACACAGGATCGGGCCCACACAGGACCTGTAGGCGCTGGTTCACACAGGACCGCTGAGCGCAAAGTCCCACACAGGATCGGGCCCACACAGGACCTGTAGCACTGATCTACGTAGGATCGCTGAGTGCTGTAGTCCTCATCGAATCCACACAAGATCTCTGTACTGTCGTTGTCGCAGTCACAGTAGCAGTAGCAGTAACAGTCACAGTCGCAGTCACAGCTAGCAATAGGGTTCCCGCACACAACAAGCTCGTTCGGGAGGGTCCGCTCCACGAGCCGAGAGGCTGATAAATCAACTGTCACAAAGTCCAGAGTTGATGTATCCAAAAGTTCCGTATCGTCAACAGGAACTCAACGCAACAGACGGAGCGTCGATCGGACGCCCGGTCTGAGAGTTATTGGCCTTTTCGTCCCAGGGGCCCGGTTGGTTTTTAAGGCAAAACCAACCCGACCGTACTCCACCCGTGTCCAAACCTCGGGCGGAGTATGCCAAAAGATCCGTCTCACTAAGAGGAACACAACAAAGCTGACGGCACGTCAATCGGACGTCCGTAGCTCAAGATATGAGGGTTTCCGCTCCGAAGGCCCGGTTGGTTTCGTGAACGAACCAACCCGGCCGAACTCAAAGTATTCCGAAACTTTGAGTGCAATATACCTAATCGACCGTCCCGATCCAAGGATCGCATTGCCGCTGACGGTTCGTCAATCGGAGGTCCGTGGCTCAAGATATGGCCAAAAGACCGAAGTCATTTCGAAAACGGGGGGTCCGGGTCCGGGCCGACCCTGCCCGAACCAGGTCGACCCGACCCGGGTCCGACCCGGCGCGACGGCGCGGCCCGGCCGGCGGTGGCGCGGCCTGGCGCCGCTCGGTGCCATGCGCGGGGGGCAAGGACCCCGCCTCCTGTCTGGCGGTGCGGCTGAAGTCACGCCTTTGAGAAAACCGGCCCCCACGTGGGGGCCTGCTTTTGAGAAAACGGGGGGGGGGGGGGGGGGGGGCGCTGCCCTTCCTTTGTGTAACCGGTCCCCCCCTCACGTGGGGGGGCCTTCTCGTGGCCAGCCGGGGGAATTAATTCCCCCGGCACCTCTCTTCCGGCCGGCCCGACATGGCCGGCCGGTCCTTCCTCAACGAGACCGGCAAGGCCGGTCCCCTTCCGGCTTCCGACACAAGCGGCCCGGCTAGCCGCCGGTCTTCCCGTTTCGCCGTAGCCCGGAACCGACCACGGTGTTCATCGTCCGGCGCGGTGTGACAGCACCGCGCCCCTCCGCCATGGCCCCGCTCCGGCCGCGGCGCCTTCGGTTCCCTTCGACGCGGCGCGACGACGTCGCGTTCATGGTAATCTTCCTGTGGCGCGGCGCGACGGCGCCGCGCGATTATAGCCTTGCGATTCCCGCGTGGTGCGACAACACCACGCCATCTCATTCATCCACAAGGAAATAATAAAATTCAAGAACAAGGGAGGGGGGATTCAGCCGTGTTTGTGCGGTCCGACCCCTCCCTCTCGTTAGATGATAACATATAAATAAATATCCTCACGTTTGTCATGCTAGAACCAAGAACGAGAATAAATAATAAATCAACAACAACCCCTACTTCGGTTTCAAGATCGATGATCGTCGAAGACCCACGGAAGACAACGTCGCAGAGGTCGGGCGTCGCGGTAAACGTTCGTCAAATCCGTTGACAAAGAGGTACGCCCGAAGAGGTATGTCGTTGGCGAATCTTCGTAAGCCGACAAAGGAAGTCCGAGGAGGAAGTGGTGTTCCCTTTCTTTGACACGGAAGACGTCGTCGATCTTCAGAAACAACCAGCTACGAAGAAGAGAAGAGAGGCGTTCTTCGTCGGAGCTCGAAGGTTCTTCGCGTTCTTCATCAATGTTGAAGAAGAAGAAGAAGGAGAACCCAAATTCTCTCAAGAAGGATAGAGAAATATACCCAAATAAAAAAATCTAGAGTCTTATTTTATTCACACACTTAACAAATTGAATTTCAAAGGTTTGAAATTCAAATAAAATAACTCCAAATTAAATAACAAGTTGTCATGTCATTTAATAGGGGTTAAAGGGAGTTTTGAGAGAAGATGGAACGTTAGGGTTCGTGTGGGCCCCACCACACTTAATCCTCTCAAGGGAGGTTAAGTGGGTGTGGGTCCCACCCCTAACTTCCTTTGAGAGGAGTTAACCAACAAGTTAAAAAAAATAAAAAGTGTTTCCACATTTTTATTTACCTTCTTATAATTCTCTCAAAACTAACTTTCGTCTCGCCTAAAACGCAACCTCGGAAAAGGTCTCCTTAAGCGAATATCGGCGCTGCGAGTTCATCGTTGTCGTCAGATTTCAATTCCGAGCACCGGGTCAAAAGTTAGAAATTCCCGCTCGTTCGTCCACTGAACGTACCCGATCCAAACTTCGGAAATTGATTCCGGGCACTCCGGGCCTCGGAATCAGGTGCCGTCAGAAACCGCGTTCTTTTAAAATTCCAAAGAAAATTAAGAAAAAATTTCCCTTGAATTTTACGGGTCTTTACAAGGTCCGCTAAAGTTTTGGGTTGAAGGAACCGGGAGGTTCTATGGATTCCTCGGATGTATTTTATAACTAAACTTATACAATATATATATATATATTAATACAAGTTGTGTGGGATCTGAGGCCAGAATGGATTATAAAAATACCAGGGGAAGAGGTCTCTAAGAAAAATGTGAGAGATAAGGGTATGATGGATGTCACGGAAGAAAAAAAACAGTAGGAGAAAATGGTATAGGGTGACTGATACGGGGAATTCCGTGGAGAAGAAGACAACCATTTGAGTAGAAAACTGGGAGGGATTTCAATGGCCTAGATCAGATCTAACTTGGGATCAAGGTCCGGGATGCATCCATGGTATTTAAAGATATTGAATGGCTTGGATTAAGTCTAGATCTGATTGGACGACACAAAAACCCACTAAAGCATCGCAGTTGCTGAATTCCAAAAGCAGGATCAGGATCAACAACCCCAATCACATGCTATGATATCTGACAGTCGCATTCAAGTTTCTCCCAAAAAATTGCTTCCCACATCGAAACGGGGAGGTGCACACAACTTTCTTACAAGCCTAAGCCTCCAATCCATAGTTCAGAAATCACACAACACACACCTAGGGGTCCTTACACATGGGCTCCTACTCCCCAACATGCCTCGGCCTACCCACGCTCTCCATGGATTGCTCCCGCATTGTACACTCATGCGCTTGCTACCAAAGCTCCTCTACACCTCTCAAGTGACCTATGCCTGAACTTGGGCTGGCCTAGGCATGGGCTGAGGGCTAGGCTCGCCACCCTGCATGTGCTGCCTCCCTCGGCCCAGCCATTAAAGGGCTGTCCCTAGTGGGCCAATTTTTTTATATGAACTATCTAAAAAAATGAAATCTTGAGTTATAATAACACTATATAGAAATTATCCTTTTATACATGGTTTTTATTATAAGGTTAATGTTTGAAAATTAAACCTTGTCCTAAAGGTATTCTATAAGGTTGTCTATAAATACTAATCCTATAACATTAAAAGTTATAAAACGAATGATAATTCTTATACTAGTGTTGTAGTGGTCTAAAACTTAGTTTAATTAAATATATAATTAAATTAACAATGAATTTAAACATAATTTAAGATTTTAAATTAAAATATTTACAACACAGTTGAATTAATTGCAACATGTTTTGATTTCATTATTATATTTTAAAAACACCAATGTATAATTAAAAACATTTCATTATGTTCTCTTAAATCTCATGGTTAGGAGTAGTTTCATAATTTTTCAATTCCATAACCTAATTATTTAAAAGACTAATATATACACATATGTTTTCAATTAATAAACCAACATGGCCAACGGCTATATTTATAGCCTTTAGGATTCCATGGTCATTCGAGGGAAACAGTCAGATTATTAACATATAAAACCAAGCCTAAGAGTTCCATGAAACAAAAATGGAGGAAAATGATTCTCATTGTACCATTGGTGCTTAGTGTAGCTACAATGGCTTTGGCTGTTCTCATGTTCATTATGACAGATACAAAGGACCCTTATTACCTTCTTGAGGTTCGCGTTGTTTGGGGTGGTCTTCTTGTAATCTTGATAGGATTTTTAATAACTATCTTTGGTTAGCTTGATTTTCTATTTGATCTCAGTGTATTATAAACACTACGGTGTTATTATTTGAATAAAACTCCTTGTGTCCATTTCGTGTTCTTATTCCATTTCATATTATTATTATTTTTCCATAAGAGATAAGTTTTTTTGGTAATAGACAACATAAAAACAAAGATATTACCATTACATGAAACACAAATTCTTGGGGTGTCAGATAAATTATCCCAAATTATATTTACTTTACCATATTTAATAACATTATTTTATATTTCTCTAAATAAAATAACTAATACAATAGTATTGTGTAATTATTTAATATGATTATTTGTTGAATAAAAATTAAAAATAAAATAGGATGAGGAAGGTAAATATACTAGATATATGAAGAATACTTTTAGTCAAATTTATCTTCTAGAAAATCTAATATTTAAAATGTTATACTTATTAAATTATGAAGGTGACAAATTTAACATCACATTAAATAAAATAATATTAGTGTCATAATCCATTCTACAAGGCTCCAAATGTTCCATAAATCAAACCTTGGATGATTATGGTTGATATATACTCAACCAATAAGATTTTTTGAAGAGTGTGGATATTTTAATGGGTATGATTATATTAATAATAAATATATTAATAATAATTATATTACAAATTTTTCATTAATTAAATAATTTCTCTATCATTAATGTATAAGATATTAATGTAATTATTTATTTTATAAAAAATAAAAATAAATTACCATAATTATGGAAAATATCCTAGAATTAAAATGAGTACTAATAATCAAAATTATATTTGGTGTAACCTTTTATTACAAAGGACTTTTTTAATTAAAATTTGAGTGATACATATATAATATTTCTTTAAGTAGAATAACTTTAACGTCATAATCTAATCCAAGATGATTCAAATGGATAGAATTTCAACCCAAGGATTATTTAGATCGAAACAAAATCTTCCAAATATATTAATACAAATGTTTTACTAATTTTATAATAGTATTCTTATCCTTAGTTACCTGGAATACCCTTTTACCGTATTACTAAAATTTACCGAAGTTACTATTCATAATGCCGAAAAATATATTTAATTAATTTGGACCTACTGATTCCAAAGATGGAGTCCATTTTTCAAAATTCAAATCACATAAGTGGAAGTAATTAATTTAAAATTATTACCATTTTTAGAAACAGAGAATGAGTTTTAAAATCTAAAACATTGCAAAAGATTGGAATGGTTTTACATCCGAATTCAATGAAAAATTAATGCTAATGACATAAATTATATTGAATGATAAAAAATATTCTTTATATAATTTAAAACCATTAAATATTATAATTTAACCATATAATTATTTTTATGAAAAAAATTGTTTTCACATAAAATTTATTGTATTTTTACTATTTATAAAAACACGAAAGTTATCAGAAAAAATATCAAAAATTCTCCAAAAGTAAACTTTTATATAAAGAATCAAAATAACATGTTTATGTGGTCATATAAAAATTATTAATGTTTCAAAATCATAATTTAAAATGGGTTATCTATTCAAAGGTGTGAAATTTCCATTTTAAAAATAATATTGGTTTTTATTAATAAAATAGGGTTTATTCATACACTATGACTAAAATATCCATTGGATGAATATCAAAAATATTTTATTAAGTATATAACATATATATCTCATTAATTTCATTACCAATAGTAATTTACTCGAAAATAAAATATCTACCTAATTTATATTTTCATAAATAATTGATAGCCAATGAATACACAATGAATTTTCATAAGTTAGTTATATTTATTAATTCTATCATAACATCTAGGCTATAATAGTAATTTTATAATAAGGGCATCTCGCGGTTCGTTTAAAATCGTAATTTGATGTAATGAAAGCCACTAAAGAATTGAAATTATGTGAATAAAATATTTGATAAAAACATTCAGGTGTTACAGATATTCTTTTATGATTATGGGACAACCATATTACTCTTTTTACCCTTCCTACTAAAAACAATATCACTATGAATGTATATGTACGTCTTATCGTCTTCATGTTTCGGTATGAACTATTTCTCATCAATCCATTATTTTGATGGATATGAAGATGAATATAAAGGATGTAAATAATTAATATGGCATGATAATGATTCTATATTATTAATATACCTTCCAATTCTATACCATTTAACCATTAAGCGAATGATACTATCCCTCGTGTATATATACGACTTACTGTCCCCACGACGTGATGATATTCCTTCTCCACGTTAACCATTCAAGAATGACTATCGAGTATATAAAATAAATAAGCATGAAATATATGAAATAATAATTCTAATATAATTATATATTTATATATATTTCATTTACATGATTCCATTAAATATGATAAGATAATTGAAAGAGCATTCACGCGTACGTACGACCAACCGTCTCCAAGAACAATGTATTTCATTTCATATATCCATATATTATATATATTTATATAATGAATATATATGATATATGAATAATTTTTACATTATTTAAGTAAGTAAATCATGATCTAAGCAATCATATCAATAATAACAATTCAAAACACGTATGATAAACAAGGGGATTATTACCTATAACATTGCATTAACTTGTAAATGTCAATAAAATGGTAATTTAAAGTCATAAATGAATAATATATGATATCATAAATATTAATATGATTTAGGGATAAGTTAATAATAAGTTTAAAATCACTATATAGTAGTTTCAGACACGTGTGCATGTAATCAGACCTACGGTAAAGGAATTTTGGTCTCACCTTTATTTATGTGAGACACAAGCCTTATTGATTATGATATTTATGTATTCGTGTAATTTTCTTTCTTACATGGGGCATATGATTCTATTATTTATAAAGTGATGAATATTGATTTCACAATCTCTTATATATTTGGGATTATTTCTATTTAAGTCTTAGTTTGGGAATATTTATTATCCATCTACATGTGTTCTAAAAATATTTTCATAAAATGTTTTACTATTCTCTTATGGATATTTCAAATAAGTTTTACCCATTTTTGAATTTTTTACATCACGGTTAGAAAGGAATATTCCTATCATTTTCCAAATTAGGTACTTTATAACCTTTCTAGAATAATTATGAGTAGAATGAATTTTTTATCTTATATAGAATGAATAGAATATTATGCTTTTTATGAATCCTTATTACTGTGTAGATCCCCCTACAATATTACTAGGTTATTTTCAAATCGAAATATATATTTTTGTAATGAAATGAAAATTCCATATAAGTTTTTTAATTATATGGAATTATTACGAGACTTTGAAAATTGATGGCACACAATTCCAAGGCCTAGAGAGCCCAAAATGGAATTTTGAACTTTTTAAGGCACATTCACTAAATGTGTAGGTGGGAATTTATATATTTTGAAATGGTGCTCAGAATTGAAATCTAAGGGCACCGTTGAACTCACAATGCTGAGATTTGCTTAGGCCAAGCTTACCTTTGTTCATCAAAAAATCAGGCGGAAAATTTATTTTCTAGACCTTTGGAAAAATAATAATAAAATAACTAAATAAGTTATTTAATTCTCTTTCAAACCATTGAGGGATGGTGGTGGGGCCATAAGGTTGGTCATCCATTTAATGTTGGCCATCTGTTACACTTGCTTGAGTAACCGTTATGCTCGGGTAATTAATTGTTTCCTTAATTGCAGTTCATTTATGATCCACATTAATGAACCAAAAGTTAAACCCTTTAACTCTAAGACTTAATCAATCCTTTGGGATGGATTTTAGGAATGGGGGAGAAAACATTCACGTACTGCTGGAGATGTCTTCCTCCAATGATGAATGAAGATTTGATGATGCCATTGAGGATTCGATCTGGAGATCGACGAACGTTGATGATCATCTTTGAACAAAAGATTCTCCTCCTTCATTATTAGTTAATCGAATATGTTCAAGGTAGAGTAATTAATCTATTTAAGTGTTTAAAGATTCATCATACCTTGTTCTTGAATAATATGATGTATGCGGATAAATTGACTAACATGTTGATCCACGATTCTCTTGAATATGTGGGAGGTTCTTGCGGGGATTGATTTGGGTTAAAACTTTACCTAAATGTTGTTTTGATTTTTTCCCATGAAATTATGCTAACATTGAAGGTAGGAGCCAATATAAACAAGGCCCAGACCCTCCGCTGATCTTTGTTTGGTTTCATTATTCGTGGGTGATAGAGAAACATGGTGGAAAGGTGAAATTGAGGTTCACAAAGTGAAGGTGGAATCCTAGGAGGCCCATAGGTGTAGACATAAAACAAAAATAGACCATTGGAGTATCTTCGGTGGCCTGCGGAAGCACTCACCATCGTGACGGCGCCCACAGGCACCACATAGGAATGCGCCATAGCCAGATGGTCCATGGTGGGTAGAAAGTAATGGCGCCGATGTGCCATGCGGAGGGATGAGTGGCCCGCTCAGGCCGCTTGGCTGGAGCGTAACGGCCATATCTAGCCGGCCATTTCGGGAGACAGGCTGACGCCCAACTTGCACGCCATCTGGGAGAATCTTCCCGCATGTGTGTCAGGTTTCCATGTAGGCCATACCCGGCAGCCAGGACGAACCCATGAACTGTGCCAAACCCACAAGTCAGGCCGGATCCGCACCCCGGGCCTAACCCGACGGTCGAGCCAGACCCAACCAGTCCCTTTACATTAAATTAAACCTATCTCACTAACTGGGTGTCCAATTGAATCACTGTCAGTGGCATTGGGACCCTTGGGAAGAGACGGTCCTTTTGAGATACTCAAAATGGGTTTTGGATAAAGTTGGAGTGCCACCTAGTTGGATCGAACCTGAATCCAATCGGGGGCTCAGTACTAAAATGCCTATAATATTCAGACTTGGCATCTGATTGAAGCGATTTCTATTGAGTTGGAACCCTTATGATATGACGGTTCTTCGACTTATTTATTTTTGGGAGTTCGTGACAGTTGATGTATGACCGATGGATTGAGGTGCAGAATCTAAGAAACTCAAGAACACCAAGTACGGGAATCCTATGACTGGATATCAAGTGAAAACAACCCTTTGTAGATCGACATCAGAGCGACCGTATGTTGTTCAGTAAGAGCGCGACCCGACAAGGAACATCCTCAGAGTGGCCCATCATGGATCAACAACTTACAACCCTGTGTGGATCGACGACTTACAACCCTTTGTGGATCGGTGACTTATGAACATGTGTTGGTCGACGACATACGACCCTGTGTGGATCGACGACTTACAACCCTATGTTGATCAGTAATAGTGCAACCTGATGAGAACCAGCTTTATAGCAGCCCATCATGAATTGATGACTTACGACTCTGTGTGGATTAATGACTTACGACATTGTGTGGATCAGTGACTTACGACCCTATGTGGATCGGCAATAGAACGACTTCTTCATGGTTCAACAATGAAACTTCTCAATGGAATAAGATGATATAACTCATGAAAAATCATCTTTATTCCTATTCACTAATTTATATACCTGGTGTGAGCTGTCTTTTACATTCTACTTTGTGATTGAGATCATGCTTTGTGTATTTTCCTTTTTGGAATTCTAGGAGACCTTCGGGGGTCTCGGGGTCCCTACGGGGTATTGTTATACTCACCCCTGCATGGGCATCACCCGAAACATGTTGTGTCTTGTGCAGATGACATAAAATGTTGATAGAGATTTGGGAGAAAGGACTAAATGAGGTACAGATGTGAATGGTTGATGTGGAGATCCGTAGTGATGAGCTGTACATACCCTTCATGTAAGATCCTTGGCGGACAACCTCATGATCATTTTTTACTTTTTCTTGTACATTCTTTTTGTTGGGTTTGTATACTATCCAATTCCACTTCAGTTCACACATTAACATTCAGCAGTTATGCTATGTGGATTTCTCTTGTTCTGTACATGGTCTGTGTGTTTTCGGGTTTACCCATTTTAGGGATATGCCTTTCCGATCCTAGTCAACAACCCCTAACCTAGGGAAGGTGGGCTTAGGGTAGTCATGACATGAGCCCTGAGGGATGGGTTGTGACAAAGTTTATCAGAGGATTCAGTTCTACTGATGAACTAATACTCCAAAATTTTCAATGGGGAAATAGTGTTAAGTGTTTTGTGTATGGTTTTTAGTTCAGGGAATCCAGAGCTAGTGTAGTGGACATCGTATCTATACAATAGGACCCTAAATTATGATTTATTACTTGTCATAGGAATAAAATGATTGCGTGTGTTTTTGAAATGTTCTTTTCTTCTTTTGATCTCTTTTGAGTCACCTCACCAAGTACAACTTATTGACCATGATGCACCTGTTTCATTATAGGATTCCACCACATAGACAGCCAGCCATGATTCTAGTGAGAGATCATGATGAAATCCCACTGAGCAATCAGGCATCAGTGCATGACCCTCTAACAATGATGGTTCCTTCAGATGGTGTACCAGTAACACCACTACCCATAGGGCAAAAATTGCCACCAATCCTACCATCAGACAGTGCACACTGACTTAGCGCGCTGCAAGAGTCTGAGCAGTAGAGGCCTATGAGGTTTCGAGGTGAGACAGATCTGCATGCGACTGAGGACTGGATGGAGGTTGTAGCTAGAGTTTTCCACCTAGTTGGGACACCAGCATACCAGATGGTGTTCATAGTTATGAGTCTCTTCTAGGGAACAACAAGGATATGGTGGATCCTGACACTCTAGTTGCACGATGAGGCAACCCTCTCCTCGTTGGACTTAGAGGGCCTCTTTAAGGGGGATTTCGTTCTAGAAACTCTATGCTATATGCATATTGAGAAGCTACATCACATATAATAGGGTAGCCAGACAGTGGCCTAGTACTTGGAGAGATTTCATGACCTATATCTTTACTCCTCCGACATGGTACATAGACCTTTTCTCAAGGCCCAAACCTTTGAGCGGGGTCTCTGACTAGAGATTAGTGCATCGATGATATCACCGAACATCCTGACGTAGGATGGAGTCCTAGAGAGAGCGCTATTGGTGGAGAGATTCCTAGTTGAGTATACACTGATGATGGGAGCCACCACTTGACGATAGGCAGCTGAGTCATCTCTAGTAGGTGGTAGGAAGAAGACACAAAGGTCCAAGCGGGCCAGACCTTCTGGTGGATGAACCTAGTATATAGGGTCGGAGGTGCAAAGCTCACGAGATAAAAGAGGTGTGCAGAACAGAAGACTGTGCTACTCATGCGGTGGGTATGGTCACATGGCTCACGAATGCCTAAACCACTACACTAGTGATCAGTTGACGGTTGAGGGATCTCCAAGGTAGAGGTAGAGATTCGAGTAGTGAGGTCTCTAGGGTAGCTGACATGGCACAAGAGCTGGCCGTGCAGCAGGCGTTGGGAGGTGTTTGGGGGTTCTACCAGTACCACCTCTAGGTGGTCCACCCCGACCTCAGGGAGTATGTGGATATGGACGATCTCTACATCAGGCAGTTGAGGATTAATACCACAACACTCTAGAGATTATTCGAGGTACAGTCTATGTCTACTCCTCTC
Source organism: Viscum album (assembly GCA_963277665.1). Taxonomy (NCBI): domain Eukaryota; kingdom Viridiplantae; phylum Streptophyta; class Magnoliopsida; order Santalales; family Viscaceae; genus Viscum; species Viscum album. The sequence continues at coordinate 506,756,041 of OY728125.1, forward strand.
TACTTTATATTCATATAGACACATGTGGTAGTCAATATTTTATTGCCATGACTCTCATTCGGATCTCAGAGATTCTGATGGTGCCATTGGATTAGTCCTCGTGATTATAGAATCTTACGAGAGTGTATTCGATGATTACACAATGGTGAAGGCAGTGTGAGTATAATCTAGGAGGAAAGATTTTCAGTTGGGATCTCCTAGCCGCAGTGTTGAGGCCTTACCACGCCATCTTTGGTATAGACTATCTATCCACATTCCATGCTCAGATAGATTGTTTTAAGTGAAAAGTGTGGGTTTTTCACAAGGATGGGACTATGGTTTCCTTCACCAGAAATAACGGAACCTTTGAATCTCATGATGGACATTCTCAGAGGAGGGTGTAGAATATCACTCATTAGTTGGAAAGCCTTACCATCACATTAGTTGAAGAGAGGATTCTGAGATATCCTGTAATGGTGAAACAATATGATGATGTCTTTTTTAAGGATGTTGCAGGACTATCTCCTTGAAGAGAAATATACTTCTACATAAACCTGTACCCTAGGATTACACAAATATCTACACCAGCATATCGGATGGATCAGATGGAGCTTTGTGATTTGAGGGTATATCTTGAAGACTTACAGGTAAAGGGGTTCATAAGGCCTAGTGTTTCACCATGGGCAGCCCCGATTTTGTTTTGCAAGAAGGCTGACGAGAGTTTGAGTATTTTCATGTACTACTGGTGACTAAACTAGGTGATCGTGAAGAACAAGTATTTACTCTCGAGGATTGATGATCTATACGATCAGCTGAAGGGAGCTCGGTGGTTTTCAAAGATAGGCCTCAGATCAGGCTATCATCAGATCAGGGTACGAGAAGAGGATGTACCAAAGATGGCCTTCAGATGCCGGTATGGCCACTATGAGTTCTTGGTGATGCCTTTCGGGGTGACCAACACCCCATCAATGTTCATGAGACTCATGAACATGATCTTCTAGCCTTACCTTGATCACATCATTGTGGTCTTCATTGATGGCATCATGGTATACTCGGCGTTTGAGGAGGAGCACACCACACATCTACAGATAGTATTAGACACACTCCGAGGGCACCAAATTTATGTCATGCTATCTAAGTTACAATTCTAGATATGATAGGTACTCTTTCTGGGACATTTTATCTCATAGGATGGATTTGCAGTGGATCTGGAAAAGATAAAGGTAGTATTTGATTGGGAACCACCCAAGTGTGTGACTGAGGTGCATAGATTCTTGGGATGGCTGGTTACTACTGGAGATTTATACCTGACTATTCCAGAGTAGGAGCACCCTTTTCAAATTTTAAAAAGAAGGGAATCCTTTCTTGTGGATAGAGAGATGTCAGAAGAGTTTCTAGGAGCTGATGCGGAGACTGAAAGTGACCCCATCATGAGGCTACTAGAAGAAGGAATTGGGTATGTAGTCTACTGTGATGCATCTAAGATCAGAATATGATGTTTTATGATGAATGAGCGAGTGAGTATCATCAAGGGCTCAAGGGAGATGAGATAGCATGAGGATAACTGTGCTACCCATGACCCGGAGTTAGCAGTAGTTGTCTTTTACTTGAAAATGTGGCGACACTACTTGATGGGTGAATGATTTACTATCTACTCTGACCACAAGAGTCTCAGGTATATCTTCTCACCGAAGGAACTAAACCTGAGACATCAGAAATTTCTAGAGTTTCTACAGGACTATGATTTTGAGAAAGTGTACATTCCTTGGAATGGAAATGTAGTAGCAGACGCACTGAGTAGGAGGTCGGGATTACAGCTACTGAGCAAGGTGACATAACAACTAACCACATTGCAGATATCCTTTTTGGATAGTGATGAAGAAGCTTACCTTCAGTATATGGATGTCACTCCCCCACTCCTTTAGTGAGTTGAAGATGCACAACTTGGGGACACTCACTGCAAGGGCCAACATGCTCAGATATCCTCAGGACAAGCTCCTGGTTTATTTTCAAAAGGTGAGGACAACGTCATCCTTTTTAGAGGACGCACCATGGAACTAGTGATGTTTTGGGATGAGGGGCTAAGAGAGTTCCATACATACCCTCTGGTGGTACATCCTAGAGTGGAGTATCTGTACTAGGACCTCCGACATCAGTACTGGTGGTGAGAAATGGCGAATGAAGTGACAGATTTCGTTTCACGATGCATCACTTCCGAGCAAGTGAAGGCCGAACATCTGGTTCCAACAAGTTTATCACAACCACTAAAGGTTTCGAAATGATAGTTGGATGGAATATACATGGAATTCATGATAGGACTACCACATACATCCGAGGGCCATGATTCTATCTGGTTGATCGTTGACTGACTCACCATGTCGGCCCACTTCCTACCCATCTGAGAGCAAAGATCAGTAGAGGTCTTGGGATGCCTCTACATACAAGAGATAGTACAGCTTCACGGAGTACCATCAATGATCATCTCATATTGTGACACTCATTTATATCCCGGTTATGGGAGGGATTATAGGAGGAGTTCCGGACATAGCTACATTTTAGCACTACCATTCATCCTTAAATAGATGGTTATATGGACCAGACCATACAGACACTTGAGGACATGCTTTGTAACATCCCTCCCCTACATCATTGGCTTGAGGAGGCGGTGAGGTATACTTGGCCTTAAGAGACATTCCCAAGGTGCCCAAGGCTGTCAATAAATTCCAAGGGCTTCATGAAAAAATTGGTAAATGATTTTCCCTTAAAACAAAACCAACTAAACCATAGACTATCAACCACTAAATGATTCATGTCAATAAAAACATTCAAGCATGTATTCCGAAAGTTCAACCAAGTTTTTCCACAATGCAACCCAAAACCGATACAACCAATACCATATCAGATTACTATGCAGAAGACTCAAAAAAAGACCCAAAATAAGCCAATATACACTCCATGGCTTCACACCAAGATCAATGCTCCAAGCTCTACCCATACATCACGATGCACCACTAAAGGATGGTGATGCCTTACCTTTTCCCACGTCACGATACACAACATCTGAAAAGACACCAACATACCAAAGCAGGGGGTGAGTGCAACTACTCAATAGGATTTCACTAAATGACTTCCCCACCCATGTCACTAGGAAAAAACCGTTAGCACATTTATATAAAACAATTTATATAAAATAATCACAACTGCATCCATTACCACAAACCAAACACACCCTTACAAAGCTATCTTACCCAAACCAAGTAAACTAAGGGAAATCCAAACAATCATTCCATAAGCCAAACATGCCACACAAGGAAGCCAAACCAACCATGCCACAAGACAATTACCTTTTGCATATTTCACTCACAAGCCCCATCTACAAACATCACCAACCAAGCACACAACATATCATAGTGGAACTTACCATCCAACCCATTCATTACCCATCCACTCAAGTGGTACTTCCTGCCCACTTGCTTTTGATGGTGGCCCTTCCGTCTACTATCCATCCCCTTTTTATAGTGGTACTTCTCGCCAAATTCCACACAACATTCAAACAAGCCAACAAAACCGAGAATATAACCCATCAAGGCCACAACAACATGAAATCAACCATTTCCATTACATGCTAATCCACTTCAATAAATCAAACATTTATTAAAGACACCATTTATCCATTTTCTATGCCAAACCCAATTTCAATAAAACAACCCTTTTTATTGAAAACATTTTCTCAGTTCATCGAAATCAACCCACAAAACAACTCAGTTTAAAATCCCATTTTAAAATCACATCAAGAGCATTTCTCCATGAGCCCCGTTCTCCCAAAAATCCCCCAAACCATTACCAAATGGATTTCCATCCGATTTCGCACATCAACAAAACAATTAATTTTTTTAAGCAACACAAATTAATTGTAACCAAACCACTAGTTCTCACCAAGTGGAGTTGAGAGAGAATCCACCTACCTTTAGGGTTCCCGAGAAATCGACCCATAAGAAATCGCACCTCAAATACAACAAAAGCACCACCAAAACCTCTGTAGATCCCCTTACCTAACTTCCACAAGCCTTAAAATTAACATTCAATGAAACCACAACCCTAGAGAAACACAAAATGGGTGTAGATCTAGAAAACTGAGAGAGAGGGAGATGTAGATCTAGAGGAAAATGCAATGAACCTGAGAGGAGAGACTTACCCAGGAGAAACCACCTTCAATCCACAAAGAAACCTCTTCAAAATGCTTCCAAAAAGAGGGGGAGTGCACCCTAAACCCCTGATAACCCGAAATCCCAAGTGGGGCTCAAGTGGGAGATAATTTTGTGAGGAATGAGGCATGACCATGTGAACCCGGATTTAAAAACCCTACTTTTAAGTGGCCGCACGGTTAGCCCTTATGGTTTGGAAAACCATGCGCTAACCGTGCGCCCACTACTGCCTCGAGAGCAAGGGTCCGCACAGTTGCCTCACACAATTTGGAAAACCATGCACATGCCTTGCAAAGCCTACTGTGCCCCCCTGCACAATTTCCTTGAGAACCCATATGATTTCTTCTATCCGTTCTCAAACCGTGCTTACTAAGAAAAGCCTCCAAAATTATTCAAAACCATTCCAGAAAGTCCCAACCTCTTCTCAACTCATCCCATGCACTTTAAACACATAAAATTCATAAACAAAGGCCACATACCTCAAACCGGGGGTACTATATTCTCACCACCATTGGAATTTCCATCCCCGAAAAGTAGTGAACTAGCCCTTTGCCGAAAGATCTCGAGCCATTGCGTGACCATTTCATTCTCCCGCTCCCAAGCCACCTCTTGGATCTGGATATGCTTCCAAAAAACCCAAAACAGACCGCTGCTTTTACCCCGAAAGACATTCTCTTACCTATCCACAACCCGCACTGGAACTTGCAAAAACAAAGCATCCAGCTCTATCTCAACATAATCCCATTGAATAACATGGCCCATATCTGGATGATACTTTTTCAACTACGACACATGAAACCCATTGTGCACCACACTGAACCTAGGTGGAAAATCCAAATGATAAGCCACCTCACCAACCTAATCAAGAATTTTAGAAGGTCCAATATACCTTGGAGATAACTTTCCCTACTTCCCAAAAAAACGATGTCCCAACCTAGGGGAGATCCCCATGAAAACAAGATCACTCACCTCGAACAACAACGACCGTCGATGATGATCGACATATGATTTATGAAGACTCTGAGCCATCTCTATTCTCTTCTTGTTTAACCTAATCTTTTCCTTCGTCTCCTAGACAAGGCTCAGTCCAACCATCGAGGACTTACCTGTTTCCACCCAACATAGTGGAGAATGACATGGCCGCCCATAAAACGCTTCAAATGGAGCCATATGTATGGATTCCTGATAACAATTATTGTACGAGAAATCAACCAATGACAAGTGATCCTCCCACAAGCCACCAAAATCCATGACACAAGCCCGCAACATATCCTCCAAAGTTTGTATCATCCTCTCAGATTGAGCATCCGTCTGAGGGTGATACACTGTGCTCATATTCAACTATGTCCCAAGGGATTACTGCCAGGATTTCCAAAAACAAGATGTAATCCTCGGATATCTATCTGATATAATCAAAACTGGAATGCCATGCCTCTTTACCACCTCCTAGATATTGATTTTGGACAGATCCTCAACTGTATGAGATTCACGAATTGGGATGAAATGGGATGACTTCGTTAGCTGATCCACTATCACCCAAATGGGATCGTGCTTCCTAACCATTCTTGGGAGACCTGTGACAAAATCCATCGCTATTTGCTCCCACTTCCAAAAAGGGAATGGTAAAGACTGAAACATTCCAACTGACCTCTGATGCTCTGCCTTGACCTGATCGTAAGTCAAGTATCTTGAAACAAACTCAGCCACACTTATTTTCATACCAGCCCACCAGAACTACGATTCCAATTCTTTATAATTATTTTGAATTCTAGGATGAACAACCCCCCTGAAATGATGATACACCCAGATAAGATCCTCTTGAAATGCAACTGGTATAACCATATGATTCCAAAAACACCAAACTGAATCTCCATTTAGTTGCCAACCCTCAACGGTCTCCCCACTATTGAGTTTTGACCTCATGGTCACACACTCAGAATCAGATCTTTGTGCCACTTTAACTAGTGCCACTAAGTTAAGAATCAATAAGACCGGAAAGAAGAATGATCCATCTCCCTAGTCCTCACATTCTGATGGCATGTTAGCTATAACCAACATCACCTACCATTGTACGGATGCCTGTTTCACCACCTGAGCATATGATTTCTTACTTAATGCATCCACCACCAAATTTCTCTTACCCAGTGTGTACATACAGTCAAAATAAAACATCTGGAGATATTCCATCCATATCCTTTTCCTCAAGTTCAAATTACTTTTTGAGAAAATGTTCTTCAAACTCTTATGATATGTATATACTGTGAATTTCTCAATGAAGAGATAATGATGCCACACTTTCAAAGCATGGACCACTACTTCCAGTCCCAAATAATGAGTTGGGTAGTTATTATCATGCACCCTCAACTACCATGATCCATACACAACCACATTATTCCCTTTCATGAGAACGCACCCCAACCCTGATCCCGATGCATCGAAACAAAAAACGTACCCTCTTCCTGGTTCTAGAAAAACCAAGATTGGTGCTGATGTAAGGTGACCCTTTAGCTCTTCGAAACACTGCTTAAACTGTTCATTCCACTAGAATGGAACATTATTTCTTGTCAAAGCTCTCCTCAGCAAAAACAAACGTGATAATCATGAACAAAATGCTAATAATACCCAGCTAGACCGAATAAACTCCATACCTCACACTCATTATTTAGCAGTTTCCATGAGATAACAGCCTCTATCTTTTCTAGATCCACTGAAACGCCCCTTTCAAAAATCACATGGCCTCGAAAATGGACTTCATGTATCCAAAAGTCACACTTTGACAATTTGGAATACAACCGATGATTCCTCAAGATCCCCAGCACTGTCGCCAAGTGCTGCTCATGCTCTAGCCTTTTCTTAGAATACACCGGAATATCGTCTACAAAAACCACCACAAATGAATCCAGATATCTCTGAAATATATGATTCATCAATTCCATGAACACCGCTGGTGCATTCATTAGACCAAAGGGAATAACGACAAATTCATAATGAACATATCTACTTTTGGAAGTTGTTTTAGTGATATCGTCCTTTCTGACCCACAATTGATGATATCCTGACCTCAGGTCGATCTTGGAGAACCACTGGGCTCCCCTCAACTGGTCGAAAAAATCATCAATTCATGGAAGTGGATATTTTTTCTTTACTGTAACTTGGTTAAGTCAATTATAATAAACACAGAGCCTCAAAGATCCATCTCCCTTTTTCACAATCAACACCGTCACTGCCCACAGATATGTGCAAGGCTAGATAAAACCATTTTTTTCTATCTCTTCCAATTGTACTTTCAATTCCTGCAATTTATTAGGTGCCATCTGGTAAGAAGGAAGTGAGATAGGATTGGTCCCCAAAAAAAGATCAATCGTAAACTCCACTTACCTTAAGAGATGTAACCCAGAGAATTCATCGGGGAAAACATCCATGAAATGATCCACCAATGCCAGAAAAACACTCTGCTCAACACCCTCCACCAATTCCAACAACAACACCGCCAACTGATATGGTAACATGCCCACTTCTGGTGCCAACAAACCCTTTTCACCCTGCCTTTCATGCCTCTCTCCTCTAAAGAGATGTCTAACGCCATCGTGTGTCATAAAAGCCACTGTCCACACATTACAGTTGATGTGGTCCTTTAATGCCACCTGCTAATCCATTCCCAGGATTAAATCATACCCATCAATCTCAAGCACTGAGAAATTCCACATCAACTCAACCTCTCCCACAATGTTACGACACGCTCTACACAAGAAGTCTTGACACTCCCTTTGACCCAGAAGAGTTTTATGTTTCAAAACTGAAGGCATCATTTATACCCTTAAACCCAGTGACTGAACCACACGTGCAGAAATAAAAGAGTGTGAGGCACCTGTATCAAACAACAATTGCATCAAGGTAAAATTTAAAATAATAGTACCTCGCACCGTGGATGGTCCCGACTGATCATCCACCACAACCTGCTCAGCTCCGAACAATACCTTGGTTGCCACAATTTGCTCTTTATTTCCCTTCTGAGGAGTTGTGATGTTCTGAGAATCACCATAACTGGCTTTTCTCTATAGACGATGGGTATGCTACTGTCCCCGTCCCATCGATGCATACGACGTCTACGATCCCCGAGGAGTGTCATGCGCACCTGACCTTGGGGAACTCTGACAATAATGATACAGATTCCCCATATTCTTACAATTGTGACATGCTCGATGTTTTTCCATACAATCCCACTTGATGTGTGACGTAGATCCACACTAAAAACATCCTGGCTTGCTTTGGGGATTCAGAGGAAGATTTACTGATCCTACCGTCAGATTATGTGCCATACTACCGCCCTAGAAATAAGTGTCCCTCCTCCGCTTAAACCCAACATTAGAGTTCCTACTATTCCCCATGGGTACCACCATGCTTCCTCCACCAAGAGCCCCCAATAGATCCCGCTCAGCCACCGATGCTCGATTCACCATCTCTGTGTAATCACCAATACACAACATTGCAAGTTTTGAATAGATCTCTTTCCTTAACCTTGCTTTGAAGATACTTGCCTTCAACGATGTGATACCCACCACCTTGGGTGAAAAATGCACTAAGCTCATAAACTTAGCTATATACTCCATCACATACATATTCTCTTGCATCAGACTAAAGAAATCAGTTGTTCGCTGAATTCTGAACATATGTGGGTAGAATTGTTTATTAAAAAATTCCTCAAAGCCTTCCCATGTCATACCCTGGTTCTTCCCCGCTTGGACTACCAACTTCCACCACTGAAGTCCAAGATCTTCCAACATATACATGGAAAATTTCACTTTTAACTGTATCGGTCTTCCCAAGAATTTGAAGATCTGTTCATTCTGGACTGCCACGCCTCTGCCCTTTCTGGGTCCAAATCACACCTAAAGATGGGTGGATCCTGCCTTTGAAACTGAGCCAAATAATCAACATGCTTTGGCTCTTTCTCTATATTCACACTTCCCACAGCTTGGAAAGCTTGCACTATGCTCTGGACTAAGTACTAGTTCACCTGGGGCTCAGGTGCAACCATGTGCTCATCATCCACTTTCAGTTGGTCTCTTCGACACCTACCCGGTTCCATTTCTATAAATATAAAACAAACAACCTTGAGTCTCACATCCGTAGACATCAATAATTTCCCTTTCAAATCGCATTACACAACACTATCACAATGAGGCTTTCCACCTTTTTCACATTTTCCATGTTTTACCATTTTAGAAAATCCAACGATTTTCAAAATACCACCAGCTTCCATGTTTCAAATCCTTATGTTTTGAAACCCAATTCAGATTTTCAAAATCCACACATTCATATCACAAAATAAATCATTATACACCAATGAAATATGAATCCTAGAGGGATGTCATTTCCACCATACATTCCATGCTCATCTCATTGGCTACACCCACGACAATGAGATATTCAATGCCTATAAGTGTCTCCGACCACTTATGTACCCAACTCCCTGGTAACTTAAAGTTCAGTATAAAAGGGTTAGCTTCGTCCTTTTATGATATACATTCCATGTTACAACATTACTATGGCTTTCAACCATCCCAAATCAAGGAATATACCACAAATAATGTCAACTCAAAATCTGAGAATCAACTCCAAAGGACCGAACAAGCTGATACCACTTGTAACACCCCACCCCAACCTCATTGGATTGAGGAGGCGGTGAGGGTTACTTGGCTTTAAGTGACATTCCCAAGGGGCCAAAGGCTGGAAATAAATGCTGAGGGCTTCGAGAAAAAATTATGGAACGATTTTCCCTTAAGACGAAACCTACCCAACCATCCACCATCAACCACTAAATGATGCATGCCAATCAAAACATTCATGCATGTATTCCCAAAGGTCAACCAAGTTGTTCCACAATACAAATAAAAACTGATAGAACCAATACCAAATTAGAGTACTATGCAGAAGACTCAACAAAAGACACAAAATATGCCAATACACACTCCATGGCTCCACACCAAGCTCCATGCTCCAAGATCCACCCAGACATCATGATGCACCACTAATGGAGGGTGATGCATTACCTTTTCCTACATCATAATACACAACATCTGAAAAGACACAAATGTGACAATGAAGAGGGTGAGTAAAGCTACTCAGTAGGATTTCCCCAAATGAATTCGCTACACACACCACTAGGATAAAACCGTTAGCACATTTATATAAAAGATTTTATATAAAATAATCACAAGTGCATCCACTACCACAAGCCAAACACACCCTTACCAATACATCTTACCCAAACCAAGTAAAACCAAGGAAATCAAAAAAATCATGTTGTAATCCAAACATGATACACAAGGAAGCAAAATCAACCATGCCACACGCCGATTACCTTTTTCATATTTCACTCACAAGCCCCATATACAAACATCACCAACCATGAACACAATATATCATGGTGGCACTTCCTATCCAACCCATTAACTACCCATCCACTCAAGTGGTACTTCCCGCCCACTTTATTTTGATGGTGGAAATTCCATCCACTATCCATCCCCTTTTTATAGTGGTACTTCTCTCCCACTTCCACATAACATTCAAAAAATCCAACACAACCGAGCATATAACCCATCATGGACCCAACAACATGAAATCAACCATTTCCATTACATGACAATCCACTTCAATAAATCAAAAATTTATTGAAAGCACACTTTAACCATTTTCCATTACAAACCCCAATTCAATAAAACTACCATTTTTATTGAAAACATTTTCTCAGTTCATCTAAATCAACCCACAAAACAACTCAGTTTAAAATAGAATTTTAAAATCACATCAAGAGCATTACGCCACAAGCCCCTTTTCCCCAAAAATCTCCCAAACCATTGCCAAAGGGATTTCCATCCAATTTCGCACATCAAAAACACAATTAATTTTTTTTTTAAAAAAATAAATTAATTTTAACCGAACCACTAGTTCTAACCAAGTGGAGTTGAGAGAGAATCCACCTACCTTTAGGGTTCCCGCGAAATTTCCCGATAAGTAATCGCACCTCAAATCCGGAAAACGCACCACAAAACACCTCTAGACCCCATTAACTAACATAAAAAAGAATTAAAAATTAATATACAAGGCAACCATAACCCTAGATCTACACACAACGGGTGTGGATCTAGAAAACCGAGAGACATGGAGATGTAGATCTAGAGGAAAACACAAGGAAACCGAGATGAGAGACTTACCCAGGAGAAACCACCTTCAATCGACCAAGAAACCTCTTTAAAATGCTTCCAAAAAGAGTGGGATATCCCCCTAAAACCCTGAGAACCCAAAATCCCGAGTGAGGCTCGAGTGAGAGAGAATTTGGAGAGGAATGAGGCAAGCCCGAGTGATCCTGGAATTAAAAAACCTACTTTTATGTGACTGCATAGTTAGTCCGCATGGTTTGGAAAACCATGCGCACGCTAATGCCTCGAGAGCAAGGGTCCGCATGGTAGCCTCGCACGGTTTGGAAAACCGTGCGTAGGCCGTGTGAATCCTACTATCTCCCCATGCACGACATCCTCTAACAGTGCTCAAACCATGTTTACTAAGAAAATCCTCCAAAATTATTCTAAACCATTCCAAACTCTCCCAACCTCTTCTAAACACATCCCACACACTTTAAACACATAAAAACCATTAACAAAGGCTACGTACCTCAAAATGGTGGTACTATATGAATTGTGTTTGCATCCTTGATTTTGGATATAGTTTGGAGGACCACCTGCCACTGGTGGATTTCACGTAAAATAATGATTATCACTCCACCATCGACATGGCACCATTTGAGGCCTTGTACGTGTGAGCATGCAGATCACCTCTATGCAGGACAGAACTAGGTTAGTTTGCACTTATGGGTCCAGAGTTGTTATGGGGTACAACTAAGAAGGTGTAGATCATCTATGAGCGGATGAATATGGAACATATCTTGGAAAAATCGTATGTCAACAAAATGTGGAGACCCTTGGATTTCGAGGAGGGAGACCATGTCTTCCTACGGGTCTCACTATGATGAGGTTTTTAGAGATTTGAATGGGGAAACAAGCTATATCCAAGGTTCATCAAACCATTATAGATTATCAGCAAAGTTGGAGAGGTGGTATACCACATATCTATTCCCCCACAAATGCGTAGGGTGCATGAAATTTTACACGTGTCACAACATAGGAGATACATGCATGATCCGTCACACATCATCGACTGGGGAGATATGGAAATTGATGATGGGGAGATGTTTTTGAAGTTCCTAGTGGAGATAGAAAATTGATAGAACTAGGTCCTTCATGGAAGGTTGATTCCTTTGGTGCACGTTCGGTGCCAGCACAAGGACCTCTAGGAGAGCACATGGGAGAGGGAGGCTCAGATTCATGCTCAGTACCACCATTTGTTTTCTTAGCCTTTATTGTAGATTTTGGGGACATATATACCTAATTTGGAAAGAATTAAAATACCTATAAATTCTGTATAAGTTTTTTTAATTATATGTAATTATTACAAGACTGTGAAAATTGACAGCATGGGATTTCGAGGCCCAGAGAGCCCAAACCAAAATTTTGAAAGTTTTTTTAAGATACATTTAGTAAACATGCGGGTGGGATTATCAATTATTTGAACCAGTGCTTGGAATTGAAATATGAGGGAATTGTTGGACATGCCACTCTGAGATTCTCTTAGGTGAAGCTAAACATTGTTGAGAAAATATTGGACATAAAAGTTATATTTCAGAATTTTGGAAAAATAATAATAAAATAACTAAAGAAGTTATTTTATTCTATTTTCAACCATTTAGCGATGGTGGAAGGACCAAAAAGATGGTTGGTCATTTATTGTAGGTAATTAGGTGACCTGTTACACTTGGTTGGGTAAAGGCTATGCTCAGGTAATTAATTGTTTCATTAATTGTGGTTCATTTATGAACCAAATTAATGAACCAAAAGTTAAACTCTATAAATATAAGAGTTAATCAATATATTGGGACATATTTGAATAATGTGGGATAGAAATTTGACATAACTTTGGAAACATCTTCCCCCAAAGAAGAATAGAGATTTGATGACACTGTTGAGGATTTGATCGGGAGATCGACGAAAGTTGGTGAACATCTTCGAACAACGGATTATCCTCCTTCATCATCAGGTAATCCAACATGTTCAATGTAGGGGAATTAATATTTTTAAGTGTTTAATGATTCATCATACCTCATTCATGAATAATATGATGAATAAGGATCATCTGACTAATGGATCGATCTGCAATTTTCTTGAATCTACAGGAGGTTCTTGCAGGGTTTTGATTTGGGTTAAAACATTATCTTGGTGTTGTTTTGATTTTAATCCCAAGATATAACGCTAGGGCGGATGGAGTGGGCCGATCCAAACATGTCCAGGACCCTTCACCTATCTTTGTTTTGTTTCATTCTTCATGGGTGACCGAGAAACACAGTGGAAAGGAAAAACTGAGGGCCATACAGTGAAGGCGACATCAGGAGAGGCATGTAGGCGTATATGAAAAAAAAACGGACACCGAAGTATCTCTGATAGCCCGTGGAAGCACCCTTCTGCGTGGCGGCACCAGGGACGAGTGGTGGAGGCAAGCCAAGCTAGCTGCATAGGGATGGTGGTGCCCACATGCACCATGGCGACGTGAGCCACGGCCAGCCGAGCCGCGATGGGTGGAACGACACAACATCAATGCACCACGAGGAGAGATGAGAGGCCCGCTCGGATAGACGGTAATGGCCAGCTCTAGCCAGAACTTTCAAAATACTGGTTGGTTCCCCACTGGAACCACCGTCTGGGAGAACCGTCCCACATGTGGATCGGGTTTCCAGGTGGGCCGAGCTCATGAACTGGGCCAGACCCCTACCGGACCTGACCGATCCCGTTACACTAAAGTATGTGTATCTCAACAACTGAGTGTCCAATTGACAAGCCATCAGAATAGTTGGGACCCTTGGGATGAGATGCTCCTTTTGAGATACTCTAATTGGGTTTTGGAGAATGTTGGAGTACAGTCGGGTTGGATCGAACCTGAATCAAACTGGGCCCTCAGTACTAAAATGCCTATAACTTACAGACCAGATGTCTGATTGACACGAAGTTTGATTCATTGGAACCCTTATGACATGGAATTTCTTCAGGTAAAATCTTCATGGGACTTTGAGGTATTTGAGGTATGACCGGTGGCTTGAGGAGCAGAATATACAGTACTCAAGCGCTCTTTGTGCGGGGATCTTGTGGCTGGGTGTCAAGTAAAGAACAACTCTTTGTGGATCGGCATTAGAGAAACCATGTGTGCATAAGAAGTATCGCAACCCAATGAGGAAAAAATTTTGAGCGACTCATCGTGGATCAGTGGATTACGAACCTATGTGGATCGACGACTTATAACCCTATGTGGATTGAGGACATAATAACCAATGTGGATCGACGACTTACAACCCTGTGTGGATTAATGACTTACAACTCTTTGTGGATTAGTGTCTTATGACCCTATGTGGATCAGAAATAGGTTGAATTATTCGTGGTTTAGAAGTGGAACTTCTCAATGGAATGAGATGATATAGCTCATGACTAATCATCATTATTCATGTTCTCTAAGTTATATACCTGGTGTGAGCTATCTTTGACTTTGTGCTTTGTGATTGAGATCATGATTTGTGGTTTTTCTTTTGTGGTACTCTGGGAGACCTTCAGGGGTCTCGAGGTCCCTATTGGGTATTGTTATTCTCACCCCTACACAGGATTCGCCTGCACATTGCTGTGTCTTGTGAAGATGATAGAAAACTTTGATCGAGATTTGGTATCCATGACTAGATGGTGTACAGAGGTGAACAGTTGACTTGGAGATCCACAGTGACGAGCTGTACCGACCATTTAGGTAGCATCCTTGGCAGATGACCTCAGGAGATGTTTTTAATTTGTTTTGTACTTTCTTTGAGTTGGGTTTGTTTACTGGCCCATTCTAATTCAGTTCACACATTTAATTTTTGTAGTTATACTACTTTGTTTTCTCTCATTGTGTACCTGGTTTGTGTGTTTGAATGTTTAAAGGAAATGCCTTCCCATTTTAGGGATATGCCTTTCCTGTGCTAGTCACCAACCCCATGACTATTGAAGGTAGGCTTGGGGTAGTAAGAAGCACAAGCCCCGGGGGGACGGGTCATGACAGTATTAATGTTTCACAACATTTAAAGAAAATATAACTATTTCAACAAAGAAATGATATTTTCCTCAAGAAAAATTTTAAATTATTTTCATGATTCATTTATATGTTTTCAAATTGGTTTCCATGACAAGGGTTATGAATTTTTTTTATGTTTTAAAAAGTGTTTTTTAAATAAAATTTATGTTCCATGTGATCTTTTAAAATAAATACTCACTTATGATGACATACTTTGTTATAGGCCAATAATATCATTCATATTCTTTATCTTAATATTTTATGTTTTTATGGAATGATGTTTAATAAAAACCATTCTTTTTAGGAGTTATGATTTAGATGAAATGATTATGAAAACTATCCCTTTTTGATAGATTATTATTTTATTACATGTTTATGACACCCATTCCATTTTATGGGTTATGATATGATTGTTTATAATCTTGTGAAACATGTATATATGATTTTATTATAATATGGGTGGGACCTATATCACCCTATGATGTCTTAGGTAATGATTTATATATCATGAGATAGACATGAAGAACCTTGTCCACCATGTTGGTTATAAAAGTGAACCATGACTTCGAAGATGGTTATGGGAGTGAACCAAGGACGCCAAGATGGTATGGGATATGAACCCATACTATCGAGATGGACTTGTATTTAATTCCTTGACTATAATGGAAATCATTATTATATTCATATGTGTCTGCAACAATTCTTTTTTATGACTATGTTATGATTCTATGACTCATATTATTTATTTCCTCCTGATTCCTGTTTTATGAAGTCCCAATATTTAGGTTGTGATTCATGTTTACAATATTTGATATGCATGGTAAAATATTCGATTTTCATAATCATGTTCTCATACCCTTATGCTCGTAATTATGATTACATGTCTCTACTATTTACCCTTACTGAGCTTCTGAGCTCACCTTTTTCTTATGTCTTATTTTCCCCAGGTTATAAATAAATGTTTTAGTTTGGGGTACTATAGGGGATTATTTTTAGAAGAGATGTTGGAGATTATTCACCAAATTAGAATAATGTGTTCCAAGTTTACAAAGGCATTAAACTAATATGGTATTTCAGTTTGTATTTGTGTTATGTATTAAGAATTTTGAAAAAGTGATGTAATTTACATGTACGTCAAACTCGAGCCATTATAGTTGGTATCAAATGAAAATTTTAGTTCAAATTTGGAAACTAGGATGCAAAAACATTAGTGAGATACCTATAGATATTTCTAAGGATATTTCTATGGATGCTCATAAGGATAAGTATAAGGATGAGTTTATTATGAGGAAAATGACTTCAATTTTTGGTAAATGATAGAGTAAGTGGTTTACTAGAATTACATCCCTATCTGGATACTACAAGAGGTTGTGACTCTATCATAGATGTACCTAGGAGTAACAAATCTAATAAGGTGTGTCAGAGATGACTCGATCGTAACCTAGTACATGAAAACAAGCCTTACTGCACACACGGTTTGACACTACTGAGTGATATGATTTTGAAATTCATAAACTCTTCAGGAAAAATTATGTATTATTTAAATATAATTTGGATATGAATATCCTAGGGTTAATAAATGGTGTCATATATTAAAAAAGGTGTCTAGAGTTACATATCCTATAAGCGACATTTCATGATTATGTGGTTCCTCATTATTATAACTGTTTCTTACTCTATTATTTTAGTTTTTTTCAATGGATAGTACCCTAAGGAACCAAGTAAATGTAAATTAAGATGGACAATGAAATGATGGTACCTTAGAGAAACCAAATGATATTGGTTTCAGAATGAAAAATATCATTTCTATGCTCACCCATCTTTCTCAAGATATAAGTCATGCTGTACTTCCAAATGAGAAATGGAGGGAACAATATTTTATTGAGACCTTTATGAGGAGATTTCCTACCATGTTTTAGTGAGTATTATGATAAACTCATTTCCAAACAATGGACTTATATCACTGAAAAGATATACTATGTTCTCTAGTGTTCCAAAAATGAGAAATTCATTCCAACTGTTAATATGTTAGAAGGTGAAGCAGATCAGTGTTGGACTCTAATCAAGAATCCGAGGCAGAAAGATGAAATCGAATTCATGGACTGGGAAAAGTTTAGGAACTTATTCTTAAATAACCACTTTCCTAGTATTATATATATGAAAATAGAGATGATGTTTCTTGAGTTAAATAGAAGGGGTGATGAATATATTTGTACCTATGAATCCAATTTCACAAGACTTGTAGGGAACACTTATGAAATTATCATACAACCTCAATGTATGGTTGATAGGGTCTCCGGTGGATTAATGTCAAGTCTCATATAGGCATTATCAATAAGAGAATTTAGTTGCAATGAAGTGATTTTTTGTTTTACAATCACAATTTAAATGGAGGTTGGATTCACATACCAATCGAATGATTTTTACAAGAAGTGGATGATGGAGTTTAATTGGAAATCGAAAAACCATGAAGAGAAAAATAGGAGCCTTCCTGAATGATCTATGTGACGAATAAAGTAGAGAGATAATTTTATTCAATGGTCTAATAAATGTTTTAATTGTGAAAAGGAAGGTCATCATGAATTTTAGTGTCGAGGAGATGGAAAAAAAGTTACCTAACAAAGAGAATGTAGAGAAATCCACATAGAATGAACCTCCCCGACTTTAGTGATACTAGTGTAAGGAGAATGAGAATTATTCTAACTAGTGCCCTAATCTAAGGGTTATTGATGATGATCGACATAAAAAACCTCTTAAGGATAAAGAAAAATGAAAATCTCTTGCGATCACTATAAGTGACGTGGAGTGGGACAACAATGTTGTGCAATGATTTAGTGTTTATGTATTGGAATTCAAGAATAATGTTGTATATGTACATTTATGGAATTATAGAATAATAAAATATATATGTATTGGTCTACTTATAACCCATAATATCAGCATGATATTGGGGAAATGATATTTCAGATACGAATAAGTTAATTGGATGGTACTAGTTACCTTGTAACTGATTAAGGATTTCTTGACATGTGCGTTATGCTAACATGGATGAATTTTACATCTTTTTGGATGTAAGAATAAGGAAACATGCATATTTTCAATAAGGATATAGGGTAATTTTTGTTATTTTCAAGTTTCAAGAGAATACATGATTAAGGTATTCACATATTTGGAATGTTAGAACCATGAACTACCTTATGATATAGAAGAGATAAATGAGGAGCTAATTTAGTGGAATTCTTTCTAACGTTTTGGATTTTTAGCTTTTGGAATGATTATGGGAATATCCATGTATTGAATTTTTTAGGCAATCTTCAGATAAGTTTGTTAGATTGAAGTTTTTTCTTACCATAGGTGGACTTATTCATATTTGAGAACTTGTTCAAACCTTTTTAAAGATAGATTTAATGACCTATCATCCTATTTATGGATTTCATGATTTTCCAATGCTTGAGGAATAAAAAATTCAACCGCATTTCATAGAATAATATATGAAGTGGAAATTGATAATGGAACAAGGAAATGATTAGATTATATTTAATCATGTATTTTTTTTTCATTCTTAAAATCTAGGGAAAGGAATATTAAAAAAACATTATCCTACTACCTTCATTTCTGATTAATCAAATAACCCCTAAAATCATTATAGATTTATCGATTTTATTTTTTAACTTTCTGCTAACCTTATTCTCTATCAATCTCCATCATAACTTCATAGATAGATTTCTCTTCCATATATATGTTTTCAAATTCCTCCTACATTCTCCTATATGAAAACCCAATTATGAGTGACTTTGGGTAACCATTATGTTTCTAACATTCCTTTTTGAAAGGAATTTTTATTATTCATTTTTTAGATGGGGGTTTCTATAAAATAACATTTATCCCTTTTATAACATGGATGAATTTATAGGGTGAAATTCATTTTAAGGGGGGTAGAATGTAACACCCCAAGATTTTTTAAATTTATTTAACATATTAATTTAATATTTTGATATTTTCACTTCACACAAAATTGAATATATAATCTGTTTATTAAATAAATGCACTAAGTTTGGATTTTTCTATATGGAACACCAAGGGAATATTTCACTATGCACAACATCAAATTGGCTTGTGTTATACACAATAGTGAGTTTCTATGAAGCAACAATTTACTATTATAGTAATTTAAATGAGATAGTTATAACCTAGTTGTTAAACTTGTAATATGAATAGTAATAACTAATTTTAAAATATTAGTTATAACGGTATTGGTAATGAAAAATATGAATTTTTGTAATGTATTTATATGTTTAATGCAATATTTTCTCAAATGAATTGTTTTTCATGTCCTTCTATAAAAAATACTAAAATAAATTTTAGACACTAATAGAAATTTAATTTGATAAAATATATATATATTATGAATTCATAATGAACAAATAAGCTTAGGGTGAATTTTCGGTATTTTTTTTTGGGGTTTTATTTTTTAATGAATAGTAAAAAAATACTACAACAAAGTTAAAAAATGTGTTTTTCATTAAAATAGTTATTCTAATTTAAAATGACTTTAAAGCAATAATAGATCAATAAGACATGTATTAAAAATATTTAAGTCATTGTAATGTTTCTTATAATATAATTACATATAAAAAAAATTATTGAACTTTTGAACATCTCTTTTACCCGCCTTCTATCCACATTTAATATATTAGCATTAAAGGTAATTTTACCACTTCTCTGAATTGAATTTCAAAAAACTGACAAAAATCATTATAATGAGTATAAAAAATGTTCTATAATAGGATCAAAATAATTTATGGTGAGTAATAACCTTTGTATTTATTTACCACGATTAAAGGTAAATATGATTGTTAAAGGTAAAAATAATATTATAATAATATAAAATTACCCAAAAGATGTCCTAATTTCATAGGATAAGTTTTTTTCAAAAAACCCCTAGGTCGAAAATACAATCATTTTTAAGCCACTTGGATGAGATGAGGATCTTTATTATATTTTATTTAAAGGAGTGTTGAAAATGTCATATTAAAAATTTCATAAATTTATCATTTTTATTTATAGGTTATTTTTGTTATACAGATGACTATAAATATTAATTACAGAGATAAAATTTTTATCTACATCATGGTAATTTATTTATAAATTTTAGATATTAAAAAATAAAATATAATTGTGACACAATCATGATCTAGTAATAGATTTATTAAAGGAATAATCAAATAAATGATATTAATAATATTAAAATAAATATAATTTGAGATATTTTGAGCCTTCCATGAACTAATTGGATTATTATGACATGGTAGGGATTTGTTAATGTAGTTTCCCTGAAGGAATCAAGTTTTTATGATTTTTTAATATTCCAGTGTTAAATAGCATCTAAATAGACATAAATGACATTTTAAAATAAATAATATTTTATTAAATGATATAAAATTCATAAAAATAAATATATTGAACAAATAACTAGTATAATGTTAAATATGTCATAAATTATATAATTGGATTTATTTTGGCATTTTATTGTAACTATATTAACCATATAGTGTAAAAAGACTTGTCACTGTAAGAGTTAAGTTGATTAACTAAGGGTTAAGGAAAAAAGATAAGGTAAATTTTGTTACCTAAACATGTATACAATTCTCTAGTTTATAATATTTTTACACATACTGATGTTATCCTTTAAATAACACACTTTTTTATCTATTTTAAATTAATAAAAAACTGATAATATATTAATTGTTTTGGAGTTTTCTAATGTGCCCCTCCCCCCAATAAAAGGGAATCTCTCCTTCTACTTTATTCACACCTCTAAAGCCTTTTGGATCAACCAACCACTATCCATTTCTACTCACAACTTCCCTCACTTTATCATAGAGGCCATACATAGGTAATAAGGCCAACCAAATGATTAATTCTATACAAATCAAATGGAGACATTTGAAGATGAGGAAATTATTTGACCAACTCTTTCAATGTTATTTTGTTCTTCAACTTATTTTTCCGAAGTTGTTTCCATAAAAATTAATAACGACAGTATATAATATATCCTGATATTGTTTTATTATTATGGGGCCACAATATTAGTCCTTTTACTCATCATATGAAAAATAATATCACCATGCGTGCACACATATGCCTAACCTTCTCCCCATCATGGTGTAAACTTTTTTTCATCTATAAAATATTTTTATGGATATCACGATGAATATAAAGGATGTAAATAAGGAATATGACATGTTAATGATTCTTTATAATAAATATACCATCCAATGCCATAACATTTAACCATTAAGGGATTGATATCATCAATCATGCATACGTACGACTTACTGTATCCACAATGTGATGATATTCACTCTTCACACAAACCATTCAAGAGATATTTTAATGTATATATAATAAATAATAATGAAATATATGTCATAATAGTGATATTGGATTTATATTTATATATATGTTATTTACTTTCATCCATTCAATATGATAAGAAAATGGAAACAATGTTCATACGTATGGGAAAGGGAGGATGTCCCCCTTCTCTCCTAGCCCACCCTCTCTCCCCCTTTGCTCCACCTTAGGTTCCCTCTAGAATATTTTCTCTGCAGACCGGTGGTGAGTCTGCTCCTCCTTTTCTTCCCTGTTTCACCCCTTCTTCCTTTTCCCTTCTTCTAGGATCAACCATTTCTCTTTTCTCCCAGCTTCTATTTTCCCTATATGTGTTCCCATTTCTCTCTTGACTGGTGGTGCTCTCGAGTGGGATGTGGAATCCTTTCTCCCCCTCTCTTTCTACCTCACCCTTCATATCATACCACTATGTTGGGTCATTGTGCAGGGTTCTCAGGTTGTCTGGTTCGGCTATGGTGATGGATTTCGACATTTCTACTCTTATCTACTCTATCTGTCCAAGTTGTCAAACATGACACCATATTTATAGCAGCATTTATGTTGTTTGCTTCATTGAGGTTTGATGTGGTGACCCTGATGGTTTTTCTCTCCTCTGGTTCTAGGTACTTTGCTCCCTCCTAGGTCAGTAGGGGAAACTTGATTTCGAGGAGGCATTGAGACGTGTTCTTGAGAGTGGATGGGTGTCCATGGATCTGCGACTCATGGTTCTTTTCTTTTGTTTCTATTCGGGTGTTTTGGAGATGCCAACAATGTCATGTTTAGAGATGTGTGTTATTATATGATGTGTGTGGATTGGAAGTTGAAGGTGAAGGGTGATTTTTGTGGTAGACGCTAATGAAGTGGATGTTGGTGTTGAGTGACAAGGACAGTGAAGATGGTTATGGAAGCTCTGGTGATGAAGACAATGGTGGTTCCGAGAAGTGATGATTATGGAGGTGAATCGATGATGATTATGATGTTGGCTGAAATCGAGGTGGGTGAACTATTTGGTGTTTATGTGACTCGAGATGACTCTTGGATCAACTCGCAATGATAACAGACTTTAGGTGGTCTAGAAAGTGGTTTATGTTTTTGAAATTTAAATTTTAAGACTCTCAAGGTGGGGTGGAACTTTGGTTCTATAAAAGGCAGGATGTGAGTTTTTGTAATGTGGTGCAGGTTTTGAATTTTATTATGTAAGGTTACCATTTATCCTTAAAGTGGTTCAAATTTTCTCTACCCTTTGGATTGTCTTCTAGTTTGTTATGGTGATTTGGATTTGGGTGATTTCTAGATCTCAGCATTGATGACTGCTTTGAATGATGTGTTTGGTGGAAGATTTTTGTTTGATATTGGAACTAGAAAGCTAGTGAAACTGGACTCGATCACTTGGAATAGGACCATAGGAGGATTCAAAGTTTTCATTTCATCATTGTAGTGATTTTTGGATTTGGTTGTTTGAGAGGGTATGGTGTCAGCCATTGGATCGGGCATGTGCTTTGACACATGACACTTTCTTGCTGATTGCATCGCAATGTTGGAGTGCTTCAACATATTTTTTTACTGGGAATGGGATGCTCTGATTTTTCAGTTTGGTTTCACTATTTTTTCTTTTAGGTTTGATTGTACTAAGTCTATGAAGTCGTTTGGGTTATCCCCCTTCTTCCCTTAAAAAGGGGCTTTATCAGTAAATAAAAAATTTGAAGGCCTTCGGGCCGTTGGATAGTCCATACACATGTAATTTAATGACATAAATGAATCATATATGATATAATAAATATTATTATTATCCTGGTATAATTTAATAATATTTTTAAATCCATTTTTGAGGAGTTTAAACACACCCTATGGTAATACGACCTACATTAATGGGATTTTTTCTCACCATTATTTTTGTGAGACACATGCCTCATTCACTATTTTTTTCTTCTACATGGTGTATATACCTCCCATGAATGTCATATAAGAATGTAATCCAGAAGATTATGCTATTTTTATATTCTTATACTTTTCATTCTAACATAGCACATATGATTATATTGATTATAAATTGATGAGTATTGATTTTACAATCTCTTCCATATTTGGGATTGTTTTATTTTAAGCCTTCGTTGGGGAATATTTATCATCAATGTCAATTCTTTCTAAAAATGAATTCATATTTTTTTACTATTCTCCTATGGATGTTTAAAGTCATTTTTACCTTTTTTTTTGACTTTTTAGTTCATGGTTTTAACGGAATCTTTCTTTAATTTTTGAAATGAGGTATTTTTTTTACCTTTTCATATAATGTACTTGAAGAATGATTTTTTTAAAACTCATATGACATGAATAGTTTTTTAAACATTCATAATTCATTATTCCCTTGAAGCATCCCCTACGATAATATAAGGTTATTTTCAAATAATTTTTTTTTATTTTAAAATTGTGTGGCATTTTGAGAAAAGAAAATTATTTCAATAAAGAAATGATATTTTCCTCAAGAACTATTTTAAATGATTTTCATGATTCCTTTACAAGTTTTCAATGTGGTTTCAATGAAAAGGGTTTTGAAAATATATTATTCTTTAAAAATTAATTTTAAGGATAATTTCTTGTTCCAAGTGATCATTCAAAATCCTTCTTTACCTATGAGGACATTATTTTTTATAGTGAAAGAATACCATTCATATTTTTTCCCTGAATAAACTATGTTTTGATGGAAAAAGGTTTAACAAACCCCCTTATTTTCACATGCTATGATTTTAATTGAAATGATTATGAAGCCTATCACTTTTTCATTGGTTATTATATGATCACATGTTTATGAATCCCCTTCTAATTTATAGGTTATGATATTATTGTTTATGATCTTGTAGAACATGTATAAATGATTTCATTATGAGATGGGTGGGACCTCTATCTCCCTTAGATGCATTGGGTAAAAATTTATATCTCATGAGATAGAAATGAAAGTCCCTTTCTACCGATATGGAAGTGAACCATGAATACCAATATAGGTATGGGAGTGAACGATGACTACCAAGAAAATATGTAAACTGAACCCATACTACTTGGATAGCCTCATTAGTAATTCCTTGACTACTATGGAAATAATTATTATATGCTTACATGCATCTCACAATTCCATGTTTTATTCCTATGTTATTCTTCCATGAATCATGTTATTTATTTCCTCCTGATTCACTTTTTATGAACATCCAATATTTATTCCATGGTTCATGTTTAGGATCTTTGAAATTATGGTATGATGATATATTTTCTGGATCATGTTCTCATGCCCTTATTCAGATGATTATGTTTCCATGTCCCCATTGTTTACCCTTAATGAGCATCTGAGCTCATCATTTTTATTATTTTTACTTTTCCCTGGGTTATAAAAAAAGGATTTAGTTAGGGGTACTAAATGGGAAGATCATTTTGGGAGATGTTGAAGATATTTCACCAAATTAGAATAATGCGTTCCATGTTCCCAAAGGCACTAAACTAACATAGTATTTCAGTGTGTATTTATGTTATATATTAAGTATTCTGAAAAAGTGATGTCATGTTCATGTAAGTCAATCTTGGGTTGTAATACCTTAATAATGGGATTAAATGTGATGAAAGAAACTCTTATGTGGTATGTTATATGTGTCACAGTTATGAATGCACATTATATGAATGTGATGGGTGGTCCTAAAATTATATTTCCCTCTAATGCATTGGGTATTGTTTTAATCTCATGCTATTCCATGTATGGTGAGAAAGAGGTTATCATACGAACATTATGTAATTATTTAATGGAAGTTATCCTAGAATTATTCTTATGATGTCATTATTTATGTTGTTTCTATATTCCCATGTTGACATCATGTTATCATATATTATCATGATTCGGTATTCAATATTATGATCTTCGACCCTCTTATGTTACCTTGATATACCTATTGAGTCAGATGTATTACTTTCATCGTATTATTCTTTGATTATTCCATTATTGGGCTTTATTTATACCCCTTTCTTATGTACATCCTTAGGTTATCCAATGAAATTTTAGTTGATCAAGGAAAGTTATGGTAATGTTATGGAGTTTTAGTTTATGTATTTAAATTACTATTTCAAATTTTTATACTACGTACATAATTATGAAAAGGAATTGTGCCTCATGATCCTATAGGATTGTATTAAGTATATCATTTTGTAATAAATAACTAATAATATTTATTAAAGATATGGGTTGTTATAGTTGGGTTCAAATAAAATTCTAGTAATTTTGGGCATTAGAATTAGAAAAAACATGTGAAATACTTAGGTATACAAATAAACATAGGCAAAAATACCAAAATTTAAGTAAAGAATAGAGTTAGTGGTCTCTAATAAAACAATTCCTTATATGGATACTACATGTGGATATGGATCTGTAATATCTGCAGTTAGGGGTAATAACACAAAAAAGGT
This sequence comes from Viscum album, assembly GCA_963277665.1. NCBI lineage: Eukaryota > Viridiplantae > Streptophyta > Magnoliopsida > Santalales > Viscaceae > Viscum > Viscum album. The sequence goes on from OY728125.1 coordinate 506,782,257, forward strand.
TCATTGAGATTGTATCAAATGTCAGCCAATTGACAATAAAGAGGCCTTACTGTAAAACTGGTTTGAAACACTCAGGGTATATATTGTGGTAAATTTTCAATCCCATTACAAACCATTATGTAGTGTATAAAAATAAAAATATGACTTTATCTTATGAAATAGATCATTGATAACATTAATTGAAGCATTGAAATTTATAGGATAAGAAATATTTTTCATTTATGAGTTATACCATTAATGTTTGTGATTTCTCATTAATCTGTTTAATAGTTTAAAAAATTTAGCAATATGTTTCCCTTAATGTTATTGAATGGATTAAAATAGGTGGAACTGAGTCAATAACCAGTGTGCTGAACAATTGTTTTAACTATGAAAATGATATTCACAACCCAAAAGGAGTAAATGTAAGAAAATTTAGGGTTATACTTTATCAATTTACTCATTTTTTTAATAGAGACATGAATATGAGGGAAACAAAAATCCTTTTAAAAAGGATAAAGTTTCAATTGAGACCTTTATGCATCAATGGAATCCAAAATTCCTTGGATATTGAAATGATTTAATCATAGAATAATGGATCAACTCTTTTGAAAATATATTCTCCATCCTTTAATGATATAAGCAAGAGAATTTAATTGGGGATATTTATATTATATACGGAGAAGCTAATAAATGGTAGACGTTAATCAAGAATATGAATCCTGAGGAAGCTTTCTAAGTTATGGAGTTGATAGAATTGAAGAAAATGTTTTTCGATAACTATTTTCCTTATACTATCTAACATAATATAGAGAGGGATTTTATTTCACCCCAGAAAAATAATGATAAATCCATCATGTAATATGAATAAAACATTACAAGACTTCCATGAAACATCCATATCCTTGTCATTTATCATGAAAGAAAACATGACCACTTCCTTGTTGGGATACAGTTGAGTCTACAAAATGAATTGATGATTAAGGACATTGGAAACTATGATGAAATTGTATGATATACTCTAAACATTGAAATTTAGATAAGGGAATCTAAAAAATCTAATGGTACTGGAGATAATAAGTGGATGATGGATTTTAATTATGTTGATGTGATGGAAATGTATTATGGGGGAATGAAATTCCAACATCCTAGTTCTAAAAAGTATGGGAACAGGCATCCCAAAAATTTCTTAAAGGGGATAATGAAATTATATAGGTTTGGGAAGGAAGGAAAACTATATATCAATTTCCAATGAGAGAATCCCACCAATTTGATGCAAGAAATGAATGTTTCAGTCAACCATTGAACTATTTCAAAATATTTCTACTATAAGGAAAACAGAAATTATATGAATCAATTCAATAAGATTAGGGTTTTTAATGACAACCAATGATAAAAACCTCTGAGTCATAGAGATCAAGGGTGATCTTACTCCATCAAAATTATTGTTGTAGAACCTCATAATGATGTGGTGAAGGTATTACCGTTATTTATTCACAATTGGAGAATGTAATATTTGGTTATGGTTCTATGTATTCCATCATATAATGAATGTTTAGTAAAATCTTTTATCACTACCATAAAACATGAAATTATAGGTATTAGTGAAAATAAAAAATTATAAATTACTACATCCCTAGTATATAACTCATCCTTGGTAAAAATTTGTTGGATGAATTACCCTTCAAACATTGTGATACCCCCTTTAGAAGAATTTGATTCTATTTTTGGCATGGTTTGAATTTTCTTATATATAACCAACATATATTGTTGGGTGAAGGAAATAACCCACCATATCCATAATCACTTTCTAAATCTATTCAAATGAAAGGAGAAGGAATAATCTCATTTGGTATCATAGTATCAAGAAAATATATTTTTCCCTTTTGAGAAACCATAACTAGAACAAATGATTGAGACTAAGGAAAAGATCATGCTTGATGACATGAACGTTGTAACCAAATTCATTAATTCATTCCCTAAAAATTTCATTGTATTACTCATAGAGGAGATATTGAGTTCTCAATCAAACTTATTATCGTATCTTTTAAATATATCTATGACTCACATAGAATTTTCATTTTTGAACTCATGAAACTAAAGAACCAACTATAAGAGAATATGGATAACTGGTTTATATGCCCAAGTGGTTCACCATGGGGTGCACCGATCCTCTTTCTAAAGAGGAAGGATATGTCATTACACCTCAACATTGATTATCATGAAGTCAAAAACCCCATGATGAAGAACAAGTATCATATACCACAGATTGATTACTTATTCAATCAGTTACATGTATCTCAATACCTATTTAAAGATGATATTCAATTAGGATATAATCAAGTAAAGGTGAATAAGAAGGATATTCCCAAAATTCTTTTTATATAAGGTACATGAACTAAGAGTTCATAGTGATGCCATTTGGATACAGTATTTCTCTACCAATCTTCGAGGACTTAATTAATAGAGTCTTTCGGGATTACCTCGATAATTGTTTGGTATTATTTATAGATAATATTATTATCTAATAAAAAATAAAGGAGTATCATGATGAGAATTATGATACTATACTGAAGACCTTACCGAAATAATATTTGTATAATAAGTATAATAAATAAAAGTTTTGGGTGGATAAAGTAACATTCATGTGGAATTTTATCACACATGTTGCTATGTTGATGAAGTATCAATCCTATTATACCCTATTATTCATCCCCATTGTTCTTTACCCCATCTTGATCTAGTGTGACTATTCCGATGTTAGATTGGGATGGTAAAGATGCAACATTATTCTAGGGATTTGGTTGTTCTTGCTTGTCACTTTTGTGTTCAAGTTTTTTTTCTTTAATCGTCTTCAAATTCATGGACCACATTTTCACCTCCTATTGACCACTTCATAATCTATCACGTTAGATCCTATTTTCATCTGGCATAGTGGCTCTCCAAGAATCTTGGGACTTTGTTGGTGTTGCGATTGTTGGTGAATCAAATCTGTGTATTTTATTGTTTTTGGAGAGACTTTCCTGACTAAGAAATAGGATTTATTCCAATCTCCATAAGTTAACTTATCGATTGAGGGTTTCATACCCTCTTTTTGGGTGGTTTAGCTATATGTTTTTTTCTCTGGTCATTTCCTTATGGCGTTGGATCATTGTTAAGTCATCAGATCACTTCCACTATTCTCTTTCTTATTTAAATTTTGTTTTTATAATCCATCTTGGTCTGGTGAGGAAGATCTCATGGTGAATTGGGATGTATTGATTGAGAATATAAGGTTGGTCTTGGAAACATAACCTATGTTGGTGTTTCCTTATGCATATATGGTGTCACTATTATTCTTTGGAAGTGTTTTGGTTTTTTTTTTTATATTTTTTGTGTTTCAATATTCTGTTGGCCTGATTGTTTTTTCAACGAAAACTATTGTTTTTGTGAAGTGAAATTCGTGGGGTTTAATTTGAGATTATATTATCTCAATGGCATATGATGTCAATGATGATGAAATTTGGAGGATTTATTATTATGGTTTTGGATACATTCATTTTGGTTTCTAGTGGTGGGTGTCAGTGAAGTGGATGATGGTAATGAGACCATAATGATGGATGGTTTTTGGTTTCATTCATTACAGTTTGTGGTGGTGGGTGTTGGTTATGTGATTATGGATATGATGATTTGATGATGGAGATGATGTGTGGAAGAAACCTAACATACCTTTATTCAATGTTCCTTTTTCATATCATAGGATTTTCCAAGATCTCATTGACATGGTGTTCCTTATTTTAGCTGGATTTTGAATTTTCTATTTTCTATTTTTCCGATAACTTGAAGGTTGTGATGGTTCCCACAATAACCCGAAAAGTGTTTTTTTGGGAATTAAAAAATATATTTGTAGAATTTGGAATTTTATCACCAATAAATTGATATATATGGATCCTATAAAAAAGTGGTAATTTAAGGATGGATTAGACCAACCTCTGTGATAGAAATATATAGTTTACTTGGATTATCTGGTACTGTTGTTTATTTTTGAGAAAATTATCAGGCTTTTCCAGCCCAAAACCTGAGTTAAATCATAAGGGGTAAGTTTACATGGAATAATTAATTTGAATAAATATATAAAATTTTAAGAAGAATATAATAAATATACTTTTTCTCTCATAACCCTCAGTGATGAATAATATTTGATCTACAATGATGCATACAAAAAGTCATGGTTTGTGTACTTATGAAAGGTGAAGAATTTATTTCCTATGTCTCTTAAAAATCAAATATCCATGATCATACCTACCGAACACATGATTTAGAATTGTAGCTAGTGATCATTACACATAATATTTTCAAACATTATCTCTATGGGGAGAAGTGTGACATATATACAGATCATAAAATCCTAAAGTATATATTCAATAAAAGAGAGATCAATATGCACCAGTGAATATGGTTAGATCAGATTAAAGATTATGATTTTCCAGTCCATTATAATCTCAGTAAGGTGAAAAAGTGGTATATGATCTAAGTAAAAACAATCCTGCAACCATATCCATGATAAGAATTGAAAGGGATCTAATATTCATGGGTATACGATGGATGTAAATGGGAAAAATAAAAATATTTTCATATTAAATTTCTCAAACTACTTCTCATCCATATATTATTAATAGTTTCAAGGAGACTCATAAGAATTATGAGGTGCTAAAGAAACAATTTTCGATTATTTCATAGGTCAATATTGCTGAAGATGGATCTATAAGTTTAAAAACCCATATGTGGGTCCCATTAAAACCAAAACTAAAGAGGGGACATCTGGATGATGCACATAACTCTTAAATATCTATTTATCTAGGAAGTACTAATATGTATAAGGATTCAATGTAAATCTTTTGGTGGGATAAATTGAAGATGGTGATCTTATAATTTGTGTCTCGATGTTTGGTATGCCAACAAGTCATGGATCGAAAAAATACGTATAAGGGTATGATGAAGCCATTTCCTAATCCAGTATAGAAATGGGAAAAAATAACCATGGATTTATATGTAGGAATCCCTTGGACACCTAAAAGTAATAATCCCATTTGGGTGGTAGTTATTCACCTTACCAAGTTAGTATGTTTCATTTATATCAATGAATATTTCTCTCTCTACCAACATTACAAGATATATATAATGTAAGTGGTAAGACAATAAGGATTTCAAAATGTAATTCCATAAATGTTTGGATCAACACCTTCTCCTAGTGTACAAATCTCATATAACAACAGTTTCTATTATATAATTCAAATTGAAACTGGTGAAGCTCTATATGGGAATATGTGTCAGACTGCAACATGATGGGAGAATTTAGAGAGTAGAATCTTGTTGGACCTAACCTTAACCGATAGATGTCAGAGAAGGATCAAACCTTTGACCATCATATTAAATATGGAAAATTTTATAGAAATGTTCTGTAGACAATCATTGATGAGACCAAGATATTTATGTCAATGATAAAGTTTTACTATGTATATCACTATGTAACAAATTCATGAGGTTTGGAAAGAAGATAAATCTTAGTCAAAGATACATCAGCTCTTTTGATATCTTTATCATATCAGAATGGTTTCCTATCAACCAACACTTCCACCCAACTTATCTTAAGTACATGATGTGATCCATGTATCTGTATTGCAGAAGAATATAATACACCCATTATATATATTTAATCCATAGGTGGAACCATTGTAGAATGGTGTCTCATCCGAGGAGCATCTGATGAATTTCTTTGATCATTGGGAAAAGATTATATGAAAGAAGAAAACTCACCTAGTCAAAGTGAAAAAGAAGAATTATATGTTTCAAAAAGAAACTTGGGAACCAAAAGTCGTGATGAAGTAGAAGTAACCTCATATGTTTTAGGATATTAATGAAATTTCAAGGTTGATATTTTTAAATGGGTAATAATGTAATGTCCCGAACATTTATAAATGAAATCCCATTTTTAATTTAGTAAATTGATTATTAATAAATGAAATTATCGAAACCACATGCACTAATTTGGAAATTTTGAACTGTTATAAGATATATCCTATCATATTTAAAATAAAATTAAGCATCATAACTATTTTTTGTATAGATTTTATTCAATGATCGTATGATTATTATATATATAGGTTTATGATAAACCCATTTGACATAGAAAAATCAATTGATGGCCTTGACAAGTAGGATCATACCCAATTAATCCCATTTATCATCTCTTTAAAGTGATATAAAATTACTGGGGTTTGAACATGACTAATACCATGCCAAGATTCAACAACCAAAGCATGAGTGAAACCACATATGATATAATTTCAAGCTCATTGAAATAACAACCCAAACTATGTTTGCCAAACCACCTTAATAGTGTTATTTTTTTATTTTTATTTTTATAAAAATATTGATAATATTTATCTCTTATTACTTTATAATGATTAAATAATATGTTTTATAAAAATTCATTTTTGATTCGATGAAAGGAAAATTGTATTTTTGTGAAATATATAACTTTAATGAAGAATATTTTTTAATTGAATTCAATAATTTTTCATAATAAATTATATTTTAATAAAATATTTTTATTAAATAATATTACTTAAATATAATTGATAATATATTTTTATGAATTAAAATGTAAATTTTTAATGGTTAAAAAACTATTACTGTAAAAAACCTAGTATTTTTTTTGTTAAATGTGGTTTTTTATTTAAAACTATAAATTATCATATTTATATAATTATTTTTATTAAATTAGTATTATTTTTGAAATCATCATGTTGAAATTTTCTAATGTTTATTTTTTCTTAATTCTAAGACACAGTTGAATTTTGGGATAAACATTACATACAGTATAATTATATGATATATGTTATGACCTAATAAAATCCCAATGGATGTAACAAATACTATAAATAGTATACAAGACCCAAATCAGGTTTCCCAATTGAAATGATATGTTTTGAAGTTATTTAGTTAATTTTATAATCCCTTAATGAATATTCCAAATCCAATATGATATTTTAACGTTTTGAAATCAATTCTTTATAAAATCGACTCAATTACTCACCAACAAGGGCATTATTTTATATATTTATATTTATAGAAATATAAATTTTGAAATTAAATCCTATTTTGTGGAAAAAGGGTTAAAAATAATGGTTTGGTATGTTGTTTTGATTAATTAATCACATAGATTCAAATCCTATGTTTAGAAATTAATAAATTATTATCCAATATTTTTCTTTAAAAACAAACCTAACATCCAATTCTTGTTCACTAAAAAACTCTTAGAGTATGATTTTTCTCTTTAATTCCATCCATAAAATCCTTCCAAACTGTTCCCATGCTCATAATAATCCCATCCCAATCATTTAGAAGCACCATTTCAAGGTAACTGACTCTCTCCTCTTCTTCTTATTTCATGTACTTTCATTGTACTAATACCATTTTTATTTATAATTGTCCATGTTGTATGGTTTTTTACACAAACATATACTTTATTTATGATTTATATTTAATAATATAGATCCTTTAACTCTTATTTACCAATTTTATGAACCTTTATGTACACCCATTATATTACCAAAATTATCCTATGATTTTACATGTTAAACTTTTGTTTAGTGAATAAACATCCCCATTTAAACTAAATGGTATTCACCTAAATATAACTGTCATAACATTATTGGGGAATTAAAACTATGTAACCCACACTCAATAATCATGTGATTAAAAGTGACAAAAGATAGTCTTATGTTTTATGATTTATATGGAACACCTGTGCATGTACATGATATGAATCTGATGGGTGGGAACAGAATTATATAACCCCAAAATGCATTGGGTAATGTTATTATATCATGATATTATATTTATGGTGTATTTTGGATTATACTAAGAACACTATGATTTTATTTCTTGGAGGTTATCCTTGATTTAGGATTACGATGTAATGTTTTATGTTGTTTCCACATTTCTATTTTGCCTTTATATTATCATCTTTTATCATGCTTTGATATTCAAGTTTATAACTATCACCATAAATTTAATACGATATATTCATATTGAATCACATGTATTACATTCATTGAGTAATGATTTTATTATTACTTTACATGGCTTTATATCTCACCCATTTTCATATGTACATCCCAAGGTTATCCTGTGCAATTTTAGAAGTTCAAGGAAATTTGTGGGAATGTTATAGAGTTTTAGTTTATGTATTTTTATTTATATATCAATTGGTTATTATATGTACATAAATTCACAAATAAACTATTACTCACGATCTAATGTGGTTTTATTAAATAAATCTCTATGAAATAAACCAGGAAATGATGTTTCTTAATGATATGGGGTGTCATACACTCAGTCAACATCTGAAACAAATATTTTGATAGTGTATCATCATAACTTTCAAAAATGTATATTTTTTCGTATATCATCTTCTATATTCACTTAATATTAGGATATTAACCTCATAATGTAACTTTATAATGATAAATGTCAATCTACTTAACTTCTTCAACTTCCACTATCCATAAATTCCAACCATTTGGATTATCTTCAATATAAACTTCTTCTATAAATTGTGCGTTCAGAATTACTCCAGTATACAAAGATATATTTTCTCTTTAATATCATCCAAGAGTTATTCCTTAGAATTTTTAAGCTTAATAATAATGAGGATGGGTTCAAAAAAACTTTATTATAAACATATAGAGAAATATTCTATCAACAACCATAACAACTATCAGTTATTTAGACCAAGTTCAGATCAATATTCATAATATTTATAGGCTAGAACATATCAAGAATAATCTCAATATTTTTTATACATATTAATTAATTAATTTTTTTATCAACACAAAACTTAAACATATAGTTAATTTACTCTTTATTGATATATTATTAAAATAGGACCAATTCATCTCTCTTCATCACAATCCAATTAAGCACCTCAATCCTCACTTTGTATTTGATACCAATACTAATTTCAATTCTAGTATTTCATTTTAAAAGATAATACTATTTTACCCTTATTTATAATAAATGTAAAAGTATTAGGGTAAGGAAAATAATTACTCATTTCCATGATTCTTCCATGATTTTAAATTTTATCTTCTCCCCCTTCATTAACCTGATCTTCTTATGATAAATGTGTAATAAACGTTTCTATCAAAATGAGACATAAAATAAGCAACTATAAGTATAAATGAGATATATTAGTTTTGAAAACATAGGTGATTAACCTATACATCAAATAAATCTGTAAAACTATCCAGAATGTTAAAGAAACCTCAAATATTTCTTTTAAGTGTTTATTCAAGTATATTTTCAAATAAACACATAAACTCTTCTTCAACAAACACATTAAACGTATTCATGGTCAAACATGTTTCTCCCCATTAATGAAATATTTTATATTTTAATTAAATAATACCCCCTAAATTATATAATTAAATATTTTCATAAATTTAATAGAGAATATAGTCAACATACCTCATTAATTTCAAATTCCAGAATTTTCTAGAAATTCCATGTCTACATGAAATAATTATAGTTTAGGAGTTTTTGTTATTTATCGATCTACATCAAGGGATAAAATCTATAATAAAATCCTCATGTATGGCCTAATTTAAAATGAACTGTAAGAAATTTTTTGACACCACAGGATTTGTTTACGGATGCATCAGAATACCAATTAAAATAGTCCACGTTGGAAATATACCACATATTGTAATTAATTTATTACATTATTTTCATCTCCATAAATGCATCACCATCAATTCCTTTCATATATATAAAAAACAAAATTTATACGGGAATAAGGTGGAACTCATTTTATCCATATTGAGAGAAACAAGGTTTATAGTTCCTTCTCAACTAAGACACTAATTTCATTTTATCTCCATTTTTTGGTGAATTCTTCATAATTTATTCCTTTGTCTTCCAAATATCAATATTGGATATCATGGAATTATTAATTTCTATAGTAATATACATTTATGTAATATTATTCTTCATACAATCTATCAGGAAAAAAGAATCTCCTAGTTCTTGTTATTTATTATTTAGATTCTATAAATGGGTTGATAGAACGATTAAAAAATTCTTTGAAATGTTTATAAATTTATTTAATCTTATATAATAATCCTCATTAACTCTTGGTTTATCATTTTTAGACTACCACTAAGGAAATTTGACTTATTCATGTGGAATTAATTATTTCCTTGTACACTTACTGTTGATCCTAGGATGCTTATGGAAATGGATGGGTTAGATTTTAAAATCATTAAAACATAATTAAAGTTAAATATTACAGGCCGAATTTCATGAATTAAAATATTAAACAATTAATCCATAAATAATTTAGTTTTTAGAGTGTGAATATGGAAAGAATAAAAGGTATTAACAAAAAAACAAAGATGTTTTTTGTTGTTTTGATCTAGAAAAACCTTTATATACTCTTCATACTCCCATCCCTAGAGTATTAAACCCACTATAAGAATGATTATTTTTGAAAGGGATACAATAACCTTCATTGTATGACTTTTTTTACCCATTGATTAAAAACCAAAATACATTATCATATATAGGTTTAGACAAAACCCCATCAATTTAATGATAATACCCAAACTATACATTCAAAGGTGAAGACCTGACCTCTTTTTTTCAGGTATAGAAAAAACCTGGGCCTGTATTGAAGTATCCTAAACACTAGATATTCAATGTGCATTCTTAACCTATACCATTTTTTATGTAATGTGGAACCTGGACTCTCATGGTGATGCCCTAAGACCAATTTCCTTTTAATAGTATAGACTAAACCCATTTATCTTTTTTAATTGTAGTATAACCTATTTCAACACGTAAAAAATTTAAAATTATAGTGAATACAATTAAGTGAAGTGAATGAAAGCAATATAGAAGCTACAATATAGAATAGGTAGTGTGTGAAACCTATTAAGAAGTAGATAATGAGGATCAATTAAAACCATCAATGAAATATATTAATGATGAATCTTCTTGAGGAGCAACAAATGAAGTACAATACAATAACTATTTTAGGAATAAAATGATTCATTTTAGTTGAATCACTTTGATGAACTAAATGATAAATTCTATCTCGTAGAAAAAACATGATGTTGCAAATTGAAAAATGGGAATTACCTTTCTAAACCTTCACATGAATTAGAATATATTAAATAACCAAACCACTAACAACTTATTTACTATAAAATTACACAATATATTTTAACCAATTAATTATTCTATTTTACATCATAGTAAATTCCTTCGATGTCTGTAAAGACATGCCAACAAAACATAATAATAAACAGGATATAAAATTTGTAATAAATACTCCCTTTAAATCAACACCAGTTAAGGATTTGAAATACTCCCTAATGATTCCTATAAAATTACATACATGAGATCCCTCATATTGAAAAAATATAAAATTTAAAATTTATACTCAAATGAGATAATATGTAATATTCTCCAATATGATATTAGTTATAATTTTCTTGATTTATGAATCCCTTTATGGTGAACAGAAACAAAAAAAGATTAGTGTTGTAGTGTGGTGTTCATATTCAAGTAATTTTTACAATCTTTGAACGTACTACAGACATGAATATGGTGTGGTGTCCTCCCTCAAGTTATTTTACTCAACCGAATGTCATCCATACTCTTTAGCAAGACATAGGAAATTCAATTGGACATTTTTATTAGTGACTTATAAACATGAGATGATCTTCATTTATTCAATATTCCTTAGATGAATCACTATGGGAGTTTTATCTAATTTATTCCTATAGCTTTCTATCCTAAATAATTATTGAGGTACCATAAGTTATACTATATCAAATTAGTCCCCATTTTGTATTCAAAATTCTCTTATATTATATGGTGATTATCTCTACATCATGGTGAAATATTGTTTTCTATATAAAAACATTGATTTTTAAATTCAAAATTAATTTCACCATGGAAATTCCAACACATGAAATGTTTGTTTTAAATTTCTCATTTTAAAAATGGATAATATACTTTGAAAACTCTCAACATTATGGAATGATGAATTCTGTTTTTCCATTTTTCTGTCCGAAACGGTGAGTAAATATACACCATGATGTGGAGATCATCATTTTTAGTATGAAAAATTTTAAAATTATTATATCAAAAATAACAGAGAAATAATAATATGACTATGAAAAAAAAAGTTAATGAAAAATTAATTTACAAATTTAGTAATATTTTTTTCTTTTATAAGTAGTAAAAATATAAAACAAAGAATTATTAATATTTCCTTAACTCATGTTAGAGATAATATTATATTATTAAAACATAAACAATTAAATTAGGGAGTTTTATTTATCAAATAAAAAATAATAGAAGTGGATCTAGGACCCCCTCAACTATCTCCCATTTTTTGATAATCAAAAAATCAAAAATGAATACCAAAAAATTATCCCTCCTTTGTAGTAATAATAAAACATGAAATTTTAAAATACCCCTTTTATATAAACAACTCAAAAAAATTACACTTCAAAAATTAATCCATTTTTTTATTAATCAACAAAATATACTCATATAACTTTTTGTTGGATTTAAAAATAGTATAACTTTAAACCACACTATCTCCCTCAAAATACATTTTCACAAACTCTCATGGGAATTAATCATTAATTGAAAGTATATACTAACAATACAGAAACAAAATTCAAGTTATGATAGATTTCAGATTCTAAAAGAAAATTCAATATATACTTTAAATAATTATAATATTAATACTAAAATAGTGTTACAACATATTTTAACATGCTTGATATCCCCTAAAATTAATTCATTGTTTATGAAATATATAAGAATTAATACTATAATAGATTACCTAGAATTGAAGTCTTTGTATTAAAACAATTTAGGCTAGTCAATTTTCAAAATTAATACTAAAAAAATACGATTTATATTTTTCAAAGAGCCATATAAAGATTTAGGAATTAATAGTTGAAGACTAGAAACTCCCCTTGAATTAAACAATGATAAAAAATATTAAAATAAGTATGTTTTAATATAAAATATAAATTTGAAGTCATAGGAGCCTAAAATAAATATATCATATACATTTATGAACATGAAATTCAAATAAGATTAAGCATGAAAACAATTTAAACCCATTTAAATATAAGGAATATAAGTTTTTAGAACAAAATGATATTCAAATTTCAATCTCCCCTTAAATATATTATTGGAAATTAAAACGTAATTGAAATTTGGAAGTTTCAAATATTAGGACTAAATTGATTCAAAAATAGAAAACTGCATGGATTAAACCATGGAAAATATATTTTAAAAACAAAATAATTGAACAGGTTGTATATTTAAATTTATATAAATTCTTTTAAAATTTAAAAGTTGTTTATATTGAATTTATTAATATTTTTTTAAAAAAATTACAAACTCTATTTCTGAAATAATAGAACATGATTAAAAAGTAAGTGTTACCCTTATTTCAATAAGATTTAGATTAAAATATAGATATAAAATTTTAGACTTCTCATGAATAATTAAAATATAAATCAAATTTTAACATTCATGAAATAGACTCTTTGGTCATTTTTTCCTTCAAAGATTTTTTTTAGAATTTAATCAAGGATAAATCCCACTTAAAAACCAAACTAAATTATGTATAATTAAAATTATACTTTGAAAATCGGGAAATCATTTTGTACACACACTTTAACAACATCAAGTATCCAAGAAACAGTTTATGATTTTCAAGTAATTATATAATAATTATCAATGAATTAAATTTAGTCAAAAGTGATATATATGATTGTTTTGGTCATAGTGGTAGTGTTAGTGAGGCATGGAGAACTTAGTTTCTTTATCATAATAGATGACTAAATTAATATGTACATTAATTTTGAATTTCATGACCAATGTAATTGAATCAAATATTAATTGACATAATATTGTTAGAACTAAATGTATGATCATCACATAAAAAATTTAAAAATTATGTAAGAAATTAAAAAATTACCCTGAGTTGAATTCGTTCTTCATTGATGAATCTGGCAACATCTCTACATCATTTTATTACTAATTTACAATAATTAAGTGTATATTACCTCTAGAATTAATTCTAACATGAAACACAATCCTCTGATCATCAGTATAGTAATCTTTGCGAGCTAGCATAGTAGATCCTAACTCTCGTGTTGTTAAGCCTTTATCACTCTGAGAATCACTAACAATAATGATTCTCTTAAATATTTATAGAATCGAGAGGGTTCGTAGGGGAGTATTAATCACTATTATTGAGTGCTTTTTGGAGAGGTTATCTTTATTTATTTAGATAAATTTTCTTTATCATTGTGCAAAACCAAAAATATAGCTAGTGATAAGTTTAGAAATTATATAATTGGGTTTAAATAGTGATAGGATTAGAAAATAATAATTTCACATTAACCCTTATAATTTCCTGAATCCCTTTAGAATCACATGTCTATAATAATAATAATAATATTATTATTATTTTTTATTGAATTTCATAAAAATAGTAAATTAATTAAATATTATTTCTTGAATAATTTTTTAAAATATATTCATATAATATTTAGTATATATTATTTTGCACTGGACCATTAAACATTATTCCTCAATAATATTTATTAAGCCATGAATAATGAATATTCATTTAATAAATAAATATTATTTCATTATTCACCAATAAATAATAAAATCTTGTATTCATTAAATAGAAAATAAATATTTATTAAACATTATTCTCACAAATTATTCTATGGAATAAGTACATGGGGTGACCCCTAAGTGGTAAAACCCATAAGACTACATCTAAAATAAAATGGTTCTAATCCTGACAAACCACTTGGGTGGATTTATGATGCATGAATTGACACAGGCATGACAATGTAAGGAGGTGATGCAAGAATGATATTGGAAGACGATGATGGAGACATGATATAACCCTCATGATGTAGGTAGGTGGATGTAGGAATTATGCGGAACTTCGACTTTAGGCCTGTAAAATTAGACCATTGATCCATGTAATGGTCTCTCTGTCCACTGGGCCCTCAGTCCATCAATATAAAATAAATAAGGCTTAGTGGGTGGGCCATGCATTGAGGGTGGCTACGACCTGCCTTTCCAGCCTATGTGTGGGGTGTGTGTGTGTTTGATGTAAAATTACCCCCATGAACCTAACATATATATATATATGTATATATTATCTTTAATACATAGTGAATGAATATATGTGACCAATATAATCAAATATTAATTACTAAATCTTGTTTTAATGTAATATTTCTTCAACATGTTAAATAATAAATAAAATTTATTATTTAATCGAAGTTATGGATGCACTTTCCATGTTGCCCTCAAATCCTCTTCCTAAGTGGTATTAGGCGGAACTACCCAATGTCCTAGGCTAGCATCTAGTAACACCCCAAGGTACCCATTGAGAAAAAAGTTAATTCCACAATGAAATAAAACATCATATTAAATATTACTATGTAATATAATTCCTTAATTATGATATCATAATTCAAGAAGGTTTCATGATTGTGCTATCAACCTATCTTCCCGATATCTCTTTATTTGAATTTTCTAAAATGAAAAAACCCATACAACACCATGGACATGGATTTGTTTATACTATTTCATTCCCATCAAAAGCACATGAGCCTCAACCCAGTTGGTGAGGACTCGTTAGGTGCATCCAAGAGACCTGAGATCAAATCCGGGTGGAGGCATATTTCTGGGGTACTGTAGTAGTACTATAGCAGGCATTGTTCGGTACTATAGCATCCAAAACGATTCATCCATTTGGACCTTCGGGCTACCGGTTTGGTCCTCAGGTCCTACAAGACTTTTGGGCCACGCAAGGCCTTCGGGCCAGTTGATTCTCAAGGCCTTCGGGCAACCTTAAGGCCTTAGGACCATGACAAGGCCTTCGGGCCACTTGAATGCAGGCCCCAGACACACTACAAAAAAAGAGCATCCCCAAAAGAGGATTCAGAGTAGATGCACTCACCAGAGATGAGCCAAATGGATTGTCAGAATGAGAGGGTATGGCTGTGTCATTGGTACTAGCCTGTGCTTGCACGGGAAGACTAGCCAGACGGTCATGCAAAGTTGGAGATCTATTATCAGGATGAAGATTCCGTGGATGGGTACCTCCTTCTAGATAGTCTGGTTGATTCCCTAAGACCTTCGGGTCATTTAATCTCCTAAGCCTACGGGCCATATAATCTCTGAGCCTATGGGCCATGTAAGGGTTCCCCCTCATCCCTTGAATGGGGGGTTATCAAAAATCAATAAAAATGAAGGCCTTCGGGCCATTCAAGAATTCCCATAAAAGGGCCTAAGATATCAACTTCCATTAATGAATATAAGAGAAATATACTTTCGCTCATTATTCATTAATGCAGTATTACACATGACACACCTAACGTATCCTACCTCGTCATGAACATATTTCATCACAATTTTCATCAATACATTAAATTAAATTACTAAAAATATCCATTAATAATAATATTAAATTCTAAGGATCAATACACACATCCAAAAATCAGATAATCCAATGAAACATATGAACATGGATTTCCTACCAGCGGATCAAGTATTCATAGTCTTATGCACTGAATATTATAAATGGTTTACACCATAATAATGTTCCTTAAAATTATATTTGTCTCCACCCATTATAGCTTGTGACCTTTATGTCTCATAAAATGATTTGTTTCACATATAGGATATTTTTTATGCATATTTTCAATGGAACTTCTAGGTTATCATCATAGTGGGGAACTCTTAAATCCATTTTGTGGGATAGTTACTCTTAGAATGTTTTCACATACTATGTCCCACATAAGAAAAATCATAATGAGATATAATGTCTATTCTTTGAAAATTAAATTTTTTATTTTCAAACACTTTTAAGAAAATTGAGAAACCACACAACCCAAAACACATACCAGATCATGACTTGAAACATTGTCAAATCAAACATATGTAGAAAAACCACAAACCAAACAGCCCAACACGAGAATACATATCATAATACCCATAATCATCTCTGCATCCCACAAAAGATTCCCCTTCTTACATAGTCGATTCCCATTCAGAGGCCGATTTATGCCGCCTCCAAATATAATCACTTTTCTATAAGTTCCTCATCCGATCCAGTAAAGGTTACACTGGGAAAGGTTGCTTGATCAAACTAATTTTTTTGAAGGAAATAATCACACCTTTATCCTTATTAATGGAAGATCTGGTACTCACTGGTCATTGAAGGTAAGAGTAGTATTTTCTTGTTCATCTTCTTGGTATAGCAGATAGAGTTCCTTCACACTCAGTCATCCTTTCATTCCCGTTCTGTACAATGTCACTTTAGGAAAGGTAGGTTGGGACTCTCATGTTTTCTTTATTACCCCCATAAACATTTCTCCCATTTTTCTTTGAGTCAATATCCTTGAAACTAGTAGCATTCCCCCTTCTTGGAACCAACATGTTACTATCAATCAAGGAAAGACACCCACCCGCATTAGCGGCCTCTTCCACGGCCATAGGGACATCCTCATGGCCCAACCTTACAACATTGTTCCCTTTCACACAGGACCCATCGACATCACCACCGATCACAACATTAGCATCCAAACCCTCTTCAAGCATGCCTTCTAAAATGCCTTCAAACCTGTTGCTCAACCTGAGGAAGGGCTTGGCCAAAGGGTCTAAGCCTCTAGTGCCCCCAGCACTGTTCGGACTGGCAACACCCAAGTTGGATCCGTTTCCCCCAACCCTCTGTTACTTCACTATTTTCTCCCCATCCATGCACATCTCCAAATTATCCTCCTTATAACCCGAACTAGTCTCCTTCCGAAAATTGGGATTAGAGGAGCCCTCTAAATCCTGCTGCAACCTTCTAAACACTTTAGCTACGATCAAATTTACCTAAGTTATCATAGAACTTGGTGTTTCAGAACCATGAACATACTCTAGTGTCACCTTATGGGGAACCATCTAGGAGGTCCTTCACCACAAGAATCGATGAATTAGGTCCCCCAGCTTTGGACCCTGAGGCCTCCTAAACCAGACCAGGCATCAAATCAACCTTCGGATCCATACCCAGCGAAGAATCGCCTTTTATTGCAGTAACTTGCTTCCCCCTACGACTTACCTCCAACATATGAGCAATGATTCTCATACGGTAAACCCCCAATGGGTGGCCCAAACGTTTTCAAGATGGATAGAACTCTGTCCTATTTTCATAAATCACCTATTTCTTAAACCTTTAATCCTCACTAATAGTAATCCATACTTAATCAAAGGGCAAAAGTGAAGCATCTATTTCAACACAGACCCAAGGGTTAACATGTTGGAACATGGCCTCAGTGCGGCTATTAGAATAAATATATATTACTACAAGGTTTCCTATCATTCGAATCATCGAAGGGTCCTGAAAAGGTAAATAGAGATTTTGGAAGCTTACCCAAACCACCATAGAATGAAACTATAATATACCCTCATATTCTCTAGAGAAAACTTCTAATTACCTTCAGTTTGATTTCTCTTATACGATAATCATTCTTCTATTGATGTAGGGATTTAGTCAAGGGGCCCACCATGATTTATTCTATAGAATCTATACTCAATGCAACTTCACCCCTCTAAGAAAAATCCATCAAGAGTTGACACATCTAGATTATGGGTTTTTTGTTGGTGTGACCTTGGATCTTATGAAAGACTCACCACTAAAGTGTTATCATAATATAATTGGATAGAGTCTTTTCTTCTAGTTACCACATCATGGTCATATAAAACGTTATATATCCAAATATCTAGATTGGTTGTATTATAATCTGCTATATACTTTTTCTTCATTGTAGAATTGGTGAAAACTAGGTACATTGAACTCTTCTTGCGCACAGAGACTCCACTGAGACTGAAGTCATATCACAACTATGAGTTAAAATAATTTTGATCTGTTTGAACTCTAGAATCAATATAACTCATGATGAATGATCTATTTCTCCTCCATAAATTAGGAACATGTCCTTATTTTTTCATAGATATTTAATGACAACATTAACAGAAGACCAATGCAGTTCACCTAGATCAGTTTGATATCTACCAACCATGACCAAGGCATTGGAAACATCAAGCCTATTACATGACATGACACACATGATTGGTCCTATCATAAATGTGTATGAGATCCTAATCATTATCAATTTATCCTCTTTTTGTGGGGGACATATTTTCTTTGAAATATGTATACCATGTGACATCATAACTATTCTACTCTCGAACTCTTCCATACTAAATATATTAATTATTCTTCAATTTATTTACCCCAAATTAGTACAAGAAGCCACTTGTATCAATCATGAATGATCTTGATATCTAAAATGTTGGTTTTTTAACCTAAGTTGATCATGTAAAAGAACTTATTTAACTAGTCCTTAACTAACTATAAGACATGTATTCCATTTCCCATAGGTAATATTTCATTGATATATACTACCGGGATAATGGTTGAACTCCCACTAAACCACTTATAAACACATGGCTCAAATCCATTCTATACAAAACAAAATTATTTTACAGCTTTTTCTTATTGAATGTTCCATTATGTGGATTCTTGGTTCATTAAATAAAGGTATCTCTAAAATGTGAAAAGCATTTTGGAATATGTTGAATTAATAATCCCTTTTTTTGTACTATATAGGCATCTTCTTATTGGTTCTAATTAAGGATGGCTATTTTGAAATCCATCTACCAAACTTTATAGTCATGATATTCTGCTATAGCAAGTAAAATTTTGATGGATTTAGATAGTGAACTTGAGAAAAGGTTTTTGTCATACTCAATTAAATGAAGAAGTTTAAACCATTTATCTTCTAGCCATTCTTTATATTAAATTACATTACCTTCCATGTCTGATTTTTTATTGAATAACCATTTACACCCAATAGTCTTTACATCAACAGGAGGATCAACAAGAACCCAAAATGGTTTTTGATACATGGAATTAATATTAGAATCCATGTATTATTACTATCGTGTAGATTCTGAGCCCTCCATAATCTCATTTTAGGAGTGAGGATCACTATTTTCATCAATTGATGAGTCACCATATTTAGTGACCAGAAAACCACATCTTTATATTTCCCTTGCCTCTCTGGTTCATCTACATAGTAAATGTGTTTTAGGAAAAAATTCTGCAATAAGGAGATGTGGAATCTATTCATGTAGCCAATATTTTGTATCTTGAGAATCAACTTAATTAATGAAAATCTTACCCCCAATATCCTTCATGAGGATGTGCCCCATTTCAAGAAAGATGGACTATCTTATGATAATTACATTCCTGTCTGAGGGGTTATATATATATAGTGTCCCCCTATTTCCATAGGATACACTATCAATATAAACATAATGCCTATGGCTGTTAGTTTAGAGCTTGATATGGCCTTAAAAAATTTCTCACATCCTTATAAATGTGTGTGTGGAAACATAAATTTCTTTTCATACATAAACTCATATAGAATTTTCATTACATCCTTAGTTGGTACTCTATTTAGAATGTGTGCTATATCATGTAATGAATATACCTAAAAGAATAATGGATTATCTAATTGAATCATCATCAACCTTACCATGTAGGAAAAGGTATGGTTCCTCCTTTCACTAAAAAGAATCCAACATCTTGTACAAGGTAGAGTGAGTTGGGATAGAATTTCAAACTCTCATATAATGTTGATCAACTACCGGTTAAGATATTCACCACTTTAATCATATTTAATCTTCTTTATCTTATTAAAATGTTTATTCTTTACTTAATTCATATATTCCATGAATTTATCAAATTGCTTGGACTTATACCTCATTAAGTAGAAATAGTCATATCTACTCAAGTTTTCAGTATAATTTATGAAGTAAGAATATCAACCTCTAGCTTATACTGGAAATAGTCCACAAAAATAAGTATGTACTAATCCGAGAATCATTGTGACCATTTCACCCTATCCACTGAATGGTGATTTGATAATATTCCTTACAAAAAATCATGTCAACATTTAAGTGATCTTATCCCAAGAGTGTCTAAATAACCATCCTGATAAATATTTTCTAGACACTTATAATTTATGTGACCAAGATGGTGATGCCATAGGTGGGTGTTGTATGAGTAATGTGAACATGATTCATTACTTATTTCCAAAACATGATATTCATAATTTGAAACAAAAATACTGTTATTTAGTTTTTCCATACCATAAAAAATTTTTCATTCTAAAAGATGAATTATTTATTTAAAAATTGTAAAATAAAATCATCCATGATAAGGTAAGAAATATAGATGATTTTTTATTTGCACATGGGATAAAATAAAAATTCTTTAAAACCAAAATCATTCTCATTGGAAATGGAAGGTGGTAGTATACTATATCCAAATGAATGAGTCTTTATTCATTAGATTCTCAAAGATCAACATCTCCTTTTGAAATATTTCTACATATACTTGGTTCCTACATTTTAATATATATATTTAAGAACAAAAAGCTATATTTAATACCCAATGTGTAGATATATAAATATTACACTTGATAATAAAAACACATTTAGCTTCCCCATCATTATAAGTGTATTTCCACTTCTAGTGGCCTAGCATGCCACATGAAATACACACTGCATACTTTTCATCAGATTTCCATTGAATCTTCTTCTTCAAAGATAGAAGGTGCTTGAGATATTTATAATTAGATATATTCTTGGGTCCATTTCCTTTATTTTTCATTATCTTATTCACCATAAGTACTATTGGGTTTTCAATCCATGTGTCCTTGTCAACATCAATAATAAGAGTTACAAGTTCCAAAAGAGTCTTCTAATTGTTACTCATATTTTCAATCATAATAAAATTTTAGAAGGATTTAGGTAGAAAGGAACGGATAATATTTTTTCATAGCTAATTAGGGAATTTAATTACCAATATGTCTAATTTATCTATGTATCAAATCATCCAAACTACATGAGGCACAACAGTTGCTGAATATCTAATATTTCACATGAATAATGAATTAGATATCTCACATATCTATTTTATTGCCTTAATTGATAAATATCATGAAGGAGAGACATCCTGCAATATGTATCCATATCCATATGTTTCTTTAGAAGCTCAATTTACGTGTAAGATAGTATAAAACATTTTACATCAATGTAATTATCCAAATGTTTATCGTATAGAGACAATTATTCCTCACTAACCCTTTTATTAGGTTCTTTATGAATAATGTTTTCCAACACATATAATTTCCTTTCATGGTGTAGAATAATTAAAAAGTTCCCATTCAACTCTAAGAAATTATTTTTCGTGAGGAGGTTATCTATATCAATTATAAATCAGAGTGATGTGGTTCAATTCATAGGTTCTATTTTTATAATTAAGAAGAATATAATTTTATTAAATTATGTTATAAAATTGAACAATAAATATAAAATTTATTAATCTCAGAAGATTTTATAAAAAACTAATATCCCTAACCATTAGTATTGAAATATTTTTTTCATGTATATTTTAGTGGAAAGGATCTATATTCCACTTATTATAATATAGATGGATGTTTCGCAAGATATTGAATGTTATTTAGGTAGGAATAACTTTACCACTTCACTAACTCACAACTCCTTGATCTCCTGAGTTGACTCTCCAATCCTAAAATATTGAAATATAATTTCCAAAATACTTTTCCTTCTGATTTCACGACGTCTTGTAGAGGAAATCAACCCTTAAAGATTACTTTATTAATTTGATATAAAACTCATGGTATAAATTCCCTAATAATCTAAATCACCCCAACAGAGTTTATCCAGGAACTTTGAACTATGGTTCAATTCCCACAAAATATGAAGAAGGTTATATTGACTTAATATATATAGTTGAGGGATTTTAATATTTTTATGAATAAATAAAACAGTTTATATTTACTACATGCTTATTAATATTAATTAGATTTACTTAAGTGATTAACCTTGTCTTATATAAAATTGATGCATAATCCAATTTTTTTTGATATATCATTCATTATTGTAAATTCATTAATATAGGCGATCAAAATAAATAATCTATAAAGGAATTAACTTCTTAACTCTATAGAAATAAAATAATAAGAGTGGTATGATCATGAGATATTAGTAATGGTTATTTTACCTAGTGGGTGAAAAACAAATTATTAACCTAGGGGAGAAATCACCTTGAACCATGTCATAGTTCTTGCTATAGCATTCCACATATCCACCCATATAAATCATGGATTGGTTTAACTATAGCTTCAAAATTTATAGACCTCTACTTGTCTAGGAGTTCCATCCATTACAGAAGAATTTACTCACATGTAGGTGGGGGGAACCAAAGATTCGGTTATACGGTTTACAAAAAAGGAAAATGTGGGAAAGTTCGACCTGACTCAATTAATGGATGGATGATTCCCAGGATATCAATTAAATTTACAAATAAATTAAAAGGAAACAAATCACATAGATAAATCTACTCTATACTCATGATCATCCATATAATTGCAATGAATTATGAATTTAACAAAATAACATTCAATATAATTTTTTTCTTTTTAAGATAAATCATACTCAATTAAATTATCTATCTTCTTTCATTGTTAATATATTTTATATTCATTCTCATCCAAACATTCTTGGGATTATCATCCATAAAAATTTTATACAAATTAAAAAAATCATTAAAATTAACTATGTACAAATTATGAATCTTAGAGGAAACAAGGTGAGTACCGGTCCGAACTACCCATTGTGTATTATATTTGCATATTATTAACACTTTCTAAATGTATAACAAAAATATTATCACATAATTTAATGGAGTGTATGATTAAAATTAATGACACACTTAACACATTTTATTTACTGTTCGTGTTATGTTTTAATATGAAATGAGTAACTGTTTTAATATGACTTATACATGATATACAGTTCCAAATATTACAAAGAAATTAATTAGATGTTTAATATATAAAACAAATAACATTTATTGTACTAGTCAAGAAAAAGAAACATTGAAAACATGTTGATATGGTTTAAGTATTATGATAAATAAATTTTTAATCATTCATGAACATGTTATATACATGGTGCATACTAGCTAGCAACACATCATGTATAAAGCTTCACCATGTATCCATGACTTGTGCCTAGGAACTGGTTATGTTGTATATTCAAAAAATAATAATGGAGTACATGATTTTTATATGGGATACACATAATTTGGTTATCAAGTTACATGGTCACCGGTCTGTCTGGTCATCTAAAAATTCATGGATCATATTTGACTAATGGACTACATGTCATGTACGTAAATTAAACATTATGTAGTCTTGCTAACCAAATCCCATTATGTCCTGATCAACAAACAATGTATTAAATAAATTCCAAGTGAAATACATTCACATGATATGAATTAATCTTTGAGTTGTCTTGGTGGATTAAGCATGGGTACATGGTTTGTACCAATAAGGTATAGGTCATGTAGTCCCGTACTATCCATTTAGAATCCTTGAAACCTCCAGATGAGATCATCAAATGTTATTGATACATAATTAATCCATTTTTATGATATTTTCATGAATAAAGGGGAGGAATATGTGATCTCTCCATTTCTCTTTAAATAAGGATTAAACCAGAATTGAATACTAATTCTAAATGCATAAATCAATCAAATATCCTTAAATAATTATAAAATATTATGCGACCCCTTTGATACCACTTGAAGGTTCCAGACAGAGGAAATGTGCCAGTGGGTCATTCCCAACTAAAGTTTTTATCGTAACTAATAATTAATATGAGAGGTAAATCGATAAAGAATTATGTCACTAACAATATCAAATAAAATATTAATTGAAATGATATCCTTGAAACCAAATATAGGATCACCACATTATAAATTTATAATTAATTTAAGAGATTAAAGGATCACCTTGTAAATATTCTTTATTCACTGATGAATCTGAAAGTTTCTTTATATCATACTATCATTTCTTCATAGAAATCAATTGTAGTTCCCCTAAGGGGTGATCCACACATGTACCATGAACCACTAAACATCATCGTAGAAATATCTCAGTGTTAGTATAATAAATCCAAACTCTTGAATCATTCATGCTTGATGTCTAAAATAATCACTTCCAATAAGGATTCTATTTGATCTCTCTAGAATCAAGAGTGGTGGAGGAAGAATATTTCTCTCCATTCTAGATAGTGTTATTATAGGGGATACCTTTTTGTATTGAGAGAAATTATCATAATCATTGTTCACAACCGACACACTGGCAAGCATTTTGGATGAAAATAATATAATTCGGTTTAAATAGTGTTAGGCTTAAAAAATAATAATTACACATGTGCCCTTATTATTTCCTTAATCCACATAGAACCCCATGTCTATAATTATAATAATAATTTTATTTTTATTTCTTGTGATATTAAAACCAATGAATTAATTAAATTTTATTTATTGAATCAATTATTTAAAATCTATTCAAACAATATTTAATATATATTATTCTCACAAGACCATTAATATTGGTCTACCAATCCTCCATAATAATTATCCAGCCTTGAATAATGAGTATTAGTTTAATAAATAAATATCACTGCATTTCTTAATTAATAAATAAATAAATATTATATTCACTAAATTAAAATAAATATTTATTAAATTTCATCCATATAAAATATTATCCTAGATAACTATTGAATGAATATATGTGATCTCACTAAGAATAAATAATTATTAAACCATGTTCAAAAATAATATTTATTCCACATATTAAATAAAAAATAATATTTAATATTTAACTAAATTATAGATACACATAGGGTGTTACCCTCTAGGCTTCTTTCTCTGTGGCATTTAGAGGAACCACCAAAAGTCCGATGCTTACATTTAGAAACATACAAATAATCCAATAGAGAAAGAATCTAATTTATTAATGACATAAAATATCATATGAATGCTTATAGTGTAATATAATTCATTTATCATGATATCTCTAATCAAGCAGGTTGCATGTTAATATCACCAACCTATGTGCTTGATGTCCCTATTATTAACATTATCGAAATGAAACATCCCATAGATCATCAGGTAAATAGATTTAATTAGGTTGTTTCATTCTCATCAAATGATATGATATATTAACGTAAATTAACAAATAAAATGCTGATGTACTTTCTCACATTATTCATTAATGAAATATTTCTCATGATTATCCTAATGTATCTAACCTCACCGTAAACATATGCCATCATATTTTTCATTAATACATCAAAGTAAATGAAAAATAATATACATTAATAATAATATTAAAATATAAGGATCAATAAAAATATCTAAATATAGGAACATCCAATGACACTTATAAATGTGGATTTCTTGCTAGTGGGTTGTGTTCACATAATCTCCAACACTAAAAATAACCAAGGGTTTCACCCTAAGAAGTTGCCTCAATGTCATATAAGACCCCAAACCTGAAATCATGTATGATTTGTATCCTATTAAATTATATTATTATGATATAGAACATACATTTATTAGTACTTTCATGAATCATCTGTTTTCTCATCATAGTGGGGA
Organism: Viscum album; assembly: GCA_963277665.1. Lineage (NCBI taxonomy): Eukaryota > Viridiplantae > Streptophyta > Magnoliopsida > Santalales > Viscaceae > Viscum > Viscum album. Next base: position 506,808,949 of record OY728125.1, read on the forward strand.
ACTGCTATGAGCATTCAGTGCAAAAATTACTCTTATAACATTATCACAAATTATGTCACAGAAAATAACAATCATGATGTGAGTTGATGTATATTAATATTCAAAGAGAAAATATATATTATCATAATGAACATAGAATTCAGTCCTAGGGTGCCCAATATAATAATATATTCTAGTAAACAAAAAATTAGAATAAATAAAACATGATCACTTACCACATAAAGATAGATTTAAGTTATTGTTATAAACCATAAAATAAATATAGTTTTATTCACGTTTTCTAACCAAAACAGAAACTATAATGCTTGAATTAAATTGAATTAATATATATAATATATCAATAATTAAATACTAAACATGATTTATAAATCCCATGTCAACATTCCAAGAATAAAACTACAAATGCATTCATGCTAGCAAAAAAAAAAGCAACAAGTAAATTTACTTCAGTATCTAGACAAGTTTAGGACCAATAGTATTAGCATAAGTAACTTTAATAACCTAATATAAAGATAGCCTATGAATTTTATACATGAAAGTGTATTTTGAAATTAAATATTTTTATGACCAAAAGCGTGAGTAATTATTAAAGAGAAAACAAAATAATAATGAATGAAGTAACCAAATTTAAAATAATTGACATATGAAATTCCTTGTTTCTTCCCTTTGATAATTTATTTCTTACACATTTGAGTTAACATTTCATAATAACTGCTTACTTATTTATTTTTTTCATTTAATTCAAAGACACAATTTTATTATACATTTATATTCATTAAACAAAAGTATATAATGTTTTTTTAAGACATTTAATCTTAGATTTTACCTTTACATTTTCCCAATTGAATAGATTCCAAAAAAAAACAATTTTAAATTAGGATCATATTTAACAACATCCTCACCTTTCAAATCAATGGGATCAGATACAGTTAAAATATTAGATTTAATTAGAATATCCCAAAATAAAATATCAATAATATTGAGATAATATTACTTAAAGATATTGCATTGAATATAATTAATATGATAGAAGTGTGGTGGTAATGTTGTATTTTGAACATTTTTATCCTTTAAGAAATTCATTACTAAAAATATTATTCCCAATAATTTTTATAGATTAGAGAAAACAATTAAATGCACCTATAGAAATAATCAGTCAAATCAATAATTCTATGTTATTAAGAGATCTAATGGGATGACACTAATATCAATTATTTTCCATTATATAGAGAAGGCTATATATAGGGGTAAATTTATAATCATAATAAATTAATCAAATTCAATAATTAATTATATAATTTTGTTGATCAAAAAATTAAAAAACACAACTAGAAATAATTTTGTTCTTAGAGTGAAAAGAGTGAAATTTGAAAATATACGAATAAGAAAGGATAACAAATTTTATATTATATTGGATGTAAATGATCTTATATCGACTACACACACTCTCAAATAGAAGTATAAACCCGCTATAAGAATAATAAATTTTAAAGGGGAGTCACTACCCTTTAATACCTAATGTTTTTAGCCAGAGAGTCATAACTCACAACCTCATATCTCTTTTAGGTTTAGAAAAAAATTTAGCCTTTTATAGGAGAAGCCCCAACCTAGACATTTAAAGTTGAAGTCGAGAAATATTTCTTTTTTGGGTATAGAAATAACTCATGACTTTATATAGGCATCCTCAAACCTATAATTTCAAGGTAATGTTCTAACCTATGTTATTTTTTCATGTTAATAAAATCATAGACTATCAATGTGTATTACTAAGAGCTCTTACCTTTTAAGGGTATAGAAAAAAATCACATTAAATTTTTTAATGGTGGTACAACCTGAGGAAATAAACCCAAATGTGTGAATTATAATGTAGTAAATTTATTAGTAGTGAATGAATATAATTATGAAACCAATGAATAATGTTGAAGTAGAATCTAGCATTTTGAATAGGTTGTACATTGACCATTTTAGGTTATTGATGATGAATCTCTAAAAAAACTAGTAGAGGAACTAATCAATAGTTAAAATTATTGAGGATAAATCCATGAAATATAGTATAATAGCTCATTAAGGAATCAAATTATGGAGTTTAGGTACAACACATTAAGGATTTAAATAATGAATTTCATCTCCCTTAAAATTGAGTGATGATGCAATTTTAATGATGAGAATTTCCTCCATATACCTCTAAATATATAATATTGTATTAAATTTGAAAAATACCAACAAATATATAAACTTTAAAATTCCATGAGTCATTTTCAATGATTAAATATTAATATGGACTTAACTTTAAATGTATCATTACTCTGAGAATAAAAAATAGTATATTATAATAAAAATAATTCAAATGAAAAATAATAATAAACAATCCCTTCAAATCAAAATAGGTTAAGTCTTTTAAATACTCACTAATGATTCCCATCAATTCATATACATGAGATCCTTTATATTTCCACAATTTTGAATATAAAGTTTCAAACCAAACTAGTTGATAATCCTAATTCTCTAATCCAAAATTAATTGAAGCACAATTGATTTTGGAATTACCATATAGTGAACTTAAATTAAGAAAATTTCTAGTGTTATAGTGTAGTATTCATCTTTTATTTAGTTTGAAAATCACTGAATAGACCATGACTGAGACTTTAGAGAGGCTTCCTCCATCAATATATTTTTATCAACTAAACTACAACGATGATATTCACCATGAAATATAAATTTTAGTTATTAAGTTTTCTCATTGAATACCAATATTGATATAAAATTGATTTTTTATCAATAGTTAGAGAGCTTGACTATGGGAATTTTAGCTGTCTGTCTCTATATCTTTTCAATCATCAAGAATAAATGAGGTAAAATGACATTAAATAAATCAATGTGATACCCATGTTGTATTTGAAAATTTTCTATGAGCCACAATGATTAGTGTTATGAAGTTTTAATATATAATGGGCTATTTTGAAACATTGAGTTTTAAATTAAAAATTTCCATTAACAATGTATGTCAATCATTTTAAATTTCTATTTCAATTTTGTGTGTTCTTTAGGGATATTAAAATTCCAAATATTCAACACTATAGTATGGGGACTGTTGATTTTTTTATTCCATCCAAAATGATGTGTAAAAATAAACCACAGTGTGGTGATCATCGTTTTCAGTATCCAAAATTGATAAAATTATTTAAAAAAACAATAATGGATAATAATAATAATAAGATTATGAAAATAGAATTGAATGAACAATAAAATAATAAATTTAGAAATATTTTTTTCTTATACATAATGTTTAGAATTAAAACAATGAATCATTAATATTTTCATAACTCATATTGTATGGAATATATTATTAAATCATATCTAATTACGTGAAGAATTATAATTATCAAAACATAAATAATTGATGTGGATCGAGTAGACACTCAAAACATTCCCTTTTTATGATATTTATATTTTTCTTTTTATTTCAAATTGGTATGAATATATAATCATTCATTATTTATAGGTATTATCTTTTTTCCTAGAGTATCCTCTTGGTTTCTCAAGAATGTCCTCTAATACAAAATTCCTCATGTTTCTTTCTTTAATTGATTCATCATTTTGATCTATATTAAATCAACCAATATTTACTTTTATAACTTGTTTTCATTGGTCCATGGTGAGTCATCATCTACCACAATAGAATAAACTCCTTGTTTTTAGGGTGACATTCTCCTCAACCTTCTTTAAATATATATTGTTTCCCATAAATAATGGAATACCATCCTTCCTATCTTTTTTACTCCATTTTGGGGATACTTTATTTATAATGAACAATCTTGTGGAAAATACTATAGATATATCAAAGACCTTATTTTGTTTAAGATAATAATATTATTACTTTTCATTTGTGGAATTTATATTGATTTAGCTTTTCTACCACTTCATGTAGGCCTTATATTTACTCCATAGGTTAACATATTATACCAAGAATCAAAATAATTTTACTCACAATTAGCATAACACCAACAATGGATAAAAAATCTTGTTCTTATCTTTTGAATAGTAGTCTAGTTTTTTTCAATAACATGATATTTTTATCACCATTAATACTATATTAGGGATATCATTGTAGATAATATTCTTCAAAACATTTTCCAATCCACCATATATATAGTGGTTTGTTCAGTAATACTTTTTAACCCATATTTGTCTATAATTTTCACTATAACTTATGATTTAAAAAAAACATAATTGAAAACAATGTTTTTTTGGATAAAGGGTTACCATGTAATAAGAAATTTTAATGGATTGATAATTAAGATCCTTTCTACACAATACATAGTTATTTTGTCACAATAATAGAATTTAAAATTATTTGTGGTAGTAACTCTTACCTAATATTATATTGAAGATTATGGTTGAATAACCTCCAAAGTTTCATATTTAATTGTATCATCAAGGAACTTCATATTGAGGATATTTTTCCCATCATATAATACTTTTAATCTTTCTTCCAAATTACTATTCATTATCAGAATATGACTTTTAAGCATTTAATTCTTTTCTTATATTGAAATGTAAATAACTTTTATTCTTTTAACCTTGATTTATAATTGATATTTCATGATACCCATGGTTTATAATGGATTTTATTCCTATGTGTGGATGCGTTCCCCCCAAACATTTAATGTTTTAGTTTTCTCATCAATTATTTTCATTACAAGTATTCCTCATATAGGGTGTGATTTTCTTATAGAACCATAAAATCTATTCATTATCTTCCACATATTTTATGAATGATTTTCATTTTACAACTTCATTACCAATTCTTATTTCATGCTATCATATTTTGTGTCCAGTTATGATATATCATTTTGTAGACCCTTGACGAAATCCCAAATATATGAAATAATATCAAACTATATCATTTTAAAATAATACTTAATTTAAAAATTAAAAATAATTATGATTGTTAATTATATACATACTCATCAAATCCTATACTTGTATCTTATAGATAATAATTATAAACAATTTTTTTTAGAAATACTACTATTTTGATTGCCTCTTACTAGAGGAAAATCCAATTTATCCTTTGAATTATTTAACAATTTCTTTATCTATATTGTCTTCCAGTTTTTCAGGGTTTGGGAAAAACATCCATGTTGGTATTAATAGGAATAGTATATATATTATTCTTTTGAGTAAAATGAAAAATTTAATTAGATCTTAACTTCATGTGAAGTAGTTAAAAAACTAGGGGAGAAAATATAGATACATTCAAAAGAAACATGGCTATGCTACCACTTTAAATTAACCAATTTTCACTCTGAGAGAGTGAAAATTTTTGTCACTATTTTGTCTATTTCATTTTCAATTTTAATTAACCCTCCTTGTATTCGTCCATCTATTATTAGTTAAAATATATATGAATATGGTTATGATTATCCAACACACAATTACCACATAAAAACTACTAAGGAATGAAACATAAAAGTATTCGGTGTTTTTAAATGGTTCAACTAGAATGTGAGAATCTAATTCTTGTTGTGTTTGGGTCTTTTCAGAGACACAAATATACACTATATAACTCAAATTAATAAAAAGAATTATATCCCCTAAAAATTATGAATAGTCACCCAACTATTTTACAATCTCCTGATTTCTTATTGTCTACCAACATATACATTTATATTGGCTCATGACATAGAACAAAGGTCTTCCCAACTTACTGTTGAACTTGATCACTAATATTCATTGGTATGTCACTAAATTAAATGGGCAAACCGTATTACTCAATTAGATTCTTGATAGTCAGTAGATAATATATTTCAATTTCACGCATGTTGGTCACTATATCTCAACTAAATCTTCTTATTTATATTCTATGATATAAGGATATTAGAGGGAAATATATAAATCTAGATTCTCATTATTCCTTCCATCTTCTTATTCTCTTATTATTCTTATTCGATGCATAGGTTCAACTTTACAAAATATCATCATAATTTATCTTTCTTCAACACTTAGGATATTCTTTTATAATACAATATATGTTTTCTTCACTCTCACTAATGTATTATCCTTATTATATTTATTCTTATTATATTATATATATCTCACATGTATATTGTTTTTATATATTGAATAAAAAACCCTTTAGTCTCATCTCTTTAATTATATATCATTCTTGATATTATATAATCAATTAAACTGATCACTCATAATATCTCTATAATTATTGTTTTTTAAACTTCATGTGAAATCTATAATTATTAAAATTGTATTTTTCTAAAAAAATTTATGATTAATGAGTTTCCACATATTCAAGATAACATGAAGTGAAACTATCATGGTGGAAGAAATATATCACTATTCTTTTGATCAGTATGGTTGAGACATGACTATTATTATTATTGTGTAAATCTCTCTTGTAACACTCTCATCATAATGAACTATGTACTACCCTTCTCCTTATGATGTGACTACATCTCAAATCATAAAACATTATTAGACATGTACATCATCTGTCGACTACATCATGGAATGATCTTCTTATTTACAGTCTAAATATCATCTTCTTAACACTTATTTCGAGGCACATTATCCAACTGAATCATTGTGAAATTTAACTTATTAAAGAAAACAATTAGCATTGTCATGTTTTATTCACCATAAATCTCTTATTTTCTCAAACTAGTAATATAGGAATATCATTTAGTATAATATAAATATATTATACCTAATGATATGAATTATCCTCACTTGCAACCCTTATATATCCTCTTGTTAACCTTTCTGTATCATCATGTTAAACCTTATATATCATAGTGAGGATCTAATAATTTGTCAATTTTTTGGTGACAAACTTTCACGGCCTGAACATTATGTTTTCTCATTTCAACCCTTACATATATTGTGAGGATCTATGAATTTATCAAATTTTCAGTGAGAAACCCTTATGTATTTCCTTTAACAACTACGATCAGTCTTACATACCACGAAATAAGAAAGTACATATTAGAATGTGTCTCACGTAATTTTACAAATCTCATACCCTCTAAGTACCGTTATGTATCCATTGTGATAACATTTTTGTATGAAGAAGCATAACTTTACATATCACACACACTATGACTTGGTATTTTTTCAATTCTCATTTTCCACTATAAAAAATAGTGCATTTAGATGGGGTTATTTTTACCATTAGTGGTGGTTATGACCACCACAAAATGCATTACCAAAAATTACTCAAAACCACTATAAACATGGCCACTTACTCATATTAATAGTGGTTTTTCATAATTGATCATAAGGTAAAAAAATTACCAACATTTATGTTAGTGTCACTTTTAACAAATTATATGTTTTTAAATATTGTTTTTGCATCTACCACTAAAAAAACTACTTAAAAATCAAAAAATAGTGGTGACTGAGAGGGGAGTAGTGGAGGGAGCTTGCAGGGGTCTGGTCCCAACCCCATCTATTTTTTTCTAAAAAATAACCTTTCTAAAAAAATTCATATGATATATATATATTTATGTTATATATTAAATACATTTATATTAATGTATGCACAAAAATAAATATGTCATATATTTATAAAACATAAAATACAAAATATTTATATTTGTATAATATATATCAACATATAATATAGTATTATATCTATATTTATATATTAATATATATATATATATATATATTTATATATAATTATTTTAAACATATTTAGATATATATATATATAATTATATTATGTAAAAAAAAATATATTTAATATAATAATTTAAATACTTATATGCATATTAATATAAATAAATACACATACAACACACACACATGTTTGTATAATATAATTTAATAGTATATATACATATATATATTAATGAACACTCCCTCTAAATTATATATTTACATGTATTTATAAATACATTTAGATTATGTATACTTACACACACACATGTTTAAATAAATACACTTAAATATATAATTATAAATAGATTAATATTAAACACACACACATAAATGTGAATTTATATATTTATTTATAAATATTAATTTGTCTAAACATATATATATTATGTATTTATATATAGTATGGTTATTTCATATATATGTGTGTGTAATATAATATAATATAATATAATATAATATAATATTTGTATTAAATAATTATTGGAAATTACTATATATTATCAAAATTTAAAAAATAAATTTCTTTTGTATAATATATTTAAATACATTTATATATATAAGCTATATATATATATTTAAATATATTAATGTATTCTTATTTATAATATGTATTTATAAATTTATATATACTATAAATTTATCAAATACATTAATATTATATATTAAAAAAATTTATATAAATATATACATAAATATTAATATTGTATATATTATTAAAATACAAACTAATATATATTTATATATATTATTAATAATGTATATACATATAATATAATTTAATATTTATATTTATATTTGAATAAAATTTTACATATATATATATATATATATATAATATATATATATATAATATTTATATATCTAGATACATATATATGTGTGTGTGTGTGTCTCTGTTATATAATATATATATATATATATCTATTTATTTAATCTATTTATATAATGCCTTTATAAAAATATATATAAGATATTTTTATATTATATATTTATATATATTTATATAATTTGTTTGTATAATATAATAAAATATATTTATATTTATATTATAAAATGAGATTAAGAAAATTAAAAAAATAGAAGGGGTTAAAATGACCACAAATTTAATGGATTATCAGTGGTTTATAAATTAATGCAAACTTATATATTTATTTGAAAAAACTTATTTGTATATATGTATATAAAAAATTAATTAGAATTAAATTATATATTCTTTCTATAAATATATATAATACACAAAAAGTTAAATATTTTTATATAATGTACATTTATATTATATATATATATAATATTTAAGATCTGAGTTATATATTAATATTTATTAGAGAAAATATATTTAAAATTACATTTATATTATGTATACAGATATAAACATATATATATTTAAAATTTATTTATTTAAAGAATTTATATATCTGAATATATTTATACACATTTATTTATATAATATATACAATTAGTTATTTAAGGTATTTTCCTAAAACTATAATTAAATATTTTTTTTATAATGTGTATATAGTATATATATTTTATAAAATTTTTTATTAGAAAAAAATAGAGGAGGTTAATTACCCCCTCCAATAACTCATATTAACTGCGGTTAATAACCTGCACTATTTTTTAAAATAAATCATTTATATTTTAGTATGGGTTCAATCATAACAACCACTAAATATTAAATTATTGGTGGTTATAGGAGAAAAAATGAAAATTTATATAGAAAGTTAATTGCAGGGAGTGAGGTTGTGCATAACCCCTTTAAACAACCTCCTATAATTTGTTTTTTATATTTTTATCACTGAGTACCATTATGTATCCACAATGATTAAATTTCTGTATTGATAAATTTACTCTTATGTATCATAGTGTACCTTTGGTAAGTTGTTAAATTCTAAATTTGATTCTCAGAAAGACTTTTATGTATGAGTAAATGGCTCTTACATTTCATAATGAGGTATGGGTACTTTGTCAAATATTTTTCAATTGATAATTTATTCAACATGATTACATTTACAATCATAACTTTCGGTCCTCTTATAATATTGGCTCAAAAAATTTAAAATTTTCTCAAGGATTCTTCTTTTGGATTCACATAGTCTACATCTAAAAATTATGTTCCAGTAGTGTATCGATATATCATACAAATCGTTATTTTCCTTTATCTTCCATATTTTAAATGCACTTTAGCTTAGAATCCACACCTATTCATGCATCTTATGGAAAATAACATTCAGAATACTGAAATTATTCAACTTTCACTCACCTCAATTTCCGATCATTTAGATTTTATTAAATGTATACTTCTTTCAAACATAGCGATTCTATAATTTTTCTAATATCTAAGGGTAGTTTCTATCTTTTACTTCATCCTAGTGTAATTACTTAGTTGTTTTCAAACTTAATAAGTACAAGGATGGGTCCTCAAAAGCCATAGAAAGAATATCTAGAATATAATACTATCAACAACTATTACACCTGCCATCTATTCAGACTATGTTTATCTCAATAGACAATATAGTTTTATGATACTTCCACCAAGAATCATCTCAATCCTCTTTCAACTTATTCATTAATTAGTCTCTTCATTTTCACCTAGCTCTAGTATATATGAAAATTACTCATTATTTAAATATTTCCAACAAATACCACCAATGCATCTTTCTTCATCACAACCCAATTAGGAACTTCAATGGTAAACTAAATAAGGTAGATCCATAATCTAAGAACATAAAATAGTAAATATAATTCATATTTAAAAAAATTTGGTTTTATGGATATATATGAAATAAATAGAAAATTGTAATTGAAAACTAGATGACTAAATTAGGACTTCGGTAACTAAATTCATAAATTAAACTAGAATAAGTATTTTTTTCATAAATAAAAATATATCCATAGTTATAAGACTATGATAAAGATCACAATACATGATAAAATAAATAAATGCAACACCAGATGATATATATGTTATATATAATTAAAATATATTCAATGTCCTTCGTCTCATGTTACTTTTTAATCTATTTCTAAATCATCGAACTCTAATAAAATTCTATCCCCAAGATATGTGTATAGATCCAAGATAATAAATTTACCTAATGTAAAAAAACTAATGTCAACACACATACATTAAATTTGATTCCATGTATGTAGGTATCTATGATTTAAATGAACAAATAGGATTCTCCCACTAACAAAAACACACTATGTGATAGTGATCAATTAGATTTAGATGAAAGTATGTCATATGTGAAATTCTATGATATGTGTAAATACCCCACCCAAAAACAAAATCTTTTAATGTATATATATGTTATGTCGGTGTTCCATAGTAGCTAATAGAAACATGCACCACAAAAGTCCAACAAATCTAACTAGCTTAGGCTATATTCTACCTTCCTAGGATCAAATACATGAAAACCCTCATGTCCCAATGTGGTATACTATAATTCAACTCTTATCTCATTATATGTAATCCTAAATAGGTATCCCAAATATATAAAGACCCACTCATGAGAGTCCTTACTGACCCATCAATCATATTTCTACCTATCAATAACAAAAAAAATATAATTGGATATAACCACTATATCAACATTAAATAGAATGAGAAATCAAAAAGGTCTCAACATAAAGAAAAATTTGAATAACAATGAAAACTGTAAAGGGTTTTCAAAGAGGTCCTAGAGCATTAAATATTTTTATAACAATAATTCCATGGAAAAATAAATGAGTAAAAAAATGAATCCTAACTAGATAAAATAATAATCACAGTTCTCATGCCACACCCCTTTTCGTATCACCATGTATCACTTGAGATATCAAACATATTACCCATAACACACCTCCAACTATGTCACATATATTGAAAGTCATCATTTTAGTTGGTTCCCACTTCATGATTGTATAACACCTCATCCAAAATCTGATTACCCATATCATATATAAATTTTGTCTTAAAAAATCATGTGTTATGGTCATGTTCATGGTATTACCTTAGGGTGATACTCAAATATTGGATATTTACTCTAATATATATATCCAAAAATATCCTCTCAATCACGTCCACAACCTCACCCAGAGCCATTCCCATCACCATGCCATGTCTAGAATGTAAATGAAAATAGTAAAACCAGAAAATTTATAATCTCCATCTAACATTATATTTTTATTAGAAAAGAGGTTAAAGTCTCCAAGGAAAAATGTCATAGTTTTTTGAGGTTGTGTAAACCAATAATATTCTTACAAATTTTTTTTTTACAATTTGGTAAGGTCGAAGGGTGAGGAAAATATAAAGCTGGTCTATCATGTCTCCCTTAGTATCTAGTATATTGATCTCCATGTTTCCTTTATGCCTAGTGTTCTAGATAGTTGGGTATGTTTTTGATAAATTCATAGTAATTTAAGAGAAACTACATAACCAATCAATTTTTAAGATATGGTTTAGAAAAAATATTAAGCATCAATGTATAATTTTTTTCAGTAGTATCCACTTCGATAAAAAATTCCATGAAAAGGGTTATCCCATTTTATAGTGCTCAATTATTAACAATAAGTTGTTTTTCGTTTCCGTAAAGGCAAAAAATTACATAGAAATGGATCCTTATTATTGTTAAACAATATCCCTACTGCACATGAACTCAGTGGTGTAGGATCTATCAATTTTCATTTTAATGTTGCTAGATGGATCATTCTAGAACATTATTTCCCATGATATAAGTTTCTTACTAATAGAGCATACTTAAAGTGAACCTAAATCCCCCTCAACAAGGGTGATGTCTAACCCCTTAAAGTGTATAAATGATTGTCTTATATGTTTCCCATATGGTTTTAATTTCTGCTACTGATAATGATTAGATGCCATCATAAATGGAAAGAATAATTTGAGGCTACTATTTTAAGATCTTAACTAGATATATTCAAGGAGAAACACCTACTTATGAGGATTTCTTAGTTTATCTTGAAGTTAAATACAATTTTTTCTTAAAATAAGTACCATTGTATAAAATATATTAGAATGAGTTTGTGGGAAAATATATTAATGTAAAAATTAATGATTTTTCATAAAATGAAATATAATATAGATTTATGTTGTAAGAACTATCCATAGAAAAAAAAATATTTAGAATGTTGCATCAGATGAATGGTATTCTTTAGATATAATTTTGATAGGTTTAGAGAAATACTATAGGGGCTAGAAGATATTTTGAATTTGGTTGAGGAAGTCTGTTGTCACATATAGAAAATATCTATGTCATAGAAGAGTGAGGAAGAGACAACTATATTTTAATGTATAGAAAATTTACTATAAATTTGAGAGTTTTCCTTGTGAATGTGAATACAAACTCAACATAAGGATAAGAAGAGTAATTGTAAGGTTGAAACATGTCATTATAATGTTTAGAAAACCTCTTAAAGGTCATCTAACATTATTATAATTGGATGTAAAACCAAATGAGATATACATAATTGTATTTTTGAAAAAACATATATATTAAACTAGATGATGAATGAACTGGTATTCAAGGGTTTAAATGTAATAATTATTTTTAATATAATTTTTATTTACACAGATATTAAAGGAGGACCAACCAAGGAAGATGGTATAGTCTGATATGAGTTTAAGATTGAAAGAATGAATTACCACATCATAATTCCTTGCATACTTTGATTAAATTGAAATTAATTTTATGTGATATGAATTATATAGATTTTAAAAGAAGGAATATGCCAAGTATTATGAGATTTAAATGAGGATATAGACCATGAAATCAAATGAGTTTGAATGAGTAGATAAATATTTATTTTTGTTGATAGATTTAAAAGATAATAATTTATACTATCAATAATTATTGAGTTTTTATAATTATATTATGGAAGATAATACTCAAAATATTATTCGATGTATATATATGTGCATAAAATGAATAATAATTGAGTCTATGAAAATTGAGAAGATGAGAGAACCCGATACCCAACTGTATCAAGGATAGAAAGAGATCAATTTCAAAATCCATTCAAGAAGGATACCTAATTTACTGAGTATTTGAGGTTTTCTAAAAGATTTAGATTATTTATGATCATTAGAATAGTGAGAAATACTAACACAAAATGTCATTATTGTTGGTTTTCATGATTTTTTGAGGAGTACAACCATACTAGTTGATCATGATTACTCATGATGGTAGATCTAAATCGAGTGGTGCTCAAACTACCTAGAGTTATGGGATATCATTCATGTATTAGATCAAATATTAATAATTTGTAGTGGGAATCTATATTCTCTAGTGGAACTCTATAGAAGGTTCATAATAGGACTTTGTGTTGATATGACCGAGATAGTCCTTGATGTAATCAATTGGGTCTATAGTGGCTAATCTATGATTAGGGGGATTAACCAATCACCCTAACTAATATAATTTTATAGAAAAACATTTTAAATCATTATTTTTTGTTCCTTTTCTTTTTCTATATCATATGAGTTGAGGTTGAGTTTATTTATTTTTAAGAGGATGTGGAATTAAATTGTTCTAAGATGATGAATTAAAAATAACTCATAAAGTGTACCCTTAATTCACCTCTAATTAACGCCTAACTAGCCATGGGAACTACAAATGGGATCAAAGTAAATCTAGGTTTCCTCTTAAGATCCAAAAAAATAATGAGTATGGAAAATATAAATTCTATAAAAAGAGGGCATGTTCCTACATTTAATGGTAAGAACAACCTTAAGTGGAGGAATGAGATATCATCTCACCTTTTTTCACTTGTATTGGAGGTTAGAGATGCTAGAATAGTGGGATTTAAATCCATTCCTGATGGATTTCATATTGTTTTATAATAAGAAAAATTTGGAAGTTAATCGAATACCCCAAAATTCATTTTTTACATCTCTCTTAGAAACATTATACAAACAATTTATGGGACTTCAACTACTAAGGGTATTTGTAAAAAATTAAATATCCAAATATGAAGGAAATTATAAAGTCAAGGAAGAAATATTACTTGTTTTTATAAGTAGGTTTGAGTATATAAATATTGATGATGGTGAAATTATTAATTAATATTTATACGAGTCAATGAGATTGTCAGAAATATCCATTGGTTTGGTGAAATGATGGATGCAAATATTATTGTTAAAATGTTAAATAGAAACTTGCTAGATAGTTTTGATCCCTATATCATACCTTTGGATGGTAGAGAGTATCATTCCTTGGATAAAATTTATAATATTCTAAATTATTATGAAAAGTGTAAAATTCTATCTTTCATGAAGAAAACAAATGAAGAGATGGATTTTATGTCTTTGATAATGGGTAAATATATAGATAAAGAAGTTACAGAGTGAAGTGATTCTAAAGATAATGGACATGATGAATATTTCAATATTTTTTTCTTTTAATAAAGATATTTAAAATTGAAAATGTTATGAAAATGTTAAAAAACCATGGGGTTAAAATAATAATAGAGTTGGAAATTTGGTAAATAGTTATCTAATGTATAAGACTGTAGAATTAGAATCTGAAAAGGAAGATGGGAAACCTAAAAAATGGGGTAAAAGAAAAAACGAAATATTAAAGTAGTAAAAGAATAAGTTTTATGATAAAGAATGAATAATATAAATCAATTAGTAAATCAGATGAAGAATTAATCTTTTTGAGGTTCATGTTGATAAAGGTTTTGATACCTTTGGATGTGATGATATAGAATAAAGAACTAACTGAATACATGATGAAATATAAGTTAGAAATATATATTGAGATAATTAAAAAATCAAGTAGGAGAAAAAAAATATAATTATATAATAGATTAATATTACTAAATAAAAGTATTAGTTAGCCAAAAAGGAATCATATCATGTTTATGAGATTAGAAAGTATAAGCTAATAGTTATTATGAAAGAAAATACAGTGATAGAACATGAAGAAAAGTTTACTATAATGAAATAATATTTTTATGAGACATAATATATATTCCTTGTATAAAAAATAATTTTAATTAAATCATATAATACTTATGAAATTCTATTTAGGTTGAGGGTGATTCTTCTCAATTTATATAAAAGAAGGGTCCTAACATAAAGGTTAAATATAATTCTAAACTATCTAAAAAAATATATTGTTGGTGGTGAAGGTTTAAAAAAAATTTATGAGCCTATTTAGACCATAAATAAAAATTATATTTTCCTATACACATTATTTGGGGATATGAATATGTTAAGAAAACTACTAACCCTAAGAAATACCATTCCCATTATAAAGAGTAAAAATAAAAATAATTTTTTGGATTGATTTGTTATCAAAGTTTAATATCAAATTCTAGTGATTTTTAATTGTATTATGATAGTTATGGATATAAATACAACACTTTCTGGTATAATATTTCATTTCCAATGATGAGTCATGAATAAAGGGGGGATATGGTTAATATATGAGAATATATTCCCTGAGTAATCAAGAAATTTATTGAAATTTATCAACTCTATCCAAAAAATAGATTTTTATTTTAGAATAAGTGTGTCGTAGGTGTTTATAACAATGTAATGGATATGAAAAATTAATGACTATGATACTGATATAATTTCCTTATGGAAGGGGAAAAAATTGGATAAAAAAGGAAGGAAATTCATGATGTGATAAATATTCAAGGCGGTCATTTGAAAATCCCATGGAAGTCAAGGATTTTACAAAATAACGCCTAACTATTTGGCCAAATAGATTTTTATTTTAGAATAAGTGTGTCTTAGGTGTTTATAACAATGTAATGGATATGAAAAATTAATGACTATGATACTGATATAATTTCCTTATGAAAGGGGAAAAAAATTGGATAAAAAATGAAGGAAATTCATGATGTGATAAATATTCAAGGAGGTCATTTGAAAATCCCATGGAAGTCAAGGATTTCACAAAATAACGCCTAACTATTTGGCCAAATTAATTTATAATTCATTAAAAAATTGATAATTCACAAAATAACGCCTAACTATTTTTAATTCATCATCATAGAACAATTTAATTCCAAATCCTCTAAAAAATAAATTAACTCAACCTCATCTCATATGAAATAGAAAAAGAAAAGGAACAAAAAATAATGATTTAAAATGTCTTTTTATAAAAATATATTCGTTAGGGTGATTGGTTAATCCCACTAATCAAGACATTACTTGAAATTTAACAACTCTATCCAAAAAATAGATTTTTATTTTATAATATGTTTATCGTATGTGTTTATAACAATGCAATGGATATGAAGAATTAATGACTATGATACTGATATAATTTCCTTGTGAAAGGGAAAAATATTTGGATAACAAAGGAAGGAAATTCTTGATGTGATAAATATTCAAGGAGGTCATTTGAAAATCCCATGGAAGTCAAGAATTCCACTAATTCTAGGTTGAAAAAAATTTACGAGCCTATTTATACCATAAATAAAAAATATATTTTCTTATACAGATTATTTGGGGATAGGAATATGTTAAGAAAACTACTAACCTAAGAAAAACCATTCCCATTATAATGAATCAAAATAAAAATAATTTTTTGGATTGATTTGTTATCAAAGTTTAATATCAAATGCTAGTGATTTTTAATTGTATTATGAAAGTTATGTATACAAATACAACACTTTATGGTATAATATTTCATTTCCAATGATGAGTCATGAACAAAGGGGGGATATGGTTAATAGATGAGAACATATTCCTAGAGTAATCAAGACATTACTTGAAATTTAACAACTCTATCCAAAAAATAGATTTTTATTTTAGAATAAGTGTGTCTTAGGTGTTTATAACAATGTAATGTATATGAAGAATTAATGACTACGATACTAATATAATTTCCTTGTGAAAGGGAACAAATTTGAATAACAAAGAAAGGAAATTAATGATGTGATAAATATTCAAGGAGGTTATTTGGAAATCCCATAAAAGTCAAGCATTCCATAAAATAACGCCTAACTATTTGGCCAAATTAATTTATAATTCGTTAAAAAATTGATCATTCACAAATTAATTCTAGATATATAGGGAAGAAAGTTATTTTACATGAAAAGGTTCATGCTAATGAGAATATTGGGGTATGTATTAAGTTATCTACTTTGTTTGACTTGATAATTCAAGGGAATTTATATGAAATATGTGTCTAGGAAGTACATTGTGTGAAGGAATATATAACCATCCTTCCAATTCAATACGAATAAATGAGCAAGATAAAACAACAATTAGGAAATAAACCTTCTTTGATGACTAAAGTGAATGAAAATTCTCTATATAAGAAAGTGATTTATTTTAGAAAAAAACCTAAAATCAGTAAAAGATAATAATAGGAAAAGATACATTGAAAAATATTACCATTATAATATTAGAAATAATGGGAACACTTGGTTGAGAGAAAAATTTCATTCTTCCTATTAATACTAGGGAACTATGATGTTTCCATTTTCCCCCTATAACTATTTTTTATTTTTAACTATCATGGATGGATTTAAATAATAAAATATACGTTTTCACTACTAGATAGAAAAAACTATGGTTCCCATCATGGATTATAATAACTATCATGAAGAGAAGTAAGTGTGTGCATCCCTTTAGGGGGAGAATATATGACTTAAAGCTATCAAATTTTCATTATACAGTGAATCTAGAATTTTTGGAATTCTTTTTAAAATTGGGGAATGAGTAATTATAATCATAAGTACCGACCTTTTTTTATTATATTCCACATTTTAATAAAGTATGAGTATTGGTTCAAGAAAATCTAAGAGAATGATGGAGTTTTTCATCATGCACTTGATCATTTCTTGTTACTTTGTAGAATATGAGTGCATATCATAATTTATTATTAACTAAATTTACATCCCTTAATGTGAGTTGTATTGTGTTGGTATCACATTTATTACAATTTATGGATAGCCTTTACCACCTAGGACATTAACTCTAGTTTTATACACCAGGTTAACTAATGTAGACATAGAGTTCACAAACTAAAACCTCATTCCTAAGGAATCATGTGAATCCATCCTTCAGTCATATTGTAAATCCAAATAAAATACAAAATAATGAAATGGGAGAAGATGAAAATGTTTGAGAACTGTTGAAGGTTCTTAATTATAATTTGAGAATACCGTTATATTCCATTTTCATTTATAGTCAATATATGGTAGATAAATTACATTTAATTTTGTAAAGATAAATGGTGCATTTATATAAAATAAAAAATGAGATATTGAATTCACCAAATGAATGAATTGAATTTATTTCCATTAAGGTTACAATGTCTACTCTTGATAATGGGTGAATTATTTTATAAATTAAATGAATAATATTCAGTTTTTTCGTGAAGATCTTGGTTGAAACAATTAAGGTATTATCACATACTTATGATCATTTTTTCATAAGATCTTTAACTTAAAGAAAAGTTTTGTTGGAAGCAGTAGCATCATCTATAATATATTGGAATGAGTTTGGTAGAAGTTATCCATATGAAGATATTAATGATATATCCTTAAATAAAAGAATATATAGATTGATGTTAAAATAATTATACATGGAACATAAAATATGATAATTATTAAATCTGATGAAGAATATTCTTTGAAAGAAGTTTTAATATGTTTGGAGAGATCCATAGAGGGACTAAAGAGATTCTGAAGTCCGCTAAGGAATTTTGTACTCAAATATATAAAATGGTTAAGACCTAGCCAAATAATGTAATGACCCAAACTTTTATAAATAAAAATCCCCTTTTTATTTTAATTAAATGTCTTATTACGTAGTATAGTTATAGAAAACACATGTACCTATTTTTTTATCCAACTGAATTTAAAAGACAATTATGTATCATTACCGTTGATAATATATCCCTTGAACAATTATCACATTATTAGTATAAATATAGGGTTTTGACAAATCCAATTAACACAGACAAAGGAAGTAATGGCCTCAACCGATAGGAGTGTACCGAACTGAGTAATTAGTTTATCAATAAAATACATCCCTATTTGGATACTGAAAGTGGACATTGTTTTAGAATATATGTATATAGGTGTGACAACTCTAATAATGTGTGTCGAGCTTCACTGTGTGTAACATGGTAGATGAAAATGGGCCTTACTGCACACCTGGTTTGAAAATCCTTGGGGAAATTCTTTGGTAAGTTTAAATCACATTACAAATCATTATTAAGGGAACACAAAATTCCCATAAAAATATATGTTAGGAAATAGGTCATGGATAACATAGATTAAATACTAAAAATTCAAATGTTAAAGAAATAAATTTATGTTATAAGTTATCCCATTAATGTAATTAAATTACTTTTTTTGTGTTTAATAGTTTAAATATACTAATCCATAACTTTTAAATATTTCTGGCCAATGGCCAGAAATATGAGGAATTAGGAAAACAATCAGTGCGTTGGGAAATGTGATGAAATACACAATGAGATGCCCGACCCAATAGGAGAAGGAATTAGAAAATTTGTGATGATACTATCTCATATGACTCATGTTCTGAATAGAAATATGGATCAGGAGGAGCATCTAAATCCCCATAATAGAGAAGAAGTCATGATTGAGAGCTTTATGTGAAAAAGGCTAGTGAATTTCAATGGATTATCATATCCCTTAATTTTGGAACAATGGATCTACTTCATTGAGATGATATTATCTAACCTTTAATATTCTAAGAAAGAGAAGGTTGTACTGGTTGTTTATCAAATTGAAGGAGAAGCTGATAAGTGGTGGACATTGACCAGGAATACAAATACTGAGGAAGAGATCGAAGTGATGCGGTGGAAGGAATTCCAGAAAAAAAATTTCAAAACATATTTTCCCCACACACCCATATTAAAATTGAAATATATTTCCTTACCCATAAGAAAAAAAAGATAAGAATATATTGGGGAATATAAGGAAAATATCACACAAGGCATTCACAATACAACTCTGTAACGTCCTGACCCGATTTACCGTCGACCCGATACTAGAACCGGTCACCACATGACCTCAAGCATGCCTCCCTATACGTCATAGGATGCCTACTAGATGCAAGGGTGTAAGGATAGTCAGTAGGGAGACAATAACCTTTTCTCAGAGTTAGTACAATAATATAATAATATATAAATAGATAACAATATTGGAAGTGGTAAAAAGCAATAACTATGGTAGAATAAGTCAATTGTAATATAAAATAAATAATGAAAAGGGCCAATGCCAATTTAGAAAATGTATGCATCTCATAGTGGTATGTATCTGAAAATAGAAAAAAATCATCATTCTTGACACCTCATTACATAAAAAATTTAAAAAGATCTAGATCCCCAACATTGATCTCCATGAGCATCCCAAGCTCCCACTCGGTCCTTTTCTCCTAACACCTAGGAACAAGAAAACATCAACAAGAAATATCCATGGTCCTATAAACAAGTATAGTCTACTTGGGTACCCCAATGCAATGAAATCCTGAATAGGGTGTGAGATATAAATCTATGTTGGTCGGGACCACCAGTGTCTAGTTCAATCTAGAAAATGCAATAAAATTAAACAGAGTGCAAGTATATCGAAGCAATAATAGAATTAGATAAGTAACCAACAACCCATCGAGGATCCAAAGGGATGAATGGCTGCGATACCTACTTTAGATCATAGCTGAGATAAGAATCTGAAGATGAACAATATATATATATATATAATGTATAATAAATTATTTATCACATTATTTAATATTCTTTGTTTAAACACACAAAATAATTAGTATGTCACCATTACTATATTTCACCCATTTCAATGATATTATCATTCAGTAACTCAGACACACTTGAATGTAAAAGTTATCATTCCATGCTCATACACCCATGAATATCCATGTTACCATTCCATACTCACACACCCATGAATATCCATGTTACTATTCCATACTCACTCACCATGAATGTTCGTGTTACCATTCCTCACTCACACACAATGGAATGTCTAGGTTACCATTCCATACTCATGCACCAATATTGTACATGTTACCATTCTATACTCACACACCCATGAATGTCCATGTTACCATTCCATTCCCACATACCCATGAATTTTCATATTACCATTCCATACTCACGCACCACAAATTTCCATGTTACCATTACATACTCACGCACCCATGAATACCCATATTACCATTCCATACTCATGCACCATGAATTTCATTGTTACCATTCCATACTCATGCACCCATGATTGTCCATGTTACCATTCCACACACACACACTCACACACCCATAAATGTCCATGTAACCATTCACCACTTTACAATATATTTAATTAATTAATTAATTATCACCACTAATCTCATTACTAATTCAGAAATTAGGTAAACACACCAAGTCATATAATTAACTCAAAAATTAACTTACCGCAACAATTACTCTAGTTAATGAAAAAAATAACTAGTCATAATGAAACCATGACAATACCACATAATTAATTCATAAATTAATTATCATCAGGAAACCATCCGTATATCACATAATTATTTCAAATATTAATTATCTCTTCTTAGTCCCAAATCAAAATCTCATAATTAATCCCCCAATTAATTATCTATATTAAAATATTATAACACAAAATTAATTCATAATTAATTATCTCAAATTATCCAATTTAATATCTCATAATTAATATTCTGATTAATTATCATCTCAAATAATATAATTAATTCATAATTAAATATCTCAATTTAATATATTTAATATCTCATAATTAATCCCCCAATAATTATTATCTCAAAGAACATAATTAATTCATAATTAATTATCTCAACTTAACCAATTTAATATCTTATAATTAATCCACTGACTAATCACCTCAATTACAACCTCAAGGAATATAACTAATTCACAATTAATTATCTCATCCCATTAATAAAAAATTTATTCAAACATTGCAATCAACTTTATCAAAAGTTGCAAATCAACATAACTGAATATTATTAATTAGGGAAAGTTGAAAACCATACCTCAATGAATGGAAAATCCATTCAATCTAACTGAAATCTAATGCTCACTCACACTCACACACTTCAAAATAAATTCCCACTCACTTGAAAAAGGATCGAAATACCCTAACAACAATATAAGCACCCAAAATTAGTGTGGTGAGGACCAAAACACACCAAATTAATTAAATGTAACTCAAATAAACAATAAGAAGCTAATTCAAGGGGTAGGAAACCAATTATAGCTTATATAGACTTACCTAAAGATTCTCATGGTGAAACAAATCATGCCCAAATGCTTCGCCTTCAGCAGCAGTTGTCAGAATATAGATCAATGGGTCTCGAGACATCTTCCACACCACCTAGAACTGGAAGAAAATAAGAAACTGAATTAAACCCGTATATAGGGTTTATGCCTAACAGATACCAGGAGACATAGAGAAAAAACAATCGATGCTAAAAATGAAATTCATGGTGAAGGACTTGACTTACAATGATGGGAAACATTCATGAAGGAACTGGAAGGAGATAGCCATGCGAAGGGGAGCTGAGAGGAGGGGTGGTGCGCCACCCATGGGTGCTACACCATGGGTGCCTAATAGGTGATATTGAGTCTAAACAGCTGATACAAACAACTGAATTCATGGAGAAGGAATCACCTTACCTATACTGACATCTTCTGTGAGGAGACCACCACTATTTGATACACATATAGTGAGTTGGGAGGAAGGGTGGTGCGCCACTCATGGGAGAGACAAGAGAGGGGGGTTGCACCTCACCCAGGTTGTGCTCCTCTCTCTCATTATTTCCATTATTATAATTTTAATAACTAATATAATAATAATAATAACCCCCATATTATTAGTATTATCATTTTATTCAAACGGTTATTTGATAAACCCCAAACACCCCATTTAAACCTCATTTACACCTCATTAAATTAAATTCCTTTCATTCGAATTTAATTAAATAAATTCTCCAAATAATCATTAGTTAAATAATTTTTAACAAAATTTAATTAAAAAACTCTACAACCTCATTAATCATAATTTAATTAAATTCATTCCAACTGAATTTAATTAAAAAATTTCTCCAATTAAGGTTATTTAATTATAATATCTGAATAAAATATAATTAAACTAAAAATTAAAACTCATAAAAACCATTTATTTAAATTCTATGAACCTGAATTTAATTATATATTGACACCCATTATTCAATGACTAATTAGATTCTACATAACTGTTAATTTATTTAAATAAAACCCCCATTTCATATTAATTATTTAAATTCCTATTTACCTTTAATTTTATTAAATGAAACCCAAAATCATCATTTATGAAACCTAAAATATTACCATTTAATATTTTCAATATTTGATAACCCCAATCTCCTCATTTAAAAATTAATTAATTAAATTCCACTCATCTCAATTTAATTAAACAAAGCCTCCAACTCCTGATTATTTAAAATAAATTAAATTCTTTTGATTTCAATAAATTCTCTATATCAACGTCATTTAATTAAATTCTATCAACATAAATTTTATTAAATGAAACCTCCAACATATAATTTAATTAAATTCTTTTCAACCATGAATTTAATTAAATTAATTTAACCTAAATCTAAAAATTGGGTAAGCCGCATGGTTTAACTCGCACGATATGACAAACTGTGTGCAAACCATGCACCCACTAGTAGATAACTAGAGTATTCTACATGGATGACCAACATAGTTTGACTAACTATGTGAAACCCATGTGAACCCCTCTGACAGGGCTTTTTAAAAACAAGTTTTCAGGTTCAGTGCTCTCAAAACACATCGAGCCACACGAGAAACTATTAGAGCCTTAACTCAAGCCCAATATCATCACATAAAATGAACCCAAATCACAAAAACAAATCCCAAAACATGGTTTTAAAACCGACCCAATAATTAAATGGACAAATTTAAAATGAAAATCATATTTTAACACATTTTGAAATCAAGGGACTTTACAATTTACCCACATTAAAAACATCTCATCCCCATTTAGTCATCGTGATCTACTACAACACTAGCCAATCAACCAAGGTAAAGAAGACTTGTTTGAAAGATCATGCTATGTTCCCAAATACCCAAATACCCAACACACCATTAACCATTTTAGAACCCCAAGTCATGTATCTTTCCTTAAAATACATCGTTGAACCATGAAACCCATATATGTTGTTAAACTAGTGATGTGTTTTCTAAATAATTTCAAAACCAATAGCATGTACACAAAATTACCTAACCAAATTTTCATGACCTTCCCAAGACAATCCATCATTTGTCTATTTCAAAAAAAAATTTCCCCCACATGAATAATGGCCTAACCCAAAGAACCACACATCCCGTGTACAACCAAGATAAAAAAACATTCAATTCCCAATGAGTTTTTAAACATTAGCATGACATAAGACTGATTCTATCTTAGTGTCTCCAGGATGAGGCTAAGACAGGTTACATTATCATATCATTCAAAGGAATACACTAAGAGTAAACCCAGATCCCCAAAAGATCAGTTGACCTACTACCAGTCAACTCATTACTAAAAGGCCCGGCTTCACCTACCGATGTGTCATTGACCAAAACCTGTTGCCTATTCCACTCAAGGAATCCTTGTTACTTCAATCATTATAACTTAAATTCTTCCTAAAGTAATTGAGTTTCCAAATGTTTTCACTCACCACAAAACTCATCAATTTTGTGTTCCCATGCAAGCACTGGAAACCAAAACCAATGTGACACTACCTACCTTAAAATTGTTCATGTCATCTAAAGAAAAGGCCAGTCAGACACAAGTGAAGTAGTTCAGAAACACCTTAAAAACAAATGTGAAATTCCACGAATCATGGTGACCACATCACCATCTCTCATGAAAGCTGAAAAGTATAAACCAATTCGTATGTCAAAACACCAGAGTCCCAAAAAGTCCTCCCGAGCAGTGGGATGAACTTACCTTAGCACCCCAGACACTCTACTCTAGAGTTATCCAATGATGTCTTTAAGGGATGAACATGCCCAAGTCATGTCCGAAATGATGAATCTCATAACCTATGGACATACATCATATTAAATGGTGAGCATAAGGCCCAATAATGGAAGAATAATGGGAGAAAATTTACAAGTGATCTTGAATAATTTCAATAAGAAAATGAGGAATATCATTATGGATTGAGGCATATAATAACAAAAATAATATAAATTATAACCTATAAATATGGATAAAAAATTTAAATGAGGCATTCATAAGCATATTACCAATGTTTATCACTGATGTGACCTCAAAATTACCAAGTTTGTTCACCAAGGCATCGTAAAATATGTCATCTATAGATATTAAATTATTTACCCATTGCAATGGAGTGATATCCGGCCACACCCTTTATATGTATTAGTTTTCATGTGCTCCAAATATATTTTAATAAAACGTTTCATAAAAACCCCATGGAGAGTAAATAAAAATGGGTTCCTTATCAAAATCATGATGTTTCTAAAGTGAATTAAATATGTTCATTATGCCATTTTTAACCCATGGAAATTGAATGTGGGTTTTATAAATTTCAATACCTGAATCAAATAAATAATTTTTATATCTTGGTGTATACCCTAAAATGTAAATATGTTTGGGTGTTAAAAAAATAAAATAAAAGGGAATTTCATGAAGAGAGGGGAGTCATTTTGAGGTGTAAAATTGGAAGCATAATGAGTATAAAACGTGTTTTTATAAAAGGGTAAAAAGTGATTGTACAAGGGTTTAGTATTGATAAAACATAATTTTGAAGTAAGGGAATGAATAAATGTGATAATTTCGAAGTAAGGGAATGAATAAAAAGGATAATTTGGATGTAAGGGAGTGAATAAAAAGGAAATAATTGAGTGACCATAACATTTAGAAGATATATACAAAAACGATTCTTGAAATGAAGAGAAAATGAAAACATCTCACTTTCCATAATGATTAACTCCTAAAACAAAAGGATTGGGACCTTGCAGATTTGCAGACTCCTTGGGAGGTAAAACTATAAGAGCATCATAGGGGATTAATTAAAAGTTAAATAAAATTGATAAATAGGTAGTTAATTATATAAAATGTGGATAATTTGTTTATTAATTTATAAATATAGGCCTTAGAAACCTAGGTAGTGATAAATGAAAATGAAAGGTATTTCCCAGGAAATTTTCCCATAATATTGGACACTTAGTGAAAATATATTTACAATTAAATTTATATTATGTATATAGATATAAACATATATATATTTAAAATTTATTTATTTAAAGAATTTATATATCTGAATATATTTATACACATTTATTTATATAATATATATAATTATTTATTTAAGGCATTTTTCTAAAACTATAATTAAATATTTTTTTATAATGTGTATATAGTATATATATTTTATAAAAAAATTTATTATAAAAAAATAGAGGAGGTTAATTACCCCCTCCAATAACTCATATTAACTTCGGTTAATAACCTGCACTATTTTTTAAAATAAATCACACATATTTTAGTATGGGTTTAATCATAACAACCACTAAATATTAAATTATTGGTGATTATGGGAGAACAAATACAAATTTATGTAGAATGTTAATTGGGGGGGGAGGGAGGTTGTGCATAAACCCTTTAAATAACCTCCTCTAATTTGTCTTTTATACTTTTATCACTGAGTACCATTATGTATCCACTATGATTAAATTTATGTATTGATAGATTTACTCTTATGTATCATGGTGTACCTCTGGTAAATTGTTAAATTCTAAATTTGATTCTCAGAAATACTTTTACGTATGAGTAAATGGCTCTTACATATCATAATGAGGTATGGGTACTTTGTCAAATATTTTTCAATTGTTAATTTATTCAATACGATTACATTTACAAGCATAACTTTTGGTCCTCTTCTAAGATCGGCTCAAAACATTTAAAATTTTCTCAAGGATTCTTCTTTCGGATTCACATAGTCTACATCTAAAAATTATGTTCCAGTAGTGTATTGATATATTATACAAATTTTTATTTTCATTCATCTTCCATCTTTTAAATGAACTTTAGCTTAGTATCCACACCTATTCATTCATCTTATGGAAAATAACTTTCAAAATACTGAAATTATTCAACTTTCACTCACCTAAATTTCCGATCATTTAGATTTTATTAAATGTATACTTCTTTCAAACATAGTGATTCTATAATTTTTCTAATATCTAAGGGTAGTTTCTATATTTTACTTCATCCTAGTGTAATTACTTAGTTGTTTTCAAACTTAATAAGAACAAGGATGGGTCCTCAAAATCCATAGAAAGAATATCTAGAATATAATACTATCAGCATCTATAACACCTGCCATCTATTCAGACTATGTTTATCTCAATAGCCAATATATATTTAAGATACTTCAACCAAGAATCATCTCAATCCTCTTTCAACTTATTCATTAATTAGTCTCTTCATTTTCACTTAGCTCTAATATATATGAGAATTACTCATTATTTAAATATTGCCAACAAATACCACCAATGCATCTTTCTTCATCACAACCAAATTAGGAACTTCAAAGGTAAACTAAATAAGGTAGCTATATAATCTAAAAACATAAAATAGTAAATATAATTCATATTTTTTTAAAAATATATAGTTTTATTGATATATATGAAATAAATAGAAAATTGTAATCGAAAACTAGTTGACTAAATTAGGTCTTTGGTAACTAAATTCATAAATTAAACTAGAATTAGTATTTTTTTCATAAATAAACTAGATCCATAGTTATAAGACTATGATAAAGATCACAATGCATGATAAAATAAATAAATAGAACACCAGATGATATATATATTATATATAATTAAAATATATTCAATATCCTTCGTCTTATCATACTATTTAATCTATTTCTAAATCATTGAACTCTAATAAAATTCTATCCCCAAGATATGTGTATAGATCCAAGATAATAAATTTACCTAATGTAAAAAAAACTAATTTCTACACACATACATTAAATTTGATTCCATTTATGTAGGTATCTGTGATTTAAATGAACTAATAGGATTCTACCACTAACCAAAACACACTATATGATAGTGATCAATTAGATTTAGATGAAAGTATGCCATCCGTGAAATTCTATGATATGTGTAAATACCCCACCCAAAAACAAAATCTTTTAATGTATATATAAGTTATTTCGGTGTTCCGTAGTAGCTAATAGAAACATTCACTACAAAAGTCCAACAAATCTAACTAGCTTAGGCTAGTTTCTACCTTCCTAGGATCAAATACATGAAAACCCTCATGTCCCTATGTGGTATACTATAATTATAATCTTCTCTCATTATATGTAATCCTTAAGAGGTATCCCAAATATATAAAGACCCACTCATGAGAGTCCATACTGACCCATCAACCATATTTCTACCTATCAATAACAAAAAAAGAAATATAATGAAATATAACCACTATATCAAAATGAAATAGAATGAGAAATCAAAAAGGTCTCAATATCAAGAAAAAATTCAATAACAATGAAAACTGTAAAAGGGATTCAAAGAGGTCCTGGAGCATTAAATATTTTTATAACAATAATTCCATGGCAACATAAATGAGTAAAAAAATGAATCCTAACTAGATAAAATAATAATCACAGTTCTCATGCCACACCCCTTTTTGTATCACCAGGTATCACTTGAGATTTCAAAAATATTACCCATAGCACGCCTCCAACTATGTCACATATATTGAATGTCATCAGTGTAGTTGGTTCCCACTTCATGATTGTATAACACCTCATCCAAACTCTGATCACCCATATCATATATCAATTTTATCCTAAATAATCATGTGTTATTGTCATGTTAATGGTATTACCATAGGGGGATACTCAAATATTGGATATTTACTCTAATATATATATCCAAAAATATCCTCCCAATCACGTCCACAACCTCACCCAGAGCCATTCCCATCACCATGCCATGTCTAGAATGTTAATGAAAATACTAAAACTAGAAAATTTATAATCTCCATCTAACATTATATTTTTATTATAAAAGAGTTTAAAGTCTCCAAGGAAATATGTCATAGTTTTTTGAGGTTGTGTAGAACAATAATATTTTTACACAATTATTTTTTACAATTTGGTAAGGTCGAAGGGTGAGGAAAATTTAAAGCTGGTCTATCATGTCTCCCTTAGTATCCAGTATATTGATATCAATGTTTCCTTTATGCCTAGTGTTCTAGATAGTTGGGTATTTTTTTGATAAATTCATAGTAATTTAAGAGAAACTACATAACCAATCAATGTTTAAGATATGGTTTAGAAAAAATATTACGCATCAATGTATTATTTGTTTCAGTAGTATCCACATTGATATAAAATTCCATGAAAAGGGTTATCCCATTTTTAAGTGCTCAATTAATAACAATAAGTTGTTTTTCATTTCCATAAAGGCAAAAAATTACATAGAAATGGATCCTTAGTATTATTAAACAATTTCCCTACTGCACATGAACTCATTGGTGTAAGATCTATCAATTTTCATTTTAATGTTGCTAGATGGATCATTCTAGAACACTATTTCCCATGATATAAGTTTCCTACTAATAGATCATAATTAAAGTGAACCTGAATCCCCCTCAACAAGGGTGATGTCTAACCCCTTAATGTGTATAAATGATTGACTTATATGTTTCCCATAAGGTTTTAATTTCTGCTACTGAGAATGATTGGCTGCCATCATAAATGGAAAGAATAATTTGAGGCTACTATTTGAAGATCTTAACTAGATATATTCAAGGAGAAACACCTACTTATGATGATTTCCTAGTTTATCTTGAAGTTGAATACAATTTTTTCTTAAAATAAGTACCATTGTCTGAAATATATTGGAATGAGTTTGTTGGAAAATATATTATTTTAAAAATTAATGATTTGTCATATAATGAAAGATAATGTAGATTGGTGTTGGAAGAACTATCCATAGAAAATAAAATATTAAGAATGTTGCATCAGATGAAGGGAATTCTTTAGATAAAATTTTGATAGGTTTAGAGAAATACTCTAGGGGCTAGAAGATATTCTGAATTTGGTCGAGGAAGTCTGTTGTCACATATAGAAAATATCTATGTCATAGCTGAGTGAGGAAGAGACAACCATATTTTAATGTATAGAAAATTTACTATAACATTGAGAGTTTTCCTTGTGAATTTGAATACAAACTCAACATAACGACGAGAAGAGTCATTGTAAGGTTGAAACATGTCATTATTAGATTTAGAAAACCTCTTAAAGTTCATCTAACATTATTATAATTGGATGTAAAACCAAATGAGATATAAATAATTATATTTTTGAAAAAACATATATATTAAACTAGATGATGAATGAACAGGTATTAAAGGGTTTAAATGTAAAAATTATTTTTAATATAATTTTTATTTACACAGATATTAAAGGAGGAACAACCAAAGAATATGGTATAGTTTGAGATGAGTTTTGGATCTCAAGAATGAATTACCAGATCATAGTTCTTTGCATACATTGATTAAATTGAAATTAATTTTATGTGATATGAATTATTTAGATTTTAAAAGAAGGAATATGCCAAGTATTATGATATTTAAATAAGGATATGGACCATGAAATCAAATGAGTTTGAATGAGTAGATAAATCTTTATTTTTGTTGATAGATTTAAAAGATAATAATTTATACTATCAAGAATTATTGAGTTTTTATAATTACATTATGGAAGATAATACTCAAAATATTATTCGACCTATATATATGTGCATAAAATGAATAATAATTAAGTCTATGAAAATTGAGAAGCTGAGAGAACCCGATACCCAACTGTATCAAGGATAGAAAGAGGTCAATTTCAAAATACATTCAAGAAGGATACCTAATTTACTGTGTATTTGATGTTTTTTAGAAGATTTAGATTATTGATGATCATTAGAATAGTGAGAGATACTAACATAAAATGTCTTTATTGTTGGTTTTCATGATATTTTGAGCAGTACAACCATACCAGTTGATCATGATTACTCATGATGGTAGATCTACATCTAGTGGTGCTAAAACTACCTAGAGTTATGGGATATCATTCATGTATTAGATCAAATATTTATAATTCGTAGTGGGAATCTATATTCTCTAGTGGAACTCTATAGAAGGATCATAATAGGACTTTGTGTTGATAGGATCGAGATAGTCCTTGATGTAATCAACTGGGTCTATAGTGGCTAATATATGATTAGGGGGATTAACCAATCACCCTAACGAATATAATTTTATAGAAAAACATTTTAAATCATTATTTTTTGTTCCTTTTCCTTTTCTATTTCATATGAGTTGAGGTTGAGGTATTTTATTTTTAAGAGGATTTGGAATTAAATTGTTCTAAGATGATGAATTAAAAATAACTCATAAAAGTGTACCCTTAATTCACCTCTAATTAACGCCTAACTAGCCCTAGGAACTACATATGGGATCAAAGTAAATCCAGGTTTCCTCTTAAGATAAAAAAAATAATGAGTATGGAAAATATAAATTCTATAAAAAGAGGTCATGTTCCTACATTTAATGGTTAGAACAACCATACCTGGAGGAATGAGATATCATCTCACCTTATTTCACTTGTATTGGAGGTTATAGATGCTAGAATAGTGGTATTTAAACCCATTCCTGATGGATTTTATATTTTTTTATAATAAGAGAAATTTGGAAGTTAATGGAATACACCAAAATTCATTTTTTACAACTATCTCAGAAACATTATACAAAACATTTATGGGACTTCAACTACTAAGGGTATTTGGAAAAAATTAAATATCTAGATATGAAGGAAATTATAAAGTCAAGGAAGAGAAATTACATGTTTTTATAAGTAGGATTGAGTATATAAATATGGATGATGGTGAAATTATTAATTAATATTTATAAGAGTCAATGAGATTGTCAGAAATATCCATGGGTTTGGTGAAAATATGGATGAAAATATTATTGTTAAAAAGTTAAATAGAAACTTTCTAGATATTTTTGATCCCTAGATCATACCTTTGGATGGTAGAGAGTATCATTCCTTGGATAAAATTTATAATATTCTAAATTCTTATGAAAAGTGTAAAATTCAATCTTTCATGAAGAAACCAATGAAGAGATGTATTTTTTGTCTTTGATAATGGGTAAATATATAGATAAAGATGTTACAGAGTGAAGTGATTCTAAAGATAATGGACATGATGAATATTTCAATATTTTTTTTAATAAAGATATTTAAAATGGAAAATGTTATGAAAATGTTAAAAACCCATGGGGTTAAAATAATAATAGAGTTGGAAATTTTGTAAATAATTATCTAAAGTATAAGACTGTAGAATTAGAATCCGAAAAGGAAGATGGGAAACCTAAAAAAATGTGGTAAATGAAAAAACGAAATATTAATGTAGTAAAAGAATAAGTTTTATGATAAAGAATGAATAATATGAATCAATTAGTCAATCAGATGAAGAATTAATCTTTTTGAGGTTCATGTTGATAAAGGTTTTGATACCTTTGGATGTGATGATATAGAATAAAGAACTAAACTGAATACATGATGAAATATAAGTTAGAAAGATATATTGAGATATTTAAAAATCAAGTATGAGAAAAAAAATATAATTATATAAAAGATTAATATTACAAAATAAAAGTACTAGTTATCCAAAAAGGAATTATATCATGTATATGAGATTAGGAAGTACAAGCTAATAGTTATTATGAAATACAATACAGTGATAGAACATGAAAAAAAGTTTACTATAATCAAATAATATTTTTAGGAGACATAATATATATTCCTTGTATAAAAAATGGTTTTAATTAAATAATATAATACTTATGAAAATCTATTTATGTTGGGGGTGATTCTTCTCAATTTATAGAAATGAAGGGTCCTAACATAAAGGTTAAATATAATTCTAATATATCTAAAAAAATATATTGTTGGTGGTGAAGGTTTAAAAAATATTTATGAGCCTATTTAGACAATAAATAAAAATTATATTTTCATATACACATTATTTTGGGATAAGAATATGTTAAGAAAACTACTAACCCTAAGAAAAACCATTCCCGTTATAAAGAATCAAAATAAAAATAATTTTTTGGATTGATTTGTTATCAAAGTGTAATATCAAATGCTAGTGATTTTTAATTGTATTATGAATGTTCTAGATACAAATACAACACTTTCTGGTATAATATGTCATTTCCAATGATGATTCATGAACATAGGGGGGATATGGTTAATAGATGAGAACATATTCCCAGAGTAATCAAGAAATTACTTGATATTTAACAACACTATCCAAAAAATAGATTTTTATTTTAGAATAATTGTGTCATAGGTGTTTATAACAATTTAATAGATATGAAGAATTAATAACTATGATACTGATATAATTTCCTTGTGAAAGGGAAAAAAATTGGATAACAAAGGAAGGAAATTCATGATGTGATAAATATTCAAGGAGGTCATTTGAAAATCCCATGGAAGTCAAGGATTCCATAAAATAACGCCTAACTATTTGGCCAAATTAATTTATAATTCGTTAAAAAATTGATATTTCACAAAATAACACCTAACTATTTTTAATTCATCATCTTAGAATAATGTAATTCCAAATACTATTAAAAATAAATTAAGTCAACCACAACTCATATGAAATAGAAAAAGGAAAGGAAAAAAAAATAATGATTTAAAATGTTTTTCTATAAAATTATATTCGTTAGGGTGATTGGTTAATCCCCCTAATCAAGACATTACATGAAATTTAACAAGTCTATCCAAAAAATAGATTCATATTTTAGAATAAGTGTGTCGTAGGTTTTTTTAAAAATGTAATGGATATGAAGAATTAATGACTATGATACTGATATAATTTCTTTGTGAAAGGGGCAAAAATTTGGATAACAAAGGATGGAAATTCCGGATGTGATAAATATTCAAGGAGGTTATTTGAAAATCCCATGGAAGTCAAGCATTCCATTAATTCTAGGTTTAAAAAAATTACGAGCCTATTTATACCATAAATAAAAATTTTATTTGCTTATACACATTATTTGGGGATAAGAATATGTTAAGTAAACTACAAACCCTAAGAAAAACCATTCCCATTGTAAAGAATCAAAATGAAAATAATTTTTTGGATTGATTTTCTATCAATGTGTAATATCAAATGCTAGTGATTTTTAATTGTATTATGAAAGCTATGGATATAAATACAACACTTTCTGGTATAATATGTCATTTCCAATGATGAGTCATGAACAAAGGGTGGATATGGTTAGTAGATGAGAACATATTCCCAGGGTAATCAAGAAATTACTTGAAATTTATCAACTCTATCAAAAAAATAGATTTTTATTTTAGAATAAGCGTGTCGTAGGTGTTTATAACAATGTAATGGATATGAATAATTAATGACTATGATACTGATATAATTTCCTTGTGAAAGGGAAAAAAATTGGATAACAAAGGAAGGAAATTCATGATGTGATAAATATTCAAGGAGGTCATTTTAAAATCCCATGGAAGTCAAGGAATCCAAAAAATAATGCCTAACTATTTGGCCAAATTAATGGATAATTCGTTAAAAAATTGGTAATTCACAAAATAACACCTAACTATTTTTAATTCATCATCTTAGAACAATTTAATTCCAAATCCTCTTAAAAATAAATTAACTCAACCTCAACTCATATGTAATAGAAAAAGAAAAGAAACAAAAAATAATGATTTAAAATGTTTTTCTATAAAAGTATATTCGTTAGGGTGATTGGTTAATCCCCCTAATCAAGACATTAATTGAAATTTAACAAATCTATCCAAAAAATAGATTTTTATTTTAGAATAAGTGTGTCATAGGTGTTTATAACAATGTAATGGATATGAAGAATTAATGAATATGATACTGATATAATTTTCTTGTGAAAGGGAAAAAATTTGGATAACAAAGGAAGGGAATTCATGATGTGAAAAATATTCAAGGAAGTCATTTGAAAATCCCATGGAAGTCAACCATTCCATTAATTCTAGGTTTAAAAAAAAATTTACGAGCCTATTTAGACAATAAATAAAAATTATATTTTCTTATACACATTATTTAGGGATAGGAATATGTTAAGAAAACTACTAACCCTAAGAAAAACCATTCCCATTATAAAGAAGAAAAATAAAAATAATTTTTTGGATTGATTTGTTATCAAAGTGTAATATCAAATGATAGTGATTTTTAATTGTATTAGGAAAGTTATGGATACAAATACAACACTTTCTAGTATAATATGTCATTTCCAATGATGAGTCATGAACAAAGGGGGGATATGGTTAATATATGAGAACATATTACCAGAGTAATCAAGACATTACTTGAAATTTAACAACTCTATCAAAAAAATAGATTTTTATTTTAGAATAAGTGTGTCATAGGTGTTTATAACAATGTAATGGATATAAATAATTAATGATTATGATACTGATATAAATTCCTTGTGAATGGGAAAAAAATTTTGATAACAAAGGAAGGAAATTCATGATGTGATAAATATTCAAGGAGGTCATTTGAAAATCCCATGGAAGTCAAGCATTCCATAAAATAACGCCTAACTATTTGGCAAAATTAATTTATAATTTGTTAAAAAATTGATAATTCACAAATTAATTCTAGATATATAGGGAAGAAAGTTATTTTACATGAAAAGGTTCATGCTAATGAGAATATTGGGGTATGTACTAAGTTATCTACTTTATATGACTTGATAATTCAATAGAATTTATTTGAAATATGTGTCTAGGAAGCACATTGTGTGAAGGAATATATAACCATCCTTACAATTCAATAGGGATAAATTAGAAAGATAAAACAACAATTAGGAAATAAACCTTCTTTGATGACAAAAGTGAAGAAAAATTCCCTATATAAGAAAGTGATTTATTTTAGAAAAAAACCTAAATTTAGTAAATGATAATAATAGGAAAAGATACATTGGAAAATATTACCATTATAATATTAGAAATAATGGGAACACTTGGTTGAGAGAAAACGTGAATTCTTCCTATTAATACTAGGGAACTAAGATGTCCCCATTTCCCCCCTTTAACTATTTTTTATTTTTAACTATCATGGATGGATTTAAATAATAAAATATAGGTTTTCACTACTAGATAGAAAAAATTATGGATCCCGTCATGGATTATAATAACTACCATGAAGGGATGTAAGCGTGTGCATCCATTTAGGGGCTGAATATATGTTTTAAAGCTATGAAATTTTCATTATAAAGTGAATCTTGAATTTTTGGTATACTTTTTAAAATTGGGGAGTGAGTAATTATAATCACAAATACCCACCTTTTTAATTATATTCCAAATTTTTATAAAGTATGAGTATTGGTTCATGAAAATCTAAAAGAATGATGGAGTTTTTCATCATGCACATGAACATTTCTAGTTACTTTGTAGAATATGAGTGCATATCATAATTTATTATTAACTAAATTTACATTCCATAATGTGAGTTTTATTGTGTTGGTATCACATTTATTACAATTTATGGATAGCCTTTACCACATAGGACATTAACTCTAGTTTTATACACATGGTTAACTAATGTAGACATAGAGTTCACAAACT
Organism: Viscum album; assembly: GCA_963277665.1. NCBI lineage: Eukaryota > Viridiplantae > Streptophyta > Magnoliopsida > Santalales > Viscaceae > Viscum > Viscum album. The sequence continues at coordinate 506,846,333 of OY728125.1, forward strand.
AAAACCTCATTCCTAAGGAATCATGTGAATCCATCCTTCACTCATATAGTGAATCCAAATAAAATACAAAATAATGAAATGGGAGAATATGAAAATGTTTTAGAAATATTGAAGGTTCTTAATGATAATTTGATAATACCTTTATATTCTATTTTCATTTATAGTCAATTTATGGTAGATAAATTACATTTAATTTTGTGAAGATAAATGGTGTATTTATATAAAATAAAAAATGAGATATTGAATTGACCAAATGAATGAATTGAATTTATTTCCATTAAGGTTACAATGTCTACTCTTGATAATGGGTGAATTATATTATAAATTAAATGAATAATATTCATTTTTTTCTTGAAGATCGTGGTTGAAACAATTAAGGTAGTATGACATAATTATGATCATTTTTCATAAGATCTTTAACTTATAGAAAAGTGTTGTTGGAAGCAGTAGCATCATCTATAATATATTGGAATCAGTTTGGTAAAAGTTATCCATATGAAGAGATTAAATATCTATCCATAAATAAAAGAATATATAGGTTGATGTTAAAATAATTATATATGGAAGATAAAATATGATAATTATTGTATCTGATGAAGAATATTCTTTGAAAGAAGTTTTAATATGTTTCAAGAGATCCATAGAGGGACTAAAGAGATTCTGATGTCCGCTAAGGAATTTTGTACTCAAATATATAAAATTTTTAAGCCCTAGCCAAATAATGTAATGACCCAAACTTTTATAAATAAAAATCTCCTTTTTATTTTAATTAACTGTCTTATTACGTAGTATGGTGATAGAAAACACATGTACTTATTTTTTTATCCAAACTGAATTTAAAAGACCATTATGTATCATTACCGTTGATAATATATCCCTTGAACAATGATCACATTATTAGTACAAATATAGGGTTTCGACGAATCCAATTAACACAGACAAAGGAAGTAATGGCCTCAACCGATAAGAGTATACCAAACTGAGTAAGTGGTTTATCAATAAAATACATCCCTATTTGGATACTGAATGTGGACATTGTTTTAGAATATATGTATATAAGGGTGACAACTCTAATAATGTGTGTCGGTCTTGACTGAGTGTAACATGGTAGAAGAAAATGGGCCTTATTGCACACCTGGGTTGAAAATACTTGGGTAAATTCTTTTGTAAGTTTAAATCACATTACAAATCATTATTAAGGGAACACAAAATTCCCATAACAATATATGTTAGGAAATAGGTCATGGATAAAATAGATTAAATAATACAAATTCAAATGTTAAGGAAATAAATTTATGTTATAAGTTATCCCATTAATGTAATTAAATTCCTTTTTTTGTGTTTAATAGTTTAAATATACTAATACATAACTTTTCATTATTTCTGGCCAATGGCCAGAAATATTTGGAATTAGGAAAACAATCAGTGCGATGGGAAATGTGATGAAATACACAATGAGATGCCCGACCCAATAGGAGAATGAATTAGAATCTTTGTGATGATACTATCTCAAATGACTCTTGTTCTGAATAGAAATATGAATCAGGAGGAGCATCTAAATCCCCATAAGAGAGAAGAATTCATGATTGAGATCTTTATGTGAAAAAGGCTAGTGAATTTCAATGGATCATCATATCCCTTAATTTTGGAACAATGGATCTACTCCACCGAGATGATATTATCTAACCTTTAATATTCTAAGAAAGATAAGGTTCTACTGGTTGTTTATCAAATGGAAGAAGAAGCTTATATGTGGTGGACATTGATCAGGAATACAAATACCGAGGAAGAGATCGATGTTATGTGGTAGAAGGAATTCCAGAAAAAAAATTCAAAACATATTTTCCTCACACACCCCATATTAAAATGGAATTAGATTTCCTTACCCTCAAGAAAAAAAGGATAAGAATCTATTGGGGAATATAAGGAAAATATCACACAAGGAATTCACAATACAACTCTCTAACATCCTGAACCGATTTATAGTCGACCCGATAGCTGAACCGGTCACCACATGACCTCAAGAACGCCTCCCTATACGTCAGAGGATGCCTACTAGATGCGAGGGTGTAAGGATAGTTAGTAGGGAGACAATAACCTTTTCTCAGAGTTAGTACAATAGTATAACAATATATAAATAGATGACAATATTGGAAGTGGTAAAAAGCAATAACTAATTTAGAATAAGTCAATTGTAATATAAAATAAATAATGAAAATGGCCAATTCCAATTTAGACATTGTATGCATCTCATAGTGGTATGTATCTGAAACTTGAAAAAAAATCATCATTCTTGACACCCCAGTACATAAAAAATTGAAAAAGATCTAGATCCCCAAGAGTGATCTCCACGAGCATCCCAAGCTCCCACTCGGTCCTTTTATCCTAACACCTAGGAACAAGAAAACATCAACAAGAAATATACATGGTCCTATAAACAAGTATAGTCTACTTGGGTACCCCAATGCAATGACATCCTGAATAGGGGGTGAGATATAAATCTATGTTGGTCGGGACCACCAGTGTCTAGTTCAATCTAGAAAATTCAATAAAATTAAACAGCATGAAAGTTTATCGAAGCAAAAATAGAATTGAATAAATAACCAACAACCCATCGAGGATACAAAGGGATGTCTGACAGCGATACCCACTTTAGATCATAGCTGAGATAAGAATCTGAAGATGAACAATATATATATATAATTTATAATAAATTATTTATCACATTATTTAATATTCTTTGTTTAAACACACAAAATAATTAGTGTGTCACCATTCCTATATTTCACCCATTTCAATGATGTTATCATTCAGTAACTCACACACACTTGAATGTAAAAGTTATCGTTCCATGCTCACACACCCACGAATATCCATGTTACCATTCCATACTCACACACCCATGAATATCCATGTTACCATTCCATAATCACTCACCATGAATGTTCGTGTTACCATTCCATACTCACAGACAGAGGAATGTCTAGGTTACCATTCCATACTCATGCACCACTAATGTACATGTTACCATTCTATACTCACACACTCATGAATGTACATGTTACCATTTCAAACCCACTTACCCATGAATTTTCATATTACCATTACATACTCACGCACCACGAATTTCCATGTTACCATTACATACTCACGCACCCATGAATGCCCATATTACCATTCCATACTCATGCACCATGAATTTCCATGTTACCATTCCGTACTCATGCACCCATGAATGTCCATGTTACCATTCCATACACACACACACACACACACCCATAAATGTCCATGTAACCATTCACCACTTTACAATATATTTAATTAATTAATTAATTATCACCACTAATCTAATTACTAATTAAACAATTAGGTAAACACACCAAGTCATATAATTAAATCAAAATTTAACTTATCACAACAATTACTCTAGTTAATGAAAAAAATAACTAGTCATAATGAAACCATGACAATACCACATAATTAATTCATAAATTAATTATCTTCAGGAAACCATCCCTATATCACATAATTATTTCACAAATTACTTATCTCTTCTTTGTCCCAAATCAAAATCTCATAATTAATCCCCAAATTAATTATCTATATTAAAATATTATAACCCAAAATTAATTCATAATTAATTATCTCAAATTATCCAATTTAATATCTCATAATTAATATTCTGATTAATTATCATCTCAAATAATATAAATAATTCATAATTAAATATATAAATTTAACATATTTAATATCTCATAATTAATCCCCCGATAATTATTATCTCAAATCACATAATTAATTCATAATTAATTATCTCACCTTAACCAAGTTAATATCTTATAATTAATCCATTGAATAATCACCTCAATTATAACCTCATGGAATATAACTAATTCACAATTAATTATGTCATCCCACCAATAAACAATTTATTCAAACATTGCAATCAACTTTATCAAAAGTTTCAAATCAACAAAACTGAATATTATTAATTAGGGAAAGTTGAAAACCATACCTCAATGAATGGACAATCCATTCAATCTAACTGAAAGCTAATTCTCACTCACACTCACACACCTCAAAATAAATTCCCACTCACTTGAAAAAGGATCGAAATACCCTAACAACAATATCAGCACCCAAAATTAGTGTGGTGAGGACCAAAACACACCAAATTAATTAAATGTAACTCAAATAAACAATAAGAAGCTAATTCAAGGGGTAGGAAACCAATTATAGCTTATATAGACATACCTAAAAATGCTCATGGTGAAACAAATCCTGCCAAAATGCTTCGCCATCAACAACAGTTGTCAGAATACAGATCAATGGGTCTCGATACATCTTCCACACCACATAGAACTGGAAGAAAATAAGAAACTGAATTAAACCCGTATATAGGGTTTATGCCTAACAGATACCAAGAGACATAGAGAAAAACAATCGATGCTAAAAATGAAATTCATGGTGAAGGACTTGACGTACCATGATGGGAAACTTTCATGAAGGAACCAGAAGGAGATAACCATGCGAAGGGGAGCTGAGAGGAGGGGTGGTGCGCCACCCATGGGTGCTGCACCATGGGTGCCTCATAGGTGATATAGAGTCTAAATAGCTGATACAAGCAACTGAATTCATGGAGAAGGAATCACCTTACCTATACTGACATCTTCTATGAGGAGACCACCACGATTCGATGCACATATAGTGAGTTGGGAGGAAGGGTGGTGCACCACTCACGGGAGAGTCGAGAGAGGGGGGTTGCACCTCACCCAGGTTCTGCTCCTCTCTCTCATTATTTCCATTATTATAATTTTAATAACTAATATAATAATAATAATAATCCCCATATTATTATTAATATCATTTTATTCAAACAGTTATTTGATAAACCCCAAACACCCCATTTACACCTCATTTACACCTCATTAAATTAAATTCCTTTTAATCGAATTTAATTAAATAAATTCTTCAAATCATTATTACATAATTAATTTTTATAACAAAATTTAATTAAAAAACTCTAAAACCTCATTAATCTTCATTTAATTAAATTCATTCCAACTGAATTTAATTAAAAAATTTTCCAATTAAGGTTATTTAATTAAAATATCTGAATAAAATATAATTAAACTAAAAATTACAACTCATAAAAAATATTTAATTAAATTCTGTGAACCTAAATTTAATTATATAATGACACAGATTATTCAATGACTAATTAGATTCTACATAACCATGAATTTAATTAAATAAAACATCCATTTCATATTAATTATTTAAATTCTTATTTACCTTTAATTTAATTAAATGAAACCCCAAATAATCATTTAAGAATCATCAAATATTACCATTTAATATTTTACATCTTTGATAACCCCAATATCCTCATTTAAAAATTAATTAATTAAATTCCACTCATCACAATTTAATTAAACAAAGCCTCCAACTGCTGATTATTAAAAATAAATTAAATTCTTTTCATCTCAATAAATTCTCTATATCAACGTCATTTAATTAAATTCTGTCAATATAAATTTAATTAAATGAAACCTCCAACATATAATTTAATTAAATTCCTTTCAAACATGAATTTAATTAAATTAATTTAACATAAATCTAAAAATTGGGTAAGCCGCATGGTTTAACTCGCACGATATGACAAACCGTGTGCAAACCATGCACCCACTAGCAGATAACTGGAGTATTCTACATGGATGACCAACATAGTTTGACTAACTTTGTGAAACCCACGTGAACCCCTCTGACTAGGCTTTTTAAAATCGAGTTTTCAGGTTCAGTGCTCTCGAAACACATCGAGCCACAGGAGAAACTATTAGAGCCTTAAATCAAGCCCAATATCACCACATAAAATGAACCCAACTCACAAAACCACATCCCAAAGCATGGTTTTAAAAACGTCCCATGAATTAAATGGAAAAATTTAAAATGAAAATCATATTTTAACACATTTTGAAATCAAGGGACTTTACAATTTACCCACATTAAAAACATCTCGTCCCCATGTAGTCATCATGATCTACTACAACACTAGCAAAACAACCAAGGTCAAGAAGACTTTTTTGAAAAATCATGCTGAGTTCCCAAATACCCAACACAACATTGTCCATTTTAGAACCCCAAGTCTTGTCTCCTCCCTTAAAATACATCACTGAACCACGAAACCCATAAATGTTGTTAAACTAGTGATGTCTTTTCTAAATATTTTCAAAACTAACAGCATGTACACAAAATTCCCTAACCAACTTTTCATGACCTTCCCAATACAATCCATCATTTGGCTATTTCAAAAAAAATGTGCCCCCACATGAATAAAGGCCTAACCCAAAGAACCAGACATCCAGTGTACACCTGAGATAAAAAAAACATTCAAAGCCCAATGAATTTTTAAACATTAGCATGAAATAAGACTGATTCTATCTTAGTGTCTCCAGGATGTGGCTAAGATAGGCTACATTCTCATATCATTCAAAGGAATACACTAAGAGTAAACCCAAATCCCCAAAAGATCAGGTGACCTACTACCAGTATACTCATTACTAAAACGCTCGACTTCACCTGCCGAAGTGTCATTGACCAAAACCTCTTGCCTATTCCACTCATGGAATCCTTGTTACTTCAAACACTACAGCTTAGATTCTTCCTAAAGTAATTATGTTTCCAAATGTTTTCACTCACCACAAAACTCATCATGTTTGTGTTCCCATGCAAGCACTACAAACCAAAACCAATGTGACACTACCCACCTTAAAATTGTCCATGTCATCTAAAGAAAAGACCAGTCAAACACAAGTGAAGTAGTTCAGAAACACCTTAATCACACATGTCAAATTCCACGAATCATGGTCACCACGTTAGCATCACTCATGAAAGCTGAAAAGTATAAACCAATTGGTATGTCAAAACACCAGAGTCCCAAAAAGTCCTCCCAAAGCAGTGGGATGAAATTACCTTAGCTCCCCAGACACTCTACTCTAGAGTTATCCAGTGATGTCTTTAATGGATGAACATGCCCAGACACTCCACTCTATGGTCATACAAGGCTTAGTCACATGGGTGGCCCTCTACTAATCGATAAGGTTCCTATACTCCTTACCGCTGGCATTTAGATCCCATATATAACATAAAATTTTCTATTTGACAATTTAACTTTAAAATCCATTTTCAGTTGTTTGAATACATTGGTTACCATTTTTCCAGTTATAAGGCACCCATTCACCTTACAACTGAAACTGGATCTCGTCGTAAATGCAACCAATCAATTTTCATCTTATATAGCCATTTACACATCAAAACATATCTAGCATGTTATTGTAAGAAGTAACACAACATCATTACATAACACAGAAGAATGTAACAACAACAACACATGATAATAATAGAGTCCAAATGGAATATATTCATCTACACATGTTATACTAGAAGACATGCCCACGAAGTTAAAAACATGGAATTCCACCCAATGCACACATTAAAAATGTGCAGGCATCCTACTAATGAAACTACACGGCATGTTATATACCATACATAGGAATCTATATGTTCTTAAGATGATTCATGTAATGCAACTTCCATTACATTGAAAAATAAGTAAAATTTTCAAAATTTTCAAAATCAATAAGCAACAGAAAAATATACGAGTCACTCAAGGTGAAATCATAACAACTGTAACCTAGAACAGTATAAACATAAACTCTCGTCCCTGGCCACTTGGACATTCCCCATACATGGGGAAATCAGTCCCAAACATAGATATTAACTAAGGACCAACACATTCCTATTATGTTATATACAAACCAAAATAGAAAGAAAAATGAAAAAGAGAGAACAACCTACCCTCTAATACCACTTTGTAACGTGCCGACTCAGCTTACCATCAAATTAGTATCCAGACCGGTCGCCACCTTATATTTTGTTCCCTAACATCAACACAACCATATATCATCTTTATTGGAATATAATAGAATATATATATACCCAAAATAAAAGATCAATGAATCTAATATAGGGAATAACAATACATCTATGGAAAACCATCAAGAACATCGACTTGCCAAGAAATATGACCTCTAATGCACCAAGATTTTCCAACAGATCACCCCCAGATCAGAGGGAAAAGTCTCCATGACCATTTAGTGGAGTAAAACCGATTTTAGGGTAAAAATATCTGAAAAAGAGTTTTGGGATAAAAAAAAGTAAGATCCACTTTTTAGGATCTGTGAAATTAATATTGAATGGTTGTCTCTCACGGTTAGGAAAATCATGCACAAACCACTGACTCCAAACACCCTTCACATGGTTGGTCTTCACAGATAGACTATCCATACACCATTTTTTCCCATCTATTCCAATTTGAATGGTTACTCTTAGGAGCCCACATAGTTTGGTCAAAACATGTGCCTACCCAAATCCCATTACATTCCCTTCCATGGTATCCTATAGGTGTTGTATAGTTTCTAATAACCATTATAAAATGGTAAACCTCCACAAATGCCCCAAAACATTCAAAAAGTCCTCTAAATAATCCCAAACTACTCCTAACCACTTGAAATACTTAAAATACATAAATAATGGGTTAATAACTTGAAACCGAGGGTGATACAGTGGTGAAACGGATGGGGGTAGATGTTTTTTCTATCAAATGAATTGTTACATTGTCATTTTGTGATCAAATTTCATTTTTATTATGTAAGATGTTTGATTCAAACTATATTATTAATAAAAGTTATTTTTATTATTCTAAAATTTTATAATGTTCAATATCTTGTGGATACCATTGAATTAAGGTGTGAATTGATTGGCACCAAAATTTTTGAAATTCCTCACATAATGGTGGAGTGTTCGTTATTCGATTATTTTCACTTCTTCAGTTTCGTATGTATAATTAAATTTTTTTCTTCCATTTAGATATTTGGATCAATAGAGGGATAAACATATTATGGTTTTATCCATATATGTTATAAGTGGTTTTATAGGATGTTATTTCTCAATTTAATAAATCTTAATCAATTAATTTTGGGATATTATCATTCAATGATGTATCTTATCCTTTGATCTCACAAATTTTAAAGCTACACATCATGAGTTATAGAACTATCCTCTAACTTAGAGTTCCCATAAATATTATCCTCCAAGTATATTGGTGGTTATCCTTAGGATAATGCAAAAAATCCATGAGTGGTTAGGGATGTTCTTGTTTTTTTGAAATAAACACTCTTCAGTTAAATACATTGAAACCATTAAAATAAATTCATTCAATTAAACCCCTATAGTAACCTTGGATAAACCCATATTTTTTAATTTAATTCACTTTAGTATTTCAAACTCTTTAATAATCAACTCAAGTTGAACCCAAGTTGGCTACTTCATATCCAAATCACCCCCATAGAATATACATTTATCTAGGTTCATTCTCAGGTCTCTGAGGATTAAACAACCCAATATGTACTATAAGTGACCGCTTAAACCCTACAAACTTGGGAAAATTTGGATGTCACCCTTAATCCAATAAAATAATGAGTTTAGTATATCCCTGTAGAAGACCAGGTTCACCTTGACCCATAAAAAACAAGAGGTTTGTACTTTTACATTGAAAGTCTTAGTTCTTTATGTACCTATAAAATAATGGGTTAGTTTTTCACATATAAATACTAGTTTTTTTATTCTTGAAAAATGAAAGAGGCTAGGATTGAGACTATACAATTCTAGGTTGGGTATTCTATAATAAAAGGTTGAGTTTTTCCATGAACCTGTAAAAGATAAGGGAATTGGGGAATTCTTTCAAGGGTGAAAAATGAGGATGTAAAGAGTCATCACTATCCTTCAAAAATAATATACATTATCAGGATCCATACACATGGTTGGTTTATGAAGAGTAGACTTGGGATCATTTATATCTGAACTACTAGAAAATTATTATGTTTATCATTTAAGTTAATTTATTTTTATTTCCGATTAATTTTATTATATCGATGTGGCTAAGATATTTAAAATTTTTACCATTCTCTTTCTACCCTTAATGTTTTAACTATCATTAATTTTTAATAGAAAAACAACTCACCCCTTCGAAACCTAACATAAATATTTTTTTTGTTTTTATTGAAATATTATTTTTTAAGTATTTTAAAATAGAATTTGGATTTATTAATTTAAAATTTTAAAGTTACTTGACTTTATAAAAAATTATATTTTATAGAATAAAATATTAAGGTCTAATTCTTTGAAACTTTGAAATTGTTAAAGAATATTGATTTTGAAAATTATTGTATTTTATAAGAATTTTAAGTCTATTTCATATCACATTACATGTTTCTTATGAATTTCACTATTTTTCTATGACTTATTTTTTTATGAATAATTTTTCATTCCATATGCCTTTTCATGTTCTCATAAGACTCTAGTAACTCCATTAGTGTATTATTTCAAAGTATCCTCATCTGACTTCCACAACTGGGGAAAGGTAAAACTCACTTGTGTAAAGGTTTGTAAACATGTAACGAACCTGACCCTAGTAACTTAGATCTTGTGTATACATTATTATATATATATATAAGACACTAGGGATTAAATTTACAAGGATCAATCAATTTAGTATTCTTATACTTTAATGATACATAATTTTTAAAAGATATTTTTTTCTTCAGAAAAGGTGTGTTATATTTCTCAAAAAAGACTATATCTCTTTAATAATGAACTATGTATTAATTTAAATGTGAGATTTTTTTGGTAATTATATCACCATTGGTCAATTATGATCATTGTTCAATATGAAAATTGGGAACAATACTCTTTATAATAATTTTAACATTATCATTAGAGTTTATAAGTATAATTTTTATAAGGAAAATTGATACAGAAAGAAGAGTTGGTGGCCTCAACTAGTAGAGTAATTCCATTTGATAACCATCAGTTGAAAAATGGGATGGAGGTATCATAATAGGGTTTTCCCTTGACCATGATGAATTATAGCTTCAATAAGTGAAGTTTGAATGAAATCACTTACAGGAGAAGTTTTGGTTAATGGATATTACCACTCGGTCGATGTTAGCTAATGCACCCAACGACACTACCACCACTGCACACCTTACTCATAGGGTGTATACAGGTGTAATAATGGGTTATATGTCTAGTACCTAGTTACTTAACATTTAATTACAGTGTATAAATAAAATATTTATTCCTTGATTTACATTTTAAAAATTGTTTATCTAAATAACTAATATGAAGAATAAGATAATTTTTTTTGAATTTTTTTTACTTTTTATAAAATATATAATAATAATAATAATATTATTATTAATGTTTATTTTAATGAAATAGTATGATTAAAATACTCTTATTTAAAAATAAATGATAAATTTTTTTCAGGTGTTTGAAATTTTACAATGCATTTTCAATCCACTATTATTTTTAATAAATAAGTATTTTTATATTTTAATGTTAAAATTATCATATTTATAGAATTATTATGATAAAATAATAATATATTTTAAACCATCACATCAGAATTAGTTTAGGGTAAATTTAATTAAATTTCCTAAAATACATTGTTTTTCTATGAATTCTAAAAATATAGTTTCAGGTTTCGGTATATTAATGACATCATAATTATGGCACAATGATGTAATAACTAATTAACCAAATTACATGACTTGAAATATTTTATTCTATTTTTATAAATTATTTTAATATATTTTATTAAATTTCCACATATATAATTTACATTCTAAATTCTAAAATGGAAACATTAACATTAAAAAAGTTATGTTATGAGTACATTAATTTTCCTTGAAAAAATAAATAATATAAAATGACGGTATACTATTGTGGATTATGATTATGTAAAAGGTGTCCCAAGTGTCCAATATTATGGGAAAATTTCCTGGGAATGACCATTCATTTTCATTTATCACTACCTAGGCTTCTAAGTCCTATATTTATAAATTAATAAAAAAATTCTCCACATTTTATATAAATAACTACTTATTTATCCATTTTATTTAACTTTTAATTAATCCTCCATGATGCTCTAATAGTTTTACCTCCCAAGGAGTCTGCAAATATGCAAGGTCCCAATCCTTTTGTTTTAGGAGTTTATCATTAAGGAAAGTGAGATGTTGTCATTTTCTCTTCATTTCAAGAATCTTTTTTTTGTATATATCTTCTAAATGTTATGGTCACTCTATTATTTCATTTTTATTCACTCCCTTACATCCAAATTATCCTTTTTATTCATTCCCTTACTTCCAAATTATCCCATTTATTCAAACCCCTTACATCAAAATTATGTTTTATCAATGGTAGAACCTTGTACAATCACTTTTTACCCTTTTCTAAAAACACATTTTATACCCATTATGCTTCCAATTTTATACCTCAAAATGTCTCCCCTCTCCTCATGAAATTCCGTTTTATTTTATTTTTTTAACACCCAAACATATTTACCTTTTAGGGTATACACCAATATATAAAAATTATTTATTTGATTTGGGTATTGAAATTCATAAAACCCACATTCAATTTCCATGGGTTAAAAATGGCATAATGAACATATTTAATGCACTTTGGAAACATCATGATTTTGATAATGAACCCATTTTTATTTATTCTCCATGGGGTTTTTATGAAACGTTTTATTAAAATATATTTGGAACACATGAAAATTAATACATATAAAGGGTGTGAATGAATATCACTCCAATGCAATGGGTAAATAATTTAATATCTATAGATGACATATTTTATGATGCCTTGGTGAACAACCTTGGTAATTTTGATGTCACATCAGTGATAAACATTGGTAATATTCTTATGAATTCCTCATTTAAATTTTTTATCCACATTTATAGGTTATAATTTATGTTATTTTTGTGATTATATGCCTCAATCCATAATGATATAATTCATTTTCTTATTGAAATTCATCAAGATCATTTTTAAATTTTCTCCCTTTCTTCTTCCATTATTGGGCCTAATGCTCACCATTTATTATGATGTATGTCCATTGGTTATGATATTCAAATTAAGTACATATGATTAACAAATTAAGAATCCTTTATTGTTCTTTATATGAATGTTTTATGTTTTCATGAATCATATAACTTGTTTACAAGAACCAAAATTTGAAAGATCCTCAATTTTGTATAATGTAATGAGACTTTTATGTAATAAAAATGTAGGATGCCATAGTTGGCATCAAAGGGATGTTTACATATTTGTTGAAATTATGATTTCAAAACTATAAGAATAACTATAGGGACAAGTTAAAATATAATAAAATATCATGGTATTTTGGTGAAGTATTATATAAGTGGTTTTAGAGAAAAGAAATCCCAATCTAGATACGAAAATGTGGATGTGGGTTTGACACATATGTACCTTGGTGTAAAAATTGAAAACAAAACATAGATCTTGACTCGAACAGGAACTGGTGCAGGACAATGGGTCTTACTGCAATCTGGGTTTCACACTACCAGGGGATATTTTTGGTCAATCACATGCTTTTTATGAAACATTGTGAAGTATTTATAGAAAATGAAATTTTATTTAATCAATAAAATATTTAAGAATTATGTTTTAAGAAATCAAATTCCATTAGAATTATAAGATTCATAAATGAAAAACTTTTCTCACTAAGGTTTATTGTTTTAGAAAATTGAAGGAAATGGGAGGAACTGTGTAAATGGTGAGTACAACATAACATGCACTGAAAACCCTCTGTTGGAATCCAGAATAGAAGACAAAATGAGATTCCTGAATCAATTAACTCTATTTGTTAGCAATGACATGAATCAAAATGACAGACTGGATAAATCTTTTGTAGAGACCTTTAGGTATCAATGACTACCTGCATTCATTGGATCTACTGACCCATTGATGGAAAAAAGGATATTCTTTATAGAAAAGATCTGTTATATACTCCACTGTTCGGAGAAATAGAAAGTCACCCTGGCTATATACCCCTTAAAGGGAGAATATTTTTAATTCTAGAAACTGGTTGAAAACATAAAGACAATGAGGGAGACTCATTCTATGGTGTGGGAAGATTTCAAAAGAACCTTTCTCAAAATTTATTTCCCTCATTTGATGAGAAAAAAATATAGAAGGAATTACTAGAGATGATGTATAATGAAAATTAATATTTTGGAATATATGTGATGAAATTTAAAAAGATTTCATGATACACATATATCTTTTTCATGGATCCTAAAGGAAAGGATGATAGATTCATTAGTAGACTAAGACCCCATCTATGGATGAATCTATCCAATCAAGAATATAATTGTTATGAGGAGATAGTTTGAAATATAATGAAGGTTGAAATGGTGTTTAAAGAGACATAGCAGTACTATAGATCAAATGAAAAAAGAGATATTTAGATTCGTACTAGTGGAGGAACTCTGATCATGGAAGAGGAGGAAAAAAATAAAATGACTGATATGAAAAAAATGTGGAAAGAAGCATCTTGGGAACTGATTTCTTGGGATACAAAAATGTTACCAATGTGAAAGAGATAACCATATTGATTGGAACTATCATAGAAAGTTAAAGCATCACCTTCTCGACACTAATGAAAAATGGAAGATGGTGAAGGCCTAGCATGGTTCCCAATTCTTGAAGTGTGGACACCTCAGAAACTCTTCAAATCACCACCCAAATCCAATGATAATGGAGGGATAATCACCATCAACCCCATAATAGGACAAGGGAACATGACTGGTCCATTCCTATCATAGAGGATAATGTTAAACCTCTAAATGATGATATGGAAGATAATATCATTGTTCTCCAAAAGCTATAAATTACTTTGTTTCTAGTTCTACGAATTCTTTAATATCTTTAAGTTTGAAAACACTATAGAATCAATACCTGAACTGATATAAGTAGATATATCAGTAAACACTCATTTAGGGATTATCCAAGCATAAACTATGTATAGAAACACTACTATTTACTTTTTATAGAAAAACCTCATCACAAATCTAGTAGTCATTCCCATGATGGAATTCGACATTATACTGGTGATGTACTAGCTCTAAAAGTATAATGTTAATATCAACTATATAAGTAAGCAAATAATTGTATTCTTGAATGGAAGAACTACTGTTATTTTGAAAGGTTATATATCTTGGTAGGATCTTTGTGTAAAAGATCATCCCATAGATTTATTAATGGAAATGATCGGTGAAGATGAAGACAGAACTAAAAGTATATTTATAGAAAAGATTCCCATAATTCAACAATACATTTACATATTTCCTGAAGAGTTTCCTGGAAATCCCATAGATAGAGAGTTTGAGTTATCCATTAAACCCCTTCTTGGATCCAAGCAATATCAGAGACCTCATATGAATGGAAAATGTGACAACTCGGCCCCAGATCCCCTGAAGTCAGTGGCTTCGGAACATGATCTGTACATTTTAACAAAAACAATCCTAGATAAATTACCCATCATGTCCCATCCAGAGAGGAACGAATTCAGTTCAGGTTCTAAGTAACCAACCACTTCTATCATACTCCTTTAACTCAATCTGAAAACCTGAATAAAAAATTAAATAAAAAACATAGGGTGAGCATACGAATGTAGAGAAATGGGTCTAAAAATAAACCATTATATCTTTTTAAAATAGTATTTAAAACATTCCATAAAACATTTTTATTAAAGAAGATATGTAACACATGTAACATATTAAAAAAATGCTCAATTAACAGAACATGCTAAGATGATTACAATGATACAAGATTCAAGTAGGCATTCCCATTTGGAGTAACAAATATAATACATTCAAAACCTGTATGACATATGAATGTGTAAGAACCAATTAAAAGAATCATCAGAGTTGCGCATAAAGGTAATAACTTCATTTTCATCCACTGAAAACTAATTCACTGAGTGCTAAACATATTTCATTCCATAAGATTTTACTTTCCTAATACTCATATGTACTAGCTCTTAACTATGGATGTTCTACTAATCGAATATCTATTTGGTTAATTATTTATCAGACACACAATGAGGGAAATATATAATGCCAGACATCTTTGTCAAAGCTTTGTTCCAAGACCTAGGGGCTAACTGTGACCATATCCCAACCCGTAGAGCTTACTTTTACTGGTCTTTAACCCTGAGAGCATACTTTTACCGGTCTCTAACCAGGAGAGCTTCCTTTTACCGATATCCAACCCGAAGAGATTACTTTTACTATTCTCCAACTTGGAACATACTAGTCCAATACAATTTTCATATGTCATATTGTGTCATGTATTCAAGGTGTCCCATACCACCCGGAATAAATTAAATTCTATCTCATAATACTCAAGTTGTATCATACCACATTGAGTAATTTAATTTCTTATCTTATTATCATGTTATGCATGCATCATTGAGTGAAAACATAGAATTGAAAAATGAAGCCATTTAATCCATAAACACATAATATGATAGATAACATTGAAATTAAGGCTGTAAGAGTTTGTTTGAGGCATGCATGGTTCATTGCTCATTCTTTTCACAAGATACACTTACTAAAGCACATCAAAAAGTGGGTGAGAAGGGGTTTTCTATATGAGATGTTAAAATGACAACTATTTAATTTAAAAGAACTTATTCCATGAATGGAAATAAATGTTACTTAATATTCTACTAAGAAGTGTCAGTGGTCAATCAATTAAATTAAATTACAACTTAAAAACAACAACCACTGCAGTTGACACAACATTAGGCGAGCTTAACATGATTTTATGGTTAAACACAACCTTTGATCCTTTAAATATATTTTGGTCAAAACAAAATTTTATCCTATTTTTATTCATAAAACACATAAAGGTCCATTATTAAAAGCCTTTGAAACATAATATCATAACAAGGACTATATTATTAAGAATTCTTTAACGAAAACAAGTTTGAAAAGATTTAGGACATACACTATTACATAAAAACCTCTTGGTTTGGCCTACATGGAGACTGAAATTATTTAAAGTTTTACTTAATTAATTAATTTCTAATGATCCGTTCATAAAATCAAGGTGTTAGAAACTATAACCATATATATATTTTCTAGGTATATATATATATATATGGGTTTCCAATTTTTAAACCAAGATTAATAATTTCACACTAGTAATAGATACTTAAAGCATATTTATTATAGCTTCATTAAAAACCCAACCTTGTTAGGTTATGATACATGTGACCATATATACCTATATAACTAAAAAAAATATTAACATATATATTTTGCATGAGGAAAGGGATTAGTTCTTCATGTTTGCATAACCTGAAGGACCAAAGGACCTAGAATCGAGTATCTGAGGATTTTCACCCAATCTATATGACTATACTTGCATTCATACATTAATAAATTTAATTTACAACAAATTCATGTAACTGTATATATATATTGTACATAAATTAGGTTTTTTTGTATTAAAATACTCCCCTATGTTTGTACAACCTCTTGAACTCAACCAAAAGATTTAGATTTGGTTTAAGGAAAGGTTTGTTAACTAAACTGTAAGATTATATGTTTATGTATATATATAAACTATGTATATTTGGGATTTTTCACAAGAAATACAAATCCTAAAAACCTTTACATTGGTCAGAGGAGAAGGATAACTCAAGGAAGACTTAGCTGAATCTTTCTAGGGTTTTGAGAGCAGAAGACCTGCAAGGTTCCTAGGTGAAAATGGTTTATAAACTATAAAAAACCAAGATTTTATAACAACCTTTGAGAAGAACCATGTCCAAACAGTTCATTAATTTCTCGGGGAAGACTTATGGAAAAAGGGGAATAAGGAGGGTCCACTTGGATATCTAGGTTAAATAAAGAAGAAAAAAAGAAATGGTGCAAATGAGTATAGGGTTTGGTGCAGCGCATGCTGCGGGGAGGAAGAAGATGACACAACGGGGTGAAACCAGGAGAAAAACAGATGGACAGGATTTGATTTGATGTAAGATCAGGTGGATCACAATCATCACGACATTTTAGAAACCTCGAACGGTCGCGATTAGATCACGCCGGATCGAACGGTCCACGTAAATCGCAGAGAGAAACATAGTTTTTGAGGGTCAGTCGTGGGGTCGAGATCGACGGCCTAGATTGCGTGCAATGCGATCCAATTTCCCAAATCTCATTTTGCCCAAAAATTCTTCTCCCAAATTGAATATTCAAGGGTTTCAGTGACTCTTTATAAGCCTATTCCTCCCGGAACACTACAAATAACACAATAGACACTAGTGAGCCTTACACATAGGCTCCTGCCTTCCCCCGCAGCCTTCGGCATACCCTTGACTCACTGTGACCCTGTGCCCACTATGGCGCGCTCATGGGCTCCTGCTCATGTACGCCCTTCGGGGAACCTATGACAGAGCTGGGGCTGGCCTTGGCTTGTGTTGAGGGCTAGGCTCAGCCACTACGTGTGAGCTACCTCCCTGGGCCTAGCCTTAAAAGGGCTGGACCTTTTCTTTTATAAAAACTAACTTATAAAATTTATAAGGTCTTAAATAAATAAAAAATACATTCATTAAAACCATATACAAATTATCTCTTTTGAACATGGCTTTTATTTAAACATTAGGATTTCAAATAATACAAATTATATTTCATCTTAATTAAAAAGTATTTCTAAAATTATTAATAAACACAAAACATTTTAAAATAAGAGTTTATTAAATTGAAAATTAATAAAATTACATGATTGTTCCTATACTAGTTTTATAGAAAGTTTAGTTTAATCAAAAACATAATTTAATTTGATGAAATTAAACATAACATATAACACTATTAATGAACTATAAATCTTCACAATATAATTGAAATATTTACAAAGTGTTTTGAAATCCTTTTTATATTTCATATCACTTAAGTATAATTTGAAACAATATACCTTAGTTAAAGGTTATCTTATAATTTCCAATTCATAAAGTAAATTTTGGAAAACTAAGTTGTACTTAATTTTTATTTAGTTAAAACACCACAAGGCCAATGAAAATAGTTATAGCCATTGGATTTCCAATGATCACCCAAGGTAACGGTTGAGTTGAGTCCATAGAAAACATTGTCTTAGGGTGTCGTAAACTCAAGAAAAAGAAGAAGAAGAAGAAGGAGGAGGAGAAGATGATGAAGATGGTTCTTTCCATACTGTTGATGCTTAGCACGATTTATATGATAATGGTGTTGGTATTTATTGTTTTCACTTATCCAATGGATATCCTTTATTTACCATGTCTTGTTGTCTTTGAAGGGGTTCTTCTTGTAGTTTTGATAGGGTTTTTATTAGGCATTTTTGGGTAGGATGGTTTCTTCTGTTCTTGACACATTGTAAACACTACTGTGTTCTTTTTATTATAAAATGCCTTGTGTCCATTTTTGTATTTTACTCGGATACATTCTAATATAAATTAAAACCATATTTTTACTCTGTAATGGAAAAAATGTTTTTTTAGTTGTTATAAAATTCAAACAAAAAGTAAACATGAACCTATCAAAACATGTGGTTGGACTTTCAGGGGTGTTACATTATCTCCCCGTTTAAAGAATTGCATCCTAACAATTCCTTTAACACAACCTTTCTAAAGACTTCCTTACAACTTCACCGCAACAGCCATCATGGAAGATCCTCAGGTAGGGATATATAAATACCCAAATTGGTGTTCAGTTGTTCTATTTCTCTGGCCCAAACACACTTTGGACGGTACGGGTAAATCTCATGTTGTGTGCACTCCAGCTTCCAATGAGAGGCTTGACAGGAGGATTGTTCAGAAATTTCTGAATGAACAATTTCTCTGAGAACTTGTCGGGTTGACTCCTATATGAAAATGTTAATTCCATCTACATGGTCATAAATACTGATTCTCAGGATCTGGTACATGTAAGCTACGCGTAGGTCCCTTTCCAAGGCAGCATCTGGAAACCTCATTCTGGCCATGAAGTTTCGAGATTGGGTGAAACATAGGAAAAGAACTTCATGGTATTTTCCCTTTTATCGATACACAGCAAGCTGAGAATTAGATATACCATGGTAAATATAGCCATTCTATTGATAGGAATAGAGAATTATCAGACTGTTTGACACTTCGTAAAATTTCTTCCATGTTTCTCGTAAGTTTGTGAAAGGTCGTTACTCTCTCTCACATGCTTTGACTAAGATGGTCTCTAGTACTTAGGTAGAGAGTGATAAGATTTGAGTCCGTCAATTCATCTGAAATATTTTGGAAAATCCTCATATTTAGTAATACCTAAGTAAATATCTCTTTGTTTAAGTTATGGTTTTCCAGAGTTATCTAAACCGAACCCTCTGATACCAACTGTGACAACTCAGCCCCAAATCACCTGGAGCCAGTGCCTTCACAACATGATGTGTACATTTTAATAAAAACATTCCCTCATAAATTAAACATCATGTCCCATATAGAGAAGATCGAATTTGGTATAGGTTCTAAGAAACCAGCCACTTCTGTCATACTCCATTAACTCAAACTGAAATCCTGAAAATTAAAAAAAAACATATGGTGGGCATATTAATGCCCAATAAGGGGTTTAAAAATTAACCAATATATCTTTGGAAAACATTATTTAAAACATTCCATAAAACAATTTTTTTAAATAACAAATATAAAACATGGAACATAATATAAAAATGCTCAATTAACAAAACATGCTAATAGGATTACAGGGATACAAGATTCAAGTAGGTAATCTCATTTGGAGTAAAAAATAAAAGGCATTCAAAACCTGTATGACATATGAATGTGTAAGCACCAATTAAAAGAATAATCAGAGCTCCACATAAAGGTAATAGCTTCATTTTCATACAGTGAAAACTAGTTCACTGAGTTATAACCATATGTCATGCCGTAATATTTTACTTTCCTGATACTCATAAGTATAGGCTCTTAACCATGGATATTCTACTAATCGAATATCCATTTGGTTAATTATTTATCTTACACACAATGAGGGAAATGTATAATGCCGATCATCTATTTAAAGGCCTTGGGCCATGACCTACGGGCTAATTGTGACTGGACCACAACCTGGAGAGCTTACATTTACCAGTCTCCAACCCGAAGAGCCTACTTGTACTGGTCTCTAACACAGAGATCTTACTTTTACCAGTCTCCAACTAGGAAAATACTAGTCTAATACATTCCTCATATGTTAGATCAGGTCATGTATTCAATGTGTCCCATACCACCCTGAATAATTTAAATTTTATCTCATAATAATCAAGGTGTCCCATACCACATTGAGTAATATAATTTATTATCTTATTATCATGTTATTCATGCATCATTGGGTGAAACTTTAGAACGGAAAAATGAAACCATTTACTCCATAAACACATAATATGACAGATAACATTGAAATTAAGGCAGTAAGAATTTTTTTAAGGCATGAATGGTTCATTAAACATTCATTGTACAAGAGAAACTTAATAAAGCACATAAAAAAGTGGGTGAGAAGGGGTGTTTCCATATGTGATGTTAAAACGACAACTATTTAATTTAAAAGAAATTATTCTATGAATGGAAACACATGTTACTTAATATGCTACTAAGAAGTGTCAGTGATCAAAAAATTAAATTACATTAATACTTAACAACAACAATCACTGCAGTTGACATAACATTAGCTGAGCTTAACATGATCGTATGGTTAAACACAACCTTTGACCCTTAAAATATATTTTGTTCCATACAAAACTTTATCCCATTTTTAGTCATAAAACACATCTATTTACATTTTACAATGCCTTTGAAATGTATAATCCTAAAAAGTCTCATATTATTAATAATTCTTTAACTAAAACAAGTTTGACAAGATTTAGGACATATAGTTTTACATAAAAACCTCTTGGTTTGGCCAATATGGAGACTAACATTATTTAATGTTTTACATAATTAATTAATTACTAATGTTCCATTCATAAAATCAAGGTTTAGGAATCAATAACCATATATATATTTTCTAGGTATATATATATGTGGGTTTCCAATTTTTAAACTATGTTTAATAATTTCACATTAGTAATAGATATTTAAAACATATTTATTACACCTTCATTAAAAAACCAACCATGTTAGGTTATGATACATGTGACCGTATATACCTATATAACTGAAAAAAGGTATTCACATATATATATATTTCATGAGGAAAGGGATTAGTTCTTCAAGTTTTTCTAACCCTAAGGTCCGAAGGACCTAGAATCAGGTATTTGAGGATTTCCAACAAATTTATATGACTATACATGAATTCATACATTCATAGATTAAATTTACAACAAACGCATGTAAGTGTATATATATAGTACATAAATTATTTTTTTGTTTGTATTAAAATAATCCCCTATGTTTTTACAACCTCTTGAACTCATCCAAATATTTGGATTTGGTTTAAGGAAAGGTTTGTTAACTATACCGTAGGATTATATATATATATATATAAACATCTATATATGGGATTTTTCATGATAAATACAAAGAATAAAACCCTTACCTCGGTTCGAGGAGAAGGATAACTCAAGGAAGACTTGGAGTAATACTTCTAGGGGTTCAAGTTCAAAAGACCCGCAAGGTTACTAGGTGCAACCATTTTATAAATTATAAAAAACCAAGATTTTATTATAACCATTGAGAAGAATCATGTTCAACTGGTTCATTAATTGTTCAGGGAAGACATACGGGAAAAGGTGGTCAAGAAGAGTCCACCTGGCTATCTAGGTTAAAGAAATAACAAAAATAAAATGGTGCAAATGAGTATAGGTTCGTTGCAAAACATGCCGCAAGGAGGAAGAAGACGACACATCGAGGCGACACCAGGAGAAAAACAGCTGTTCAGGATTTGATATGAGGAAAGATCGGGCGGCTCACGATTGTTGAGGAATTTTAAAAACATCGAACGGTCTTGAATAGATAGCACCAAATCAAACTATCCACGTAAATCGCGGATCAAAACACGGCTGTTGAGGGTCAATCGCGGGGTCGAGATCGATGACCTAGAATGCGCGCAACTCGATCCAACGGCCCATATCTCGTTTCGCCCGAAAATACTTGTCCCACATCGAATCAGAAAGGGTTTAGATGACTATTTATAAGCCTAAGCCTCCCACAACACTACCAATAACATAACACACACCAGGGAGCCTTACACACGGGTTGACGCCTTCCCCAGCAGGCTTCGGTCTACCCTTGCCTCACAGTGACACTGCGCCCACCGTCATGCACTCATGTGCTCCTACTCCCATGCACCCTTTGGTGAACCTATTCCAGAGCTTGGGCCGGCCTTGGATTCGGCTGAGGGCTAGGCTCAGCCACTACGTGTGAGCTGCCTCCCTTGGCCCAGTCTTAAAAGGGCTGGCCCTTGCTGGCCTTTTTTTGTAAAAACTAACTTATAAAATTTATAAGGTATTAAGTAAAGAGAAAATACATTCATTAAATCCATATAAAAACTAAAACTTTTGAATAGGGATTTTATTTATACATTTTGATGTCAAAGAATACAAATTATACTTAATCCTTATTAAAAGTATTTCAAAAATTATTAATAAACACTAAACTTTTATCCTAAGAGTTTATTAAATTGAGATTTAATAAACTTACATGATAGTTCATATAGTAGTGTTATAGAAATTTTAGACCAATCAAAAACATAATTTAATTTGAAGAAATTAAACATAACATATAACACTATTTAAAAAAGGAAATCTTCACAATATAAATGAAATATTTAAAAAGTGTTTTAGAATCCTTATTATATTTCATATCACATAAGTATAATTCAATACATTATACCTTAGTTAAAGGTTATCTTATAATTCCCAATTCATAATGTAAATTTTGGAAAACTAAGTTGTAATTAATTGTTCTTTAGTTAAAACACCACAAGGCCAACAACTATAGTTATACCCATTGGATTTCCAACAGTCACCCAAAGTAACTGTCAATTTGATGGCATATAAAACCTTGTATTAGGGTATACTAAACTCAAGAAACAGAAGAATAATAATAAGAAGATGAAGGTGAATATGGTTCCTTCCATATCGTTGATGCTCAACAAAGTTTATATGATCATGGTAGTGTTGTTCTTCATTTTCACTAACTCAAAGGATCTACTTTATTTATCGTGTCTTGTTGACTTTTTACGGGGCCTTCATGTAGTTCTGATTGGGGTTTTATTAGGCGTTTTTGGGTAAGATGGTTCGTTGTGTTCTTGACACATTGTAAACACTAATGTGTTATTTTTATTATAAAAATCTGTGTGTACATTTGTGTATTTGACTCGGTTACATTTTAATATAAATTAATATCATATTATTACATTCTCATGAAAAAAAATGTTTTGTTTGGTTGTTATGAAATTAAAAAAAAAGTAAACATGAACCTATCAAAACACGAGGTTCGACTTTCGGGGGGTGTTACAGAAAATGTAGAGCTAGAGGAATTAAAGAAATAACTAGAAGTTATTTTGGAGAAGGGGTTTTTCTAACCAAGTGTGTCTCCTTCGGGAGAACCTATTATCTTCGTGGAGAAAAAGGATAGATCAATGCAGTTATGCATTGATTATAGAGAACATAATGAGATTACAATGAAGAACAAGTACCATCTTCCAAGGATTGATGAATTATTTGATCATCTTAATGGAACCTAATTATTCTCCATGATTTATATTCAATATGGTTATCATAAATTGAGGGTGAATAAAGAAGATATTCAAATTATGGACTTTAAATCATGATATGGGAATTTTCAGATTGTGTTTATTCATTTTTTCTTGGCTAATTCACCTGCTATAACAATGGATTTGATGAATAGATTCTTTTACAGGCGACATGTTGAATTTTTGATAGTTTTTATGGATCATATTATGATATATTCAAAAAGTTACAAGGACCATAAGGATCATCTATCAATTATGTTGAAAAATCTGAATAAGGAGAGGATATTTGGAAATTCTAGTAAATGTGAATTTTGGTTACAACAAGTTTCTTTATTAGTAACATTATAAACCAAAGATAAATCACAGTTGAACCTATAAAGAAAAATGTTTTAGTTGAGTGGAATCATCCAACAATAGTAACTGAAATTCATATTTTACTTGGTTTACTAGGATATTATATGGGGTTAGAGAAAAAAATTCATGAAAAACCAATCCATTAACCTCATTAACATGAATAGGGACCACGTTCAGCTAGAAAATGGAGAGTGAAGAAACCTTCACGGAGATAAAGAATATATTGGTTTCTTGACCTGTGTCAACCCCACACTCTATCAGAGAAAGATTCATTATTCTTAGTGAAGTATCTCTAAAAGTTATTCGGTGAATCCTCATGAAAGGGATTGATAATGAATATCTACAATTGAAACCTCATGAGAATAATTATCGTACTCATGACCTGTAGCTGGATGGAGTTTTTTTTCTGTGAAGATATGAAGGAACTACCTTTATGGGGAGAAATGTGACATATGCACATACCACCAATTTTTGAAGTATATATTCACACAAAAGGAATTGAACATGAGATAGAGGATATGGTTAAAACTTCTTAAATAATCTAATTGTAAAATTAATTATCATCTCGAAAGAGTAAACAATTTTATTGATACATTATGTGGTAAAAAACTACTGTCATTTCAATGAAGATTATTCAAGGAGTTCCTTTGACCAAAGACCTACTAAAACTATACATGGGAATCATAAGGGAAGGTAAATCATCAAGCCTATCCCAAATTAGTTTTATACAATAATTACTAAAGAAGATTAAGAAACATCAAAGATATGATCGTTTGTTATAGAAAAAGATATAACACCTGAAGAATGGGAAGTATCTTGAGTTCAATATTTATCAAGAAGGTCTTCTTAAATTTTGAATGAGGACATGTGTTCCATCTATTATAGAAATAGATAAGGAGCTAATGTATGAAGCTCACAACTCAACATTCTCTATAAAACATGTAAGAACTAAAATGTATAGGGACCTTTGTGATCATTATTGGCAGGATAACAAAAAAATGGATATTTCTGACTACACTGCAAGGTGATTGGTGTGTCAAAAAGTAGAGGCAAAGTGATAAATTCCTAATGGGATATTACCAAAACTACCCATACCAACATGGAAGTGAGACAATATAACTATGGAATTTTTCACAGGTCTCCTAAAAAGATAAAAAGGAAACAATGTGATTTGGGTTTTAGTGGATAGTCTCACCAAGACTTCCCATTTCATCACTATTCGATAATATTTCTCTCTTGACCAATATTCCATGATATACATGAACTAATTTGTAAGGATACATGGGGTACCAATCTATATAATATCCAATCATAATCCAAGTTTCACAACAAAATTCGACAGAAGTATTCAATATGATCTAAGTACCGAATTGATTTTCAGTATAACCTATCACCCCCAAACTAATGACCAATCTAAAATTATTATTCACACACTTGAAGACATGTGGATAACATGATTAATAGAATTTAAAGGTGGATAGGATCCACATCCCCCATTAGTTGAGTTACCATACAATAATATATTCCACTCGAGTTTTCAAATGGCACCCTTTGATGCTTTATATAGGAAGTGATGTAGAACTCTTACATTTTGGGATGAATATGGTGAGGTAAAGTTTCTTGGTCTTGATCTTGTATAAGAGATGATATAAAATGTTAATTTCATCCAACAACACGTTATGGATTCTCAGATTCAGAAAAAGATCTATGTTGGTAACTGTCGAAGAGACATGGAGTTTAGTGTTGACAATAAAGTATTCCTTAGAATATCACATTGGATGATATTCATGTAGTTTTTTAAGAAAGGGGAGATTATCCCTAGGTACAGTGGCCCCTATGAAATCCTTGACCACATTGGAGTAGTGGCCTGTCAGTTAGCACTTCTACCAAATGTAGCTCAACTTCCTAATTTATTCATCATGTCTCTCTTTATGATGTACATATCTGACCCTTCACAAGTACTAAATAATGAGGTGGTAAAATTGGAACATGACCTATTCTTTAAGAAGAATCTGGTGGATATCTTGGACTGGAGAGACAATGTTCAATGCAACAGTACTGCCTACCTCATCAAAGTGTTTTGGAGGAATCATAAATATGAATAATTGTTTTTTGAACCAGAAAATATATTGAGACAAAAGTACCCACATATTTTCTAAACTGAGAAAATGATTTGATATTTTGGGGATGTAATTTTGTAATGGGGGAAGAATGTAATAGCCCAAAAGTTTTAAATTATATTTTTTCCTATTAAAATGTGTGTTTTATTGCTCATAAAACTATATCTCATTAATAAATTTTTAAGTACAAATTAAAATGTTACCATAACGTTTTGTAGATTATATTATCATTTTTCAATTAGGATCATTGGTCTATATTACTATTGTAAACTATACTTTGGAAAATAATTTTACATTTATCATTCATGTTTATAAGTAAAATTTTGACAAAGTAAAATTGACACAGAAAGAAGAGTTGATGGCGTCAACTAGTAGGTTTATTCCATTTGATTCCCATACATCAAAATATGTAAGGGAGGTATCTTCACTGGGGTTCCACCTTAACCAATCCCTTGTCGAGATTCAAAATGTCTTGAATTAATGAAATCACCCACAAGAGAAGTTCAAGTTAGTGGAGATTACTACTCGGTTAATGTAAGATGAGGAACCCCACGAAACTAACACCATCAAGCACCTTACACATATGGTGTGTGTAGATGTTAAAAGGGCTTATGTATCGAGGAACTATTTAATTAAAGTGTAATTAAATTATATAATTAAAATATTTATTCAATCATTCTCATTTTAAGAATAGATTATCTTCATAAAAAATATAAAAAAATTAATAAGTTGTTTTTTTAGAGACAAATTTTAATTTTTAGAAAAGATATTATTTTTATTATAAAATAAGGTATTATGAATAATGGTTATTTTAATAAAAAATATTTATTAAAACACTATTATTTAAAAATAAATAATAATTTTTGTTTCAAGTGTCCGAAAGATTACTATCCATTTTGAATCCACAATTATTTTAATAAATAGAGGATTTTATATTTAAAAGATAAAATTATAATATTTATATAATTATTATCATAAAATAAATATCATTTTTGAAATCATCACATTTATATTAGGTTTGTATATATTTTTGAGAATTTTCGAAAATACATTATTTTTTAATGAATAGTTACAATACAATTTGAGTTTTCAGTATGTAAATGATATCATAATTATTTCATAATGATATAATAAGTAATTTACCACAAAAAATGACTAAAAATATCTTATTTTATTAATATTAATTATTTTCACATATTTTAATCAATGTAAAAATATACAATTTAATTTCCAAATTATAAAATGGAAATTTATCATTAAAATTGCTATTTTGTGAAAACTATAATTATATAGAAAAAATACTAAATTTTAAATGATGTCAAAATATTTTGGGTTAAAATAATATATTATTTTATTAAGTGTCCAATACCATAGGAAAATATCCTGGGAAAGACCATGGTATTTCATTTACCACTACTATGTTTTCCAAGGACTATATTTGGAAGTTAATAAAAAAAATACACTTTTTCTATAAATAGCCTTCCATTTATTCATTTTCATTTACTCAAAATTTCTTATCCATAAATATCTGATAGTTTTACCTACCAACGTGTCCTCTTATAGTGTCCTAAGTCCCCCAAGGTCCCAATACTCATGTTTTAGGAGTGACTCTTCATGGTAAGGGAAATATCACTCTTTTCTCTTTGTTTCAAGAATATTTTTTTGTAAATTTTGTATGAATGTTATGGTCGATATATCTTATTTAATTTTTATTAATTAACTTAATTACAATTTTTTTCATTGGGAGACCGCAGTCCCCTCTTTTTTTAGGTTTTTTTTAAAACACATTTTATACCAATTATGCTGTCAATTTTACTTCTTAAACATTATCTATCCTCCTCAAGAAATTATCTTTTATATTATTTTTATGAATACCAATACCTATTTATTTTGTAAGATTATTCAAAATATGTTAAAATTGGATATTTTGTATTGACACACATTAAACCCACATTCCCTTTTAGTGGGTTAAAAATGGCATAAAAATCACTTTTTAAATAACGTTTGAAATACCATAATTTTGATATGAAACCCATTTTCTTTTATTCTACATGGTGTTTTTATGAAATTATGTATTATGATATATTTGTGTCACATAAAAATTAATACATATGAATGGAGAACCCTGATTGAGCTCTAGTGCATTGTGTAATGAATTTAATCTATAGAGATGACATATTTTATGATACCTTGTTGAACAACCTTGGTAATTTTTATGACACCTCAATGAAAAAACATGGTGATATTCTTAATAATACATCATTTAAATGTTTTATCGACATTTAGAAATTAATATTTATGTTTTTTGTTATGATATGTGT
The DNA here is from genome assembly GCA_963277665.1 of Viscum album. Lineage (NCBI taxonomy): Eukaryota > Viridiplantae > Streptophyta > Magnoliopsida > Santalales > Viscaceae > Viscum > Viscum album. Next base: position 506,875,811 of record OY728125.1, read on the forward strand.
CAATCCATAATGATATTCATCATGTTCTAATTGATATTCTTCAAGATCACATGTAAATTATTTCCCGTGTTTATTCCCTTATAGAGTCTTATTATAACCCTTTCCTTTAATCTATATCCTCAGGTGATGAGATTTAGTAAAATTACATAGAATTTTTGAATGAATAATACTTTCCCTTTGTTTATAACAATTGATTTAGGTTTTCATGTATTATGTACCTTATATCCAAGAAACTAAACTATAAAATATCCTCTATTTTATACAATGTAATCGAATGATTATGCAATAAGGAGGGAATCCATATAGAGAACCAAATACATACATAATAACTATACTACATTTTCAATAAAAATATAAATAATAGTAATATAAAACATTTATAATTCTTAAACTTATTAAATGAATTCATACTCATATCTGGGGGAAAGGAAATAAAGTAAGGGTGATCTTGGATTCTCAATAATGCTTTCATATAGTAGAAACTATCAAAAATCAGAAAACTATAATAAATATGAAAATATAAATAAATAGTCACACATTTCATTTCATTAATAACTAGACAAACATAAATTTATAATGCATAATCAATATGGTTAGGTAAATAACTAAGAACACCTGACATTTGATCAATAAATTTAGAATAGAAGTCATATGTAGTTATTATTAATGTTAAAAACTCATGGATAGTTACTCCAAATAAACTCTCAATGAAGTAAATTCTAAATTATTTGACGTCGCGATCTTAGGCATCATGATACCTTTACAGTCAATACCTTTCACAACACAATTTAGAAATATGTTTATAAACCCATTTTATACTAGACTAATGAATTTTAACATGAGGCCTATCAATAGATTTAAGGGGATATATAATTTTGGTCTCCACCCATCACATCATGTCTAAATAATACCTCATATATTAAAAAATGTATTTAATTCATGAACAAAATTCCTTATCATTAAATATCTATATTGAGTAAAGTATAAAAGTTTATGAATATTTCCATAGTCAATCAAATAAATTTAAAATTATAAACAATTTCTAAAAATGGTTTCTTTTTTAATAAACAATCCAATAAATTTAATAATTAATATGGATGTTTTATAGAAATGTAATTTCTAATGAAAAATGATCACAAGTAAGCGGTTTTCTCAAGAGAAAGTTAATTATTTAAAAATTTAATAAGGAGAGGTGACAATTAGTTCCTAATAAATAATGGTTTTTTAAAAATGAAATCATGATTAAATTGGTATTAGTATTAAATACAACCAATTGATAGTGTATACACCATATAAATTTAAATAGGTGCATATTAATGAAAATCCTTCCTGAAATGGAAATTGGGGAAAAATATGTTACCTCACACTTTCTTTTGGTTGAATGTGATTTAACCTACAATATAATTGTTTTAAGAATGTAATTAAATTATTAAAAAACCAAATTAATATTTATAATATCATATATTATCCTAATTTAACATTTTAATACTCATCTATTAATAATATTTCATTATTTACATTGTTTCAAATTTTAATTTCCTTGACATCTCAAACAAGATTTGTCATAAAATTTCTAGTTAATTTTTATAGGATATAGGTACATCATCTAAATAAATACAATATTGAAATAAATTTAATATTTACTCATTATATCTAGTTTAAAACCATTCTTTAAAAATAGACCTAGAAAATGAATCACATCGTTTAATGGAGACAGTAAGTCGTACACACACACACACACGAGGGATGATATAATTTATTAATGGGTGAAAAGGTAATAAAGTGGGAGATATAGTAATTTTTATAATTAATTTAATGTTATATATATAAAATAAATTCATTCAATTTAACTTTATTACCTTCATATTAAAGCATACGTGAAAAAAAGAATCACAGCGCTTTACGAGGCGGTAGTTCGCTGTACACGCGAGTGATATTATCATATTTTAAACTACATGGAAATTAAGATGGTATATGTAATATTATAATTATATAATTATAATAATATTATATATATATATATATATATATATTAAATCTATAATTATATATAATTGTGGGGTGTTTTGATTGAAAACAAGTTACATTAGTTCCTGAGACATTAGTTCGCCATACACACAATCGTTGATTTTATTTCCCATTTGATGGAGGAGGATACGAATAAATATTACAACATTAAGATAATAACAAATAATTATATGTGAGATACTATTATTATTATATTTTATGTTTTAATACAGAATTAAATGTGGAAATAGAATAATGAAAATGAAAGATGTTCATTAAGACAATTACCTTCTCTTAGAGAAACCTCAATTGGATCTTCACTTAAGGACCCTAGGGTTTGTATTTTAGGATGAAACATGGATCTAGAATGTGGATAAGGATTTTTTAGTGAGATATTAATAGGTTTTGGTCAATAAAAATGGCTTGACAGGTGTGAATAAGTGAAGGGACATAGTTCCCTTTTATAATTAAGGACACACTTAGATGTTTTGAGAAGAAAAAGTGATTCCCACACTATTCACATTCAAAAAGGATCTTAGAAGACCCATTATAGTGTATTTTAAGATATATGTTTTAAATATTACTATAAAAATGTTTTTATACATGTTTTATTCCATTTTTATCCCTTATGTTCTTAGTTTAACCCACTAGTAAACCTATTTTCACCTTAACCTCAAAAAATAATTTTTACTAGTTTCGCTATTAATTATGGTTAAAAATTAAGTTAACGTTATTATATAATATAAATTTTTATTATTCCAAATATTAAATCCATTTTTTATATTTAATTCATATATGTTGCAAAATTAAATTTAAAATTAAATCTACAGATGCGTTGGGAAATGGTTTTTCCAAAGAAAAACATTCAAACGTTTAAAAAGTTTTTATATAATAATTCAATATGAAATTGATTGAAATTAAATAAATTACTTAAATTATAATATAATTAATCTATATTTTCTCTAATACCAATTTAAAATTGAATTAAACTTTTTAAATAAATTAAATGAAAAAAGAGTTTTCAATAAAAATCAGTATTTCTTTTACAATTCATCAAAAAATTAATATTTTCAAAAAAATATAACATATTAAAAATAAGTTAATTTTAAAATGATGATTTCAAAAATAAAATTCATTTTATAAATATATTTTTTCTAAAATAGTAAAATTTAATTTTAAATTATGTAGACATAGTACGACTAAACCACCTTATATAAAAAATATATTTTTTTAGAAAACATTACATTTTACTTAAAATGATTATTATTTTAGTTATAATCAATAGATAACCCTTGAATTTATTTTATAGATGTGTAAAAAAATAATAATTTAGTTAGTCCTTTATAACTATGTTATAAAAATCACTTTTAAATTATATAATTTTAATATAGTATTGTGTTTCGTTTCAACAGAATATTGTGTACATCACAAACTATTGATGAAATTACATTTTTTATAAAAGCAATATATTGTAATATTTAGAGTAATCACATTAATTAATATTTTGAATCTCTCATTCTTAAAATTTAATTTATTTTACCATTTAAACAAAAGGGTATTTCATATTCACAACAACCTATGGTTCCCACAATGCTTCATCCAATTTTTGATTACCCTAAAGTATCTTAAGCAGTCGTGTCATCAATTCCTCAAGACATTATCTCTAGTATTGAGAATATGGATGAGAGCTTTGCAATAAGCTAGACCATTATCCAATTCCATCTCTTCAAAGGTGAGAATTTGTGTTGGGTCTAGTACATACTTCCATAAAAATAATATATAGAAAAAATCATGTACTTTAGACAGTCTTGGTAAAATTTCCAATTATTAAGCTTTAGTTCCAATTGTTTCAATAATTTCAAAGATTCTAATGTACATGGTTCTCAGAATTCCCTTCTTACCAAACCTTATGACACCCTTCCAAGGAGATACTTTTAAGAAAACATGATCTACTATATGAAATTCAAAATTCTTCCTTAAGTTTTCAGTATAACTCTTTTATCCGCTTTGAGTTACTTTTATATGATACTGAATGGTCAATACATCTACTGTTTTTTCATTAACAAGATTCTGTCTTACATGTTTCCTTTCACCAACTTCATCCCAACAACTTGTAGTACACCATCTCTTTCCATATAATGCTTCTTAGGACACAATTTTAATCCATGTATGGAAGCTGTTGTTATTGTAAAACTACACCAATGGTAAATAATGACCCCTCATTCATTGAAAATGATGTGAGCCTAAACTCAACCTGTCTTTAATTTTTTGAATAGTCCTTTTGTAATGTCCATTAGTTTGATGATTGAAGGTGTGCTCAACTAAATCTCAGTATCAAAATCATTCTGAAGATTGTTCTAGAATTTTGATGTAAAATGAGGATAATCCATAGAAATAATTAAAATAAGTTCACCATGACGTTTTACAACTTCATTAATAACGATCATTCTGAGGAACTTAATAGGTAAATATTCTATTATAGGGAGGAAAATTTTATATTTGGTTAGGTTATAAAAAATAACCCTGATTACATCATTCCTCATAGGAGTCTTTGATCATCATATGATAAATTCCAAAACAATGTCATCCCATTTTCTCATAAGAATATGAAGAGGATGCACGAATCCCTAGGGGGACTATCTCTCAGCCATCGCCAATTTGAAAACTATGTAACTCAAATCATAATATGTAAAGTTCCTATTAATGTTATCCCACAAGAAATGTTCTTTCAAATCTATATACATAATGGTGATACCAGGGTGTATATAGAAGTTCAAACTATGAGAATCATTCAATAATTCCCTTTTTAGATCAAGTATATATGGATAAATTCATATATTTTTAAAATTTAGAACACCATCTTCATTAATGAAATCTTCCAACTTCCCATAATTCAATGCTTTAATTTATTTCTACAAAATATCATCATCATATTGAGAAAATTTTATCCTCTATAAGAATTATGGTTTCAAAAATATTTATTAAAGGAGTGATATATCCACTTTTATAATTAATTTATATCCATCCTTACTAGATCTGTAAATGGAGGATCCATATCAAACCTAATTTGGGATAGAACTCCGTGAACCTTCCTGCTTAAAGCATAAACTACCTTATTTTTCTTTTCTGGGAGGTATTTTATTGAAAAATCATAATACTTGAGTAGCTAGATCCATATCCTTTAAATGAAGATGTATGTGTTGAGAAAATTATATGAAAAGATGTATTTTATGATCTTATAGTCTGTTTGTACCAAACATCTTTCACCATATAGATAATGTCTTCATATATTCAAAGAAAATTTTACAGGTTCTATCTCATGATCATTAGTTGGATAGTTCTACTAATGAGTCTTTGGATGCCTTAATGATTATGAAACTACATTACCATTTTTCATAATGACACAACCCAACCCTTTCTTCTATGTGTCATTATATATCACAAACCCATAATTTCTAGATGGTAGAGTCAAAATCATCGAATTAACCAATATCCTCTTAAATTTATCTAAAAATTATTAAAATTCCTTTATCAATATAAAATTAACCCATTTAAGTGTAATATTGGATAATAGGTTATCCAATCATCAAAAATTCTGAATGAACCACTGATTGTGAAGTGACAAATATATGAAACTACATACATAAATTATGATCGTCAATGTAGACCATCCATTGACTAATTTTGTGTTTTTAGGGTCAACTGATATTCTATACCTGGTGAAAATATGGAAAATAAAAGAATATTCTTGAAGCTAAAAGTCAAACATTCTAAATTTTCCATACAACACTTTAATTCTATAACTCTCAAGAATAACCGGTAAATTAATCCCACGATCCACACATCTTTTAGGATAAACTAATATATCATCAATGAATATAATACAATTATCAATATATTCCTTAAGCACACTATTCATTAGATCTATAATAGTAGAGGGTGGATTAGTCAATCCAAATGAGATTACTATAAACTCATAATGTCTATACCTAGTTTGGAATGTTGTCTTCCGAACCTCTTCATTCATTACTCATAATTGATGATACCTAGAACAATGGTCAATCATTTAAAAATATCAGGCTTTCTGAATTTGATAAAATAAGTTTTCAATGTGAGGCACATGATACATTTTATTTACTATAATGGAATTGATATCCTTATAATAAAAAAACCCCTTGGATTTATCTTTGTTCTTAACAAAAAAGAACAGAAGCTCCCTTAGGTGAAACACTAGGTAGAATAAATCCTTTATTACACAACTCATAAAGTTTCTTCTTCAACACCACTAATTATAATGTGGTCATTCTATTGGGATTATTTGATATTTGTCTTAAATCAAGGATTAAATTAATATAGAACTTGACTTTTCCCAATGGTGGTTTTCTAAGTAATTCCTCAGGAAATACATCAATGTATTGCAATACAATATATATATGTTAAATTTAATGATTCAGTTCTACATCCACAAATTTTTTTCCAATTTTTACCAAATAATATCAATCATTAGGGATATTGGGGGTAGATCTAGACATGACTAGAGTGATTATGTCTCCACTAAAAAGAAATTAAATTATAAGTATTCCTCAAAAATTGTAATTTCGCACTCCTTGAGATAAACTTTTTGATAATATTTTAAAACTAAATCTATAAAAATAATTATATTAAAGTAAACCAAATGTATGATAATATATTTTACAAATATAGAACATTTATGTTTCATAATGAGGATTTGTTAACATATACTTGTTACAATGATACTTACCTTATGAGTCTTGACTAAAATCTATTATCTTAAGGTAAGAGGGACATATATAATTTTCTTAGAAAAAATGAAAAAATAAAATCAATTTAATGTGTAGAATAAAATAAATCATTGGATAAATTTTAATCCATGATTAAAGTACCTTCCACCGTATCATTAGGTACTTCCACCTATGATGTAGTGACAATATAAGTGTAGGCTTCTCCCCGTGGATCCTTTAGTGTTTATTCCTTTGATGCTTCAGATATTGGTTTGAATAATTTCCCATTTTAGTTCATTTGACGCACGATAACCGTTTTATTTTTTTCATCCCATTTTATTCATGAGATAGATGACCCTTATTTCTACACATGTAACATACTTCCATTCCCTTCAAGAATTTTCAAGATGATTATTTCCACAATACTCACAACATGAAAGATTTCTTTATTCTCTTCTTATTGTTAGCACATTTTCAGATTATTGGTTCCAAGTAAAACCCTTTTTTATTGATTTAATTTGAACATGTAGGATCTATAAAACTACTTCTCAATTTTTAAGGCCCATAGGACTATTTCATCATATTATAAAATTGTTTAAGAAACTAGTTCCCTTCACAGACTTGTCTTAACGCCTTCAAGGAAATGGAAGAGATTTTATTTCATGTTGAATATATAATTTTTAGAATACCTGGATCATATTGGAATGGTATTCTCATACATATCAATAATTTATTCCAAACTTTTCATTAATCTATATAACATTATCTTCATTTTAGATCATTTATCATGAGAGATATATTTATCAAGGGATGTCTCATTAAAATGTGTCTATTCCATAGAATCTATTTCATCTTTACTCCAATGATTTTTGATTAATGACAACCATTAATCATTATATCCCTTGAGATTATTTACTACCAGTATAATGTTTTCCTTTTCATCTAATACTAAATCTATAATTGTATTTTTCAGGGACTTCACCCATTGCTTAGTTACTAATGGATTAATAGTCCTACTAAATGATAGAGGCTTCTGCTTCATGAAGCAATCCAATATAGGATAATTACACCATGTAAAAATTGGTTGCTCTATTTGGGTAAGCTTATTTATCATAACCTCATTAAGATACCCCGATATAGACATGATCTTCTTAGTCCTAATACCAGCTGTATTGGCTTGCTCAAGAGGTTAATCTCTATGTTGTCCATGAGTATTGATACCCTTCTTTCATTCATAGGCCATTTATAAGTAATGGAATATACTATATTATCTCATAAAATTATGAATTCTAAATCATAATATAAATTTATTAATATTGTTTTGAAGTTAACATAAATTTAAAATTTATTCATTATTAATCTCAGAATCATAAACTTGGTTTCATTGGGTATATCATTATTTTTAAATCATTGATAATAGTTTATAAATAAAATGAAAATCATTATAATCAAATCCAATAGGAATGTCAAACTAGGTTCACAATAAGAACAATTTTTATGTACCAAGTAACTCTTGAGTCAAGACCAACATTCCTGTTTCGAAGTTATTACCACTATGTACATCCGTGTCAGAACCATGTCTACTCAAAGTATACAGAAAAAATGTATTTCTTGGAAAAAACCTATAATATCTTCATTAAAAATACCTTAATATGTTCGTATATACTTGTATTTAATTTCTATCATTGGGATATGTTCCCTAATATATCTTTTCTTTAATTTATTTTCCAGGGTTTCTACTAAACTTCATATGATTCCAAATGTAACAACACTGCCTCCAGTATCCCAGAACTACTAGTTAATTTCATTACATTGGAATAAGATTCAAGGGATAACATCTCCAAGGATTGATCAGGTTAGTATTATTAGAGGACCAAATTCATACATGATACCTATTTTTCATTGTGAATAAAAATATAAATCATAGAAATGGAAAACATTTGGAATCCCTGAACTCATTTAATGAATTCAAACTCATATCATTGGGAAAATAAACAAAGTAAGGGTGAGCTAAAATGATTATTAAGGTTTATGTACAGTGTAATGTATCAAGAATAAATAATCCATAACCATTATGGAAAGTAAATATAACTAAAAACATATTTCATTTAATCAATAACTTTACTATCATAATTGGATAAGGAATAATTAATATGCTAAGTTAAATAACTATGAAAAAATTCCATTAAATTAATACATTGAGAATAAAATTCATCCAAAGAAAATATCAATGAAAAAATATTATGGATAATAAAAAAAATTTATTTTTCAATGATGGAAATGCTTAATTATTAGACCTAATGATCTTTGGTATCATGATACCCCTAATGTCAAGACCATTCACAAGACAGTTTGAAACTAAGAGTAAAAACCAATTTAATGCTAGATTACTAATTTGTATCATGATAACTATCAATGTATCAGTATTATATATAACTTTAGGCCCCACCCATCACTACATGTCTCAATAATTCATTATATATTGAATAAATAATATAATTAATAAACAATATGCCTTGTTATCAAATATCTATATCGATTAAAGAATATATATTTATAAATATTGCCTCTGTTAATAAATAAAACTTAAAAGAAAATACCATATTTAAAAATATAATATTGTATAAGAAATAATCATATCCATGATATAAATAATATGAATATTTAAGATAAATGTAACGTCAAAGGAAAAGTGATCACAAGAATTTTGTTGTCTTAAGAAGAAATTAACTTTCATAAAATTAAACAAGAAAAGATATGTGACCATAATTTTATATAAAGTATATGTTAATAAAATAAAATAATTAATAAATAGTTATTCATGTTTAATAAATAAAATGGGTAGCATATTTACCACATAAAAGTGAATCGGTACATATTAACAAATATGCCTTTAGGAAATGGAAATTGAGATGATGTACCTTACCACGAGATTCCTTTTTATTGAAAATTATTTAAACACATGTATAATGGTTTTATGAATTTTATTAATTTATAATAGAACCATATTCATATTTATAATATCATATTTGACCCTATTATAACATTTTACCACTCGTTTGTTAATAATATTTCATTATTTTCATTGTTTTGACTGTTAATTTCAGTATTTTATCATATGTGTTTTTCCATGGAAGGTCTTTTTATTGGGAATAATATAGTGATACATAATATATATATTTATAAAAATGTTATAAATATCATTTCACTCCTCAGATAAATTTTCAAAAACCATCTTCAAAAATGTATACAAAAAATGAATCACATCACTTTGTGGAGACAGTAAACTATACGTTTGCACGAGCAACAATATCATTTATTAATTTTTAAAAGGTTAAAGAATTGGGTGATATATTTAATTTACACAGTATATATAATTTCATATTTATATATATATATATCACATATATTCATTAAAATTATTCTTATTAGCATACATTTAATGTACAAGTGAAAAATGAACCACACCACTTTGCGAGGTGGTAATCCCTCATAAATACGAGTAACACCAAAATATTTTAAATTAAATAGAATTTAAGAAAGTATATTTGATATTAAAATTAAATATGTATAATAATTTCTAAAATTATATATATATACCTTAAATCCATCATTATCTATAATCATGATATGTGTTTATGTAGAATGTGTTGCATCAGTTCGCGAGGTGACAGTCTTCCGTACACATGATCGATGATTGAATTTACCATTTAATGGATGAGGATATGGATAAATATTATTAAATAAACATAATAAAATCTAATTATAAGTTATATACTGTGATTTATATAATGTTAGTTTCAATACATAATTGAACATGGAAAAATAAGAAAGAAAATGAAGGTGCTTTGTCAAGACAATTACCTTCTCTTAGAGAAACCTCATTTGGATCTCCCCTTGAGATCCATAAAGATAGTATTTTCGGAATATTTAATATATATATATAATGTTATTATGTATATTAATTAGATAATTTAGTGGGTTTTGGTTGATTAAAAGTGCTAGAGAGGTATGAAGAAGGCAAGATAGGGAGTTCCCTTTTATTATTGAGGAGGACACACTTAGATTGTTTGAAAATAAAAAGTGGTACCCATGTTTTTTACATGATGCAGACCTAATAAGATAAAATATCTATAAATTAACATTAAATATTATTTAGAAAATATTTAGGTTATTTTTAACCCTTATCTTCCTATTTTAACCCTCGTTAAACCTATTTTTTCCCTTAACCTCTATATATAATTTCTACTATTTTCATTAACCATTATGGTAAAACATTATGTTGAACGTATTAGATAATTTATATTATGATGATTGAAAATATGGAACCAATTTTTCCAAAAAATATGCATATAATTTTTAGAATTTAAAATAAAATTAAAATAGCAGACACATCGATTTTGTTTTTTTTAAGAAAAACATTTAAATGTTAAGAAAAATCATAATTAAATATGAAATTAATTAAAATGACCATTATTGGTTAAAATATTATATAATTGGACCAATATTTCTTTAAAACTAATTTACACTATAATTTTACTTTGTCAATTATTTAAATTAAAATCCACTTTTAAATAAAAATCAGAATTTTTACTATTCATAAAAAATAAATCTTTTCAAGGAGTCCCCAAAAATACACACTATGATAATTTTTTCATAATGATTTCAAAAATAATGTTTATATTATAAAATAAATTTTCTTAAAGTAGTAAAATTAAATTTTAATTTTTTTGCGCAAAAAGAGATAAAACCACACTTAAAAAATACAGTTTTTTAGAAAGCATTTATTTTTATTTCAAATCATTCTTATTTTATTTATAATACATAGATAATCATTGAATTTATTTTATAAATTTTTTAAAAAGGAAAATTTCCTAATTTATTTATTACTTAATTTATAGGTTATAAGGATCACATTAAAAAAATATTATTTCGATAGATTATTGTGTTTCGTTTAAACTCGGTGTTTCATATATAACAAGTTATAAAATAAATTAAATTTATTGTAAAAGGAATATATTATGAAGTATCTCACTGTTACTAAACATCAATGTAAAGTTATCCCAAAGAAATGTGTGACGATACCGCCGTGACCTCAAAATCCATATAATGATTAGTCATGCCTCTACAGTGCTACGTAAGGATAAGCCTAACGTTCATAGCAATTCAAGGGTACCACTATGTCTAGGAACTTATGTCAGGTTAAAAGTTTTACTTTAGTTATCATATAATGGTTAGTGAAAAGTCGTTTCATAGTTACCCGTTAGATTTAACCTGAATAAAATTAATTCAACACTTTAACAAGGCTATGTGAAGGTCGCCTTATAGATTCAATATACGTAATGTTATATATCAATATAACCATACCCTATAAATAAGTAATGTAATATTCATATTATTTAAATATTTTTCCCTATGAATTATTAAAATGCATTTAGAGTCATAATTTATTAATATCACATGGGATATTGAGATATTTAATGTACATAAGAAAAAAATATTGTAGTAGAATATTGAAGGAATAATCAAGATCATAATGTTTTTGATATTCATGTGGGGTATTATTCATAGTAACTATAAGTAAGATGATCAACAGGGATTCACACCAGGTGGAGGATATAAATTAGATCTAGTATAATAGTCTATCGGTATGGTGGTAGGATTTTGAACTTGATAATTTTAAAAAGGAGGAGATCAATATTTCATTTAGTGTAATTACACATTTTCAAGAATCATGGAGGACAGAGAATATATAATATTGAAGTAGATAATCCAAGAGACTTGTGAAGTGAGAAGCGAGATTTGAGAGAGGTTGACCGACTCTATAGAGAATATCCTTCAATCCATTTTTCTATCTTCCTTCAAGTTATATATTCTTATCATGAAAATATTATGTTTCATTCAGTAGAAAATTTCTATATATTAAAATAACATGGGGGAATATATTGTTTTAATATATAAACTTTACATTGTTCTAAATTCAATTTCTTATTGGGTCACTAGTTAATTCATTTACCCTAGAATAAAATAAATTCCTTCAAACCTATAAGGATGTTAAATGTTTCCTTGATTGAAATTTAAAGAATATTAAGGAATATATTTTCCTTTTAACCTCATGAAAAGTATTTTTAAAATTTGTAGAGTATTATACAAAGATTGAATGAAAATTTCATCCTAGTATTCTAGACTCTTTTTTTCAAAAGAAAAAAGGAAAATCAATTTAATAACATTCAATTAAATTTACCTTAGTCCATCAGTTACATTTCATAACTAATTAATTAATATATTTCTCTAGTTACTATTACAATAAACTATTTAACACACCAACTATGTTTTATAGTTTCTCCTTCATTCATTCACTACTATTTCTTTTATTGTCACTATTTTGGGTCATTATTTTTGAGTTGTATCTCTTTTATTAGTACATATTTTGTTTGAAATTATCGTTATAATCAATCATGCTCATTACTATAATAACTTTAAATATAAAAATAATTAAATAGACTCTTTACTATAACAAACTTTCATGTTTTTATCATTGTTATAGGGGAAGGATTTGTGCGACTGAGAAAATTTAAAAACTAAAAAAACCAAAAAAATAAATCTATTTAGAAAATATTAAGCATTTTGTGTTCTTGTTGGATATTTATAAAAAAATATTTTGTTCCTTAACAAAAGATTAAAAAATAAGAAGTTGGAACCTAAAATACCTAAAATCCACTATCACCTTAGAATACTTAAGAAGGAAAATCTTATTATAGTGAATATGATAAAACATATTGCTAATAAAAAAATCCCAGAACCTAAAAATATTCATCAGAATATTGAAAGTATTAGGATGAGGAAGTATCAAATTCATCAAGTGTGTAAAAATCCATAATCCATTAAAAGTATCCCTAGAGCCCTAAACAATGAGTAGAAGAACCCATATTCATCATTTTCCCCCATCCAATGTAATTCCCCATGAGGAATCTTTTACCATTACTAAGGACTTATATAACAAAAAAAATCAATTTCCTATTCTTGGGATTATTGAAAAATTAAAGCCTTCCAATTCTATGTTAATGGAAATTCTAGGTACAAATTATAGAAATATAGGAAAACATTTTTCAAAACTAGGAATATGTCTACAAAACATTTTTCATGAAATTTTACCTAAATTGTCTGATTCCGATGCTCTCGCCTGGGCGCACATATCCGTATGTGGAGGACACATAGCTGTTGCCCCGCATTCTTGCTTTCCAAAGGAGGGAGGCATCTGTCACTTATTTAGGGATTTTCTCTCCTTGATCGAAACATGATGATGGGATGTTGGTTCTTCCTTCTGTGGATTCCTCCTCGAAACTCGTCACCTAGTCCGGGTCTCCCTTATAGATTTAATACGTTGTTCGTGAAACTCTTCCTAGCGTCATATGTTCAAGGAAAGTAGTTAATTACACTAGTTCTATTGGCACATTCCAAGGGGTCCGGTCAGGGCACCAACCTTTAGTCAGGGGAGTAGTCAATTTGTGCATCACTGGCATGTCTGGGTGCTGGGACACTGGTGCGTCTGTCTTCTGTCCGTTATTATAGGGCTTCTTGAGGGTTCAAAAGCCTGAGGAATCCCACATCGAATGTGAGGAATCATATGCCATGGGCATGAATCTGAGGTTTTCTTCATCCAACCTTGTTTAACATAGGGTATGACGCAAGTTTAACATCCAGCGGAGACTGATCAGACTGATGAGAACACTGATTAGAGTGGATTAGATGAGTGTAACCCCTGGAGGACACACTGATGCAGGTGGGTTGACATGACATCACTGGGATGTGGTGGACTGGATAAGAATCAAGATGGATGATGGAGCGGATGAATGAAGTGGATGTTGAATGGGATAGAACCGCCATGAGGATGACAAATAGTTTGGCCTTGAGCCTCAAAGAGGCATCCTAGGTATCCCTGTAGCAGGGAATCAAAGTCTACATAGTTCATCTGATGACGGATTACTGCCAATTGGGGTTCCAACGGCTTACCGTTGAATGGAGTGACAACGACTTACCGCTGAAATAGGATGAAAATGGCTTACCACTGAGTGGAGTGACAATGGATTACCACTGAAAGAGGATGACAATGGATTACCACTGAAAAAGGATGACAATGGCTTACCGCTGAATGGAGTGACAACGACCTACTGCTAAAAGAGGATGACATCATCTTACTGCTGAATGGAGTGACAACGGCTTACTGCGGAATGGAGTGACAATGGATTACCACTAAAAGAGTCTGATAATGACCTACCGCTGGATGGAGTGACAACGGCTTACCGCTGAAAGAGGCTGACAATGGCTTACTACTAAATGGAGTGACAACGGCTTACCGCTGGAAGAGGCTGACAATGGATTACCCCTGAATGGAGTGACAACGACTTACCATTGAAAGAGGTCCATAGTTTAAAATCATTCGGGATGGGGGATAACCGACGTGAAGAAGGTCGCAGTGACTAAATGTTGGGCTTGAACTTCAGGGAGGCTTTCTATATACCCTGCCTTGGCAAAGATCAAACACCTCGTAGTTCATGAGGTCGTATCTGGGGCTTACGCTCTAGGATGCCAAGGGTGTTGGTGAACTGACGTGAAGGGGGTCGGAGAAACCAATGGGTGGTGGGCTTGAACATTATGGAGGATTCCTACGTACCCTGACTTGGCAATGATCAAAGATCACGTAGTTCAGGTATTGGGTGGGAAATGATGTGAAGAAGGACTTGGGGTCTAATGGGTGGTGTGCTTGAACCTCGTGGAGGCTTCCTACGTTCCTTGCCTTGGAAAGGATCAAAGTTCTCATAATTTGGATTGCATGTGGGGCTTACACTCTAGGTTACCAAATGGAAGATTTCATGGTCAGTGCTTACTCTAAGCCCACGTGATTCATGCTCTGTGTGAGAAACAAGAGGTAGTAGAGACCTGATGATCACATCGCTAAAGGCGCGTCCGTGAGAGGTGAATAGGGGATTACACATAGTTAGTGGCCAGAAGAGGTTGATACTTACTTTGTAATGTAGGCCTGGGGTCGAAAAATCCCAGTGCTAGAGAGTTTTGGCACCGAAGAAAGGAGGGGTCCGGTGTCCATTCCCCCTAGTCCATGGGACCGAAGAATAAAGGAGGAGCAGGGGTGCTGCCTCCTACAAGAAAGATAGGGGATTACACCAGGGTGGCTGCCCTTTCCCCATAGATAGATGCTACTATGATAAAGAGGATATCATCCCCTACGAGGGAAGATCTCATCCTCGTGGAGACCAGTGGGTGTAGAAAATGTGCAAGGTGGGGGCACCCCGTGTGCAAGGCACGGTGCGAGGCCACAGTTTAACATCATGTTCTGAGGATGATGGTGCATGGAAGTTTAACATATTGTAGCTCAGACGAGGTGGGTTTGCTCTATACCCCTAGGGAGTACATAAAATGTACCCTTTTCACCTTGGTTAATAGAGGGGACAGTCAATTTCATGGCTAAGGGGTGTTATGGAACGAACCATTGGGGGGTCCACGTTAGCGTGGCTATGCAAAGAAGGAATATCCATTAGCGTGCCTATGTGAAGAAGCATGAGGCGAAGAAATTAAATGGGAAGAATCATCCAAGGGACTCTGAAATTACATCGTGAAAACCTGGAGGGTCGCACCTGAAAAGGAATTTCAAAGTATAGGGATTCATAGGCAGGGGCCTTGTGAGGCTCTGATGCTCCATGTGGAAGTGGGTACCGGTGAAGGGGTGTGCTTCACGAAGTGAGGAGCCTTAGCCGAAGCATAGGGCAGAGGTGAATATAGGAGGTTCTTTGCGAAGTGGAAATGCATTCGTGGATCACTACCTTACGGAGCAGAGGTGCCTTGTGAAGCAAGGTATAATGAAGCAATGTGCTTCGTAAAGTATAGTGATCTCGCATTAGCATGTGGATCACGTGTACATGAAGGATGTTTCGCAAAGCATAAACACTATGTGACGACCCAGGCCCCCTTTGGGATAACCTTCCTTCATGGAGGCCCTTAGGCTTCCTGAAAGGAATCCCTCTCAAAAGAAGGGGTAAAAAAAGGAAAGGGGGAGGCACTTCGCAGAGAAGAAGTACCTTGCACAGCTCATGGTTCGCAGAGTAGAAGGCGCTTCGTGATTCAAGAGCTAGAAATTCAAAATGTCGGATGATCCATCCTCCTGGACTTGGGAGAGGCCAATATTTATAAGATAGAGGCACTGTGATTAAATTCTCTCTTGGCGTGAATACGGAGCTTTCTCTGCGGTGGGATCACGAACGTCAACGACCCTCGTGGAGCATTATCGCCTCCTTTCTCTACGGCATCTCGCGGACGTCAATGACGCTCGCGGAGCATTATCACCTCCTTGATCCGCAGAGGTTTGTGAACATCAACGCCGCTCGCGGAGCATTATCGCCTCCTTGCTCTACGGTGGCTCGCGAACGTCAAAGGTGCTCGCGGAGCATTCCGCCTCCTAGATCCACGACGGGTGTAGTGCGATTGGGGCATCGTGAATGGTCTTCGTGAGGCAGCCCCTTGAGGCTTCTTGTTTCTTCGTCTTCTTCTCCCATTTTGGTGCCAACAAATACCCCCCCTTCCCTCAGACATAGAGCCGGGGATAAATCAAGGGTCTAATTAAGAGGGTCAATTGTCAAAATCCTCTGTCATTCATGAAGCTATATCACGAAGCGAGATCGTGAGGTGGATAGGCAATGCATAGGCTAAGCGCGCCGCAAATCTCAGTGCAAAATGGACATACAACGAAGCTTAGACGGTTTCTGCCTATATAAAGGGGAGCTGACCTCTCTTTTGTCCTTTACCCTCTCCAAGAAATTTTCTTTTTGCGCTCTTGATTCACGAAGCTCCGCGATTTACCTATGAGAATCAGGTCCTCACTTCACGGTGCACATTGAGTTTTTCACTCCGCAACAGTGCTTCACGATCTTGCGCTTGAAGGCGTAGGCAGGACTCCAAGAATAGGCTCTGCAAACGCTCTCCACGAACGAGCTTTGAGAACCAACCCAAAAATCATCCATGTTCTAAAACTGAATGGCTCATCAAGAAGCTGTCGAGGGGGTTATTGTGGATTCCGCCCAGAGGGATGATATGACAAATAATCTGGGTCAAAGAGAGTTAGTCTGGATCCACTCTAACCATGATTCGTTGGTGGCGATGCTATCAAAGATCCAGAATAACCACCCACTATGTAAGAGGTTGCCTTTGTATGGAATCAGGCTGATGGATGGCATCTTCATCCCTGAATCAAGTAGGGATGAACCAGCTTATTGGTTCAAGAGTTCGTCGTGCCAACACCAATGGTTCAGGGTGGCTGAGAGCCATACCCAGGAAGACTTCACACCTATCATTGCTAACTACCTATACAATCACCTGAATAAAATCGATGGGAAGGCGTTGCAGCCAAAGACGTCTCCCCCTCTATACCACATGATACTAAAGGTAGCTATAAGGAACCTGAAGAAGGGGTGGTCTGAGGAAAGGGACCTGCTCTAGGGAGGCAACTTCACAGATGATTGGGCATGGGCCTATTGGGTAGGCACCTCATCTGAGGAGTTTGGGGTTGATATGAGGAGAGTGGGTTTGTATGAGGCAGCCTGGGCCTCCCAATTCCACATATATCAACCGAAACAGCTAATGTCAGAGTTATTGAGCAGTTGATCATCGAGGACCAATACCTTCCATTTACTCTATGAGGAGGTTGGTATTATCTTGTGGGATGTCTCCCAGATTTCAGGGGTCCCGATATTGGGGGCTATGCACAATTAATTCCTCCTGTCATGAGCACATGGGAGGATATGGAGCATATGTCACGGATGGTAATGGAATTGATAGACCTGGTGCCGGGAGAGGACAAAGAAGAAGTGAGAGATGTCCACTTTAAGCAATGGTTCATGCAGTTCTTGAATTTCCCAGCAGACAGACAGTTTCTGGAGTGGCCTCAGACTTCCCCTAAGGGGGATCAATGGGGCATGGAGCACTCTTACTGGCGGCTGTTAGAGGCCAGCCAGTGGAAGACCAGTGGGTTTTGCATCAGCACAGAGCAGCATCCAATAGTTAGGATGGCGGCATTTATCGATGCTCTTATATATGGTTGGATCCTGCCAGTGAGGGATACCAACATTGGAGTATGCCCAAGAATATTTATCTTGGAATCCATGTTGGCAACAGGAGGGCGGGTCAACCTATGAATCTCGATGCTCTCCGGGCTGTATAAGATGTTGTGGTATATCAGCAAGGGGAATAGGCCACAGATGGTATGTGGGCCATTCCACCTCTTGTATGGATGGATAGAGGCACATCTTAGGGGGGTTTACAAACACCCCAACCCTATCCCTCTTCTGGGCTCAAACTTCCGCCCATCAATCCTAAATTTCACGGGGAGATTTACGACAATGTTGACCACACCATTTATATTGAACCGGGTGTGGAAGGTGGAAGAGTTTAATTTTCACCCATTTCCGTTGCTGACGGGGGTATTCACTGATGATGTCCAGGGAACAAAAGAGCACCGGTAATATCTCCTGGCCTTTTGAGGTGGAGTCTAGGTGGAAAGGGTGGACCATGAGCCCCTTTGCGAGTCACACACCCCACACCAGTTTTCCAGGAAATTCTAGTGCATGCAGTGACTGACCCCACAGGTCTATTTGGAGTTGATCCATGAGGAACACCCGTGTGTGATGAGACAAATGTGGCTCATGTTCACATGGGAAGACAGGAAGGTACAGAACGAACTACCTCTGTCCACCACCATTTTTGGGTTGGTAAAGGAGTATGACCTAAGATGGGTTTCAGCTTATCCATGGTATATACTGAAGTAATAAACCATTTGGGTCAGTGATGTCAAACTTCCTCGACATCGTGGTTAGGGTTGGAAGGCAGCAAGGGTATCCCGGGGTGGCGGGGCTACCGTAGTGGCGAGGCTCGCACCATTTGAGGGTGAGGCTGCATCCATATATCCAACAGTGGTAGTGGACCCGAGGGTTCCAGAAGAACATAGCCATCCAGAGGGGAGGCTCATGAGAGGATTCCGCAGGATATCCACCCAGGCTCTGAGGAATCGGCTGCGCTATATCGACATGGTATAGAATGCTGTCTTCTCGGAGGTCTGGGACATCAGATATTTCAACAGGAAATTCCTTGGCCCTTCCGAGCTGTGGAAGCACATGAACCATCCTGAGATAGATTTACTGGGGATATTCCCTGTCTGGGCTGGCTTTACAGTTCCCCAGGCGGGGGAAGAGTGATACCAAGCAGAGCTGGAGCAATTTGTACATTACCGAGGTGACCCTCTTCCAATGAAGGACCGTGTCAATGTGCTACTACACCACACTACTCCCACACAGTTGTCATCCGCTGACTTAAGAGACTGCTTCCCTCTACTAGAAGAATCAGAAGATTCCTCCTAGGGAGATGAGGCCGGGAGAGGGATCTCATTGGAGGATGGAGAAGTTGGAGATCAAGACTCAGATCATGAAGAGTTCACAGAGGCCCTTGAGGTAAAAAGGCTGAAAACCCCTTCTCCGAGACTTGATTTGAGGTCATTCTGGACTCCTTGTTAACATCTGAACCACACAAGAGAGTCTTATATACAGAACATGTTCTCGACCCTCAGTGGATGCAGATGCGGGGCCTTCAAGATCTATGCCTTCCGCCACATCTATTATTGCATCCAACGGGGCTAGGATACCTGAGGTGACCCCTTTGGAGTTTTCAGACCTTTTGAGCATATATGGAGGGCCACGCTTTGGGTTACCAATGACATAAACCCAAGAACGAGACCATGATTTCGATCTCTGTAAGTCTCCTATAAAAATTTTATGACTGTCATCCCCTAACTATGTTTACTGACATCCATGTCCTTTTTTGGCACGTATAGTTCCTGAAATGGAATGGGCCGCCTTGGTAAGGTTGTTCGGGGCTTCTTGCAGTGTCCTTCCTAGGGGAATGCCGATGATTGTGGAGGCGGAGTACCAAACAAACCAAGCGGCTCTACTCCCTATCACAGGTGGGACCGTCAGCGAGGCTAAATTCATGATCCTTGAGGTAGGAGCCGATGATGATGATCGATCAGATAGTACAGGTCCCGCCATGCCTGATCAAACATCATACATGGACCCTACTGAAGATTTCCTGGGGGTGTTCGCAGTGTATGAGCCTACCAATCGCACCAACTGGGACATGTTGTCCTCTGACGAATAGGATGGAAAGAAAGCCTATCACTGATCGTGGAAGCTGATCAAGAGATTCATTGATGACACCCCCAAGCACTATGGTTGGATGATATGGATAGACTTCTGTTGCGACTTCTTGAACTGTGTGTTGGGGGAGTGGATGCCCAACATCCCCGCTTGCTCGTCCGAGATCTTATGGCAGAAAAGATTTGGGAGTATGACTGTGGCCTTGGTGTGGGCTGGAAGCAGAGGAAAGAGGTAAACATCAAGAGGCTCCAGGAGACTGAAGATGGGGTTCAACAGTTGCAGGCCTGGGTGGATGAGCATTCAGCTTCCCTTGACGTACAATCAGAGCTCATATTGCAGCTTAAATCCCAGTTTTCGGAGGCCAAATAGGGCTTGAAGTGAGCCTATGAGGAAATGACTATCATTTAGAACGATGTAGAGCGGGCCCAGATTACGGACAATGAATTCTGCCCCATCGCTGCCAAGGAGGAGCGGGAGCTGAACAGGTAGCATCAACTCCTGGATGCCACTGACCAGAGGGTGGTAGATCTACTACGCTCTTTGGAAGAGGTTAACCCGTCCATGTGGGGAAATAACCCTTGGGTACTGTAATGATTACTAACCCTCAAAAATACATTCATTCTTTGATCATTTGATTCCATATACTTTATGAGTTCCGTTATTTGTATTAGTTTATTGCATTCTTGTGATATTCATGGAGTGTCTAGTGAACATTCCCTATGCTCACGTGGGACGGGCCCAATGTGAGAAACAAGGGAAGACCACCTCATCACCCCCATCCAAATGTAGGAGTGAAAACTGAGCTTCGGGTATCCGGGGTTTCAACAACCAGCCCATAATTCTGGGAGGAAATGGGAGAGACCTGACGGTAGAAAGAAGCTCTTAGAACAACAGAATTACCATTTTCCCAGTGTGCTCTTATGCACGAACAAGGTAATGCCAAGGGATCTAGAATAAATCCAAACAGATTGTAACGGAAGGTGTGAACGATGATACCTAGGGTTCGGAACACTGTGGGGGTGGCATGACAATAATGAATAAATGTTGACTGCATTAGAAACATAGTATCCTTATTATGTTAGCCAGGAATGGGGATAGAAAATGGGGGCTGACCACTAACTACGTTCGAAACATGGGGACTGACTCAAAATGTCATCCATTAGCCTTCTGGATTGTTGTCCCAGGAAAATAGGTGGGCCATAGGACGAGCATCTATACTGATAGGGGGTTTCCTTAGTCATGAAAGAGGACGAGGGTCCGAATAAGGGGCACACAATGCATGGAATAGGGAGTGATGATTTGTTCGAATAGAATCCAACACTCTCAAAGGACCTCTCTGGCGAGGGAGTTGTTGCTTCCCAATGTCATCATGGGGTATCCAAAACTTATTCAGGGAAAAGCTGCAGTTACATGGTTTCCCACAAGGGGTCAGGCTAGGGGGCTGGAAATGAGGAGGAACATGATTTATGATTCTTGGGGCTAGACCCAAGGCGAAATTCCTGGGTGTCTCTACGTATCCCATGAGAATGGGAATCAAGCCATACGTAGTTCTAAGGGGTGTCATGGTAAGGTACCAGTGTCAGGGATAAAAGAGTCATGCGGGTGTGGCCCTCGCACCAAAAGAAGCGATATTCGATGTATCTTGTTTATCCTTTAAGGTGAATGTTTTTTTGTGAAGCGATAGGCCTAGGATTGAATGTCCTGAAATCTCCACAAAAATCAAGCCGCATGAAGGCATTGACAAATGGTATGGCATGTGACTGATACAAAACATGGTGTCTTCTTGAGTGAGGACATCACGATGCAGTGCCGTTTTTCGTTGTACGGCCAGGACGATAATGACATAGTTTAGGGTCATGTGAGGGGACCAGGTGTTCATTTTAACGTCATGTGGCATAGACATAGTAGAGACGAGGATAGAGGCGGAATGTGCACGGTGCAATAAAACATACCCGATGTGATTTAGGACATAATCTCATACCACACCGTATGTGATTCTGTGAAAGAAACCTTGGGCCAAGGGGCCAAATAGAGGTAAGAGGGTACGGGACAAGAGAAAATAGCTCTCAATTGATCTGGACCCAAAAAAAGAGACGTCTGGGTGTTCTTACATATCCCATGAGGATGGGAATCAAGCCCCACATAGTTCTAAAATAGATCATAGTTTATAGTCTTATAGCTAGGACCGTGGAGAAGGGAAGTCGGTTCAAAGCCTCAAATGAGGCCTTTGATGCTTCTTTGTCCACCTAACATGAAAATGCGCTCTGAGGGATAGTGTTAGGGGTGTAAAAATTCCACTTGGACAGGATGGGGTGGGCAATGATGTGAATCATGTAACCAACATTCAAGTCTTAAAGGGGTTGGTGTGACGATGGAGGATGACTGTTGACCATGTTTAAAACATAACACACATATCTCATTATCCTGTAATAGGGACAAACAAATGAGCACCGACCAATGACCATATTCTCAACGTGGGACTTGCATCGATTTTTTGTCCAGAATCCTGGAGAACGTTGACCCATAATGATAGGAGAGCCCTTAGGCCTAGAATCCATGCAATTTGGGGGTCCCTTCAAGCGTGGAAGATTATGGAATCCCAGATGAAGGGGAACATGAAGCCTGGAAAATTAGTGAAACCATGTCCACATAAAATCCGACACTCCAAAAGCTGAACCAGAGTTCTCTTAGATAGATTGGTGAATCACCGATGAGGGTTGATGAAGGTGATCAACTTGGGAGTAACCAATTTGAAGGGATGAGTATAGAATACTGGGACAGAGAACTTCTAGTAGGGAGAGTTACGGGGTTTGGTCACTATAAACCTGACGTGAATGAGGACATTGTCCCATACCACACCATATACTCCCCTCCCTGGGAAAGGTTAGGACAGGGGGCCATGGTGAAAGGGAGATTTATGATATATGGGGCTGGACCCGAATTCTAGACGTTTGGGTAGTCCTACATATCCCATGAGGATGGGAATCAAGCCACGCATAGTTCTACGAAGGGGAAATATGAAAAGATCTTAGTTTAAGGTTATAGAAATAAGACCATGGAGAAGCGAGACTATCCCAAGTAAAGGAGAACCTTAGCCCAATTCCTAAGCCTATGTAAGTCGAACTCGGTGTAGGAAACAAGGGAGGAGAAGGTATTTGCAATACGTGAAATATATGCAAAAGGGAAATCGGTGGAGCCACGAATAATTGCCTTATCGCGGCCTTTTCCTCCAAACGTGTGGATGCGCACTGAGGAATATTAACAATAATTTTGAAGTTCTACTTGGACATGATGAGGTGGAGAAGGATGTGAATCATGTAACCAACATTTTGGGCTTAATGGGGTTGGCGTGATGATGGAGGATAACTATTGACCGTGTTCAAGACACACCATCCATATCACATTATCCTGAAATGGGGACAAAAAAATGAGCACCGATCGTTGACCATATTCGCAATGTTGGACTTGTATCGATTTGTTTCCCAAAACCCTAGAGGACGTTGGCCCGTAATGGTAGGAGAGCGCTTGGGCCTAGAATCCATGCCATTTGGGGGTCCCTTCAGGTGTGGAAGATTATGGAATCCCAAATTAAGGAGAACATAATGCCTAAAAAATGGGCGAAAGCATGTTTGAGTAGAGACCGACATTCCAGGTGGTAAACCAGATTACCCTTAGGCACATTGGTGAATCAATGAGGGGGCCGAGGGGCTCATCTTGAGAGCATCCGATTTGGAAAGACGAGGATAACACAAGTGGATGGAAAACTCTCAGAAGTAGGAGGTAAATGGCATGTCTGTTACAACACCCGATGTGGGTGAGAGAATAATCCCATACCACACCATATATTCCTCTATCTGGGGGAATTCAGGCCAAGGGGCCAAGATGGGGATCGACCCGAAGACGAGATGCTCGGGCGGTCCTACGTATCCCATGAGGATGGGAATCAAGCCAAATGTAGTTCTAGAATCGCACATAGGGGTAAGATAACCTAACGAGGGGGGTATACGACACGACGAGTAACTCGACATGAATGAGGAGATAGTCCCATACCACACCGTACAACCCTATATAGGAACTTGGGCCGGGGGACCGAAAAGGTCAAGGGGCCTGAGGCTGGGCCTCAGATGGGAAGGCCCGGTCAATTCAAAGTTTAATGTCTTGCAGTGAGGACAAAAAGAAGAGTAAGATACCCCTAACATGGGAGGTGTATGACATGACGAGTAACCCGACCTGAATGAGAACATAATCCCATACCACACTGTACAACCCTAAATAAGAACTTGGGTCGGGGGTCCGAAAAGGCCAAGGGGGCTGAGGCTAGGCATCCCGGCCAACGGTAGCCATATGAACTCTTGTGAAGTTACTCCCTCATCACAGCTCCTAATTACTCATAAGCAGTGCTCGGTGTGGGAAACAAGGAGTCGGACTTGGCTTTCCCCGCCATATGGGGGTCTAATAGATGACATCGCCCAAGGGGAGTGCGTCGCTTTGATATGAAATGGGGTAGAATGAACCACTGCACTCGATTTTTGGGACATATTAGGGTGTCTCTAATGATAATGGATAGCTATTGACCACATTCAAAACACATCATCCTTATAGTGACCTAGAATGGGAAAAAAAATGAGCATTGACCACTGACCATATTCATAATGTGAGACATGTATCAATTTGTTGCTCAACATCCTCAAGGGTGTTTTCCCGAAGTGGTAGGAGAGCCCTTTGGCCTAGCATCCCTACCATTCGGGGGCCCTTCTGTATTGGAAGGATGATGGAGTCTCAATCAAAGGAGTGGGTGAAGCATAGTTGTACCGTTACATTTTAAAGTCATGTAGGGAGGGGAAAGAGGCAGACACCTCTAGGGAGTGGGACGCACGGTGGAATCGATATGAGCTCGACGTGTATCGAGGTAAGAACCTACACCACACCATATGTCTTGACCCTAGGGGAGGTTCTGTAGTTTGGTCATGGCCAACAGATGAAACATCCAGGTGTTACTATGTATCCCATAAGGATGGGAAACAAGCCGTATATAGTTCTTGAAGGCCATGCAGTTTAGCATCATGTGGTGAGGATGTGGGAGGATAGAAGAACGTGGAGTAGGCACATGGTGCGACCGTTATAATCCTAGAATGAGTGGGGATAAGGAATCATACACCATATCATGCAAGGATCCTCCGTGAGGACTATACCCAAGAGGAATAGTTAAAGAGAAGAGTTTGGGGGGTGGGCTCAAGACGAAATGCTTGAGAATTCCTACGTATCCCAAGTGGATGGGAATCAAGCAACACGTAGTTCTGAAGATGCAGTTTAAAGTCATGCAGGATGACACACAGTTTAATGTCATGTAGGACTGAATAGTTTAAGGTCATGCTGGAACAGCATGCAGTTTAGGGTCATGCAGGGCTGAATAGTTTAAGGTAATGTAGAACCAAACAGTTTAGGGTCTTTCCATACCATACGTCTTAAGAAAAGTATTTATTGAGAAACTTGGTATTGGTGGGAGGAGGTATACGCTCACCATCCATTGTCACCAGGGAGTATTCTCCATTGGGGTAAACCCTAGGGATTATGTAGGGTCCTTCCCACATGGGCTCCAACTTGGGCGGTTTCTAGCCGGAGATCATTGGTGTTTGGAGGGCCAATACCAAGTCACCTTGAAGAAAAGAGCAGAGACGAACCTTCTTGTTGAAGTCTCTAACTATCTTATTCTGATGCCTTTCCATATTGTGTAGGGCATGAATCCCACTCTCGTCAAGTGCATCCAATTTAGCCATAGGAATTTTGGCTACCTAATCTGGCGCCTTTTGGCCATAGGCTATTGTGCGTAACGAAGGAAGCTAGACATCGATGGGTAGTACGACCTCCACTCTATACACCAGGGAATATGGGGTCACCTGGGTGGAATTACGAGTCGTTATTTGATAATCCCAGAGGGTGTTGGGGATCTTGTCTGGCCAACTCATCTTGTTCTGACCAACCATTTTCTTCAAAATGTTAGAGAGGTTTTTATTGAATGCCTCAATCTGTCCAATCACCTGCACATGGTAGCGGGAGGTATGGTTCGAACAGATGTAGTACTTGGCATACAATTTCTTCAACTCATCTACATGGAAGTTGGTGCCATTATTGTTCAGGACAACATGAGGGACTCAAAACTGGTAGATGACATTGGATATCACGAAGTCGAAGATTGAATGGCCCTTGAACTCCTTGAGAAAACTACTTCATCCCACTTGGGAAAGAAATCCGTCGTGGTCAGGATGAACCTGCACTGGTGATTTGCTGTCGATGGATAGGGTCCCACGACATCGAGTCCCCACATTGAAAATAGACAAGAGTACTTGGTGGATTAAAGAGGATTTGGCAGTCGATGCATGATGTTATCCTGAATTTGGAACATGTAATATCTCTTGGAGAACATGGTGCAATCATGGATCAGGGAGGGCTAGAAGTACCCTAGTCTTCGGATTTGATGGGACAGCTTCGGCTGAGTCTGGTGAGCCCCGCAGGAACCAGTGTGGACCTCCTGCATGACCTGAGAAATCTTGACTCCATGGATTCAATAGAGTAGAACACCATTGAACCCACACTTGTAGAGGATCATCTCAAGACATGGACCACTCTGGAGGGTAAACTGCAGCACACAGTTTTGGACTCTCCCACACTCGGCCCGATCAGCTAAGAGGTATCCATTTTGGTGATACTTGACAAAGGGGGCCCTCCAGTCGGGGGTCACTTCAACCACAACATCTGAGGAACCTAGGGGTCCCAATGTGGAGGCTCTGACGGTCATATGTCTTACTCTTAGGACGTCATCATCTTCTGGGGTGACGAGAGAAATTACTCTCCGATGTACCACATGTATAATCAGATCATCCTGCTCAGGTTCTGCAAGTGATGTAGCTAGGCCAGCCATGGGATCAGCTCGACTGTTCTGAGATCAAGGGACATGAGCAACTTTCAACCGAGATGGAAACTGGGACACTAGTTGGATGGTGTGCTCCAACAATGGTATGAGCTCTGGCATTCTGACGACCTAGTCACCATTGATTTTCTTGATTACCAGTTCAGAATCCCATTTCACATGAAAATGGGGCACATCGTTCTCGAGGGCGATCTTGAGTCTAGTGATAAGAGCCTGATACTCTGCCTAATTGTTGGTGTAGCCATTTGACAACAGGAATGATTATGGAAAAATGGATTTCTCCAGGGCAATAAAGACAATACCCAGGCCTACTCTATTGAGTCTGAGATAATTGAGCTTCCTACTGGTGGGGCTTCGGGAAGCACCATCAAAGCGCATCATCCAACATGGGATGGCATGATCTACCAAGAGGATTGCCTCATCGGGAAAATCCAAGTCCAAGGACTTCCCACTGGGGTTGGATGGGCAGCTAGAAAATCTACCAATGATTGTCCCTTGATAGCCTTCTGAGAGACAAAACCGATGTCAAACTGCTGGGGGATTACTGCCCACCATGCTAGCCGGTTGGTCAACATTGGGCGGTTCAGAATGTACTTCAGTAGGTCTAATCAAGACACCATCCATACTTCATAGTTCTACAAGTAGTGTCACAACTTATTTACGACAAATACGAACGCAAGGCATCTCTTTTCTATGGGGGAGTATCTGGTCACCGTATCGAGGAGCATGTGGCTGAGTTAGTAGAGGTTGTTTTCCATCCTCTCATTGTTCTTCTAGATAAGGAGGTCTCCAAGAGATCATTCAAAGGTAGTAACGTAGAAGATAAGTGGTTTTACAGAGATGGGTGGCATCAGGACTGGAGGATGGAGCATGTACTGCTTTATTTCCTCGAATGCGGTCTAGCACACTTCATCCCATTCGTTGGTGGAGCCTTTCTTCATGAGCCAAGAAAAGGTCTTACACATTCTGGACAGATTCACAATGAATCGGTGTTTGTAGGATAAGTGGCCTTGGAAACCTCGAAACTCCTAAATATTTCTCGGGGGAGGCATCTGACTGATGGCCTTGATTTTTTATGGGTCGATCTCGATACCCCCGTACCTGACAACAAAGCCAAGAAACTTATCAAGGGTGACCCCAATGGCACACTTCAAATGGTTCATCATCAGGTGGCAGGAACAAAAGAATCCGAACACTTTCTCAAGGTCCTTTAGATGGTCTTGGCGCTGGCAAGATTTGACCACCAGATCGTCTACATAGTATTCCACCAATGTCCCATGAATTGTATTGAATATGCGATGGAAGGCCCGCTGATAGGTGGAACCTGCATTCTTCAGGCCGAAGGGCATAACCTAGTAACAAAAAGTACGTTGGGGAGCCCTGAAAGATGTGGAATCTTCATCATTGAGGGCCATTCAGATCTGGTTGTATCTAGAGTAACCACCCATGAAATAGAGGGCTTGGAACCTAGTTGTAGCATTGATCAACAATTCTGTCACCGGAAGGAGAAAATCATCTTTCGAATAGTGATGGTTGAGATCTCTGAAGTCGATGCAAACCATGATATGTCTATTATTCTTCTTGACTGGAACAATGTTGGATAGCCACTTGAGGTATTGTACCTCTTTGATGAAGTTAGTTCTGATGAGCTTGTCATCTTCGGACTCGACCATGGCACTGTGAGAATGGTGCATCTTTCTGGGAGGCTGCTTGAACCCGTGATGATTTATAGGGAGACCGAGATGGTGGACAGCTACCTAAGGATCTAGTCTTGGCATCTGGTCATAGCTCCAGGTGAATACATCACTATGATGTTTCATGAAATCTATATACCACTACTTCTCTTCAAGGGACATGGTGGCGCTAATAAATGCATGTCTTGGGTCTACCTCACTACCAAGTATCACCTGTACTAGATCATAGACCATAGCAGAGATTCCCTCTTCAAAGGTGGGGAGAGCATCCTCTAGATCATCTTTTCCGCTTATGGTGGGAGGATCTATAGAGGGAGGTGATTCCTCTAGGTTGAAAGATCCAAATGGGAGACTGGTACCAGCCTGGGCAGCGGTGGATAACATATCGGGAGAATCACATGCTGCCGAAACCATGACAAAGAAGGCAGTCGATCCAATCCCATCTGGTGATTGGCCCTAGGGGCCACACTTGACGATATCAAATAAATAGTTGCGCGTCATCTTGAGCTGGTTAATCCCAAACCGACGAAATAGACACGTATGATTTACTACCATTTCCATGGGGCGGACATCCCGATACTGTATGGGGGTAGGAGGTTCTGGGATCCCCTAAGCCTGATTTGTGTAGGAGTATGATGTGATTTTCCACTATCACTTGGACATGGGAATATGCTTCCCTCTTGTATGAGAGAAAAAAACATTTCCCCTTGTCGGTGGTTGTGGCCTAAAATCAATGGATTGGGAAGACATAGGCGACATCCAGACCTACCCAAGGGTTAGTTGCAACTACGACGGGTTCGACCTCACCCGTCTGAATCTGTTTGTCCTTACACTTTTAATTTTCGGCATCTAGCTAGTGGGCTTCACAAGAGGAAAAAGGATATGTATCACCTTGGAGTATGCCTACTTGACCATTAAGGGAGTAATTGAGGCACTGGTGATACGATGAGGGACCTCTGCATGTAGGTGGATCCATGGTCTTCCCATCAATGCATTGTATGTGGTGTCCTGGGAGACAACAATAAACTCCATGTTGGCAACTAGGCCACCGAACTAGATATTCAAGAGGATCTTACTGACTGGGGTCTGCCCAATCTTGTCGCATCCCTAGATCCTTAAATTGGAGGGAGTCAAGTCATCTTCAGATAACCCCAGCTTCTGTAGTCTCCCCGTCGAGATAAGGTTAATCCGAGAGCCGGTGTCAACATGCCTGTGGCAAACCTCCACACCGTTAAATTGGCCAGTGATGTACAATGGGCAGATGTTCCCTTGTATGGGAGAGCCTTCATCCTCTCTAGAGAACGAAATGATGGCCTGGTATTCCATGTTCTCGACAACTTCAGCATGAACGACATCTCCAGCTACTACATCCGTCTCAAACTAGAGGGGGCTTCCTAAGGCCTCAGCAAGGGCCTCATGCATATCTGACGACAGGAGATGGGCCTCGAAGATGGAAAGCCTCATTGGGATGCGAGAAAGGTTTGTGATGACATCATATTTCCATGTCAGGAGCGAACTTCTGTTGCAAAACGCCGTTCTGTGATAGGGGGCATGGCGGACCCCACCGACTGGGTCAACGACTGACTGGTGCTGGGTATATCCCGCTGCTTGCTAGTCGAAGCCCAAAGAGTAGCTACTATATGAAGACCTGGAAACTAAGATCGGCCTTTAGTGGGGTTAGGCTGGTCGCGGCATGGTCGAGGAAGCTCTGCCTGATCCAATAGCACAAATGGTGGTGGAGGTGGGCCTGATGAGACCAGATGAAAAGGAAGCGCGTGCTGAGCTCTGCACTGGGCCTGTTGTCTGGTCTCAGTGGCATGCACGACCTGGATGGAGGTGCCAACTAAAATTCCACGGTGACCCATATGGTCGCAGCTCCACTGACGTTGGTGTCAGCTAGGGATGTTGGGGAGGTTCGTCGGGCGGTCCCCATCGTCGGGAGTCACATAGGGGTTTACCAACTCCATAGTATTAATCGAAGTGTACCCTTGACTATCACTTGAAGAGTCATCCATCACTAGGTGGATTCTAGGAGGAATCCTCATTCCTGGGGGCATGATGTCACCAAGAGAGTGGGACGACGATGGCATTTTAGGGGCACGTTTCTTTGCCTTGCGCCGCCAATGCTTTCTCTTCTGGGAAGAGGTTAGCTGAGATGATGGTGCAGAAGTGGTGGTTGTGGATTCTAAAGGATCCTTCTGATTCAGGAATGCGTGGATGATACCATGGTCATAGACAACCATTTTGTGAGCCATACATTCATCATAACTCTGGGACCCACGATTGCGAACCTGTTGCCACTCGCCTTCATCGTCACTTTCGCAATATGGCCTTACGAAGACACCCGCCACTTGTGACGGGGCTGGGGCCGGCCTGATTATGTTGTTATTGATCTGGTCATGAAGACATTCTTTAAACACATAGCACTTCTTGAGGGTGTTCCCCAGGATCTGATGATAGAGGCAATAGTTGGGGCGATCAGTGAGATTTGCCTCTTCCAGTCCTCTGCACTCTGGAAAGCATACATTAACTTGTTTAAGGCACTTATGAAATAGTTGGGGCCTGATTCTTGTTGAACGAGAAGGTTCATTTTCTCCTTTTTGGGAAGGGGCCCCTAGAGTTTGAACCTGATGTGGTGCTGGAAGAGCCTGTCGAGGAGGCAAAGCCTGATTATCCCGCCTAGGTGGTGGAGACGCATTATGCGGGGGCACCTGCCAATTCTGAGGTGGACGCTGCTGAGCTAGAGGCTGCACTTGAGGTGGAGGGCCTCTGCAAGGCTGCGAGGATGGTTCCAATGGTAGAAATTCTAGTTGCCCGGGGGCTTCAATTTGGGCCACTGTGGTGGGATTGTCTCTAAAATCCGTCCTTTCTGGAATTACAGGGGGCGATGGACGTGCCTATCTAGCCTATTGTAGGGCTTCCTCCAGGCGCTGGGCCTTATCAGAGAAGTCTCAAAACCCTCCAGGGACGTTCTGGGTGATACGAGAGGGAACCAGTTCCATCTTGATGTTCCCTATGCACAACGTCAATAATTTCTCCTGAGTTAGTGACATGTCAAAGGAGTATGTGAGCCCTTTACACCTCACAAAAAAGTCCTCAACTCGATCATCAAGCCTTTGTTTGAACTTGAAGAGGTCTGTGATGCTCGTTTTCTCGGTGGTAGAGCTGAACTGCTAGATGAATTGCTTGCGAAGGTCCTCCCAGCTGGTTAAGGATCCGATGGGGAGCTGGCTGTACTAGATTATTGTTGTCCCCTCCAATGTCAGAACAAAAAAGCAGAGCTTGGAAGCCTCCTATAGCACTGGAGTCCCTAACATGGGCTCACACCTTGAGGTAAAGTGGGCCAGGTGCTACGACGGGTCCCCCCGTCCCGTTAAATGGGGAGAAGGTGGGATTCCTGAAACCCGAGGGTGCCGACATATCATCCACCCACAACGAATAGGGCTTACCATCAGGTGGGATTTCCAACTATCGTGTTTCCAATGCCTCATGTTGGGCTATGAGAACCGCTATAGGATCAGCTATGTGGGGGTCCCTGTCTTGAATGGGATCCCTAACTTCGAGTGCATTGGCAGGTTCTTCAACACGGTAAAGAGGCTCTGAGGCTTGTGGAGCAGCTAGTGGAGTGACTTACGAGGTAGCTGGGGGAACCCGAGATGGATTCCATGGATTTCCGTGCAGTTCAGAATGGTTTGGAGAGACATACCGTGCCCTTTTTCCATGAGCTCTGTCTTAATCCGTGTCCGTGGGAGCAGCATGATCAGGGTAACCTGGGGGCAGCTCACCGAGGGGAAGTTGTTCATGCCCCTACTGTACTGGCCTAGGATTTCTGTAGTCAGGTCGTCGCTCTACAACGCATTCAGAAAGGAGTTCGTTGACCAACTTCTTCTACTCAGAAAGTTGTCGGTGCAATGTGGCCTCTCAGGGTCTTCCTCTATCTTCTGCATTGAGGCAGATGGGTCGGAGTGCTTGGCAGCTCCAACGTGCACTTTTCCCTTAACAGAATTCCTGCTATGTACTAATGCTTTGGTGGGTGCAGGGAGACCAAGTAGGTTCCTCTACTAATGAGTAATCCTTCCCAATGGGTCCAATAGTGGCGGAACGCCCTCAGGGGTTAAGTCTCCATCGAGAAGCTTCAGTTCATCCTCTTCATCAACTATGTTGGCCATGTTAACCGTGACCCTTCCTGGGGGAATGTTCTCGATATCACCTAGCGAGTCGGGCTGCCGCCAGATAGGACTGAAGAGGAAGATAGAATACTTCCCCCCTAGTCACAGATTTTCACATGGGGGGTAGCCTCCTTGATAATTTTTCAGATTACGTTGATACTCTGAACGCATTACTGCTGGAGGGCCTCATGGAATCCTGGTGACTTGGGGTGCTGGGCCATAGAGAGTGCAGCCAAATCGACTAGGCGACATTGCTTGCTGATGTATTTGAAATGCGCTTGGCTCCTAGGATAAGCCACTCACTGATGATGAAGACTAAAATGCATCACCCATAGGGTGTGGTGGAAACAATCAACATCCTACGGGGTGAGGGATTCTAGTATGCCGAAATTTGGCACTGCCACGGGCCAAAACTTCTCAGGAAAGTGTCCCTCTGCAAGGATATTCCATAAACTCGTCAGTTCAGATTCAGGGATAGGCCCTTGATTGCCCCACTCATCAACTAGGGGTGGTTGAGGAACTGGCAGCAGTACTGAGGAAGACCGCTGGGACAGCAGGCTGGCCAGTGGAGAGTACGGCGAGCGGGCTGAATGGCCGCCGAATCTTGGGATGTCCTATGAAGAGTGTAGAAATCTGTCCGCTACATCATGATAATACGGGAAGACGACCGTAGTTAATAGATCAAGGGATAGGGCTACTAGTGATAGTTTGTGATGCTTCTTGCCTGCCATCGGTTCCCAGAATAGTTCTCTGTGATCTCTTATTGAGGTAGAGAGCGCTTCTAGTGATGACGGTGGAGATTTCACAACCATAAGTTGTGGGGTTGCCAGATTTTCTTCCACCTGGATAAACCTACAGAGGGAGGAAGGAATCTGATGGACCTCGCATTCCGGGAGCACCAGGATGATATGCGTCATTCTTGCCCTGACCATTGACTCGGATGAGCGAGAGGAGGGTTCCCGCGCTGAGTCGTATTCTGCCTCGGAGTCTGAGAATTGGACTGGTCTGATATCTTTATGTACCTACTCAGAATTTTTTTATGGTGGCGAAGACCCACCTTCCTTCCCCTGGGTGGCTCCTCAGAACATGGAAGATTTTTGACACGTGGTCCTTCAACCGCACTAGTGCTGAAGTGGAGATGGTTTCCTTATGAGAAAGCAAGGGTAAGAGGAGCACCGGGACAAATGTCAATGGGGGACATGGGGAGGACCTCCATGGGTAGCGCTATAGCATTCATTCCCTCATATGGCTGAAGATTATTTTTTTATTAAGAGCAACACTTTTACGGGAAAAGTTAGAAACCAAAAGTTCAGAAAAAATCCAAACATTCCAAAACAAAACAGGGAAAAAAAGGATACCTCATTCCAGCAACAGCATCAACCACCATCCCCATGCAGGACACTCGGCGATCCCATGCAAGCATGGTCCCTCCCGATGTTGTCATCCCACCAAAACAGCCTTGTCCCAAATGGACTACAAAGATGATGGAAGAGAAACCGAGCCCACCAAGGAGATCCTGCGACGAGCCAACAAAACCACACAAACCGTAGACATAGGAAAACCACCAAACACTTGACAGAAAAAGGATAAACAAACCCAATTAGTCCGGAGGTGACGCCTCATAGGAATATGAAAAATTACCAAAGCATAATCTAAGCCTGTTAGTGCTTTCCTCTCTATACAGATTCCACTTCATCAACCATACCTTGGCACCAGGGTCTTCCCCAATGATGTCTTCAAATCAATCCGCCATTTTGTCCCATGTTCAGATATATTCAACTTTGCTGATTTTTCGATTGTTGAAGACTCTCTTTAGAATCAAATCCTATTTCTCAATCCACCTGGCCTGCTCACTATTGACCTCCACTTTGATAGGTCTTCCCATCATATCGGCCTCCTCCTGAGGGATGTTGACATAGGGAAATTCCTCTACCATATCCTCTTCAGAGCAGATGATAGGATCTTTAATGCTTTTTCCCATTTTAGATTTGCTGCCCATTCCATTATTATTCACCTTGGCCCCAACCTGGGGGTCCTCCTGCATGAGAACCTTGTCAGATGATGTTTCCTTCTCACCTAGTTTAGATTTTTTACCTGACCGTGTTTCCATCGGCTTTGGTAAAAATGAGTAACCCTTGAGTTCTCTCCCTTTGATCTTCTTAGGTAACATCCCCTCCTCCTGGACCTTGTCAACTCCCAAACCCCACTCAGTCTTCCCATCCCCTTCAACCTGGTTAGACTCAATGGAGTCCAAACAGCCAAAGGAATTGAATGTGTCAACACCATTTTGGGTCCAGCACTTCCCTGTTGATGTCTTGGTGCCTCCCAAAGAAGCAGCACCTTTATCATTTCTAGGTGAGCAAACCGCCTCCTCGTCAGGACCAGAACCAGGAGCCATGAGAATTCCCTCCTGAGTTTCCATATTAACCCTTACCATCTCAGAATGGTTACCATTTAAACCAGACTCAGTGTCCATGCCTGCAGCATTGCACTGAGAAGACTGTGCCAATGGTTGTTTCATACCATTAAGATCTCCGACCAACCTGTTGAATACATCCTTGACCCTGGCTTCAGGTGAGGTAGGAGCTGGCTTTGAAGACTCTTCAATTTGGGTACTGCGATTAGGCATTGAGGTATCCTGCTTAGAAGGTGAAGCCAAATTTCTCTCAAGCATACTCACACCATTTTCCACAGGTGTTGCAGCCGCATCCTCCTGTAGTGAAACACTAGAGCAAAAGGGTTTTGCGATGCCCGCTGTTTGCAACTCTGGTGGGGAAATTCTGCTATCAGCCAAGGTTGAAGACTTCTGAAATAGTTTACGACAGCCCTGTTCATGATGGCCCAGTCGGCAACAGGAAGTGCAGTAGTCATACCAGTTCTCAAAAGACACCGGTTGGTGGCACCGAAGCTCATTTTCCACCTCGATCCATACCTCTTCAACAGGCGGTTTGGATACGTCGACTTCCACACATATTCGGGGTTCCATCGGATGGCACAACGTTCTCGATCGCTCATCAAAGGCCAAAAACCGTCCAACCAGATTACCTAAGAATTGCAGAATAGCGGGGTTCTGGATGGTTCTGGAAGGGAAGGGGAAGACCCGGAAAACTCACCCAGATGGCCGCAGATGATGAATCCCTCTTCCAATGAAAGTCGTAGCTCCACCGAAGGATAACGAAACGTAGACCCCCGCAAGAACGAAGACATTTAGAGCAAAATGAAGCAAGATTGTAATCGTTGGAAAACCGCAGAGAGAAGTGACGATAGTCCAAGAGCCCGACGACGACGCGATCTTGAAGGGGTAAAGATTCATTGACGAAGCGAGTGGAGGACCTCCAGGCTTGTTTCCCAGGGGATATTAGTACGAGGAGGGTCCTTGTATCGGTCTAGTTGAACACGGGTAGGACCTTCGTGCTGGGTGCGGGAGGAGTGGGGCTAGCCCCCAACCCTCTAGTTGCTGAGGAGATGAGGACCTTCACCTGTTGCTGAGAGGACATGGGGAGGATCCCCACATTGAAGAGAGACCGAATTGGCAATGTCCCTACACCGGTGGTCGGGGCAGGAGAAATGACTCCATACCCAGTGTAATGGGCACAGGAGAGGCTTCATTCCCGAGTATCACCACTGCGGGGAAGACCATAATTCGGATTGAAGGTGGCATGGGGCAGACCTCCATGATGATCCTCAAATCAAGGAAGGTCCAAACTCTTTGGGGTAGTGGTATAGGGAGGACCTCCGTACTGGGTGACATCGTTGCGAGTTAGTTCGCGAAGACAACTGCTCGTGCCGATGACCAAGAGAGTTGACCCAGCCTACCTGTGGAGTGGTTGGGGCCTCAATCCTGGTCAGGAGTATAAGTTCCCCTGCTTAGTGTATCCAGAGAACTGATGATATATGTTGGTGGTGGCTCAGGCCGTAGTAGCTGCCGACGTTGAAGCCCATTAGCGGGCGTCCTCACCAGCTTACACCCGATGCTGGTGTCGGGTCGGACGAACCGTGGCCAGTGGTGCAGGTACGTAGCTTACCTACTTCTCTTCCAGTAAGACCGGGTGGCGACACTGATGCGACTAGGTGGGAGTCCTCACCAGGATCCCCTGGAATGGGAATCTGACCATGCTGGGCCAGATGTCACCTACCTCATCTGCGTAGGGTAGGGAATCATCGAAGCGTTCTTGGGACAGGCTCCTGAAAATGTTTTATGTCGGGGTGGGGAGCAATGGCTCCCTGCACAGCCCTAAGGGGCAATGTTGACAGCAAGGCGCAGACGTTTCCAGATCCAGGGGGTCATATCCCGGGTTAGGATTATGCCCTCCTCCTCTTAAGGTCGCACAAGGTCATTGATCACCCTTCTTTGGATGACCTCAGACGGGGAGAGGGGGCATGGGTGCCCCATGGGCATAGATTTAGATGCCATCATGGAAGAGGTGAAGCCTTGTGGAATGGCCATGTGGGCGCTACCCCTACCCCTACATCGATGGGTAGGCAGTGATCACATCACTGAAGCAGCAACTTGATACCTGTGAGCAGGGAGATTAACTCTTCATTTCTAAAAGAGAAAGGAATCGATGAC
This sequence comes from Viscum album, assembly GCA_963277665.1. Classification (NCBI taxonomy): domain Eukaryota; kingdom Viridiplantae; phylum Streptophyta; class Magnoliopsida; order Santalales; family Viscaceae; genus Viscum; species Viscum album. Next base: position 506,914,134 of record OY728125.1, read on the forward strand.
CAATGCCCCAGCGCCATCCCGTATTTCATGGATGGTAAGAGGGATCCACGCCGACCACATCGCAGAAAGGGATGTCCAACATTCTACTACCCCAATTCTGGTGAGTTTCACACCAGGCCTGCTATTTGATTGGTGGGACCCTGCACCAGATAACTGGATCCGGTGACACATCAATACATTGATGCCTTGAACGCTACTAATATCTATTTTGAGAGGAAGAATTTCATGTCGGGTTCACCATTTATATTTCCGATGCTTTCACCGGGGCGTGTGCATCCGTCTATAGAGGACGCCCAACTGTTTCCCTGCATTCCCTCCATCCAAAGGCAGGTGACATTCGTCACTTATTTAGGGACATTTTCTCCTTGATCAAAAAAGGATGATGAGATATCAGTTCTTCCTTCCGTGGATTCCTCCTCAAAACTCATCTCCTTGTCTGGGTCTCCCTTATAGATTTAATATGTTGTTCGTGAAACTCTTCCTAGCATCATATCATCATAGACACTAGTTAATTACACTGCTTCTATTTGGACATTTCAATGGGTTCGGTCAGGGTAGCAACCTTCAGTCAGGGGAGTAGTCATGTTGGGCATCACTGGCGTGTCTGGGCGCTGGGACACTGGTGTGTCTGTATTCTATCCCTTATTATAGGGATTTTTGAGGGTGTAGAATCCTGAGGCATCCCACATCAAACACGGGGAATCATATGCCATTGGCATGCATCTGAGGTTTTCCCCAGCTTCTAATGTTTAACATAGGGTATGCCGCAAGTTTAACATCCGGCAGAGATAAACTAGACTGATCAGAACACTGATTAGAGTGGATCATATGAGTGTAACCCCTGGAGGACACACAGATGAAGGTGGGTTGACATGAACTCATCGGGATGTGGCGGCCCAGATAAAAATCAAGATGGATAATGGAGTGGTTGAATGAAGTGGATGGTGAATAAGATGGATCCGCCATGAGGATGAAGATAGTTATGGGCTTGAGCCTCGAAGAGGCTTCCTACGTATCCCCATGGTAGGGAATCAAAGTCTACATAGTTCATATGATGACGAATTACCACCGATTGGGGTTCCAATGGATTACCACCGAATGGAGTGACAAAATCTTACCATTGAAATAGGCTTACAATGGCTTACTGCTGAATGAAGTGACAACGAATTACTGCTGAAAGAAGTTGACAATGGATTACCGCTGAAAAAGGCTGACAACTGCTTACCGATGAATGGAGTGACAACGGATTACTGCTGAAAGAGGATGAAAATGGCTTACCGCTGAATGGAGTGACAATGGCTTACCATTGAAAGAGGCTGACAACGGCTTACCACTGAATGGAGTGACAATGAATTACCGCTGAAATAAGATGATAACAGCTTACCACTGAATGGAGTTACAATGACTTACTGCTGAAAGAGGTCCATAGTTTAACATCATGCGGGATGGGGGAGAACTGACGTGAAGATGGTCGGAGTGACCGAATGTTGGGCTTTAACCCCAGGGAGGCTTCCTACATACCCTTCCTTGGAAAGGATCAAATACCTCGTAGTTCAAGAGGTGGTGTCTAGGGCTTACGCTCTAGGCTGCCCAGGGTTTTGGTGAACTGACGTGATGGGGGTCGGAATGACCAATGGGTGGTGAGAATGAACCTCATGGAGGCTTTCTACGTGCCATGCCTTAGAAAGGATCAAAGACCACATAGTTCAGGTTAGGGTTGAGAACCGACGTGAAGGAGGACCTGGGGCCCAATGGGTGGTGGTCTTGAACCTCGTTGAGTCTTCCTACATACCTTTCCTTATAAAGGATCAAATTCCTTGTAGTTCAGATTGTGTGTGGGGATCACACTCTAGGCTGTCCATTGGTAGATTCCATGGTCGTGCTTACTCTAAGACCCTGTGAGTCACGGTCAGTGTGAGAAACAAGAGGTAGAAAAGACCTTACAATCATGTCGTGAAAGGTGTTTCCGTGAGAGGTGAAGAGGGGCTTACACATAGTTAGTAGCCCGAAGAGGTTCAGGCTTACACTGAGATGGAGGCCTAGGGGTGACAAAGCCCAGTGGGAGAGGGTGTTGGCACTGAAGAAAGGAGGGGTCCGGTGTCCATTCTCCCTAGTCCTTTAGCCCGAAGAAGAAAGGAGGAGCATGGGTCTTTCCTCCTACAAGAAGGATTGGGGCTTACACCAGGGTGGTTTCCCTTTCCCCACAGATAGACGTCGCTCCGATAAAGAGGATATCGTCCCCAGTGAGGGAAGATCTCATCCTCGTGGAGACCAATGGGCATGGGGAGTGTCCAAGGTGGGGGCACCCCGCGTGCATGGCACGGGGTGAGGCCACAATTTAACATCATGTGCTGGGGGCAATGGTGCTTGGAAGTTTAATGTCCCAAATCTCAAACGAGGTTGGTTTGCTCCACACCCCTAGGACATACATAACTGGTAACCTTTTCACCTTGGTGAAGATTGGGGACAGGCAACACCATGGATAGGGGGTGTTATGGAACGAACCATTGGGGGGGGGGGGGGGTCCACGTTAGCATGGCTATGCGAAGAAGCAACACCCTTTGGTGTGCCTATGCGAAGAAGAATGAGGAGAAGCAACGTAATGGGTAGTATCATCCAAGGGACTCTGAAATCATATCGTGCAAACCTATAGGTAAAACGGGAAAAGTAATTGCAAAGCAGAGGGATTCATAGGCAGAGGCCTTGTGAGGCTCTACTGCTCCACTTGGAAGAGGGTAGTTGCGAAGGGGTGTGCTTCGCAAAGTTGGGTGGATCAGCCTAAGCATTGGTCAGAGGTGCATATAGGAGGTGCGTTGTGAAGTGGAAAGTCATTCACAGAGCACTGAATAGTGGAGGAAAGGTTCCTCGTGAATCAAGGTATCATTAAGCAATGTGCTTCGTGAAGTACAATGACCCCACCTTAGCATGTGGATCACGTGTACATGAAGGGTGTTTTGCGAAGCATAAATGCTATGCAACGACCCGGGTCCCCTTGGGGATCCCCTTCCTTCACAGAGGTCCTCAGGCTCCACAAAAGGCATCCCTCTCGAAAGAGGGGGTTAAAACAATGCAAGGGGAGACACATTGTAGAGAAGAAGTACCATGAACAACTCATGGTTCACAGAGCAGAATGTGCTTCATGATTCGGGAGCTAGGAAGTCGAAATTTCGGATGATCCATCCTCCCATACTTGGGGGAGGCCGGTATTTATAAGTGAGAGGCACTGCGAAGTAGTTCTCGCTCGGCGCGAATACGGAGCTTGCTCCATGACAGGCTCACGAACGTCAACGGCGCTCATGGAGCATTACAACCTCCTTGCTCCATGGTGGCTCACAAAGGTCAACGAAACTCGCGGAGTGTTACCGCCTCCTTGCTCCACAGCGACTCTCAAACGTCAATGGCGCTCATGGAGAGTTACCACCTCGTTGCTCCACGGAGGCATGAGAACGTCCAAGGCGCTCGTGGAGCGTTCTACCTTCATTCTCCATGGCGTGTGTGATGTGATTGGGGCTCCGCGAATGGTCTTCGTGAGGCAGCCGCTTGAGGCTTCCTATTTTTTCATCTTCTTCTACCATTTTGGCACCAACATAGACTTAAGTGAGATTTTAGGAAAAAAAGAACCAATTTTTACAATGAGTATGGATAAGATTTTCATGAATCGTGAGATAGGTTTAGAGTCATTATCTGGAAGTGTCCCCACCACCATCTCTCTACCCACCATCTCATAGAAGTATTTTATGAAGGGTTTTCACTTTCAGGTTAAACATTGATTGACTAATCTACTAGAGTTAATTATATATAAAATACATATATAGATTTAAGAAAAATCAATAACACTATTTCCCTAAATTCAAGTAACAAAGGTTCTAAGAGAATAAGAGTTAATAGGGGATAATACATGTCTAGTTTAGGGATGGAGATAAATGATTACCTTACTGAAATAAATGACCAACTTCAATAAAAAATTAACCAAAACTACAAAAAATGTGTAAAAAAATGAAATTCAATGTCAAACCCAATATCTTATAGAGTAGTTTCATCATTGTGGAATGTTTAAACACCCTATAAATTTCTTCTTGAACATTGATATGACAACTAAATTCTTATAAAAGAATAATTATTCTAGGAATGGTCCAAGGATACAAGCTAGAGATAACTCATTATCTAATGACTATAACCCTGGGAATAAAAACCACCATAACCATTCATGGAGAGAGAAAGGAATGAAAAGAAAACATTCTCTTATGCTTCTACCAAAACTAGAGCTCAAATTTAAATATAAAAATGAGGATAAAATATCTAATTCTCAAGAGAAATTAAACGGAATATTCTAGTATATTTTAGGAATTTTGATATAATCAATAAGGTTGATTTTAAATAAAAGAAATATAAACATGAAATAGATAAGGTTTTTATAGGAACTAGTAATTTTAACCATGAGTTATAAATGGGAAAGATAACTATGGAAATGATTACTAGTGTAAAAGGTAAGTTCTGTAACACAACTAAGTTGAATCCTTGGGGGAAATTTATGGCTACCACTAACAAGAGTGGTCTAAAAACTCATCAGGATGTTAGAAATGATACTAGTACACTACATCCTGAAAATTTTTAAGAATATGGAAACCCAAATTTGGAAAACCTTTAATTATTAAACCTAGTAAAAATGTTATAATTAATTTAAAATCCTATTTTTTCATCTAATAAAATTTAAAAAAGTCATAGAAAGAAAATAAAATAAAGGGATGAAAAATGTTGAGGTAGATATTGAGGGGATTCTAACTATTTTGAAGAATTATTCCCCTCTCATAAATGCCCTCAAAGAGAAAAAAAAAATAAAAAAATGATCCTAATTATATAAAAATCCCTAACATGTTTAAAATATTTACCATGAGTATTACCTTTATGCAATCATTAAAAAAATTATTTTTGATATCAAAAATATCAAGATGTTTTTATATAATAAAAGGGACTTATAAAAATTATACATTATTTGTTTAACTAAGGAATGTTGTGCTATCCTTCAAATGAAGTTATCTACAAAATTACAAGACCCTATAAGATTCATCATACCTTGTGGACTAGAATAATATGAGGTGAAAGACTACTTATGTGACCTAGGGTCTATTTTAAATCTTTTTACGTAATCTTTATTTCATCAATTGGTTATAGGAAAGTTTAAATTAATCTCAATGTATCTATAGTTGAATAATAATTTTATTACCTAACCAATTTTAAGGGTGTATGACCTACTAGTTATTTAGGGGAAACTTATAATACTTTACAAATTTTTAGTTCATTAAATGGATTGTGATAAAAATGTTATTATATTATTGGCCATACCATTAACAAATACATGTAATCCTATCATTGATGTATCAAAACTTAAACTTACCTTTCATGATATTTTTGACCAATAAGAATTCAATTTCTTTAGGAATACTACACTAGAAGTATCATGTTAGAATATTGCTATAAGTGAAGAGGTTTTTAGAGTTGGGATAAGGAAGAATATCCATGGAAATTATGAGAATCAATTAAAAACATAATTGAGAGACACTTCACGGTCAAAATTGTTGAGCCCAAATCCACACAAGAACATGAAAAATTTGGGAGGCTTGAGATAAAAATTGGCAAACTAATTTTTAAGGTCTAATAAGTGGTCTATAATGATTTATTTTGTGGAAAATTATTATCCATATTTTTATCAACACTCATACGCCTATCTTGGTGACATTATCTCCTCCCATGACCCAGTATAGATTCAATTACATAAAACTATCATAATGATAACATAATGTATATTTTAGGGGTATTATTAGTTTAAAATGAGTGTTTTACGATTGAGGATAAGTCTGAGGATTTTACTATCCCTATGAAAGTTGAAAATAATTTTCCCAAATATAATAAATGTGCTAAAGTTTATATTTTATATATTTCTCTTGAAAAATATAGTAGGTTTATCCCTTCTCAATTGAGTTATTTAGAATATGAGTTTTCTATTTATAAGCGTAAATATTTGTTTGGAGACATTGAGTATACTTCTTCTAATTTTGATAAGGAGAATTTTTTTAATGTTTAATGTTTTTTGTAAGATAATGATAATGTTCAACTAATTATTTCACATATTTATTACTGTTTCTATACCTCAAGTGTGTGAGATCACATAGATATTTCTTTCTGCTAGCTTGATGTTTATTCTGGGTTGTTTCTTACTATTTGTTGTTTTGATTGTGAGATTTTATGAATTAATGATTTTGATTTTATAAATATTAGTCAAAATTCCTTGAAATATTTTAGTACAATTTTGACAGAAGATAGTTATCAATAAATTATAAGTGAGATTTATATCCCTATAAGACAATTAATTAATAATCATCATGAAATCCTACACACCGAGTGATCATAGATATTTTTTTGGGGAAATATTCATGAAAAATCTAAAATTAGAATCATATGGTATGAACCTATGATTTTTAAATTTATTCTTGTTGATTTTCTTTCAAATTGAATATCCACCGCTATATTTTTTTTCAGTCCCCATTTTTACATAGAGGGAATACATTACCCACTTATTTCACCTTAAGAATTTACCTTATTATTTATTGATATTTGTTTGGACCCTATATCATTTTTCCTGGTTTCATATTTTGATTATCAATGATTATAATATTATGGGTGAGTTTTTTTACTCTTTCAGGTGTATGAATGGGAGAATCCGGGGGGTGTCTGAAGCCTTAAATGGGGAGAAACTTTTTGTTTTATTTATAAATCAAGGAAATAACTATCAGGGGAGAAACATTTTTAATTCATTAATTTTTGTTTAAATATTTTAAGCTAGATTAATATTAGAAAAACTCCCTTGAAAATTTTAATTATTATTTTTAGATTTTTTTTTGAAAATATTTTCATTATTGGGATTTATGTGTGGGGGGAGTGCGTAACTTTGAAGTTGATTATTTTCAAAATTTATGTCTTCACTAATCAATGTTAATATATTCCTAAATATATTCTTCTATGAATCAGTTTTATAGAGTTTAATAATCTATTATTCGAACTCTAAATTATTTTCAATCATTTTTGATTTTTGGTAGACTTTTGAGAATACTTATTCTACTATAATCAATGATTAACATTATAATAATTGAGTTTTAGTGACAATTAATGTGTGCGTCCAAATTGGAAAATTAATGAGGTATTTAAAACATAATTTTATTACTAATTAAATGTTATGGAAACATGTTGTTTTGAGATTTACTATAACCCTTTTTCATGATTTTGAACCATTGAATTGAAAATTTTTCATAAAATTAATCATTTTAAAAATATTTCCTCTATCTTATACTTCGTCATTAGAAAAAATAATAGGATTTAATTATGGGTGGAAGGGTATTTTAGGTGGGGAACTATTTTTCATCAGTTTCATGTTTAATACCCATAAACTTTTCAAATTTGACTATTTTCGTGGTTCATTTTTTGTTTTCTGTAGTTGTTAATATTTCATAATTTTAGAGTCTATTTTTCTTCGTTGAGCAATTAATCATTTCTAGAAAAACATGGATTCAATAAAGTAAGAGTTTTTATATTTCCACTTGAAAAAACATGATTTCGTGAAATTTAGAGAAAAGTTTTAAAAGTTTAATTGGTTATAAATTTCTTGGATGGTTCTAATTTAGTAATATTTTTATTCAACTAAGTATGAAATGTACACCTAATCATAAGATGGGTTTTTTATTATTTAAGATAAAATAAATGGATAGGATAATTATACTTCCTTATTAATTATTAAACTCACCCATCCATTTCATCATCACATGTTATTCTATGATGATTATTTATGTATGTTCATCATGAAGAAAAAGTTAAGTTTGTTGGAATAACGAAATCAAAATTTATTTTAGATTAAATATATTAAAATTATGAAACTCTATCAATTTTTTAAAACTAGAACCAAATTTCTCATCAATTGTTTTTGAGAATAAAAATCATAATTTTTTACTACTAATGGGTGATGGGGGGAACTATTTTCGAAGACACATCATAGTTTTCATAGAAAGTATTTGATTTTTCCGATGATTTGATTTCCATAAAATTTTATTAATTGATTACTTAAGGAAAATGAATTATTTCAGTGTGGAGGAATTTTATGTATATTTCATTTGATATTTTTTTCATGTATATATTGTAAATAATACAATTATTTTATGTGAAAATGTTATTTAATGGATAATATTTTTTATTGTTCATTTTGGGTGGAAATAGCGATTCTTTGATTATTTTCAAGGAAATGAATATTATTTGTTCTTAATTGATAAAAGTTTATTTGGTTTAGTTTTCATATATTTTAGGAATTTGTTTTTATTTTGTGTTTTTTATTGATACATTAATGTGTGAAGTGTCTTAAATATATTTTTTAGTTTATAATATAAATATTCAAAGTTCCATGAATTTATCATAAAAAATATTCTATGGAATAAATTTACCATGTTTAATTCTGTGAAACACGGAAATTTTTAATGAATCTTAATTTGGATAATTCAAGTATTTCTTAAGACTTTTATGTCTATTTGATATGAATTTATAAGTTTCTTCTAAATTTCACTATTGGTATTTGACTTTTTTTCATCTGACATATGTTTCAATTTATATGATTTTTTTTGGGGCCCATAAGAATTCAATAGATCCATTGGAACATGACATCAGATCATCTTCATATTAATTCTACAACTATATGACGGTAAACCTCACTTTTGTAATGGCAAGTTCACACCTATGTAATGGTTACCCAGAGGCCAGTGTGAGGGTACCACTGAAACCTAAAAGGAAATGAAAGGGTCAGTAATTCCTCTATAAATATTTATAAGGATAATACTAATGTCTGGATTCATATAAGGGAACTACCGTGGCTAATAAGCCACATTTCTGTTTAATCCATGCTACAGTTCTCACATAAGGGTTAGGGACAACTTATTTCAAGGTCACCCAATAGATTCAACCTATATAAATGTATTCTATCACATCAACTAGGTTATATAAAGGTCACACCATAGATTCAACATATGGTAAGTTACATATCAAGGTAAATGTTTCTTGTATGGAACCTACATAAAGGTCATGTCCTTTTATTATTTAATGCTATGACAAATGAAAAAAAATTGGGTGCCTTAAATTCTCAATGTCACATGGGAACTAAATTTTCTGAAGATGAGGAAAAAATAGAATATTTTAGGATAATATTTAATGAACACTAAAGATGATGTAGACTTTGATATTTGTAGGGGGGATCTCAAATCATGTTTCATGGACAAATATGGTCGACGATGACTCATTCCACGATGTGGTCGGTGATTCGATCTAGAGGAAGAGTTTGTGAGTTTAGTGTTGGGAATTAGCACATGATTCATTTTGAAAATATAATATTGGTTATTCATTAAAGGTATGTAAACATTTATGGGGATAATTGAGGATAGGTAAGATAGAATCTTGATGTAGATTTGTTAGGAGACTTGGGAAGCGAGATGATAGCTTAGTGAGAGGTCATTAATCATGATAAATACGATCCTTCAATCAATTTTTCTATTTTCCTTTATATATTTTGGTATTATTATGAAATTAGTACACATCATTCATATGAAAATGATAATAAAATAAAATTACCTATGGGGAATATATTTTACAATTATTCATACTTTACTTTTTTTAATGCAATTTTATATTGGGTCTCTACTTATTTCATTTTCCAATGAATACAATCAATTGTTTTAATCCATTAAGGTTGTTAACACTTTTCTTGCTTGAAATTTTAAGAATATGAAGGAATATTTCTTCCTGAAAACCTCATTACATGGATTTTAAAGATTATGATTGTAGTGTACCATTTCAGAATCTCAATTTGATCATGGTATCCTAGAATATATATTCCTTTTACAAGAATAAAGAAAAACCAATTCAATAAAATCCTATACAATTTTCCTGGTTTATAAATTATTTTTCATCCATATTTTGTTATTTTTCTACTTGAGTTACTGTTAATATACATATTTTCACACACCCAATAATTTTATTGTTTCACCTACATTCAGTCACTATTATCTCCTTTAATGTCACTGTTTTGGATTATTATTTTTGAGTTGTTTCTCATTTCATAGTTCAAATTTTTTATTAATTATTGGATAGATAAATTATGATTGTTAATATAATTATTTTATGTATTAAAATACATAAACAAACCGAGTGGTTCAATGATATAGTATGAAATTTATTTTGATTAGGTTTCTCTAAAATTAGCAAAGACTCATTAGAAATATATTTTGGAGTTTAAAAAGGAACCTTTTCATTTCAGAAGATATTTCTGGAGAATCTAAAGATATATTTGGTGTATGTAAGATACATCATAACATTAATAAGATATAATTTGTGTTCATGAGATATATTAAAAATGTTATAAGATATGCAGTTTTCATAATACATATCATGATTTATTAAAATATTTGAGAAAAGATATATGATATATATATTTTATAAGATATTTTAGTTTCATATAAGACACTTGATCACAAAAGATACTTGATTTTTTATGATACATTATGAAAGAAACTTAATTTAATAACATACTTGACCATGTATGATATTTGGTTTTATAAGATATTATTGAAGTCTATACTAAACATGAATTTTAGAAGAAATTTAAATTAAGTTTCTATTTGGGAAGAAGTAACACCTTGAAAGACTATATATATGGGATATTAATTGTATATTTTAATCAGACGAGAAAGATATCATGTTGATATTAAAGGACTATTAATCCTCAATGTTTTAGTGATTTTAATCTGGGACATGTTCTTGATAGATATAACACCATGACTCAAAGCATTTCCTTGTGCATCAATTTACAGGGGAATATTATTAACCATGTATTACGATTAATTATTTATTCAATATAAAGATTTAAACTTATAGATTTCATGGAGAAATAAAATACCATGATTTAATAATATGATCATAAATATTATGTAACTTTAAAAGGAAGGGTTATCTGGTGTTATTCTAATAATGCTTCCATATTTAATATATGATAATTATCATGTGCGGTGTATGAAAAAGGATGTTATTGTGGTTTTAATAGGAAATTTTATATTTTAAATATTTAAAATATACCAGGATTAAAATGATTGTAATAATAATAAGAAATCAAGAGAGACTATACAATGGTCCTTAAAATATATATAAGTCAATGCTGAATAAGATAGAGTGATGTGGTGATTATTATTTACTATATTTTTACATCAAAATAGATATGTGCTATGGTGTATATTGATGATATTGTTTAAAAATAAGAAATATGAATAAGTCAATAAATTGAATGTATTATTGATAGATCTAGTTCAGTTCAAGAGAAAAAAATTCAATCAATGATGGAGTACCAATGCTACATTTGGACATCAATGAAGTTCTCAATAGGGTAATTCCATTATAGAATTATCCTTATCTAGATAAAGAGTTGTGGTTACAAATATAGAAAAATATTTATTAATTCCCCATATTAATTGGAAAACCTAAAATAATATGGAATAAAAGTGTACGAAATTATAAGATAACATCTCATGTATTTTATGTTCATTATGAAAATAGTTAATACATACCTTCATTATCCAAGAGAGACACACATTTCTATAAACTATTGTTGAAATTTATGAACTAGTGCATGGATAAAATAGTAAACCTTCACTAAAGTAGTTTGTATAGTGAGAGAGGATAATGTGACCCTAGGATTAGAAGCTTTCCTTTCTTAAACATTTTTAATTGTCATAATGATTTGTGTTACCACTTTGGTATACAAACAGATCATCAACATATAATCCCTATATTAGATCTTAGGGGTAATCCATGTAAAGAGATAATATACCTTTAATTATTTTCATTTGTAATGCCCCGACCAAAGTTACCTAGAGTCGGTGAATTATTCCAAAACATTGCCTTCATCACAAAAGACCAACCCTTGAAAGACTGATTAGTTTAGTAGCTTTGGAAATACTAGACACATTCACCAGTTTTAAATTACATTATAAAATGAAAAACTATAACAAAATATTCCCCATATGCCACACTCAAATCCCTTAGACTATCTATGCAGGTCAATCATAATATACTTCTTCGCATCCTGGAAAAAATAAAACATAGAAAGGGGTGACCTCAGATGTTCAGTATGGATAACAATATAGCGGGAACTTTCATAAAGAAGCATAAACATTTAAGGTAATGTAAGACTAGAACAAAAGTCTTTTAAACATGAACTTTAGAATAATATGGAAAAGATAAAATCAAATAATTCCATTTATGTATTCACATGGACATTCCACTAGTCGAATAATCACATTCAATATCAATAGCCACTTTCACAATGATGGAATGCATAATGCCAGACTTTATAACCACATAGTCAAGGCCCTGTGGCAAGACTAGAAATAATAATATTTCATGGCCTTGAGTCAAGACACTAGTTTGTCTCATGAGACCTACCGATACATAGAGGAGTTATAGCGGGGTCCACCCATCACTTACCAAGTCCAATTCATTCCTCAAATGAAAAGGTTCAAACATAACATAAACATTCATATTAAAACTAGCATATGAAATGTCAATTATTTCTCCATAAACCATTAATGGTGTGAATTTAACACATCCATAGTTAAACATACCACAAAACGTTCAATACAATATGGAAGTTTTGTATCATAATAAATCAACTTCTATTAATCTTAAAATCTATCAAAGGATGTTGACATAGATGAAATCATTTTTTTGAGAAATATCTCTTTTTATTTTGAAATCATTTAAAAGTAAAATAATTATAAAAGAAAACATTTATTTTGATGATATTCTTATAACCTTGTATGAAAATCTTGGATGATTTTATAATGGTAGAAAATAGCCACACCCACCACATAAGTTAAAATTCATTCTTACCATAATTTTGTCGAAAAGGACATAAGTTACCTTGTTTGGAAAATGATGGAAAGATTCCTTTCAAAGAATTTTTATAAAAATTAAAAAAAGGGTATAAAGGAATTTAACCTATAGTCTAGTAAATAGTAAAAATAATTTGGAACACATTTTTAAGTAACATGGATGTGGATGATAAAGAGGTCCCAGTAGATACTTACGTTCAAACAACCTCGAATAATAAAGAGATTGTAAAATTAACCCTTACCTTGTACCTTTCCTTGGTCTAGGGTAGGTTATCCTCCTATATAAAGGTGAAATAATTGTTAATAAATTATAAAATAACCATATACATTAATATCATATCATATATGATCTTCTAATATTGCTTTGTTAATGATACTTCAGTTGTATCATCCTTTCGGGTGTTAACTGATTCATTTTACTTTATATGATTTGTTATGTAAGTAATGTTTATTATGGATAGGATGTAGCTTATACATATTAAAATTGATATTAATATTTTAAATGTTATTTTTAATCATCAAATGAAAATTATTCTTGAATGGATACGATGGGGAATGAATCTCATCGTGTTCGGGGAGACTGTAATCCGTACGTACACACGAGCGATAATATCATTATTTTGATATTAAAATCATATATAATTATATGGAATATAATATATAAAGAGTCATTATTATATTATATTTATTATTTACCTCATTTATACTCATTATTATACTCATCCAAATGATGTAGTGTTTGAATAACAAACTACACCACGACGTGGAGACGGTAATCCGTACGTACGCACGTATGGAGACTTTGTCATTTATAGGATGGATAGAATAATTAATACGGTTGTACCATTTTTATAATAACATCAGAGTATATAAAAGATACTGGAGTTATTATTTTAGAGTGGAAACAACAAAGAAATAGGTAGTGGAAGAAGAAAAGAACTTGAAAGATTTGATGAAATATTTACCTCTTCGTCAGGTTCTTCCTTTTTATTTGATCAAAAGGGCTCCATAAGTTATCTTTCTGACTAAAGTAATGCCTCTAGGATGAATGTAGGACAGTTGGGAGGATATTTGGGCAGGGGTTGGCAGAGCTAAATGGCTTTGATGGTGTGAATTTGAGAGAAGGGGAAGTGCCCTTTTATAAGAGGGGTGAGAGGCACCTTAGGAAAAGACTGAAATATTATTTTATAATAAACACATTCTCAGTTTATAATGGATCCAAAATGAATTATTTAAATTATAAGGTGGTGATGGGTTGAAAACCTCTCAACCAATAAGTTTTAGACAGGTTTGGGTCACTATATTAACCTTATCATTTAGATTTAACTCTTAGTTAAATAGTTTGATATTTACCATGTATCTTTGTATCTTTATAATATATTGTTAATAAACGTACTATAAACATCCAAGAGAACCACAAGTGGATATTTAATGATACAAATATCATTATATAAGTCTTTTGGAATAACCTTATATTTTTAAGATTATTACATCAACCAATAATATTGCATTTGATTTAAAAACACATTTATGTCAATTTTGACATTATTTAATAATTTATTTTTGTTAAAGTCCTAAAAACATTATTACTACGAACTAAATACATTTAATCAGCCCTAGAATGTGATATTATCCTATAAAATTATTTTAATTCATTAAAAGTCTCAAATTTTATTTATTTGGATAATTATAATATCAATTATTTTAATCATTCATTAATATGATTATTACAACATCATCATTGTGTCATAAATTAATTTAATTATTTAATGTCTAAAAATTATAAATAAATAACCATTATGTATTAAATCTTATTAGCTTTATAATTAATAATTATAGTAGAATTTATATTTTTTGTAACCATATATTAAAAATGGATTAGTTATTAAACTATGAATTTAACTCTTTTAACTCTTCATTAAATTAAATAATAATAAATGTCCCAATCTAATCCAAGTGGCCAAAATAGGTTCAAATTTTATTCCTAATGTTGTTTTTGGTTGAATTATACTTATCCAATATAATTAGGACACGTGTTAGGGTAATAATAATTTCATTTTTTCCATTAATTACCCTATTTACTTTTAATCGTGCTAAATAAAAGAAAAAAGTTAAAATTCACCAAAAATTATTTTCATCTTATTGAACAAAATTTTACTTACTAATATCAAATATGTCTCTCGGATTTTTTAAATTCAACACACAGAAGTGGTAAAATTATGTTTTATACAAATTTGGAAATGCTCCTAGGAGGTGGGTAAAAGACTGTAAAAAGTTCCATAAAATTGTATATATCTAAACTCATTATAAAATGAAATCAATGAATTAAATTGAATATATATAGGTATTATGTATCTATTTTGACCTAAAAAAATTTAAATAAAATAAATAATTATTTAAATATAATGTCAGTTTTAAATAATAACTCAGTGTTTTTCACTATTCATCAAAAATTGAATATTTTCAGAAAAATACCAAAAATTCACCCTAAGATAATTTCGATATTTTGAATCCAAAAATGAAGTCCATTTTGAAAGATAATTTTTTAAGATTTTAAAAATTTAGTATTATTATTCATAATGGCTAGTTTGATGGGTCGTAGTGTGCTAGAATCTTGAAGATGCGTACAATGCATGCTATTGCATTATTCAAAGGGAAACATACCATGGAAGCTTGGGGTGTTACATTCTTTACTCCATAAAATAATTTCTTCCTCGAAATTTCTATAATATTACTACATATAAAGATTCTGGTTGTTCTTCATCATAAGTTCCTTGGCTTCCCATGTTGTCTCTTCCATCTTATGGTTTCCCCATAGAACATTTACTAGACGAGTCATTCCTTATCTCATCACTTGTTCTCTGGTATCAAGAATATTGATAGGCTCTTCACAATAAGAGATATCAGGTTCCAGTTCAATTTCCTCATAGGTGAGTACATGCGTTGGGTGAGGCATGTATTTTATCAACAGTGATACGTGGAACACATCGTGAACATTGGAGAGACTTGGTGTCATTTCGAACTGGTAAGCTATAACCCCAATTAGTTCTAGAATTTTGAAAGGTCCGATATACCTGGAACGTAGTTTACCCTTATTACCGAATCTTATAACTCCCTTCTATAGAGATAACTTCAAGAAAAGATGATCTCAAAACTAAAATTACAAATCCTTCCTTTGGTTATCGACATAACTATTCTACCTACTTTGTGTTGTTTTGATGTGGGTTTGTATAACTTTCACCTTTTCCATCGTTTCGTCAATAAGTTCTGGGCCTACGAGATTTTTTCACCAACATCGTCCCAACAAGTTGGTGTGCAACATATCTTGCCATATAACGCCTCATATGGTGCCATCTGAATACTTGAATGGAAGTTATAGTTATAGAAAATTTTTACCAGAGGTAAATATTGATCCCAAATATCTTGAATGTCATGTGAGAAATATCTCAACATGTCTTCTAAGGTTTGAATAGTTCATTCTGATTGTCCATCAGTTTGAGGGTGGTAGGAAGTGCTCAAAAGAAGATCAGTATCCATGGATTTTTGAAGACTTTTCCAGAATCTTGATGTAAAACAAGGATCATGATCATTAAAAATTAATAGGGGTACAACATGGAGTCTTAAAACTTCATTAATATATAGTCTTTCTAAACATTCAAGTGGTAAATCTTCTCATAGAGCAAGAAAACATGCTGACTTGGTAAGACGATCAATACCGGCCCATATTGCATAATTCCTTATAGGTATCATTGGTATCCCCCTGACAAAGTCCATTGTAATATTATCCCATTTCCACTCACGTATGGGAAGAGGTTGCATGACTCCTCCTAGCTTTTTCCTTCCGGCTTTCACTTGTTGAGAAACCATGAATCGTGACAAAAAATCAGAAATCTCCCTCTGCATGTTGTCACACCAAAAATTTTCCATCAAATCTATATATATCTTAGTGCTACCTGGGTGTATAGAAAAATTGGAGCTATGAGAATATTCCAACAATTCCCTTTATAGATCAGGTATGTTAGGAATACAATGTCTCTTCCCAAATTTCATGATTCCATATTCATATATGAAGTCACTCAATCTCTCTTCGGTCACAACTTTAATTTTCTTTTGAAACTCCTCATCAGCAGCCTGAGAACTTTTATCTTTTCTAGTAAAGATGGTTTGGAAACCATTTGTAAAAGTATTGATGTTTCACCTTCCATGATTATTCCCATATACATTTTTACTAGTTCCATGAAAATAGGATCCCAATAAATTTGCATCTTATTCAAAACTGCACGATCGTTTCTGTTCAAATCATCTGCAATCTTACTTTCCTTCCCCAGGTGGTTGTGTATTGTGCAATCATAATCCTCGAGTAGTTCAAGAATCTATTTTGCCTCATGTTGAGTTCTTTATGTGAGAAAATATACTTCAAACTCTTGTGATCGGTATATGTCTCACAGTTTTTACCATAGAGATAATGTCTCTATATCTTCGAAGCATATATTATAGTTGCTAACTCAATATCATGAGTATGATAGTTTTTCTCATGAATTTTTATCTTCTATGATGCATAGGCAATAACTCTATCATTATGCATAATGAAACAACCAAGTCCTTTCTCTGAAGAATCACTATAAATAATAGACCCATCATTCCTCGATCGTAGAGTCAAGATATAATCATTGACTAATCTTATCTTCAATTCTTAAAAAAATTATGCACACTCTTTTTTCCAAACAAATTTAACCCCTTTACCTGTGAACATTGTTAATGGGTTAGGCAACCAGGTAAAATTCTGGATGAAACGTCAATAATAATCTGCTAAACAAATAAAAATGTTTACCTCAGATATACTCATCGGTGCTAGCAATTCTTGGATTGCCTTGGTCTTTGAAGGATCAATAGAGATTCCATCCATAGAGACAATATGACCAAGAAAAGAAATCTCCTAAAGCTAGAATTCACACGTGCTAAATTTCCCATATAATTCATTTCTATTAAAAGTCTTTAAAATAATGCACAAGTGATTTTCAAGATCTTCATAGATTTTGGAGTATACCAAGATATCATCAAAAATACCACTACAAAGTCATCATGATATTATTTGAAAACTATATTAATTGTATCCATGAAGACAGAGGGTGTATTATTCAATCTAAAAAGAATTACTGTAAACTCGTAATGCTTGTACCTGGTTCGATATACTATTTTCCTAATGTCTTCCTTTTTCACACACAATTGATGATATCCAGATCAAAGGTCAATATTTGAAAAATATTGACCTCCCTGATGTTGGTTGAATAAATCATCAACGTGAGGTATGAGATGCTTTTTCTTTATTGTTATTTCATTGATCTCTCTAAAGTCAATGCACAACCTCATAGATCCATTTTTCTTTTTAACAAAAAGAACATGGGCTCCCCCTGGAGAAACACTAGGGTGAATAAATCCCTTATTATTCAATTCCTCTAGTTGTTTATTTATTTCCAGTAATTCCACAGTTTTCATTCTATGAGGGGTCTTCGATATGGGCCTTGAACCAGGAATTAAATCTATAGAAAACTCAATTTCTCATTCTGGAGGATGTCCAGGTAAATCTTCTAGAAACAAATCAACATATTCTTGCACAATTGGTATGTCCTCTATTTGAAAAATCCTTTCCTCACCCACAGTTATTTCATTCTCTTCCTCCCCAATAATTTAATTTAGTTGAGCTACATGGGGTGGATCTAGATAAGAATTAGGTTGTGATGTTTCTGCTCTAAAGATAAGGTACTTCTTATCATCATCGAGAATTGTAACCTCCTTCATCTTACAATAAATTTTCACATCATGGTCTGAAATCCAATCCATACCAAGGATTATATCAAATTCAATCATGGATATTAGAATTAGATCAGCAGATAAAGAACATTTATATGCCCTAATTGGGCATGATCCACAAAACATTTTTGCAATGATACTTCCCTTAATTGTTTTGACGGAAAACTCCCATGTTATGTCAAATTGAAAATATCTAATTTTATTAGAAAAATGGGAAGATATAAAACAATGCAATGATCCAGAATCAAATAATGCATTTTCTAGATTTGAGGAAACCATTAAATTACCTTCCACCGCATCTTTCAGAGTGTCATCCTTAGAAGTAGTGATAGCATAATCTTGGCCTTGATCCCTTGACATTTTCTTGAGTTATGTTTACTTAGCGCTTAAGACATTAATTTTCATAATTCCCCCTTTCTCAACAATTGTAGCAGTCAACATTGACAACCTCTTTCTTCCCCTTGCAATCACGATCTTGGTGTCCTTTTTCACCACACTTATAATGGACTCCCATTCCATTCAGTAAAGTACTTGGGATTTTCTTACCACATTTACTGCAGGATGGAAATTCAACTATTCCCTTATTCCCCTTATTTCCATTTCTAGAGTGTTCGGCAGATCCTTTCTTCTCTTACTTTTCATTAAAGTCGTAATATTTAGAAAATTCCTTTTCTGTCTTGATAGCACATGAGACAATATCTTCGTATGACAAGAAGGATTGTGAGACTAATGCTCGCTGGAGAAATGGTTTTACCACATCAATGAATCGACAAATCATACTCCTTGGGTTACGTATATAATCGGCAGCATGCTTTGCTAACCTTGTAAATTTATCCTCATACTTTGTGACATTCTCATCCTCCTTTTGCCTCTGACATAGAAATTGCCTTTCCATATCCATTCTATGGTCATGAGGAAAGTATTTTTCTAATAAAATATCTTTAAACTCCCTCCATTCCATATTTGATACTTCATCATCTTCCTTTTTGTTTTGAATCAATGACCACCATTGATCTGCATCTCCCGTGAGGTGATAAACTGCCATGATAACTTATTTCATTGCACTACTCCCCAAAGTGTGAAATACTTTCTCTAAGTAATTTATCCATTGCTCATATAGTAATGTATTTTTACTCCCATTGAATGTGGGTGGTTATTTCCTCATCAAGAGGTCTAACATTGATCCTCCACATTTTGGATCAGGGTGCTCCATATGGGTAAGTTTATTATTCATAACCTAAGTGAGTTGTCCCAGTATGGTGATAAGCTGATCAGCACCAGTTTCTTCACCAGCTCCACTATAATTTTCTTGAGTTGGAGGGAAATCTCTACATGGATTATGTGCATTGATACAGTTTCCATTCCCTCCACTAGGCACCATTTCTATACAATGGCATACACTATATTATTTTATGAATCGCGATACATAATTCCTATAAAAAAAATAGTTAACATAAATTGAATAGTTTATGGATATAATCCATAATCATAAAAATATCTTCGTTGATGAAATATATACTCATAAACCCTTCATAACGGTTTTAAATAAAATGAGAATTATCATAATCATATCCCCCAGGAGTGTCGTAACCAAGAGTGCGGCAAGGCCTGTTGTCATGCACCAATTCCCATTCAAGTCAAGCTCAAAGCGGTGTTTTCGGGTTTTACCCCTAGGTATATTTGTGCCAGAGCCGCCTCTAACTGCTCAAATCCATACAGAGATGTATTTCATGGAAAACAAACAAAATCTCTACAATACCAAAAGTCTAGGAAGTTATTCTATACTAATCCTCAAAGACTATCTTAGGTTAATGTGCTCTAGTCAGAGTTTTTTTTTAAATCTAGATTCCAAGGTTTGTACTAAACATCCTCTAATTCCAACTATAACGCTACGTCCCAAGTTACCCAGAGTTGGTGCATTATTACATAACATTGTCATGATCACAAAATATCAAGCCTCGAAAGAACAATTAGTTTAGTAGCCTTATAAATACTAGATACATTCATAAGTTTTACATTATGTTATAAAATGAAAAAATTCTACAACATAGTCTCCATAGGCCACAATCATCTCCCTTAGAATATCCCTATAGGTCAGTCATAATATACTTCTTCACATCCTGGTAAAAATAAAACATAGAAAGGGGTGAGCTCATATGCTCAGTCAGGATAACAATATTGTGGAAGATTTCATAAAAATGGATAATCATTTAAAGAAATGTAAGACTAGAACAGAATCCTTTTAAACAAAAACTTCATAATAATATGTCAATGATAAAATCAAATAATTCCATTTACCCATTCACATGAATATTCTACTAGTTGAACAATCACATGAAATATCATTAGCCACTTTCATAATGATAGAATGCATAATGCCAGACTTCATAACCACGTAGTCAAGGACTTGCGCGAAGAATAAAAATATGAATTTGTCATGGAATTTTTCCAAGACACTAGTTTGTCTCATGGGACCTACCGATAAATCGAGGAGCTATAGAGAATGCATTCCTCATATGAAAAGGTTCAAACATAACATAAATATTCATATTAAAACTAGCATAAAAAATGCAAATAAATTCTCCATAAACCATGAATGGTGTGAAAATAACACATCCATAGTCAAATATATCACAAATCCTTCAATAATATATGGATGTTTTGTATCATGACACATCAACTTCAATTAATCTTAAAAATCCATCAAATTATTTTGACATAGATGAAATCAAAACATTTTTTAGAGAAATACATTTTTCTATTTTAAAATCATTTAAAAGTCATATAATTATAAAAAAATCATTTATTTTAAAAATATTATTATAATCTTGTATGTTCAGCTTCGACGATGTCATAATGGCAGAAAATAGGCACACCCGCCATATATGTTAAAAACACATTCTTACCTTACTTTTGTTGAAAATGTCATAAGGTACTTTGTTTGGAAAATGACAGGAAGATTCCTTTCAAAACATTTTTATAAAAAGACAAAAAAGGGTATAAATGAATTTAACCCATTTTCTAGTAAATAGTAAAAATGTTTTGGAATACATTTTTAAGAAACATGGATGTGAATGATAAAGAGATCCCAGTAGATACATACGTAATAAAAACCTCGGATAATAAAGAGATTGTGAAATTACCCTTTACCTTGTACATTTCCTTGGTTTAGGGTAGTTTAACCTCCTTTATAATGGTGAAATCATTGTTTTTAAATGATACAATAACCATATACATTAATATGATATCATATATGATCTTCAAATATTGATTTGTCAATGATATTTCAGTAGTATCATAGTTTCGGGTGTTAACTGATTCGTTTTCCTTAATATGCTTTGTTACGTAGGTAATGTTTGTTATGGATAGGATGTATGTTATTCATATTCAAAATGATATTACGTTATCAAACATTATTTTTAATCATCAAATGAAAATTATTCTTTAATGGATATGATGGGGGAATGAATCTCACCAAGTTCGTGGAGATGGTAATTCGTACGTACGCACAATCGACAATATCATTATTTGGATTTTAAAATAATATATAATTTGATGGTATATCATATATATAGAATCATTATCATATTATATTTATTATTAACATCATTTATACTCTTTATTATACGCATCCAAATGATGAAGTGCTTCAATAACAAACTACACCACGACGTGGAGACGGTAATCTGTACGTACACACATATTGTGTAACACCCTGAGATTTTATGAGAAATGTTTATTTATGTCTTATGTTATACGCAACACCAAAGAAATATTTTACAACACACAATACTGACTTGGCTTGCATTACACGCAATCCCGACCTTCCTCGATAGCGTGTGTAGTACGAAATACCGGGTTTCACTAAACAACGACATATTATAATGGACTAGCCATTATGAATACTAATAATTACATTTTTAATTTTATAACATTATTATTCATCTTACACATTTTCTAGAACATGGTAAGAGAATGAAATAAATTTTTTGGGTAAAATAAGAATTTTTCAAAAAATGCAGTTTTGCCGCCTTTTGATGGCACACCCACATTAAATCTTGATTCTGAAATGTTTATAAGTTCAATTTTACAAAATAAAATTATTCTTTGGAATCAGGATATAAATATTTACTTGGGATAAATTTTTGATACTTTTCTGATAACTTTCATATTTTGATTAATAGTAAAAATACGCTAATTTGTAATTAAAAACAACATTTTTCATTGAGATAATTCATATGGTTAGATTATAATATTGAATGGTTTTTCAGTATAATTAGAATATATTTTTACCATTTAATATAATGCATGTCATTAGCATTAATTTCACTATTAATTAATAGGTAAAAACATTTCAATCTTTGGCAATGTTTTAACTTCTAAAACACGTTTTCTTATCAACGAGATTAATTTTAAATTAATTACTGCAGCTTATGTGTTTTAAATTTTAAAAAATAAATTCAATATTTGGAATTAGTGGGTCCAAATTATGTTAATATGCTACTTTTTATTTTTGGGCATTATGAATAGTAACTACGGTAAATTTTATTTACCATAGTTAAAGGTTAATCGGGTAATTAAGGGTCAATATAAGATTATAAAATTACCCTAACACCTTCCAAAATCCTATTGGATGAATAAAAGTAGACCCATATCACCTAAGGGTCGGGCTATATTTATTTCATGGACTGTTGACCATGAAATAATATAATTATTATTAAAACAAAGGAAAGTGACAATAAGTCACTCTCTTCAGTCTTATATGTATAATAATGTAAATTTAGTGATAAACTTCATGAAACTTCAGATATAAATAGTATCAATAAATATAATAAAATTTTCTACATTTTAGGAATTTGAATAGATTTTTTAGGGATTAAATAATTATCCTTAATTACGATACAATAGTGATGTTGAAATTATTTTATTAATTAAAATATCAAATAAATGGTTTTAAAAATATTAAAATAAATATTATATGAACTATTTAATGTGATCCACTAATTTTATATACACATATGACATTTTATGAATCTATTAAATCTTTTAGTTCGAACATATCTTCTGTATATATTTTATTTAAATTCAAATAAATGAATATTATCAAAATTGACACTATAGTTATTTTATAAATATAACATATTATAAAATTGATTAAAAATCAAAAAATTATTTAAAAATTATAAATTAAAATTTATATGGTAGAAAAATTAATAAATTGTAAAATAATAAAAAATTAACAACACATAAGTAATTATTTATAATAATTTAAAATTTTTAATATTATTACCACAAATAACATTAAATTGATAAATAAGGATAAATCAAGTTGATAATGTTTAAAATAAATACCTAACATGTCTAAATATTATTGGTTTATGATATTACAACCATATATCATCTAATATTTGGATATGAGTCATTTTTGAGGTATTTAAGTGGGGTTGAGATTTATTATAAACTAATATTTCTTATATTTCCAAAGGTGCCACTCTCCTCCCTTATAAAAGGGAACCTCCTCCCTCTCCTCCTCACACCAATTTGAGCCTTCAATCTCATCCAAACACTGACCATTTCACTTCCCCACTTCATTAGAAACCTACTAGTGGTACTGGTATTCTCAAAAGACCAACTCTAGTGCCCTAAGAGAATGTTTAAATGAGGCACTTCGAGAAAGAGGTAATACCTTCAACCGTTTTCATCAACTTCCATTATTCATATACTACCTCTACATTAGTTGTTTCATTATGAAGTAATAACATCAGTATCCCTCATATACTGATATGTTATTATAAATATGAAACAACCCTATTTCATCTTATATCCATCCTACGGTAAACAAAATCACCGCGCGTGCGTACGTACGGAATACCGTCTCCACGCCGTGGTGTAATATGTTTTCCACAACCAGCTTACATGGATGGGTAAAATGGTGCAAATAAATAAGTATATATTATTATTGTAAAGTGGTATTGATTCTGAAATATTATACATACACTTCAATACAAATCCATGATCATGGGAATGATATCATCGCTCGTGCGTACGTACGACCTACCGTCTCCACGATGTGATGCGACTCGTTCTGTATGATATACATTGAATAATGATTATATAAATGAATTTAATGAATGAATATGATAAATATTACACTAATACCATTATTTAAATGATATATCTATATCCAATAAATATTAATAAGAATTTATTCGACAAAAGACACATAAGAACATAAAGCAATAAACACCCGAATAACAAGTAGCAATGAAATATTACTACTAAGAAGATACAAATATGACCATATATCATATTATAACAATGAATATGATTCTGTAATAAGTCAATTGACATTATTTAAACCATATTACAGGAGGTTCGGATTCATATGAAGCATATCAGAACTAATGTAAGAAAAAATATCACAATCTCATTTTTATCCGAGATTGTTTATACTTCAGAATTTACTGGGGAATATTTATCATCCACATCCATGTTTTCTCAATGTGTAATATTATTTCCATACACCTAGAATTTTTTAAATCTAATTTTACCCATTGGTGAGTTTTTAGAAAAAGATATGAAATGAATCTTTTGTCGTTTTTAGTACGAGACACTTTTTGACTTTTCCGACCAATGTACGAGAATAATGTTTTTTTAACACATACGGCATGAATGGATTCATAGAACATTATTTACATTAAGATTAATTTACAAGTTTTCAAGTTTATTTTTAATCAACTTCTTTTAGTTTAAAATTGTATGACATGTTAAGAAAGGAAAAATGTTTTTGAAGTAGAAAGGATATTTTCCTCAAGAATGGAGTTCAAGTGTTTTATCAAAATTATTTTCCATATATGCTAATATAGGGTTATGCTTCTATCCCTATTTTTACATTGATTTGATTATGTTATGATGTAATTATTTTTATGATTTACTTTTATCTTATATGGATTATGTTATGATGGCATGATGTTTAAGATTCCCATTTTTATTACATGGGTTATGCTATGATGTATGATTTATGATTTTGTGGCACACATAAGAATGGTTTCATTATGATATGGGTGGGACCTATATCTCCCTCCATTACATTGGGTAAAGATTTATATCTCATGAGATAGAAATGGCTGGAATGACAGGTTAAACAGTTTTAGTGAAACAAGAATAAAACGAGGAGTGAACTTGGTTCAGAAATGGGATTTGTCCGCTAAGATAGTCTTGGCAATGTGTCTTGAGTACTAAGAAATGATTTTCTATGATTATGTGTGTATTCCACAAAGCTTCATATTTTATGTTATGATTATTGGGATTACATTTTACTTCTATGATTTATCCCATGTTATGATCTCTTTTGCAGGATAAGATTTTCAAAATGTTATGTTCTTATGAATATGATATGTTGGATATTTCTTTTGTTTACCCTTACTGAGAATTTGAGCTCACCCTTTTGTATGTTTTCGTTTCCCGAGGTTGGGAAGAAGGATATTAAGTAGGATATTCCAAAAAGGGACTCTAGATATGATGAAATAATTGGGAGACAACGTAGATGATTTATGAACCAGTTGTGTATGTTTCCCAGTTTCTAAAGACACTATACCTATATGGTCCTTTCATGGTTTTGTTATATGTTTTAATAAGTATGCATCAATTTTGAAGTAATAACCATGTATGTAAAGTACGGGTCATTATAGTTGGTATCATAGGAACGGTATAGTCATCATTTAGAAACTAGGATGTGAAACCCTTAATAAGAAACCTAAGGATATGTATAATCATAGAACACAATATTAGTGTTTTAGAAATGGCCAAAAACAACCTATGATAAGACCTTATGTGTGAAATTTTATTCTTGATTATGTGGTTCTCCTATTATAATTAGTGTTGCTCACACTATTTTTTTTTGTTGTAGTCAATGGATGTAACCTGAAGGAACCATGTTAATGCGAAATGCGATGGGCAATGAAATGATTGTCCCCCTGAGCAACAAAACGTTATGGAAGCTGGAATGAAGAATCTTGTAGCCATGCTCACACAACTTTCTCAAGCTATGAATCATGCAGGACTTCCAAACGAGCAAAGGAAGGAGAAACATTCTGGTGAATCATTCAGGAGGCAGCATCCACCTTCATTCAGTGGGTCTTCTGATCTATTAGTAGTTGAACAATGGATCAGTACCACTGAAAAGATATTTTCAGTTCTTTAATGTTTTGAACATGATAAAGTCATCTTAGCAGTATATCATTCGGAAGGTGATGTTGATTAGTGGTGGAATCTTATTAAGAATACGAGGAAAAGTGATGAAACTGAGTCCATGGAATGGGACGAGTTCAAGAACTTATTTTTCAATAAGTATTTCCCTCGTATTCTTCGATCAAATATGGAGAAGAAGTTTCTTGAACTGAAGCAAAAGGATGATGAATCTTTTGGTACATACGAAGAAAATTTTACAAGACTTGGAAGGTACACTTCCAGAATTATTATCCAACCTAAGAGTAAGATCAATCAATTCTTTAGTGGCTTAAAACCAAGTATTCAAAGGGCGTTAGCCACAAGGGAATTCAATAGCTATGAGGAAATTGTTCGATGTGCTCTGAAGGTTGAGATGGAGATTGGTGTAACCCATCAGTCACATGGGTTTGATAAGAAGAGGAAAATGGAATTCAAAAGAAAATATAAAGACCACACTGAAAAGAAGATGAGTTTTCCCTTGTGCTCAAAGTGTGGAATTAAACATGGAGGAAACTGACTGAAGGGGACAAGAAAATGTTATAAGTGTGGAAAAGATGGTCATCGGGAAATTGAATGTCGAAATAATGGGAAGAAGATGTCTAATGATGCGAACAAAGGAATGGATACAAAGAATGCACCTACTACACTTCAATGTTTCAAGTGAAAGGAGATGGGGCATTATGCCAATCAATGCCCAAACCCAAGGGTTGATGATGATGATCGACATCAACAAACTCGTAAGGCCAAAGACAAAGGAAAGTCACATTCAATTACTATCAGTGATGTGGATTATGACAACGAAGTGGTGAGAGGTACAGTTACCATCCACTCTAAAGTAGGAAAAGTTTTATCTGATTCTGGATCCACCCACTCTTTTATTTCTGAAGAATTTTCTAAGGGTATCGCCGTATTACCTCAACAATTTGATGTTGAGTTGGCTGTGACAACTCCTAAGGGCACAACGGTTGCATCAAAAGTTTACAATTCTTCTTCGATTGATGTTTGTGGGAAATTGCTTCCTGCAAATCTTGTGATCCTTTATATAGTGGAATTTTATGTGACTCTTGGCATGTATTGGCTTTCTCTATATGGAGCTCAAATCAATTTCCAAACAAGGGAAGTCACATTTCATATTCCAGATCAATCTATGACCATCTATCGATGAAAGTATGAACGTAACCTTACAGTGGAAATTTCTTCCATCTTATGGGTCTTGATTCCACTAAATGAAGGTTATTTATCTCAAATGGTTGGAGAGAAACTCATGATTAATAATATGCCCATTGTACGAAAGTTTGATGGTGACTTTCCGGAGGAATTTCCAGGTATTTCACCAAATTGTGAAGTTGTGTTTTCAATAGAAATCGTACCGGGTGCTATGCCTATTTCAAAAACACCTTATAGAATGGCCCCAATTGACTTGCAGGAATTGAAGAAGCAACTCCAAGAGAATCTTGATAAAGGATTCATACGCCCTAGTGTGTCACCTTGGGGAGCACCTGTTCTGTTTGTTAGGAAGAAAGATGGATCAATGAGACTCTGCATTGACTATCAAGAACTTAACAAGATCACTATCCAGAACAAATATCCTCTCCCACACATTGATGGCCTATTTGACCAACTACACAGAGCTCAATACCTTTTCAAGATTTATCTTAGTTCGGGGTATCATCAATTAAGGGTCAAAAGGGAGGATATACCAAAGAGGACTTTCCGTACAAGGTATGGACACGATGAATTTATAGTGATGCCATTTGGTCTTACTAATTCCCCTGCTATCTTTAGGGATCTGATGAATAGAGTCTTTAGAGACTATCTTGATCAGTTTGAGGTTGTCTTTATGGATGATATTCTTATCTATTCAAATATCAAGGAAGAACATGAAGATCACTTGAGAATTGTATTGAAGACCCTAAGAAAGGAGAAGCTTTATGCCAAATTTACCAAGTGTGAATTTTGGCGTCAAAAAGATTCATTTTTGGGTTACATAATCTCAAAAGAGGGGATATCTATGGATCTAGAAAAAAAGAGGTTATCGAAAGATGGTCGAGACCAACAACAGTAACTGAGATCCGATGTTTTTTGGCTTGATATTACCGACGTTTTGTGAATGATTTTTCAAGGTTATCTAACCCACTCACCAAGTTGACTCGGAAAGGAGTTACATTTGTTTGGACGGAGGAATGTGAAGAGAATTTCAAGGAGTTGAAAAGAAGGTTATCCAGTGCACCAGTGCTCACACTACCTTGCATTGGAGAAAGGTTTGTGATCTACAATGATGCATCCAAGAAGGGATTGGGGTGTGTTCTCATGAAAAATGATATGGTGATAGCTTATGCGTCACGATAGTTGAAAATCCATGAGCAAAATTACCCACCTCATGATTTGGAGTTAGCTGCGGTAATATTTGCATTAAAGATTAGGAGGCATTATCTTTAGGGTGAAAGGTGTGATATTTATACTGATCATATAAGTTTAAAGTATATTTTCACACAAAAGGAGCTGAATATGCGTCAAAGAATATGGTAGGAGATGATTAAGGATTACGACTTCTCAATTCATTATTACCCTAGGAAAGAAAACAAGGAGGAAGACGCATTAAGTCGACAGGACCATGCTAGCTTATCCATGATGAGGATCACAAAAGATCCAATATTTATGGATTTACAAAGGATGGATCTTGGAATTATAATGTAAGGGAAAAAATATTATCTTTCTCAAATGAATATTCAACCATCTATACACGTGAAGATTAAAGAGGCACAAAAATAAGATGAAGAGTTACAAAAGAAGGTGATAAATGTTCCTGAATTCAACCTTGATTGTAATGGGATAATAAGGTTCAGGAATCGGGTTTGTGTTCCTCCCATCCCAGAATTAAAGAAGGAGATACTGGATGAGGCTCATATTTCTTCATTCTCTATTCATCCTGGAAGCACAATGATGTATAGGGACCTGAAAGAGTACTTCTGGTGGGATAGAATGAAAAGAGATGTTGCTGAATATGTCTCTCGATGCTTGGTTTGTCAACAAGTTAAAGCTAAGAGAAAAAGTATAAGGGAATGTTACAACCATTACCCATACCAGAATTGAAATGGGAAAACATCACTAGGGAATTTGTCACTGGACTTCCTAAAACATCCAAAGGCAATAATGCTACCTGGCTTATAGGTGATCCTCCTACGAATTCGGCACACTTCATTACTATTAGACAATATTTTTCTCTTGATCAGCTTGCTAGGATATATGTAAAGGAAGTGGTAAGATTGCATGGAGTACCACTTTCCATTATATCTGTTCAGGATCCAAGGTTTACCTCGAAATTCTAGTGAAGTCTTCAGCATGCTCTAGATATAGAGTTGAGTTTCAGCATTGGTTACCATCCTCAGACAAACGGTCAGTCTGAGAGGACAATTCAAACTCTAGATGACATGTTGAGAGCTTGATCTATGGATTTCAAAGGTGGTTGGGATCAACACCTATCTTTGGTGGAATTTTATTATAATAATAGCTTTCACTCTAGTATTTAGATGGATCCTTATTAATCCCTCTATGGAATGAAATGCAGAACTCCTACTTGTTGGGATGAAGTTAGGGAAAGAAAGCTATTAGGACTTGGTTTTGTTGATGAGATGGCAGAAAAGGTCCGATCTATTCAACAACACATAACAGCATCTCAAAGTCGACAAAAAAGCTATGCCGATGACCAAAGAAAAGACATAGAGTTTGAAGTGGGTGATAAAGTGTTCGTACAAATATCTCCCTGGAAGAGGGTAATGAGATTTGGAAAGAAGGGAAAGTTTATCCCTAGATATATCGGTCCTTTCGAAATACTGGATTGTGTTGGAAATGTAGCTTACCGATTGACGCCTCGCCCGAATCTCTCTCACGTTCATGATGTGTTCCATGTATCTCTCCTGAGAAATTACACACCCGATCCTTCACATGTACTCATCTCAGAAGTTGTACCGCTGGAGAAAGATCTTTCTTATGAAGAACAGCCGATAGAGATTCTAGATCGTAGTGAAAAAGTCCTACAGAACAAGACCACTCGCTTGGTGAAAGTTTTATGGAGGAACCACCAATTAGAAGAAGCTACATGGGAACTTGAGGATATGATGAGGGAGAGGTATCCTCATCTGTTTGTAATGAAGTGAAGAATTTCGAGGGAGAAATTCATTTTAAGGGGGGTAGAATGTAACACCCTGAGATTTTATGAGAAATATTTTCTTTATGTCTTATGTTATATGCAACACTAAAGGAATCTTTCACAACACACAATACAGACTTGGCTTGCATTACACGCAATCGCGACCTTCCTCGATAGCGTGTGTAGTACGCAATACAAGGTTTCACTAAACAATGATATATTATTATGGACTAGCCATTATGAATATTATTAACTACATTTTGAATTTTATAAAATCATTAGTCATCTTACACATTTTTTATAACATGTTAAGAGAACAAAATAATTTTTTCGGGTAAAATAATTATTTTTCAAAAAATGCAGTTTTACCGCCTTTTGATGGCGCACCCACATTAAATATAGTTTTTGACATATTTATAAGTTCAATTTTAAAAAATAAAATTCTTATTTGGAATCAGGATATAAAAATTTTCTTGGGATAAATTTTTGATACTTTTCCGATAACTTTAAAATTTTGATGAATAGTAAAAATACCCTAATTTTTAATTAAAAACTACTTTTTTCATTGAGATAATTTATATGGTTAAATTATAATATTTAATGATTTTAAAGTATAAATAGAATATATTTTTACCATTTAATATAATTTATTTCATTAGAATTAATTTCACATTGAATTCATAGGTAAAAACATTTCAATCTTTGCCAATGTTTTAACTTCTAAAACCTATTTTCTTAACAACGAGATTAATTTTAAATTAATTACTGCAACTTATTTGTTTTGAATTTTAAAAAATGGATTCCATATTTGCAATCGGTGGGTCCAAATTATGTTAATAGGCTAATTTTTATTTTTGGGCATTATGAATAGTAACTATGGTAAATTTTATTTACCATAGTTCAAGGTAAATCGGGTAATTAAATGTAAATATAAGATTATAAAATTACCCTAACACCTGCCAAAATCCTATTGGATGAATAAAAGTCGACCCATATCACCTAAGGGATGGACTAGATTTGTTTCATGGACTTTTTACCATGGAATAGTATAATTATTATTAAAACCAAGGAAAGTGACAATATGTCACTCTCTTAAATCTTATAAGTATAATAATTTTAATTTAGCGATAAACTAATGAAACTTCTAATATAAATAGTCTCAAGAAAGCTAATAAAATTATTTACATCATATGAATTTATTTATAATTTTTAGGTATTAAATAATTATCATTAATTATGACACAATAGTGATGTTGAAATTATTTTATTAATTAAAATATCAAATAAATGGTTTTATAAATATTAAAATAAATATTATATGAACTATTTTATGTGATAGAAAAATTTTATAGATACATATGAAATTTTATGAATCTATTTATGCTTTTATTTTTTACATATGTTATGTATATATTTTATTTAAATTCAAATAAATAAATAGTGTTAAAATTGGCACTATTGTTATTTTATAAAAATAAAATATTATAAAATTCATTAAAAATCACAAACATATTTAAAAATTATAAATTAAAATTCATATGGTTGAAAATGTCATAAAGTGTCAAATTATCAAAAATTCACAACACATATGTAATTATTTATAATAATTTAAAATTTAGAATATTATTACCCCAAATAACATTAAATTGATAAATAAGGATAAATCAAGTTGATAATGTTTAAAATAAATTCATAACATATCTAAATTTTATTTGATGATGATATTACAACCCTATATCATATTATATTTTTATATGAGTCATTTTGGAAGTTTTTAAGTGGGGTTGGGATTTAATATAAACAAATATTTCTTATATTTCTAAAGGTGCCCCTCTACTCCCTTATAAAAGGGAACCTCCTCCATCTCCACCTCACACAAATTTTAGCCTTCAAGATCGGCCAAAACCTGACAATTTCACTTACCAACTTCCTTAGAAACCAACTAGAGGTACTGGTCTTCTTAAAAGACCATCTCTAGTGCCCTAAGAGAAATTCTAAAGGAGGCACTTCGAGAAAGAGGTAATACCTTCTACTGTTTTCTTCAAGTTCCATTTTTCTTCTACTCCATCTTCTTTAGTTGTTTCATTATGAAGTAATAACATCAGTATTACTCATATACTATATGTTATTATAAATATGAAACAACCCTATTTCACCTCTTATCTATCCTACGGCAAACAAAATCATCGCGCGTGCGTACGTACGGAATACCGTCTCCACGTCGTGGTGTAATATGTTTTCCACCACCACCTTACATGGATGGGTATAATGGTGAAAATAAATAACTATATATGATAATTGTAAAGTGGTATTGATTATGAAATATTATACATACACTTCAATACAATTCCACAATCATGGGAATGATATCATCGCTCATGCGTACGTACAGTCTACCGTCTCCACGATGTGATGCGACTCATTCTATATGATCTTAATTGAATAATGATTATATAAATTAATTGAATGAAAGAATATGCTATATATTACACTAATAAAATTATTTAAATGATATATCTATATCCTATAAAGTGTAATAAGAATTTATTCGACAAAACACGCATAAGAACAGAAAGCAATAAACACCCGAATAACAAGTAGAAATGAAATAATACTACTAAGAAGAAACAAATATGACCATATATGATATAAAAACAATGAATAAGATTCTTTAATAAGTCAATTGACATTATTTAAACCATATTACAGGAGGTTCATATTCATACGAATCATATCAGACCTAAGGTAAGGGAAAATCTCACAATCACATTTTTATCCGTGATTGTTTATAATTAAGAATTTACTAGGGAATATTTATCATCCACATCCATGTTTCCTCAATATTTAATATTATTTCCATCCACCTACAATTTTTTAAATCCAATTTTACCCATTGGTGAGTTTTTATTAATATATATGAAAGGAATCTTTTGTCGTTTTTAGTACGAGGTACTTTTTGAATTTTCCGACCAAAGTATGAGAATAATGTTTTTTAACTCATACGACATGAATGGATTCATAGTAAATTATTTCCATTAATCTTCCTTTACAATTTTGAAGTTTATTTTTAATCAACTTCTTTTAGTTTAAAATTGTATGACATTTTAATAAAGGAAAAATGTTTTTGATGTAGAAAGGATATTTTTTTTCATGAATGGAGTTCAAGTGTTTTATCAAAATTATTTTCCATCTAAGATAATATAGGGATCTATTTATATCCCTATTTTTACATTGATTTGATTATGTTATTATGGAATTATTTTTATGATGTCCTTTTATCTTATATGGATTATGTTACGATGACATGATGTTTAAGATTCCCATTTTTATTACATGGGTTATGCTATTATGTATGATTTATGATTTTGTGGCACACATAAAAATGGTTTCATTATGAGATGGGTGAGACCTATATCTCCCTCCAATGAATTGGGTAAAGATTTATATCTCATGAGATAGACATGGCTGGAACATCAAGTTAAACCGGTTCAGTGAAACAGGACTGAAACGAGGAGTGAATTCGGTTCAGAAATGGACTTTGTCCACTAAGATAGTCTTGTAAATGAGCCTTGACTACTAAGAAATGATTTTTTATGATTATGTGTGTATACCAAAAAGCTTCATGTTTTAAGTTATGATTATTGGGATTACATTTCACTTCTATTATTTATCCCATGTTATGATCTCTTTTGCAGGATATGATTTTCAAAATGTTATGTTCTTATGAATATGATATGTTTGATATTTCTTTTGTTTACCCTTACTGAGCATTTGAGCTCACCCTTTTGTATGTTTGTTTCCCCATGTCAGTAAGAAGGATATTAAGTAGGATATGCCAAAAAGGGACTCTAGATATGATGAAATAAATGGGAGACAAATTAGATGATTTATGAACCAGTTGTTAATGTTTCCCAGTTTCTAAAGACACTATGCCTATACGATCCATTCATGGTTTTGTTATATGTTGTAATAAGTTTGCTTCAATTTTGAAGGAATAACCATGTATGTAAAGTATGGGTCGTTATATATGGTGACTTTGTCATTTATAGGATGGATAGAATAATGAATATGGTTTTAAAATTTTTATAATAACATCAAAATATATAGAATATACTAGAGCTATTATTTTAGAATGGAAACAGCAAAGAAATAGGAAGTGGAAGAAGAAAATGACTTAAAAGAGGTGATGAAATATTTACCTCTTCATCGGGTTCTTCCGTTTGAATTGATCAAAAGGGATTCTTAGGTTGAATTTATGACTAAAGTAAGGCCTATAGGTTGAAGGGAGGATAGTGGAGAGGATATTTGGGCTGTGGTTGGGCGAGCCATATGGCTTTTAAGGTGTGAATTTGAGAGAAGGGGAGGTTCCCTTTTATAAGAGGGGAGAGTGGAACCTTAGCAAATAATTGAAATATAATTATATAATAAAATCCTTTTCGGTTTATAATGGATCCAAAATAAATTATTTAAAGGATAAGGCAGGGAATGGTCTAAAACCTCTCAACCAATTGGTTTTAGACTGGTTTGGGTAACTATATTAACATCATCTTCTAGATTTAACTCTTAGTTAAATAGTTTGACATTTACCATGTCTCTTTATATTTTTATATTATATGGTTAATAAACCTATTATAAACTTCTAAGAGAACCCCAAGTGGTTATTTAATGATACACCTATAATTTTATAAGTCTTTTGGCCAATCATTATATTTTTAGGATTATTATATCAACCAACAATATTGTATTTGTTTTAAAAACTCATTTATACCAATTTTGACATTATTTAATAATTGATTTTGGTTAAAGTCATAAAAACTTTATTACGTAGAACTAAATACATTTAATCAAACCTAAAATTTCATATTACCCTATAAAATTATTTTAGTTCATTAAAAGTCTCAAATGTGATTTATTTGGATATTTATAATATCAATTATTTTAATCTTTCAATAATATGGTAATTACTGCATCATCATTGTGTCATAAATAAATTTAGTTATTTAATGTCTAAAAAATTATAAATAAAATTACATTATGTAGGAAATATTTTTATCCTTCTAATGAATGTTTATAGTCTAATTTATATTGTGTGTAACCCTATATCAGAAATGGTTTAGTTATTAAACTATGAATTTAACTCTTTTAACTCTTCTTTAAATAAAATAATAATAACTGGCCTAATCTAATCCTAGTGGACCAAAGTGGTTCATATTTTATTCATAAGTTTGTTTTTGGTCGAATTATACTTATCGAATAGAATTATTACATGTGTTACGGTGATAATAATATAATTTTTACCCTCAATTACCCTATTTACTTTTAATTGTTGTAAATAAAAGTTAAAATTTACAATTCACCAAAAATTATTTTCATATTGTTGAACAACATTTTACTTACTAATATAAACTGTGTCACTAGGTGTTTTGAAATTCAACTCATAGAAGCTTTAAAATTATGTTTTATAGAAATTTGGAAATACTCCTAGGAGGCGGGTAAAAGACGGTAAAATTTTCGATAATATTATATATATATAAACTCATTATAAAATTACTCCAATGAGTTAAATTGAATTTATATAGGTATTATGTATCTATTTTGATCTAAAATAAATTTATATAAATTAAATAATTATTGAAATAAAACTTCAGTTTTAAACAATAACTCATTGTTTTTCATTATTAATAAAAAATTGTGTGTTTTTAGAAATATTCCAAAAATTCACCCTAAGATAATTTTGATATTCTAAATCCAAAAATGAAGTCAATTTGGAATGATAAAATTTCTAAAATTTTAAAAAATTGGTATTACTATTCATAATTTCTAGTTTTATTGGTCGCGTTGTGTTAGAATCTCGAAGTTGCATATAATGCAAGCTATTACATTATTCATAGGGAAACGTACCATGGATGCTTGGGGTGTTACAAAATTCTTGCATATCGGTTTATTATTTTATGTGGAATACATCAGAAAGAACTAAGTGATAAATTGAGTACAATTCATGGAAATGTGGGAACAAGGACCTAAATGGATAACTATTGGGTAAATAATGATTAATTCATCCAAGAACCTGGTACCCCTACCCCTTAGGGTGTATCAGGTTGCAACATGGTCCCCCTACCCATTAGGTTGTATCATGTTGCAACACGGTTCATCCCCATTAACTACCATGTCAATGTGGTGGAATCATTCTAATGTTTTAGTGAATACAAAATGAAACTAACACAAATCCCAATCCAAGTATCCAACAAGTCCATCTTCCCACAAGTATACTCACTGAAAATACAAGTATAATATGTATGATAAAAAATAAAAATATAATTAAAATAACCCCACACCCACTTCTCCAATGATATAGTTGGCCTTAAATCCATAAATAATATGTTTTGGACCTTCCCCCACTTCTCATGTCCATAAACAAGGTTATACCCTGGGCACGACCTCATTATACCACAACCAAATCTAAGTACATCTTATTCTATAATGATATGGTTGTATCCACTACCATAACATAATCAGCATAAGGAAGAGAATGATATGTGAAGTACTTTATAATCCATTTCCACATAATGGATGTTGTTTATTCTCTCAATACCCAACACTATATGGTTTCTTGTTAATTTACCTAACTTGGGGGGTGGTGTATCAAGATATTTAATATCATATCATTCAATGTTTAAATAAAAAAAATATATATTGACATATATAATCAGATATCATAATATAGGTTCTATATCCTACCAAATTCAATTATCTCTATTTCTTTTTTACATTCCATTTCTTTCACAGTAAATCACATCCTCAATTAATCACAAGAAATAATTGAAATCAACCAAAACCAAAAATTGGGTCTATTAATTTACCACATAAATATTTCTTCATTATAATTATTTTTTGGTCACCATGTAATCCAATTAGAACATTAAATAATTTATTCCACGATTTCTCAATTCATTTCAACTTACATATATCCCATATCATTTTATTATATAATTAATTTCTTTGTTCCATATCAAGAGAACATCTAACGGATAGGGTTTTAGGGTTTAAAAACACTTATTTATGCTGTGATATATATTATTAAATAGTAAAAAAGCATCTATTATTTAAAATTGATAATATTTGTAATGAAAAATGATATCATACATCAAAGATAGTTTATCTTCTTTTCATCAATCACAATTTTGATGAAAATCATAAATAAATAACCAAAGGAATTCTTCCTAAAAGGGTATCCATGTGTTGATGAACCACCCAATTATTGGGTAGAATTATAATTTCATTGATTTTGTGCTAACACCTAAGATGTAAATGATGAAGGAGAAGATAACTTGAGTTTTTGGATAATTGTAACCACATTCCAAGAATATAAAATTAGATTTTCATAGACATGAGATTTATTATATAATACTCATGGAGATTCCCATAAAATTCATGGAATTTACTCAAATGTTACACAAATGTTCAAGTAATTCCATATGGTTATAAACACTTTGTACCCATTTTTCCTACATATGCATTTAATATTTAAATTCATTTATTTGAATCTGCAAAAAAATTTATCATATGAAACATCAATGGAAAATGATATCTTATATACAATAAACCATTAATGTTGAATTTTAACACTAAAATGTGGAATTATACATAGTATAAGATTAATACATATCTCTACATTATGTTATAGACATATAATGAACTATGATATGTCTAAACTAGTGAATATAGTGATACAATATCAATATATCGTATCAAATGATATACCTACCAAGACATATGTTTTTATATTACATCATTTAAGTTATACAATATGAAACCTATATCATATAATATGGTATATCATATTATACATCATATGTGACTATGACTTTAAGGCATATCACCATCAATCATCAACTTACACAAAATCTGTATAGATTTTCTCTCATTTCACCCTAAATTATATCATATATAATAATTCCTGAAAATATATTCAAAAATAGTT
This sequence comes from Viscum album, assembly GCA_963277665.1. Classification (NCBI taxonomy): domain Eukaryota; kingdom Viridiplantae; phylum Streptophyta; class Magnoliopsida; order Santalales; family Viscaceae; genus Viscum; species Viscum album. The sequence continues at coordinate 506,953,273 of OY728125.1, forward strand.
ATTTAATACTTATAAAACACTTTTGGAAAGCTATCATCAATTCCAATATGTATCATATAGTATACTATAAATAGTGAATATCTATCCAAAACATGTTTTTTATAAATGGTAAAATATTTTTAGAGTGGATTTTGAAGTTTTTTAATAAAATACTACTCATTAATTCAACCATAATGTGTTACCCCATAGTAATTTTTTTCATTAAAAAAAATATAAATTATCTAATTAAATGTTTTCTCAAAATAGTGGACTTTATAAAAACATCAGTTCTACTCATGCTATAATGCTACCCAACACAATGTCTATCAAACACTTATATCTACATACGTATTTCCACCAATTATATAATATGGTTCAAATATAATCATATGATTACTTTGTAAAATACATCAAGTGACTATGAGACCTAGATTATATCAATATCATATATCCATCTCATACATTATTGTTTCTTAGAGTATATAGAAATGAGTTTGATCAACATGTAATAAGTCATTCATATTGATGAGAGAGTAATCATAAGCACCTTGTAAAATAAATAATTACATATTATATTTTATTATATAGACATATCTATACAATCTTTAATTCAATAAAAATCAAGAACCTAAATTCCATACTCATTATACAAGAGGGAAAATACCATCGTGATTAATCTCAACAGATATTATAATCCACCCAAGGATGGAGAAAGAAATGTGTCAAAGTATATAAGTTATCATGGTAGGTATCATATATAACCTTATAAAATAGGGATAAAAATATGAAACACATACCTCTACTGCATCAAAGATAGTGTATGACAGTCCTTGTGGTATACATCATAGGTTATCCAGTTTACAAAAATCAATTTTTATCTCTTGAGTATATTATATATATATATATATATATGAAATTATAACCACACTAATCATTATATTTCATTAAAATATATAATAATATCTAATGAACATATGTTATGGATATCTAAATGATATAATTTGATAGGTTAATAATTTTTCACTTGATGTGTCAGATACACACAACATGAATAAATAACTATGTACTGATACCTATTTTATATTATAGGATACACTTCTTATAAATTAGAAATATTTTAAGAATATAAAAATTTAAGAACCAAAATCTTCTTTTTTAAGTATGGATCTTGATATTATGGTATTTTTGAGATGAAAGAGGAGTTTTTTGAAATTTTAAGAGTACACACCGTGTACTTAGCCATACACACTGTGTACTGGCTATTTAACGACCGAGTACATGGCCGTGTGGGGTGACCAAGAGACTGCCTAAATCAGGGCCTGGTAAGGGCATATACATGCCTTGTATATTTAAATAACATAACATGTATTTTTATTTTTAATTGATAAATCATATTAGGGTCACTTTAAATTGACAGAACCTCCTTCTTCTAATGTCATCTCATCCAGGAGTGACCGAAGATCATTGATTCTTCTCTGATACCCCAATTAACCATATGTTCTTTGAATCGAACATCATCGATTGTCTTGAATAACATCAGTGGGTTATTCCTTCTTTTAGATCATATTCTCTTGATTTCTTATCTTTTGTGAGATATCCTTGGTTGAGCGTTCTTTACATTTTTATAGATCTAAAACATTCTAGGTTGATTCAAAGGTTGAGGTTCAACTATATAGATTGTAAAACTTCAAACTAGGTGGGTTGTGCCTTTCTGTAGATGTCTTTGAGTTATATGTGAAAAAAATACCCAACACCCTAGTTTAGGGTGTTTTTTATTTACGTAATTTAACCCTATTAATGCCTGCTATGTTTTTTTCTTTAGTAGAGGTGTTTCATTTTGAATAGGGTTTATTACCTTGCTATGGGTGTGTTTTCCAATATGTGTTTGATATTTGTCATTGGGTCTAGAATTTCCTATTAGGCTGTTCTTTTTTCCATTCCTAGTGCTACTAGGATGGAGTGATTATTAAATTAAATGCTTGATATATGAATTTTATTCATTTATCCAAGTAGTATTTGAGATTTACTTTGGCTTTTGGATATTGTTTGTGAAAAATTGTATTACATAGGGATGCGTTAACCTAGTGTAGTTAGACCATAGGGGGAATGGATACTGAGGTCTTCCCCAGAGTGTTAGTTATACTTTTAACTTTGTGAGACCATAAGGGGTATGGATGCGACTACTTCCATAGAGTGTCTATAGTTCCATGTTGTGAGACCAAATAAATAATTGGATTTTATGTTCTTACTCAGATAGTCTTTAGTTTACCATTACGAGACCACATGGAAAATTGATAGGGAGTGCATCCTTAGAGAGTCTTTGTCTATGTTGAACCATATGGGTTAGTCTATGAGAACTTCTCTGAGGGTTTCTTGGGAACGTTTTGTTCAACCAGATGGGTAAGACTGTGATAACTTTTCTAGAGGGTTTTTTTATGTTTGTTTGGTTGAATAATTTATAAATTTAAATGAACGTAGCTTGAACTGAAGGATTGGTTAGTTTTGAGTACTTCCTTATTTATTACTTCATGTTTCATATTTACTTATATATATATATATTCACTAAATGTTAGGAATATATATTTGGGTGTGAGCCTTCTGGGATTCATCTCACAACCTATTTGGGTCATGCTTTTAGGCCCAAACAGATTGTAATGTTGCAGGTATAGATAAGGGAAAGTTCCCTTCTACTTCAAGTATTTGACTCCTGTGGATATGGAAAGCATGGGACCAAGATTGGGCTTTCTATTCTATTGGAGTTGTTTAATATTTTACCTTTTTACATTGTTTTAGTACTATATTCCAACATTGTGAATTTTTTGGATGATTTCTTAGATACATGTAACATGCATCAGTATTTATATATATGCTATAGTTGTTTATTTTTTTCAGTCTTCTGTTGTTAACTTCTTTTATGGTATTACTGGTTTCTCTATAGTTATCTTTTTGTTTCAAATGTGTTACTCTGTCAATGAGGCCATAGTTTCCCCACTATCACACCCAAGGAACTTGCTACTAGTCTACTGCCTCTGGTGTTTGGGAAAATGCACTTGAGGCCATGGGACCAACCGGGTATGGGGCACCTATGACGACACATAGAATTGGGATATTACTTTGTGTTATCAAAGGATTTCCTTTCTTCTTGAGTTAATATTTAGATCCTACATATAGAAATTGGAAAGAATAAGTAGTTGGTAATAAGTTTTTCCTGGGAGTAGCTAACCCCTCTATAGGGAAAATCTAATTTACCTCGATTATTTCAATTTTCTGGTTTTGAAAATATTATAGTTGAATTGATTTTAGCATTTGGTGGTTCACATGTTTGGTGTTTTTATCATTGATTTTATTGAGGTTCTATTTCTATTTCAACTTAATTAGTTGATGGTATTCTATCTCATGCATCATATAGAGATTTTCTAGAGATCACATGTCATGTATTTTTGTCATGCCATTTAGGATGTATTACCGATTTCATGTTGTCGTGATAGATGTTCTTTTTGATATGCCCACTTTTTTAATAGATTCCTTGATAAAATACCTACAATCTGATAGGTTATTGTTGATATCAAAATAATCTTTTAGATGAGCACTAAACTTTGGTCCATGAGGTGTTATGGGCCCTCATGGATCGGAATTTAGTGGATCATGTGATTGATTTCACTATTATACTATGATATGCATGAATAATATTACAATCTTTTATTCGTGGGAAGTATGGGCCTCTATGGATCATAATATGGAACTTTAAATTTTTTTTCAGTGTTTTATGGGTTTTTAGAGTATTTTCTAAGGCTTACTATCTAGAAAAACCCAGAATACACAATGTGTAATGATGATTACACACCATGTATCCTTTTGTTCGAGAAGGAAAAAACATTTCTTAAGTACACATAGTGTACCATATATACACACCATGTAGTTCTTGACTGCGTGAATGAATGTATGGGCAGAGACACAGGGTTGGGTTTTGTTTGGGGGAAATTCCATGTACATGGATTACACTTCATGTTATAGTGACTATGTATTCAGCCATGTGACTAATGACACGAGTCGGTGAAATCCTTCTAATACACGCCATGTTTAGCATAAACACGCCATGTAGAGTCGATCGTGTCACTAACTGTGTGACTAACGACACATATGGTTATAACATAAGGGGTTCATTCCATGTCTAGGGAACACATTCCATGTATAGTTTCCCAGGGAGGAACCACGTGTTTAGCCATGTAGAGGAACTCAGAAAGGGGGAAATTGATTTAAGTACACGCTGTGTCTAAGGATGAACATACCGTGTCTAAGGGTGATACATGACCAGGTCTGTCAGCAGTACACGCCCATGTAAAGGCATAATGGAACACAACGTGTAGGGGTAATACACACCATGTATCCCTTTTTTGAAAAAAAACATGAATGTTTTATTTCTCCTGTTCCTTTCTTGCACTTCTATGTTTACGTTCTTGATAATACTGAACTAAGGTGTGAATTTGACCTTGTAGAGTCATGCCACTAATACGTCCTCTAGTTGTATGATAGATACATGGAAACAATAAGACACCAAACATGGTAGATCAGGGACAACTAGATGATCCGCCCGTCGTACATGTCTTGGCACAAGTCGTCATTCGGGATACAGGTACCGATTCACTGTTCCGAGAAGCCTTAATGTGGTTTATAAAGACCTTCAAGGGAGCACCACATCATTCCCTATCTATGAATTAGTTGACATGTGTTTTTCAGCAGAAACATCCTCTCACTATCTCAATGTATGGAGGATCTCAGGCTGTAAAGTCATAGTTTGAAGAAATACTGTCTATCTTCGAGTACCTGGAGTCATCTTCAGAGTGGAGGGTAAAACTCGCTATGTACATGCTTCGGGATTACCCTAGGAGATAGTGGGATGTGATATCATAGTCATGGCTTCAGTAGGGTATGGCTTGAGATGAGTTCTAGTGTGCCTTCTATGATAACATCTACCCAGAGACTTTGAGGGCCGACCGAGACCAAGAGTTCATGGGTTTAGAGAAGGGTACTCTTTCAGTCATGGAGTATTCTTCTCACTTCATAGATCTATAGTGCTTAACACCCATCCCAGTGGGTGATGAGTTGTTCATGAGGAGGAAGTTTGAGGATGGAATCAGGAATGACATCCGATTTTAGGTGAACATCTTTAGGTTGACTTCCATAACTTCTATAGTCAACCAGGCACTGATCACAGAACACAACCTGAGGTATTCTAGGGCAGTGAGAAAGAGTGACTCACCATTGGGATTTGGTATCCCTCTAAAAGACTGCAAGAAGCACCATATGGAGTCTACGCGCAGATATCTGAGTAGGAAAAATATATATTCAGGTAGCCAGATGGTATACTACCAATGCAGGGAAGAGAGGGAATACGGGGCCACATTTCCCGAGAGACCCAGTTGAGTGCCGATACTATGGTAAGATGGCCTATCTTCAGTATTTCTATCAAAATTTCTCACAACAATCCTGTAATAGGGGTTTTGTTCGACTCCTCATACCAGAGCAGGACCACCAGTCCCACATCAGTAAGGTAACTGGAGTTCGTTAAGCTTTTCAAGATGAGGTGGAGTTCATGGCCGCAGTGGTCAGACCCAAGGTTTTCTATAGCCACATGGTGGATCGGATCAGGGATCACATACATCTTTACAGGGTTGCGGTGTAGGTAATTCTTTTGTGATAGAGTAGACCCAGCTAGAGGAGTTCCTCAGATCCTCTACAGTTAGAGGTACGATTCTATTTTCCTCATTTTTAGCTTCTTCACTTTTCGATACAAGAGATTCCTATAGTTTCTTATTTTGTTTCTTTTTGGATAGCATTGGGCTCTATATCTTTACCAATTCTGATGTGTTAACACAAGACACTCTGTAGGGGAATAGAACGACTAGTGTACATCAGTTCAAAGAGTTACCTCTTAAGGTTGGTGTTTGTCACTTCTTATGGGACTTTTATGTATTAGAGATGATGGGCTATGATTTCATTCTCATATTTGACAGGTTTATTCCCTTCTAGTTTGTTATCAATTGCTATCATCATAGAGTGATTTTCATGTCACTAGAGGGTGAGATGTTTCTACATAAGGGCGAATGGGATGTACAATCAAGCAGAGCTGGACCTAAGCAGCATGGGTTGAGAGGAGTTACAACCCAAATTTGTATTCTGTATTTGGATGACTAGGGGGATTCATAGATAGACTTTCCTCCTGTGTCGGACCATTTTATGGATGTCTTTCTAGACGAATTTGGAGGGTTGACTCTGAAGTGAGAAGTAGATGTCTCTATTGATCCTGCGCCAGGAGAGACACCAGTGTCCATTACTCTTTATAGGAGGGCTACACCAGAGTTTCAGATGCTCAAGAAACTATTAGAGGAGTTACAAGAAATAGTTACATTTGAACCTGTACTTCTCTTTGGGATTTGCCTATCCTATTTGCGAAGAAGGAGGTCGGTACCCTAAGTCATTGTGTGGATTATTGGAAGTTGAACCAGTTGACAGTCAAGAAACGATATACCTTGCCTAGGATTGATGATATCATTCATCAGCTTCGAGGAGCCCGTGTGTTCTCTAAGATTTACTTGATATTCAATTATCATCAGTTTCATGTTAGACCATCAGATTTACCTCTTACAGCCTTCCAAAGGAGGTATGTTCTGTAAGAGTATGTGGTTATTCCATTCAGTCTGACAAACATGCCTATAGTTTTCATGGAACTAATGAACCGAGTGTTCCATAGATACATGGACTCCTTCATGGTGGTTTTCATGGACGATATCTTGTTATACTCTCACACTCGACACGACCATGCTACCCATCTTGAGATCGTTTTGAGTACACTAAGGGAGCATCTGTTATATGTTAAGCTCTCAAAATTCCACTTTGGGATGGACTAGATCCACTTCTTTGGTCATATTATCTCAGTGAAAAGAGTGATAGTAGACCAAGAGAAGGTAAAATTAGTAGTTTCCTAGGAACATCTGAATAAAATGTTTGAGGTACAGAGTTTTCTTGGGCTAGCTGGTTACTATAGACATTTCATACAGAACTTTTCACACATAGAAGCACCACTGATGGGCCTGACTAAGAATGGTGCGATGTACCTGTGGATAGATTCCTACGAATCAGTCTTTCAAGAGTTGAAATGGAAGTTGAATTCAGCAATGATACTAGTTTTTTTCGATCCATATAAGAGATATAATGTTTAATGTGATGCTTTAGGTATCGGGATAGGAGCGGTGCTTATATAGGGGGAATTAGTCATTGTGTACAGGTCTTGGCAGTTGAGGCCCCATGATAGAAATTACTCGACACGTGATCTTGAGTTGGTTGTAGTTTTTCATGTTTTATGATGTTGGATACATTATTTTCTAGGAGATCATTTTGTGGTTTTCCCCAACCACAAATGTCTCAAGTATATCTTCACTCATCGTGATATGTATATGAGACAACAAAGGTGGGTGGAGTAACTTTAGTCCATTGAATTTGAAATTTCCAACATGCATGGGAAAGGAAATGCAGTGGATGATGTGTTGAGTAGAAGGACTTAGATACAAGTAGTTTAGGAGGCCAGTAGTGAGTGATAAATTATGACTCTATTCTCTGAGATGCATTTGGCGGTGCACGATAGAGAGGGGTGTACACTCCTTTCATTTGTAGGTGTTACCACTTCTATATTTGATCAAGTATGAATATGGAATCTATCAGATACTGAAGGAATAGTTCTAAGGGAGATTGTTTCAGGACAGCACCCTATTCCTAGATGGACCATAGGCAAGGATGAGATATTTAATTTTCATGGGCATGTATGGGTGTCATCAGACATACGCGAGGAGATTATGTGAGATTTCCATTATTTAGTTTGGGTAGTTCATCATCATTTCGCCAATATGTATCGATATCTATACCATCAGTATTGGTGGCTAGGCATGAGGAGAGATGTTGCATTTTTTTTCATGAGATCTTCCACCTGTTAACAGGTGAAGGAGGATCATCAATGACAAATGCTCTTTTACAGTAGTTACCCATCCCCGAGTGGAAGTCAAATGATGTCGTGATGGACTTAGTAATAAGATTACCGAGGTTTCATAGAGGTAACTATATAGATTGGATTGTCATTGAATGTCTCACAAAAGTTTCACACTTCTTACTGATCAAGAAGACCTTGTGTGTAGATGATCTGGGAAGGTTGCATGTCTAGGAGATTGTATTTTTACACAAGGTTCTGCACTCCATCATTTCGAACAGGGATGCCCATTTTACTTATCAGGCCTGGTAGGGACTATAGAGGGCTTTGGGTACAAATGTACTTCTATGTACTGCTTACCACCCGCAGACAGATGGCCAGTCCGAGCATATGATTCAGGTGCTGGAGGACATGCTTTGAGCATGCATCAAAGATTTTGGAGGTTCTTGGTAAAAGAACATACCTCGGGAGAATTTTTATTACAATAATATTTTTCGGGTGACTATTCAGAGGGGATCTTATGAGGCTTTATACAATAGGATATGATGATCACACCTATGTTAGCTGGAAGTAGGAGAGGCAGCTATGTTGTGACCTCGTCTTGTCTAGGAGACCATAGAGAAGGTGGAGTTTATTTGGAAGATGATGGATAATGTTATGTCATGGTAGAAGTCTTATGATGATAGATGGGAATGAACTCTATAGTTTGAGGTTGGAGATTAGGTTTTCCTATGTGCCAAATCTAGGTTGGGACACATGAGGATTAGGAGGCAGGGAATGCTTTCACCAAGATACGTTGGTCCATTTGTGGTTCTAGAGGTACTCAGGACAATTACCTATCATTTGCAGTTACCTGAAAGGTACTGGTCCATGCACAATGTCTTCCATATTTCTTAACTATGACGTTACTTCTCAGGCCCTTCTCATGTTTTCCAACCCAAGAAGGCTGATTTAGAGGTGGACGAATCATTTGAGGAGAATCCTATCTAGATTTTTTATCAAATTGAAATGGTTATCCATGATACGTTTCTCCCTCTGGTACCAGTCTTGTGGCAGAATAAGAGAGTACATAACGGGACATGGGAGAGGGAAATCGATGTACTATTGCAATGGTCAAAGATGTTTGAGGATTTTTCTTTGCCTCATTCTTAGGGAAATCCAAGAATGATTTTTTTTTTGGGTGGGGGAGAGTTCGTAAGAACCTGGATCTTTTTATTCAGGTATGGATCTTTATTTATGGGTGATTTTGTAAAAAATATGAGTTTCTAGAAATTATAGGAGTACACACCATGTACATAGGTGTACATGACATGTACATAATAATATACACCGTGAACCAGGTTTTTGTGGGTAGTTGTGCACTGGTCATGTAAAGACTGAGTACATGGCTGTGTGGGGTGACCTAGAGACCACCTAAAGTGGGGCCCTAGAAATGCATATACACTCCATGTATTTTTAAATATAAAACCATTTATTTTTTTAATTGATAAATCAGACTGGGGCCTTGTCTAATTGACAGATCCTCTTTCTAGCATCGTCTCATCTAGAAGTAACCAAATATTTCTGATTCTTCTCAAAGCCCATGATTGATTGTCTGTGATCCTAATCGAGCACCGTCAAATGTGTTGGAATTGCATAGGTGATTTATTCCGTATTCTAGAAACTCTTATCTTCATTTCTTCTCTTTTATTAGATATCCTTGGTTGAGTGTTCTTGATGTTTTTGTATATATAATGCATTCTAGGTCGATTCAAAGGCTGTGGTTCAACTATATCGATCTTACAACGTCAATGTAGGTATTGTTTGCCATTCTGTAGATGTATTTGAGTTATATGTTCAAAATAATTCTCAATACCCTAGTTTAGGATATTTTGTGTTAAAATAATTTAACCCTATTGATTTCTACTATGATTTTATTGCTTGAGTATGGGTGTTTTATTATGAATAGGGTTTATTACAATGCTATGGATGTGTTTTACCATATTTTTTTTGATATTGTCCATTGGGTCTAGAATTTCCAATTAGGATCTTCCTCATTCCATGCCAAGGGAAGTTACGATGGAGTGATTATTACATGACTTGATTGATATATGCATTTTATTTGTTTATCCAAGTAGTATTTGAGATTTTCTTTGGCTGATGGATATCATTTGTGCATGATTGTATTACACAGGGTTTTGATAACCTGGTGTAGTTAGACAATTGGGGGAATAGATTCTAAGGGCTTCCCTAGAGTGTCTGTTATACTTTTCACATTACGAGACCATAGAGGGGATGTAATTTAGTGCTCCCTTGGAGTGTATGTAGCTCCACGTTGCGAAACCACAGGTGGAGTTGGACATTGAGTGATTCCTCATAGAATAGGTGGTTTACCATTATGAGACCACAAGGGGGAATTGACAATGAGTGCTTTATCAGAGAGTCTTTTTCTAAGATAAACCATAGGGCTTAGTCTGTGATAACTTCCCATAGGGTTTCTTGTGAATGTTTGGTTGAACCTAAGGGGTTAGTCTATGAGAACATTCCTAGAGGTTTTGTTGTGTTTTATTGGTTTAATAATTTATAAATGTAAATGAACAAAGATAGAACTATAGGATTGGTATCTTTTGAGTACTTTCTTGTTTATTATTTCATTTTTCATATTTTCTTATATATATATATATATTCATGTAATTTTAGGCACATATCTTTGGGTAGTTTCCTACTGGGATTCACCTGACAACCTATTTAGGTCATTCTTTTCGACCCAAATAGATTATAATGTTGTAGGTATAAATAAGGGAAGGTTCCCTTCTACTTTAGGTACTTGAATGTTATGGATTTGGAGAGCATGAGACCAAGCTGAGGATTGTGATGCTGTTGGAGTTGTTTACTTTTTTTCCCTTTGTACTTTGGTTTAGTACTGTTTTCCATCATTGTGACTTGTTTGGTTAATTTCCTAGATACATGTGACATACATCATTATTTATATACATGTTGCAGTTGTTTATTTATTTTTAGCCTTCCTATGTTAACTTATTGTATATTATTACTTCTTTTCTATTGTTATCTATTTGTTTCTGTTATGTTACTTTTTCAATGAGGGCATAGTTTCCCCACGATCACACCCAAGGCCCTCATTGCTAGTCAGCAGCCACTGGCGTTCGGGGAAATGCGCTTGAGGCCATATGACCAACTAGGTATGGGGAACCTCTGGATGACACCTAAACCTAGGGAAATACACTTAATAAAACCTTAAATATGTCCAAATCCCAATATCTAATATTAAATAACACTATAATACCTTATAGTTTCTTCATTTTAGGTTTTGTTAACCCATTATTACATCACTACATAGCTTTTTTCACATATTTTTGTAACTATATGATAAATATTACCGATAAATAATTTAATGGGTATCATCTATAATGAAATATTGTTTGAATAATTTTTTGGTCAAATATAATATTCTTTCTATTTAAATCTTTGAAAATTTATTCAAACATCTTTACCAATAAGAAATGTTATGATGTTAATAAATTTTTGTTTTCTAGTTATATTTATTTTTATGTTCATCATTATATACTTGGAACCATTCAATTAAAACTATTTTTAAGGAATTTTGGTATAAAAAGATAATATTACTCCTTCTATTAAGATATTTATTTACCAACATAACCTAAAATAATTTAGGCTATTAGGTGAAATTAACATTAAATTGACTGATATGATAATGTTTTTATCATTTAAACATTAATAACTTCAAACATACTCCCACTTACCCATTAAAAAATATATTTTATTCAAACTATAATTCTAAAACACAAATTTTTTTTATGTTGGGAAACAATACCTTTCCTTTAGTAGTAATATTTGATAAATAAAAAATTAATAACCATATATTATATGATATTATAATTGTTTTTAATAATCTTATGAAATGTATAGTTTTTTTCTAAAATATTCTTTGAATGAGACGACATCATATCACTCATATCTTAAAAAATAAATTCGTCAAAACACTTTTTTTTGAATGAAATAATTTTAAAATTATATTCAATAAAATAATATTATACAATCTAATGAATCAATGAACATCTAAATTAAAACTATAGTCAAATATTTTTTTATAAAAAATCATTGGTTAGAATAACTTCACTTATTATATAACTAAAAATAATATGAAAATACACAATCCTTTTTTACAAAAATTTTGGCATGATGTATTCATTTTTAATTAAAATAGCCATAATAGAAACCTATTCCACTTTTTTGGAATTAAAACTACAATATTCATCAATCTATTACATAATTTTGAACTCAGGTATATTTATAACATTTGTAAAATATGTATATTTTGTCACAGTGCGTTCGATATTAATTAATTTATTGCTATATCACTAATAACTAATATGAATTTTTCATATAATTTCAAAAACCCCTTGATGTACTGAGGATAATTCCATTCAATGAAATCTATACCATTTTCATGAATCCTAAGGGTAAGAACATATGGGTTTTTTTAGTTTTTCATAAAAACTAAACCAAGGTGTAGTTTATAGTTTGGGTTTTATACAAAAAAACCAAACCATTTAATAGCTGTTTGTTTTGAATAAATGTTTTTATAAACCTTTAATATTTATTTTGGTTTGGATCAGATTAGTATTAAAATGTTTTTTTATGAAAACATCCCAAATATCTATTTTGGATATTTTATAATTATTGGATGATAATTTTAATAGAATTTAATAATAATAATTCACATAGTGAAATAGTATTATCTTTGACTATCAATCAATATAATACGTTTTTCTTTAATAGTGAATATAAATAATATCTGAAAGAGTTTTTTTTGATTTGGGAATATATTAATGGGATATGTTTAGATTAAAAAATAAAATTATATTTGTTTTAATGAGAATTTTTTTCTTTAGAGGGTACAATTTTGTTTGGCACTTGAAACAAATTACATACTATAAGGTTCTATTCTATCCTAAAAATAAACCAAAAACAAAAAACACTATTCTAGTTTGGTTTATTTCCCTTTATAATTAGATTTAGTTTAGTTAATTTTTTGACCAACCCTACTAATAATTAATTTATATATTAATAACCGAGGATGATAGTTGGTCCATCTAATCTTTATTTTAATGCATAAAAGTTTACCCTTATGTACTTTTCATCATAGTACTAGATCCTAGAAATCCCACATCTATATCATCTATCCTAAAAACTACGTAAATATAATGTAATATTTTAATAAAATCATTCATATATTTATATCTTTAAAAAATATAATCATAGATCTAATTCCATTGCCAGATAAAGCCCTAAATTTAACCCCAACCTATCCAAATAAACAGTATAGAAAATAATATTGAGCATATGTGCAGGGATTGGTATTAGATTAGTATTATTACATTTATTTAATGCCTTTTAAACCTTAATTTAGTTTTTATATGCATCTAATAAGAATCTATATGTGGGCATGGGTATCGGCATGCAAGGGGTTGTATGGAAAGGCAGGTGCTGGTGCCATTGGGATGCACCATTGTATTCTGGGGTGCATGCATGGGCTAGTGGGTTGATGAATTTGTCAAATAATGTTTGAAAAAATATTACCCATTTAAAAGTATTTATAAAATTTTGTAATGTTTTAAAAGTTTTACAATATTTACAAGCATTGGAAAATAATAAGAGATTTATTGATATCTTGTTTACCTACCTTTTTACAAAACATTGGTAAAAAATTTAGAAATGTTTATCAGAAAGAATAATTTAAAATAGATAAACTAATAAATATTTTTTTTATTATATTTGTAATTTATTTGTGTATATATATAAATAAATTGTTTCCATAAAATTCATAGATTAAAAATATGATATTTGACTTTTAAAAATATATTATAAAAAAATTGTTTAAAAACAATTTTTGTAGCTTTTAATAATGACATAAATATTATATATGGTCACTTAATTATTAATTTCATGTCATTAAATTATTTTACTAATAATTCATTGAATTTTATGAAAACACTTTATTAATGCGATTATTCAATAATAATAAATTTAACAACAACGAGTAAATGATAAAAATAGATTCTTTAGAATCAAATGTATTTTCCTATGTCAGGTAATATCCATTTTAGTTTTACAAAATAATTTTTTAAATTATGTTTCATTTAAAAATAATTAATTATATATGATTTTATATATTTTAATAAGTAATTATTTAGTTTATTTCATTATTTTGCGTATCACAAATAATATTGGACACACTAGATTTTCTTAATGGGAAATACAAAATAGAATCCTATGATATGATATAAAGGTTTTCTTATTGAGATTATAGAAATGAGAAGCCTGATTGCTAATGATAAACCTAGGTTAACGAAACTAGCTAAAATTCTATGATCTCACAAGATCTATAACCTCCCAAGAGTCTTCATTTTCAGTTGCCTTAACTTCCACCCATTTAGATATATAATGAAAATCCAACATGATATACATGAATAAAAATGAATTTAACAAGGGACCCATGAATTCAATAAACTATGCACAACATATCTTATATGAAAACATGGGTTATTGGGCCATTTCATTTCACCTTGATATGTTTCATGAGAAGTTATATCATGTACATGGCCTATAAAAATGGGGGGAATATCTAAATAATAATAGCTAATAAAGTCTTGAGTCAAGTAATATTCTAGATATACGTTGAGGTCTAAAGTGTTCCCACATGATAGAGTATGTTAAAAACTCAAAATATATGTGTACTCATGGTCTTGGACACACTAAAAAACAATACTATCATTAAAAATACACCATAAGTATGAGTTACTTGAAATATACCACCACATTTCATTGTTAAACCTATCTGATTGCAAAGTGATAAAATTAGTAGAGACCCTAGATTCCACCAAAAAAATCACAATATTTAAGTATATAGGGGTGAAGAATACAGTTTCACAAATTTTCTCTTCAGGGAAGAAATCTCTAATGGGAAGGGGTGGGTAAACATGGTGGTCCAATTATGGGTAAATCCTCCTAAAGTAGTTACATATCACATTTTCCACTCCTCTATTTCATTGAATCTCTAGGTAAAAATCCTAGGTGAGTATAATACACCATATGTGTTGGGATTTATCCCATAGAGTCTTAAGAAGATACTAAATGAAAATGTGATTAGAAAACACAATGACTTTTGACCCATATAAATATGAACAGAATTTGTCCAAGAAAAGAAAAATAAAAAGAATATTTCTAGTTTCCATATAGTGTTCCTATATAGGGCCTTGGGTACATAATGTATATTAATGACATTAATATCCCTTTAAACCTATCTTGATAAAACATTTTCAACCAAAAAGCTAGATGGATCACACATAAGTTCAAAGGGGAGACTCCACCAAGGTGGTTGGATTATGAGATGAGACGTGAGACACATTTTTTGTGAATTAACTGAATACTCAAAATATATATCAGAAACAAACATAGAATACCTTTTTAAATTACCAATATAAGGAAAGTGAGATCTTTTAAATGTATTTAATAATTTTTTTAAAAAAATAAATCTTTTCCCAAGAAATACCACAACCCATGAACACTCATTGGATATATAAGGGATGTAATTATTTCAATTTTTGATTTATCAACATGAATTCCTTCACTGGAAATTACATTCCTAACAACAATCCCCTATACCACTATAAAATTTAATTTCTCATAATATAATATTATATATTTATCAATGCAATGATAAAGGAAAAAACAAAGGTGTACCAAACAATCATCAAAGGAATGGCCATAAACTATAAAATCATCAATAGAAACTACCATTAAATTGGCAATGTACTCAAAAAATTTACTCAATATAAAATTTTGATAATTATTAAGAAAAACAGACAATGAAATCATTTTAAATTAGGAAATATTTTTTTAGGTAAATATTTTCATTTCTTGATTCACAGGGGCTATATAGAATTTAAAATAACATGAACAGACATCAAGGAAACTATAATGGGACATACCAAACTATAGTTCTAATATAATTTTTTAATAAAAAGTAATTTAAATTATTCCTTGAAAATGGATTGATTGAAAAATGGTAGTCAACATAGACTCATCCAGGATTTTTTACATTTCTTAAAACCAATTCATTCCTTTCATATGATAATAATGTTATTCCAGTTTTCTTAGACACAATTTTCACGGGGTTAACCTATTTCTTATCATATATCGGATAGATGATCCTAATAGTAATTAATATACTCACCACTATTTTTACCACTTCATAGTTGGTGGGATTTAATCAATGTTGATATTTACATATAAATTTAGCCTCATCCTTTAAAATTATGTGGTGCATTCAAATAAATGGGCTAATCCTGGTAATATCAGCTAATGTTCAACCTCACACCTTTATGAACTCTCCAAAAAGTTCTATAAATTTTAATTCCTTATATTTTGAGAGGTTTTTAACAATATTGGAAGGAAATTAGTCTATAAACTCAAGATTAGGGAGCAGTTTTTACTCTAACACCACAGTTTTTTTATTAAGTTAAGAGATTTAGATGGAGAGTTCAATGAAATTTTTTTATCTACTCAAGTTTAATCTCAATGAAAATAAATTAAATTGAAATGATAATTTCCAAATCATTTATGGTCATAGGTACCTTATAGTCAACACACTCATTAATTAAAATTGAAAATAAACACTTTTCCTTACCCATAAAACAATTAATACATGATCTCAAATCCAATTGTGTTTGAGAGTAAAGAAAAGTAAGAATGTGGTTTAAGAGAATAATGTAGTGAGTGTGTGTCCTTAGAGTGAAATTCCATAAAATATATATGATGATTGGAATGATCCTTAACTAGTGGTTTTATTTTAGCATGAACGTTGAATCATGCTTTCTCCCTAAAAATCCATTGACAATGTTCAATTATGAACATTGATGACTATATTCACCTTTTTAGAAAATAGACTTTTTGTATGAGAGGATCATGTCCTTGGATTTCGGTACATTCCATATTAATAACATAGAAGTATGTATAAAATGTGTGATTCATCACTCACATGAGGACATACTCAATCACTCTAATAAGGTGTGTTGTACTTCTGTTGGAAGGATAAACCATGATTTCAATTAGTTGAAGCTCTCTAACCAGCATACAAGTCTACATAGTGTGAAGTATCATATTAACTAAATCTCAAAAATTGTTTATTTCAATAGAATGAAATGTTTCCAAAATGGAATAAATAATCATAAATATTCTGGGATCCTTGAATTTATTTTAAAATAATGGTTCTATCAAGGACGAGATATTATATCCAGGTCTAACCCTTTCATTCCCCTTTAGTCATCACATATGGGTTCGAAGATCATTTTGAAATTTGGCATCATAAAGAATTTATTTTATTATACCCAAAAGATGAATGTTACATTTTACCTTTTTTAAATATATCCTTGAAGTATTTATTAATTTATTTATCAAAAATATTTCTTATATTGATAATGTAATTGGGGTAAATGAAGAGGAATTGATTCATTAGGGGAATCCTTAATGATTTTTTTTTAAATTTTTTGTTTTTTTATCATCACATGAATATTTTTATTATTAGGAAATATATGTTACAAGAGGAGGACAAACATGTGGTGTTGTATAATTATAAGAAGAATGTTATTCTCCACTATAATTTGAAATGAAAAATCCATTACATTGTCTTTGGAATTTAATATTTTATGGGAAGGTAGTTTTATATAATCTTGTATATTTACCTCACTAATGGAGTTTTTAATTTTGACCACTTAAGTTCCAAATCATGATGCTGATTGGGTGGTATAATGGAACTGGAGGTTCTAGGAATCCATTTTATTAACCACGTCCTTAAGACATATTTTTTAGTTGGTTGGAATAGTAGGGTTACTTCAGGAAGGTGAACGATGATATAGGTCTAAACCTTGGACCTATTTATACCATTTTTGTTTGGGATATCTTTAGTTTCCTTCTTATCAGTAATATGGTTGTGATTTCTACCAAGGGTGGGGATTTTTTGATTACTCTTTCATGTAGAGAGTTTCTTGCTAAAATGGACACCCATTAAATATTTCTTTATATGAAATGGATGAATCCTAAGGTTGGGGTCATTGATCATCAAAATGGATGTTATCAACAAAAATACGACAATGTAATGGGAAGTATGGATATTTTGGAATACCTTGATCCTAAGCTAATTGTATTAAAAGTGTATGAATTTAATCCATTTTATTATACAAACATTGTTTTGTGTTAGAATGGTTTACTTCATGGACTCCTCACATGGATTTTATTTCCCATTTACCAAATTATTGATAATTTTGAGTGATATTTTCTATCAAGTCATGAGAAGTGGTATGGGTTTTTTCACCAAAGAACCACCATCTATGTAATCAAACATTCCATGATCTATAAGAATAATTATCTCAGATAAGTATTGAATTAAGAATATTTCACTAACTTTTTTGTAAGAGAAACTAGAGGAAAATAATTAAAATATTTCCAAGTATTAATAAAGGGTCACACCCTATGATTTCATAAATCTATAGATTCATTTTCTGAAAGATTATTTCAATAGGTTCAGAAGAACTTCTCCAAGAATGTTTATTAACTTCCTTCCAAACACTAATTATGGTAGGTGAATAATATATCCGTTTTTGGATATACTACCAAGGCATACCATGGAATATTGGAAGGACATCTATTATCCTGGATCATAGATCAAAGTTGGTCATTTTATCAGGGAATTAGATGTATATAGGTCGGTACTTCATATAAGGGGTGGTAAATTATTTTAAGGTCTTATTATTTATAACAATTTAATTATGGTTTTCTTCAATCTTATAATGCATTGAGACCTATATGGGTTCCCTAATAAGTTCCTTGATATTACTTTATTTCCCTACTCTTGAAGATAAAATGTTCCAGAATATATTTTTTTTATTTTTATGGTCATGTTTAAGTAATATTTTTATTACAAATATTATAATGGAACAATGGTGTCATGTTTTATTTTTTTTCACCTTTATTTTTATTAATTTAAATATAGTGTGTATTTAAATAGGCTTAAAAATATTATATTAAAAATATATATATAATTTAAAAAGTATAAGTGATAGAGAGAGATTTAAGTATTCAAAAAATATCAAAATGAGAGGGGGAGGAGACGTTGAAGGGAAATAAAGTAATGGAAAATAAAATATAAATATAAAAAAAAAATAAAAAAAATCTGGGATCCCTAACAATAATTCCAAAATCTGATTGTGTTTCCAATCCCATAAAATTACTTGATTGATTTTATTAGAATATATGCAGTTTAACAGGAAGCCTAGGTCATCTCTTGAAAAAGAATCAGTTCCAAAAAATTAAAATAATATTTAATTACAGAAAAGGATATGGGGTGATTAATAAATAGTTATTTTTCGGAAAAATCATCAATTGAACCCAAATTAATATTTTAAGAGATATAAGATTGACTTGTGAGATAGAATTTGATTAACCTAGGGAAATACTTTGATACCCATCCTTCATCACTTCAAGATATATATCCTAAATATATTAATAGTTGATTTTTGATACATATAACCAAAATTATTCTAATATTAAAATAGGATACCCCATAGGGTTAGGTCTAAAACACAAAATGATTCATAGACTAATGACCATAATCAATTGATTTGTTTCGACTTAATAATTGAAACTCATCATGGTAACACACTAACAACTCCATGTGTTATATATTTTTGTTTATTTATCCAAGAAGAACTCATTAATATAAAATTAATATTATTAAATTTTATATTTTATATTTATTAAATGTTTTTTGTCAAAACACTGAATAATGATAAAGTTCGAGAAAAGAGTCGAACGAGCTCAAATCATCAAATGATCTTCCCTATTTAGTAATCCATGAAGATATATATTCCTTTGATTATTTTGTGATATTAAAAAATTAAAAAGGGAAGAAATTGAATAAAAATTATACTCAAACCAACAATTTACTAGATTAAAAAAATATTATATGTTAATGATTTTATAACATCAAGGTTCTCCCCTCGAGTGATCACAAGGAGTTTAAAACTCTATGGAATGTGAAGGAAGAAAAATATGAGAATATATACATCCCATGAAACCTATATTATTCTTATAGTTTAGAATACCTAATAAATTAGGGATATGAATCTTTTTATTATTATTTTTCATAATATAGACACAATATAAGTCAATGAACCTTAGGTTATAGGTGATCCATCCAATACATTTTTTCCCTTCACTAATTTTCTTTTTTAAAGGTTGAGCCTCACACTAGATTTTACTAGTTGACTGAATTATCCATAGAATAGTTTTTAAAAACTATTTTAAAATGTGATAATTTTAGTTATCTATCTAATGAACATATAACCAATCCATTTTAGTGTCTACATCCCATGATATATAGAAAATACAGAAGGTGGGTCCAATCTTCCACACCCAAATTTTCTTCACATTGTAGGCCCCCAATATCCCTCTTATGTATGGATTTATCAATGTGTATACATAAAATAAATTTTATCCCAATTAATTATTTATCAAGAAAAGAAATTAATTTTTATTTTATAATTAGTGTTGGAATTGAAATCATAAACATACACACATATTGTCTGTTTTTATAACAAAATAATTTTTACATTCTAAATGTGTTTTTAACTAATGAAAAAATATATATATTAAGTAAAAAAAGAATTTAATATTTGGATATTAAAACCATAAATAAATAAAAAAAATAAAAACCCAATTCTATGGGTTAATATTATAATATATCATCGTGAAATTAGTTATCCATTTCCACCAAGCCTTACTCAAGATAATTAATGGGAACCCTATCTTAGTAAAACCTACATATTTAGATAATGAGTTTCTTAAAATATGTTTACTTTTTAAGGATTAAAAAAAATAATATTTTAAAGGATTTTCTATCCTCTTAACATTTTATCATATATATTCCCTTTACATATATGTATGATTTTAATGACGTAGTTTTGGAATCTTTTTTCATTCCACCACATGGACATGTTTGAACCATATTAACATGTAACTCCTTAAATAACCAATTTATTATTTTACTAACACAAATAAAAAAAATATTTAAACATTGCCAAATTCATCACATGAATATGGTATATGTAACCCTTTAATTTAAAAGTATACAATCATATGAATTCAAATTTTATTTGGGGTAAGTGTGGTGTGAAACATAAAAGGCCTCTATAGTGACCCGAATCAAGGCCGGACAACCCATAGTTTAGTACCCATGAAAATATCTAATACCAACATAAATATAAAAACTCATATGTATAAACTATAATCAAACCCTTAATTGAAGTCCATAAGTTTATAAAAAACCAATATTAAGGTTGGAGAAAACTATGAAAATTATCATATGTTGTAATAAATTTTTAAATGCATGTATGATAGTTTAAAGACTGCGTTTAACACATTAAACTAAAGTGTGAGTATTTTAATTAATAATATTAAAAATTTATATATATAAATATAATTTATTTCTAATATTAACTCCTTAATATTATCCTTTTTATGGTGTTTTCTTAAATATATGATATTTAATTAAAATATAAACATTTCATATTTCACATGAAAATAGCATATATAATGTAAAAATTTTACATAATCATAATATCATAAATATAGAACTATTTAAAACATGATCACATCAATTATAAAAATAAATTTTTATACGGTCCAAATAATACCTCAAATAAGGCCATTAATTTGAACATTTTAAATTAATAATTATGAATGATTCATAATTTAAATATAAAATATTTTATAAATTATAAAAAATTAATAAATTTGTATATAATTATTATATAATCCCTTTATATCAAAACTATAATCCATTCTATATAAATTAATGATATATATAATCCATTCCAATGAGGTGGTTCTTTAGTGGCACCACCCCCTACATGGTATCTAAGAGGTCAGGGGTTAAACCACTTAAAATCACACTTTTGATGGATTTTTATAGGTTATATACTAGAAATATGTCTGATAATCCAGTAGTGTTGACGTAATTGACCCAAACATGCACTTCAGGATCAGTTTCAAAAAACATAAACATTTAATTTCTGGACTTGATATCAATAAATGTGACCTAATATTTGGAATTAAAAAACCTTCAAGATAAAAAAGGAAATATTGGACCACTTAACTTTCCAATTACGTTTTGGTTTTTGTGTTTTGAGAATTAGGAAAAAAATAACAAAGTGGGTTCATGGAAGACTTGTTCATAAAGATCAACATCATCTCCCACTAAACCCAAATTTTCATACTCCCTGTTAAGTATTCAAATTCTCCCATAAAATTCCCCACATATAAAACCATTATAAAAATAAAAATTTATCGTCATTATTCATATCCTTGGAAAATGAAACATATGGAAGGGTGATCTCATATTGTTAGTAAGGGTATGCATGGGAGATATCAATCGATAAACATATAAAAGCATGAAGAAATGTATAGGAATGAAATCATGACCATAACTTACAAATTTCATACCCAATATGAAAAATATCATAAACCTGAGGTATGAAATAAAATATTAATATTTAAAAATACAGGAATCATAGGAATGAGAATTTATCATAACTCAATCATGAACTATATTCTAAATAGCCCAAACATTTGAGTCTTAATGTTGATACCTTCTCTAGATTTGTGGATGGTGTTAATAATTATCAACTCATTTCTATCACCTTACATGTTGTTACAAGTTAGAATGAAAAAAAGATACTCAATCTAATAATAGGGAATCCAACCAAGATTGAAATGATCTAGTATGGAAAATTAAGTATGACTACCTTACTCACATTCTTAAAAAGGAAAAAAACCAATTGTCGACCTGGATAAATTCATTACTTCACACCCCAAAAAGGCCTAAAACATTATAAAATACTTCTTGTTGGACAATTCAATCATCACTAAATCCTTAGGTATTTAATTAGATAAACATTCTATCTCTCTTCATCCATATTTTGGTTAGGATCCCTCTTTATCCACAGATGATGATGATTACTCCTCCTCAAATGAAAAGGAGTCGGAGGATGCCATTAATATTAGGAATTGAAAAAGTGTAATTAAAAATGGTTATAAGGGTGAGTTTTACCCTTGTGTTATGGATCAATAGTGGAGGTCCCATATAAGGTATCTTAACCATGAGATAAATCAGGACGTTTATCTATGTATCAGAGAGAGGTTGTTTAATAGGGTGGAATTTAAACATTATAGAAACCTTGATGCTGACTTATTACAACTTCTTTGGGAATAACTATTTTTGGAAAGAAAAAATTATTTGTTTCCATGATGGTATTTTGGTCCACCTATCCCATCTTGTATTACACATCACACTGCTTGGTTGTCTAGCTAGAATGTTTTGAGTTGTTATTATCTTGCTAATTCGAGTTCTATTTTTTCATGCTGAGTGATTATGTCATGGAGAATTTTTGGTATCTTCTCTATATTGAGGCCTTTTTATGGGAATTTATTTATTTCTTTTGATTATTTAGTATTTTTTTTATCTATATATCGATGAATTAAAATTGGTTGGTGTTTCATGGACGTCCCTTTGGATTACTGATATGATCATCAGTGTATTTTTGGTGCTGTGGAAAAGGGATCTGAAAGTATTAGGTGATTATCACACTATCTCCTTTTAATATACTTATGACAATCTTCTCATTCATGTTTATGATGATTTTTTGGAGCTATTTATAATGGTTATGGATTTGTGCATTGGGATTATTCTACGTTTGGAGTTAGTTTAGAACCTTATTTTTCAACTGTTTTCAATACATGATTTCATTATACAGTTTTGAATTTTGGATATACGAATTTTTATGTTCATAGAGGATGGAAAGAATTGGTGTTTTCATGGAACAAATTCTTATCAGCTAGTTTATGTAAGTGAAGTTAATTTAGTGGATTTAGAAAGATCATTTAGATGTGGGACTATTAACAATTGAGAATATGATGGAATGTATGTTTCTCCCCTCTTTTAATGTCTAGTTGGTGTAAGTTCATTACACCTCCTGTATACAATAATATTTACATTTTAATTAATAAATATTTGTGGGGTATATGAGTTGGGCCACCAACTCATATGTTAGATCATTTTAGATCATTCGTGAACCAAACGTTCTTGTTATAGATGTGGGTTGCGTCATTGTATGTATTGAAATCATTTAATAGGTAAATGTTAAATATAAAAACTATAATATTAGGTTTAAAAACCTATTTCCCATTATAGATCAAGAAAATTTACTTGTTTCTTTAAAAATATCAAGTATATAAACCTATTTCCCATAACAGATTAATAACATAACTTGTTTCTGATAAGAGATAAATATCATGAACATGTTTCCCATAACAAATCATTCGCATCAAATTGTTTCCCATAATTGATAAAACACATCGATTTTTTTCCATAACTATATCCTGAGATATAATACATTACCCAATGCATTGAACGGGTATATAGTTCCAAAAAATCAAATAATTAAAACAATATTTATGTTTTACATGGGATATTTTAACCCAAGAATATAAATAGGTCTCATAACTATTTCATCACAGTATAACCCTTGTAAAATAAATGGGTTTCATAAAAATTTCACATTTTCACTGGAAACATAAACTACATAGAGAAATGATATGTATGATATCCTTAGATAATATCCCCATCAAAGTATATATATAGCATCAAATTGTTTTCATCTTGGATGAAAATTTTTGTGGAAGATCGCTTGGAAATATTCTTGAGGAAAATAATTTTCCTTTTTAAAATCACTTCTCTATTTAAAAATATGTGCATTTATAGAAGAAAATGTTTTTATTAAAAATAAACTAATAAAAATTTATTGAAATATTTATTTAAATGAGGCATAATTATGGAGGGGAAATCTTATTATTTTATATAAGTTAAAAAACATTCATTCTATATTTTTTTAGAATAATCCCAAAGCACCTCGAGAAAATAGATTCATTGTAGATATTTTTTATAGAATGTTAAACATTGTTTAAATTAGTTTTAAACAACATATAATTGTTAAAAATTTATTTTATTTTAAAAATAGTCATATAAGAGACATATTACTCAGTAGATACTTCAACATAAAAATCATGAATAATGATGATATTGTGAAATAAACCATTTTCACTTTAGTAAATTATGAATCATAATAAACCCGAAAGAAAAAAAAATCATATAAATATATATATCACATAACATTAATGAGAATAAATTTAAAATATATTCATGGGAATTATATACACCAAACAAAATAAACAAGTAGCATCGAAATCATGTGTCCCAAAAAAAATAAACATGAGATGAAAATCGCTTACCTTGAGTTTGATCTATCGCACACATTCAATATATTCCTAAATAACATACATAAGGTAATTTATACATTATTAATAAAATTTTTAATCATTAATTTTTTTTATATCTCTTATTTCTATGTTATTTATAGTTAACTAATCGGTTAAGTTCACTTCAAATGCTTTGATGATATTTCGTACCTAAGTACAAAATAACTTCGGTATGGTAACTATGGTCAAAGAGAAAAATATTTTATAAAATCAATTTTAATATCAATTAAATATTTAATTTTTTAAAAAAATCAATTATACATTTAAATATAACCATTAAATATAGTTATGAAAAATGAACTATGTTATAATCATGGAGACAATAGGCTGTATATACCCATGAGTAACGTTTCCAGTTTTAATGATCATTATAGAAAGAAGATAAGTATTATTTAATCATTAAAGAATGATCCCAATATAAAATATATCATATTACTTCTTTAAATATACTTATATATATATATATCATCCATGTGATGTGGATATTTAATATGAATCTCATCACATCATGGATGTGAAAGTCTACACGTACATATAAACGGCATTATAATTTTTTTTGTATGGAATGGTAAGGTGGAAAATGAAATATTATATTTTTGTAATGATAAATATTTCACGATATATAAACATTAATTCCCTCATTATAACATATCATGAGAGATGGTTATGGAAAAAAAATTACTTCGGTTCACAGGGCGTTAGTCCTCCGTATACACGAATGATGAATTATTCTCCCATTTTATGGATGCTGGAGATGGATATATGTTTTTATATTAAACAAATTACATATAATTATATATATTATACTATTTTTATTATTTCAACTAGGTTTAAAAATTTTATTAAGATGTATAATAATAAATAATATTAAAACAAGTGCTTAAAAATTATAAAACTTCTTTGGAAAACCTTCTTTCATTAAAAACTTTAGAATTTTAAGGTTAATGTTATGTCTAAAATAAAGACTCTAGAATTAGATGGGGGATTATATAAAGGGATTTGGATAGTTATTTTTGGAAATAATAACTTTTTAAGTGTTATGTAATGAGAAGAAGATGTTCTTTTTTATAAGAGAGGGGAGCGTCACGAATGGATTTTTTTCAAAATATTAAATTAATATAAATTAATATTAATTTTAAAATTGATTAAAAGGTATTTATTTTGGGGAAAAATAATTATGGGTCGAAATAATCATATCTTATAAAAATTATACAATATTTTACTATATTTATACCATTATATTTTGGTTATATCCTCTATTTAACCCCTTTAACTCTAATTATGACAACATGATTTTTTTCTATTTAAGGGTCAATATATTAACTATAAAATAATAAAAAACCCATAAATGGATCATTATTTATATTTTCAATATTATACGCTTCATGTGGAAAAATTAATTTTTTTTTATAAATTTTATATCATTTAAAAAAAATATTATTTACTATAAAATATCTATAATGTCACATTCTAGAACTACTAATTACATTGACATTAATAAGAAACAAATAAAATTATATCCAAGTATTTTATTATATAAAAAAATTTAATGGTAATATATAAATTTTTTAATAAAAATTATTTATTTCAAACAACATTTATTTTAATATTTTTAATATCAATTATATGTTTTTTCTATTAAATTAAAAATTAATATGTCACCTTCATGCAATAATTTAATGTAATTATTTATTCACTAAATATTAAAAATAAATTACCATGATAAATATAAATATTTTATATTTCAAAATATTATCTATAGTCAACCATATCCACTGGATAATACCATATTAAAAATATTAATCTTATTGAAAATAGGACTGTGATATGTTTTGACATTTATTTAAATAAAAGGCTATAAAGATCATAATATCATCCAAGTAGTCCCAAAAAGGTCAAAAATTAGATCCTTCGATGAATATTTTGAGATATAATCCAACAATAATATTTAGGTAAGTGTTTTGGTCATTTTATGGTTATTCTCATTTTATTTGTAACCCTTAATTTTTTTTCCATAATAATATAATTTTTATTGATAAATGATATATAAAAAACCAGCTTGATACATGGATACCATGAGGCACACCTTGATCATGGGGGTTTATAAAAATTAATTCCAATAGAATCACCTATAATTATGTTCACACACTCAATAGGAAGGTATGCCAATGTTGGAAAAGGTTTGTAAATAGTAGTTCCAAGCATCCCTGGAGGTGAGATAGTCCATTTGTTGGTTCCCTAAGTGTCTTCTTTTTTGGATTTATACCTGATCATTGATGATTAATATTCATTTAAAATTGTGATATATTATTTTATAGGGATGGTGGATCTTCCCCTAGAGAGGTTAATGGGGAAATAGGGAGTCAGTCTTCACTACATCTACCTTGTTGTTATTTGATCTACAAAGATTCAAGCCTTGTATCATGTAATTAGCCTCTAAATAGAGTGAATAGAATGTGCTAAATAAAGATTATAAGGAATACATATTAAAACATTCATATCCCAGACCAGGCCTCCACCTCTCATGTCCACCATACTTTAGGAGTCATCCACATTAAGCTTAAGCCTACTTGTTGGAGGCCGCCAACACACCCAACATCCTTGAAAGTGACTGATAGTTCTTGCATTAATTTTATGGTTGTACATAAGCTATATTAGTGAAGGGGAATTATTCCCATGTTTTAATAGGATGGAAATATCCTCTAACACTACCTAGTCCTCATATAATGGGATTGATTCAAGCTCCTGGGGACATTCATAAGGGCTTTGTTCCGAGTATTCCATAAACACCAGCAACCAACCGGGAGAATAATGGTCCTCAACCTCATTTCATATATGTTATTCAGGGTGACTTGGAGCCATAATTTAACGGAATAATTACATGTGGGGGAATCCATTAACATTCTCACAAACAAACTTACTAAATTCCTAATGTCTATTTCTTAGTTTCATATGAAAAATTTCTGGAAGGTTTTTTATTCTATGGGTTTGAGGTTGCAAAAGAATTTTGAGGCAATTGGAATACTAATGAGATTGATAAGACCATCAGTGGGGAAATAATTATTTCACACCCACCATATTAGGAAGTTGTACATCACCTAGATCTCATTATACCGAAGGCGTCCTCCCCATGGATCAAAAAAGTAATTAGAGTTCATGGTTCTGTGGTATGCCCTGGTAGTGATGACCCGCAATGTATATCCTATAAATATACAGCATTTTGGTTTCATATTAAGGTTAATCAGATTAAAAATCTAATGATGTTCTTAACTGAGGACTGATCGGTTGAAACCAAGAGAGGAACTGGCTTGGAGAAAGGTTATGTTGGGTATTATGGAATCCTAGAAATACTTGTCTTTAACCCACCTCTTTATCTTCCAATAAGTAAGTATTACCTAAAAAAAGTTATCTACTATGTATATCACTGAATGTTCACAATGAGAATTTAGAGTTTTTTGCTGAAGAATTGAATCATTATCTCTGGGGAATGGAGAGGGATGAATATATATGTTAGTATTAAATGATGTCCAAAGGGATTATCCTTGAATGTGTTCCCAAGATATTCTTTCATGCTGGCTATTCATAAATTCCTTCACACATATAAGCTTAATGTCTCTATCACGGTAGGTTCTCACCATTTTTTTCAATGACGCTGAGTGATACCTCCCCTCCAAGTCGGTGTCTGATATTAAGGAGAACATGATGCCTCCAATCTTCTTAATTAATGAGTTTAGAACCATCAGGATAGAGAAGAGAAGCATTAGAATTGACAATATAACACAATTAACTAATGTATTCTTCCACAAAATGAGAGGAATATATTCTTCCAATTGTTTATGTGATTCATAGTTTTTAACCACATTTTTAAGTGATTAATATAAAGGATACCTGAGGAGTTTGGAGCTCCAAAGAACTCCATGGGAAAATTCCTTCTTTGAACTCCCGAGGTTGACTCAATTGAGTGATTTAGATGCTCTAATCAATGCCTTGAAATTAAAATTTTACTTTTATTAAAGTTGATACTTTTCTATCTCTATTACAATACTCTTAAAAGTTTTCATTAAGAACCTTAATTGATCTATTATTACTATTTGAAAAAAGAAGTATGTCATCTTCAAACATGATATGGGAAACCCCTTGGGAATGATACTTACATTTGTAATGGGAGGTAATACCATGCTCTTTGTTCTTTTTGATCATCCAATTGATAGTATCCTGGGATAAAATAATGATAGTTGGATATAAGGTAACCCCTTTTTAAGCCCCCAAACAGATTTAAAAAATCAACATCTCTTGAACAATAAAATGATTAAAAACAAGAAAGAACTAAAATACCTAAAAAAGGATGTCTGAATTCCATAGTAAGAATCAAATACTTGAAAGAAACTTAAAAATAAAGCCCCATTAAATTCATTCATAATCCTTATCCATGCTAATTTTGACGACAATGTTGGATCCATGACATTTATTATTATTATCAGAGATCATCTCTTGGAAAATACCTATAGATCCATGGATGGACCACTGTTGGATGAACCCATACTTCTCACTTGATATCCAAGACAACATGTGGGGGGAATATCTTTTGATGAGAACACTCTCTAGCACCTTGTTGGCAAAATTCCACATGCTAATTGGACTATATAGACTTATAGAAGAGGGATCATTCACCTCCAGAATGAGGAGTAGAGAGGTACCACATGCAACTCTGGGAGTATGGACCCTCTAAAAAGTATTGGATCATATAAATGATATCGAACGTAACAGTTTCCTAATAAGACACATAAAAAGATATTGGGAAGCTATCAAGAACGGGATATCTATTTAGATTAAGGGAAAATATAGCCTTCTTGATTTCCTCTTCTATTAGTATAGATCCAATGATATCATTATTAGAGACAGAGACCATGCAATGGATTTTATGAAAGATATCTACATGACCTTCTAGATACCCTTCATGTATTTTATGGTTAGAGTAAAAAAATAATTGAATAAATAAAAGATTTTTACATACCTCACACAATGCCAGTGTTGTTGATAAACATCCCATTATTCATTCGGATAATGGGTTAAGAGGTCCACCTTTTCTCTTTTATGCTTTCATGTGCAGTGTTTCTCTCTCCTTCTATCATCCATGTAACTTTGGATTGTTCATAGATCACACATTCCTATTCTAAAAGTATCGCACCTAAAATGTTTATTTTTTGAACCATATAATAGAATAGTTCTTTATTTTATGACTCTTCAAGGGAAGAAGCAATTTTATATTTCTCATATTTAAATAAGGAATGTCCATTCACATTGGGCTTCTATATCTTTAGACATTTGAGCAAGTAAACCTTTAAATTTCTGAATTTATTATGGAAACGTACTTAATTTTTTCCCTGTCCCATTTTTTCTATGATTCTCTAACTTCCTTTGAATAGCCCAAAATATTTTCCAACATTATGAGAAGAATAAGTGGCTGGTGTGGACCATGATACTGAGAAGAGATACCATGATTAGTTAATGGTTAGATAAATATCTAACAAGATGTGTCACCTTCACTAATGGAATGAAAGATATACCATGGATTTTCACCCTGAAATGATTGAGTTGACACCACATACAATTTTCTCCCTTATGGTTCTTACACCAAGTGTATTTATCACCTTCATTATTGAGGTACAAGAGTCCTATATGGTCCATTAAAGAGGAAAAATAATATATACTTTTCTACGCTATAATTTTCCACCGTTCTTCTCCGAGATGTCCAAACTCACATTAGAGTCTCCAAAAACAATACAAGCTTTATTCTCTAGGTTTAAGGACCCCAAGCCTTGTCAGATCATGTCTCTCATAGAGAAGTCACAATTTCCATATAAAAAAGTAATGAAAGCACAATAGATACTTTTTGTAAACTGTATTGTGATGTGTTTATCTGAAATGTACACCATCTCTATAATAATGTTGGGGTTCTAGAAGATCCAAATGTAATGATTATTTGGATGACCATGCATGTATTCATGTATTCTTATCCTCCGTGAAAACTCGTTAATTCAAGTGTATCATTGTTTGTGTTCTAGTACTTAAAAATGGATATGTTGTTATTACAAAATTCATTGGTTAAAAAATAGGTCTTTACGCATGCTCACAAGACACGAGCATTAAATATTGGGATGAAAATAATTGGGAGTTTGGTTTCCTCTAATTTACTCCAAAAAATAAGGTTTAGTCTAGATTGGAGAGGGAATGAGCTAAATCATTCCTCTTTTGAGATCTGGTTTGGACAAATAATGATGAAGGGGGACATTCATGGGAGAACCCCCTTGAAAATTAATTGTCTTTCAGTGCCTCTGGAGTAGAAAATATTTATTGGATAGATGAAGGGGAGACACACACTTGGGATCTTTGGAAGCCAAAAGGATTAGAGGAGAATGGGTCGAAGATGGAGCCAATTGAATTCATGTGGTAGCCTAATGACCTTGGGTGTCTTGTAATACCAAATAGGAAAAAATATGAGGATTGAAAATTACCATTTCAAGGGAGGTATGGGGAGATTCTAGGAGAATTTGGGAGGAGGAAAGCTGGAGGAGGCGAGTCCTCCATAAGATCAGGTCCATAAGTAAAATAATTCAGTCCTGGTTGTAGAGATTTATTTGGAAAGGAGGATCTGACCAGAACCAGACCATTTTAATACTGTTTTGTAAAACCTAAAGATGATTTAGATTCTGAACCCAAACTGACTCTATATTTCTTACAAGATATAGATGGGTGATCCTAAAGCTGATATACTACACAGAAGCACACTGAAAAATGGTATCCAAGGTTTTTCCACCATGAAAACAAGTCTTCTAAACTTATGAGAAGTCACTCCCAAAGAGGGATGAGAACATCTATATCGACTCAAATTTGTGTCGGTGAAGTTTCCAATAGTTTTAGGGATCAATCATCAATGAAAAGAAAGGATATAAGGGTTGTACATATATGCTGAAGGAATATCGAATTATGAAGGGGAAGAGGAAGCCCTAGAAGTTTGACCGATATAGCTTCCATAGGAGGGTCCCACCTCATGTTCACTTCCATAGACCATCTATAATGATGAGAATGCCTATTAGTACTAGAATGAGAATTCAAAGCCCATGACTAAAAAAAGTCCCCTTGGGAGAGAAAAAAAATTCTGGATGAGGTCAAAACCCCTTGTTGGTGAAGTGAATCCCTGCATAGCCACCATATACAAGAAAGTAGAAAGGGAAGTCTTCTCAAGTCCAAAAAGAGCCACCATCAACCACAAGAGAGGATGAAACTTCCACAAATGCCTTTGTAGGGAAGTCAAGCATAAGAGATACTTTAAGACAAGATGATTCGAACTCCACTAGGTATAAATAAGGGATGGTAGTGAATATGGAGGGAACATGGATAGGGGATGAAAGATAACATCAATGAGAGTGGGGTAGGGAGGTGAGACACTGATTAGAGAAGGATAGTATCACTTAGAAGGGGAATCAGGGTTTGGAGGGTGGTAAAGAGGGGAAGATATAGGTGTCTAGGAAGGTAAAATTGTATGTGTTGTAATTGAAAT
Organism: Viscum album; assembly: GCA_963277665.1. Classification (NCBI taxonomy): domain Eukaryota; kingdom Viridiplantae; phylum Streptophyta; class Magnoliopsida; order Santalales; family Viscaceae; genus Viscum; species Viscum album. Next base: position 506,986,242 of record OY728125.1, read on the forward strand.
AGATATTATAATTTGAATTTGTGGAGGGAAATTGATTCCATTCTTTGAGGATAAAACACCAACCATTTCAAAACCTTATTAATTAATTATTCAATTTACCCTTTTAAATGGGAATAAAAAGTACTAAGATTACTATTCATATAGTTAAACAATATAAGGGACATTTTTATTAAATTTCAAACAATTAATTACAAATATTTAATCCATTTTTAAAATTTCAATAAAAAAACATTCAAAATTTAATTTTAAGTTAAACTAGAAAAACACAATACAAACAGTTTTTTAGTAAAATTCCCTTTTAAAATATAATTTCTTTAATACTAAATCCATATATGAAATATATCTGAAAAAGTATAATTAGATTATTTGGAATATAAATGAACTAATTATTATTTAAAACTAATTAAAAACATAAATTTTTATTGTGAATACTTTGAAATAAAATAGACTTTTAAATAAAATTAGTATTTTTCACTATTCCTTGTAAAATCAACATTTTTAGAAAAAAAAATCATCCTAAGATAATTTTTACATGAAAAATTAAGAAAAATGATTTTTTTCAAATTATTTTTCTAAAAAAACATAAATTAATTATAATAATAATTTATAAAAGAAAATAAGAAAACCCATTTTTGAAGAAAATATACCTTTTTAAGAATAAAATGGAGTTACTAAAATTTAATTGATTATTTTATAGTGACATATAAATATATTTATATTGAGTAGTGACTTTATATTTATTTCATAAATCTGTTATTACTATTCATACCCTACAAATCGAGGGCTAGGTTATAACAATCACTTTTAAATAATAATATTTCATTGCTCGTTTAAGCTCATTGTTGCATATCATGTATGCTATTGAACATAGTACCTCCATTTAAAATAATATGGTATTACATTATCCACATTTAATAAATCCAATCTTTACAATTTGAACTTAGTCTCGGTATCTAGGGGTTGTACTTTATAAAATACATTTTTTGAAATCCTGTATCGTAAAAAGTCTTAATAAACATCCACTTAAAAATAAAGGAAGGGTAGTATGAAGGTCACTTGGAATAAAAAAATATGTTGGTTTACATGTAGGCAAATATATTTTGGACTTGAAAACATTTATATGCAAGAGAAAATACCAAGGAATAATAGATAATGATAAAGACCTGGTTCATGAGTAATTTTACAATCATAATACCATAAATTTGTGATGGGTGAAAAAGGCATTAACTTTTCAGATTGAAATGTAAACATGAACCTTTTTATTTCATGATTCTTTTCATAGAGTTGAGGAGTTACTTTATTACCTAGTCTAGTAACATTAGGAAATATAATTTCCTAACAAGTATATTTTTATCATTTAATCAATTTTCACCATAATATTTTATTTTGCTCCTAACGATGAGTATTTAAGATGACGTTTTCATTTCTAAAGAACACAAATAAGCATCTAATGAATCTCATAATCCAAATAATAATAACAATATATTACTAAAACTATTAGTAATTACCACAAACCAAAATAGTTAACACGTGATAAGATAATTCACAAATAAAATAAACCTCTACGTAAGGAAAACGAGTTTAATCTCCAAAATTATACAGTAATACAGAAAGTTCAACATATATCATCTAATAAATAACTATTCTTAAAACAATAAAAAAACTATAGGTTAAACTTTAAAACCAAAAACATCAATGATTTAATCATATGTTATTCCAAGATAAATTTAGTGTTTAGCTCCCAAAATGTGCATGCCCTAAACATATAATCTCCAAGATACGCTAACTATTTTTATAACTTACCTAAAAAAAAACACAAAATAAAAGAATATATTCATCCAAAATAATATATATCCTTCATTCCTAAAATAAAATTCCATAATATTATGTATACCTTAATTGTATAAGGTTCTAGAAATAGCGACCATCTTCTAATATAAAATTAATCACTTAACACTAAATAAATTTCCTATCACATGGTTATATATAATATAAAACATATGTTACCTAAATAAAACATAAATTTTATATTTCAAGTAGTTTAAATAAACTAAATTTCACACTAACTAGGACATCATGCAGACTAGTGGCAGGTGATTCACCCTTACTTCCCTTCAGTTGTAGTTTTAAGCCTCATGACCTTGTCAGATGCAATGAGTTGTTACCTGACATGAGGTTTTTATTTTTTATAAAACAATATTAATATAATCCTTATATAATGCCTATAAATTTTATAAATATCCTAAAAATTAACCTTAGAATATGTATCTTTAAGGAAATGTTTTAACCTCAATGTATATCTATTACCATTCATTTTTCATCCCAAAAATGTAATAATCTATAATTACTTAAAAATAAAAGATCAGATAAACCCTGATGTTTATAAATAACATTGAAAATTATGTCCACAAAAAATAAATCCATTATTACTCAAATAAATATTTATATTAAACTTAAGGGTTGCATTTACCTATCCCAAAATATCAACAGACTCCTTAAATTTCCATCACTCAAAACCTAAAATGGGGTTTCTAAGACTCTGAACATATGATTAACCTCAAAATTATATTCCCATGATGGTATCCATAACTCTTAAAATAAATTCTCATGAAAAAATAATAATATATAAAGTTAACTAAACACTGATCTGATAAAAACTATAATAGCCCGAAACCTCTACTTTTGGATCAAGTGTTAAATATTAGTACATAACATTTTTTCATTAATACCAATAAATGAGACATAGTTTTTTCCATAAAAACATACATATTCAAAAGGATATATTGGATCACTTACATACCCATGGAAATTTTAGGTTTAGGGTTTTAGATAATTAGGATAAACTTTTAACAACTTGGGTTTGTGAACAACAACTTTATAGAGATCAATATCAACTCCCACTATACCCATACTTTAATAATCCATGTTATGTATTCAACATATCCCATAAAATCAATAACATATAAAACCTTTATAAATACAAATAATTTAGTATAATTATTCATAATATGGGAAAAGGATGGATAAGAAAGGGTGACCACAAATTCTTAGTTAGGGTAAGCATGATAAATATCAATCGAAAATCATTTGAAAACAAAAGATAACTATAAGGGTATAAGATCATAAACATAACTTACAATGTTCATACTAAATCTGAAAAATATCGTAAAGGAGATATATGGAATAAAAAATTTACATTTATAAATACATAAATCATATGAATTAGAATTCATAAAATATAAATGATTACCAATAATTTCATGTCATAAATGTGTGTGGCATCATCCTAATTTGTAAAAGTAATTTTATATTTAAATATTAACAACCAAGACCATAAGATAATGCATCAACACCTATTTTCCATAATAGGTAAATAAAATTTACTTGTTTCCCATAATACATTAAGCACACTGAGTTCTTTCCCATAATAGATCAGTTATATTCACTTGTTTCCCATAATTGATCAAGAAAATAAACTTGTTTCCCAAACCTGATAAACCACATCAAATTTTTCACAAAAAGATATATATATATCATGAGTTATAATAATTTAACCATTTAATTGGCATAATTTATAATTCCCACCCATCAGATAATGAAAGCCATCCATTTGTGGGACCAGGTATATCAGAAGTCATAAAAATAAACTGGTTTTGTAACCAAGTTATTATACCATAACCCATAGACAATAATTCGATTTCATAAGAATTTCATCATTTCACCATAAAAATAAACGATATAGATAAATAATAATGATTTTATCATTATATAACATCTCATTAATGTATAATTAGTATCAAATCATTTCATCTTAAATGAAAAAATATATTGAAAAATCACTTGGATTAATTCTTGAGGAAAATAATTTATCCCTTTTAAAATCACATCTCTTTTTAAAAAAAGTGTGTTTATAAATTAAAATATATTCATTGAACATAAAATTGAAAATATCTAAATGAACATTAAAATAATTAAATAATCATTAAATTTGGAAAATACCCTCATTTCTTATAACATAAAAAAACATTCCTTCCATATTTTGGTCAGAAAATAACAATGTACCTCAATAAAAATATTCCTTTCAAATAGTTTTATAAAAATTAAAACATGGATAAAATTTGTTTTCATAGTAATAGTAAAAATTATATCGAAATAATATTTAGAAAACAAAGATATGTATGGGAAATATTCTCGAGAGGATACTTAAACAAAAACAATCCCTAAAAATGATGAGATTGTGAAATAAACCCTTTCTACATTGGTAACTTTTGAATCAAGAGCACTATGATAGAAAAAAATTAAAATGGATTTTTATATCATATAATTGTCTTGATAATAATAATTAAATTAATTCATGGGTAGTATATACACCATAAAAAACAAGTAATGTAAAAGGCATGTGTCCCATATAAATAAAAGTTAAATGAAAATATCATACATTGAGTTCGATTCATCACATACATTATTTATCTTCTTGAATAATAAACTCATGTTAATGTATAATTTCTTAATAACCATTTTAAATTGTATAATTCGTTTTATATTATTTATTTCCATGTAAAATATATTTACTTAATCATTTAAGTGCACATTAGATGTTTTGATGATATTCAGTACTTAAGTCCAAAATGACTTTGATAGGTGGACTATTGAAAAAGTGGCCATTATTCCATAATATCTAGAATAATAGTAATTAAATAGTACTCAATTTTCTATAAATAAATTATAATTTCAAATCCATCCATTAAATAGATTTTTGAAAATTTAACTACATTTTTTTGTGGAGATAGTAGGTCATACATACACCTGAGTAACGTTTACATTTTTAAATGATTAGTAAAAAAAGAAGATACATATTATATGATCTTTCCTAAATTATACTAATATAATATATATGATATTAATTCCATAAATTTACATATATATATGTCATCCATGATATGTGGTGATGAGTAACGAATCACATTTCTTCGTGGAGGTGGTGGTCCACATGTACACACAAACAACATTATCATTTTTACTTCATGTAATGGTGAGAAGTTAAATGATATATTATAATTATAAAATTAAAAATATTTCTTGAATATAATATATAAAAATTAATTCGATAATTATAACTTTTCCAGATATATAGTGATGGGAAACTGATTACATCAATTCACAAGGCAGTAGTTTTTCTTACACATGAATGATGAATTATACTTCCATTTGATGGATGTTTTGGTTGATATAGGTTATAATTTTAACATAATAACATATCAATATATATTATAATGATGAATTTATTTTATCATAGATAAATAATATTTGACGGTGGTCGAATAAGAAATAATATTAAAACATGCCAATAAAAATTATACCATTTCTTTGGAAAACCTCCCTAGATTAACAGCTTAAGACATCTATGGTCGGTGTTATGCCTAAAATATGGCCTCTAGAATGAATTTATGGAATATATTATTGGATTCAGGAATTTTGTTTCAAAAAAAAAATTGTTTTAAGTACAATGTAATCAGAAAGAGAGGTTCCCTTTTACAAGAGAGCGGAGGGGCACTCTTAAAATTTCCTAAAATATTAAATTAATATTTGTTAATAATAAATTAAAATTTCATCCAAATTGATTTAATTAATTCTAGGATTATTATGTGTTGAAATAAGCAAATAAAATAAAAATTATACTAGTTTTTACATTCTTTCTACCCTTATCTATTAGTTATAACCCCTATTTAACCCATTTAACCATCATTATGAAAACATGGTTTTTGGACTCTTTGAGGGTCAATATAGTTATAATATAATAAAAAAGCACCGTAAATGGATAAGGGTTGATATTTTGAAACTCATCCTAATAAATTTGAATAATTTAATATTTTTATTAATATTATACAATTTTTTAATAAAAATTTTTACTATAAAATATCCATAATAGCATTTTTTAGAACTATTCAATAGTTTCACCATAATAATATCAAAAATATATAATATTAGAATAAAATATTTTATTATATCTCAAAATATCATGGTCATCTATAAAATTTGTTTGCCACATTTTTAAATCCAATTATATCATTTATTTCATTTTTCTATTAATTAAATAATTACTTCATGAGCATCGTGAATGAATTTAAGGTAACTATTTCTTCATTTAAAATTACAAATAAATTACCATTATGAATATAAATATTTTTTATTTAAAAATAATATTTAAATTTTAATATATACGATAGATAACACAATATTAAAAATATTACACATATAGAAAATAATAGTGTCACATGTTTGACATTTCATTAAATAAAATACTATAATGTTTATAATATCCAAAAAGTTGTAAAAAAACCATAAATTGGACACATGGATGATTATGGTCAATATATACTCATACAATAATATTTAGGTATGTTTTGGGGTTATTTTATTGTTCTAATAATTTTATTTGTAAACATTAAAATCTAGATCTACCCTTTTTTATAGTAAACAAATTACTAAGGTTACTATTCATATTGCCGAAAAATAAAAGTATAATATTTAATAAATTTGGATATAATAATTAAAAATATGTAATTGATTTTTAGTAGTTATAAACCGCAAAGTTACATAATTTAATTTAAATTTAAACTGTAAAATGCAATGATAAAATAATTTTTTAGAAAAAATACCTTTTAAATATAAAATATTTTTAATGTAAATTAAAGTATAAAAACATTTAAAAAATTAAAATTGGTTTATTTTAATATAAAAATTACTAAATATATTTTAAGACTAATAAAAAACAAAAATTTACCTTTATAATTCTTTAAAATAATATACAATTTTAAAAAAACCATTATTTTTTATTATTACATAACAAATAAATATTTCAGAAAATTATCAATGATTAATCATAATATAATTTTCACATGATGAATTCAAAAATGAAATTAATTTTTTCAAATAAATTTTCTTAGTCATCTAAAAATTATTTATAATATCCAATCATTAAAGAAAATAAGAGGACCCATTTTTTCATAAATTGTTTTTATAATAAAATTTCATTACTAAAATTTAATCAATTATTTTATATGAATTTACAAATATATTTATTTTGAGTGGTACCTTTATATTTATTTCATATGTCTATTATTCCTAATTATACCCGTCAATTTATCAACATCATTATAACATCAACATTTAAAAAATATTTTATCATTATTTTTTAAGCATAGTGTTGTGTTTTATTTATGTTATTGAATATCGTATTTCCTTTTAAAATATTAGGGAATTACAATACTTTTTTTGAATTATTGTGTACTATAGTAGGGACTGTAGTGGCGACAGTTACTGTAGTTGTTCTATTCACGAAAGGGGTCTTTGGGGAAAATGTGATTTTTAGTTAAGTAAAAGAGATTTTAAGTCGTATTGCCTTTAGAAAATCAAATTGTAAGGTCTAAAATCCATAAATTTCATGTCCTTTGTGCCTATGGATATTTATTCCATGTAATGACTGGGACTATGGATCATGTAAGTGTTCTCTATAAATGTAGTAAAGAATTGTTTTCATTCCTTATTAAAGGCATTTCACCGGCTTCTTTTGGTATTTATTTATTAAACCTTTAATTTTGTAATTAATTAATTTATAAAACAATAAAAAAATTAAATAAAAATTATAAGAATAAAATTTACAAAAAATTTATGAAAAAATCATAATGATCAAATTTAATTTTTTTTTTGAAAATACAAAAAACATTGTTTTTCTCCATATTATATTTTATGATAAACCTTGTATTATAATATTTTATTTAGTTAAAAACTCAAATAATTGTTTATGACTTGTAGGAATAATTATGCGACATCTTCCATGACACTATAAATCCTATATTATGATATGAATTGATATCACTATGATGATATGCTGCTTTGTTATATGATACAAAAATATCATTATTGTCATTATCTTATACTACAATTGGCATATATCGTACATTATGATATGAAAAAACTGAATACATGATCCTACTATTAAAAAAATAGGGTATATTAGACTATAAAATCTTATAATAACTTATCATCTAATATATCATTTGATATTCTATAACAAAAAATCTATTTATTATTTTACAAGTAATAATATGATGTATATTTTTTCCAATTAAACATGATTCCAAAAAGAAATTAATGTATTGGATGAATATAATATCAACAATGATTTTCTTAGGACCGAATAACACTTATAAGAAATGGATATTAAGAAACATTACATAATATTTCCCATGATTTGAAATTAAAACCATTCATTGTATAAAATGAAGAACATTCGATAAACTGAAGATAAATAAGCTTCCTTTCATCAATAACACAATTGATGAAGATCACTATTAATAAACCAAAGGACTCTTTCTCTATAGGGTATCCTTATGTTAATGAATAAATAAATTATTGGGTAGGATTCTCCTAACATCTGTGATATGCTAGTTCCTCGGGTGTAAAGAAATATATTGAAGAGTGATTGTGTTTTAGGAGAATCAATATCATATACCAAGAATATATGTTTTAATTTTCATGGAATTAAACATTATTTTGTAGGATCTATGGGTAATCCTTGATCTTTCATGGAATTTTTTCAAAAGTTACTCAAATTTGTAATTAATTTCATATAGTTCTAAACACCTTGAAACTTTTTGATTAATGGATTCATTTAACATTTAAATTAAATCTTTTGATTCTCCATATTATTCACAATGAGAAACAATAATGATAAATGATATCATAGATGGGAGAAACATAAAATGTTATTTTTATGTTTTTACTACCATATTAATCATATCATGTGATTGATACATATTTCTACACAATGGTATGTCCATATCATACCTTATGATAAGGCTAAGGTAGTGGAGGGAGTTATACCATATCATTGTATCATATCCAATGATATACCCTTCAAGGCATATGATATGGATTTTCTTCAAGTATGTAAAATAGCATGACATGCCCATGTCTTACAATATAGTAGGTCCAATTATAAATCATATATAACTATTGATTTATGAAATATCTATGTCACTAACACCACCCTTATAACCACATCACTATCACTACACATCCACCCTAACATTATATTACAAAATATAGAAAATACATATGATATATCAAAATTCCATGGAGATATAGAAAATTTTAATAGTAATACAAATATACTGCATGAACCCCACAACCCTATGATCTTGCATCAAATTCAATATGGGATTTAAGTCATAAATTTTGTTTTTGTTAAATGTGATATTTGTTTAATTTTTTTACAAGAATTGCTAATTTATATGGTTTTTACAAATTATAAAATAAGTCTAAATATAAAATAGTTTCTTTTTATGATGTATTGTTAAATAATAAAAAGAAATTTTTATATTAAAACTCCTTGTTTGGAAATTTATTTATTCCATGAGATTGTGATTTTTGGAGAATTTCATTAAATATTAAATTAAAATAAAAGATGGGATATTTAGTTTATATAATGTCTTGAAAAAAATTAAAATTTTTATTTGATTATAAATATTTTCATAAGTATAATATATTAGAAATATGAATGTGTTCATATAAAATAAAATAAAATTTATAATAAAAAAGTCTTATATTTTAATATATGCTAAATGATCATGTGTATTTATTTATAAAATTCCCATAAGTCATGTTTAATTATAATGTTCTTATAATTGTTTATTTATGAAATATTTTCAAATGTTAATCAAATATTTAAAATTATTAATTTAAGATGTATTTATTTTATGCCAAATTTATTAATTCAATAATTTTAATTTTTATATTATTAATTAATGAATTTTTTAGTTTGATGTGTTAATTTGATCCATATAAATGTTATACCATACATATAATGGGTTAGTTTCTCGATACTACATAAGAATCCATTATGTTCAATAGGAATGTGATTTTTTATAGGTTATGAACATGAAAGTAAAAGTTGATTATTATTTATGCACATTTGATGTTATGATTATATTGGAATTCCGGAATACCATTACTAGTGATCAATGGATAGAGAGAAGTCGAGTCAAGCATATCACTAGTATAGGGGATTAGTATCAATATAAAAAAGTGAGGGTTCATTATATATCACACCATACCTTTTCATGTAATGATTTGGGTTGGGTATAATTCTAAACCCTTACATGAAATGGTTTTATATAAAAAATGAAAACAATTCATTTATATATTTTTTAATATAATTGATTTTTGGGTAAGTAATATATATTTGATGTTGTATAAGGCACTGTACATCAATTTATTTTGATCATACTAATTTGGTAGAAAGAATATGTTTAAAACTATATCATTAAAACAATGTATAGATAATGGGAAAGTAAAAGAAAATATGGTTGTTGCCCTAGCACTATTATGGCACAATACGTCAACATGGGGTCAATTTAGTTCATAAATTTCACTCAAATTAAAAAATTACTACATAATTTTGTTTTAATATTCTACTATATTTAAACAAGTAATGCACTAAAAATAATTAAAAAAATATATGAGACAGAAATTTTGTTTTATAAGATTAAGGAAAAAAGATCCTCCCCTATTCCACCCCACTAATACTCGATATAAGTTTTGATGGTTTTTATTCTGATCTTTTTTATGAGGTTACATAGCTACATGTAAGAAATGATTAATTATTAAGGTTTCAGGATATTTTCCTAGGATATCCTTATATAATACAAATTTCTAATCTCTACACCACCCGATGTAGAAGGATTGTTCACTTTAAGGTAGAAATAAAAATCAGAATAATAGTTGAATAAATTTTTTTCTTCTTTTAATTGAATAGAATACATATTGAATGTATATGAAGTAAGATAATATTAATTTTTATAGATCTATAAAATAATGTGTACATGTTTTTAGATTTTTTATATATGTATGTCTAGTGTATCCTCATCAAATTATTGAAACAGTATATATAAACATGGTTATGAAATAAAAATATTCATGATTTTCCAAAAAATCTCCATAAATAAAGATAATAATCTTGTTTTTGAGAAAAAAATTGATCTTCTTAGAAGTATAAATAAGTTTAAACTCTTTAAAACATCTATTTTTTAGATAATAAATAACCCTAAATAATATTTTCCTCAAATTTATTAATTGGAAATACCTTATAATATTTGAGAGAGTTTAATTTTGTAATAGTATGTCACTACATTTCATAAAGGAAATTTAATTTCAGAAGGGAACACTTCATTTTATAATGGTATAAATCAAATTTGAAAGGTAAAATCAATTTCAAAAGAGAAATATCCAACATTATAAGTGTAAATATATACTTTATAATAATAATATATAACTTCAAAAGTGTGATATTGAACTTTATAAGAGTACCTAATCCTTTTAAAAGTAGTATTTAATGTCTTAATAGTAATACTTAAATTCATAAGATTATACATGTACTTTGTAAGAGTATACTTCATCTTCAGCAGAGTAATATTCTAATTTGGAAGAGTATAAATATACATAATATTTTTTTAATTATCCTTCTGAAGAGTAATATACTTTTATGTAAATATAAACTTCATACTTTGTAAGGATCAATACCTGAGAAATTTATCCAAACAAAATTATAAACTAATCATAACAATAGCTCCAAATAGAAAACCATCTTTTTAATGAACTACTCAACAACATGAAAACACATAAAATACTTAACAAAACTAATAAATTATTTTTGAATACAAACACATAGTATATAATTGGATATATTTATACAACCTTAATATGTAAAACAAGGGTTAGATGTTAAAAACCCTTTAAAATACTATGTGTTAGATTCCATCCAAAACAAACACTTGTTTAGACCTTGATTATCCAACAGGGTTGGTACAACTAAATTATAGTTCCCATAGATTTTATTATGGATGGAAAGTAGGATCTGGGTGACTTAATAAGATTAAGTGGTTGTATGTAGCATAAGATTAAGGTTTGACTTATCCAAAAAATCATAGAATTTTGTATACTAGAAGAATAGAGTAAGGATAATTCATATAGTTTATTTGGATAAGGGGTTTATCACTCAATTATCTAAGAGAAAAATATGATATGCTTTGTATGATTATTTATCTATATAGATAAGATATTAGAATAATTATAAATACGATTTCAAATAATCATGAGAATATAGATTATTTATGGATAATAGAATAATATAAAGGAATCTATCAAGAATAATAAAAACAAAAGATATTGTATATATTTAAACAATAGTTTTTGTGTTAAATGGACAAGGTTACTTCTATACCAAATCAATTTATGTATATGATTAGGTATGTAAATGACATTGAGTGATAAGGATCATCTCTTTTTCTAGAAAAATATTTCATTCTATAATTACCATCATAATGGTTATGACAGTTTATTATGTATTATAATATGAATGAATTCTAAAAAATACTAAATCTCTTATGTATATTGAGGATCATTTAGCCTTACATGGGAGGTCTAAGAATAATTTCCATGATGATGGTAAAAAATAGAAAGGATTAATGTTTTTTCTAAAAGTAAAAGAAGAGAGGGCATAGAGGTTCCACTCCACATTCCTTTAAATTAAAGAAATAATCATTTAAAAAATGAAAAATATTTCTCTTATGACAAAAATGGGCATTGGAGATAAAACTTCTAGGATACATGAAGGGGAACAAGAATCTTCATAGAGATTCTACATCAGATATTAATGTTATAATAAAAAAATTTCTTCTACTCTTAAGGATATATGATACGAATCATATATTTTAATAATATTATACATATTTATAATAGTTTGAAATGAAAAATATTTTAGGGATAATTATTGAATTTATCATTTTAATACTAAAGCAATTGGTTGATACATCAGAGAATTGGATGCAAAGGATTATTTAATATCTTGAGAAATGTGAAATGAAGGATTTATTTTTTTATATTATTTATCTTATATTATATAACAAAATTTATGTATTTAAAGTGATTTTTTCATAATATGAGATGATGTGTTTAATACAAAAAGTTTCTAATTTATCTTATCTTATAAATTATTTAAAAACAATGTAAGGATTAAATTAGTTCTATCCAAGACAAAATAGTTTATCTATATTGTTTATTAACATATAGTTTAAACACTACCACTACCCTAGTGTGGAATATGTTAATAAAACCACTTATATTTATAATATTTTAAAAAACACCTAGAATACTATATAAGATTTTCTTGTTAAAATTTTATTTGTTGAATACTATTATATTGGAAATAAGTGTCATTTCTTAACAAAACAAGATATTTTATTATAGAATTATATTTTCTATATAATATAGTTTTGTCAACGTTAGTGGGTTTATATTTAGATTTTGAGAAGTTTAGTATATAATAAATAAATTATTTTATATGAATAATTCAAAGTTATACCCACTTTATTTTATTTTAAAGATATTTATTTTGCTCAATTTAAATACTTTTGTAATTAATTTTTTTTAATAAATAAATCCTTTTATTAATTTATCAATTTTTTAGACTGAATACTTATTATTCATATTTTTTTATTTAAATTTTAAATTATTAATAAAATATTGATTTTATTTTATTTGTTAATTGGGAATATTTTTTGTGAAACCAATATTTTAATCTTAATTTTATAAAAAATGGATAAAGAGAATAGATAATAAAGTTTATTTTGTGATCATAGATAGATATATCTTTAGAAAAATATAAATCATTTCCATATAAATCATATCTAAGTAAATTTCATTGAACCATTTTATGATTTTCATCATCAAATATATAGTTTCTTTAAAATATAATGATTATGTTTCATAAAATGAAATGTAATATAAATAGATAATGAATATTTTAAGAACTTTGGAGTTCATCTATTATGTTTTAATTTTAGGTTAGATTATAGTTTTTTGGTATCAACATTGTTATTATCATCCATAATGAAATTCATATATTTTTATTAATGATTAAAAATAATTTCAAAATTAATACATGGGGGCAGGTGGGTCATCATTTAAAAAAAACATAAAATCATAATGTTGTTAAAAATTATATTTTTTAATAATATAAATGTTATTATAAATTTTACATTTCCAGAGGGATTATTATATCCTAGATTATTAATCAATAAATTTTATTTATTAATAACATTTATGGTTATTTTTTTTCTTTTTTGGAATATCAGGTCAATTTTTAATAGAGAACTTATCTTGCTTAAATCTCTGTTGTTAGATGAAAATAAATAATTAGAATATGTTTCTATAATTATGAACTTATATATAATTTGGGTCCAGATTATCTGATGTTACATTATTACGTCTTATATTATGGTGTTTATAAATATAGAGTTTATTTCCTAACATGTAGACAATATATGTAAAAAAAATTTAATTTGAAAAAAAATCAAATTGAATAGTAGATGTCTTTTCTTATTACATCTGTATTGAAGTGTTTTTTTATGTTTTATAGAACATCATCATCCATAACGATACATTGATTTGATAAATTTTAAAAATAATAGATTGAATCATTCATATGATGGAAACTTATAGGAAAAAAATTCAAACTACATCCATTTTTTAGAACATTAGAAATTTTATTTCTGTATTTCAATATATGGGTTCTGACGTTTTAGTGTTTAAAATAGGATATAGTTTTTACCATTATTCATAACTTCATAAAACATACCCTATTTTATGTATATTAAATAACCACATTTATATTTCACATTCTTAATTTTAGTCCAACAAAAAATAATAATTAAATTTATTTGAAACCATTGAATGATGAGATGAAATTATTATATTGTGATGGTATAACTACATTTAAGGTAGTTTTTAAATGAAATTATTTATTAAGAACAACAATATTATGTATATTTAGTAACTTTATAGTATATGGTATTTTAACTTGATAGGATATAAATGGTAAACATATTTATTAAAACTACTTGGGTGATAGTAACACATTCATTCTTGTTAATGTAGGAATACTTTTTTTACAATAATTACATATTTCTTATTTTAAATCACCCTATTCATAGAAATATTATTTAATTTATAAAGGTTATAATTCAAAAATAATCACATCCATAAGTGGTATCATGTTTTCAATTGTAATTTATTGTGTCTTTATTACCTCATATTATTTTGGGACCATCTTAAAACAAATAAAATATTATTGGTTTAAAAAACTACATAAATGGAAAAAATGAATTATATTTTAGGATTTATCATATTGATGTGATTTTATAGTCTAATACATGATTAATGTAATTTATTTTGATTATAATTCCCTTGGTGACATATTATATTCCATTTTATACATTCTTGGCAAGATGAAATGTATTATGAAAGAATAGTTAATTTTTTGAGAAAATTATAGGTTTCTAGATATTGAATTATTTAAAAAAAATAATAAGTTCAATGATTCCAAAAGAATATTATTCACTTTTAAAATAAAATCATTCTTTATTTTTTCAATGGATTATAGATGTGAGATTATGGGATTGATATGTCTCTAATTTAGTAATTTTGGTTAGAAATTTTCATATAATAATATTAAAAATCACACTTTTCATACCATAATAGAATGAATTTTCACTATCGGTCTTAAAGGATAGTTGAAAGCAATAATTTTGAATGTATTGAATGAAATATTATTTTTTATCATCACATTTAGGATATAAAATTAGACATAATGTGTTAATGGGAATAATTAGTAGTTATGAGCATAGGTAAATTGGAAACAAATTTCTAATATCCATATTTGATTCAAAGGAATATTTAATATTGATGTTTTCATTAGATAATTTGTTTTGAAGTTTTATAACATTTTGATGACTATACACATTTAAAATATGTATAAAAAATTAGTGAAAAAATAAAGTAATAAATAATCGATTGAATTATAAATTTATTTTTCATATTTTTAGAGGATATTTAATATTTTAAACTTTATAATCACATGTTTATTCTAGGGTTTCCTCTTAAATAGTAATATAGTGAAAATGGTGTTGCCTCCTTAACTGTTTATTATTTATATCCCACTTTTGGTTTTTTTAGTTGATATCTCCACATTCCATTCGTGATATGTTTCACACTATAGTTTTCTATATTTTTCTACAAAGTTCCACTCTATATATTTTCTTGTTCTCTATTTTATTATAGTTAAAATCCTCATTCTACTTCTACATCTACTATATCAGCCTGTCTAATTACACCTAAACCCACCTATGATCGGTTTCCATAGTTTTTTTATATATTGAGATTTTAAAATATGTTTTCTATATAGTGTCTCAACTGATCATTTTTTTGGTTGTCTTATGCTGGTGGTTTTGGTGTTCATGGCTTACCAATGAGGGCCTCTTTCATCTATCCTTGTTTCTGGTCCCATCAAGATAAACCCCATCTTTGTCTTATGAAATTACTTTCATGGTGAATTTGGACATTAATGTTCTTGAGTTCAAATGTTGTTTTAGCAAGCATATGTTGTCATTTTTATTATGGTCCTCATATCAGGTGGAGGGTTCAAGATGAAATACTATACCCTATGCTCTATGGTTTCACCACACAATTCTATGGTATTGCCTCCCCGATCTATTTGTAGGTTAGATTCTTCAAAAAATAAACTTAGTTGTCCTCTCATTATAGGGAACATGTCTATGGTGCGGTTGCATCCTATAATAAATTTGATATTGTGAAAATGGTTGAGGTATTAATGGAGTGTTTTTGTCTCTATAAATTTTAACACAAGATGATGAATTCTATGTTTAGTTTCACTATTCTTCATTTTTTTCTAGTTTTGGGTCACATTCTATTGTCAGAGGTGATTTTAGAATTGGATGATAAAGATAATATTCTAAGATGGACGAATCTATTCGATTCAAGGATATGATAAAAATATATTTAATTGATGTATATTTATATGGCATGTTTTTTCTTATTGATTGGAATCATTTTTATATCTCTAGTGAAACTTTGATGGTGGTTGTGTTGGTTTTTTCATTAGTCTTGTTTTCTGATGGGGTTATGTTTAAAAAGGTTAGAGTTGAGGAAATGAGTTATAGTTTGTAGCCCACGGTCTAGAACCATGTTCTTGATGATGGAAATTCTATGAGATTTTTTTATAAAAACTAGAGATTTTTGAATAAAATTATCATTAATAAATAAATAAAATCAATATGCTTTGAATCTTAAAACCATGAAAATAGGTGAAATTTTTTCATAAATTATAAAATAACGAAAATTATAGGGTATTTAAGTGAAATATAATTATTGAAAATAATTTCTAATTCACTTATAAAATACTATTGATCCTAAAGAACTGATCATTTTTTCTTTTTTGATCGATGATAAAACCAGAAGTATACCTATCAGGTCTTATAAAATTTTCTTCATATATAACAAAAGATTCACCATCCTTTGAATTAAGATCAAATATTTCCCTTTCCAATTTCATGTGAATAGTTAGGGGAAAATTATTACTAAAAAATTCCTTCTAAAACTCATCTCATGACATAAAGATAATTCCCTCCTCTTAAGTCATAATCGTAATATGATTCCTCCATTGATCGTTTCACTTTTTAAATGATATATTTCTAAGACATATTTTTAATGCTACAAGCATTGGAGAAAAAAGAATATTTTTTCAGTGGTATTGATCCATATCAATAGAATTACCAAAGTTAATTGGAAATTATTTTAAATGATTATATTTAATTTCAATACTATACAATGTACCTGATTTTATAATGTATGATAATTATTTCCATAAGGTCATGGTTTATTGCTTCAAAAGATATATATTTAATTTCATTATTAAAGATGAATTTATTTTAAAATCTCTCGGTGTTAAATTACTTCACATCTTGTTCTGGAAATTTTAATTTTGGATTTGAATATGAAATTTGAATTTATATTTTGGTTTGAGTGTATTGTAGAATTTTTTTGCAGGTTCAGTTTATAAGTTTCCTCTTATCCCTAAAATTTTTTCATTCAAATATAAAAAAAAGATTTATGGGAATGGATAGGCTTTAAAAAGTTATGGATGTTACCACAGTGAGGTAAATTTATATATCACCATAAGAAATCAACTATAAAAATTTAATCAAACAAGACTTGGTTTTGGTGGTGAAAACCAATGATGTATTTTAGATAAGGAACAATAAAGTGATTATATATGTTCTACTCAACCATACTAAATTCAAGTAATTCATACAGTATGTATTCCTATTAATTAAATTTTTAATATTATTAAAAATATATTTTTATTATTTATTCTATAGATTATATGATTTTCACATTTCTGAAACAATTCTTACACATTAGATTATGTTCCCTTAAAAAATTTATAAACATAATTATATGATTTTATTTAATGATTGGTATGTCTAAGATTCTTACATCCATAAATTAGAAATCAATACCCAAATAATAATAATAATAATAATAACAACAATAATAATAATTAATGTTTCTTTTTCAGGTTTGATACTATACATATAGAAATCATAGTTTATTATGTGTACTATGTATGCCACCATATAAATTGAATCAATGTTATAAGGATTATTTGTTTAATCGATTTTGATATCAAATGCACACCTATGGAAAGTCAAAAAACTCAATGAATAATTTCGTTTTTAAAATAAAGATCACATAAAAAATATGAAATTATATTATATGATATATTAGATTAAATAATAGATTTTTATTACTAGTAAAAAATCTATGTCACAATATTTAAGTGTTTCTTGTTTAATACTGATCAAGGGTTTCATGCTCAACCATGAAACAAAATTGTCAAAAAAAAATATAAAATTTAGCTTTTATCAAATTAATCATTTAGGTTTTCACATAAAACACATCATTTTTATTAAAAAATTATTATGGGTTGATAATAGATTTAATTTATTAAATAATTTTAATAATAAATAAATATTATTATGTTTAATTTATTAAAAAACAATGTTTTTATGGTTTTCCAATATATTAAAAAAATTTAGGAGACATCACTGACTACGTCTCTTTCTTGAATAGATAATGATATCACTGATAAGAATTTTAATTTTTGAGTTAATTATGATGAAATTTTGAATGATGTATCTATTAATTAATTTGAATAAATAAAAATTTATGGAAATGAATATGTAATAGAAACTGATGGTGATAAAGAATAAGATTAAAACATTTCTCATGATGAAGATAAATATAATGTTGTAGATATTGTATGTAAATAAAATCATGACTAATTTATTAATTATTTTCAATAATTACTAATCTGTCTTCCATTTTTTAATTATAGATATAGTAATTAGTAATATTTAATATTATTTGAATTTTATGTTTCATACTTTTAGAGAAAACATGGGTGATCTTTTTCATATCAATACTGATGATCACATACCCGAGGATAACCACCCACACACTTTTGATTATTCAACCTACATTGTTAAGATGCTACTATTATTCCATCTAAGAGGTTTATATTCCTACGAAATTAATGATTCAAAACCCTATTCATGAGTAATTATTATCTCTTGATTTTAATGATTATTTAAGGAAGTAGGTTTATATATATAATTATCTTAAAATTTATATTAGGAGTGATTCTAAGGAACTATTTTTCTCTCCTTATATTTTATGTGATGAGGATCTCATGAAAATTAATCATTGTATATTTTATCACAAGATAATATATAAATAATTTTTTATTATCAATTAATTTAATAATAAATTACTTTCTAACTTATTTTTCGTAATTCCTTATAGGGTATACAATAACCTATTGATGAATCCATTACTCCTCCCAAAAATAAGAAATGATAGGGTTTTTATATGATCTTTTTTCTGTGTTTTTTGTATAGTATTTAAATAAAGTATGTAGAAATATTCCTTAACTACATTAAATGAATCTTGAATAGAAAATTAACCAAAATATAATCCCTCTAATATGTGGGAGTTGTTGTGTTTATACTAGATAAGTGACACATTTAAGAGGATATAATTAGATGTTCGATAAAGTCAAGTGAAATATGTTATGACTCAAATAACTACGAGTCATTATTTTGGTATAAATCCCTAGTAAATAGTAATTATAATTTATTGTTACTTATGGAATGATTTATATTATTTTTTAATATTACACATAACTATATAATTTATGTAATATGTTAAAAATCCGTCAGCAATACAATTCAATGTGAACAAGAGGATGTAAAATAATTGTACTAGAGGCGACTAAGGGCAGAATTTAATGGTAAGTAACATTATGTTTTACTTTTCTTTTAATATATATAATTTTTTAGTAAACAAATGAGACAAGGACATCTTTCTTATGGGATATTTAATATGGGAACAAGGGAAGAGAGGATGTTATTTAGTGATCAACTCTATTATACTTCAACAAGGAGGCATGACTCTATGAAATTGACAACAAGGAAGGATGATAAATCGCATAGGGTCAAAATCTATAATAGATAGTATCTGTGTTACTATAATAATATAATTGATGTATAAAAAATCATTCAGGATAATATATTTTTTTTAATTACAGGATATGTGGGTAGTTTGAGATATTAAGATGAGTTCATTTAGTGGTTTACTGGAGATCATGAAAAGTATTATACATGTTAACAATATCATACTAAACAAATTTTTAAATATATGAGAAAATTTACATGAGGTTTTGGTATATATCTCTCTTTTTTCACCACATAACTATGTTTTTGATGTCAATACCCCCTCTAATGAAATTTATTTACAAATCATGATTATATAAAAATTAATAATTAAATTTTTTTAAATTATGGTAATATTTTACATTTTTTTATATTTTTTCATTTTTTATAGATATATAAATTTTAAATAACTTTTAATTAAATTTAATAATGAAATAAAATAAATGTATGACATATATTAATTATGAAATCTTTTGAGGTTAATAATAATAAAACTAGTGATGTATTGTTACAATGACTATGGACATCACTATTAAGAATTTTTAATATATTTTGTTAATTGTGATGCTAACTTCTAATAATATTGTTTTTTACTTAATTATTGAAATCAGCAGGTAAAAATATGAATTGCAACATGTTTCCAAAAAATGAGTTATTATATATGGATATTTATCAAAGATAACTAATTGTTGAAAAAAACATATTGTGATGACTAATATTCATAAAAATATATTGAAAATGTTTTCATGATAGAGCTTATGTCTCACTATATACATCTCAATGTATGTAAGTTGGTTGGTTAGTTTTACTTCTAGTTAACCTTATCTATCTCATTCATGGAGGGGCTTTAAGGCATCGAACCTACCTAATAGAAATGGAATAAAAAACCTAAGGCACGACCTTTTACTTTATAAGTTATAAGAATAAATAATGTACATTATCAATGTTTAATTTTTTTTATACTATATCGTTTAATTGTGTAGCTGAAGAGAATCATTCGAAAACAACCCAAAAAACATTCTCTAAAGCTATTCCATCGACAAAAGAATCCCCGAACTTCTTTGGAAGGACATTTTTCAGAACACATTTTTACAATACCTTAAATAGTAAAGTTTATAGGAATAAAAGAGAATGTTTGACTGTTATATAACATTTATCACACTCCAAAAAGGATGTTAGGAAGACAATTTAATATATTTCATTAATTAATGAAATATACATTAACTTCAAATGATTCATAAACATTCATTAGACTTTTATCCGATTAATTATATATTATATTGATAACTACATTTAACCATTTTATCATTGAACCCTTCAATTGGTTTCTTATAATTTGTTTATTATTAATACATATTCAAATAATTCACAATTTGAAGTAAATTATAGTTTAATATATAAACAATAAACATGTGATATCTGATATTGTATTGTTATCACCCCTCAGGATATCCTATAACAAAGGAAACATTATAGACCCAAAATTGTATGAATTATAATGCTTTGAGTTGTGTAACACTTTTAATCTTTCACTTTATAGTAATAAAAATTAGGAAAATTTTATAAAAAAACTATGAAATTTTATCCAAACTCTTTTGGATAAACGTTAATAATCATTATCATTTTGGATAAATTATTTATTGAAAAACTAATCCTCATTACATAAACCTATGTGTGACATTGTGATTTTTGTAGTGACAAAAATAGATTTTAATTCATTAATTCAAAAACACAATCATGATAAGATTTTAGAATACTTTCACTACTACCCATGAAACAAATGAATATGGAATAACCTCTTTCAAAAAAAACTCATATATTGTTCAGAAAATTCCTATTAGATGTATCTGAATACAAGATATCTATACTTGTATAATTTATTTTTCTAATATATCATGTATGGCCATGATACATGGAAACTTCCTATTACTTATAGGGGAACTCATAAATTCTCAATTATTTGAAATAGTCTAACCAATCAAGATTAATAAATCACATGTTATTCATCCAAGTATATGTAGAGATATCTTATCACTATACTAAAAAAATCACATATTACAAAAAATATGATTTAATTTAGGACCCACATGGTATATCCATCATACTCATGGATAAATCTCATATTGGAAAAAAAATACCATTTTGTTACCAAATATAACCAAATACCCATTGATTAATTAAAATTTAAGGTTTTTGTAAGAAATGTGTCAATGTTTGAAGGTTAACATATGTATTATATCTATTAGCCTCATGTAACCAGGATTCATATAAAGTGTACCCCCATAAGTATATCAAAAACATTATTTTTGATATTTCATGTGACATACATTAATGATCAAGTCATGATAACAATTCATAATTATTTCCTATGAGTGAAATTTGTATAACTATAGTAAATACCCATTCTTGTATTTATCCATATTAACCATATTTATCACTTTTAGATTACATTTAATTCACTATAGATCATTATACCCAGTATGTAGGACCAAATTCTCCCATTTCATTAATTGATAAACTTTTTCCCTACTAAGCTTTTACATACTCCAATGTTCGAAAATAATTTTCAAGAATTTTTATTGTCTACATATAATAACAAAAATATGATAGAACTCCCACTAAGTCACTTATATGTATAAGATTTATATCAAATATTTAAAAAACTAAATTCTTTGATTGCATCATTAAATTAATATTCCTACTTCAAGATTCGTGATTCAATCTATAAATGGACCATTGAACTTAAAACCATATAAAAACTATTTGGGTCCTAATAATATTTAAATGATTTCATATTACTATAATCAAAATTACTTTCACTAAATAAATAAATTTTGATACTGATATGGTACATCTCATAATAATAATAAGATGTTTTGATAAATAAAATCCAAATTATCATTATCATAGCTACCAGTGAAATAATTTATTTATAATAAATCCTACTAAACATATGAGGTTATTGTAAAATCTTATATGGTTTAGTTTACCCAAATACTTATGGAACCATCTCATATTCTATCTCAATCAATCATTTGTATTTATTAGTATTTTACATCACTATGTTTAATATTTTTCCTAATGAATCCTTGATTAATGTATTCATTCCCTATGAATAGTACTGATTATGCCACAATTCTTTTATATTAATGGATTATAAAAATATGACCTCATCATTTTGTAGGAATATAAAATAAATAATCACCATATTTAATATTGGGTTTATTAAAACATTAACTTTCACATATGTCTCACATCTATATGTTTTGTAGAATGGAAAATTGGGACATTTTCTAGTCCATATATAATATAATTTATTATTGACAGCCATTTTTGAAAATTAGTTACATTTTAAAGAATAAATTTCAATATTGTATCCCCCAAAATATATAAGAATTTTAGAATAGATAATAATTGATTAAACCATGTCTAACAAGGTACGATTTCCCTATTGAAATATAAAATTCTATTTAAGTGTTCATAGAGGAGTGAATTGTGAAAGACACTACAATATCCTAAATGTTATATAAATTCCATATGTAGGTATCTTTCATTTCAATCTATTTGAATTAACTTAATAATTTATCAATGCTAGTTATATAATTTAATTTTTAAATACTTTATAAATTTAAAAGTTTTCAAATATATCTGTAAGAATAAAATAACCATGTTTAAAAAATTCATCAATTAGTGTTATAATATATTTATAATCCCCACTATGTTCTATACCCATTTTCCCAAATAAATTACTATTGTTTAGTACAATGACCCAATAGCTCTTTAACATATTGTAATAATATTCAATTTTATATTCTATATATTTTACATGATCAGTATATATAAAATGATTCATAATCAAATGATTCCAAAACCCCATGTCTTTAGAGTCTTTTAATATATTTCTCATTTATATTTCCAAAATAACAATGTTATGATATTTAATAAATATATTTTTATCTTCTTGTTTGGAATATTATATTCTGAATTATCTATATCTAGAATATTTAAATAATAATCATATTTCTTATGTTGTAGAATATTTAATCCACAAATATATATATATATATATATAAATTTTTTTTCCTAACCATGAATAATGATCCTTTATTTTATAAATAATAAAAATATATAATTTTAATTTATGGGTGAAACAAATTAATAATTTTATAATTCAGTAATTAGTAAACTAAGAAAAAATTGTTCATATGTGTTTTCCTCTTATCTAATAAAACTTTCTACACTTCCAACATATAAATTCTAGTCTTTCCAAGACAATTATGTTATATTTATCTATCTATACACATCAGAATAAATATTTGATTCAAAATTGATATTTGATACTTATGAGTTAGAATCAGTATAATTTATTTTTGTAAAATTGATTTAATGTATATTTTACCAACACATATTTTATTATATCAGGTCCAAGTGGATTGGAGATCTACTCATATCATCAAATCCTCATTGACTAGCACGAGCCTCTCACAAACGTTTTATAACAAGTTCTTTAAATAATAAATTGATACATTATTGTAAACCATATTAATTACATCTTATACAACATTAGTAGGGTGAAAACCCTAAATAATTGGTGTTGAATGATACGCATGAATTAGAGATGGTATAAAAAATTCAATCATTTTAAACATGAGGCACAATTAATCGTAAAAACAATGTATAAGGAAGGGAAAGATACACTATAAATTATAGAGATATAGGAATGTACTATAAAATTTAAATCTATATAGTAATTTTAATGGTTACATTGCATTTTAATCCTAACTATATGGTGTTATGGTAATGTTATAATTTAATTCTAGGTTATAATATATGAATATTATGATTTTGATTAAAGATGGGAGGGTAGATAAAAAATACACTATAGATTAATGATATGTGGGAAGGCATTAGGATCACATTGATGTTTAAATATAGGTAGTAAATCCATGTGAGAAGGTATAAATATTATACTACAATATAAAACAATGTCGGAAGGTATGAAGGGTTTTTTCATAGGTTAAATAAAAAGTCAATGTTTCGATGTTTATGTTTTAGTTTAAAGATATATTGGAAGGTGAATTTTTAATGTTGGAGTCTAAATCCATCTAGTAATGTGATAGGTTTATGTTAGAGTTTAAATATTTTTAGGAAGGTAAAAGATATATGTTTTATTTTAAATTATGGATATAAAAGGTTACCTTGATGTTTGAAGTCATCCAAAAAGGTGAATATTTTTTGATTTCGATTAAAATCAAAGAATAATTTGATAGGATTACATTATGTTTCAAATATATCATATAATGAAAATGTATTATGTTTCTATATAATTTCATCTTTGAAATTGAACTGTTTCATTGAACATTGAATTTATTATGGAAGGAGAATGGTTTTGTTGTGATTTAAAATCATAGAATAAGGTTAAATTTTATGCTTTAATTTTAATTCATTTATGATGGTGAATGATTATTATAGAGTTTAAGGGAATACATGAGATTAATGGTTACTTCAAAGTATAAATTATTTGATGTTACTGAAATTTATAGTGGTAGTTAATATAATAGGGTGGTTAAAAAATTATTTAAGTTATCACCCACTGAGTGCTAATATATATCCCAGTAAATGTAATAAAAAGACTTTTATTTTTAGGGGGTACCATATAGTTTAAATCATGAATTTGATGATGTGAAAATATTATTTGATGAATGAGGCATGATGTTTTCAATCCATCCCAAAAAAATCAATAACATGTAATATTAATCTATGTGAGAGGGGAATAAAAATTATCATTAAGAAATGATTCTTATAGTTTATATACATTTTAAAATTAATACAATGTTGTTTAATTCCTAACATAGATGATGATAATGGTTTTATATAGTTTAAATTCATGTATCATGGGTGTAAAGTTGATCCTTTAGAAATATGAACATAAAAATGGGTGTGAAACCTTTCATTCAGAAACAAACCTTGTAGTCGTAATACATGAAAAAGGTCACAATGTACTATTTCATGTTGTTTGTGAATGGAAATCATCAAGCATTTTAAATACACATATCAATGGAATGGAACTCATATTTGATATATGGGTCTTGTAGTTTTAAGTCGTGTTAGTGGGTGTACTGTAAAATTTTACATAGTTTGAAAAAAATATTATACTATAAAATTTATGGACATGTGATGAAAAATAATACCATTTGGATTTTGTTCATATGGAATGGTCGGGTATATTGTTACCCTTTCTTAACATACATTAACATTACAATTTTTTTTAAAAAAAAACCTAATACATTACAAAAATGGATGCCCAAATACTATTTTAGTTTAGTGCCTTTGGAAACATGGAATCATAAACACTTGAACATTAGTGAGTTAAATTTTCTCCCACAAGGTTATCTATGACTATCACCCTTCTTCGACACATTATTAATAATAAATATCTACATAAACTGGGGAACAGAAACATAAAAAATGGTGAGCTCATATGATAATTATGTGTACAGAATGGGGATATATAAGCATAATCATGAGAAGAAGGGTTTTATAATGTGATAATAACATTATAATATCATACCATGCATATCAAAAACCATAAACCTGAATTGTGGAATAATCATTGGAAATTCATAAGACATGAATCATATGGGTAATCAAGAGAATAATCCTTGAAATCATAATATAGAAATAAGTCATGGAGTTGTGACATACACATAAACATGTAATATCATTCCCAATAAGTCATGGTGCATAGCCAAAACATATCAGGGTTCATAAAGGGGACTACCCCTACTTGGTGGAATACTCCACCATCCCCAGTTGAAGTCATTTCATTATTAGGGATCGGGTTCCCCTTTCTTCCCAGAGTGGATTGAGTCTCCCCTTAATCCTTTAGTGGTTAAATCCCATAAAATTATTCCCTATAATTATCTCATGATATATAAATCTATACTCAATTCATTTGAGGGAGATATAGGCCTGACCCATCCCATAATAAAATCAAACATACATGTGTCGCAAGATCGTAAACAATCACTATATCATGGACCATAAAAAGATATGGGTTTCATAAATATCATATCATAACCCATGAAATAAAATGGTTATCATAAACATGGCCTCATATCATAACCTGTGTAAAGATACATGTTTCATAATCATACTGTCAAATTGTAACATGGGGAAAATAAATGAGATTCATTAACATTATTCCATCGAAATGTAAACCATTCAAAGAAAGAATATGAATAGAAACTTTGGATCATTTCCCAAAAAAGGAACGAGTAACACCAATGGATGTCATCTTAGATGGAAAAGTATTTGGAAAGATATTTTAAAAATAATTATCGAGGATAATATTCTTTCTGTTAAGAAAAACATTTTTAGAACAAAAAACTTTTTTGAATACTGTTTTCTTTGAAAATATATTTGAAAAATAAAAAAGGAATATTTTAAAACCAAAAATATTTTAAAATCATTTTTCTTAGAAAATTAAATTAAATTTTTTTTTTAAAATGAAAACATTTTTGAAAATAGTATTTTTTGAATATAATGGATTTATGAAAAAAGACAGAAATAAGGTGATATTTTCTTAAAAATATTTTCATTGTTATCATAAGTACCAATGAGTGGAAAAATAGTACTAATACATGAATATTTCTTTAATAATTAGTGTAGAAGAAAATTCATTAGTTTTATTGAGATATGGTTCATAATATTTCATCAATGGAATCATAATCATAAATAATCCTGATAAATGATGAGATTGTCGTATTAAAATATTTCCAAATTGATAAATTTGAATAAAAGTAACCATATAGGAAAATAAAATAAAATAATTCTTTTAGTAACATTTAAATTAAGATATTAATGATCTAAAATTTCAAAGTGTATTGTATACACCTCATAGAAGAATATACGTGCATAACATGAAATGTCTCTCAAAGAAATAAAATTGAGAAAAAATTACATTGCCAATTTTTTGTTATATTTGAAACATAAAAAACATGAAAGTGATATATTAAAATGGATATTTAAATAAACATAAATTTAAATATAATTTTCATATATTATATTCATAGAAATTATATGTGCTACACAAAATAAACAAGTGGTGAATAAGTCATGGATCTCCCATAAATAATAGTGAGACGTGAAAACCCTTACCCTATGTCTTTACTCCCATCATACTGATTAAAACATTCTATATAAAAAATATAAATTTATTATACATCTACCATAGAACCATATTATAATATCAAATACCATCTATGCTTTACTTATGACCTTATATTACATGTTTATTAATAATTCCACGTAAATGTTATGTTTCTTGTAATAACAACTTTGGTTTTCGCATGTGTTTTGTTTTTTAAAATTTTTAATCCTATTATTATATCATAATTTAATTAAATACTTAATTTTATAAATATCATAAATTTTCAGTATATATATATTTATAATAATCTATAAAACATATAAATATAAAATAAAATACATTGTTCATGGAGATGGTTTAACATACGCACGCATGAATGTTGTTTCCAATTTTTTCAAATCGTAATGAAGGAAAAAAAATAAATTGAATATATATATATAATATCATTACATAATTATTATGATTTCATATATATTATATAGGATCACTGAACCCATCCTTAATTCATTCCATTAAATGTGTGAATGAATCACATCACTTGGAGGAGGCAATAGCCCACACGTCCACAAACGAAGATATCATATTTACAAAAAATGAACATCATGATATATATTTTATATAATAATTAAATAATCATAAATAAATAATAAATTAAATATATCTAATATAAAAAATAGTACTTGCATCATGATTCCCAACCTTGAGACATGGTAAATGAAATATGAATGACATCATTTCATGAGGTGATGTTCTGTTGTATATGTGAATGGTACGTTTGTTACCCATTTGATGGAAGTGTGTGTTGTTTTAGGTGGAATATTATAATATAACAATATATCAGTATATTTATGATACTTAGTTTTTTATATAATCACATTATAATATGAATTGTGGGGTGGAGAATGAAAATAAAATAAAAGCGTTTTTGGAAGGATGTTACCGCTTCTTTTGGTAACTCTTCTTGGTTGGCAACGAAGGGATTCATGGTTGGATTTATACCCAAATATAGGGTTATATAATTAATGTAGTGTTCTTTAATTATGTTTGGGTATATTTTTTCTGATCCAAAGGGCTTGAGAGGTGTAAATAAGATAGGGGATTGGGTTCAATTTTATAGTCGAGGAGGACTGACATTCTTCTAAATAGAAAAAGGTAAACAATTTTGATAGTTCTCCCTTACATAATGTACCTCAAATATTTGTTCATATTAAATCATAGAGGGTAATGTTTTAAAATATTTCCATAATTTGTTTGAACATGTTTCTAGGTTATTTGGCCCCTTATATTAATGTTTAACCACTAAGTAATCTTGTTTTACTATAATCAATGTAATTAATTTTACTTACCTTCACTAATATTTTTGGCCAAAATATAACTTCAGTTTCTTATAAATTTAAAATTATGATGATTATAAATAATAAATCCATTTATAAAATTCTAATAATAGTATTGTTAGAAATTCATTGAAAATTAATCCCACATACGTGTCATGACATTGGGTTTTTAAGTGAAAATGTTTGAACGTTTAAAATGTTTTTATATCCAAATGCAATTTGAAACTAGTTATAATAAGCTAAATTAGGTTAATTATTTTGAAATTTATCTAATTACTCTTTAAAAACAAATTAAAATATAATTTAACAATATATATAAATTATATGAAAAATTAGTTTTGGATTAAAATTTTGTATTTTTTACTATTCATCAAAAAATGATGTTCTTCAGAAAAAATATAAAAAATCACCCTAAGATAATGTTGAAATTATATACTAAAAATGATGCTTTTTTCATCAATTAAAATTTCTAATAGTGTCTAAAATAAATTATATTATTATTCACAGAAGGATATAAAAAATTTTATTTAAAATATATTAATTTCCAAAATATAGACTTTACCAAATATATTTTTCATTTATATAAAAAAATTTAAATAATATTTAAAATTATTTATTACAATTACTATTACTATGTTTTATGGATATTATATAACTATCTAATTTAAATAATTATAAAAATAAAATTCTGTTTTTTAGAAACTCACTGTTGTGTGTAACGCAAGCCAAGTTGGTGTTACAGGTAACACAAGCCATGTTAGTGTTGAGTGTAACACAAACTTATCATGGTTTAGCGCATAACTAATTCTCAACATGGCGTATGAATAAATCTAAGATATCAATGAAAATTGATTATTTTAAAAAAAAAATTCTTAAAAATTCTAGGTGTTACAATATATACCCCAAAAAATGAATTTCACCGCTGAAATTCATAATTTTGATATATTGAAATCAGGATACTTCTTACTCATCATATCCTCAAGTTCCCACATATCTTCATATGATTGGTAATTTATCTGAAAAACATTTACCAAGTGAGTGGTAATATTTTAATGAACATTGTCCATACTATCCATAATTTCAACAGGTTCTTCCTCATAAGAAGGATCCTCCTCCATCCATAAAACCTATGAGGTTAGTACTAGTGAAGGGTCATGTATGTACTTCCTCAAGTGAGAAAAAAAGGACACATCATGAACTTGAGAAATATTTATAGGAAGATCCATGAAATAGGATATCATACCGATACAATCAACAACTTCAAAGGGACTAATATACCTAGGGTTTCGTTTCCCATTCTTCTCGAATCTCGTAACCTTCTTCTAGGGAGAGATTGGTAAAAAAACCTTATCACAAAATTCAAATTATATATCACACTATTGATTATCAGCACAACTTTTATTATGATTATGAGGATCCTTGATATGCTTCCAAATGGTTCTAACCATATCAACCATTTATTCAGTGATCTCAGTTCCTTATAGATTTCTTTCTACAACTTCATCCTAGTATATTGGACATCAATATTTATTCTCATAAACTTATTTATAATGATCCATCTGAATTTTTGAGTTAATGATATTAATTTATGAAAACTGAACTGGAGGAAGGTGTTGATCCCAACCAACATTGAAATCAAGAGAAAAATATATCAACATATCCTCTAGGGTTTGAATTGTTCTTTCAGATTAGATATATTTCTAAAGAAGATAAGCTTTGATGAAAATTAATTTTATATCAAGGGAATGATAAATAAATTTCTAGAACATTGAGTTAAAAATCGAATCCTGCTGAAATACAATATAATTTGGAACTCCATGCATCCTTACCACATTCTTAATGTATATCATTTATAGTTGATCCAGATAAAAGTATTTTCTAAATGAAATAAAATGTGCTAACTTATTAAGTTGATCAAATAACACCCATATAGAATTAATACCTTTATAATTTTTTAGGATTCCAATGAAAAAATTCTTAGTGATGTTCTCCAATTTACATTTTGGTATGGGTAGTAGATGTAACATTCCATTATACTTATTTATTTTAGCCTTAACTTGATCGAATACCAAGATTTGAGATACAAACTCTGCGATATCCCGCTTCATGACATCTCACCCTAATTATTATTTCAAGCCTGTATACATTTTCATACTTCCGGGATGAAGAGTGAATCAATAACTATGAGAATCCTATAATAGGTCCTTAAAATATGATATGGAAGGGACAAAAACAAAATTCCTGAACCTTATCATTTTATCCTATTAATCGTTAAACACAGAAACATTTATAACCATCTATCACAGTTCTATATCTTCATTTTATGCCTCTTTAATCTTCAAATGGATAGAGGGTTGAACATTCAATTGAGAAAGATAATAGTTTCCCCTTCCTTCAATATTTCTAGATCCATCCTTTTCAAATCCAGATTTATTGTATATTTTGTGATTTTCATTAGGGATAAGGTAGAATGATCCTTTCAACTCAAATCATTGACCACCTTATTCTATTTACAAGGGTGGTAATGTATTAATAAGTCATTATACTTTATCAACTCTAACAATATTCTCTGGCACATGTTCTACTCATTCTGTGTGAATATACCTTTTATACTTTTAGGATTGGTATTTGTTTCACACTTTTTGCTATAAATATAATTCCACTATATCCTTAATGAAATAATTACCATTATTAACTCCAAATCATGTGTTGGGAAATATTTATCATGAATATTCAATTGTAGTTAACCATAGACTATAATATTTTTATTCATTATAAGAAGATATCCCAATACTGTATTAGATGCGTCACTATATATTACAAACCATTCTCCATCACCGGGTTATGTAAGAACATGTGAACTCAACAACCTTCTCTTCAGTTCCTTGAAATTTTACCCACATTCATCTTTAAATAATAACTTGCAACCCTTTTGAGTTAACCTGTTCAAAGGATTATATAGTTGTGTGAAATTCTCTACGAACCATCAATAATATCTAACTAATCCAATAAAACTAGGGTTCTCAGTCACTGTAGTTGTTTTTATCCAACATTCAATAGATCCCATATATGAGGGATATTCTATTATACCATATATTGAGATTATATCACCCAAAAAATGAAACCTTTTGTAACTAAAATTAATACTTTGTAGACTTTTTATACAGTTTATCCTTCCTTTGGGTCATTAGTATAATTCTCAAGTGGTATTTATGATCTTCATTTCTCTTTGAATATATAAAATTATCATCTATAAAGACCACTAGAAATAATGTAGGTAATATCTAAACACTCTATTCATCAAATAGATGATTTTATTAGGAGAATTAGTAAGACAAAGGCATAAAAATATACTCTTAGTGTCTATACCTTGCAAGAAATATCATCTTTTCTATTTCCTCCTTCTTGAACCTTAATTAATGATATATAGAATGAATGTGAATCTTGAAAACGTATTGAGCTCTGCATAGTTGATCAAAGAAGTCATCAATATAGGGAGGGTGATACTTGTTTATGATTTTTATCTTGTTCAATTCGTCATAATCAATACTGATTCATATTTCTTTAAAAAAATAAGTCTAAACAAAGGGGAAACACATGTCCGAATGAATCCCTTATCATGGTTTTCTTAGAGTTTCTTCTTCAATTCCTGCAACTCAGTTGGATCCACTCTATAGGGAGTATTTAAAATTGGTGTGGAATGAGGTATGATCTTAATTAAGAACTCAACATCACATTTTGGTGGAATTCTAGGAAACTCTTATTGAAAGACATCTAAAATCTACAAAAAAGGGCATATCACCAATTTCAATTTTCTCCACAATCATTTGACATAAATAAGCCTTCTTAACAGGAATTAAGACCAGTAAACTAGATGTAATATGTAGAGAATGATCATGCTTATCGTCAAATTGATAGAAGATATTAGGTTGGATTGAAATACAAAACTTGATTTCCCTTCCTCAAGAATTTTATGTGGGATTTATTAAGGGATATAAAATCCATGCATAAGATGAAATCATTTTCAACCATAGAAAAAATAAAATGATTTTTAGGAAATACATTTCTACAAACATCAATAGGAGGGAATCATTCATAAGAGATACAATCATCTTACCATTAGGGAATTATACATATAAATCGATATCTTATCATTTTAGTGGAATCATTATATCCTTAAGAAATTTTTTAGATATTAAAGAGTGGGTAGATCTAGAATAAAATAAGTCATGAGCAGTTCAGGAGTGGATGGTTAGTGAACCTTTAATAATTTTCTAATCACACCCCTCATTAGAAACAATGATCGTATGATATTTCTTCTTGTCCCTCATCTTAATAGGTTTCTAACATTGATCATCCACATTATCCTTATAGTTTGGACACTAGTTAGCATAATTACTATTCCCTTAAACTTGAACTAATTATGTGGGGGAGGTTAATTCTATGCAGCTTTCTCTCCATTCATATTTCCAGCAAACTTCTTCCCATCACTTCTGTAATCTAATGCTAGATGACCTTCCCTTCCATAGTAAAAACAATTATTATACACTTTTTGGAAATTTATTCCATACTTATTCACAAAATTAGTTCATAATGGAATGATCATATTATTCTCTACCTGGTTTTCATATTTTCATTTGAACTATATATTCATTTTCTTGTCAAAAACATCAAATTTATATGTAAGTATATCATCTATTTTAACCTGTAGTTCAGAATGCACAATGTCTCTATAGCTAAAATATTATCATACGTCTATTTTTCTTTTGATATATGTTTTTAAGCCACTGAAGAACCTATTCTTTTTTTACATTTGGGTTTGAAGATAATACCAAAGGCATACCTCACAAGTGTTGGAAAATTCAACCTCATAGGTAAGAACATATTCGTCATACCTTTGTTTTAACCCAATGAAGATGTTTTCCATATTTGTATGAAGAATACATGGAAATTACATATTAAAAAATAAGTTCTTTAATTTTTCCCAATCCATGGATTCAATTTCATCCTTCTTACTTGTATTATTGATTAGGTTTCACCATTGGTACACTTCACATTCCAACTGATAAACAGCTAGAATTAATTTCTCATGTGTTGAACACTGGGGGATTGATAATATATTTTCGGTTGTACGAATCCATTTTTCAGCAACTCATCGATCAGAAGACCCACTAGTAGATTATGGTGCATGTCTCCTTATTATAGACCCGATATAATGTTGTTCCCTTATTTTCTCATTTGGATGTCCTGCATGATTCATAGCTTGATAGATTTGGGTGAGCAGAGAAACATGTTTTTTTATTCCATATCCCCTAGAATATAGATACTCAGGTGAAAAAACATTGCATTATCCACCATAATCAGCCTTATCATATTTTTCCCCGGTACCAACAATTAAATAAAACAAAAAATAATTAAGAAAGAAATAATAATCATAGTAAGGAACTACATAATCATGAAAAAACACTTATTGGATGTATAAATTATGAAAGATCCTTTAATCTATGAAACCATAGGTTTATCCTAGATTATTCATCTCCATCTTGTATTTAATCCTTCATGATGTTTTGTGAAGTATTTATAAATTCCAAATAAATATCCCCCAAGAGTGTCAATAATGACGTTCAGAAAGGTGAATTGTCGTGCACTAGTTCTCAATCTAGTCTAGCTCCATATAGTGTTTTCGGGGTTGTTACCCCTATGTACATATATTTTATAGATGCATACACTTATTGTATCCAAACAGAGATGTATTTATATGAAACCAATCACTCTATATTTTACCATAATTCATGTACATTTTCCTATACTTTTCCTCATCCTTTTAATTATCCTTAGACAATTCATTAGGGTTCTTACTATGGTTTTCTCATCTTAGTTTCGAAACATTAATTAACATTTTTTTGATACAAACTATATATACTCTATTTTAACATAAATTAACATTAAACCAATTCTTTGGAATACCTAATACATTACCCAAATGGACTCCCAAGTTCATTATTAGTTTAGTTCCTTTGGAAACATGGAATCATCAAAAATGGTTCCTAAGTGACCTAAATTATCCCTCACTACATTCTTCTTAACTAGAACCCTTCATAGAAAAATCATACATAATACATATCTCCAAAAACAGGGGAAAGAAAACATAAAAATGGGTGATCTTAGATTCTCATTAAGGGAAAAACGGAGTTATGCAAGAATAATCATCAGCATATGGGTATAAGAAAATGATCGTAATATTATAAGGTCGAACTGTGCTAATCAAATATCATATACATGAATCATGGCACACGATTGATAGTTCATAAGTCCCGAATCATTAAAGAATAAATATAATAAGACCTAGAAGCAATGAATGTGAAAAAGACATATAATTGTGGAAGACACATAAACATTTAATATCATTCCTTATAACTCCGGGAATATTTCCAAAAAATATCAGGGAACTTCATGATGAAGACATTGATTGGGTGGAAAACACCCCCATCCCCACTCGATGTCCTTTCTTTATAAGGGATAGTTTTCCCCTTCTTCCCATAGTGGATTGGTTTCCCCTTATTCTCATAGGGAATCATGCCCATCGTCTTGATCCCCATTACTATCTCATTAGGTATAAATCATTATAAAACAAATTTGAGCGAGATATTTTTCTAACCCATGAAATAATAAAGTCATACATACGTGTTCCACAAGATCATAAAAAATCATCATATCGTGACACATAAATTTAGATGGGTTTTATAAAAATAATTTAATAACACATGAAATTAAATGGGTATGATAGTCATGCCAGCATATCATCACTTATAGAAATAATATAGGTTTCATAATAATTTCCTCAATCTAGAACTTGTGGAAGACAAACAGGTTTCATAAATATCATTCCACTAAAATGTAAACAATTTAGAGAATGAATATGAACGAAACCATTAGATCATTTCTCTAGAAAGTCATGCGTAACACCAATGGATTTTATCTTTGATGGAAAATAATTTGGAAGGATATTTTAAAAATATTTCTTCGAAATAATATCATTTCTTCGTTGAAAAATTATTTTAGAAACATACATAAATTTTTAAAGCATTTTCAATATCTTTAAAAAAATATAAAGGATTATTTCAAAAACTATAATTTTTTTTAAAATAACATCTCCAAAAAATGAGATTAAAATATAATCTTAAAAATATTTTCTATAATGTTTTTTGAAAACATGATATTTTTAATGAAATGGATTTTTTATTGAAGAGTGAAATAAGGTAATATTTTTTTAAAAACATTTTATTAATTATTATAAAAACCAAAGAGTGAAAATTTGGTAATAATAAATTTATAAACGATGAATAAAAATGGGAGAAGAAAATTAATTAGTGTTCCTGAGAGATTTATAATATTATTTTATCAATGGAATCATAATCATAAACAATCCTGATAAAATGATATTGTTACAATAAACTATTTCCATTTCAGTATAGTTGAATAGAACTCCCCATTTACAAAAATTACATTATATAATGATTAAAATATCATTAAAATATGGATATTAATTATATAACATGTCAAAGTGTAGTGTATAAACCTAGTATAAGAATATAGGCACATAACATGGCATGTGACTTAAAGAAGGAAAAGTGTGACAAAAATACATTACCGATTTGGAAACTTCTAAAACATAAATCGCATGTAGAGAGATCATAAAATAGATACTTAAATAACTATAAATATATGTATAATAAACCTAAAATATATTCTTGGGATGTATATACACCATAAAAATAAATGACTATCGAATAACACATAAATCTCACATAGATAAAAGTGAGACGAGAAAAACCTTACCTTATGTCTTGACTCTCGTCATACTCATTCAATACTCATAAATAATAAATATAAATTAATTATAAATATACCTCATAAACATATCATTATATCTAATAATAAAAATTACTTACTTATTACCTTATACTACAAGTTTATTAATAACTCTATGTTGAAGTTTCATTTTAGGTAATAATCGCTTTGTTTTTTTCATCTGTTCTTATTCTACATATTTTT
The DNA here is from genome assembly GCA_963277665.1 of Viscum album. Classification (NCBI taxonomy): domain Eukaryota; kingdom Viridiplantae; phylum Streptophyta; class Magnoliopsida; order Santalales; family Viscaceae; genus Viscum; species Viscum album. The sequence goes on from OY728125.1 coordinate 507,024,254, forward strand.
TGTCCTATTAATTATATCAGATTTAATAATATATATATTTATAAAACATGATATAAATATAATATATATTCAGTATATATATATTTATAATAATCTATAAATGATAGAAATATAAAATTAAATACACCGTTCGTAGAGATGGTAGGTCGTATATATTCATGAACGTTGTTTCCATTTTCTTATTGTATTGAAAGAAATTATGTAAATTAAATATATATATCCCTAAAATATAATTATTATGTTATATATATTATATAATTTCACTAAATCCATCCTCAATAAATTCAATATAATTTTTTAATGAATCTGATCGCATTGAGGAGGTGGTAGTTGACACATCTAGAAATGAAATTATTGTGTTTACAAAAAATCGTAAACATGACTGTATGTTTTATATAATAATTCAATAATCAAATAAAAAATAAAAAATATCATATATATCATATAAAAAATATATTTAATTTTTAATTCTCAGCTATGGGAGGTGGTAAAGGAAAAAATGAACGACATCATTCTTGGGGCTATATTATTCCACACACGTGAACAGTGAGTTCGTTACCCATTTGATGGAAGGGTGTGTAGGTGTAGGTAAAAACCATAGAATAAAAAAATCACAATATATTTATGAACCTAATTTTATTATATAATCTTTAAATAATAATAATTGAGTGAATGGATAATGAAAATGAAACAAAAGAGCTTAGGGAAGGATGCTACCACTTCTTGGGGCAACTCGTCATTGATTGAACCAAAGGACTTCTTAGTTGGATTTAATACTCATGGGAGGATTTTATGAAAAAAGGAGGTTATTTGAGAGGATATTTTGAAATATTGAGGTTGATACAATTTAATTTTGAGGTATGAAGATTTGAGAGGGTTCCCTTATATAGTAAAGGAGGAGTGGCATTCTTGTAAATATAAAAAGGTAAACTCTATTGACAGGTATCCCTTGTACAATGTGCATCCAATAATTGTTTATTTTTGACCCAAGAAAATAATAAATTGATATATGTTCATAAAATGTATTTTTTACATGTTTATAACTTATTTTACCACTTAAATTAATGTTTAAATACCAACTAATCTTGTTTTACCGTAATGGTTATAATTAATTTTAATTACATTCACTGATATTTTTGTTCATAAATAAGATAACAATATTAAAAATTATAAATTATTCTTATTAAAAATATGGATTCTACTTTCCCAAATGGTAATCACATAATTGGTGGAATGTAATTTAAAATTAACCCCACAGACATCTCAAGACAGCTGTTTTTATGAAAAAGTGTTTAATGGATTGAAATGATTTTATATCTAATTTCATTGTAAAATTGGTTCGAATGACATAAATTGGGTTAATTTATGTAAATTTTATCTAATTAATATTTAAATCCATATTAATATATAATTTAACAATATAAATAAATTATATAAAAATGATGCTTTGAAATAAATTTCAATATTTTTTACTATTCATCAAAAAATAAACTTTTTTAGAAAAAACCAAAACATTCTCCCTAAAGAAATGTTTACATAATAAAATAAAAAATTAATGTTATTTCATAAAATAAAATCTCTCAATGTATCTATAATTAATTTTATTAATGTTCATAGAAGGAAATAAAAAAGCAACTCATTTGAGAATTAGTATTTTAAAACTTATAAAGACTTTAACCAAAAAACATTTTTCATATAAAACCATTATAATTAATAATTTAAAAGTATTTATTACTATTAATATTACTATGTTTAATGTGTTATATATATATATAAATCTCATTTATATAATTATAATAATAAAATTTTGTTTCATAAAAACTCAGTGTTGTGTTCAATGTAGGCCAAGTCTGTGTTCCATATAGTTTAAGATTATCATAGTGTAGCGTATAACAAAATATTAACTTGGAGTTTCATGAAATAAAATATAACAAAGAAAATTAACTTATTTGAAAAAAGGCTTGTAAAACTTTGGGGTGTTACATGGTACTTCTTAATATGTAGATCCAGATTTAATATGGTTTGAGCTCTAAACCAACTTGATATTGATGAAAAATATAGATTTATAAATTTTAATTTAACATGTGTTTCATATAGAACAACAAAAATAAAATTTTATTCATAATTCACATAGGGATTTAGATGATAATTTTTCACATTAATGTTCACATATAAGAGACAAACATTTATTCCATGTAGAAATCTATTTTATCTTGAATATTTATTAAAATTTATTTCTCAATAAATTAAATTTATACTTGAATGGTAGAATATTTATTGTTAAATATTACTAAACAACATTATATGTCTCCCAATAAATAGTGAAATTATTTCTACCTTTCAAGGATGTTGGTTATTCCACCCAAACAATCCAAATCATTGAGTTCAATTTTCTTACCACTTTTATTTTTTATTCATTAACATTCATAACAAGTGGTATCAGATCGTAGTTTTGGTTTGAGGAATAAATATTATTCGTGGGTTATGGATATGTATAAAGTAAAATAAAATATTTATCGCTTTAATGGAAAAAATCTATATTATAGAAGATAAAAAGGGAAAATAATATGTATCAGAAGAATATGCACTTACTAGTAGACGGTAGAAACAATTCCAAATACAGATTAGGATTTGTTTAATAGATAACCTGTAACGAGCCAAAGTTTTATGAATGGAAATTCCCTTCTTATGATTATGTCACATATAATCACATTAGGAAAAAGAATTCCACATCATGCTTAAATGATCTACTAAATATTATGGGACCTTTATTGGCTAGCCATTTGAACATAATTTTGTCACTTTTGAGTTTTTATATTCAAAAATCTGACATACAAGGTATCGATCAGTATGATATTTAGAGTCTAGTACGACAAAATTAATTTTTGGTGAATATTAACATACCAATATGAATAGTAATGGTACCCTTATGAATAGTAATATAACCCTTATGAATAATAAACCAGAAAAATGAATAGTAACATCACACATGGAAGTATAAATAAAATTAAAGAACTTTATAAATGAGGGGGAATATTTTAAAAATTCATAAATTAGTGTTGTTATTTTTTTGAGTAATAAATTTATAATTAAAATCAAAAAATAAAAAAAAAATATTTAAAAAAAAATTCATTTTAATAAAATGTAACCCTAAATAAATATATTTTCATGCCATGATTTTAGAAAAAATTTAATGAGTTGTTATGTAATTTTTCAAAAGTTTTACAAAATCTGTTATAATTATAAAATTTTTATTTTCCATGTAAATGATGATTCTATTTAAAAATTAAATTTCACTTATTTATAAAATTATTTTGAGGAAATAGTGTTTATTTTTTAATTCTACACATCAAAATATGGGTAGGGTGATTTATTTGGATTATTCTGAAATACTTTAATCATTGTTGAATAGTGAAATTCTAAAATTTACCAAAAATGCTAAATAAATATATTTTTGCACCATGATGGAGTCATGGATGATGTAAATGGACATTGTTTTGAACTCACAAGCACTGGTTACTGTATTTATTCACAATAATCCTCATTATTTCTTATCTAGAGAATGATAAGAGAATAATGATTAAAATAATAAGAAAACACTCCTCTACCACCACAATCCTTTTTTTATTTTTTAAAATCCACTTTTGGTTATGTGGGAACCATAAAAGAAGAAGCCACTGGTTCACACCAAAAACCCCTATCCATCATCCAAAATTCAAAATAGAAGATTCAAATTTCAAAACCAAATTCAAACAAACCGCCCAATTCAGCTTCAAACCATGAGTAACCCACCTCAATCCTCATCACAGGGAGACCTCTAACATCACCCAGTGCCATCATCAAAACAGTGGCCTGACATCGTACCACCTTCACCTCCATCATCTCTTCATGTCATCAATAGAAATCATCCTCATCACCTTAGTATCGCCGACTGCATCTCCAACCGCATCTCTGACCGTCACTGCCAAAATGATGAAACCCGTCATAGTAACATTTTTTCGTCCCCCAGCACCAAATCATCGTCTTCATCATCAACAGAACCAAAACACCACCTTGTCGTCCACGATGGAAATTTCATCACCATCAACCTCCTAAAGATACCCCCTCAGGCTCACATCCTAAAGGACCTTGAAGACCTCCATGCATCTCCACCTTGGAGAGAATGGTGGCCTCCTGGAACCAGAGAAGAGAGAAAGAAGGATTTTTCAAGATGAAACACGGTATGAACCTTTGAGAACAATCGACGCTAAAGAGATCCAACCTCGTAGTCGCCGTGACATCCAACGTTGCAACAGAAACGAAAAGCACTGAAACCAGAAACCAAAAGAAATTTTCCACCGAACAGCTATTAAACAGAATAAGTAATCATAGAACATAGAAAACCGTCACCAAAAACCTTGAGGAAGAATCACTATGAGTTCTAAGAAACCAAAAACCTACTTCACCAGAGAAAATCGACACAACCCATACAAGGAGAACCAAAGGCTGCCGAGCCTCACATCCCAAAAATTCATAGTTTCCCCTTTGCTAGATCTGACTAGGTGAGGCGTAGAGGAACCCAAGGTCAGAACATGGCTTTAGTGTCAGAGGGATATGAACACTAGTAACGATGAAGAGGCATAAGACTAGAAACATTCCGGCACCAGTAGCATCTGAAAACCCTTCATCCGCCAAACCACAAAAACCCAAAGCCTCTTTGAGACCTCCGCTCCATCGCCAACTAGGATAGGCGTAGAGAATCATGAGGCTAGAGTAGGATAGGGTGACTGGGGGCTTCCACAACACACCAGCGAACGGAAAGGAAGAAGAAGAGAATAATGGAAGAAGACTGGAGAAGGAAAATAAGGAAAGATCCATCGTGGATGATAGGGTCTCATAAACCATAGGGGAGGAGCCGTCGAGAGCGTGAGAGGCCAGGCGAATGCGGCGCCAAGAAAACCCTCCTCTACTCCATTATAAATACCACCCATCACAACCTCTTTTCCTTGAACCTCTCAATCTTTGAGACTTTCCTAAAATCAACACCATAATATTTCATATTCCACCCCTCATGTAAAAGATCTATTGGACTTATCTAAATACCAAACCTAGTTGTCTTGAGGAGGATCTCAAGAGGATAATTCCAGAGGTAAATCCTCTGTTTTTTCTTTTATTTTCCTTTCAATTTCAATTTTTTCTTATTCCCTCCTCACCACCATTAATCCAAATGGAATGATAACTATAATAACGTAAATATTATGAAATTATTTCTTTTTAATGGAGGATCCTACATTAAAATATTCTCTCTCTCTCTCTCTCTTATCTTAAAAATGAAATCTTCACATATGAAGTATCAATTTACCAACATTGTGGGAAATAAAAATTCACTTTCAATAAATTTCATCAAGGATGTTAAATAAGACCATTAAATGGATAAAAACACACTTTAATTATTATCTTAAAACCGTTTTATGTTTTATAAATAACTTATACTCATAATACTAAATGATAAAACAAAACGAGTTTGTAGCGTTTGAAGAATTGCCAAAATTAACTTTAATGATCATAATTAACTTTTATGAAATAAATAATACTCATTATATATAACCAAATAATTTGTATGATAATTTAAAATAATTTAATAACATTAATATCTTATAATAAAAATTATGTAATTTCATCTTTATTATTAATTATATTTCATTCATGAATACAATGTTAACCGATCATGGAAACCATGAAATTGAATGCTCCCAAACGATGGAATTAAACTATATAACTCATCCAAAGGACTATAATAGAACTTATTAACATAATAATTAATCATATTCAATTATTAAATTTTCATTAATTATTAATTAATTAATATAAAGTGATTATATAGGATATTAATGTGAAGAAATCCTTCAAACAAAAGATAAAGGGGATTCATGAACCCAACTCTCTTTCTTTGGTTTTTCCCTCTTTCACCAAATTTTTTAGAATGGATATTCCATTAAAATAATTTATTCATCACTATCTTATATTTATTGGATATAAATGTTTTATACTGGAGTTTATGAAAAACAAAAAAATTTCTAAGAGAACACTTCTTTAAAAACACACCTTTTACTTCTAACTAAAGGATGTCGATTCTTATATCAAGTACATTATTCACCATTTCATTTGGGAACCCAATGTTTGTAAATGTATGCTTTTGATATGAAACCCATTACATTCCTAGTTTTATTTATGTTCATGATTCATATATGTTCGATGTGGAATGCATGATAATGTAAATATTATGATATGACAGGTGAGCCCAGAATTATATAGCACAATGTAAATGTTATGATGTGAAGTGTACACCTAGAATTATATAGAACTATATTGAACTGTGTAATGTTAATAACCTCACGATTAAATATAAATATTAAATAACATGATTCTATCTTTTTTCACAACTATGTGTTGTGGTTGATCACTAGGACATGTTGTTTCATTTTTATGCATTACAACATTCCAAGTATTATCTTAATTATTACTCCATTGATTATGATACTTTTACTGTGTAATGATGATAATTATTATTCACAAACCATGTTATATTGTTTTGTGTTTTTTGTATCTTCTTACTAGGCTTTTAGTTCACAACATTTTGAGGAATATCCTCAGGCGACTACATGCATAGAGGACAATTCAATGGCCAATAAGAATATAGAGAATAAGTAATTAAATCAATGATTATGTTTTATTTTCTAAAAGTTATGTATCATCCAAGTTTTCTTAGACACTAAACCATTGAATCCTTGATGTGAAATGTCTTTATGATTTTTATCTATAAATGGTATAATATTAAGATAATAAAAATTACGGTCTCTATAGTTGGTATGAGAGGAAGGTTTCGTTAATTAGGGAATTAGCATTAGAGAACCTTTGTGAAAAGCACTATGTATGAGACTAAGTATAAGTAAGAACCCAAGATTCATTTCTAAGCACAGGGATCCCCAAGATATTCATTTATACATAATTACACAATGGTAATAATTACAAATTCATGACCTGTTAAATTATGTTTTGTTATAACCTTTATCTTTTGGAAAATGCTGGGAACCAGGTGAATCCATGACAAAAAACTATAATAGGGACAATGCAATGATTTCTCTAATGATATCCTCAATTATTTCAGAGGTGGAGTTAAAAATAATATGGCAATGATTACCCTTCTATCTCAGGTTATGAAAAATAACCTAAATAATATGGAATTTCATCTTTAATATAAGAGGGAGTAACTGGCTATCGAGTGTTTTATTCAACAACGACCACCGATGTTTAGTGGAACTAATGATCCACTAGTTGCGTAATAGTGGGTCAACACAATGGAGAAGATATTTTCTATACTTCATTATTCTAAGATGGATAATGTGAATCTTTTTGTTTGTTTACTAGACAGAGAGGTCGATCAGTGGTGGTATTTGATTAAGAACACTCATCTGAGGGACAAAATTGAAGAGATGAAGTGGAAAGATGTTAAGATAATGTTTCTCAAAAAGTATTTCCCTAGAACTCTTGGAAAAAATATGGAGAGAAAATACATAGAGCTGAAGGAAAAGGAAAGGTAATCATTCATAAACATTGACAAAAATTTGACCAGGCTTTAATGGTACACTTTGAGTTTTGTTATCAATAATGATTTAAAATTGATTGATTATTTAGTGGTTATAAACCACTACTTAAAATTTCTATTGAAATTAGAGACTTTAGGAGGTATGCGGATGTTTTATTGATGAGATCTCAAAGTTAATATATAGTTTGGAGAATGGTCCCATGATTATGGTGACAAGAAATGGATGATGGAGTTTCAAGATAGAGGATTGAATGAGAAAGGTGGAAAGAAAACTGAACCACCTACATGTCAAAAAATGTGGGAAGAAGTATCATGAGGACTACCTCAAAGGGATTGGTAAATTCTTCAATTGTGGTAGTGAGGGCCACCAAGCTAATGAATGTAAAAAAGACCCAAAAATAAAGGAAAATGTGGTGGAAGAAAGGAATGAACCACCCATGGTCCAATGCTACAACTGTTGGTATAGAGGTCCCTATAAACGCCAGTGCACGAATCATCAAGCTCATGGGGGTAATCTGCGCTATCAGAAACCAAAGACAATGGAAAAACGGAAGGATTATTCCATCACTACTAAAGATGTTGAGCAAGAAAGTGAAGTCATACAAGGTAAACTTACTATTCACTCAAGAAAGGAAAACGCCTTTTTTGATTCTGGTTATACACATTCTGTTATATATCGTATGTTTTCTATAAATTTTGAATCAAAGCACTAAAACATTGAAGTGGAGATATTCATAAAAACACATTGTGTTGAAATAATGGAAACCCAAGTGTTGGACTCTTAACCTATTGACAGATGTGGTAATATTCGTCCAAGAAATCTTGTGATTCATTCCTCAGTGGAATTCGACGCTATAATGGGGATGGATTTTCTCAATTTATATAGAGCACATATTAACTTTAAAGAAAAGGAAATATCTTTTCATATACAGAACCATCCCATGTTCCTCTAAAAATTAAAGGAAGATCATGAATCTTATTTGGAAAATCCTTCCATGGTGAGGGTGTTGATTTCCTTTAAGGAATCAAACCTTTATTAAATGGTTGAATCAAAGAAGGTCTCAACCTAGTTGAAATTCCCATAGTGAGGGAATACAATGGTGTATTTCTTGAAAAGTTACCTGAACTGCCCCATATCATGATGTAGATTTACCAATAGAACCCATACCTAGAGCTACTAATATCTCAAAATGTCCCTATAGGATGGATCCTATCAAACTGGAGGAGTTAAAGAAGCAGTTGTAAGAGAATTTGTACAATGGGTTCCTATAACCTAGTGCATCACCTTGGGTTGAATCAATGATCTTATTCTTCAAGAAGGATGGATCAATGTAGTTGTGTATCAATTATCGGAAAATAGAAAATATCACCATAAAGAATAAGTATCATCTTCTGAGGAATGGTGACTTCTTTTATCAGTTGAGAGGAGCATAGAAATTCTCAAATGTGGATCTCTATTACGGGTATCATCAGCTAAAAATGAATAAAGTAGATATTCATAAGACTGTCAAACATACAGGGTATGGGAACTATGAGTTTTTGCGGTTTCCCTTTAGTTGTACTAATTCCCCTGCCATATTTATGGATTTGATGAATAGAGACCTTATAAAATACCTTGAAATTTTTGATTATGTGTTTATTAATGACTTTCTCATCTACTCCAAGAGCAAAGAGGAAATTGAAGAATATCTAAGACTTGTGTTGGTGACATCTAGGAAGGAGAAGTTGTAAGCCATGTTTAGAAAGTGTCACTTTTGGATGCATCATGCCATGTTATTGAGATATGCGATCATAAGTGAGGAAAGTTTTTTAGACCCTTCAAAAACCAAGGCTTCTAATGAATGTCTTAGACCACATATTGTCACAAAAATCCATTGTTTTTGTGGCTTATAAGGGTACTATCAATGATTTGTGAGAAATTTCTCATGAATTTCAAGCTGTTGACTACGTTAATAAGTAAATGGGAAATTTATGTCTAGTTGTAAGAATGTGAGGAAAGATTTAATCAACTAAAGAGAAGGCTTATCATCTAACACATACTCACATTAACAAAATCTGTAGAAATTGTTTTGATATAATGTGATTATTCCATGAAGGATTGGGTTGTATACTCAGGAAATATGATAATTTTATAGACTACACCTCATGAAATTTGATGATCCATGAGTATAACTACACTACGCATGATCTAGTGCTAGAAGATGTGATTTTTTCCTTGAAAATATGGTGGAATTACCTCTATGTTTATAAGTAGGATATATTTACAAATCACAAGATTCTAACGTATATATTCAAACAAAAATAGATCAACTTGAATAAAAGGAGATGGTTAGAGATAATCAAGGAATATGATTTCTCTATTCACTATTATCCTAGAAAGGAAAACAAGGTAGATGATTCTCTTAGAAAAAAATAACATGCTAGTGTATCCATGTTGTGGATTAAGAAATACCATATTTTCATGGATATGAAAATGTTGGATTTTAAAATCATAATGGAATGGAAAACATCCTACCTTTCCCAAATTATTTACCAACCATGTGTCCAATATAAGATTAAGGAGGCACGGATGGAAGATACGATGTTTCAAAAGAAGGTGAATGGAGTAAAGGAAGGGAAGATGAAAGAGTTCCATACCGATGATTATGATGTAATTCAGTTTGGTAAAAGGATATGTGTTCCTTTATCAAACAAGATAACGAAGGATCTATTAGACAATGTACATAGCTCAACTTACTCTATCCATCCTAGTATCGACAAGATGTAATGTTGTCACTAATAACACTTCTGGTGAGATTACATGATGAAATAGATTTCAGAATATATCTCTAGGTGCATGATATGTTAGCAAGTTAAAACTGAGTAGAAAAAGTGCAATGGGATGATGCATCCATTACCTATTTCCATATGGAAATGGGAGGATCTCACTATAGTATTTGTCATGGGTCTCTCGAAGACATTCAAAGGAAATAATACTTTGTGGGTTGTGGTGGATCGACTCACCATGACCTCCCACTTTATCTCTATTCAAGAATATCTCTCTATTGAACAACATAAAAAGTTATATATAAAGGTAGTCGTGAGACAAAATGGGGTTCCACTCTATATTTACTCGGATCATGATCCCATGTTCACATCGAAATTTGAGAGGATTATTCAACAAGCCTTGAGTACTAACCTGAATTTCAGCACGACCTATCACCCTCAGACCGATGGCCAATCTGAAAGACTATTCAGATTTTTTAAGGTATGATAGGAGACTTATCTTTAAAATTCATAGGGGGATGGGATCAACATATCCCATCAGTTGAGTTCTAATTCTACAATATCTTCCACTTAAGTATTCAGATTGATTCACATGAAGCTCTATATGGAAACCGATGTAGAACTCCAACCAGTTCGAATAAAGTTGGATAAAGAAAGCTACTTGGACCTGATCTTATACAAGATATGACATATAAGGTTCAATCTATCCACCAACATATAAAAGATTCTCAAATTCAGAAAACGTTCCATGATCACAACCATCTAAGGGAATTAGAGTTAGATGTCAAATATTAATTCTTCCTTCGAATATCACAACGGAACATAGTCAGGCGGTTTGGAAGGAAAAGGATGTTAAGCCCAAGGTACATTGCCCCCTTTGGGATCCTTGATCCCTCAGTAGAAATAGCCTATTATCTTGAACTTATACTAAATATGGGAAACTTTCATGATGTGAACTGGGAATCACTCCTATGGAAGTATATACCATATCCCTCACTTGTATTGAACTCAGAGGTGGTACATCTGGAAGAGGATCTCTCTTATAAGGAGCAGCCAGTTAAGATTATGGACCGTAGAGATAAGGTTCCACACAATAAGCCAAAACACCTTATAAAAGTGTTTTAGAAGAACCATATGCATTTGTATGAAACTTGGGAGTTAGTGGACATGATGAAATAGAAGTACCATCACCTGATTTTGAAAAATTAAATTTATAGGGTAAAATTTCAAATGTGGGAAGAATGTAATGACCCAAAGATTCACCAATAGAAATTACCGTCACATTATTTTGTAAAATAAATTCACATTAGGGACATGATTCCAAATTAGGATTAAATTTACTATTAAAAAATGTGACATTTATAGCCTAGCCATTAAACATAAATTCTCCTCTTTTGTGTTTTCAATTTTGAAAATCTAACATACACAGTTACGATAAGCATGATATTTAGAGTCTAATATGACAATCATAATTTTTGGTGAATATTAACAAACCCATATAAATCATAATGTTACCCTTATGAATAGAAATATGGTCCTTATGAATATTAAACCATCCAAATGAATTGTAACCTCACCCATGAAAATATAATTAAAATTTAGGCACCTTATAAATGAGAGGTAATATTTTAAAAATTTATAATTAAGTGTTGGTATTTTTATGAGTAGTAAATATTTAATTAAAAATTCAAAATAATGAATTTTTTTAAAATAAATATCATTTTCATAAAATTTAATTATAAATAATTTTTTCCCCACTATTTTATGATATTTTTATGAGACCTAAAGTAATTTTTCAAACTTTTATAAAAATTGTTATAATTTTAATATATTTATTTTCGATGTAAATTATTATATAAAAAAATTCACTAATTTAGAAATTATTTAGATAAAATGGAGTCCATATTTCAATTATACACATTGAAAAATGATTAGGGTGAGGTTTTGGGATTTTAATGAAATACATTAATTTTTAGTGAATGGTAAAAATTTAAAATTTATGAAATATGCTAAATAAATGGATTTTTGCATCATGCTTGAGTCGTGGATTAAGTAAATTTCCATTGGTTTTAACACACATGCACTAATTACAGTATTTAGTAACAATAATCATCACTATTTCTTGTATTGAGAAAAATTAAAAACTAATGATTAAAATAATAACAAAACACCCCTATCCACCACTATAAACACCACACCTCACACCCTCTTCTCCTAAAACCTCTAAATATTTGATCATTTCCAGTATTCCTTCCAATACTCTTCCATAGTACCTCTTCCACATCCAAGAGCTCTTGGTCTCATTAAAATACCAAGCCTAAGTGCCTTGAGGAGGATCTCTAGAGGAAAATTCAAGAGGTAAATCTTCTCTCTCTCTTTAATTTCCTTTCAATTTAATTTATTTTCTTATTCTATCCACAAATCCATTCATAAAAATTTCAATATAACTCCAGTAACATACATATACTTGAATTATATAATTTAAATATTGGATTCAACTTAGAACTCCTCCCTCCCTCTCCCTTATCATAAAAATGAAATCATCACCCATGAAGTGTCAATTTATCGACATCATGGGAGACAAATATTCATTTTACAAAACTGCCTCTAGGGATTTTAAATAAGACTATTAAATGGTTAAAAATATATTTTAAAGCCTATATTATAACCCATATTATGTTAAGGAAATAAAATATACTCATAATACTATATGATAAAATAAAATGAGTTTGTTGCATTCGAAAAACTGTTAAAATTACCTTAAAACAGTTATCATTAACATTTTTATAATGAATCATCCTCATGATATGTAACCAAATACTTAGTAAGATAATTTAATCTTATTTAATTTTATTAATAACATATAATAACAATTAATTATGTTCATCCACATTATAAACTAACATTCATTCATGAATACAATGTGAACCGATCATGGAAACCATGAAAATGATTGCTACCAAATAATGAAATTAAACATTATAATGCAGCCAAACGCCCATAAAATAACATAATAAATCCATAATGAATCATATTAATGTATAAAAGGCTATTAAAATTTTAATTAAAGATACTAACGTAATTATATGGGATTTAAATATGAAGGAATCTTTCTAAGAAATGGTAAGGGGAATTATATAACATAACTCTTTTTCATTGGGTTTTCCCTATTTCACCCCATGTTTAGTTTGAATATTCCATAAAAATAATTTATTCATAATTATCATATCTTTTTTGGGATATAAATTTTTTTATTGGAGTTTATGATAGTCATAATGTTTTCCAAAATAACTCTTCTTTCAAAATAAAACATTTACTTATAACTCAAGGATGAGGATTCTTATATCAAGAATGTTATTCCCCATTTCATTTGGTAACTTAATGTTTATGAATTTATTCTTATGATATGAAACCAATTCCTTTCAGTTGGATATTAATGTTCATGATTTAAATATTTTCTATGTTTCTTGCATGATAATTTAAATGTTATGATTTGACGTGTGCACCCATAATTATATAGCGCTTTAATGCATTGGGTAAGGGAAAGAAACTCATGAGTAATAGTGATATATGTGTGAGCAAGATTCTGGATTTGTTCACAAATATTCATTCTAGTTAAAAACTAAGACATGATGTTTCATTCTTATTCATTGACACATTACATGTCTTCTCTTAGTACTTCCTCTCACGATTATGATCTTTTGCCTATGTTAGGATGAAAATGATTATGCTCATCTAATGTTATATTGTTTCATGTTTTTATCTATCCAATCACTGGAATTTTAGCTCACCACTTTTTGATGTATATCCTCAGGTGACAACTTGTACTATGGATAATTCAAGGGATAATAAGAATCTAGAGAAGAATAATTAAATAAATTTTAAAGTTTTATTTTGTAAAAGTTATGTATGGTCCTAGTTTAACCACGAAAATAAACCTTTGGATCCTCGATGTGTAATTAATTTACATTGTTTTTCTTTAAAAGGATGTAATAGTAACTTAAAAAACAAAGATTGCTATATAACACCTAGACATTGTATTTTTAATGTTTTTGAAAGTTTTTCCATTAAAATTCAAGGTGGATATAAGATCTTATAGTTTGCTGATGGATTTTATAAACATGTATGGAAAGATTTCTACATCAAATAGGGATTTAATAATTTGTATACTATTCAACCATTAGATGGATGAAGGTATGAAAATACCAAATAATATTATTGAATTAAATATTATTTCAATATAATTTCAAATAGCACATACTGATTTTTTTGATGAAATCAATGTTTTGTGTCTTCTATCTTCAAAGTTGGAAGGCTGGGATTGGATGATCAAAATAGTGAGTAGTGTTTCCCATATCATGGATGAAAAAAATACAGTAATAGTTGGTGAATCGAATATTATGAAAAAAATACAATTTTAGTCCTACCCATGCATTAAAAACATAAAACAAATATAAATTTCTGATATACCAAAAATATATCAAATAAAAAAATATACATGGAAGAAATAAGAAAATAAATATTTTTGAAACTATCAGTAATAGTTTTAACACAATATAATTTAAACTATCAGTATTTATCAATAATTGATAAAGTTATTAACATAGTTGAAATTTGAAAATTAACAAAGTAGTATGTTAAAACAAAACTTATAGTAATGGTTAATAAACTATATACTCCGATAAAGGATATAATAATACAAAACATTTTAAAAAAAGTATAAGGTGGATATTTAGACAAGATTAAAAGGTATCTCGGTATTCCCATCCCTAGAATAACATGAAATAACTCCTTTAGTAGGTTATAATTCTACATATCACTATAATCCCTCAACTGAACCTCTTGGTGGGTATATTATTATAACCCCAAACACTCTTTCCTCCCATACCTAAAATTATATAATCATGAAGGATTGTTAAAAAAATTGAGTGTAATGGAAATGAAAATATCATTACAATAAATCCTTACCAGACATAACTCTAATTAAAATCACTGAGAAAAAAACAATTAAACTGATCTTATGTTATCTCAACTACAAGAAATTTCACAACATCAAAAATACTAGTGACTTTTACAATTCTTGATTCATGTTATTTATATATTCATCAAATTCTAAATGTTGTGTCTCTTTTTATATAATGTTTTGTAACGATCTCAAAAGGTTGGATTTTCCAAGTCAATGGATTCATTTGTAACTACATCGGTAGAAGGTTTGCCATATTTTTATTAACTCAGCATCTCACCATATTTTGAGATGGAGTTATCAACACCACTATAGTGTCTTTAAATATGATAAATGTAATATACCATAAAATTTAAGATCACAAAATTTTCACAAAACGATTTAAATTTTGGAAAATTTTAGTTATTGGAAATCCATTCTACACATAAAAAACAACTAAAACTATTCTTAAGATATATCATATTCAGATAAAGTGTACAACGTTTTTCAAAACAAAGAAGTAGGTGAGTAATTGACTCAACAAGTACTTCCTATAGAACTTATAATTTTAAATTAAATATTTTATCTAATCCTTATTGATATATTCATTTAGTAGAATCAAAAAAATCCTCTCTAAATGTTATGAATGTTGAAAGTAGGGGTAGATCATCGATTCAAGGAAACCCAAGAAATGAGAGAAATTAAAGATGATGGATCTTTGAGAAATACAAAGCATAAGGTCCCATATATATATTTTAAAATAATAGACAAGTATGTAATGTAAAAAAGACAAAATAAAGGGATTCAAGTAGTGGTATGATCAGTTATACTATAGAAAGATGTGATGAAGAAATATTACTCAATTTTGAGGAACCAATGGAATATTAGATATTATACACTACTTCTTCATACCATTCAAATGTAGAGAAATATTTTATATAAAATTAAATTCTCAAAAAGTTTGGGAAGGTATATTTCAATGGCGATAAACTTCGTAATTTTTCTAGAAAAGATGAAATAAAAATAAAAATTTATAATATAATTTTTGGGATTTTTAATAATGATAGATATATTTCATGACATTAAATAAATTTTATATCCATTGGTATGATTAAAAATAATAGATATTACACCACATTTTTTAATGGAACATGGAAAATCACGTAAGTTTCTATGCTTATATCACATAGAGTGATGAATTGAATAGTTTACAAAAATGATGCTTTTAATCATATGGTTTTATATTTATATTCATAAATTTCATGTGAGTGAGAAGGGAATAAATGTTCTTATAGTGAATAGAATGATAAAAGATATGAAATCAGTCAATATTGGTTTTTGTGAGGTCTATATTCTCAGAAAGCAGAAGAATTTTTTTTATAAAAGGACGAAGAACATTAATGGTTAGAAGAAGTTATCTTATACATTCTGATACATAGGAATAACACAAGAACATTATCTTGATCAATCATTTTATTATGTGGTAGTCTTTAAAAACTCAACACAAAAGGAAAGTATTTATTATTAGAAAACTAAATCTATATTTTTAATATTTTAGAAATGGAAGAGTCTTATAGATAATGAATAATGAGTAAAGATGATGTATTTGAGATCCCATAATGGCGGTGAATATGATAATTAGAATTAAAAATAGTTTTTCTTCAAAAATTGAATTTTCATAGATAATTAATTTATTATAATATCATAAAAAATGGTTTAGTATAATATTTGAACAATAATTTAGTTCATTATTCAAGAAGTATATGGTGACATGTTGGGTTTACTATGGTTTGTTTGGGATAAATAAATTAACATAGATGTATATACGATAAATTATGGTCCATATTTACTATTAGAAGAGGAAATAACTAGGGAAATATAGACAATAAAGAAGGAAACTATTTCATTTTTTTTGGATTTTCAATCTTACTTTCATGTTCAATTAGATTCTAGGCATAAGCTAGATGTATATTCCAAAAATGTTTTTTCATTGGTTATGATAATGGTGAGTTTAGTTATGTTTTATTAGAAAAGGAAAATAATAATATAATCAAAAGTATAAATATAATGTTTGATAAACATTTCCTTTATAAGTTTTATCAAGATGATGGATATGATAAATGTAGAAAAGAGTCGTTGTCTTCGGACAAGGTTGAATTTGAAGTAAACCAAAAATGAATATTTTTCAAAATAATAATTAGTTAATGAATCTGTGTAAGAAGAAAGATTTTATGAGGAAAATGAGGGTACATAATATGGTATAAATATATTATTTTTTATTCATTATTTATTATTTATTGATGGTGGATAACCCTGGGTGTTATGAATAAATGGTGTAGGTGACGAATTAGAGCAAGTGGTAGCTAAAAATAAAGAATAAATTTTCAATATTTTAATCTAACAAGATTGTGGAACTTCACAATGAACCATAAGTTAACAAAATTGTATTAAATAACATAAAAAATAAGAAGGTATAAGGAATGGTATCTTTGAAGTTATTTCAATAGAAATAGGGTGTTGAATACAATGAACTTTCTTCTCCTATTCCTACGTTAACCACTTCCATAGTCTTTTAAAAATTATATCTATAATGAGATTAAATTTTTAATAGATATATGTTAATATATTATTCCTTCATGGAGACATAGAAAATTATATCTATATATTACAATAAGAATGGTTTGTTGAGTCCAAAACAGATTTTCTGTTTAAAAAATTAGAAATAATCGTTATTTGATGTAGCAGAATTCAGGGTAGCTGAATTAAAATTTCAATACATTAATGGGAAAGAATAATTATAAGATATTACACATGTATTTGTGTTTATTTTTAAAATAGTTTTATGATATTTATATCATATTATTAATATATGTGGATTATATTCTCATTGATGGTGGAAACCAACAATCGATCAATGAGTTAAAGATACAATTATCAAAATTATTTTAAATGATGGATATTAATGTGGTGAAAAAAATAATTGGATTAGGATTATATAATATCATGCTACGTAAACCTTTAATCTGTTACAAACAACCTATATAGAGAATATTTTTAGTATGTTCAATATTCTAAATGAAAAGAACATTTTATAAACCTCCTTCAAGTCAATTCAATTTATCAAAAGACAAATCACTAAATTCATATGGTAAATGTTAATACATGGTAAAAATATAGTATTAATCATTAGTAGGTAGTTTTATATATGTTAGGGTTTTTACTTTACAAAAAAGAGAACATGCATTGGGAGTTTTCTATAAGAACTTTAACAATTTAGGATAACAGAATTGAGGGGCTATGAAGTAGTTGTTGAGATATTTGAAGGGGATCAATGCTATTTTATTGTAATTTAAGGTAAATTTTTTTATAGGGATATGTAAATGTAGACTTGGTGAGTGATTTTTAGTGTAGAAGAAATATACCATGTTATTCATATTCTAATATCAGAAGAACAATTATTAAGGAATCACAATTATAGAATATTTTTCAATTGTCTGCTACAAAGGTTAAATACATTGATGTTATTAAAAAAAATGATTTGATATATCTAATGATTTTACTCAATTATTTGAATAGATATAAAGGAAAAAGTATATTTGTTTATGAATGTCAATGTGTAATACATCCTGTGGATAATTCACTGTTCAATTATATAATAAGACATATTCAGTTGAAATATGTTTTCATCATTAGATTATTAAAGGGAGATATTTTGACATAAATAAGATTCATGGTATAATGACGGAGTCAAGGGAGTGAAACAATAGTAAATATTTTATGAGAAGATTATTAAAATATATTATCTAACGAATAAATCTCTATGTGGATGATATGTGAAATATGTGGTGCTTGATTTAATATGGTCTAACCTATACACTGGACCCCTAACTCAAGATTCACATTGATACATATATTAAAAAAAATACAGTTTTAATTGGGGTTCTTATGATGTCATGAAAATAGATTTTCACATGGGATTTACATGATGATAAAATGTCATTTTTTGGTATTGATGTGCATATAGAGGAGCTAGAAATTTATTTCTTGTGGAAAAATATTCCAACTTGGAAATTTATCACATTCTGTTTCTCAAGCCATTAAATATTTACTTGGTCACTATAATGTTTCTTCTTAAATTGTACAAAACATACTTGTATCTATACCTAGAAATAGTTTTATTGTTCTCCCCTCCATGGATTTTTCCCGAACCACATATGTCAATGTGTTCGATTTTCTTCTCATTTTCATTTTTTCTCTAATTTCTTTAAAACATATCATGTAGTGTTAGTTCATATAGTATTTAATGCTCCATGTAATTTATGAATATGGAATATGGACCATGTTTGGGCATACACAAGATCATCCCAATGTTATGGGCCTATTAATAAACATAGTGACGTTTATTGACCTTGGTGATATGGTGTCTAACACTCCCTAACTTGGGGAATCCAAGACCATTGAGTTTATATGGTATTGTTAAAAAATAAATTATGGGATCACCAACACAAAGGGTTCATAAATATTAAAACTATTAGGAACCCTATGGAGTGGGGTAAATTTGTTTCGTATGTTAGACCATTGAGGTTATGAAAACCTCATATGTGAAAGGGTATGATTTTGTATTGATGGGTGTACATAGACAATTATTAATGATGTGTCTAATAAGTTTTTTATTTTTTAATAGAATATATATAACATATAAAAAACCTTGTGTCACCTCCCAATGAATCCAAACAGTAAAAAATAATAAAATAGAGTTCTAGAAAATAAAGTGAATTATTGATAATTAGTGTTTTTAAAATTCACAATTCCTATATTTTTTCATGTGTGTGTACATATGTTTTTGTCTTTTGGAAAAAATTTAATAGTCTTATTATAGGCACATGAGCATTTTTCTATCTAGTACAATTATGAATTTGATCAAATAATATATGCTATTATGAAAATTTATTCTTAAAAGCATAAAAAATACAAAACATACTTATAAATTTTATTTTTTAGGAAAAATTCACAAGTCATTATTATGTGAAAAGTTGTTTGGGGATATCAAATGGTAAAATATTTTATAGAAGTATCATATAAAATGGTTTCAAAATATAAAATGTTTCAAAAATATATTATCAATCACACCATTTTAAAACATCAATATTTACAAAAATTTACAATTAATGATAAAATATTTCTTATACATAACTTGTTACCAATAAAATTAATTTTTTTTAAACACAAGTGATTTTAGAGATTAAAAATATAAGATTAGAAGTACCACTCATGTAATGATCAAGTGAAATTATTTTTCGTAATTTTTTTTCAAAACTAAAATAATAATTATTTATTTTTATCCAATCACAACTAAAATATACATTTTCGGAAATGTACAAATATTATATAGGGGATGTAATTTAAATTTAGAATAGAAATAAATGACATGGAAATTGGTTAAAAATAATTTCATGGTGGGTTAGGTTTATTTTTTAGAAACTACCATTATATTTTTCCTAACCACATTTGTATTATTAAAACTTGGAAAACCCTTGTTTCATGTAATATGAGTCTCATATACATCTCTCATTTCAATTATATTTGAGAAAATTTTGGCAGAAGGGAGGATGGAATAAATGTCTGAGTCTTTAACACAACTAATGATTCTTCCATTATAATTTGTTGTTATATTTCATGATATGTAAAAACACAATCAAGTGACAAATTAGTTTACAAATTATAAAAGAAGACATGATTCCATAATAAAATAATCACAAAGCCTGTCTTTCCCCAATTAAAAATTATCATAAATCATAATATTATAATAATTTATTTTTTTCAAAATTATTGGAAATTCATTTATTCATGTTAGCCTAGTAATATGGGTAAATAAAAGAGTTTTTTTAGGGAATTACTCTATAAAACATTATATTTTAATAAATTTTCATTCAAAATTGACTTCTAGTTTGGGTGCTTGTGGTTGAATTATGACCTCAGTTATGTTCATCACTAATTTGTAAAAGTCATAAATCAATTTATCCCTCACTCTTATATATTCCACAAAATATTTTTATTCTTTTTCCTTAAACATTGATTTTATAATTTCATTAATATATTAATTTTATAATGAAATTGTATATTATATAATTTTATTTAATCTAATATTTTTGAATGATATGGGATGGAATAATGTATATTGTCAAGTTTGTTGGGCTGGAAGATGTACATCTCATGTGAAATGATAATATTATTACAATAATACTAATTATTTGGGAATTTTATTAAAACATGATATTTATTAGTGTTTTATTCTAACTAATTATATTTTATTTCTTTATTGTATGTATAAAAATTATGTTTCTCTCATAATGGTGAATATGAATTTTAATTGTATTCATTTTCATTGGGGTAATAATATTTTTACAAATCATATACACCTCATGTACATTTCATGACCATGTTATCCATATTTACATAAAAAAATTCTCTCAAGATTGGTTATATTAGAATAAAATTTAAAAAAAGAAAACAAGAATTATGCCAAATAATAAAATAAAGAGATGGAAAAATAAAATAAATTAGGAGGAATGGAGGGTACTGTTTTTAAAAAATACAAAGGTAATAAATTATAATACAATAATTAAAATAAAAGGAAATACATAAATTATCAATGTAAAATTTTAATGATCTTGTAACCCTTTTCAATAATACGAAAATTTGATATCATTAACAGGGTGCATTAAATTAGTTATTTATTTTTAGTATAATTTATTCATTAAAGTATAAACCCTACATCATATCCCAATAAGTAAAATCTCAAAAATAATAATAATATATAATTATTGAGTATAAAATGGATTATATAAAATCTTTTTTGGTGATTTATAATCTAGTACTTAAAAAAATTAATAAAATAAAGAATCATATAAAAAAATAATGATCAACTTAAGTAAGTTATCCACGATTCTCAATAATAATTACTCTCAAGGGATATGTGATATATAACAGATTCCATGACTTATGCCAAAGAAACTAGTAATATATGTGAGTTCATATTAGGATAACTCAAGGTATTTTATTTTAAATTCAAATTTATTCACAAAAAACCATCAGAAATCAATTAATTTCTGTTATGTTTCACAAACTAAACTCATCAAGGGAAAACATAAAAATTAATGGGTCATGAAAATTTGTATCTATTCATATAATATGAACACACTAAAACACACATTCTAATGAATGGTATATTCTAGATTTAACCAATAAATGAGTCCCACAATAACACTCATGAGAAAGAAAATGTGAGATATGAGACAAACTAGCTAAAATCATCACATAATACATTTTATGCATGAAAACATAAGACTTAATGTTCCTTTGATTCATATGTTTTCATACAAAAAAATACCATATAAAAAACAAAATGAAAAAATGTGACAAAAAAAGAGAATTTATATTACATCCCATAAAGTAAAAACACATTTCTTCATATTACATCATGGTTCACTCCCCAAATTGAACACCCGTTATTTAGAAGTTCATGGGTGAGAATGAGAATAAAATAAATACATAAAATTTTTAAATTTCAAATTTTGTTCTCTATTGTTGTCAAATTACTTTTAAAATATGTTTTTGGTTATTTTAAGGATAAATCAAACAACTTGACTCTAAAAATAAATTGATTTTAAAGGATAGAAAGTGAGATGACATTGAAACTTAGTTCAGAAATTTTTAACACATCCCAACCCACTTTAGAGACCAAACCATGACTTGATAGTTTATGTGTATATTTTTATTAATGTTATTTTTCATTATCCATAAGTATCTTATCATTTAAAGCTGTTAATTCCAAAATTATGACTCATTTATTGATTGTGGATTAGTTCAGTTTTCCCAAATTTTATCCAATTTGAATGCTTCATTATATCCTCATGTGTTTGGATTCATCACTTATTATAGTTTAATAAAATAAATCCCAATAATCATGAGATCCTAAGAAAATGAATTATGAATTTGGATCTATTTAGTGAATGTTATGTTAATAATACCAAACTTTTATCCTTCCATAAAAATATCAAAGATAATGATGGTTCCATTTAAATTAATTTTTCTATAATTTATACAAAATTTGAGTAGAATGTGAATGTTTTAAATTATGAGATATCAATCCCCATAAATAATTTAAATCACAAGTTTAATATTTTTAAATATCAGATAATTAACTCTACGATAACCACCCCACACCAAAACCATTCCACTCTTAGGTGATGTCATATTTATTTTATTCTAGAAAATGAGGATAAAATATACATGCTTATATTTCACAATCAATGATAGAATTATGAGTAAATAAATAATATCTCAAGGGAGTTAATATCAATAAATTTGAAAGTAATTATCCCATAAATTGTATCAAAAGTAAATTCTGTGAGATTAATGATACTAATCATTGTGAAACACTATATAAGTCCATTATTTCACTAATTCATCATGTTTGTGTGTGATAATAATTTCAATATTTTATTTCTACTCTAAATTAAATACATGTAGGTCAAGAACATTGTTTTATTAACCATTTATTTTTTTTCAAGAATATTTCCACTCACATAATCATTCCTAAAATTCAATCCCCAAGCACTAAACCTAGATATCCCTATGTATTATGCATTTTATCACCCTTATTAATATATGTGTCTGTTTTTTCTACATATTATTTAGTTTTTAGCATATGTGCACTAGTTGGATAATAGGTACACATTCATATATTAAATATTTATAATTATAAAATTGATCACAAGAGAAACCTACATATGGAAAACAATTCATGAAGGAGGAATAATTACTTAACTTGCTTACACCTTCAATTTATTTGGAAAAATTTAAAATTCATGATTGTATGAAAATTTAATTTGAGCCATTAAATGAACTAATTATACATAAAAATATCATATGAAATCATTTCAAAATAAATTATTTTATAAATATACTTTAATGGACCAACACGGTAACCAATCCAACGGCCTAGACTAAGGTCCCCACAATACAAAGGATACACCACACCATATGCAAGAGACTAATGTCCAATGATAAGGGTATTAAACCAATATTGGGAGATTATAATATTTTTATCATCACATTAAATAATACATAAATAATATAATTAATATATATAATTTAATTTATTGAAACATATTACAACTATAAGGTAAACATCAATAACATGAGATATCAATATGCTATATTAAAATGTAACCCCTGACCAATATAAATTTTTTTATATAAGAAAAGTATTTACCTCCTAGATGGATGATTACATAAAAAAAGTAAAAAATAATTATAGATATATAACCACAAAAATCGAGTCTCATCCTAATTCTTATATCCCAAACCCATCTAGATATGTTAGCTTGAACTCATATACAACTTATTACTTGATAGTGAAATATTAAGGAATATATGCACACCATGTTGACCATATAAGTTCATCAAAAATGGGTTTCATTAGATATGTTACAGTATATAGTGTATGTATGCATGTAAAATAAACAAGATACACACTGGTAATTGGATCAGGCCATCATGTACTAAGAAACCCACCAAGATAGATAACCCTACATTCTTCATCCAAAACCGATAATGGATCTTTCATTGAAACATAATCATCAGATGAATTCATTTAAAATACATCATGGTAAAGGTGAGACACATACAGAGTAATTGAGAATCATCTCAGTCAAATTAACCAAATTCTGAAGATGATGAACATAAATGCAAAGTAACACCACACCTCTATCTTAGGGCCTTATTCCATCACAAAATAAGAAATATCTTGTGGTTTATAACATAAAATAGGAAACACATAATTATAAATTAAATATTAAATGATATCTATATAACATAGCTATTGGGGATCATCTCAGTCTACCTGTGACCCACTTAGAACTCAAAAATAATGTGCACCTGAGTAGTGTTACTCAACACCCCAATCCATAAATTTTTATTCCATATAATCATAATCATACTTATAAACATATATATGATTCAAGAAATACATGGAATACACATCACATAACATAACCATAGTATATACACTAATATATACCTATAACACCACTAGAGGATACCCACAAACTATCTCATCACCACCTTCCTTGACCTGTGTCACTATTCATAGAAAACTGAAATATAATTGGAAACTAAAAATAAGCATGATAATCCTATTTCTTTAGGCCATACATAATATACAAGTTTGATTCACTACTCCCACTATGCCACTCTATATTTTTACACTCGTCTTAGGGTATACACTATCCATAAATCCCTCATGGAACATAAAACAATATGATATACATAACTAGAACACCACTAAAACCATTTAAAACCCTATGATGTTACACTCATGACCAATCAGTTCTAAATAACTTAAATATGAATTAGAACCAACCATTAACTAGGAACTTACTTACATATCTCAACTTCTCACCGAAGGGGAGATCAAACTTCATGAGAACCCATGTTTATAAAAAAGAGGTTATATTGGATTTCTTGATAAAAGTGAAGGATTTTGTGTGCTGAATTAATGGATGATTTGGGTTTTTTGATGATATATGAAACTAGTGTGTACTAAAATTATGAAAAGACATTGAAAACATTTCATAATTGTATTTACATTGACGATTTGGTAGTGATGATGAATGTTCATAGAAGATTTAATGTCGGGGATCTCATAGAATCACATTGATTTGGAAGAGTAATATTCATGATTAAATGAAGTTTCATGATAAATAAATCCTTTGAAAATGAATTGTTTTTATAGGAGATGAATTTTTTGGAGAAAGATAGTATTTGTTTTCTTGGTGATATTATAAATCTGGTGGAAAGGTTTCCCAATGTTTTCTAATTTTTTATGTAGAAAATATTTGGGGCATAAAATTAGTAGTATGGTAATAATTGTTCAATAATTAATAGAATTAAACCATGGTTGAAATTAGTATACAACATCATGATCTATGTTGTTATTTGAAAAACACAGGTGTGAAGAGTTTGAAGAATAAATTAGGGCTAAGACATGTAAAACCACAAGAGTACGACGTCACCATGTGGAAACACCAAGGTCAATTAAAATTATATAAGGGTTGGAAAAGGGAGGATATAAACTAATGGGTTTTGGTGTTAGATGGTAATTATGACCGATTCAAAGAGTGAAATCATAGATAAAAGAACCATGGAAGGTGACATAGCAATGTTTCATCCAGGGTAGAGCCTAATGAATTTGTTTTTAAGAATTATGGTGCATCCATTCTAATAATATAACACTCATATTGTTTCACTTTTAATGTGTGATTTATTCGAATTAGGCTACACCATAAGACTAGTGTCCACATCGATGTATATTCCATGTGACATAAAGTGGTTGTAGTTTATTGTGTGTAAGATTTATTTTTTGGAGTATATAGTTGTCCACACCATAGAGGAAAGACCAATTCCCAGGAAAAATAGAGTATAAGTCAACCAAACTATATAAGAGGATTGAGTTATAGAGGATTTGTATTTTAGAGGGAGAAGGAAGTTTAGATATTTTAGTTTTTATTGACTATAGGATGTTGTCTCATGATGTATTCACTCATGCTTAATTCTATATAGTGGTTGAAATCATTTGAGTGGAAAACTAAAGCATCATTCTCAAAAAATGGGTGTTTCTTCATGATTCAATTTTCTATAATATTCATAGAGGATTATTAATATGGTGGTTATTTGATATATTTGTGATTATTTTGATAATCAATAACTTTCAATTTGAATCTAATTTATGGGGATCAATGTGAAGATGATCCAAATGTTGATATTGAAGTGGGTGAAGTTCAATGTTAAGTTTGGTTCGAATTTAAATGATAAATTCAAAAACATTATTGAATATATCATATATGATGAGAATAATTTAAAATGGATAATAAGTAGTAAATACATAAGAAGAATAGAGAATAGTGAAGTAGAAGTGTGTTCTATAAAAATAAAGTGAAAAAGTATAAAGTTTATTATAGATATGAAATAGAATATAATAGTGTTATTATAGGTTTATATAACATTGGAGTATGGGTTTTGGGTTTATAAAAAGTGTCGTGAAAAACATTGAAATTCTAGATTGAGATGAGAGTAGATACAAAGTATATCATTGATGATTTTGTTTATATATATCATGGAAACATTTCGTTCATTGACGTGAAGATGAAAAATAAAATTGAAGAAAAATACCTATACTAAATTATTATCCAATGTTTTAATGTTGTGTAAAGGTTGTCTGAAGATTAATTTCTCATCTATTCTCACAAGGATTTATCTATATCATGAAATTTCATTAAAAGATGGATTAAAGTTTTATTAGAGCGTCAATATCTAGAAGCATGGTATAGGATTCATGAACATAAGTTAGAGTAACCTTTATGTTATTAAAATAATAATTAAACTTATAAGTTTATAAAATGATATATCCATCAAAGAAATTCACGTGGTAAGGAAGGAGTGACCCTTGGTAATCTTACCTAAAACATTTAATGGGTAATGATCCTTTGGAGGTAGTGATCCTAATCCTAAAACACAGTATATATAACAATCCTTAATGTTGAGTAACTTTATCTAAATATTGTTTCCACACAAATTGAGTTATTGTGTAACCCACTACACCAATATAATGTTGAGTGTATGATTTTTAGAGTATGCTTTTATAGGTGAACAAATTACAAATTATCTCTACCTTACATTTTCATTTCTATATCTATTTTTTATTTTTATGAATTGATCATGAAATCAAATTAAGGTTGAATTATATTCCTTATAATAAGGGTATAAGATCATAAATAATAAGGAATTAATAGATGTATAATTTTCTTACACCTGGATTCACCCCTCCCTTTTTCAGGGTGTCCTGAGTCCCTGCACAATTCTTCATTTTACGTTTTTGTAGCTTCAATAGGTAGACCAAAGCCATATATACCACAATCAATCCACATGAACATCCCACTAAGGATCATTCCGTATAGTATCTAATTCATCTCTCATAGGTGAGGTTTTGACATAGAAATAACCCACATCACAACAATATATCCTTATCAAAAGATTTCAATATTCATAATATATACCAAGACCCAAACCTTGTAATTACAATAGATTATTACCGACCAGAACCTATACCTTGGATTACAACCACTCATATGACCCAAAATCAGTCCACTAATTCCTGCATAAAGCCTTTAGGAACTTATTACATAAGCTAAGTCTATATAGAGTTTCAAATCATGCAACTCAATAATGGGATCATTATAGTTATGGTCATTGAGAATTTATAAAACCACCAAATCATGTTTGGTAGGTATGTTTCACTCCTAGAATTCTGCATCATAGACAATTATACAATAGAGAATTTACCCAACCCCTTCATGGAATTCCTCAACTCGAACCCCAAAAAAAGATCATATAAATCACGTGCATACACACATTTATGGTGAAATATTAAATTTAAAAACAACATCAAGATTATGTGAGTCAAATCAGTTGATATCTGGGAATTTTTTGAATTATTTCACTTGAAATTAATAAATCATAAAAATAGGCCGTAAAATTTTGTTTTTTTCCAAACAAGCAACATTTTTTTTTGAAATAGTGGTAGTGGTATTAGAAATTTTTTTAGTCTTTCTAAGAGGATCCTTATTCTTCAGATGGTTCATTGATATTCCAAGCGATATAAATTCTGGAGCTCGTATAAGAGGATATAGTGATTGGAGAATGAGAGATAAAGACATTTTTAAACACACTCTATTACGTTCTTCATACCATATTACCTCTTATACAATTATCACATGAATTTTCTCTATCCCATTTCATATTATAAATTGCAATCACAACATTGATATTGGATGTATTTTCAATTATTTATTGATTAATGTGGTAGATCCTTTAATTCCACACAATATTATCCTCTTCTACCCTGAGTAGAAAAGTAAAAACCATTATTCCCCACTTGATACAAATTTCCATTTGATCTATATCATTTCATTAATGAGTTATTAGCCTCACCTTTTACTGAAAATCCCTTGTAATATAATGTAACATCAATTATTTAGTGGTGTAATTGATTTTTTCTCAAGATACCATGTAAGAATTATAATATTGTTGGCCTAGTTGGCCGAAATAGTGTCAATCCAAGTATACCACATGACCTCGGGTGAACCTCCTCATATGATAGAGGTTTTAGATTAAGAATGAGGGTCTATCAACACCCTAGAGAGAATATACCCTATATCAATTAACATTAAATACTAGTGGGAGTAATAATTAATATGACTTAAACAGTTTTCAATTATGTTTCCATTAAATTAAATATGTGAAATTAATTTATTTCATTTCATTTTTAATGATATGAATTGATAATTTATTCATACATATTTACACAAAAGGTACTAACTAAATTTTATAAAATAATAATAAATCATTTATCTCTTCTTCTTAAAAAAGATAATATTTCTTTTATTTTTCCTATTTTTATTGTTCATAAAATTAATATTTTATTCCTTAGTAATTTGGTATCAAATAATAATAAGAAATTATTTTTAATTCATTTATCATGATTTAATATGAAATAATTATTTATTAAAATGGTTCTATTAAATAAATTTAAATGAATTCGGGATTATTTTTACACATTTATTTTTATTTGATTAGTTAATTACAATTATTAATAATTTTTCTTTCATATATATATTTATATAGTAATTTATTCATTGTGATCTAATTATTAATAATGTATGATACATGTTCTCATAAAAATATAATTGTAAAATGTAACTATTGAATAGAACATAACTGTTTTAATGTCATTTGATAATTTATATAGAACATTTGATAAACAGAAGCCATTAAATACTATTTTTAAGCTATGATAATATTTTAAAAGGTATTTACATTTTAATTAAAATTTTAATTAATTTTTAAATGATTCTCATCATATTATATTTCCATGTTGTATTTCTCTAAAAATTATCATTTATAAAATTAAATATCATGTTTTAATTAAAATAAAATTATGTAGTTTTTATTATTTTTATTTTAAAATATAGAATCTCACATGTATAGTATCCTATTATCAAAAAATGGTCATTATATTTTGATAATATAGTTTTTAGAAATGTAAATTTTTCATTTAAAGTTTCATTGCAACTATAATATATGAAGGTTGTCACACCAAAACTATTTTTCATAAATATTTATTTAATGTTTGGATTCATCTTAATAGAAGATGTATTTAATGGTTTTCAGGAATTGAAATTTATGAAATGTATATATAATTAATTATCAAATATATAATAACTAAAATAATAATAATAATAAATTGAAATATAATCGTTCATAATAAAACAAACTGATTTTATTCTAGATAACATTTCTTTATATGTATAAGATTATTTTATTTATTAGTATTTTTCTTGATAAGTTAACATTTGGTGAATAGTAAAAATTCACAATTTTTACGAATGCCATAACTTTTTTCTGGTTATTATGACATTAAAAATTATAGAAAAAATATAAAAATTCATACAGGAATTAAAATTTATATATTTATTAAAATAATAATTTGAATTTATAAACTTATATTTGAAAATTCAAAACATAAGTTATATTTTATTCTAATGAAAAATTATATTATTCATTAATTTATAAAAAAAATATTTCTAAAATGAAATTCTTTTAATAGTGTATTAATATGTAAAAAACTAATAGTTTTAAATAATATACTAATAAAATTCATAGGAATCAACATTATTAATATTCATTGTCCAAAATAATAAAATACTAAATTCATCATCCAAAAATAACCCTCCCCATTGGCTATATAAAAACCACTCCTTCTTCCCTTTCTCCATAATTCCAAAAATAGTATATTTTCCAAAAACATTACCCAATCTCCTCTCTAAATTTCCCTATCCATCCCAGAATACTCTAATATATAAAAAAACTCCCCCTTCAAAGGCCTTATATTCATACTAAAGGAGGAAACTCTAAGAGAAAAGTTCAGATTCCTTATCCTACACCTCTCTTCTGAAACAATTTTGTTAAAATCTATTTTAAATTCCTTCATTATATACTATCATATATATAATTACATAGTATTCTAAACATTTCGATCAATTACTACATAGATTTTACATGTCCACTCGTATTAAACCTCTTTTTATATGTTGTTACTATGTTAATGTAATGGATCCCAAGTCCCTTTCTCCACCTTTTATTGGATATCATTCAATTAAAAACACTTCTAAAAAACCACTTATTTTACTTTAATAATTTTATTCACATGTTATTTCCAAAATTTTGATCCATTATTGATGATAAACTATTCATTCCCTCCCATTAATTTTTTTTTCACAATCCTTTCATAGTGTTTAAATATGAGTTTAAAAATTCATATCTTTTTATTTCAATATTACTATTACCCACTCTTAATATAATAAATCAATAATAAATAACTATAATATATAATTAAAAATATTATTTAATTTTTTTATAAAAATCTATTATTTATTAATTTTCCTCTTCATTTCAAAACTCTTTAAAAATGTTGTTTCACTCATTGTAGTTCCATTATACCTATGTGAAAGATGATGTTTTATTTTTCACCTATTCATTTCTTATATACTCTTAAAAAAATTTAATGATTCAATATAACATTAATGAAAATATTATTTCTTTAGAATATTATTTTTTATAGAAATGCACATGAGAATAACAATATCAAAAGTAAACAATCGTAGTCATTTTAACAATTTAAAACCAGATTACTGAAAAATAATATATAAATTGAAATTGTACCCTAAACTAATAGACTCATATACATAATTACTAAAATAAAAAAAATATGATTTCACTTATAGTTCTTAGGAATCTATTTGACAGTGACAATAATTCAATACCATTACATTAAAGAAGTTTGGAAATGATTAACTGAACAACTTCAGAACAGATGACGTTGGAAAAATTAATTTAATAAAAAAATAACACATCGTAATAAAACAAATATAAAACGATCAGAATAATGAAGAATCCCTTAAATAGTATTTTAATCATGTGAGGAATAAACTCAATTTTATTAAATATGTATTAAATGGTATTCAAAGAAATTCAGAGCTTAAGGAATGGGTTTCTTTCCAAATCTCCATTCGTTCCAAGTATCATTCCTCTATTTCTGATATTCTATTTTATTTTTTATATAAAAGGTGTTAAATGTGAACCCTAAATTTTTACCGACTTTCATGATATATTTATGGTTTTTTTTCTTCAATTATAAATTTATAGCTTATATCATCAATTTCTCATAAGAGGGGTTTTCTGGTTTTTCACGTTCTTGATGTTTTATAAAATATTACTCTCTATCAATATCATATAATTTTACCTTATTTCTAATAAGAATACTTTATATTATTTATTATTCATTAAATTTTATTATCCTTTGATATTAATGTATTTATAGTTACCTTCTTATACATCCCTTGAGTCAAACTCAATGATATTTTTAGAAGTAACTTTTAATTTTTTTCATTATTATCCTCTCTATGTTATTTTATTAAATACATTTATTTACAAGATTAAATTATTAAGATTTTTTGTTTATAAAATTAATTTTCAATTTCCACATTATCGTATTTTGAAAATTATCTTTGAAAGTTACATATATCTCCATTTTTATAGAAATACCAAACAATTTATTAAAAATCTTTTAAAAATTTCATCAAAATTATTTTCAAACTCTGTTTTATATTACATACCTTAATCATTATTTATTTTTAAAATATAAATTTATTATATTTACATTACTCCTTTCGAATGTCATTTTATTTATTGATTTCAATGTTTTATAATAATTTAGTAATTTGTTTCATAAAAACAACTCAATTTATTATGCTCCTATAATGCATTTTCATTTATACCAATACTCCTTCATAATCTAATATTTTTAAATTTATTATGTTGTTTTTCATTGAATGGTATATATTTATCAAATGGATCCAATATCATATAAACCCTCTAATTCATTATATATGTTCTTATATATTGGGGTTGTAATGAAAAATAAATATTATTTAGAGAATTTTTCATCACTTCATTTTTATTTCTATATCATCAAATATGGAAAAAAGATAAATTTTCTCAATTTTTTTCAATATGAGTACCATATATATCGTTCTTCTAAATGAAGGGTTATTACCAAAATAAGTCTAAATTTGAATAATTGGGGAAATTGTAAATTTGAAATTATACCCTCTATTTTATATGATGTGAAAATCCTATGATATAT
Source organism: Viscum album (assembly GCA_963277665.1). Taxonomy (NCBI): domain Eukaryota; kingdom Viridiplantae; phylum Streptophyta; class Magnoliopsida; order Santalales; family Viscaceae; genus Viscum; species Viscum album. The sequence continues at coordinate 507,057,872 of OY728125.1, forward strand.
TATCTCGATTGAAGGGTTTTTATGGAGATAAGTACTTAATTTCCTTAGATACACATTTTATTTTCAAAGGTTAATCATGATATGATATTTATGGTTTTTTGATTATTTTTTATATTCATGTGGTGAAAATATTTGTAGATATACCGTTATGATGATGGAGGGGCTTATAATTATATATCCCCCCAATTCAATGGGTGGTGATTTATATCTCATGATATTAGTATGCTTGGAAAAATATGGTTGGTCTTGTAAGAAATGTTATGTGTGAGATAAATATGGTTAGTCTTGGCCACAATGTAATGTGCAGGTCGAATGTGGTTAGTACTATCCATAATTGTTTCCATGGAACATTTGAATTTAACCTTATACCTAATTTTATGATAGTCTAGGTAGTGATACTTGTCATATTCTTATAATATTTTGTGCTTATGTATGCATAACATTTCTCTATCATTGGGAAATGGCTACCACTAGGTATGGTGGTAAGATCCCCACCTAGGAGGCGTAGCTACTCATGGAATGCTCTAATAGGTGTATAAACCATGAATTAAATATTAATATTTATTCAACATTATTCCATGATTTTAAGCTATAATTCCTTATTTTTCACTTATTATGATTTCATGATCTCATTACATTAATCAATCCATTTGTCACATGATCATCCCTCACATTTGATTATGATCTATAGATAACCCCTCTATGACTCATTGATATTATTATATCCCTTAATGCCTATTTGAGCTCTCTCATTTCTTATGTTTCAACATTTACTTGGGTGATCATAAGTTATAAATAGATTTTTATAGGATTATATGGGATATAAGATGAATTATTTCCTTATAATTCAGTGATGTATGGTATAACTATTTACCAAAGACAGTAATCATTTTATTTTCTGAATTGGTGGAAATTGTATATTATCAACAAAAATTATGTTTTGCATCAGAACTAGAATTTGGGTTTTCGGGTGATTTGGTCAGTATCAAAGTAGATTTGTGGTTTTTTATGTATTAGGACTGGGAAAAATTTTGTTATAAATCATTGACTAGGAAAACATTAGCTCTAATGTATAAGATTATGTATAAGTGGTATGACCAAATAGGATTAAAATTTCTCAGCACATTTATGTAGAGTTATATTATATCCCTACCAAAGTAAATGTTTAAGATAACTTTATAGATTCGAATTTCTATTCATGAAAATTGGAAAAACATTATTATGTGTCTATAATGATGTAAAAATTATGAGGATGGTATTTCATTAGGGGGTGGGGTCAAATTTAACTACCCATATTATCACTAAAAAAGTTCCCTTAAATAATACATGTAAAATAAAGTTATTTTAAATTTATTTTAAGTATATGAACAAATAATTTCTTTACATAATTATTTAAAGAAGGAGTAGTGGTGTAATTTTATAATAATAATAATAAAATATTCATCTCTTTCTTTTAATTCGTGATAAAATAACAGTTATTGAAGATGGCTCTCGAAGGCGACAGTGGTCTTGAAGGCGATGGGGAAAACCCTAACTGGTGTGTGGATGCTGGATCTTCCAGAGATAAGGAAAATACAGTGCATAATGATGTAGATCGTATGGGCCATATCGAATTATTCAGTCTTTGTGCGAGGCAAAGATCTGAAAAAGCGGGCAAGGCGATCTCAATCCATGGAAAGAGCTTTGCAGAAGTTGCGAAACAGGTTGGGGGATTTTCCTTCCTAGACTGTGAGGCTAGTAGATCTGGGAGGATTATAAAGAAAGGTCTGATTTCACATGTAGCGGAAAATCAAGATGCTGTTGAAGAAAGGGTGAAGTTGTGTAAATTTTTTATCATCGCTCAGGTTGATGTACCAAAAGGGGTTCGGCCTTGGAAATTCCATGATCTGATGGACAAGTTGGCTGAGGTCTGGGGATTTAGCGATTGGAAGATGACAGCAATGGGAAGGGGCTTCTATCATGTGGTCTTCCCTTCTGATGAGTGTAAAAGGCGTGCCTAGAGTATGGGATCTCTTCCTCTACAACCTGGATTCCTTCGCATTCATGAATGGGACCGAAATTTCGACCCCAACTTGGTAAAAAACACATTTTCCCAGGTATGGATTTGTATACATAAACTGATTTGGCTTTACTCGCACCCACATATTTTATGGGATATTGCTTGTTCTGTTGGTAATCCCATAAGGCTTGACAAAGAAAAGGATAATCCTAACTTTGGGCACTATTCTAGGATCATAGTTGAGATTTCCATGTCAACCACCCTAGTGGAAGAGGGGGTTTTTACTACTAGGGATGATAGTGTTAATATTGAAATAGGATGTGAGAGGAAACCCAAATTTTTCCTTAACAGTTAAATCTTTGGTCATTTTCTTTCTGAATGCAACAGAAACAAGTTCTGTACCTCTTGTAATATTAGAGGTCATGATACTGAAAGTTGTCGTCGAAAGACAATTGTTCAATCCCCTTCAAAATCTGAAATTAACACTAGAAATGACCAGGACTTGACTGAGAAGGTGATTGATCAGAAAATAAGTGATGCGGTTGTTCCTCATGTTGATGTAGCAGATCAAAATCAAAATAGGGTAACTGTGATCACTGATGGATCGAAGAAGAATCAAGATTATTAGCCTGGGATTATCATAGTTGATGCTAACCTATCAGTAGATGGTGATCAGGTAGGAATAATGAAGGTGATTGATCAGAAATTAATTGTTGAGGCTGTCTTTCATGTTGATGTAGAAGATCAAAGTCAAAAACGTTTACCTGTGATCACTGATGGAATGAAGCAGAACAAAGAAATTGTGCCTGTGATTATCACAGATGAGTGTCTCAATCATGTAGTGGATGGGGGACCGAATAAACAGGTCATATATGATTCTGTAATTAAAGGGTAAAGTCAGGTCCATCACATGGATGGTTTATAAGAAAATTTCTCTCAATTACTTTTATCAAAAGTTGCAGGAAGACAGTTACCTGCAACCTTAACAAGGCCAATTGATTCATCAAACAGATTCACTTCCTTGTCTGATGTTGAAGTTGAATCTGCAAAGGATGGAGATTCTGAATCTATTAAGGATGAAGACACCTCTTGCAGTATTAAGTCAGTTTCTAAATAAGATTTACCCCCAAGTTATACTGGACCCTTCTCTAGGCAGAGGTCCTCCAATCAATGGAGATTTTATTCTGGAATTTCCAAGGTCTTGGAAATTCTCCCACAGTCAGAGCCCTGAAGCATGTTATTTTGACCAATAAACCAATGATTCTTGGTATTGCTGAGCCAAGGATGAATTTTGAAAGGTGGATGGGTTTTAAGTGGATTAACTTTGGATACACATTAGTTTCAGCCAATCAAAAAGTGAATGGTAATGAATCCCTTTGGGTTCTTAATCATAATACTGTTGGCGTTGACTACTTCCTTTTTGATCAACAATCTGTGAACTTTTCTTGCTGTTTTCAATCCAAAAGCTTCTATGTTACCTTTCTATATTCCTTTAATAAGTATATTAGAAGAAGGGATTCCTGGGATTATCTTCTTTTCACATCTAGTAATTTGTCTTCAAGCTGGATTATTGTTGGTGACTTTAACACTGTTCTGAGGGCTGAGGAGAAAACTTGGAGTAATTTCTGTAGAGCCTCAGCCAATGGATTTTTAGCTTGTATTGATCACTGTAAGCTGAATGAAGTGCCAATCTCTGGTTCTGACTTTACATGGAGCAAATACACATTGAATGAGAGGTAGGTTAGTACACTTGACAGATGTCTAATTAAAATGGATGATAGAAGTGATGACTTAGAGGTCTCTTGAGTAACCTTTCCTAAATTCTATTCAGATCATAATCCCATTATGATTGATTTATGTTTCATAAGTCTGAGGTCGACTCCATTGCCCTTCAAGTTCAATAATGCCTGGTTAGTAATGCCTGGATGCATGTATATTATCATTCAAGCCTGGAAAACTATTGTAATTGGTAGTCCTTTGTTCATTCATTCTTCAAAACTGAGAATTGTTAAGGGCATGCTTAGAGACTGGAGAAAAAAATCTTTTTCAAAAATTGCTTTGGACATTAAAGAATCTGAACTTCATCTCTCAAGCTTTCAGAATAACAATATGCAACAAGATATTCCATCACAAAAAGAATTGGATGCTGCTTCAAAACTTGATAATCTTGTGACTATGAAAGAAAATATGGATCAAAATCAGCTTAGTGTGAAGTGTCTTAAGGATGGTGATAGGAATTATATGTTTTTCTATCTGATGCATAAGGAGAAAAAGGTCAAAAAAAGTTTAAGATCCTTGAGTATTGATGGAAATATGCTGACAACTGAAACTGACATTGTTAATGGGGTGACCTCTTACTTTAAAAAATTATACACTGATTCCGGTGAGAGAAATCTTGAAAAGATTTTGAAATGTGTTGATCCAACTGTTTATGACAACCAGAAAAGGGAACGTATTGAGGTTCCAAATCAGAAATAAATACATTATGCACTTTTTTCTCTTAACATGGACAATACTTCTGGCCCTGATCGATTCTCAAATAAATTATTTATGTTTTATTGGGATATAGTTCAAAATGATGTTATTAGTGCAGTTAAAGATTTATTTATTTACTCTTTTATGCCTTTTTGGATGAATTCTAATTTCATTTCCCTTATTCCTAACAAGGATAGTGCTCTGGATATTAAAGATTTTAGGCCTATTGCCATTGGGAACTCTATACCAAAGGTAATCAGAAAAATCATGGCTATACATCTAGGGAATACTTCTAAGGATCTAATTTCTACAAACCAGTTTGGTTTTGTACCTGAGAGGAAAATTCAAAATTGCCACTTCACTGCTTTAGAGTGTATTAACATAATGAGAAACAGGGTTCGGCATGGTAATATGGACCTCAAGATTGACATATCCAAAGCTTTTGATACAATAAAATGGGATTTCATATTATCAATTCGTAAATTGCATCGCTTTTCTGAAATTTTTATTGGATTGATCAGTTCTATTTTGAAAAGTTCTTGTCTATCCATTCTTATTAATGGATCTCGTATGGGGTTATTTAAATGCACGAGAGGGGTCAGACAAGGTGATCCCCTGTCTAGACTTCTGTTCTCTTTAGCTGAGGATTATCTCAGTGTATGTCTTCATGACATTGTAAAAACAAGTATCTATCAAAGAATGTGCGCAGGAAGGAATCTATTCACTCCCTTACATCTATTCTATGTTGATGACATTCTTTTATTCGGTAAGGCTGGGAAGAAGACTACTCTTTGCATTAAAAATATCTTCTCACATTATGAAGAGGTTTCCGGTCAAGTCATTAGTTTGAATAAGTCTTTTGTTGTCTTTAGGGAAGGCAATGTTGTTATGAAGAAAAATAGAGCTGCACGTAGACTTGAAGTTAAGAGAGGTTCATTACCTTTTAACTATCATGGTGTTCCATTAATTTGGGGTAAGTTTAGGCGTGCCCATCTTGAAGGTATTTCCCTTATGATTACAAATCATCTTGCTTGCTGGAAGGGTAAATCAATGTCACAGGCTGGTAGAGTGTGCCTTGTGAATTATGTGATATCATCCATGTTTGTATATTCCTTCCCTATATATAGATGGCTTGTCCAACTGTTAAAAGAACTGACTGGAATGATTAGAAATTTCATTTGGATTGGATCTATTCATGAAAGGAAACTAGTGACTGTTGCTTGGAAAGAATGTATAAAGCCAACAGATATGGGAGGTTTGGGGGTCAAAGATGTTAGAATTTTCAATGATGCTCTTCTCCATAAACTCACTTGGAATCTTCTATCCAAGCCTGATTTCTCTATAGAATTCCTGGCTTGTAGGTTTGTGGACAGGTGACAAAACGGTACATGAAGATTTTTAAAATCCTCTGTTTGGCCCTCAATTAAGTACACTTACTCATTGATAATGTCTCAGTCTTTATGGTTAGTCTCTCTTGATCCTAATATGAATTGTTGGGACACTCCATGGTTGTACACAATTCTAAAAGATCATATGGAGATTCCACCAGCCTTTACATCACTATCAATTTCTGAATTACATGGGAATTCGACTACTTGTGAAATGTTACCCAGTAATTTTCAGATAGAAATGGATAGATATATTTAAATAGATTCTGATATTTTGATCTGGAAATCTTCACTCAATGGCTCATTTCTAGCATGGAATGTTATAAACTATATATTTCTTCTTCTTCTGCTACTCCTTCCTGGCTGGCAGGTCTTTGCAGGTTGTATATTGCACCTGCTGACTTTCTTTTAATTTGGCGAATATGGAAGAACAGGATACCTGTTCAGTATGTTTTGTAGCGAGCTAGAGTAAGTATGGCCTCAGTATGTCATTTGGGTATCAACAACGATGAATATTTGTTGCATTTATTTCTACACTGCAATATATCTGTTTGGTTATGGGATTATGTTCAGGCCACATTTAACTGCTGTATTGATTTCCCATCTTTTGAAATGGTGAAAAATTCTGGATTGAAGATTGATTTTAGTGAACAACTGAAGGCTCTGCTACTTACTTCTATAGTTTCAGTAATTTCATTCATATGGAAATCCCGGAATTCTCTTGTTTTTAGCAATATACAGCCCACTGTTCGTGAGGGCATTCTTTATATTCATTGTGGAATTCATGCTGCCTCTAGGATACAAACTGGATCCATGAACAATGAAATATTTGACCTGCTTATTTTGAGATCTATTGGTAGAAGTTGTAGGGAAAGGAAGCCAAAAATGGTGAATTCTATTCGGTGGATACCTCCTATTCCAGAATGTCTGAAAGTTAACGTCAATGGGGAAGCCTCTGGCACACCTAGCCCCATGGGATGTGGTGGAATCTTTAGAACATATAGAGTATTTTTAAAAGGCCGCTTCTTCTATTATATCGGTCATGCTTATGATATCGAAGCTGAGTTGTGGGTGATGATTAAAGAAATCAGGTATTCTGTCCATTATGGTTGGCATAGATTATGGATAGAGTCAGATTCGGCCCTTACTGTACAGATTCTCAAAGAAAGATCCCAAAATGTTCTATGGAGGATTCTACCTTCATCGATTTCCTGCCTCAGAATTGCTGGAAGTTTGTGTATTGATGTCTCTCATGTATACCAGGAGGCGAATCATGTTGCAGATGCTTTATCAAAGAGGGCGATTGACGAAGTGAGTTCTAGTTGGTCTTTTATTTTTCCATATCTCTTTCAAGAGTTTGTTTGTAATGATAGGAAAGGCACTATTTACACAAGGTTGTGTAAAGTTCCCTGACGTTGATTTTCTTTATATTGTTTACTCTTTTTCATCTTTTTAATAAATTTTGGGAGCAGGTTTCTGCCTGCCTCCTGAATCTTCTGGCTAAAATAACATTTATTGTTTAAATTTTTATATTTCATGATATTAATATTTTTTTAGTAATAATAACCATGAATTTTCAATTATTTTGTAATAATTAAATTCAAAATAATTATGTACCAATTTTGTTATAAAATATATTTAAAGGGATTTATGATTATTTTTACAAATATAGATTTATTTGATTAGTACATCAATATTTTCATAATCTTGTTTTTATATTCATATTTCAAAAAAAATCATTAAAGAGTAATTTTAACAATGTAAGATACACATTTTCATACACATATAATTTTAGAATTTAATTATTGAAAAAAATGTAACATTTTTTTAATGTCATGTGATATTTTATATGCATCAAATTATAAATATAGTTTTTTAAATATTAATTTCTTACTAATATAATTTTTTACGTGAATTTTTAAATTTAAATAGATATTCATTTAATTATTAAATAATTTTTATTATATTATATATCTATTTTTTATTTAACTACAAAAAGTAATTTTAAAATGCTAGATAACATGTTTTAAAGTAAATCAACTTTATAAAGTATTTAATATTTTTTTCTGAAAATATATTTACTCACTTGTATAGTGTATTATTATCAAAAAATTGTTTTTATATTTTTATATTGTGGCTACTAGAAAAGTAAAAACTGACATTGGGATAACATTGTAACAAAAATATATACAACTTTTCTCATCAAAACAACTTTCATAAATATTTATTTAAATTCTAAATTCCTCTTCATTAGATTAATAAAATTTTAATTGTATTTTTTAAAAAGCATAAAAAAATAATGATAAAACAAAATATAATCAAAAATATTATTAATAAATTTTAATGTGATTACTCATAGAAAAAAAACATAAATTTTTCTAGATAAAATTATGTTTTATGTATACTATTTTTTTATTTCAATATTAAATTTATAATTTTTAGAAGTTATTTTGGATAAAATGTAATGAATTTTTGGCGTTAATTAATCAAAATTATGTTATGGTGATTTTTTTGTTATTTTTTGGAAAAATTTATTTTTTAGTGAATAGTAAATAAATACAGTTTTAAAAAATACCATAACTTTTATGACATCATCATGATATAAAAATTTCTAAAATATTTATACAACATTTATGAGGAATCAAAATCTGTTTCATGAGAAAAATTATTCACTTAAAAATAATATATTTAATTTATAAATCTATATTTGATATTTCAAAACCTATGTTACATTTTATTATAATGATGAAATTATATTTGATTATTTAATTTATATAAAATATTTCCAGAATGAATTTCAATTTTGAGTCAGTTAAAATTTCAAATTATACTATAATTTAATGTAAATTCATATGAATTAAGATTATTAATTAATTTTGGCCTAAATAATAAATCAATCTGTACATTATTCAAAAAATGTGCATCCTTCATGGCTATATAACCACTCTTCCACATAACTTTTATCTTCAAATCCAAAACTAATTTCACAGCAAATATTTACCAAAATATCCCTCTAAGATCCAATGTCCATGTCCGAAATTCCCAATTCTATCCAAAAAATTCCCTCCTTTTAAGGCCCTAGAGTAAATCCAAATGAGGCGATCAAAGGAAAAAGCATGGGTTCATTATCCGACACCATTATTTTAAAAATAATTTATTATAATCAATTTTCATTTTCTTATTTATATATTAACATGATTATAATTACATGGTATTCTCATAATTTTGATCAACTATTGAAGAGATATTTCTCATTCTCTCTCATTAATACCCTTTTCAGAAGTCATTATTATGTTTAGGTAAGGTTCCCAAGTCCCTTTCTCTACCTCATATTTAAGACTCTTGTGTTATAAACTCGTTTAAAATTTCTATTATATTATTATCATGATTATATTACCATGTTATTTAAATCTTTTTGATCCATTATTTTTGAAATATCACACCTTCCCCCCATCAAATTGTTTTTAGAAATCATTACTATATGAAAATATGGGCTGGAAAATTCATATCTTTCATTTAAATCCCCCCCTTACCAAATATACATTATAATTAATAAAAAAAGTAAATTTCAAAACAAATAAATAACATTGTCTATTTTTTTTATAAATCTATAATATTTAATAGTTTACCACTTTTTTTAAACCCCACTTAAAAGCATTGCTTCACTTGTGACATTTTTACTCTACCTAGGTGAATGAAGATGTTTTATTTTTACCATATGACACCCATTGATATTGAATTTTTTTTTCATGATTTAATATATCATATAAAATAAATAATTTCTTCATAAAATTCTATAATGAAAATATATCCAAAAAAATATTGATGTCAAAAGTAAGCAATTGATGTCATTATAATTTTTTAAAATAATATTATCAGAGAAGATTCTTTGAATATTTATTATTTATTAAATTAATAAAATCCTATTATTATAGATTGAAATAAACACTATACCATAACACATATCGACTTTATATAACCATTAAAAAATAACCGTCGGCCTATAATTTTACATTAAATAAATTATTAAATGTTGATCTGGACAACCTCAAAACGGCCAAAACAAGAATCATAAATATAAAAAATAAAAAATACATGATGATAAAAGAATTAAAATTAATCACAATAATCAAACTAATATGAAATTTTTTTGAATTTATTATATAATTAATATAATTTAAATAAAAAATGTTAGAGGACATGTATAGAAATTCAGGACTCAAGTTATAGGATTCATTCTAAATATCCATTCATTTCAATTATTGTTCCTAAATTTTCTATCTTCTCTACCATTTATCATACCCAAGGCATCAAATGTTCTCCCTAATTTTTACTATCATTTTGGATGAATTCATAACCTTATTTAGTCACTTAAGTATTTTTATGTTATATCATACATTACGTATAATGGTTTTTTTCTTGACCTTTATTGTTCGTGATGATTTATCCTGTACTAGTCCCCATCTATATCACCTCCTCCTACCTTATTTATAATATGATTACATTATTTTATATATTCTTACATATCCCTATTTTATAAATTAAACCGATTATGAGGATCCTGATTATTCTATTTTGTATTTTTTTCACTGGTTTTCAGTGATTGTCAAATAAACAGAAGGATTTCGTTGATTTTAATATATTGAAGAGGTTAAAGAGAATATGTTTATTGGATATTTGTTTTAATTATGAATACCCATTAATTTATAGGATAATAATTTATAATCCATTCTTATTGAAGACTAATATTAATTTTAAAGACATTTTATAATGGAAGAAGATAATAGTTGTTCCTGCCTTTGGAAGATATGAAGTATATCTGGTATTTGATGGGGAATGTTTATTTGAATTCATATGAGGATTGATGAGATGATATTAATGTTTATAACATATGTAATGTTGTTTTTAGAAAAATATGTGTTTACAATATGATGAATATGAATCTTTTGAATGGATTCCTTGACCAATAAATGTGAGGCTAGAGGACAGATGTAATCAGATAGAGTCATGCAGACTGAGGAAATCAGTCAGAGTCTAGAAAACCATCGTAATAAAATAGAGTCAAATAAACTATGTTGATCAGATAGAATATTGTACTATATGTTTTTCAAAAAATAGATGACATTCAATAGAGTGTTTCAGACAATCACATATCATTTAAAGCTTATTAATATGTTCCTCATTGATTAAACATCACAATTCCTTGTGAATGTGACTCAAGTAGAATATTTAAAGAATAAAATCATATGTTAAATAGTGGTAATTAACTTGATGAAAAGAGAGGTGTTAATATAAAGATAAAATATCCTTATATTGGTTATCATGATTCATTCTACAATATTTTTGATGAAGAGTGTTCCTTAGAGAACACAAATTTACTGGATAAATAATTATGACACTATAACAATGAGTCTATCATACATAGATTTATGAATTATCTGAAAACAATTTTATAATGAATTAATCTAAAAAAGGAATCATATAAATATCATTAGATAATAAAAAATGTTGTGGAAGATCCAGATTAATTTATTTTTTATAAAGGTAGCAGATATAGGTTTTAAAATAGAGGAATTTTATTGATGCTTTTGAAAACGTTTATAGACAAATTTTTTTAGTAAATGTATCAATAAAAGATTCCAAGTGAATGAATAAGACATAAATTTCAGATCATAATCATGAGATAAAAGTTTCCAAAAGAATATATAAAAATAGAGGTTTCCATGTAAGGTTATCAGGGAGAGGTTTCCAAGTGAATGATGGTTGTCATACCATCAGATGGAGATTATTGAATGAAAGATCAATAATTAATTGGGAAAATAAGTGTCATATAAAGAAGAGTCCAACAATGTAATAATATATAGGTTATTTTGGGATAGATTAGTTCTAATGAGAATATATTGAATAAAGTTTTTGAGTATTTTACTAATTTTTTATAAAGATACCCATTGTGACAATGTTGATATGTACATTATACTATTCAATATTCATGAAAGTAATATCATGACTCATGCTGATTTTTTAGGAAAGTGTGAAGATTATTTTTCACACATAGAATTGAGTAAATTATTTATGAATATTGTTTAATCATATTTATTTATAGGTTTTAGTTTGATAATATGAAGAAATATTCTAGTGATAAATCAGAAGTCAAATAATGGTTTGAGTGTACTCCGTAAAATTTGGGATAAATGATACCTGTATAAAAAGGGAGTAGGTAGACCAATGAATTTTTATTAAGTTATTTCAGATATTGTTATTTTTGAAGAAGTAAAGGGACAAAGAGAGCTGTCGATGAGAAATATTTAGAGAATTTTGATATGGTCGGAAAATTGAGGTTCCAACCAAGAATATTGAGATATATTTTGTTAAAGCCTTAAATTTAGAGGTATTAGAAATAGTGTAAAATTAAAAGAGTAACCAAAAGGATAAATATGGCACCAGAATAATAAGTATGGTTCCAGAAAAAGTAGATTCTAGAAAACAAAGAAAATGGATAATGAGAGGAATAAAATACTGGATGAATTAATATCCTAAAATTAGAATTCGATGGGTATTTTTGAGATAAAGATGTTTTAGAAAAATAGGTACTTGATATATATGTGAAGTATCAGAGGAGAAGTTTTTGGATGTTGGGATAGGAGATGAAATTATATTTGGTATCTATTACATTGGAAGAAGATAAGGAGAGGACATCATTTATGTTTACTGGGTTAGAGAATAAGAATAGTTGAATAAGAAGTCTTCCCACAAGGTTAATAAAAGAAACATTTTAGATCATTTCTATAAAGAGGATGAAGTATGTGTTCACAATGTTTCATACAAGATATTAAGATGAAGAATTTCTTTCACACTACTATGAATGTACTATAAGAGGAATAAGAACCAAAAAACACTATGAAATTCAATAGATGTCACATTTTGTAGATAAATTTATTAATGTTGAAAAAAATAAGTAGAATACTTTCAATATATATATCATGAAAGGTGATATATTTGGTCTCAAAATTTACTGGTCTAGGGAATTAGTATTATTTTATATCCCCCTTCCTAATTTGTAGGGAACCCCACTTGGGTTTAGAATTATTTTTAAGCCAACCCATCTATAACAAATATAAAATCATAGTGAGAATTTTCATATTTGTCACCACTATACATGATATAAAATAGCTATTATTATTGTGTAGTAAACCTTTTAAAAATACTATATATTTTTCTTAAATTACATTCATCTACTTGTACACAAAAATAAAGATATTACATTACAACATACATCTTAATTGGTCTAAGATGAAAAGAGATAAAAAGTATTAACTGATAGAAAAATTTCTTAACACTATGTCACCCTCAATGTTGAGCATATCCTAATTTGTTCTTAACTATTAGTATCCAATTCATTGTTCACCTCTATTGTATTTTATGTATTGGAAATTGTTCTCATTTTAAAATTTGATTTTTGTTCCTAAATTTACAATGAAATGAAGTCTTTTTGACGATATATTTATCTCAAAGCAATATTATATTTCCACCATGACCATGATTAATACGAGAATGAAAGAGAGAAAATGTTAAATAACAAATAAATCTTCATCAAAGAGGTATAAAATACGATATATTTGGGTTTTAAATAGAATAATATTTGGTTCATACTATAACTATAGAGAAGGAACACATTCTTACCTAAAATTTATAAAGGTCAAGTAATCATGAAGCATGTCAAAATTACGGTTCATAATGTCCTCAGAAAAAAGAACCTAAAATAATTAGTGATGATGATATATCAAAAATACCTCAAGATATATTAGTTAATAGAATAAAATATATTTCTACCACATTATTGGAGAAATATCCCCTCTTGGTTTTTTAATCCTTAAAATCATACAGTAATAAATCACCTATCTTAAAGATGAGAAAAACAACATTGAGAATGATGTATAATAAAATGTTCAAATATATATAAATATCTCATAGAATGTTCGAGACTTTGAGACAAGGATTATGGAGCATGAATAAGTTCATTAAATTTTGAAAATAAATTGCTCAAATAAGTTGTAGAGAAAATGGAGTCAATAGGACCCTTTATTAAAAGATACATGAACTTTATGAAAAAAATGGTATCAAGGATTTTAAATTAGAATTTATTCACTAGAAGATCAATTACCCTAACTATTTTATTTTGGAGGAATGCATCTTGAACCATCCATAAACTATAGGCTTAAATGTGTGGAGTAACCTCCACAATATTATTTATGATTTAAAGGGGAAATTTCCATTACATTTTAATGGTAGTTATAATAATATATCATTCAATAATACCCTCTCCCATAAGGCATCTAATATGATATGTTTTTGAGAGATCAATGTTATTAACATAATACTGGTAATCAATAGATAATTTGATAGCTTATTTAAAAATATATCACATTAATATACAACCTTCTAGAGAATTAGATTCTTATCATACCTATAAAAAATCTTCGCATACTGTTTGATGGAGAATATCCACCTACAATGGGCAAGATTACATAGTTTAATCTCTTTAACCATGTGAACCATCAAATGGATAATTATATCAAATAATGATTGTGGGATGATCAAATCAAACTCACATAATACGAAAAAAATATTTTTATTAATCATTATAAAACTCTCTAGGTATATATATTTACTTCTTATATCTTTGAAAAATAACCACTGTTTGGTTAATGTATTTTTTACATTTTTAGGGAGAATGCAACATAAAGTGACGGACATAAAATATTTCATCAAAACATAACAATCATGATATTTTACACATTATAAATTCAAATTAGTCATTTATATGACATTAGTGACATTTTATGAATACTACATAAGAAATTATACACCATTTAGTTGAAAAAACAGACATTTCTTATATTTAGATAGAGTATATGTATCTGAAGGAAGTAAAGTTTAGCATTCACCCTTCACTAGTACCAAATCTTCCGAAAAAACAATTTCAATCATGTAAAACCTAGACAAGATGTTTGATTTTTTTTTGGGTACATTTAGTAACGTTACAATAACATTATAACCTATATTTTTTACATGTAGACATCAAAAAAAATTCCAATATACAAACAATTATAGTATAGTAATTCTATGGAAATTGATATTATTTTCCAACCTGATTTTATAAATTTTTTCAAAAAATGTTTACTAAAAATAATGTTAAAATATTTTACTATCTTTAACAGTTTATCACCCTTTAATGGAGATAGAATTGTACCTTTTTCTACATTAACATTGAATGATGTCATCCAGGATTGGTATTTATTTGAAACTTTTACAAGTGTGTGTGTTTTTAAAAACATAGTCTTTGTGGACTGTTTCAACCAAACTGAGTGTTTGAATTTTTCAAAAAATGGAACACTCCAACATTCATTTAATACTATATTCTAAACAATTTTTAAAACAAAGAAAATTATTTTATCATCCTTATCATCAGGAATTGAGAACCCAACATTTTAATAAACTCTTTAATTTAATTCCAATAAACTAGGACTTTAATGTTGGGTTTATCAAGTAAGAAAAAACCCATAGATAAATCTAATTACGGTATTATAAATGTATCACATTTAGAAATTTTACATGGGTATGATAATTGATTGAAGAATATAAATTCAAATGGGGTACATATGCGTCTATGAGAAATATTGAATGGAAAATAAAGAACAACACATAATAATTTTGATTGAGGTTGGAATGAATGTAGAAGAAATCATTAAAGGAGAACATAAGGGAAAGTAGTTACTTTTATGGAAAATTTATAGAACTAGGGCACTCCATATGAAAAATATGTGAATTGAGTCATCATTAAAATTTTCACTCTATGAATTCTTCTGATGCAAGTGGCAGAAATAAAATCTAACCCACATATTAGTGGTGACACCAAATTACATTACTTTTTTAGAAGGGTTATGTGGGCCACATGGTGTTTTAGTAATTGGTTTCTTAGGAGCTGAAGTTGATACTCTTTTTTCAAATGAGAAATATTTTGATAGGTTGCAATCACCTCGTATGGAAAACCTTGTTTTTGAAGAAACTCTTGAATTTAAATCGTATAAACAAGAATTCTGAAGATGTCGTTATCATGATCTGAAAAAACCATAGAACAATCTAATAGGATTTCGTTGAATGATTAAAATTTAATAAATTCATATGACTGGGATGAAGTATCAAAGAAAAAAAATACAATTGAGGTTTTGAGGGGGGGATTAGCAAGAAAACCTGAAAGGAATGAATACACGATACTAATTAAGACTGAGGTTGGAATGAAAGTGAAAAATAATCCTTAATGATGTCATCATTGGGAAGGAAAAAAATGAGTGAAAATTTACAGAACTGAGGCACTCTAAATGAAAAGGTAGATTAATTGAATGAACCTAAAAAATTACATGTTATGGGTTCTCTATATGTGGGTGTTATAATTAAATCCAACCTGTATCTTAGTGGGGACACCAAACTGGATTGCCTCTCAAGAAGAGTTATGATAATTATTCATGTGGTTAGGTTGCTCCATCTTATGCTAGCGACTGGTAAAACTACTAATAGGGAAATCCACTGTGATAGTGAAATATAACATTAAAAAATAGTTAATGATAAATTAAATTAAGATTCACCCATTGTATAGTAGAGCATAAATTGATACTCAACCGACACATATTCTAAAACAATAACCTATTAAATTTTTAAAATTTATTTATTAAAATTTTTTCTCGATCTTCTAGGATATCGATTTGGCTGGAATATTCTCCCTCGTCTAGTTTTTCATTAATAGGATTGGATGAGGGTGTGTGGCCAGTTCATTTATAATAACATATATCTATGGTGAAGGAAAATGATGATTAGGTGTTGCGATGGTGATAATGATAATGTGGATAGATGATAGAGGTGGTGCTAGTTGGATAAGGATACTATTATGGGTCCGCACAAAGATAGGGGAATGTGGGAATTATGACACACGATGAAGGAACTAAAATTAACAAAACAATTATAGATAGAAAAAGAGGAGTAAAAATAGTAAGATACCATAGGTTCTGAGAGAACCAATTCATCCAAGAAGTATAAGGGGGAGCGACAATAGAGTTAGACTCTACAAAGGATTAGAGGGAATGAAAAATGTGTTCTATTAGGGTTATATTTATAAGATCAATAAGGGGTTTATCATCACTTTCCAAAAACACGATTATAAATATGGGTTTTATTAGTGTTAAAATAAGAGACGCTAATAAAACGTGCCTTTATTATTGTTGATAAATCCTATATTTATCGTCACAAGAATTTGAAAACTGATAAAGACATGTTTTATCACTTATTTTTATTTCAGTTCAGAAAAAGATTATTTTTATTAGTGATTTATAGAAATTTATGATAAAAAATATTTATAATAAAATAAACAAATATTAAATTAATATATATTAAAAACGAATAAATTTTAAAAAAACATAATAATTATTCAACATTATTAATGAACTTATAATCTTAAATGCATGAATATTAAAAATTAATGAATTTTAATAATTAAAAATTAATAGACTTCAAACTTTTTTAAAATATGGATATGTTTTATTAATGATATAAATTTTTTAAAAATGAAAAAATGATTATATATATATTTATTAAAATACATATGAATACATGTTAATAACATAAAAAGTTACTAAATAATTATGTATAAATAAATATTTAAAATGAATACATTACAAAAATATAAAAATTACTTAAACAATATAAGTGAATAAATAATATTAAATAACATTTAATGGTAATGAAAAAAAAATGTCTAAATTAAAAAATGAAAAAATTGGAAAAAATTAATTAATATTATAGTATAAAATATAATATTAAAAATGAATAAATTATAAAATATTTAAAATAGTAATAAATATTTTATATTAAATAAAAATATATAAAACGAATTAAATTTACTGATTAAATATATAATATAAAAAATGTATTATGTTATTAAAAGAAATAGTAAATTTACTATTAAAAATCGAATTAATTACATAAAAATTAGGTGTATAAAATTTCATTTATTACATAAATGTGTGTTGGAAAATAATGTGTATATATATAGCACGAGTTTGATATATGTTAACTTGACTAAACAAACAATGACATTATATCATGTAACGTTTATAATATATATCTGTGTGCGTGTGTGTGTCAATATGAATATATTTATATATTATAAATGTCAAAAATATTGATGAATAATTATGTAAAAAAATTTACAAAATGAATAAATTAAAAAAAATAAAAAATGAATTAACATTAAAAATAAATAAATTTTAAAAAAGTAAAAAGGTCTGAGGGGCGCAACATAGTGGTTACGCCTCTCATGGGTCTCATGGGAGGTCTCATGATTGAGCCTCCCTAAGTACTTGTAGGCATAATGGTCTTTTTATTTCTTGGTAATCCTCTCCTCCAAACTTTTTTAACGTAAAAAAAAGTAAAAAAGCACTTACTATTATTATTGAATAAATAATATTAAAATAATGTGTGTTAGAAATGCTGAACATTTAATCAAAAAATGAAGATATAAAAAAAATTAAAATAATGAATGAGTAAATAATAATTTCAAATTTAAATAATTAGAAATGAATACCTAAAATGAAAATGAATACATATATGAATTATGAAAATTAAAATTTTATTAAAAGATTATTTTTAATCAATAGGTATATATAAATAAATATTAAAGTTTAATAAAATTTCAAAAATATTAAAATTTTAAAATTTTAAAATAAATAAATTTAAAAAATGGATAATTGTCATTAATTATAGAGGTTATTGAAAAACATAGAAATAAATATATGCTATAATTATAATTAATGAATATTAATTATATAAATTAAAACTATATAATAAATATTAAATGTTAATAAATAAACATGTATAAATAAATATTAAAAATGTATAACATTTCACAAATATTTTAAAAATAAAACATTGGAATGAATAAATTAGAAAAAAAATTACAAAAATTAAAAAAATTAATGAATAAATGATATTAAATGTTTATTATATTATTGAAATATGTATGTGTGTTTATATATTAATTAAAAATATGTTTGTGTGAAATTAATGAAACAGAAGTTTGATATATGTAAATTACAACTGTATTAAAAATGTACTAAATTTTGATCAACAAATATAAATTAATATTAAAAATCAATAAAATGAAAAAAAAACTATTAAATAAATAAAAATTATAGTATAATTAATTATATATATATATATATTAATGAAAAATTAATAAATAGTTTATATTAAATTTAAATATAAAAACTGATTGTTAACTCAGGGTTCATGCCGTTTTGAGTAAATATAGAAAATGAATAGAATTTAATACTGAGAAACATAATATATTAAATATTAAATATTAATAAACACAAATCTAAAATGATAATGTTAAGAAAATTATTTTTATATATACTTGTCTCAATGAAATTGAATTAATTTCGTATATGTATATATGAAATTGAAAAAACAAATAACATTGATAAAACAAAGTGTTATTAAATGTCGATTAATATTAGTTAGTCAATATTTTTAATTAATATTAATTTTTAATTTTTTTAACCCATTTTCACTAATTATATGACATATAAATATTATTTATAATACATTGGTATTATAAAATTAATTATTATTCTATATATATATAAATCTAAGTCTACAATCCTATAATAAATATGATTTTCAATCAGATATAATTTTCCTTTTACATTTCATTTTTAATTAAATATGTTATATATCATGAGAAAAGTCATATTTAGTCATACTTAATTCATATTTAATAAAATATAGTATATTTTCATATATATATATATATGTGTGTGTGTGTTTTATAATGATATATATGTTTAAAAAATATATCATTAGTTAGTGGTTTTTAGAACTGAGTGAGGGTCGTGCTACTTATCGTGATATTTGTAGTAGTTCTTCAAAAGAAAACCATAATAATAAAGCACATCGACTACATGAAAGAGAAGTTTTTTAAAGAAAAACACACTAAAATCATCCCCTTCCCAACCATGTAATGTGGAATCTATTGATGAAGGGGGGATATCATTCATATCTATTGATGTCTATAAAATGAGAGGAGATCTACTATTGAGGGGGGTAAACGTTCCAGGATGAGGTGGTTCCTCGAGTCGGTCCTGGTTTTTTTACATGTTTATCCAAAAAATAATAATAATAAAATAAGAATGGGTTTAAAATAATTTCAAAACTAAACCATAAAGTCATTAGAGTTCCCCATGACTTTGGCCTCCACCAATTGGGAATTCAAATTTTTTTCCCAACAACATTGGAAGAAGGATTTACGTGCCATAATGCATTTTCTTTGACAAAAAAAAAACTTTAGAAACTTCTAAATATATATATATATATGTATGTGTGTGTGTATGTTTGTATATTTAAAATTTTTATTTTTATTTTTTATATTTTGTTTAGTTATTTATATATATAAACAATTTTTTGTAGAATTTATTAGTTATTAAATATCAAACATTACTGCAATTAATGTAATCTGAAATTATGGTAGAAACCGTCACCCAGGGCTCCCTCTTATACGAAGGGATGCCCTGGAAATCATTCTGGATTCCCATTATAGGATTGAAAATCTATCTTTTCAACATTAGAATTAACTATATAATATTATTAAAGAATAATTAAAAGTTAAAAATAATTACTATTTAATTTCAAATAAATAATTATAATAATTATATCAAAATTAACTTTTAATATTTACAATTAAATATCACTAATTATTCATAAACTATTAATAAGAAATTAAATAATATTAATTACTAATTATGAACATTAATAAATAAATAAATTAATAAATATTTATTGTTAATAATTAATTGTTTTAATTAATTACAAATTAAATAATATTTAATTACTAAAAAAATAAAAATAATAAATAAATAACAACAAGAAATTAATAATTAATATTAGCTATTAATAATTTATAATTAATAATTAATTAATAATGAAATAATAGTATCTACTATTTAATGATATTAATTTATAATAAATATTAATTTCCAATAAATATTAAATAATAATAAATATTAATTATTTATAAATATTTAAAATTATTATTTAGTTACTAATTTTTAATAATAAAAATTTAATTATTGATTATTAAATAATTATTTAGTAACTAATTGATTAATAATTATAAAAAAAATACTAATAAATATTTAAAATTACTTTTGACTTTCCAGTTATTAATAATTACTATAATAATTATTAATTATAAAGTAAATCGTAGGGTTTGGAGAGCGTGGTGATGGCGACTTCATGAAGCCTTGATTTTTGTTCTTTGATTCATGATCCTTACACTAGGGATGTCTTCGTATCATTCTATTTGGGTGAATGTGGAGGAATTGGTGAAATCGAAGAAGTCCCTTAGGAAAGGGATCACATTTGAAATGGTTTTTAATTGAGAGGCATTGCAAATGGGGTATAGTCTATTCAAAAAATGATCACGACATAAATCCTAAAATTTAGAGAGGGTATGTTCTTGATCCATTCTAATCGAGAATCCTTGAGGGAATATGTTGACGTGTGTATGTTTTCACTAATAAAAAGATTAATCGTTATAAAGGGAAATAAACCTAGTGTAGAAGAATTAAATCTAAAGCTAAACAATTTTAGGGATTTTGAATTTTTAAAATAATTCAAATTCAAAGGGGGTATTTTCACTTGACTTTCTAATATGTGAGCCAACACTCATCTTCTAGGGCCACTAGTTTTTATAGTCTCAATCAAGGTGTCTCTAGAATATCTTAATAGAATATCAAATTTATTCCTTAGAAGCACTATAATAACTAAATTTAGATCATTATTCCTAGACATAGCTTGGATTTTTGACATTGAGTTTAAATATGAATGTATACAAGATTTTATATATTTTTAAATCTGGTTAGACACAAGATTGAAAACTATAGGCATGTTCAGAGACATTACTAAATCAAGCCTTCCATATCCAAAGAGAAGGGAGGGGTAGTTGTTCCTACAAACAAATAATCCATGAACTCATAAGACAATTAAGGCTCTTCTTTCCCTAAAATAGCGAGTGGTTTTGGTGATGCTAGGAAATATCCTAGTCTTAAAAATGTAGTACTAGTTGAATTAACTAGACTGAAATCTTAGGATTCTACAAGTATCTAACTAAAGATATGGAAGGATCTTATTGTTTTGAACTCCGAAATAAATGTTGAAATGCCTATTTTTGACCAGTAAAGATGTACTTCAATTGTAGATTATGGTTATAGGGAAACAAATACTAGTAGTCATCATTAATGTATTCCCTTATGCAAGAGTAGGGTGTAAATACCATAAGGCTAGAGTATAGTGAAGCCTCATCTTCTCCTATGGATATAGTTAGTCAAAGGTGGGTTCATAATTTGGAATGGTCTAAGTAGCTCAAACATTTCTCTGACCACATTGAATTGAAAAATAAACTTTCTTCCTAGGATTATGTTGATAGGCAGTTGAGTTAAGAGGAAATCCTAACAGCTTAAAACAAAGGGAAGAGAAAACATATTCCTTGTTTGAATTCTAACCATCCTAGTTAGTTTTCCATGCAAATGAGGACTTTGGAAAAGCATCATGTATTCTATTTGGATAGGACTTCCAACTCTTTTTTTTATTAATAATAGTTCTATTTTGGTGACTTCATATGAGATTAACCCAATGAAGACTCAGGAGGACATGTAAACTAACAAGAGAGATCTCCAGAATCAGGGGGTTGTTTTCTCATTTCACTCCCACTTTCCTTACACCATAAAATCCATCCTTGATTTGTTTTTATAAATCCATGTATGGGAAATATGATGAGGCAAACCTAAAAAATAACAACCTCAAACCACAATTGGATCTTGATACATAGAGACTGCCCCTAGGCCTCAGTGATGAGTAATTAGAGTTGTTTGAATCAAAGGTTGAATTTATTTATGAAAAACATTATTATGAATTATTTTCATATAAAAAATGTATTAAATTACAATAATTTATATCACCAAACATTGATGACAAAATCTACTTGAAGCCGTTGATGTAAATTCGAGATCTTTCAGGGAAGAAAGGTGATTGACACATTCTGGTGGACAGTTTAGATATATCCTCTAGAGAGGATCCTAATCCTCAATGGATTGGTAAGACATATAGAAAGGGATGTTATCCTTGTGGTAATGTAAAACCATTTAATGTGTCATGTGGGGGAAAACAAGAAATGAAACCTCATCTTTTGTACTTGAACCAACCAGTTACTTTGTTATCCCTTTCCTATTTTTAATAAAAGGGGCTTCCAATTCAACACTAGTAACTATATTAATAATAATAATAATTAATTATTAATTATTAATTAATTTTGTAGGTATTGGTTAATTAATAATTTTTATAAAATAATTATTATTAAATATTTAAAATATTTATTTAGTTTATATTATTTGAAAATAATGGTTATTTAATTTATAATTAATTAATTACATTTAATTATGAATAAAATAACTAAAAAATGACTATTAATTTTCATTATTAATTATTAATTAATTATCATTTATCAATAATTAATATTTTAATAATTTTATAATAATATTATTAATTATTTATTTAGATTTTAATTATTAAAAATAATTGTAATTTAATAAATATTTAACTAATGATGATAAATTATTAAAAAACATAATAGAAAGAAATATTATTTATTATTATTAATTATTATTTAATTGTAAATAATTATTAATAATAAATAAAAATTAGGAATTAATTAAAAAATAGTAATTATTAATAAACTAAAAAATAACTAACAATTAATTTTAATAATTATTAATGAATCATAATTAATTAATAACAATAAATAAATTCTAGTAATTAATTAATAAAAGTTTTTAGAAATTTGAAATTATTTAATTTCTAATTATGCAGAAATAATTAAAAATAATAAATTAATGGATACTAATTAATAATTATAAAATAGTTAATCAATTAATAAAAATATAATAATAATTAATTAATAATTGATAATTTAATAATTTAATCATTATTATTAATCAAAGAAGGACATTGTGCATGATTTTGGGGATTCAAACACTTGACTCTTTATTATATAAAAAATACTGGGGGTGGGAGGTAAAATGTAATGAAAAATTCATTACCACAAAATTAAATGCAGAAACCTGCCCAAAAAGGCAAAACAAGAATAATGATAAGCATCATCTACTGCTTCCACTTTCTAATGGGTGACCGCCCCTCCACCATTCTTTTCGCTTATCAATGTTTTTTCAGCTTCAAATTGATCCTCCTATATCATGGGGACCATAGAGGCCTAGAGATCTTATTATATGAAAGTACATAAACCCTTTGAAATTGTGTATAGCTTAGAGATAATCCAAAGAGATTTAATTTCCACTTTTCCTAGATCCGACCTAGTAGAATTTTTTTTCAGAGTGAGTAGATTTATAGTCCTTATCACATTCCTCTAGAAATTATTCACTAAAAATGGTTCTATTTTGGTTATATTTTTTACAAAACAATATATGTTTGACTGGAACTAGTGTGAGAATCTCGAACAACTTCATTGATTAAAGATGTGGTATCATTGGAAGTAGAAAATTCAGTATCCCTTAAAAACAATTAACCCATGGATTCAATTTTTTAAAAATAGATCTGAAATGAGGCTACCGGAATTTCGACATCTTTGATATCTTCAGGCACATTGGAATATATTTGAATAAAATTCTAGGTAGAAATGTTCAATGAATAAGCATCAGTATCACTTTTACAATGTTGGGAATTCACACATTGAACACCATGCAGTGTGATTGAATCTATCATATTCGAACCCATGACTGAATAACCATCATCAATGATATAATTATATGAAATGCCTATTTTTTCCCAAAATACATGGCCCTCCATTCTTACACCAAATGGAGGAATCTTCTTCCATCGGTAAGATGGAGTTATCCAAAGTATCCTAATCATGTGATCCTAGAGCTGTTTCTATATGAACACTCATCCCATCATGGAAGGAGGCATCAACAC
The DNA here is from genome assembly GCA_963277665.1 of Viscum album. Taxonomy (NCBI): domain Eukaryota; kingdom Viridiplantae; phylum Streptophyta; class Magnoliopsida; order Santalales; family Viscaceae; genus Viscum; species Viscum album. The sequence continues at coordinate 507,082,826 of OY728125.1, forward strand.
CCTTTATGCCTCTCTTCTATGTTGATTTACCTTTTTTTATATAGTTAAATCTATAATTTTTTTAAGAATTACACTAAGGTTCTCATCACATTTCACGATTGTAGCCTCTCTTAGTTGAACCTGAGACTTAATTTTCATGGAATGTTATCCCTAGATTCCCTAGACATATATAAATTTCTTTCCTATAGGTCTTCTTCATCCAGTTCTAGTTCACTCCCAGATAATTCTTTTGAAATATCATTATCATGTTCTACATCATGTTTGTATCCCTATATTTCAATAAAAATTCTTACACAATCCTTTTCATACCCTCTATCATGGTCCCCCTTATATTCCTCTACATAATATTGAAAATTGATCACCAATTAAATTAGATCATGCCCATCATGAAGTTCAGGTCCATGAGATGTCTGAAGCCTATATACCACAACACAACCTAAGGTCCCCTGTACCTTATTCTCCATGAATAATTTAGAAGTGTCCCCTTTCATACATAATTTATCTCACATCACACCTCTACAAAATATAACATAATAATGCCCAGTATTATAAAAAACATGAAAATATTGAGGAACATATTCATATTTGACCAGAAAATTAAAAGAGAACTCGACTAAAATAACAATGATAGTCTTAATTAATGTAAATTTATGATCTATTTCAATAAATATTCGGGGAAAATGGACATACCTTTCCCTTTATGTTTCATTTCCCATTTCAATAGATTCCCCAATGGTAGATGCAATGCCCAAAATGTTTTTTAGATTCTAGAATAACTATCTCATCCCCCAAATATGAATCCAAAACTAATTAATTAAAATATTTACATTCAAGGGGCTAAAATGAGGATCTCAGTCCTATATTTCGAGTAGTCCAAATTTAAAATTAATAAAACGGAATATCTAATCCTTAAACCTAGGTTTTGAAAATATGAAGACAATATAAAAAAACCTCTACCTAGAGAGTTCATTCTCAATGCATCAATATTGTGCTGAAAAGGATTGGACCACTTTTGCATTTATAATTATGATATTAAATAAATTGAGAAAATGAAAAAAATGGACACAACATGCAATTTTGAACACCCCCAAATGAATGGGGTAAAAAATAACAGAAAAATAGAAGGATATAACTATGGGTAAAAGTGGGAACACACTCCCTCACTATTACAAGGGGAAACCCTAATAAATATCTCTCATGAATATGAGGGGAATCTGCCAAAGAAAATAACACACATATAAATGAATAACATGTTGTGAGAGATGATAAAACCATCGGGGAAAATAACCATTTATAGGAAATTAACCATTCCCATCTCCTCTCTCACTAGGTCATTGGAGAGGTGGGCCAAGAGCCTAACACCCACCACAACCCGCCCCCTTTGACAATGATGTATGAGACACTAGATGTGGATAAAAAAATATCAACCCATCTCCAACATATATAATTGAATAACAATCAATAAAATTCCACACATACTCTCTATTTATGAAACATAATTCTCACACCTCTCAAATTCCACTCAGGGATTTGTACCATCTGAACTTATCAAAGTCAATCATCATTATCAAGAAAACTGCTAGATTTTCTATAGTGTGATTTTTTTGCATGTCTGCTCTTCCTTCCTCCACCACATCTCAAAAAAAGTGCTTTTTTACACCAATATGATACATCCCAGAATGAAAATATGGATTCATATCAATGTGGAGGGCTCATTAACTATCACAAAACAATGGAATCTTCTTCTATATGTTCCGGATCTCCTCCAACAATCTTTTCACCCAAATTTCAACTTTTCATACCTACGTAGAAACCATGTACTCCGCCTCTATTATGGATAATTCCACAACTAACAGTAAAATTGAAATTCATATCACAGATCCTTCTATAAGATTAGACACCTAACTAGTAGTTGATTTTTAACAAACCTATAATGAATTTTCATTTATTTATTGGTCTTATCAAAATAAAAAGCTCCTAAAAACTCAAACTATGATTCTCAATTAATTTAAATATAGTACTATGAAATATCTAGGTCAAATCAACTGAGATAGTAATTTAGTTAAATTATGTTTTCAAAATATTTTATTTATTTGATATATTTTAATAAAGAGGTTAACGAATTGATGTGTTCTATTGATTTGAAGATATAAGATGAAAATAAGATTGGTCATTTTTCAATGTTTTTAGAAAATGAAAGAAGAAAGTTAGGAGAACCAACCTTTTTGGTTTAAAATAATATTTTGAAAGGCATTCAAATGTTTTATAGTTTCATTTTATGGGTGAAATTATATTTTATATATTAAATTGATTAATCCATGTTTGGTGTTGTAGTTGAGATAGGAGAGATCTAATAGTCATGAAATCCCCTCCTTGATGCAGAAATCCCCTATAGCCTTTGATTTAGTAACTTAAGGTATCAGCAAATCAATATTTTTATCAATACCATATTAAACCATGTTTCCATGAATGTGAATATGTTAATTTTGTTATCTAGGGTAACCAGTTGTGCAATTTATAATGTTTATTTTAGACTAAAATATCATTCCTCATGATAAAATTAAAATAAAGAGATTTGTAATTGATTCAATAAATGGTGTAAATCCAAATAAATGAATGATGAAGAATGGAATAAATCCATTGAAACCTTAAACCTTCAGCTACATAACCCTATAAAAAGGAAGTTTTACCCCCTCATCCTAGTGATGGGAGAAAAATGAGGAAAGAATAATTAAAAAGAAATCATAATGAAAATCTGAGGATAAAACTAGTGAGGACTGTGCACATTATAACTTCTTGCACCAAGATTTTTTCTCTGGTATGTCCCTACTTATAGAAATATATTACTATATTTATGGACCTCATATGGTCCTTTGCAACATCAATGACATTAAATAAGGGTTAATAGGTGGTCATTGGTTAGTCCATGGTTATAAAATAGGTCAAATTTGAAAAATATGTCGAATCTAGCTATTTTTAGCTTATCCTAAAAATTATATTTCATGTAGTGACTACACAATGTAGAAATCATGCACCACATTTACCAAATTATGACATTCAACTCTTATTTTCATATTAACATGTGTCAGAGGGTCACACATTTATGTCTTCCCATGACACATGACATATTCACTTCATGTTTATTTCTACCCCTACATGACATGTAGTTATTTCACGAATTTCACTCGTTTGTAACATTTAATGATTACATGATGTGTAATATTATTTTTCATCATTGGAAGCCTCCTTTCACCTCAGTTATTTATTTTTGTTTCATAAAAGTTCTCTATATTCATTCATCGTTATGGAAGACCTTCTTTTAAGTAGATATATTTGTTATTTACTGTCATTTTTCTCATTTCCCATAACTTAATGCATCCTGAAAAATATGATGAAAAAAATCAGTTACACTTAGATTCCACAATAATTCAAATAATGAGAGTGAATTCATTTTATTATAAAATGTTTAAAAAATAAATGCATTTATCAACCCCCCACTTGAATTCATACATGTCTTCATGGATGGAATCTCAAGAATCTACAAAGTATGTTCACCTGATAGTTTATAAAATTCAATTCCAACAAAAATAATAGATCAAAAGGATAGTTAAATGTTCGACCATCACATGCAGAAAATTCATCGATGCCACATTTTTCAAATAATACAAACCAACCATGTATCACAGTTTTCCTATTTTGAAATAGCCGAGCATTTTTTTCCATCAATTTTCATCTATCAAGTCATTATTAATATACATTACATAAGTAATTTAACTCATGTAAATTTTTTAACTTATCATCATGGTACAAATGAATAGAGTGATTCACAAACCTCAATGACATGTCACTTACCATAGTCTTTCAATCCATTTATCATCTTCACCAAATAAAGGAAACATAACATATAATCATGAGGGATTCAAAATTTAGGATCAAACAACTCCAAGGTAAAGGTCAGGTTGGTAAATTATATAAATAAATTAAGGATTAAAAAGAATATTTATCTCACAATTACATTGGATGATAATAAAAAACCTTAATGAAAGTATCTTCTTCCCATAGTATCTCATAACAGAGTCATAAAGAGATGAAATGCAATTAATGAAACACCCACTTTTATTATATATATATATATATATATATTGACATATGTTCAAGGGAAAATCTCACATTCACCACACAACCCCAAATTATCTTTTCAAGACACTATTTATAATAGTTATAAAAAGATCAATAGTAAAGAAATGGTGATTTTTGAATTTCCTAGACATAACCCATTTTTTATAGAAGGTGAATCTGTAATAAATACAATGCATCTTCCATCTAGAAATCTCACGACCCCACATATATGTATTTATTTCAAAATATGTATCCCTTCCACTTGCCTCTATCTCTCCCACTCTAATTTTTATAATCATGTAAAGTATTTAGAGTATGGAACGAAAGGATAAAGAGGTATTGTAACACAGATTTTTCCTTGATAGTATATTCTATGATTCTATGGGATTTTAAAATGGATTAATGTTTGGTCGGTATCAAGAAAACGGATATCAATAGATGCATAAATCATATTAAAAATTATTCTATTCCGTAATAACTTTGATAAGATGAAATGAAATATCTAGGATATATGATTCCCTACTTTGACAATAAATATACTATAGAAATAATGAAAAACATTATCTTAGAGGATGTCTCACTAATGAGATGAACGGTTGGGATAACCCTCACGATAATGCATAAAATAAGTAAATAAATCAATGAAAGTATAAAATTTTTAAATCACAGACATTTTTGAAAAATTTTATTTACAATTATTTACATGATCCTAAAATAATTATTTTACAAATACTAAGCCATAGGATCTTACTTACTAATTTGGTTGCCCATTTTTCTTATTAAGATATATTGATAATGAAATTTATATTCATTTAATGGTAATTATCCTTGGTAGTTTTTTTCTCCACGTTAGGTTGATTGAAAATAGAATCAGATGAGGGGAATGTAATTATTAGATAAATATCTAAATAAATTAAATGTGGAAGAGAAAATAATAAAATTATTGATTGAAATTATTACTCTATATTGATTGTTACATTTAAGTTGGATGCATAACGTTTTCCTACTACCAATCCATGATGCGTAATTTTCCTTCAACCTCTTCTTATGATCCCAATTTCATGCATCTGATTTGGAAATTTATGGTCCTATAATTTCAAAATTACAATATAAAGAACAATCCATTATTAATAAATTTTATAATATTTAAATTGAGGGCATGAAAACCTACAAACCAAATCAAGAAATAATGTAGGCAACCACCCAGAAATGATTTTGTTTACCATCATTATCTGGATCTTAACTACCTTATCATTAGATCACATAACAAATGATTTATTTTTTTACCTGTTCGGGGTCCATAAATGGTCTCAATTGTGTCCACTCCAAATAATTTAGTCCATGTTATTACTCCCTATATATTTTAATTATTTATAATAGAATTAATTAATTGATCAAAATTGGAATGCTCTACCATTCCTTCCTCAATCCTGATGAATAGAATGGGAGTTCATATACCATCCATACCTATTGTCCTTGCTCATATGTGGTGGATTTGTTCAATCCTATAGTTTTAGCGATTTTGGTCCCTATATTATATTTCATCTTTGTTTGAGTATCATCTTGAATAATGGTATCTATCTCGTATACAAATTTAATTTTAGTGACACCCTCAACATTGTGTGTTTTTACTTCTACAAACTCTTTGTTCACTCTCACACCATATTTCTTCATTACCCCGTGGATTTTGAAACTAACATGGTCACAACCAACTCTCAGACTGAGTTCTCTACTTTCAACATCAATAAGAACAAACCCAGTTGATAAAATTAGTCAACACATAATGATTGGATTTTAGTTCTCTTCCATGTCCAGTACTAAAAAGTATAAAGTAAAGATAAACATTTCAAAACTGATTAGAATATATTCAATCATTCCACTTGGTAATTTTTTTATTGAGCCTACTAATTGAAGATTTACTCTCATAGGATTTAGTCATTCTAGTCCCAAACTCATGAAATTTTTATGTGAAATGATATTGACCCTTGAAACTGATATACACAAATATTTTCCACATTTTTTAGCTCCGATAAAGATGGGAATAAAGAAGATACCTAGATCACATTAGTTTTTAGGTCGGTCCTTATATACCACCACTGAACACTCTTGTATGAGTGGAGTATTCCCAATCTCTACCAAATGTTTCTTATTGGTAATAGCCCATTTAGTAATTTTTTATATGTCGACAAGTTTGTGAGAGACCATTCAAAAGGAATATTGATTTTTAATTATTTAATGTATTCCAAAAATTTAAGATTCTATATATTGTTCATTATTTGAATTATTAATTTTTGAAAATTTAGTCTTGGTTTATACTAATATGGGCGTTCTTCAAGTACCTTATCTTCTTATTAACAACTATTTTGAACTTTTTCTTCACTTACATCCACTATTTGTTGTATTGTAAACTCAATACCACTTCCTTGTGTCTTCTTCCCAGTTTTAATTATTAAGTCTTTCAAATATTCATTTGGTCATACTTCAAGTAATCCTGGTGGTACTCTTCTAGGTCTATCTCGGAGGAGTTCAGTAATTTATCCAACTTGATTCACCATATTCTGCAATGCATCCTTTTTGTTTTTATATTATTCTTCTATTTCCTTGAGTACATACCTGGTTGGGGTCATGAATGTAGCTGGTGTATCTTCCAAAATATGATCCAAGATCATTATTGTGGGGCCATGGGGTACTTATTTTCGGTGCCCTCATGTACTTTTTTATAACATTATCATTGTTTTTTGAGTCTTCTTACCCTAGAATTGGTTACCACAATTGTAAGTATCTTAATTTTCACTTTCTAAATATAAACCTTATGGTTTTTGAGGGCCCATCATGATGTCAATCCTCTTGGATAATGATTCAATCTATTTCTCCATAATGAAATTTTTGTTAATTGTGTGATTGAATTTTAGATTCATCCCTTATCATTGCCACAAGAATCTATTTCTCACTATTTTGTCCAATAAGATATAGCCTACTTTAGGGGACTTCTTCCACAGGGATCCTCTAGATGCAACATCAATAATTGACCTTTTTCCTATGATAATTCCTTATAGAATTTCTAGATTCACATCCATTGATCTGTACTATGATGGGTAATTTTCATGTCATGTATTTATATCATTTCTAGGTAGATTATAGAAAATCATCTTCAAATTGACAAAATTTAGAATATTTACCTGTATGTCCATTTATTTTTAAGGTAGAAGGAATCAGCTGAGAAAGTTTCTTTCTAAATAATACCATGTCATTATTGAATGAATTAGAAGGATTTGAATTCACTATTAAGATTACTCTTATAATGTAAATAAAACGAGATGAAGCCTTACCGTGTCACTTGTAACAGTCTAGAATTGTAATGTGTCATAGAGCTTGAGAAAACATCCTAGATGCACGTTTGGATCTTCAATAGTAGTTTCGTGAATTACATAATGTTTGATATCATACATATGATCACCTGTTTTATTTCAAAGTTGTTTATAGATATAGAAGGTTCTAGGATGATCATTTGCAATCCTATGTTATATGTCCACCCATCGTCCTGGAGTGTGCACATCTCTGTATATCATTGAAGAACTCCTATAGCAGCTATATGTTTCTCCCTGATGAACATTATGGTATCTTCTTTTTTCATCCTTATGATTTTCTATAGTATGGTACTTATGTTAAAAAACTCATTTCATTTTTCTCTTGTGTTCTGGTCATGCATGTAAAATTTAAAATCTAAAATCCACAATGTGAATATACCTAGTCAAAATAGAGAAATTGGAATAATGTAATAAAATTAAATTAAAAAATAATGAAACCTAAAAACATACATGAAACCGTACTTGAAAATAGATTCAGTTTTCACAAGCCTATAGGGATTCATTATTAAAGTATTGGTCTAATAAAAATACCAAATTTATTAAAACTAAAACATTTCTACTAAATTAATTAAAATGTTGTATTAGGAAATTTCAAGGTATAACCCACAAAGATGGTGAATTATTTTGATTAGGTTTTCAAAATATTTGATTTATTTAAAATATTTTAAGAACGAGGGTGGAGAACATATGATTTTGATTAATATTATGGAAGAAGAAGAAAATAATATTTGTTTTGTGAAATTTTTTGAGAAAATGAATGAATAAAGTAAAGCACAATAATTTTTTTTTTCAAATCATATTTAAAATTTTTGTTATAGTTTTTTAGTTTCATGGTTTGGGTGAAATTGGATTTTATGAAACGAATTTATTAATCCATTTTTGGTGTCAAATTTATGAAATAGGAGATACAATGTTCATGGTATCCCTTAATTGGCATGTAAATCCCATATTTCGCTAGGTATAGTAATTTAGGGTGTTTGGAAATCATGTTTATTATGTTACCATTTTTAAACCTAGTTTCCCCGAATGAGAAAATGGTCATGAATTGATTTAGGATATCAATTGGTGAAATTTATAATGAATCTTCCTAATTAAAATACCAATGGTCATTATTAATATAAAATAAAAAGATTGTAAATTGATTTAATAAACTAAGGAAATATAAACAATAAATAATGTTAAAAGAATAAATCTATCTACAACTCCCCACTATTGAAACATAACCCTCAAAAGGAGGGTTTAATACCTCATTAAAGTGTTGATAGAATAATAGAGAATGAATAAATAAAAATATAGAATAATGAAATATTGGAGATGGAACTTGTGAGAACCCTATACAATGCAACTTCTTGCTCCAGTTTTTTGTCTCGAGGATCTCCCTGATAGCAATAGCCTAACCCTGAATTTATAGACTTTATATGGTCTCGTGCATTATTAATGGAATTAGTAATGTGTCAAATGGAGGTCATGGGTAGGTACATTCTCTTAAAATAGGCAAAAGGTTAAAAATATTTCGAATCTAACCATTTTCCCCCATCCTGATCATTACACGCCATGTAGTACTTACATGATGTGCACATCTTTCCCCATGTGTACCGAATTCATGAAATATAGATTTTTGGGTAATCTTCACATGCATCACAGTGTGACACATATGGCTATTATCAGCCTATCCAAAACAATACACGTTGTTTAGTGATTACACGTTGTGTAAATCTTACAACACCTGTACTGAATTCGAGACATGCATCTTTTTGGGTCTTCTTCACATGTCTTAGGACATGAAACATGGAATATTAAGTTAAAGATTATATCATCCTCTAAACGATCTATAGTTCTTCTATTACTTGCACTAATTCACAATTTGTATTGATTACACAATTTGTGATGTCATTTTTAGCACCAGAAGCATCATTTCATCTGGGTTCTTAATTTCTATGCCTTGTAATTTTTTTATGATCATTCTAATTTGTGGAAAGCCTTATTTTAAGTAGATTTATTTTTAATTTCCACTCCTTTTTCTCATTTTACATAGAATAAATAATTTTAAAAAAATAATAAGGAAACATCAAGTGCACAAGTATGAATTAAAAATAAAAAACATCAGAATCATTGAATTTTATCATAAAAAATGTAATTAATAAATACACTTATCAATTTTATCTGGTTAAAATCACTTACAAAATATGAATCAACATAGCCTCTGAGAGTGAAATATAACCTCACTAACATAAAGTAACATCAGAGGTATCCTCGATGTATCTCTGGATACTCTTCACCATGTTCCAATTCTCCCATCCTAAATTCTCCATGTACCTACTAACTAATCCCACTATATATGAAACATTTGTTCTAGTACAGACCATAGTGTCCATTATACTCCCTGTTGTTGATGCATACAATAGTCAAGAAATATCCATCCTCTCTACATCATTATTAAGACTAATTGTAGAAGATTACATGAAATTAATAGGACTTGTGATAGATATTGGCTTACAGTCTTTCAAGTTGAATAATTTCAAGACATTACATAAGTAATTATTATATGATAGGAAAATATTCCAAATATTTTTTCCTCGGTAAATATAGATCCCAAGAATATTATTTATTTTTCCCAAGTCATTTATATCAAAATTTCTAGAAAATTGTTCCTTTTTCTCTTGTATATGATCATTATTGGGTATAAAAACTGACATTACATCCACTTAAAAAAAATAAACATGAAATCATTACCTTCCAATCCCCTGAAATATGAATAATGATCCGAATGAAGTCTATTTTTACCAAGGATCATGACATTGGAATTAAGTCTCTTATACCAATACCTTGATGCCTACTTAATACCACACATATATTTGTTCAACCTAAAAAATAATTTCTCATTTCCTTCATCTACAAATCCTTCCATTTGGAGAATATAGATCTCTTGTTTAAGATAACCATGGGGAAAATAAGCCTTCTTATATTTCTTCTTTCTGAGCATGTCATTTGACCACCGGTATCGCATGATATATTTTCTATTGTTATTTTCCATTCCTCTTTATATTATAACAAATTATTTGGCAATATAATTCCTTCCATGACATTATGGAACATGATATGAAGTCTTGTTCTTGTTTAGGGATACAATTCCATCCTGCATCGCTGCCATCTATGAAGATAAATATGGACTTTGGGTCACCTTCACAAAGTAATATAGATCTAAATAATATGTAATTAAGTAGTATGTAATATTTATCTTAGCGACATAGACTCTGTTATATACTCATGCTATTTTTTCCCAAGTTGACTATCATAGTCTAGACTCTACCATTACACGGTCATCATGCTATGGTAATGCCTCAATAAAAACCAGTTCTTCCATGGATTTTCCTACCACCTTGACTATTGTAGTTTCTAAATTATATTTCTCTATGTCTCCATGAATTGTGATATTCACCTTTCCTCCTAAAAAAATTACATATATGATGTTTATAAGTTTTCAGGAAGTGATGTCCCACAAATGATACCTCTTCACACCATCATCATACCCTAGGAAGACACATATCCTAGATATCAAATACAACTTTTTTCATTCATAGTTACTAAAAAATTCATATATAAGGCTTCCAAAATCATGTAACTGATAATAGTTTTCAATTTTACCATCCCACATATCAATTGGTGTCTTTAGATCCAACCCCATTGAAGGAGATCGATTGATGACATAATAGTTGGTATTCACTGCTTCTTCCCAAACCTTTTTGGAAATTCCTATCAACATCACATCACTCTTTTTCTATCAAACATGGATCTATTCATCAAATCTACTGATATATTATTCAAAGGAGTGTGTGTAACTGGAATAATATCATGATTCTTTCCTAATGAAAAATTGTATCAAACTCCTCACATAAATATTATCCACCATTATAATCCCTTAAACACTTTATCAGATTTACATATTCCAAATCCTTTTATTATTTTAATATTTAGATTTCATAAAAAACATGCATCTTCCTTTAGATTAAGTACACCGAACATATCCTCAAATAATCATCAAGAATGATAAAATGTACCTCACTCGTTCTTAGAATATAATTGGTTGTTTCGAAACATCAAAATATATCAACTCTAAGATAACATTTCTTTATGTTGTTTACATCCCAAAATCTAACCTATGTTTCATGTTCAAAAAAAATGAAAAAATGGTAAGGATTCCATTGAAATCCTAGGTAGAAGCTTTTGATTAGAATGAATCTTTTTGCATCATTCTAATATATGTCCACCCTTTCGATTCCATAATGTCATCAATGCTTCATCGAGGTAGTATATATGACAGCAGTCTCCACCTCTATGTTTTTTTCACCCATATGAACATATAGGTTATTTTATATTTTCTCTACCATAATCACCTTTTGATAAACCATAATTATTCTCATCACTCCATTCTCAGGGTGAGTCTTTCATCTGATGTCATCAAATTTTCTAAAAGATAATATTTTCTTCTTTGGGACCTTCACTTGGCATACTCCATTGATAGTTCTAAAAATACCATCATGCATCTTCAATTTGATGGTACCAACTTTAATTTTATTCATTGTGTAATCATTACCCATGTAAAAAATTCTTTTTATTATTGTTTCATATTGATACAATCATTCTCAACAAGACACCAGCTACCATGATTTATCCATCCATCTTTGAGATGGTGACTCTATCAACCATTATTCTCCTCTTCAATGAATAGTATATCTCTATTTCCAAAAGTGCTTTCCACATTTACATGATATCTATTTTCAGTACTCTTATTATTCCAAAAATCCTTCTTGACATTCCCCTACCATCCAATAATTTAACATAAGTTATTCCTCTTCTTACTCATTTATTTGGACCTTCCATGATTTTTAGCTCCCACTAGAACAACACTACATCATCATTCATATATTTATTAATAGATTATTTTCTCCATGTAACGTTTTATATCTCTCTTAATTTTTCTTCAGTAGAAATTCATATTTGAGAACCAGGGCTATAACATAATTTAAGAGTAGAATATCGGTCAGGATGTTATGGATGAGTTTGATGATGAGTTGGTCATATGAATCTCAAAAACTCTAGAGCATAATCTACGCATATTCAGTATCCATAATTTTATAGTCGAATTAAATTAGTAGAGAGAATAAGGAATTGAGGGTGTTGATGTGGTCAATCATCACTGATTACTCCACCAGTAGAGGATTTTACCATTTTTTGTTTAGGAAAATTTTGTTTTTCATTGACATGCCCTCGAATAGCCTCATCAGAGTATCCTATATGTCATTCATTGTATTTTTTTCTACAATTCTTGATAGGACACCATCTACTAAATCTAAATGGATTTTGGTAAGAGAATTTTCATCCATTTCATTCCATTTCTCCCTCAGAAAACCCAATTGACTTTCTCCAATTACCTATAAGTAATTTTCATTACACAACACAAACGACATCCTTATTCTCCACAAAGGAAAATTATTCCCATTGAATTTTTTAATCACAAATTTCACTTATATATGACAATCGGTCACTTTAGAACATCTTTCATTTCACAATATCTTATTTAATAATCTTAATATTTTATTCTGATGATAAATATCAACCCGAGTCACAATCGCATATCATACTTAAATTTATGAGAATTATTAATATCAAAAAAGTGAATAAAATTGTTCACGAACCATACATTGATACCAATTATTGTACTAAAGTGATTTTATCACTAGTGAAATAATAATTATGAGATAAAATAAAGTGATAAAAAGTTGAAATAACTGGGAACCAGATGTAATGTTCAAAACCCCTTAAAATGAAATGTGTTAAAATCATGAAAAAAATAAAATTATATCACTATGGATAAAAGTGGGTACACACTCCCTCACCAAAAAAATGTGAAACCTTCATAAATATATCTCTTGAATATTTAGGGGATCCACCACATAAATTACCCCACATATAAATGAATAACTTACGGGGAGAGATGCTGAAACCAATAAGGAACAACTATTTTTTAAGAAATTACCCATGCCCATCTCCTCTCTTACAGGGTGGTTGGAGAGGTTGGCCACTAAACTCACGCCAACTCAACCCAACTCCTTTGGAAAATAGGGGGTGAAAATATCCATGGATAAAAAAATATCAACAATAAGAACCTCAGTAATCCAAAAGAAACATCCTTACATTTGGAAGACTCAATCTAATATTATTTGGATTCAAGGATAAATAAAAAATTATTGGATGTATAAATTCTGTATGTTTCTTGGAGATAAGGATGGGATTAGAATCAACAAATTCAGTATCCCCCTTTATCAAAATTATTTAATTAAATGGTTTGGGAAAATTTTAATAGTTTTCAAAATTGTGGCTAATGAGTTATCTAGTCAAATTTTATTGAAACCCTAAATTTATAATCTAGGTCTCCCTATGTTCCTTAGAGGATAAATGAAAGGATCAATGAAAAAAATGTGTGTATGAAGCATATATACTAACCTATACCGAATCAGATTAGATATTTTCTTTGAAAAACCTACACCATCCCAATTCTTGGGAACCAGATTCAATGGATTCATAGAAACAACTACAACCATACCTATCTATGTATATGAATCATATTTCCAAACATGAACTAAATTAGATTAGATTGTATCCTTTGGGGGACCATTACCCTCTATATTCATGGAAACCATATTCAAAGGATCCTTAAAACCCACCACAACCTTGGCTTTCTCGTGGAAATCTTCCTGATTTGTGTAAAGATCGCTCGTAGAGTCCATTAAATAATTTATAGAAATCATTTGATAATAATTATTAATATATATATTAATTAATATTTAATAAGATAAAAAGTAATTAATATTATTATTAAGTAATTAAATATTTTTAAATGACTAAAAAATTAATAACTATTAACTATAAATTATTTAATTATAACTATTTAATATTAAATATTTTTAGTTAATTATTAATTAATTATTCATATAATTTATTAGTAATTAAATATCAATTAATATTAATTATTATTTAATTACAAATTAATAATAATAATTTATTATTATTTGTTCATATGAAAAGGAGATATCAAATCAAACATTTTAAATCCATAAATATTTATAGGTTATCCCCTCTATATAAAAGGGATCCATGGGTGAGGGTTTTTTCATAATTGAAGATGACATTAATTTCACTAATACTGGTTATTAAATAGCAGTAAAATTTTAATAAAGAATTTATTTACCTAATCTATATTAGGTCGAGGGATTACCTTAGAATAGTCCTATTTCACATATTTTAATTGGGGGGTGGTCATATGAGGGTGAAGATAGCCATAGAATAAACATAAGGTGTGTTGGTTCTTGTGAATAGAAATGTTAGGAGGGATTACAGATGGTGGAATTTGGTGAGTGAAATTTGACAGTGCCAGGTGAGGTGGGATAGTGACTGTTGGAAGGATGCTAGCTACATCATGGGAGAATTTCTCTGGTGTTATATCTTTAAGGTGTGTTGATGAAAAGAGTTTTGATGGATGGAATCATGGAAAATATCGTGGGTGGTGGAGGTGATCTTGGTCTAATAATGTTGGCGCACATGTGAGTGAAGGAAACTAGCGATAAATGAATGTGTGATATCTAGTTGGGACTAGAAAAAATGGTGACGACACACAGGGTGTGGGATTTTGGGCTACGGCCTTAACATACATCTTTTGGGCATATGGTCAACTAGCCCATTTGGACTATATAATAGTGTTTGTGGACCAGTATTTTACAAGAGTACACACCTATGGGCCTATGGGTGATGTAATGGGTTCCCTCTCAACACAGTTAAAAATATATTTCTTTCCTTAATAAAAAGTATATAGACCCCATCATATTTAAAATATATATATATATATAATATAATAAAAATAATAGTTTAAATTTTAAAAATGAAAAAATAGATTTTAGTTGATTCCAATGTCATTGGAATCCCCAAATCATTTTTCTCATACTAAGTGCCAAATTCCTTAATGTTTTTAATGATTTTGGTCTCCATCAAAAGAGGCAAGAGTCATGTAGGGACTCAACTACTTTATTTATATTTATTCAAAATAAATTAAACTTGTAAATATTTTCGGAAAACTTATAATAAAGCCAACCAAGATTCCTCTATGAGTCGATGTAGTATAGGGTTTAATTGAATTTATTTATTTACCTTTTTTTATTAAATTTTAATACATTAGATTATATTTAATTTTCTCATTTTCTCTTCTATGATGTTTTATTTTCTTATATCACTCCTCTATAACTCCATGAATATTATGTATTATCCCTGATTGTTCCAAGTGGGATAAAACATTGTATACGTACCATGTTTATTATATAATTTTATTTTTAATTCTTTGTGTTTCTATAGATAATTTAAACATGGGATGATAGTGTTTTCTTATATGACCATGTTCTTCTATCATTAACTCAGTTTCTTACTCACTCCCTTTAATTCATTTGAAATATGGATTATTCCTGAGAAGATGAAGAATAATAATATTCATTATGTGGTTATGAGTATATGTGATGACATACACTCTATAGAGGTGTGCTCATATTCATATTTCATAGAGGAAGCATTTGGTTAATGCACTTCGACAAATTCTAAAGTGCATTGATCACCTTCATAATAAAAAATTGAAGGTGATTTTAGGAATGATATATAATTCAATCATATTATTTAAATAAAATACATTTTAAAAAATGATGAAAATGATAAATTCATTCTCACTTTGGATAATTATCCACATTACTTATTATTTTTGATATTTTATTTTTATTTATTTTCATTTCAATTAAATTTCTTATTTAATGTTGATTTTTTAAGCCATAGAAACCACATTTATTTTTCATTATTTAATTATATTAATTAAAAAATATAATAAATAAGTTATAAAAGACCATGAAGAACCATTAATTAACATCCCTCCATGAGATAATACTAGTGTTCAATAATTATTCTACACTATTAGAAAAAGAGATTAGTGCCTCATGACAAGCCACTTTTCAATTTTGAATCATTAATTATGAGAGAACTAATTAGTTCATACCTCATATCACTTTTTAAATAATATTCCTTGTTTTTTATTGTTTTCATTATTTTATTGTATCTCCTATTATTAGACCAAGATAAGAAAAAGTGTGATTCATTCTTCTATAATGGATCAAAATCTCCATTACCAATTAAAAAAGTGTATTTTCTCATTGTCATTTCAAGAGACTCATCTTTGAATCAACTAATTTAACATGATAATATCATTTTATAGGTTCCCAAAATAACATTCGTTGGATGAGACGTGTACAAAAATGGTAATCTATAATGATTTTAGCACAAAAATAGACCAAATAAATAAAATTTTCAAATACGCCCATACTATCAGGATGAAGATGATTCAACACAAGAAGTAATGAAATTGATTACTAGTGACATGCAACATCATCAAGATATGAAGAAGTGTCATGATAATACTAATTATCTAGAAAAAATGAATATTATGAACGAAACACTCCAACAATTCAAAGAGTAAGGGCCTCAAATTAGAAGAAGAATAATTCCTAGTGGTATTCACTAATGTGGAAATCAAGAAGGATAAAGAAAAATTGTCCAATTTTTTATTAACTAAAATTTATTATATTCTATTTTTGTTCCTTAAATAAGAACAAAAATTATAAGGGTTGGCCATAATTGGGATTTTCATCCATTTTATATTTATCAAACTAAAATGAAAAATAACCCCCCTTCACTTTGAATTTTTATATTCATCACAGTTGTTACAGACCTTGGATGAGGATGAAATAACAAAAGTGATAATGTGGTTTGAAGAGAAGTTAGGGGACCCACTTCTTAATTCCATTGACCCTTTTAAGAAGAACATGAAGAAGAGCATGAGCTCATGGTTAGACCACAAGAGCATTAGTTATTATATTGGAATTAGTTTTGTTTTTTATTAATTTCCTAAAATTCATTGTTACACACTTAATGATTTTAATATAAATTTCACTAAGACATTCCGTCCCCTAAAAAGTGAATAAGATATTAGGTTCAACCACGTTAAAACCATTTTGTCTATATGTTATTGGTTTTATAAGGTGTGAATTCATAAGTTCAATTTTGAAATTAGAAGGATTATAGTGGTAAACTAATGAAAAATTAGAAAGCCTAGAAGAAGAGAAATATGATATAGTGAAATAATAAGAAAGTAATGGTTCTTTAAAGAGGGTGGGTAATGATTCAAATGACTTGGTTAAGGGTTAAACTCTAATGTTTTGTAAGATTTCATGACCTTCAAGTGGGATACATATGTGTTCTTCATAAGGTTACATAATTTTGAACTCACAATGGTTTTAGATAAATATATTATTCCCTAGATGAAAGATTTTAGTTGGTGGATTTCCTTAACCAACTGAATGGATTCCCCTGAATCATATATCCAGTGAGAATACTCTATGTGAGGATTTAAAGATATTGAATCCGATTTCACTGGTTAATACCTTCTATAAATAATATGTTTGGAAAATTTGTTTTGTGTTTTTGGTTATTTTACATTTTAATCATATTCCACTTCCTTAATAAAATTATTTATAGTGTTCCCCCATAGAGTGATTCTTATTCCTAAACATGAAAAATGATTGTGTTTTTCTTTTTATTTTTCATTTTAAAATTTCTTTCTCTATAATTCGTTATCTAGTTTGTATGTATATATCACAAATCATGACTAGGGTGACTTTTCTTCTCGATTCTAGATATAACATGCATGTGGGTTTTCTCTAATTTGGTGGTTCTAGAATTTTTATATTGTATAAGATATGGATGATAGATTTATGCTGAGATGTTTTAGACCCAAAAAATGGAATCATAGAATGATTGAAAAAATAGGTATAACCAAACCCTGTCATGTTATTTTCGAGATCATTCTAGTAGCTACATTATTCCCTCTACCATATTGGATAATTATAGCAAGTAATTACTAATATATTTTTATGTGTTCTTAATTTAGTGAGATTTAATTGCTTCTAGGAGAAATGGTGTTGTATTTGTTTAATTTTCTAGGAATAGAAGTTTGATGGAATATATTTTAGATTTTCGAAGATACAGATAGAGGATTGTTTACTATAGAATGATCTTGACCTTCTAATGATTGGAACCAAATCAAAAGTGATGAAGAAGAAAAAATGGGAAATTATAGATCCCAAATCATTGGAATTGATTAAAATTTCATTATCCTATAATGTGGCATAAACATTCTATGATATGAAGAAGACTTCAGACTTAATGAAGACTTTTTCCAAAATGTTTGATAATCCAACTATACTGAAAAAATTGTTTCTATTATAGAGGATGTAGGATATGATAATGTTGTAGCTAAATCCTGTATAAGACCATATTATTGACTCTAATATGATTCATTTTCATTTGGAGTCATTAATGGTTAGTTACATAGATCTGAATTGTGTATTGGGGCTAATTTTATAACTCTTGGAAGCATAGAATATGTTGGTTAACACATTGAGTAACTCAATAAATAATATTGGATTTTTTTTTTCATATATTTGATATATAATTATTTAATGAGGATATTATTTTCAAATTATATATAATAAATTGCTAGAAATTTTTATAGAATAGAAGGTAGGGGATGTTTCCATACATTGAATAGTCTCATGGAAGAAAAATAATGGAAAATAATAATCTAGAGTATATTCTTTTAAAGTCATCCATTATAATGGTATTGAATATGTAAATGTCATATAATTAAATATTTCATTGATATAAGAGTCCATTTAAAATTATGTTATTCTGTATGTACATGCGAAAATCCTGTTTTTAAAGACATGATTGGTCTATTATTGGTTGTCACCATTTCACTTGAGTATAAAAAAATATAATTGAGCTTTTATTTTCACAATACATCTGAGAAAAGGAATTTGAGAAATTATTATTTTGGAATATCTGATAAGGTGAACCTTTTGGAAGTTGAAACTCTCAATATAATGGGAAATAGAGATGTTTTGATCTAGTTAATGAGAAGAAATTTATGCAAATTTCAAGGAGGGAAACACATATTATAGTTAAATAAGAACATAAATTTGGTAGTATGGTTGGATAATGAGGTTTTCTATAAATCCATTTTTAATAGCCCATGGAACATTACACATTGTCTAATAGTGGTAGATAAATGAGTGAATGATGGAAAATTATAGTTAAAAGATGTTTCCAAATGAGCAATTAATGATTGAATATTACCTTTCCGAAAGTTATGGCAAGGATATCTTGGTCACTTTTGTGGGAAATGGATATAAATACTTACTATTGAAGGAATATTAATGAATTTGAGGAATGAAGTATGAAGTATATGAATAATGAATCCTTGGGAATCAATAGGTTTTTTATTATAAATTAAAGAAATATTCCCATAGAACAAAATATAGAGTTGGTTTATATAAACGTATGTGGGATAGACCTGGCCAATTTTCCCAAAGATTCAATATACTATTTTAGATTCATTAATTATTCAACACAGAAGGAGTGAGTGTTCTTTATTAAGAACTCGTATAATGTTTTTAGAAACTTTATTCAATGGAGAGACATGGTGGAAAAGGATACCAAAGGAAAACTATTTTTTTAGGTTTGATGACATTAGGAAATAAAAAAGCAGGGAATTATAGTAGTTCTACTAGTGGAATGGCATATAATTTTATATTATAGTACTAGCTACTCCAAAAAAATAGAGCCATAGAGAGGATGAACCATACATTAGTTGATAAGGAGTAGAGTATGAGGACTCATAGTATTTTTTCCAAGGATTTCTGGGTGGAGAATATGAATTGTACTACCAACTTGGTGAAAAAAATCCCATCATCACCATTAGGGTAAGAACATAGAAATGCATGTTGGAATGCAAGGAAGACTGGGATTTTGTATCTCAAATTACATGTTTCATTCAACTATGTGGACATTGATACAGAAGAAAGGTAAAATATATTGGCTAAATCCCATGAATATTAATTTTTATGACATGAAGTATTTAGATTTTGGATATATGATAAAAAATTATAGATGGTGGATAGAATCTAGAATGTTATATTTAATGACAAGATATTATGGAAATATAAAAAACAATCAGATGTAATATATGGGATCGAAATATGACCACATGCTAAGGTTTATCATAATAGGATTCTTTAAGTTCTATGTGTTCTTGAAGGTTTATGGAATATGATTGTTATGGAAACACCAATCTATATGAAATTTTTTAGATATAATCCCTGTAATTATGGTATTTCTAGGGATATATGTACTAAATATTTTAAGTTTTGTATAATCTCATGTGAGATCTCTAGAAAGAGAATATGCAGAAGAATTATTTCCCTAAAGAGCTATGCCATAGGTTTGGTTATGATGTTCCACCAGGATTGAATGAAAAGTGTAGAAAACAATAAGTGAATTTTTCTATATTCTTCTCAAAAAGGAAAGTGAAATTGAAATTCTAGAAGCAGTAACAAGTCTGTGTTACTTTAATAAGTGGAAGTTAGGCATAAAACGTGAAATTAATTCCTTAAATTTTAATGAGATATTAAAAATACTGGAATGAATTACTGGTAGGTGAGTAATTTAGATTAAGTATGTTTATTGACTAAATGTGGAAGAAAATAGTAGAATGAAGTTCAACGTTCAAAAATGGTCTTCAATAAAAAGAAGTTTTATATTTATCTAGGATATTTTCTCCATTATTTAATTCTCTTTCAACCCACATGGTGCTCAGTATGGTTTCCATAGAGTTTTTCCATCTAGAATAGTTAGATTCCACAACAAGATTTCTTCGTGAATTGTTAGATGAATAAATTTACATGGAGTGAATGAAGGGTTTCATGGATCAATAGAACCATGTTCTTGGGTATAAACTGAAATAAATCATTTATAGTTTAAATAATGCACCGAGGTAGTATAACCATGTGTTTAATGTCTTTATGTTGTAATGTATGTCTTTCATGATTAATGTGGATCACTATTTTTAGATGATAGAGTTTAGTAATAGGGGTTTTATCATTTTACATCACTATGTTGATGAAATGATTATTGTTAGATTGGTAAAGTATAGGATAGATGTGATGGTGACTGATTTTTTTTTTAGATAAAGGATCTTTACATCGGAAAAAAAACTTTGGGGTTGTGGATTATAAGGGACATAAAGTATGAAACGATGTTCTTGACTTGATTTGACTATATTTAGAAGGCAATGGAGGTGCTAAAATGAGTGAAGTGAAACAAGTTTCCCCTACTCTGGCAGGAAACATCTAGATAATAAAATATAAAACACCTGGAATTGAAGCAGAGGATGGGTACATAGAAATTGTTCCATTTTTTTATATTAATAATCTTAAATTTTCCAAGGATAATTCACAACCATACATTGATTAATTAGTGGGAGAAGTTATGAGGTTCATGTCTAATTCCAGAAGAGAACCTTGAGAATTGGTTAATTTGATCCACTATTATTTCAATGGTTATGAAATTCTATATGATTATTTCAGAATGGATGAACCACTTTATGCGTTTTTAGATTCAAATATTCAGATAGATGAATATATAATAGGAGTACCACTATCTATGTGATTACTTATATAGGAAAAAATGTAAGTTGTATGTTGAAGTTTCAATTGGTCGTTTCACCTTAAATGATAAATGTATCATATATTTCATTAATGGAAGATGGAGAGGCTTTTTTGTAATGTCTTAGTCTGGAGGACCTTAAATTGGTGCCCTGGAATGGTATTACACAAGTCTTCGAATGCACCTCACCAAACACCAGATGCCACCGACTAAAATCTAGAGTCTCAAAAGCTATCACAAGGAGGATAGACCCCCTATATTAGAGTGTGCTTCTAAATAATAAATAACCAAATATCATTAACCATGATAAATATAGAACAAATGAAATAAATTAAGAAAACATATATAATTAATGAAATAAAATAAAGGCCCAAAAATCCATGCCATACAATAGCTAAACTCCCACTAGGATGATCATATATACCTACAAGTATAAAGATAAATTAAAACACATCCCTAATACTACTCTAAGCTATAATATATCTTGATATCCAATCACATACGATTTATCTTTATTGACCATGTTATCATAGTCCTCTTCCCAATCATGTCCCTAAAACAACGAGGAGAGATTATGTTGGGTACCAATGTGCAATGACAGCTCGTGCAGTGTGTGAGTATGGAATTGAATAGGGCACCAACAACATGGTCATATACCAACTAGTATATGTAGTGATATTTTCAGATGACATTCCCAATATAAATAAATAAAATTCAAAACATTAAATAAAATAAACTAAAAATACCAACATTGGCCTAATTACAAGATGTCTCTAATCACGTGATCATGTTGTCAATCACATAAAATTAAAAATTGATTTTACTATAATTTATACAGTATAGCAAGATCTCTAGGTTTTCACTTAATGGTGATTTACATCATTAATTTTAAAATAGTGCATTATTTTTAGAAAAGGGGATTCATTTTTTTTAAATTGGTGTTTGGGGATTAATAAAAAAATCATGCCTGAAAGAACACCAAATTGAAATGATAATTTAATGGTATGATTGATTTCGATCATCCCTAGGAAAGCTCATTATTCTAACCCTTTATTGCTTCAGGACATATGTTATATATATTTTTATCCTTTTATGAAAACAGGAACCAATGTTTTATTGATTTTATACTAGGTTACATACTAATATTCATTTAGAAATACAAAATGAAAAACTAATTACTGATTATGATTTGATGATTTGTTTTCGACATCATTACTAAAACTCACCAAGGAAACACATGAAAAAATCAATGTTATGTCCAGTTTTTTATATTATTTCAAAGTGATAACATGAAATTAATGTACATTTACATGTTAATATTTATGTGGATTTAATATACCAATATGAATCACTCAAACACCACAATTGAATGGGGGAGTAGGAAATAGTGAATAATGAAAGAAGCATCACATTATTGGGTACCACCAAACATGACCACTTTAGTTTTAATATGGCATACTTGAACATAAATAAATTATCTCTGAATACTTGATTAATTAATAACATATAAAACTATAATTTAAAAGGATCATTCAAATATTACAAACAAGAAGCTTCCGATTTATATCATGTTCTTCTTAGAGTGATCACATGGTGTTGAGAACTCCTAGGAAGGGTAGGAAGAAATATATGTTTAAGAAGACCATACCAAAGACTCTAGTACTAACCAAAAGTTTAAAATAATTTTAGATATTTGGGGAGTAATTAATTTATAGAAAATTACATTAAAATTTACACAAAATAAGTCAAGTGTCTAAGGGTTTTGGATTACTATTCATGGTGGAATTTATCACTCTATTTTGACATGAAATTCTATAGAGAAGTGGGACGTTCAGTTATATATCCAATAGAGGTGGAATAATCATTATTAATGGTCTAAATCCCTTTTTATGGCCCAATAACTTATGGTAGGTCCAATCTATATTTCAAATAATTTCTTCCCTTTGTGGGACTCTTATCTAAGATCCATAATTTGGTCCAGTAGGATGAATTTAATCCCCATGATAACATAACCCTAAAAAATTAATTTTTACATTTTTATTATTATATATAATGTTGTGAAAAAATAAATTAAACTCTTATAAAATTGGTCCATTGTGAAATTACAACATTCTAATAATTTTGTCAATAATTTTTTTTTAAATATTCACTGAGTGAAAAAGGCTTTAATAATGGGATATTTACACACATAAACAAATAAATATTAAATTATAAGTGTGATATTATATAAAATACTAGTGTGCAATCACACCTTAAAAACCCTTTGAACTATTGGGAAAAAATCATATATACCAATCAAGTCCAATTATTAAATAACAGGTGATAAAAATCCCTAAATTCTTTTGAAATTAAGTAAATCAAGTCTCATTTATGTAATCAATGTTTTTAATATTATTCTTCTCTCATAGTAAAATTTGTTCAATATCATTTTTTCTCTATTCAAACATATGGTAACCGACCTCATCTATAAATTTCCCCTCTTCACTCTATGAACATATGAACGAGAATTTATGATCATTTTATAGTTTTTATGTGATCTTACCATACACATGAAAAGATTATTAGTTCACTAATTATAGAAACTAGTGTACTATTTAGGAGTACTTCCAACTATTCTTCTAATGTTTAAGGGTTGGTAGGAATTGATATTTTAAAATAAACATGAGAATTTTAGTGTTTAATATCACTTGTACAAAGCATTTAAAAATTTAGAAAGTGTTCACAATGAATGTACTCACTCAACCAATAACATATTGTATCTCTTCCAAATCACTCTCACCATCATTCCTTTTGTGTGGGATAAATCCAAGTAGATAATAATAATGAGTAATCTTTCCCGTTTCTCCACTTATAGTTTTTCTTTTTTCTATTTTTTTCAATGCACATTAATATTTTTTATATATTTGTTTTTGAGATAAAGAGGGAAACATGTGTATAATAATTATATAATACGGCATGTGAAGCCACTACACAAAAAAAATATGTTCCCTTTCAATCAATACATAAAGAAGAATTTTTCCCAAGAATTACCATGGAAACACCCAGACACTTGCTAAAAATAAAAAAAAAGATTTTATAAAATTAATTAGGGATGATTTATCTTGTAATGTGAAAAACTAACATGGATTTAATGGTATATAAATTTTAAGATTGAAAAAATGAAAAGGTGGGACAAAATATGAGTTACTTATACAAAGGTATTTTTAATGGATCAATGGCCTCTATAATTGGTATAACACACCTGAATATTAAGGATTCATTTACAATAAAGTAAAGTTATAGTTTGTATAAATTACCCAAGACCCCCAGGAATGTTATTAAAAGTAAGAGAATATAACAAAGGGGTTATAATGAATATCAGTAAAGTGATTTAAAATATTGGGTTTTTCTAATAAGTAATGTGTTTGAATAATCCATTAATTTTTTTTGATTAATAAGAAAATAAAAATTCTCGAAAAATATTACATATAAAAATTAAATTTGGAATATTGTTCTACAAAAACAAATGAATTTTCCACAAAATTTACCCAAACCTAAAAATGATTTTTGATTTTACCATTAAGATCAAAGTTCATCTAAAAACAGAAAATATATAAAATGATAGAAAAAATGGGAAACAAATGATTTTTTTATATTTATTTGTTGTTCCATTATTAATTTAAAACCTATCTATCAAATTTCACCATCTCCCACAGATAAAAATGACATTACCTTTAATATAAACTGTTTAAATAAATTGACTTGTAACAAAAGGTAGGGAGAAGGGAAATTCTAATGTTATATATTGAATCCATCATTTGTATTGTCTCCACAAAAATTATTTTGAAAATACTTTGTGAAAGTTTTATGTATCTTTACATTGATGGTATACATATGTCCACTCTTCTCAAGCAAAACCATTATTTTACGTAGGAGTAAATGATAATACTAGTATAAGAATCGAGCCATCAGGAATAAGGATTACATTGTTAGAGCTTTAACCTAGAATTATACATGAGTAACTTCCCACAAATATGAAACTTCCACTTATAAATCTTTTCATCATGTATTGAATTTTTCATCACTTTAGAGATTAATGTTTATTCATATTATTTATGCTAAATGTCTTCCAACTAAAGAACTTACAACTTCCTATGCTCTCCTATATCTGAGAGAATCAAATTATATTTTTTAATAACCCAATATAAAAAATTATCTACCTCTATTGGGTGGTTAGAACCCTTTAAAAACATAATAATATATGTTTAAATTTTGAATAGCGGTTTAAAACCTTACTGTACACACAATGGGCATCATCAAATTGAAAAATTAAATCTTTCTTATTGGGTTGTAACTTTTTTCAAAAATACCCTTAACTTCCCATTTCAGATTTATTATTTTTTATTAGTTTGGGGGTGATACGTATTATGTAATTTATAAAAAATATCATACCTGAGGTGTATGTTTTTTATGTATTTATTACAAAACTATGATTCCAAATCACTAGTGATGTATTTTTGTAATCCAAAACTAAAATAAATATGATATACCACATAACCAAAGACAACCCGAGAGTCATTGAACCTATTAGCATATAATGAAATCCATTTATAGACATTTTCAACAATAGACAAGACTTATAAAGATCAAAATGACTTTGGGAAAGTTGTTATGAAGTAAATACCCTTGAATTGAAGATATCATAAAATAACAATAGTAATTGGGGAATTTCATTCCATTGCAAGATATTCCCACTAAAATCATTTAATTTATATTAATTATAAAATCTATGGGAATCTCTATAAAATTTGGGAAAATAAATTACTGAGTCAAGGACTTTTCACACTCTATGTTAAGAGCCAATGGTGCCCCCATAATCTAAAGTGTGGAAGAATCTATAAATAGAGGTGAACTTATGGTTATGGGAACACCAACACAAATCCTATTCACTACAAATTCTCCAAAATTATGGGTCATCCCAATTATACCATCATGAAAAATTCTTATTTATTTCGTATTGTAAAGTGATGAAATATATAGAAACCCTGGATGTTTCTAAAAAATTTACAATGACTATATAATGAGGGGTAAGGCCCACTTCATCCCAAAGGTTCTCATTAGGGAAGAATTATCTAATGAGGAGGGATGAGTCATCATGGTCATAAAAATAGTGGGGAAATCCTTATAATGTGGTCAAATACGATATATTCCACTCCTTATTATCTCAAATATCTAGGTAAAACTCTTGGAGAAAGAGCATCCATCATATGAAGTGCTGATTATCTTTGGTTTTCTTATTGAGAAACTAAAGGGCCACATGATCAGAAAACATAATGACTTTTGACCCAAGAGGATATAAATGAAATTTTAACATGGTAAAAACAATAGCAATAAATTATTTTTCAGTGTTAATATGGTTTTCATAGGTAGGGTTAAGGATACATGAGGAATAAACAATGAAATGAGGATCCCTCTCTTCCCTTTGTAAAAAAACTACCCAAACTACAAAGATTGAGGCACTAAACCTATGTTAAAAGGAGAGATCCCACATCAGTGGTTTGATTATAGGAGTTGATGCGAGACTCCTTTTTAGTGAGTCAAATACATCCTCATAATTTTTAGCAAAAATAAGATCATAATCTTTAAAAAAAAACATATACAAGGGAATTGTGATATCACTAATTTCATTAATGAATCAATTGTAAAAAATAACATGACCTAAAAAATATCACATATCACAGAAACATTTATTATTTGGATGAGAGGAAATTATCTCCATTTTTATTTATAAAAATGAATTCAATTAATTAAAATTAAATTCCCAGTAACTAACCCCTAATATTATAAGAACCCAGCTCTTTTTTCAGGTATTTTTTTATTTTTCTAGAGTTTTGTGAAAAAATGAAGTTTCTGGATTTGTTTTTGAAGTACACGCCATGTACTTTCTAAGTAAATGTCGTGTACTCTTTTACCACTCGATTTCGGATACTGGCCATGTCCGGGCCACACACACGGTGTGTAGGGGTGACGTGGAGGCCAATTTTTTCAGAGTACGGAAAAATCCACTACAGGTCGTGTACTTTCTCTTTTTTTCAATAAACGGACTGCGGTCGCACCCGAAAGCCATAAACGTCTTATTATAGGTCATGTTTGTCCGAGAGTGCCGAAAATCTGCGGATCTTCGACGAGCCACAGTTCCTCCCTCCGTTCTCCAATTCGAGCATCGTCGATTGCATTGGAATCGTAGCGGTGAGTTCTCCCTTCTGCATGAGTCGTGTTTTCAAATTCTTCCTCTTTCCTAAGATATCGTGGTTTGATCATTTTGGATGTTTCCTCAGATCTAAGATGTTCAAGGGAGAATCAGTTGACGTGGTTAAATTATATCGATCTTCTAGGATCGAGGTATGTGATTTGTGCCTTACCATTCAAATTATTTATGTTTTATGTGCAAATTCCACCAATACCCGTGAACGGGGTATTCTGTGTTTACCTTTTTGCCCTTATTGTTTTCTTGCCTTGATTTTATGCTTGTGTAGAGGTAAAGTGATCATGTGAGAGGATACTTTGTTGTTCTTGGATGTTTTTCCCATGCTTTTTTCTGTTTACGACCTTTGGGGTCTCATTTTCCTTTGGTTGTTACACATGCTTCAGTGCCTTGTGATTATAGGTTGGAGTGAAATTCATAACATGTTTGTTTCCCTATAGACTATTTAGCGAAGTAGCTCTTTAGGTGTAATTTCGTTAGCCAAGTGTCTCTATAGGTGTACATTGGCGTTATAGCATTATTATGCACTGACTAGCACGAGACTGAGAGAACCAGGTGCTATAGACAATAAGGGATAGACCGAGTGAGCTTCCTGGAAAGTCTTAGATATCATGGAAAATAGGAGGGTAGACCGAGATAGCTTCCTTAGAGAGTCTTGGACATTTTAGACTATAGGGGATGGACCGAGTGAGCTCCCAGAGAGTCTTGGATATTATAGACTACAAGAGGGTAGACCGAGTGAGCTTCCTTAGAGAGTCTTACTTGTTTGGAACTTTTTAAGAACCTTCCCAGTCTAGAGGAGGAATTTACTGTGTGGGCTTCCTCAAAGAGTCTGTGGTATACCTGAGGCTATAAGAGGAATTGAACGAAATAGCTTCCTCAGAGAGTCTCTAGACCTTGTGGATAAGAGGGTTTCACCGTGTGATCTTCCTCATAGAGTCCCTGACTACCATAGACTCTAAGGGTAATTGACAAAGTGTGCTTCCCCAGAGAGTCTCATAAATTTGTATGACCAAAATAGATGGGTTAGGCTAAGTAAACTGCCCAGAGGGTTGTGTTAATTCTTGGATTTGACCATAGGGGATGGTTGCGAGTACTTCCCAGAGGGTATCCTTCTTATTAGCTATTTACTTCACAGCTGTTGTGGTTGTGGATTGATTACTGTTATGTATCATCCTGCTTTACCACTTACTGTTTACTGCATACTACTTTGTTGTTGTTTTTTACTGCTTATTGTACATTTACCTGCCATATACTCACTGACTGTTAGGAACAGATCATCGAGTGAATTCCTACTGGTATTTAGTCTCACACCCTATTTGGGTCATGCTTTTGGGCCCAAACAGACTATGTTGTTGTAGGTATAGACAACGGCAAGAGCCTTTTGACTTATGGTACTTGCTTGCTTTGGAGAAGGAGAGCATGGGACCAAGATATGGCTTGCGATGCTGAGGAGTTTATCTGTCTACCTTTATTTTTTACTTTTGTTTGGTACTATGGTATTTTCCAACATTTTGAATTTTTTGGAATCTTTCCTAGACATATGTATCATGCACCATTTCATATATATGTGTGTTCTCCATTTGTTTATTACTTTAGTCTTTCGTTGTTTACTTGTGTATGGATTGTTCTGTTTCCGCTGTTTCTTATTGTTTACTTTCATTGTGTACTCTGCCAATGCGGGAATAGTTTCCCCCACTATCACACCCAAGGCCCTCGAAGCTAGTCGGAAGCCTCCGGCATTTGGGGAAATGTGCTTGAGGCGATGTGACCAACTGGGTACGGGGCGCCTCTGGGTGGCTTCCAGAACCGGGAGGTTACAAAGTGGTATCAGAGGGATTCTTTTCTCTTGATTTACTGTTTGGAGCCTTTAGCTAGGGATATGATGGATTTGGTACTTGGTATTAAGATGTGCTCAGGAGTAGCTAAACTGTGTACAAGGGAAATCCATACTACCTCGTTTATTGTAGTTTTCTAGTTTTGTGATTTTACGGTTGATATGATCTCACCTAGAGTGATTCACATGCTTCGTGCTATTATTGTTTTGATATTAAGGTTCTATTTCTGTCGCAACCCGATTAGATGAGGGTATTCCATCTCATGCATCATATAGGCACTTGTTATAAATCACATGCCATCCATTCTTTCCATGCCATCTAGGGTGAATTAGCAATTGCATGTTGCTGTGATAGACATTGTGTAGATTATGCATGCTGTTGTGATAGATGTTTAATAGAATTTATGAAATCTGATAGAGAAACTACTTTTTTTAAACATTGCTTAAAATGAACACCATGTTTTGGTTATTGAGGTGTTATGGGCCCTCTTGAATCAGAAATTGGTGGATCATTGACCTATTTTTCCTTATATATGAATGTAACAGATTCTATGCTTTGATTTGTGGGGAGTATAGGCCCTCGCAGGTAGGAATTTGGCACCCCTTTTCTTGTTTTCTGTGTTTTTTGGGATTCTATGCAGTTTCTGAGCTACTGCCCCGAAAAACCCATAATACACGGCGTGTACATTCTGGGTACACACCGTGTAGTTTTCAGGCTGTGTCGCTGATCGTGTGAGCAGAATCATGGTGTCTTGAAAAATGACCTCAAGAACACGCCATGTACGGTAGGTGCACGTCGTGCAGTTTAGAGCCGTGTAAGGAGACTCGGGAAGTGGTTTAGAGTTAATGTACACTCCGTGTGTGGGAACAACACACCGTGTAGTTGGGGGAGTTACACGACCAGTAGTGGCAGGAGTTCACACCCATGTTAATGGCTAAAAGTACACGGCGTGTAGTTTTTATACATGCCATGTAGTCGTGTTTTGTAAAACCTAATAGTTTCTTTCCCCTGTTCTTATTTTGTACTCTTGTGTTTTCAGTCTTTGTTAATCCTGATCTAAGGTGTTTTTTTGATCTTTCAGAGCTATGTCACCAAGATGTACTCCGGTCGTGTGTCAGTTTCCAGACAGTGATCAAACACCGGATATGGCTGATCAGGGACCTCCTGTTGACCCTCCTGCTGTGCCTGCCTTAGGACCAGTACCCATCGCAGTCATCGATGCACAGTCCAGGGAGGATTTTCTGAGGATAATGCAGACTTTTCAGGGAGTGTCGCCTCCTGCCCCGGTGATGGCTGAGTTGACGAGGGTTTTTTAGTAGCAACATCCTCTTATTTTCTCAGGGGATGGAGGACCCCAGGTTGCAGTGTTGTGGTGTGAGGCCACCCTGACTATCTTAGAGCTCCTTGAGATACCTTAGGAGAAAAGGGTAAAGATGGCTACTTATATGCTCCGGGACACCACCAAGAGGTGGTGGGAGGTGATCTCACAGTCTGGGCGCCATCAGGGTATGTCATGGGATGTGTTTCGATGTAATTTCTATGACTACATTTAACTGGAGACCCTGAGGGCCGATCGAGAAAGGGATTTTATGAGCCTGAAATAGGGTAATCTTTCTCTCATGGAGTACTCGTCTTGTTTTACTGAGCTGTAGCGTTTCACACCGATCATAGCAGGTGATGAGTTGTTTCTTGCTAGGATGTTCGAGTATGGTCTTAGGCAGGAGATCTATTCCTAGGTGAATATCTTCCAGTTGACTTCAATATCCTCCATCATCAACTAGGCGTAGATTACTGAGCGCAAACTGAGGGATTCTGGTGCAGTTGTCCAGGGCGGTTTAACATCCAGAGTTGGTGTTCCTCCTACGGATAGTAGGAAGCGTCGTAGAGAGTCTTCTCGAGGAGATCGCGGTTCACGGGATACATCTTCTGGCAGCCAGGTTGTATGCTACCAGTGTGGTAGAAGTGGCCACACGAAGCCTCAGTGCTAGAGAGATCCAATGGAGTTCCAATCTTGCCGAAAGATGGGTCATCTTCAGCACTTCTGTCACATCTTCTCACCTTCAGGTGGTGGTAGGGGTTCCTCTATGACCCCGCATTCTGGAGATGCTTCACCAATTTCCCACCAGTCTGGGAACGGGATTTCTTCTGGCTGTTCGGGCTGAGGTGGAGGTCACGACCATGGCGGTTAGTCACCAGGTCATCAGCGACATCAGAGTGGATCAGCTCAGAGCGGTCAGCTAGGGCCGTAGGGCCGCGGTACAGGCCAGACTTTCATCGTAGAGCATACCTATCAGGAGCAGGATCCTGACCCTTCTACAGTTTGAGGTACGATCTTAGTAGCCTCAGTATTATCTTTATCTCTTCTTGAATCTGGTGCTTCCCATAGCTTTATCTATGTTGCTACTGTGGAGAGCCTTGGGCTCTGTATCGTTTCGTCTGCTGACTTGTTGACTCTTGACATGCCTTTGGGAATGAGGACATCTAGTGTGCGTCAGTGCAGAGAGGGCCCTCTTGATGTTGTGGGGTGTCACTTCTTCTGGGACCTCTATGTCCTAGAGATGTCGGGCTATGACGTCATTCTCGGTATGGACTGGTTGGTTTCCATCTAGGAATTCATCGATTGCTATCACCGTAAGGTGAGTTTTGTATCACCAGAGAGCAGATCATTCCATCATAGAGGTGAGTGGGATGTCCAGGTAGGTAGAGCAGGACCATAACATCATGGGTAAGGGGAATTTACAACCCAGATTTCCAGTATTTATCTGATTGATCAGGGGACATCACAGTTAGACTTTCCCCCAGTGGTGGATCGTTTCAGGGATGTATTTCCAGAGGAATTCGTAGGTTTTCCTCTAGAGCATGAGGTACAATTCTCTATTGAGATCATACCAGGAGCGGCACTGGTTTCCATTCCTCTTTATAGGATGGCTACAGCTCAGTTGCATGAGCTCAAGAAGCAGTTGGAGGAGTTGCAGGAAAAGGGTTTCATCCGACCTAGTACTTCTCCTTGGGGTTTGCCTGTCCTGTTTGCGAAGATGGCAGACGGTATCCTTCGGCTATGTGTGGATTATCAGAAGTTTAACCAATTGACGGTCAAGAACCGATATCCCTTGGTGAGGATAGATGACATCTTTGATCAGTTTCGAGGAGCCCAGGTGTTCTCGAAGATCGATTTGAGGTCCGGTTATCATCAGTTGCGTGTTAGAAGATCAGATATACCTCTTATAGGCTTCAGGAGCAGGTATGGTCTATACGAGTATACAGTCATGCCGTTCGGTCTCATGAACGTGCCCACAGTTTTCATGGAACTGATGAACCAAGAGTTCCATCCGTACTTGGACTCCTTCATCGTGGTCTTCGTGGATGATATCTTATTGAACTCTCACACTTGACATGACCATGCCACGCATCTTGACATCGTTCTGAGTACACTGAGAGGGCATCAGATATATGCTAAACTCTAGAAGTGATGCTTTTTGATGGATCAGATTCACTGCTTGGGTCACGTCATCTCAGAGGCTGGAGTATCTGTGGACCCATCGAAAGTGAGAGTTGTAGATTCCTAGGAGCAACCTAAGAACGTATTTGATGTACAGAGTTTCCTAGGGCTGGCTGGATACTATAGATGCTTCATTTAGTAATTCTCATGCATAGAATCACCATTGAAAGGTCTGACCAATAATGGGGCGAAGTTTTTATGGTCATATTCTTGTGAGTCAGCCTTTCAAGAGCTGATGGGGAGGCTGATGTCAGCATAGATACTAGTCTTTCCATATCTGGGCAAGGCTACACTATTTACTATGATGCTTCAGGTATCGGGCTGGGAGGTATTCTTATGTAGGGAGATGGAGTTGTTGCATATGGATTTCGGTAGTTGAGGCCACACAAGAGGAATTACCCTACACCCGATCAAGATTTGGCAGCTCTTGGTTATGCCTTACACTGTTGGAGAAACTACCTTCTGGGAGAGCACATTGTGGTTTTCACTGACCACAAGAGACTCAAGAATATCTTCACTCAACATGATCTGAATCAGAGACATTGTAGGTGGGTTGAGTACCTACAGTCCTTTGACTTCGATCTCGCTTATACGCCAGGAAAGGGCAATGTAGTGGCAGATGCGTTGAGCAGAGGAACCCAGATTTAGGCAGTTCAGAAGGCCAACAGTGAGTGGACGTTTATGGATCTTTTCTCTAAGATGCACTTGGAAGTGCACGATAGGTAGGGACAGATTGTCCCATCATATGTAGTTTTTACCTCTACACTTCTTGATCAGGTATGGATGAGGCAGCTATCAGATTCGAAGGCCTTAGTCCTATGGGAAAGTGTGCCAGGAGAGGACCCTCTTCCTGGATGAACATTGAGCGAAGATGAGATCTTGAATTTCTAGGGATTCTTATGCGTTCCAGTGGACATACGCGAGGAGAGGATGAGGGATTTTCATTCATCAGTTTGGGTAGTTCATCCCGGGGTCACAAAGATGTATCGTGATCTACATGGCCAGTACTGGTGGCTAGGTATGAAGAAAGATGTTGATGGTTTTTTCATGAGATGTTCTACTTGTTAGTAGGTTAAAGCAGAGCATCAGTGACTAGTATGGATTTTACAGCAGTTACCCATTCTTGAGTTGAAGTGGAATGATGTTGTGATGGACTTAGTGACCAGGTGGTCGAGATCCCCTCAGGGGAGTGATGCTATTTGGGTTGTCGTCGATAGGCTTAAGAATGTTTCTCACTTCCTGTCGACCTAGGAGACATTCAATGTTGATGATCTGGGAAGGTTGTACATCCAAGAGATTTTATGTCTACATGGAGTTCCACACTCCATTGTTTCAGACAGGGATGCGCGAATTACCTCTCGGTTCTGGGAGGGACTTATGAAGGCTTTGGGTATAAAAGTACTTTTGAGTATAGCATACCATCCCCAGACTGATGGCCAGTCCAATCCCACGATTTAGGTTCTTGAGGATATGCTCCGAGAATACATTCTAGACTTTGGCAGTTGTTGGTAGAATCATATCCCTCTTGTAGAGTTCTCTTACAACAACAGTTTTCAGGCGACCATTCAAATGGAACCATACGAGGATCTGCACGGTAGTCTTTGCTGATCACCCTTATGCTAGATGGAGGTAGGAGAGGCAACTCTGCTGGGACCTCATCTTGTTCAGTAGACCTCAAAACAGATAGAGTTGATTTGGAAGAGGATGGATACAAAACAGTCTCGAAAGAAGTCTTATGCTAATCAGCGGAGACAACCTTTGGAGTTTGAGGTCGGGGATAAGGTTATCTTGTGTGTCGCACTGAGGTTGGGACACAAGAGGATTCAGAGATAGGGTAAACATTCACCATGGTACGTCGGGCCGTTTGAGGTTGTGGAAAGATTTGGCCTGATTTTTTATTAGTAGTAGTTGCCTCAGAGGTACCAGGACATGCACGACGTCTTCCATGTCTCTCAAGTCCGATGTTACTTTTCAGACATGTCACATGTCTTTCATCCCGAGGAGGTCGAGCTATAAGCGGATGCATCATTTGAGGAGCATCCCATCCGGACTGTGGATCATAGTATGAAGGTTCTCCAAGGCCGGTCTGTTCCTTTAGTATGGGAGCTTTGGTAGCACGGGCGAGTACATGACGAGACTTGGGAGAGGGAGGCCGAGGTTCGATCGTAGTGGCCAGAGCTATTCGGGGGTTCTTCTTCTATGCCTCTCTAGGGAAATTCAGGGACACATTTCTATAAGAGGGGATGTTTGTAAGAACCTGGATCTTAGTTTCATGTATTTTTTTCCTTTTCTGAAGTTTTTAGAAAAAATTATGTTTCTAGAAATTTGTTTTTGAAGTACACGTCGTGTACTCTTTTCCCGCTCGAAGTCGTGTACTGGCCGTGTCTGGGAAACACATACAGTGTGTAGGGGTGATGTGGTGGCCGATTTTGGCAGAGTATAGAAAACCCACTACACGCCATGTACTCTAAAATTACATGCCGTGTACTTTCATTATTTTCATTAAATAGACCAGGGTCGCGCCCGAACACCATAAACGTCTTCTTCTAGGTCTTGTTCGTCCGAGAGCGCCGGAAATCCATGGATCTTTGACGATCTACCATTCCTCTATCCATTATCCGATTAGAGCACCATCTATTGCATTGGAATCACAGCGGTGAGTTCTCCCCTCTGCTTGAGTCTTGTTTTCCAATTCTTCCTCTTTCTCAAGTTATCATGGTTTGATCATTTTGGAAGTTTTCTCAGATCAACGATGTTCATGAGAGAATCATTCGATGTGGTTCAATTATATCGATCTCCTATGATCTAGGTAGGTGTTTTGTGACTCACCGTTCAATGTCTTTGAGTTTTATGCGCAAATTACACCAATAACCGTGAAAGGGGTATTGTGTGTTTACCTTTCTGCCCTTATTGTTTTCTTTCCTTGCTTGTATGCTTGTGTAGAGGTAAATTGATCATGTTAGAGGATAATTTGTTGTTCTTGGATATTTTTCCCATTCTTTGTTCTGTTTATGACCTTTGGGGTCTCTTTTTCCTTTGCTGTTGCAATTTATTACTTATTGTACTTTTACCTGCCATATACTCGCTCACTGTAAGGCACAGATTTTCGGGTGAATGCCTACTAGGATTTAGTCTCACACCATATTTCGATAATTATTTTGGGCCCAAAAAGACTATTTTGTTGCAGGTATAGAGAATGGAAAGTGCCCTTCGACTTCTGGTACTTGATTACTTCAGAGCAAGAGAGCATGTGACCATGTTATGGCTTGCGATGCTGAGGGGTTTAACTGTTTACCTTCCTTTTGTACTTCGGTTTGGTACTATGGTATTCCCTAGAATTGTGACTTGTTTGGAAGCTTTCCTAGAAATATGTATAATGCATCATTTCATATATATATATATATGTGTGTGCTCCAGTTGTTTATTAATTTAGTCTTCCACTGTTTACTTGTGTATGGATTCTTCTGTTTCTTATTGTTTACATCTGCTGTGTACTCTGCCAATGAGGGCATAGTTTCCCCACTATCACACCCAAGGCCCTAACTACTAGTCGACAGCCTCTGGCGTTTGGGGAAATGCGCTTGAGTCCATGTGACTAACCGGGTATGGGGCACCTCTGGGTGGCTTCCAGAACTGGGACGTTACATATATACCATGAAATTACATTTTAATTATTTTAATATGAGTTATGTTTCAACGAAACTGTAGAGGAAATATTGTCGGAATTCTAAAAATAATCATTAAAGGAAGTGGAATATATTTTTAAATTTTCCTTAAACACTTCCATTCATTTCATAAGGTACTCAGAAAATATACTCAACAAAAAATGATGAAAATTTCCAAGAGTATTACAGATAGTAAATGAAATCCTCCTATGTGAAAATGTGATGAATGGGTAGGTAAATTTGTTTTTCATGATCCTAAGGGGATATATGGATTTTAATATATCCCAGATATAAAAAAATAATGGGGTTCACTATTCAACCATTCTATCATTTGTTAAATTAAAGGTAGAGTAAAATGGCCCTTTAATGAATATTTATATAGTCGATAGTAGTCAACACAGAATGACCAACTATTTTTCACACATGTTGGAACCAATTCATTCCTTTAATTTGACACATTAATCATTATATTCTTTATGAACAATTTTCACTGGTCTAACCCATTTATTATCAGATATTGGATAGATGATCCGAGTAATAATTAATTTACTAACTCCCAATATTACCACTTTGTAGAGGGTGGGAATCAACTAGTGTTGAGAATGCATTAAGGGTTTATCCTCAAAATATAAAAATATATGGTGCAAGAAGAATGATTGGATAATCCCAGGAATATCATCCAATGTTTATATTATAACGTTTTTACATTCAACCAAAAATTATAGAAGTTTTTATTCATGCTTTAGAGAGTAGTTATTGGTAATAATGATGGGAAATTAGTCAATACCATAAAGATAAAAATAATTTATATAATATGGATGTGGTTTTAATTCAAACACTATTTGTTTTTAGATTTTGGAAATGTATTTTTAGATTGTGAGGTATATAAAAATACCCATTTTCTGGTGTTTAATCTTTATAGAAATAGAATGAAGGGAAATGATATTTTTAGAATCAATGATGGCTATAAATATCTTATAATGAACACACTCATCAATTAAAACCCAGAAAATGGAATTTTTTTATCCTACAAAACACTCAACACATAAATTACAACCAAAATCATCAACGAGAGAAGAAGAGGGAAAATAATTATAGAATGGGTTAAGGATAGAATATTGTGTGTGTGTGTGTTTTATCAGAGACAACATCCATCGAATGGAAATGAATAGTAGCATGATCTTTTTTGAAGGGTGTTCTATTGCATCAATTATATTAAAACATACCTTTTCTCCCCAAATTACATGGAAAATGAAACTTTGGGATCATTAATGATTTAATTTTTATTTTAAGTAAATTTATTACATGTATGATACGGTCATTTATTTTGATATAAGTATCATTCATCTCAAGAACATAGAATTTTTCCGGGAAGATGAGATTCTTCAATCTCACAAGAATGCCCTCTATAACTCTAGTGGGGAGTGTTGTGCTCCAGTTGGGAAGTTACAAGATGATTTCTATTATTTGAATCCCTCCAACATAAATATAAGTATACATAGTGTGAGGAATCACATTAATTTAATCAAATAAATTAATCATTACATTATTATAGAAAGTCTCTTCTATAGTTCAATGTATCCTAAAAGGTTTAGTATCATTGGATTTGTATGTAATCAATTGTTGTATCACGGCCGATACATTCCATCCAATTTTGACTCACTCATCACACTTCAGTCATCATATGTGGTTGCAATATTCTTTATGAAATTTGGTATACTGAGGTATTTATTTTAACTAGATCCAAGTTATAAATGTCAACTTGTCAATTTTTAAATGTATCCATGACGTCTTTATCAATTTAATTATTAAAAGGTTTATTGAATTGAAGGAGTCTCTAGGTAAAATTAATAGGAATAATTTTTTTTTAAAGAATATATAATGATGACGTTTTAACATTTTTTTTCTATTCACTAAAATATTTCAATGGTATAAAAATATTGTTTTCAAGAGGGGAAATACCTATTATGTAGAATAATTAGATGGGTAATGTCCATTTCCACTATAATGTTTGATATAAAATACATTTATTTTTTTTCATTGGGATTATAAATAGTTTGGGATGATAAATTTCTAGAACCTTGCATCATTATCTCATTGATGGTGTTTTTTCGCCGTCATACTTGAGTTTTTAAGGTACTGAATAACTAATTGTGTTGTTAGTTTGAATTGGAGGTTATAAGACTAAATTTTAGTTACAATTTCATTGATTCTTATTTTAGATTTTGTATAAGGAGTTTTATTCTTATAAAGTGATGAATAATAATGATGTGTACCTTATCTTTACTTATACCAATTCTATTTGGGGTAGCATCAGGTGAATCCTTGCTTATACTATTGTAGTTCTTTCCACCTAAGGTTTGGATTTGGACTCAATTATTCTTAATTTATTGGTGGTGTTTTTGGAAATGGAAACCAAATATATACTACTACATAGGAATCAAATGAATCTTTATATTGGGGGAACTTATTGGATAAATTATTTTTATAAAAATAATAACATAATGTAATGGAATGGATGGAGAGTGTGAATTACCTTGAGCATAAGATAGATTTCTTATAAGGGTTTGTATTTTATCATGTTTACCTTTTGTTCTAGGTATGAATTTCTTACCTCGTGAACACAAAAAGTGGGTGTAATTTATTGTCTAACTATTTTGTTTGAATTTTTATCCATATTGGTTTTTATTTCAGGAGTGGTGGTAGAGGTTTTATCCAATAGATCACTACTGGATAACGTATTTATCATGCCACTATCCATGGGGGAAAGTTACACATTAATGTATTGAATTTTAAATTTATCAATAATTTTGTGTTAGGGGAATCATGAGACAAGTCTTATGATCCTCTCATTATATAAATGAAGGGTCTATCCTTATGATCGCCCAATACCACATACTTATTTTCTAACAGATGAAATTTAGAAGGATGGGACTGAATTCTCTTGAAAGAGTCATTTAACATTATTTCAGCTCCTAGTTTTAGTAAGTAGATAGTATAACCAATCTATAGCTACACCATAATGTGAAAAAGGGATGGCCCAAAAATTTATGAAGTATTCAGACACATTTTTGGGTTTCATGGTGGGACACACTATGAGATGATCCTTGATATTTTTTAGGGTTCCACACCAGGAAGACCATGGAATTAAAGAAAGTGGTGGATGAGGACTGATTGCAACTCAAATTTGGAAGCTTACTTCGAGTATTAGGTGTATTCATGTATGTTATCCACATTAGGGATCATATGTTCTTTTAATGTTTCATTATTTAATGAAATTTTTTATAGGGTTTTATTTGGTTCAATTTTTTATTGGATTAATTCCCCTAGAGGTTCCACAAGGGGTTCATTTTTATTACTTGACTATGCTACTCTATATGGCCAAATTTTTTTAGTGAAGAGTCTTTTCAACTTCTGTGTCTATTCCATGAAACATTTCTTTTCATGACTGGGTCACAAAAATAATCTACCATGTTGTTTCCATTTTTTCGGATTTAACTATATATAAAGGAAAAAATAAAAAAATAGTAATGAATAAAAGGAGAACAAAATAAAAAAAATAGTTTAATAAAACCATTTTATTAAGTAAGAAAGAAGATAGAAGAACAAGAAGAGATAAAGAGAGTGATAGAGATAGAACACAGAAAACAAAAAACAACAACAAAAAATAAAAAATGGAGAGGGAGAGTTGAATGAATGAAGTCAGAATAGAAGATAAAAAAATAAAATGTAAAAATGATCTTGTCTCCCTGGTAACAGTGCTAAAATTTCATCACGTTGTTAAGTGAGTCAAAATAGGAAAAAAATTATTACAATTTGTACAGTATATTAGAACCCTAATTTATCTTTCAATATTGCCTTAGGTAATTAATTTTTTTAAAAAAAATTGAATTATAGAAAATAAAATGTAGTTTTCATTAAATGGTGTGTTGGGTGATAAATCATAAATAATTCCTGATACTACCCTATGGCTCTAAATCCATTTATAATGATGGGTAGTAGAGATTTTATAGACAATTACATCAACATTTCCACAAAAATATTTAAGTGTTTATGGGGCTAGGTGGTCTTTTCAAGGAAGACGTTCTACCTCTAATTTTTTTTGGATATTTCATTGACTC
This sequence comes from Viscum album, assembly GCA_963277665.1. Classification (NCBI taxonomy): domain Eukaryota; kingdom Viridiplantae; phylum Streptophyta; class Magnoliopsida; order Santalales; family Viscaceae; genus Viscum; species Viscum album. Next base: position 507,124,326 of record OY728125.1, read on the forward strand.
AATCAGATAATATTTTGGTGAAATTAAACATAGAGGTCTTTATTTAGTTTTCTTATCCAATGGAGGTTATATTATACCAATTAGTGATGCTAATATTGATTTATGGACCCATAACTATAGTTAGGTCCAATCAATATCACCAATAAGTTATTAACATTGTGGGACTCTTTTAGGATTCTTATACATAATTAAAACCCTTGGTTTAGTTATATAAATTTAATTCGGATGATTATATAACCCAAAAATAGATTTATTTCCATATTTGGATTAGCTAATATAATGTTATGATAAAAACAGTGGACTCCAATAAAATTGTTATTTTGTGCAATTGCATCTTTTTCAGTGTGTTTTCCACATATGAATTTAATATAAACAATGAGTGAAAATGGATTTAATAATGGGATATTAAAACACATAAAAAATTAAATAAAAAAGTATAGGTGTGATAATATATGATATATTATTGTGTGATCAATGTTTCATGGAGACTGTGGAAACCATGTACCAAAATTATATCATTGTCTATCTTTAGGTTCAGGACCTTGATCGAAACTACCTACTTCAACTAGATAAGAGGTGTCTCTAATCATGTCATTATATCATTTACAACATATAAATAAGATCCTAGGTTGTAGAAAAAGGGACCCCCCATATACAGGCTCAATGACTAACATCTCAGCATGAACAAATCAATAGAATGATCTCAAGTGTCTTAGGAATAACTACTAACTCCGATAAAATAACTATCTTGAAGATAGTTCATAGGAATACATAGAATATCACCATCCCCAAGGTCATACCCTTTATAATAATTCCAAATGGCCATATCTTAGTTATCTTAGGTATCCCATTTAGGATCAAGCAATTTCATTAGGATTGAATTGAAAGATCCTAGGGCTGCCTAGGCAAATCATTAAAAACTGAAATTGAAGTGATCTAAACTTCCAAAATGAAATATCAAGACCCTAGAAAATCATGAATCCTTAGGAACGGTGGAATCCATGTAATCCCATATAGAACCAATAATAAATCTCTACATCAAGGGAATTCTTTATGTGTCTCACCAACTAGATCCCAAGAGGCGCCTGGTATGTAAGATGATGTCATCATCCAAGCCATTTCACAACTGTATCACATAAGGAAAAAAGATGGATCTGAGGTAGAATCTCTAGGAATTCCTACCATAATATCATCATCACATTTGTTCTATAGTCTAGGCCCTAATAAGTTTGTATTTCTATTGATCACTACATCCAAAGTAACACATCAGGTATATATAAGGAGTATGGTTTGGCCGAATTCCTAACCCACACTCATCATCCCATCCCCTTTGAGCATACTAGTTTGGTTATTTCTATATGTTTAAACCCACCACCATCTCCACAAAGACCAAATGCACCCATATATGGTCATTCAGTCTTCAGGGATCCCACAGGGCCCCCCTAGATCACAGTATAATAGAATCACCCTAACAAATGTCCTCGGTCTTCTTCTAGGTATTAGGTTAATAATTGATGCCTGAGGAATACTATATCCCTCAAAAACATCATCATAATAGCATAGCCCCACCATCTACACAAGGTATATCAAATTAGAAATTATAAAGATTTCACACATGTTCCATCTCAGTTCTCAAGGTCTGACATTGTTGTTTTACTCACATGACCCATGTCTGTTCTAGTTAAAAGGAAGGTTTCACCCCTTGAGGTGCTTGTATTGGAGTCCACCTAACCTACAGTGAAGGATGAAACCACCATCAGTCAAGATATAAAGCTAGATAATGGGGGCCAATTGTGGACTTTGTCTCCCTACATGGTCTAAGGTATATTATTTAATTAAATAAATATAATTAAAAAATTAGAATTAAAATTAATTTTTTTACAATTATATTAATTACTATGATGAATGAACTATTATGGAAAGGGCTCATGCTATAATACATATATTCATTTCACTTACCATAGGGCGTGTATACTAGACCACCTACCTTAATTTGAGATCTTCCAATTATTTTAAGGTCTAACATCTACTTCCAAGGCCCATCGAAGATCATCCTGTATCATACATGATCAACCAATATTTTCTCAATATACTAAGCTCCTAAATAAATTCAAAAATAAATATTTAACTAATCATAAAATTTATAATTAATAAATAATAAAAATAATAATTATTTAAAAAATCCAATTCAAACTTATAATATAAAATGAAAACTCATCGGGTCATCACACTGCACCAGAACCATGTCAAAAAACACATAGATTCTACATATCACACTCTCAAACCTACACCAAGATATATCCCTAATTGTTTTAGGTAAAATGGAAATATAATTAAATTTAAACAAAAAACTATCAAAAAATTCACTAATGACATACCTTATAAATCATCAAGAAACATGGTGATGATTTAATCTCAGAACACCATCATTCTAGGATTCATAAAATCACAATTATAATTGGGAAATTCAACCATGAAATTCTAGAATCACCAACAAAAACCTAGTATAGAGAATAAGAAATTTACAATATAGGAGTGTAAGACAATATAGGATGATAGAGGTAGATAAATACTATATTTCACCAAAACAATCCCGGTAAACCCCCCAAATTATGGGGGTTTTAATGCTTTAGGAGGGTCTCAACATTATTGTGGTGTGTTGACATGAATAAGGGAGAAATGGGATACCCATTTTAATTTGAATGGAAACAAATGGTAAAAATGTAAACTTTTAACAATACCTATAAGGCTTCATAGTTTTTCCACATGATTTTTCAAACTATGTACCAACCATGCATCCTTCATTTTCCAAGGAAACACAACTCACGTGTTTTTTATTCATGGTTTTATAACTATGTACCAACCATGATAAATGTATATGGAAGTCTTCTTCTAATTTCACATGGTTTTCTTACAACCTTGCACAATCCATTCACTCTAGACCCTTTACAATCCAAGATCAGATGGTTTCCTCTATGGAATCACATAGATAAACCTTTATTATAAACCAATCATGAAACTTGGCTATGTATTATAAGAATTGAATTGAAACTCCTCCTGTATAGGGGTACCCACATTGTTTTAAGAAAACCATGTGACCCAAACACTATACCATGTTCAATGTTCTCCAAAACATCCAAAACATATCCTCAATCTCCAAATTATAGAAAAAACAAGGGATACCTTTTGAACCACATTCCATTTATGATAAAATATTTTAGGTTTTCGATACTCTTTGAATTCTATTCTGAATACCTGATAAAATTTTACCCAATCCAATAATGAAAAAAAAATCAAATTCCTTCTTTAATTTTCAACTCATAGGGAAACAGAATCTTAAAATCTCCCCACTATAATTCTTATTATCGTTGATAAGTCTTAGTGGTCATCCATATACGTCTCTTGACCCATTTTGGTCAACCATTTACCATCACATGATAGTTGTTCATAATAAAAAAATAGAACATGATTATAATGTCAAACCTTAAAACTGAGGCACTTACACCACTAAACCGCGATCAAATACCCATAAACATTTTCTAAAATTCTAATACAACACTACATGTCACCCATCCATCTCAATATTTGAACTCATCATTTCCTAATTATACCTTAGGTATATGGTTCACCCCACCATAGATAATAACTAATTATAGCTAACTCTAAGCCCTGGTACATTCTCCATTTTCATCAATTATCAATACTTTTTACCATCATTATAATGAATCACCCAATGTAGTTCCTACTGCACCACACTTAGAAATATAAAAAATTACTAGTCTATCACTGATGCCTTTCTTCATTATAAATTCCAAAAATAAAATGATAAGCCACCCTCATACAATCATATCATAACCATGCCGAATTTTTCAATAACATCACTGAACAATTATCGAAGCATATACATCACATCCAGATAGATTCATCTAATGTATTTTCCAACATACCATATTCCTTATTATGAAAAAACATTCATCATAATTCCTCTAGTGGATGCTAATTGAAACTGATCATCTCCTTCTGCTAATGTGTTGCTAACAACCCAATAGTGATACCTTTATCCCCTCAAGGAATCCATTCATAGTCAAAGCACACTCACTAATGCTCATACTAGACATATGCTGAAGTTATGATGTTGAACCATCCACTTACAGTTTCTACTGTTGTGTTATACCACGAGAACTTATGTTCCCCTAACTCGACTATGTTTGGGTATCTTCAAAACCACACTAAACCTGAAGTCAATGCTCTAAACCCATTTAATATTACATAAATCACTATAAATTTAATTAACCAAGAAATCTTGAAGTAACTGAGTCCATTTACTCACTAGCAACCATATTATGAAACGACCATGAAAAAATCGACCATTCCATACTGATGATCCTTCTTACATGAGGGTCGTCATATAACATACTATAATGATCTTCTCATCATAATTTTTTCATAATACAACTCCTCTTTCATGACCTTTACAGGTTTCAAAATCATTGACTTATCACTCCTCTTGATCATTGCTAATCTATCCTAGAAAATACTTATTCGGATCAACTCCCTGATCGACCATTCCACCCCACAAAATAAATGTTAAAAATAGTCATCACTATAGGGTGAACTTTTAATTTCCATCAATCCATGGGAAAACATGCTCATAGCATCTCATAAAAACTCATCATCACATGGATCAGATCCAAAAAATCACCATTTAACAATTTGAATGGTACCATGCACAACCAACACATACCATTCCCATCCTACACAATATAGTTGGTGTACAACCATGCACCACATAAAAACATCACCCGACTCACACTTCCCTGAGTCACACACAATGAATTTAGGTTATCACCCATAAATAATGAATATACTTGATAAAATGTTAGTTCATAATCTAATTACATTCTTAGATGCCACCTGACACCATTACAAAGCCTCATGAATTTACTCATGCTCAAACTATGCTCGACAGTGCGTCCAAATTAGTAGTGTAGATAGAAATTCTAGTGCATCGATCATATAACCTGAAACTCCAATACCTTCTACTTACCTAATGAAAATAATAATCTCAGGACACACACTCTAATAAGTATTCCACATTCATACTAGTCATTGAATCACTATAGTTTGAGACACATCTCAAGGGTCACTAGGGTCTCCCTCCAACCCCCACAAACCAATTCTCATAGAGGATTATAATTAATTAGACAATACTTGCTATACCCATATAAATATCAAATAGTAACCCATGTTCCAAACTATCCACCAACAAGGGTACTGATTCTCACTGAGAATATCTATATAGGACATACCACTGAGAATTGTGTCTCACTAATCAGCACTACCATAGTTGATGAAATCATCCTAGATAACCCATACCGAGAAACCATAAATGGTTCATCTAGTAAATTAGAATTCCATTACATGCTATATGGGGAAATAATATATTGGTTGTTAATGACAATTTAAATAACTAATCATAAATAATGACACCCACTATGGGTCTACCACTAAGTCACTACATTCCTTAATGATATACTACGGTCAACACACCTCTTGTGTACATGGGCTGTTTCATCATTATCAATCACCTCACTACGGACCCATTTAAAACTCCATCAAAATGAAATAATCATACATGTAACCCCAACTGAATAGAATTCCACCCACTAATTATATGTGAAAACACTATTTGAGTAGTCGTTGACACATTAAAAAGATGTTCCACATTCATCAATGATAAATATCACATTGGTAGACCCCTATATCTTAAGATAATTTATACAAACTTAGAATGATTCATGTGATGGTAATGACATCTACATGTTATGATTTGAAACCAAAATTTGGCCTCCTTTCAATATGCCAAATCATAGAATGCATAAAATATAGAACATAAATATCAAAAATCATGAATATCCCTCAAGGTGGAAATCACTTTAACCATAATATCACAATATGATAACATCAATCCCACACCTGTGGTAACTAAGAATTCCACCAAGAATGGTGTCTGAGATGCACCAGTCTGGATTCCTTCACATGCCCTGACACATCCCTGTGTCTCACAAATACCAACTCCTAAGATAGTAAGAAAAAAATATAATGAAATCAAATAAACCTTTGTAAAATCTCAACCCATAGGGCACTCAAGTGTAGCCACATACTAATTTCTTATAAGAACCCAGGCATGCCTCCCCTAATGCAAGTGGTTGACGACTAGTAGTGTGGGTTAAAGGAGGTACCACAAGGAGGGTATACCCTTATATCAAAGAGACTAGTGGAATAATATATAACCAAATATCATGAAACATGAAAAAATTATATTTCCTTAAAAAAATTAAAATAACATAGTCGAAAAATAAAATAAAATAAAATTTCAAACAACCATGTTATAAAATATTCGACAACTCACTGTGCAGGCCATATATGCATACCAACACGAAGGAACATAAAATCAAATTGACTACCACTCTGATTAATACCACATCCTGATTTCAAAACCCAAACAATATATCTAACTCAACTGTGCTATACTAGGCCTCATTCCAAACCAATGCCTTCATTATCAATGTGAGAGATTCTTTGGTACCCAATGCAATAGTGTATTGAGAAGGGTGTGAGTAAAAAACAACATAGGGACATAAAAACATGGTCTCAATCCAACTAGTATATTCAGTGACATATTAAAATAAAATTATAAATATAAATAAATAAAACTTTAATAAAATAAATTAAACAAACCAATAATACTTACTTCATTCTAATGTCGGGATGGCTCTGAGAACATCACAAGGATCATGTCGACTATGTTCTAAAACAATATCATTTTCAGTCCTTAAGTATGTGACCAGATTGACCATACCTACTTCATACAAGTACATAATTTCTCTAAGTGCACCATGATATCATTTAAACGATATAAATTGGACCCTAGTGGGTAATCCATGCATTCCTCATATCACGGATCACTGACCAATGAAAAATTACGAATGGCTCAACAACTCAATCATATAAATTCTGGGAATCTATCACAACTCAAATAAAATAACCAAATCAAATACAATTCCTAAGAATCCCAAGAAAATCACTGACCCAATTTTTGAACCCCATGTCTACCAAATCCTTTTTTTCTCTCAATAAACCACTTTATGGATGAGTGGAAACCTTATAATACTCGATAATAGACTTCAAAAACCACGACATATAGGTTCCAAAATCAATCCTAATACATCAGAATTCAAACATCAAATTCAAATATAGGATAGAGAAGTCAATGCCTCGGGTCATGAAAAGCCTCGATCCACACTCCCAAAATGCCAACCTGATTCAAAATCATCCCATATTCATCATCAACGTCGCCAGTGATCCCAATCCATTGAAGGTGCACACATCGCCGTTAGAGAAAATAAGAAACCACCACGCCGGCGAGAACACCGACAACACCGGAGAACCAAAAAAAAACTCACCAACATACAAAAAATCCATAAATTTAAGAAAATACATCGATCAAATAGAAAACAGAACATTAAAAACAAACATCACCAAACAAACAATCTTCCACGATTGTATTGGAAGAAGAATCACCAAAAGGGGAGAAGCCTGGGCCGGACACGCCTCCTGGAAATCGCCGGCCACTCGGACATCAAATCTCAAAACCAATGTGGAGGCCAGAACCCCAGACTGACCTGGAAAGAGCGATGGACCATGCGATCATATCATATTTGAGTGAACGAAGGCCTTGGAAGAGGTACGCGCCTACACAAGAACACCGTCCCTGCCTTCAAGGACCCGAATAACCCGAAAACAACGCAAGAGTGGGGAAGGAGGCATGAAACGAGAAGAGAGGCGGAGGAGGAATGAATCAGAGCGTCTAGGACAACAAGCGTCACTCCGTCGAAGTGGGATGCTTCGCCGATAGAGATTCAGAACACCAGTGCTGAGTCCCCAGCCATGAGAATTCACACCTCATGAAGCTGATTCTCGCCGAAGAGCCTGAGAGACGAATGAGCCAAACCCGATATGGAAAGCTGAAAGAGAAACAAGATGGATAAGGGAGCAAAGGAACGAGTAGAGGGGGCAGTGGAAACCCTAGAACACATTTTTAACCCTATGTCACCAGGCTAAATGGTCAGATCTTATGAATCCCAGTCATCCTAATCAGGATTAGGTAATTTCATCAGGCTCAATCGACCAGATCCTTGGGATTGCCTTGGTATCTCATCAAAGAAAATAATATAAAAGTGATCATAACCCCCAAACCCATGTATCTAGATCCTAGAAAGTCTGTACATCGTTGGGACCCATGGCATGTAGTGTTTCCTACATAGACCTCTGGTCGAATCATAGAATGTCATCCATTATTTTCATGGATCAACTATTGGATTCCATGTATCATTGGGAATCCACATTGATTTCATAATCCAATACATACAAAGACATATTTCATAAGGAACAAAGCTATATCTTAGGTATAACCTCTAGGAATCCCTATCATACCATCATAATTTAGTCAATCCCATTGGTCAGGTCATAGGATTTATCTTTTGGCATAGATCACTACATCAAAAGTAACACATGATGTGTATATAAGTATTAGTGGTTGGAAAAATTCCTAACCCACTCTCATCATCCCATAACCTTTAATCTTACTAGTTTATTGTGGGTTATAATGTGACACCCTTTACCATCTCTACCCAGGCCATGCACACCCACTAGAGATTAGTTAGTCTCCATTTCACCCATTAGGTTACCCAAGGTCATATTATAAAAGTTTCACCCTTACAACAATCCTTAGTCTTGATCTAGGTCATAAGTTAATATTTGACTCCCATGGAATACTTCATCCCTCAGTATAATCATTAAGACCGAATGACCATGAATGATTTGTAGTGTTTCTCACGTTGTAAACATCCAAGGGATGGAATTTGGTCCATCTTAGTTATAAAGGCATTACAAGGTCTATTCACTCACACAACTCATGATAATTCTAATTTAAATCGAGGAAGCACCCTTAGTGGTGGTGGTACCAAAGGCCACCAAACCATCAGTCATGGCATCAACCATCAGCAGTTAAGACATATAGCTAGAGAATAAGGGCCCATCATGGTCAACATCTCCCTATAGGGGCCAATGGATCATATTTAATATAAAAATTATTGAAATAAAAATTTAGATTTCAATTTAATTAATTAAAAATTATTTTATTAGAAATGAATAATTCTCTAAGGTAGTTAGAGAACATGGGAAGGTGAAAATAATCAATGCATAATCCATAAGGTGTGTATGTATGACCACATACCTCTATTGGAAGTTTTGTAAATTTTACAAGGACATGATGTAGCTACCAAGGACCATTAAATATTTTCCAACCACATCCATGATTATTGAATCTCATATGAACAAATTTAAATCATAAATCAATAAAAACATCAAAAATTAATAAATTATAACATTTATAATTAATTAATTAATCAAATATAAACATGGAACATTCAGAGTACACTCATTGGGTCACTATGATGCATAGGAACCGCATCCAATGACACCTAGAGGGTCTGTCTCACACTCTCAAACATATAATGATAATGATTCCGAATATCCATCTCCAAGGAAAATGACAAATAAATTTAATTTATATTGAAAAACATAAGAAAAACTGAAACTATGACATGACTTGTAGAATCATCAGGCAACCAGGTGTAGATGGAATCTGAAGACACCCTCATTATAGCACCCACGAAATCCCATTGAGAATCATATTATTTCACTATCCTCTACTGGAATCACTAATTAAAACCTAGTTTTTAGATAAGGAAATTTAAATAAGAGGTTGGGGAAGAAAAAAAATCCCATCAAAGGTGGATAATTACATTTTATTATTAGAAAAATCCCATGAAATACCCCAAATAATGGGGATTTTAAGGTTGGAGGAGGATTATGATTAGGTTGGGGTGTGTGAAAATGAAGTAGGTAGAAATGTGTTAACCAGTTTTAATTTAAATAGGGTAAAATTGAAAAAATACTACTTTTTTACAAGACTGGGAAGGTTGCACGGTTCATCAAACCGTGAACCAACCTTGCTTCCTCCACTTCCCAAGAAAACACACCCCACATTGTTTTCCCACATAGTTTAGTATCTATGAAAAAACCGTAAAAAATTATATCTATAACTCCTCAATATCATTTTAATTATTTTCTTACAACTACTCACAATCTATTTTCAAGCCACACAATCCCGACCTAGGCCAATCCAATCTTTCACAATTTCCTCTATGGTATCGCACAATTAACCCTCATCTATTTATAAACTTTGCTACTCAATAGTGTGATATAAGAATTGAACTAAAACTCCACCTATGTCAGGGTACATAAATAGTATTATCTGAACAATGTGACCCAAACCTCACGCCCTAATTAGAGTTCTCCAAAAATCAGAAAACTTGTCACGAATCTCCAAATGATAAACCAAACACCCGAGTTACCATAATTTCCTCATTATACATATTTAAAAATAATATTAATAAATATAAACACTCCAAATTCTATTAAAAACACAAAATAAAAATATAAACAATCCAATATCTGAAAAAAAATCAATCTAATTCTCAATTTTCTAACCCATATGGACATAGGTATAGAATATATCACCACTATAATACCTATCATACTGAATAAGTTTTGGTGGTCATAAATTTTCATATCTCAGTGCATATCTCTCATCCATTCACCATAAAATGGTTTCATTACTACTAAAAACATCAAATTAACATCTAAAGAACATCCTTAAAATCAAGACGTTCACATTGTCAAACCACAAACCAATGATTGTAACCATTTTATGAAACTCTGAGATGATTCTATATGATAGTCATCTATATCACGATATAACCACATCATCATAAAATAGTAGCTTTGTTCTATGGTACTCACCACCATGTATCATAACACATAAAAGAAAATTCTAATCCTTAGAACTCCCAACTTATACAAAAAAAATCAAAACTCCATACTAGAATTCTCACAATGTTCTCTATGTGGTTCCAAGATCAACACACACAAGGATACAAAAAACCACCAGTCCATCATTAGTTTCTCTCTTCATTATAAATTTCCAAAATAAATTTGATGTCCTACCTCACTTGAGAATATCATATGAACATAAACGTTTTCATTGAAGGCCCCAAATAATTCATGAATGATACCAGTAATATCCAAAAATGCATGGTTGGAGTATTTTTTTAGATCAATGCATCCCATATCATGTATAAAAATTAGTCATACCTCCTCCAGCCAACCCTTACTAATAACAATTGGCTCCTCCTTCCAAATTATTTCCAAATACCCAATCCTGATACCCTTATCCCCTTGCAGTAATCCTATGATCACTCAAGCATACTCACTAATGACGTTAGATAAAATCATGCTACGTTCCTAGGTTTAACCACCCACTTACCATTTCCTCTTTTTTGCTATACCACCATCAATGATACACCTCCAACCCAACCATGATTGGGTAAACCAAAAACATCCCAAAGCCAAATTCCAATGCTCAAAATCCATATAGTATTACATAAAATATGGTATTTTCCATCAAATGAGGAATCCTTAAATACCTTAGTCTATTCACTCACCAGTACACAAATGAAAAAATGACGATACAATCATTGTTCATTCAATTCCTACAACATTTCCTACATTAGGTTCATTCTAAAACATCCTATGGTAGTCCCCCCACCATAAATTTTCTTTATACATCTCCCAACTTTTATTTTTATAGGTTTCAACATTACATGTGTGTTGCTCTTCCCTATCCATGCCCATATATCCTAGGAAACACTAAATTGGGATCATCTCCTAAATTGACGATTCCAAAAATCTTGATATATATTTTTGAGAATATACTTCACAATAAGGGGAACTCATAATTTCTATCAGGCCTTGGGAAGTCATAGAAGAATAATATAATCAAAACAGCTTGTCCCTCAGATCACTCATGGCCACTTAGTAATTCACAATTAAAGTAGTACCATTCCCAACCAGTATTCACCATTCAAATCCTTTATAATATAGAAAGTGTGCAATCTCATACCACCCCATCACACCAACAAACCCATGTTCCCATAATTCTCACACTATTTGTTTAGAATGATTCCCATAACTACTATCTATGATCCAATTCATTTCAGCTCATAATCCAATCACATCATTATCCTCCACTTGATTCCATTCTAAAGCCTTGATAATTTATAAATGCTCACTTCGTACATAGAAGTGCCTCCAATTCAAAATCACACGATAACACTTCTAGGGAATTGATCAAATAACCATAAACACATACCCATTAATACTACCTTAAGACAATAATAAACTCACTCCAATGCCTATAATGAGTATCCATGAGACATAGTAGTTAACAACTCACTAAGGTCCGAGTCACATGTGAAGGGCCGGTAGGTTCTCCCTACTACCCCCACAAAGCAGGTCCCCTAATGGATCATAACTCATGAGACAATAATCACTACAAATATTTCAATATCATATGGAAACCCATGTTCCAAACCATGCACCCACAAGAAAATCAATTCTCACAAAGATTACCTACAAGGGACTTCTAATAGAAAATCCCATCTCACAAGACACCACTACTGTATCCAATGGCAACATACTAGATGACCTAAAAAAAGAAATCATAAAAAGGTGGACCAATAAAGTATAATTCCATCTCAATCAATATGGGAAAAAGTATATTGTTTTTTACTGAAACTTCAAATAAGTAAACATAAATAATGAAACCCACTAGAGGTTTCCAACTAAGGAACTACAAGACTTACTGACCCACCAAGGTCATCAAACTGCCGGTGCAAAATTACTATTTTATCATTATCAAGTTCCACACCATGGATCCACATGACCTATCATAAGATGGAAATACACATAAAATTCAACCTAACTGATTAGAGTGCAACCAACTACATATATAAGAAAACTTTGTATGATCGTTTGATGATACTTTAAATAGATAAGCCTTTATATTTATTGATAAGGATCACATTGGAAGGATCATATAAAGACCCAACCATAAACAACACATAATCCGTAATTAAGTTAATAATTCACATTTATAATTCTTTTAGGTTTAGAGTTTTAGGTAATTAGTCCATAAAAATTACATTACATCTCATATATTTCAAAGTAGACACATCTACCCAATATCCATATTTTTATAAAACAAAAAATCTTGAAAAAATAGTCGTGTATAGTTCTACATTATAGACAACATTAATTTTTCATGATCACATCTATGTCCCTATTCATCTGTAAGTACTGTGAAAAACATTTCAAAAAAAAACATAGGATGAGCATAAAAAGATCCTTAATGATTATAAAATAAATAAATACAACATTAGTCCATCAATACATAAAATTCAATGAAATCATAATTTTCAATATTTAATATACCACACTAGATCATAAGATTTAAAAATAAAAAATTAAAATCATATATCATAAAGGTAACCTATGGAATCCATAACAGACTTATGTTGTAGCTTTCATAGGTATGTAGGGAGTAACATTAGGAATACCCATCACAATTTATTCCGTAAATATTTTTGGATAAACATTTACATTTACCTCCATCATGTTACCCAACACATTAGAGAGGTACCATGGGCTCACCCACCCATGGTTTATCATGGGACCACAAGTATATGTAATCAATTCCCAATAATAATAACATATTCATAACACATAATAAACATAAAGAAAAGATAACATTTCAACATTTCAATCAAAATATTTCATTTCAAGATATTGAAATAGTAAATCCATTATATAAACAATTTTCAATACCAAAATCTGTTACAAGATTATATGGTATTTAATTTCCATTGAAAAAACATTATATCTTGTTAAGGAAGCCAAATATCATATAATACTCACAACGGTGGAAAGGTCGTTGTCACTGCGTACGTTAAAAAGAAACATTCTTTTTTCCATTTTCACTACTGGAAAATGTACCTATCCCCACGGTTTTCACCAAAACCGTGGGGATAGACCCCCCCTATACCCACGGTTTTGGAAAACCGTGGGTATAGGTGAATTTTGATGACCTATACCCACGGTTTGCCAAAACCGTGGGTATAGGGGGCTCTATACCCACGGTTTTGGCAAACCGTGGGTATATGTCATCAAAATTCACCTATACCCACGGTTTTCCAAATCCGTGGGTATAGGGGGGGTCTATCCCCACGGTTTTGGTGAAAACCGTGGGGATAGGTCTGGGATAAAATACCTATACCCACGGTTTTTCAAAACCGTGGGTATAGGTCATTTTTGTGTCCGCGGGAAATTTTTTTTTTCCGCGGGAAGGAATTTTTTTTTGGCGGGAACCCTATACCCACGGTTCTTCCCTCTATACCCACGGTTTTTATAACTATATTTAACTAAATAGAGATATATATACATATATGTGAAGTTAGGGTAGTGGTTAGACGCGGTGTTTGCAGCGAAGAGGTTGCGGGATCGAAACTCGGCGCCTGCATTATTTTAGGACCTATACCCACGGTTTTGAAACCGTGGGTAAAAGCCATTGAAACCGTGGAAATTATCTATGTTTCGGTGACACGGTGGCAGGACACCTATACCCACGGTTTTCCAAAACCGTGGGTATAGGCTGGGGACCTATACCGACGGCGTTCCAGCCCGCGGTTCCCAAAACCGTGGGTATAGGCTATACCCACGGTTTTGGAGGCTATACCCACGGTTTTGAACCGTGGGTATAGGCCGTTTTTCCAGTAGTGTTTGTAAAACACTTCCTAGAGAAAATATTCCCTTTGAATGAAATTAAAAGTCATAGGGTTTTATAAAACGTATAATGTAAATTCATGTAAAAATCCAAATATTCTTCAATGATAGGAGATTGAGACGAAGTCCCTTACCTTGTGTCCGAAATGAATCATTCATTATTTAATATCTACAATAATAAACTAAAGTTAATTTCTACTTCCTTAATAACCTTTTTAAAATTTATTATTTCTTTTATATTACTTATTTCCATGTTATAATCATTACATAATCATTTATGTTAATAACTGTTGTTTTGTCGATATTTGGTAATTCAGTCAAAATGAACTTCTTATAATTACAAGTTTTCCACATGGTAAAAATTCCATTATCTCTAGAATGATATTAATGATTTAGATATCATATATATCATATATAAACAGAATATATATGTATTTATAACAGTACATAACATTTGGAGATAAGTAATGAAATTCACCCTTCATGGAGATGGTAAGTTATATGTACGCATTAACGCTACTTTAATTTCTATTTCGTATTTAAAGGAATGAAATTTTAATGATACATAGATATATTATAATTCCAATATAATATCATATATAATATCATTAACTCCATCCTTTATACATTCCATGTATGGCATGAACGTGTCATATCACTTTGATGGGGCAGTAGTCTGCATTTCTTCAAATGAAATTATCATATTTATCGATTATGAAAACCATAAAGGTATGATATAAATGAAAAATATAGAAGCATAGAGACAGTATAAATATAATATATATCAAATATAAATATAGTGCCATCATAATTTCCACCATGAGAGGCGGTAGGAGATAATTGAGCAATCATTGTTTCGTGAGGCAGTAGTTCGCCGTCTAATGAAAGGGTATGATCGTATCCATTATATGGGGGTGTGTGTCAGTGTAGATTGAATCATTCTCATAAAAACATCCTATTGTATTTATGATACACTTTTTGTTATAAAATAATCTAATAAAGAGAGTATAAGGGGATGGAGAAGGAATATAAAAGAAAATAATTTGAGAGAAGACATTAAATTTAAATCAGGTAACTCCCTTTGGTTTGAACAAAAAGGCTTTCTTTATGTACTTTACACAAAATTTAAGGATTCTATGTAGAATAGATGGATGTTGGGAGCATATTTAAGAAGAGTTTGGATGAGCCAAGGGGACTTGAGAGGTGTGATTAAGGGTTAGAGGTGATGGATTTTTATAAGGGGGAGTATGTGCTCTTTGGGAAAGCCTAAAAATATTATTTTATTATATTTATATTTTCAGTTTCTAAAGGTCCAAAATTATTTAATTCAATTATAAGGTGTATATATGTCGGAATAAAATCATCCAATAATAATTGTACTGGTTTTGGATATTTTTTAATACTCATATTTCTTATTTAATCCCTTTTTATCTTATTTAACTTTTACCATGTCCCCTTATATATTCATACTATATGGTTAATATATTTTAAATAAAATTCCAAGAGACCAAAAATCAATCACTAATGAACGTTTTATCATTATATATGTCATTTTAATGAATATTAGACAGTTTGGACTATTTAATAAATTAATAGAATAGTGATTTATTTAAAAAATATTTGATGTCAATTTTAATACTATTCATATTATGACTTTTTACAAAATCCAAATAAAACTTGATTCTTTTGGAAAACCTTCATTAAATAAAATATAAAAAGTCATAATAATATATTAAATTAGTGGATGGCATAAAAAGGTCAAAAATAAATTTATTTTAATATTTATAATATCATTTATTTGAATCCTTTATTAAGCAAGCAACTACTGCATCACCATTGTGTCATAATTAAATTTTTTTATTTAATGTCTAAAAATTATAAATAAAATATCATGATGTAGTAAATAGTTTTAAATTTCCAAATAATATTTATAGTCGAATATATAATATATATAACCCCATATAAATTTTTTTACAAAAAAGTTTCATGTTTATGTTTTTTTGTCCTTACTTTAAATTAATTAATATAAAGTGTCATCATCACTCCCATGTTGCTCCTTGAGGTCCTGAAACCGACCCAGTGATGACCATGGATGGAAATGTATCATTGAACAGAGTTAGTACAAGTGTAAGGGTAATTTAATATGATAATAATACTATTTTACACCCTTATTTACCAAATTTTCCCTTAAACCATTGTAAATAAAATATTTACTATAGTAGAGATCCATAATGTCTAAAAATAAAATATATCTATTTAAATAATTAATCCCTCATGATTTCAAATCTAGATTCCAGTTTTCCAAATTCAAAACACATATGTGGAAGAAATAAATTTGAAATGTATTTCTGTTGTCAAAACACAACGCATGATTATGCTTAAAAGTTGATTAATTCACATTTCAAGATTCTAAAATTTATTGGATAAATGTAACTATATTTAACAAACATGTATAATCAAATTTTAGTTAGTTATATTAATTCCCTCCAATAAAATGTCTATGAGTTAAATAACATTAAAAATAATAATAATAATATATTATTTTTTGTTATAACTCGACGTTGTGTAAAATGAATGATTTCAATGAAACCCATTGTTGCATGTCAGGTATTTAGTCAAACATAAAATTCCCTTTTAAAGTAAAACTAATACTTAATTCAAAAATATTAATAAATATGAAAATGTCATATTATTTATTTACCTGGGATGATACATCCTTCCCCACATTTGGAAATTGCATCCTTGTAATTTTATTCACTTATCAAATAAATGGGGGTATTGATAAATCCTAACATTTTCGGATTCCCACATTGCCTCTTCAGCCATATTTATTTTCGAAAAAAATTACATGATGAATTACCTTATTCCGCAACATTTTCTCTCTATGGTCAAGAATCCGGACTGGTTGTTCATCATAATAATGATTCTCTTCCAACAGAACTACCTCTACACTAAAAAAATGAGATAGATCTGGCATATACATTCTCAACCCTGAAACAAAAAAACATTGTGTACCTGGCATAAACATGGTGGTAAAGCCACTATCTAGGAAACTGGTCCAACATTCTCTAGGATTTCATAGGTTCCAATGAACCTCGGACTCATCTTTCTCTTTTTACCAAAACATATCACACATTTCCATGGAGAAACATTGAGAAAGACATTATCACATACCTCGAAAGAATGATCCTTCATCTGGTTATCTGTATCACATTTATGCATGCTTTGAGATATTATCATGTTCTTCTGAATCAAATGAACTTTCTCTGACATATCTTCTACCAATTCTGGTCCCATTAGTTTCCTTTAACCAACTTCATCCAAAAAATTTGGAGTTCGACAGCTCTTTCCATACTACGCCTTAAATGGTGCCATATGTACACTGGAATGAAAACTGTTATTATAAAAAAATTAAACCAATGAAAGATGATTATCCCAAAATTTATGGTAATCCATTGAGAAAGCACGTATCATATCTTCCAATTTATGATTTGTTCATTCTGACTACCCATCTGATTGAGGATGAAAAGCTGTAAAAAAATATAATTCAACACACAACGACTTCTGAAGGCCTTTCCAAAAGTTAGAAGTAAACCAGGGATCAGGATTAGATACAATGGAAACGGTAAATCCATGAAACTTGTCTATCACTTTAACATTCAACTGAGGAAATTTATCTAGAGAGAAAGTATCTCAAATAGGAAAGAAATGAGTATATTTAGTCAATCGATCAAGAATAACCCAGATTGCATTATTACCTCAAGATGTTTTTGGTAATCCCTCAATGATGTCAAGGGATATATGTTCCCATTTCAACTCTAGAACCAGTAAAGGCTGAAGCATCCATTTCAGAAACTGCCACTTTTTGTTAACATGTGGACAAGTCAAATACATCATAGTAAATTCAGCAATGTCTCCTTTCATTCCATCCCACTAGTTATACCCCTAAAGATATCTGTACATCATAGTACTTCCAGGATGAAATGAAAAAAAGAACTATAAGATTCACATAACAACTCTTTCATAAACTGTGAATCACAAGGCACACATAATCTCTTCCCAAACCTCAAAAAAAATCTTTATCAATGTTAAATTCAGGTAACATACCCTTTTGATGAAACTCTACTTATTTCTGCACTCAATGTATTCTTTCTGTGCTTGCTTAATTCTGTCTCTTAAGGATGATTTCATTGACACCTGAAAAAAAACAAAGGAATTTCCTACACAAAAAAACTTCTTTTCCAAATTTAATCAAAACAATAATCCAAGGATCTTGTTCTAAACGTAAAATGGTTAATGTAGCATTACTTTTTTGACTCAAAGCATCAGCCAATTTATTTGCTTTCCCTGTATGATAATGAATTGTGCAATCATAATCCTTGATTAATTTAAAACATCTCCTCTTTCTCATGTTCTATTCTTTCTAATAAAAATATACTTTAAAATTTTCTGGTAAGTATATATTTCACATTTTACTATATAAAGATGATGCCTCCAAATTTTTAAAGCCAAAACCACAACATCTAATTCTAAATCATGTTTAGGGTCATTTAAATTATGTGGTTTCAACTGATGAGAAGAATAAGTAATTGCCTTATAATTCTTTATTAGGAAACAACCAAGTCCTTTCAACAATGCATCACTGTGGATAACAAATTAACCATTTCTAGAAGTTAGTTCTAAAACTGGAGCATTCACCAATCTTCTTTTCAATTCCTAAAAACAATCATCAAATTCTTTTGTACAAATAAACTTAACACCTTTTCGAGTTAACTTAGTAATTGAACTATATATTTTTGAAAAAGTTTCAAAAAAAACTCTAGTAATAACCTACTAATCCATGAAAACTATGGATCTCTGTTATATTTGTTAGTCTTGTCCATTCTCCAACAACTTTTGGTTAAGAATGATAAACAGTTATGCCATTTTTTGAAACAATGTGACCAAAGAATGAACTTTTTTGTAACCAAAACTCACACTTGCTAAATTTTTCATATAGTTTCTTTTGTTTTATGGATTGAAAGACAACCCTTAAATGACTTTCTTGTTCCTATTTAATTTTGGAATAATCCAAAATATCATCAATGAACACAACCACAAACTTATCTAGGAAATCATGGAAAATTATATTCATAAGATCCATGAATACAAAAGGTCTATTGGTTAACACAAAAAACATAACTACAAATTCATAATGCCCATATCTAGTATGAAATTTGGTATTTAGAATGTCTGCTTCTTTTACATTGAACTGATGGTACCCCAACCTCAGGTTAATCATTGAAAACCAATGAGGTACCTAGATCTGATCAATCAAATCAACGATATGAGGAAAATATACTTGTTCTTAAAAGTGATGTTATTCAATTCTCTATAATCAATGAAAAGTATCATTGAACCATCTTTATTTTTAACAAACAAGATAGGAGAACCATATGTTGATATTCTGGGTAGAATTAATACTTTATCTAATAACCCCTACAATTTCATCTTTAACTCTAAAAGTTCAATTTGATCCACTTGATAAGGGGGTTTTGAAATTCGCTTAGCATGAGGAACTAAGTCAATAGTAAATTCATCTTCTCGATCATGTATTATACCAGAAAAATCATCATGAAATACATCAAGATACTCATTTAACACAGGAACATTATTAATCTGAATAGTTCCTTTGTTTTCAACAATATGTACAAGGTAGTATTTATTTCCATATTTTACTAGTTTCTCAGCTTCCAAAAATGTTATCGAAAGTAAGGGTTTCTTCTTATATGAAAACTGAAATGCCTTCTAAAAATAAACCTCTTTAGCACTGCAGTCAATCTTATCATGATAAATGGAATGCCAATCCATACCCAAAATAAAATCAAACTCTAATAAAGGAAAAAAAATTATGTTTGCTGGTAGATTATTTCCACACATAAGGACAATATGGTTGTTATAATTTCTTTTTGTCTCAACATTTCATCCTAGTGTTTATACCATATTTTCAAGATTCATATCTAGAGATGGAATTCCCAATTTTCTAGAAAAATTATCAAAAATGAATGAGTTTGTAGACCCTGAATAAAACAACATATTGGAATAATCTAAATAAAAAATTGTGTACCTAATACTACTTCATTCGATTTCCCAACATATGTTGAAGTAGTTGAAAAGGATTTCACTAATGCTTTATGCTTGTATTCTGGGTTATTTCCTTCAGTTGAGTTCTTAGTTGGACACTGATTTTCACAATGAACTATATCATTACACTTAAAATAAATTACTAACTGTAAATATGATATTGTCTTACCATTACCCTGATCTTTTCTAGTGAAATTACGAGTCTTATGCCCCGTTTTACCACATCGGTAGCACATTCTGTAATTCAAGACACTCCCCAGCATGCTTTTTACCTCAATTTTCAAAAACTATTAACTTAAGTTTCTCAGCTTCAGAATTTTTTTGAAAAGTTATTCCCTTTCGTTGGACACCTCGACCACTAATTTTGTTGTTTTTCAAAGAACGCATGATCATTGGTAAACTCCATTTCCACCTTCTGCGCACATAGAACTTGTTTTCACAACTTTTTAACGGACGAGAATCTAAATCCCTTCGATACATTGGATTTATTTCTGAGAAAAAAGGATCGATTTTACTATCAAGATCTCGTATCAAATTTGGAGCATACCTTTCCAATCAAGTGAATTGTTCTTCATAAGCAGCCACTGAGTCATTCTCCTAACACAATTCTAGGAATTTGTTTTCCATCCTAAGACGAACCTCCTTTGGAAAACATTTCTCTAGAAACAGACCTTTTAATTCATACCAATCAAGAGCATGAATCTCTTCCCTATCCCTGATATTTTTCACCATTGACCACCACTAATCTTATTCACCTTCAAAATAGTAAATATCAAGAATAAACTTTTGATATTCTGAACATTCCATGACATCGAAAATCTCCTATAGTGCTTTAATCCACCCTTTAGCTAGAATATGGCCAGACGATCCTTCGAATTATGAGAGATGTTGCCTCATGAAACGCTCTACTAATGAAATGTTCCTCTGTAGTTGATCTAGCTGATCTCAAGCATGGATACCACCACAATTTATAGCCCAATTCAAATGTGTCATCACTGCAACAAACTTTTGAATTCCGATTCTGACCATCTCAGGTCGTTGATTTGGAAGGTTGTCTTTCTCCTGATGTTGTCTCGTCATAGCTGCCATGTTTCCTCTATGGAAGACAATCTTGAACAAAAAAACATCTTAGACGAAGCAATATGGTAATATGTAAATTATATATTATTTAACTATTAACATAAATTAATTTATGGATATTAATTTTACAATACCATAACTCCTAAAGTTCTCTAAACTGACCTTTGATACCAACTATAAGGACCTGGAATTAAATGATATATAATCATGAATTAAGTTAATAATTCACAATGGGGATCTTTTCATGTTTAGAGTTTTAGATAATTAGGCCATAACTATTACATTACATCTCAAGTATTACAAAGTAGACACATCTAATCAGTATCACTTTTTTTTCATAAAATAAAAAGTCTTGAAAAAAAGTGTCATGTCTAGTTTCATATTTTAGACCACATGAATTTTCCATGATCTCATCCTAGTCCCTATTCATCTTTAAGTCCTGGGAAAAAATACTTCAATAATACATGGGATGAGAATAAAAAGATTAGTATAGATTATAAAATAAAGAAATAAAGAATTAGTCCATCAATTCATACAAGTTAATGAAAGCATACTTTTAAATATTTGACATAAAACAATAGATAATAATATTTCTGAATAACAAATGGAAATCATAAATAATAAAGGTAGCTCATGGAATCTATAACAAACTTTCATTGTAGCTTTCACATCTACTTATGGAGTTACATTTTGAATACCCATCACATTATATTCCCTAAATGTCTTAGGAGAAACATTTATGTTTGCCTCGGTTACATTACTCAGTGCATTACGGATCTATATTGGACTCATCCACCTTGGTTTATCATGGAACCACCCGTATACATAAACAATGCCCAAGAACCAAAACATATTCATAACAGATAAAAAAACACAAAGGAAAGATAACATTTCCACATTTCAATCATAATATATCTTTTGAAGATATTGCAATAATCAATACATTCTCAGAACAATTTTCAAAACCAAAATATGTAAAATAAGTATATGGTATTTAAATTCTTTTTAAAAACATTAAAGCTTATTAAGGAAGTCAAATATCAAATAATGCTTGTGGCGGGGGAAAGGTCATTGTCACCATGCACGTTAAAATGAAACATTATTTTTTCGTTTAGTAACATGCTTCATAGAGAAAATATTCCCTTTTAATGAAATTAAATTTCAAACGATTTTATACACTGTATCAAATAAATTCATGTAAAAATCAAAATATTCCTCACTGAAAGGAGATTGAGATGAAGTCCCTTACCTCGTGTCTGAATTGAATTGTTCAATCTTTAATATCATAAATAATAAATTAAAGTTAATCTATACTTGATTAAGAACCTTTTTCATTTATATTATTCCTTTTATATTACTTATTACCATTTTATAATCATTACATAATCATTTATGTTAATAATGGTCATTTAGTCGATATTTGGTACTTGAGTAAAAAATGAACAGCTTATAATTACAGGTTGTCCATATGGCCAAAAGTACATTATCTCCAGAATGATATTCAAAATTTCGATATTAAATATATCATATATATCTATAATATATATGTATCTATAATAGTACATAACATTTGGAGATAAGAAATAAAATTCACCATTCATGGAGACGGTAAGTCGTACGTATGCATGAACGCTACATTCATTTATATTACATATTCAATGGAATTAAAACATAATTATACATTGGTATATTATAATTGCAGTACAATATCTTATATAATTTCATTCACTCTATCCTTTATACATTCCATGTATTTCATGAATGAGTCATATCACTTTGAGGGGGTGACAGTCCGCACATCCTGAAATTAAATTATCATAACATAAATATAATATATATAAAATATAAATACAATTCCAAAATAATGGCCACCATGAGAGGTAGTAGGAGATAATTCAACAATCCTTGTTTTGTGAGACAACAGTTCTTCATCCACTAAAATAGTATGTTCGTATCCATTAGATGGGGGTGTGTTTAAGTGTGTTATGAATAATTTTCATAAAAACATCCTAGTATATTTATGATACTTTTTTGGTTATAAAATAATAGAATAAAGAGATTTCATGGGGGTCGTATATGGAAAATAAAAGAAAAGAACTTGAGAGAAGATGTTACCTTTAAATCGGGTAACTACCTTTGGTTTGAACCAAAAGGATTTCTTGAAGTACTCTATTCCTAAGGTAAGGCTACTAGGTGGAATAGATGGATGTTGGGAGCTTATTTAGGAAGATTTATGACGTTCCATGGGGTATTCAGAGGTGTGAGTAAGTGTCATTGGTGATGGATTTTATAAGGGGAAGGAGGGGATCTTTAGGAAAATTTTAATATATTATGTTATAATATAATTATGTTTGGTTTCTAATTTTCCAAAACATATTTAGTTCTAGTTTACGGTGTATATAAGTCGAAATAAAATCATCCAATAATAATTGGATAGGTTTTGGATAAGTTTTAATCCTTATATTATTTATTGATGCCTTTTTTAACTTATTTTACTTTTTCCATGTCCTCTTATATATTCATAAAATATGGTTAATATATTTACTATAAAATTCCAATGGAGCCAAAATGGATCATTAATGAAATTATTAACTTCATATATGTCATGTGGACTAATATTAGATTTTTAGTGCAATTTTATCATTTAATAAAAAATTGATTAATTAAAAAACTCTTTTATGTAAATTGTAATACTATTCATATCATGACTTTTTAAAAAATCAAAACCAACATGAGTATTTAGAAAAACCTTCATTACCCAAAATATATTAACTCATCATAATATATAAAATTATTGGATGAAATAGATTGGTTCAAAATAACTTTATTTAATATATATATATATATTATCATTTATTGGAATCATTTATTAATGAAGCAATTACTACATCATCATTGTGTCATAATTAATTTTTTTAATTTAATGTAGAAAATTCTAAATAAATTACCATGATGTAAGAAATAGTTTTATCTTTACAAATAATATTTATAGTATAAGAGATAACTTATATCACTCCATATAAAAATTGTTTTACTAAAATGATTCATGTTTTTGTTATTTTATTCCTTACTTTAAATTAATTAATATAATGTGTCATTATCACTCCCAAGTGGATACATGGAGTCCTAAAATCAACCCAAGGATTCCCAGTGTTGGGAATGTATCATCTAATATTGTTCGGACAAGTGTAAGGGTAATTTAGTATTATTATAATATTATTTTACACCCTTCCTTACCAAATTTACCTTTAAACCATGGTAAATAAAATATTTACTGAAGTAAATATCCAAAATGTTTAAAAATAAAAGTTACCTATTTACTCCATTTGGACCTCCAGATTCCAAATATGGAATCCATTTTTTTCCAAATTTAAAACTCATAAGTGGTAGCAATTAATTTAATATTTATTCATGTTGTCAAAATAAAAAGTTTGTTTATGGTTAAAATTGGATTCATTTACATTTTAATGCCCGAATGGCCCAAAGGCCTTTATTTTTATTTATTTTTAACACTCCCCCTTTCATGGGATAAGGGGGAACCCTGACAAGTCCCGTTGGCTCAGAGATTACATGGCCTGTAGGCTTAGGAGATTACATGATTCGAAGGTCTTACGGAATACAATCAGACTATCTAAAAGGAACGGCCCCTCCCCATCATCTGTATCATGATAGTAGTTATCCACCTATGCATGTCCATTTAGCTAGGATTCACGTGCAAGCACAAGCTGGTCCCAACGGCATAACCATACCGTCTCATTCTAAAAAATCCATTTGGCTCTACTCTGGTGAGTGTAACTGCTCCGAATCCTATTCCGGGGCTGCTCTTTTTTGTAGAGTTTGTCAAGGACAACTGCATGTGGCCCGAAGGCCTTGAGGTGGCCTGAATGCCTTAATGGTGGCCCGAAATCCCTACTGACTGGAAGGCATGGGTGTCTCGAAAGCCTTAAGGACTCCAAGCCCAAACCGGAGGCCCAAGGTGAATAGTTCCACCTACTACGGTACCGCACAATACCTGCTATAGTAACTACTATAGTGCCTGATATAGTACCCACAAAGTGTACAATTATTCTATAGTACCCGCACATTGTATAATTCTGCTAAAGTACCCACACCGTGTATAGTTCTGCTATAGTACCCCGATAAATATACCTCTACCTGGTTAGGAACCTGGATCTCGTGGATGCACTTAAGGATGCCTCTCCAACTGGGATGAGGCTCATGTGAAAAATGTGAGTTGCTAACACTGACTCCCAGCTGGGGGACCCAACTAATCCCAGGTGTGCTCTATAATCCCCATCTAGGCAATGTATTTGAATCGCCCTATGCATAATATGCATAGTGTCCAAGTTTGGCAGGACTCAAGCATGTGCTAGTTTCCACAGAGAGCGAGGGGTACAACTAGTGGGTACTACTCGGCTAATACCCAATGGGAAATTCATTCACATTTTAAGCTACTAAATTTTATTGGATAAATGTAAAAACATTTAACAAACATGTATAATCATATTGTAGTATGTTTTTTTTCATTCCCTCCAATACAACATCTATGAGTTAACTACCATTTAAAATAATATTATTATTATATTATTTGTTAGAATAACTCAACATTTTGTGCAATGTAATATTTCAGAAAACATGTTGTTGCGTGTCAGGTATGCCATCGAACATAGCATCCCTTTTGATGTAAAATTTTTATTTAATTAAAAAATATTAATAAATATTAAAATTTCATATTATTTATTTACCTGATATGTTAATGTTTATACCAATAATGTGAACCACTAAATGCCGAGAATGTTGCATGTGACAAATCATACCACTATAGTCAACGATTCAATACCAAATTTTTATATTCTTGACAATGGTCCAAGAGTAATATTCCATAAACCATTAAACATAAATCTCAAACATCATGTACATAAATCAAGGTGAAAATCAAAAAAACCACAATGGTACAAGATGTAAAGATCAATTGAACAACCATTGTGAGTGAGACCTCCACTAGGATAGGTGCTCACGATGAACCAGTCCAGATTGCAATGAAATGAAAAACACATTCCTATATCTATTGTATTAAAACACCTAAATAAGTATAAAAAAATAAAAATAACTCTGATAACACTTTTTGATATCCTGTTCTGGAGTCCACTCAATGGGGGCCCCGACCAAGTTCACTAAAAGACCACAGACTCATCTACCTGAACTCTATAGGACACCGATTAAAAGCATGGGTCTAAAAAGGTACCTCAAGGAGGACATACACCCTATATCATAGTGTATAGTGCAATAATAAATAACCAAATATCATCAACCATGAAAAATTTAGTGTAGGTAATAAATACAAATAAGGTAGATCATAAATGAAATGAAATAATGGTAAGAACAACCATTACACACAATAACCAACTTCACACTAAGAAGGTGGATATTCATATTAGATCAAAAAAAACACCCCATATTCCACTCTGATCCATACCACATCTTGATCTTTGATCACATCCAAGATGTGCTGCTTGACCATTTTGTTATGTCCCTCATCTCTAAAATATTCCTACAATATCCATGAGTGAGTTGCTCAGGTACCCATGTGCAATGGTGCCCGGGATAGGTGTGAGTACAATACCTAGCATGGAACCACTAATGTGGCCCCATACCAATCAGTATATGCAGTGATATGTGTATTTTATATGCTCAATATAAAAAAATAAAATATAAAACAATAATTAAAATAAACCAACAATTACATCTTCGGCCAGATGCTTGGATGTCTCTAAGCACATCATGAGGACTTTGTCAACCCTATACAAAATATATACCATTTTCAATCCTTAGGTAAATGATCATGATCATCCATACCTACTATATCTAGTTGTAGAGTGTCTATGATCACATCACAATATTGTTCTAAAAATATAAACTTGGTCGTAAGGTATAACCCACACATCTCTCATATATTGGATCAGTAACCAATAAGTCTATATTAATAACCCAATATTGGGATATTAGGAATCATAAGAATATATCCCAACTACAAGAAAATAACCACCTAAAATCTAATTCCTAAGAATCCCTGGAATATCATTAATATAATGTGTTAAACCCATGTTACCATGCCAAATGTTTGGATCTTTGATATTTTGGTCTTTTCATCTGTAGCACGTAATTTCATAAATCTTGATCGACTGAATCCTAGGCCGGACCTAGGAATTTCATAAAAAAATTGATCAAAACCCCACAATCCTAAATTTATAGATGTGAGAAAATATAAGAATTTTGGGGACCCATGGAA
The DNA here is from genome assembly GCA_963277665.1 of Viscum album. NCBI lineage: Eukaryota > Viridiplantae > Streptophyta > Magnoliopsida > Santalales > Viscaceae > Viscum > Viscum album. The sequence continues at coordinate 507,152,623 of OY728125.1, forward strand.
TATAGAGAGTCCCATGTTTTTCTGATGTTGAATCCCGGGTATCAATGGAATTATTTTAATGGATTAATAACATGATTCTTGGTGACACTGGGCACCCATAGTTAAGTCATCATCTAATAATTATGAAAACCATATCCCAAAAGGCCCAAATATGTATCCCATAAAGAACCATTGGGAATCCTCACCTACCATCATCATCAAATCATACCCATTGGATGGGTCCCATGAAGAATGTATAGGCATCAATAACTACATAAAAAGTAACACATGATGCATATATAAGGACTATGGGTTGAATGAATACCTAAACCACTATCATTATCCCAATACCTATAGTCTTACCAGTTTGGGGAATGTTATAAGGCTATACCTAAAACCATATCTTCCTAGTATACATAAACCCACATAGGGTTGTTCAGTCTCTAGGGTATACATAGGGGTCCCATAGGTCACAATATAAAATAGGCACCATCAAAATCATTTCGAGTCTTGATCCAGGTCTTAGTTAAATTGTATATTATAAGGGAATACTATGTTCCTTGACATCGTCATCAAGATAAGATGACCTCAATGTCTATTTAGGGTATATCACATTGAAATTGGCCAATATATGGAACATGGCCTATCTTGGTTCTCAAGATCTTAAATGGTCAGTTCAGTCACCAAACCCATGTCTGTTCCAATTAAAATATTGGAAGGACCTCTCTTGGGGATGGTATCATAAGCCATGTAACTATCAGTCCTTATCTGACCATTACAATGCCACGAATGAAGCTGTAGAAAAAGTTCCTGACATGTCCCATAGATCTCTAAAGGGTAAAAAAGATCTTATTTAATTATTAAATTTATTGGATTAGAAATTATGAATAAAATATATTTATTTAACAATTTATTTAATTTCAAGGTCAACTACCCTAAGTTGGGAATGCCACATGCTAAAATGTGTATAATCTATGAATAAACTTTAAGGTGTGTATGTATGAACACATAACACTATTAGATATTTTCAAATTCTTCCACGGGCTAGAAGAAAATTCTAAGGCCCATAAAGGATTTCCCTACCTCATCCATGATCAAACAATCCTATAGAAATGTCCTGATATATTGACCTATGTTGAATGCGAATAATTAATTAATTAATCCAATTTATACTTACCATATTTGGTAGAAACTCACCAGGTCTTCACATCACATAAGGACCATGTCTAACGACACCGCAAGGTTCTGTATCACACGACAGAACCTACACTGATCAGTACACTTAACAACCATCAGAAAGTCGAATGTTACTTTATTTTAATTTAAACTAAAAACCAATGAAACACCATAATGATGACATATCATGATGAAACATTGTGAAACTGGTTGCAGATGGAATCTCTAGATTCCCTCATTCATAGATGCATTGAGGACCCTTGATAGTTATGTGATTCATCCATGATCCAGTGGAATCATCCATGAAAACTAAGGACATAGAAGAATAAATTTAAACTAGAGGGAGGAAAATACAATAGTACACAATGGAGGTGTAGAAATAACTAACATCAATGAAAAAATACAAATAAACACTATAAATCATGGGGGATGAAGATGGGAGGAGGGTGTTAGAAAATATGGGGTGTGCACCCATGACGTAGGGAAAAAGGGGATACCCACATTAAAATTTAAATTGGCAAAATGGTAAACCATCAATTTTTAACAATACATATAAGGCCAAATAGGTTTTCAAACTATCTTCCAACTATGAATTCTACAGAACCCAAGGAAACAATCCTCACATTGATTCGATAAAAATTTTATTAACCATTTTATAACCATGAAAAATGATTAGGAAACGATTCTACATATTTCACATGGGATTTCTACAATTATACATATCATGTGCACCCTAGACATAGGACATGAAAATCCAACATAGTTTCCTCAAAGGACTTACTTGTTTAAACCTCACTATTTCACCTTTTGTGACATTTTACTATGTCGTATAAGAATTTAATTGAAACTACTCTTGTGTAATGGTACCCACATGTTTTTCCCTATATTATTCAACCCAAACCATTCACCACGGTCAAAGTTATCTAAAACTCCCAAAACCTATCCCGAAGCTCCCAAGGATCATCCAAACACTTTCACTACCATATGAGCCTCATTCCATGTCTAAAATAACCATTTTAAATTTGATAACTCTTTAAATTATATTTTAAATACTTAATAAAAATTCAACCCATCCAGTAATAAGAAAAATATAATTCCTTCTATAATTTCTAACCCATATGATCATGACATATTATAGTTTATTTGGATGAGGGGGATGATTGAGGATATCAAAAGAAGATAGGAGGTTGTTATGTTATTATGTGATTCACAATGTGTGATCCCCTTAGAAAAAAAATTGATATTTCACTCTAGTCTGAAGTAAATTCAACTAAATTATCACTTTATCCAGAAGATTTTTGATAAAAATGTGATGAATATATGGAAGGTGGATGAGGTTTAGAATAAAATGGATATGATGACTGTGTTTTTAATCTAGGATATGTTATGGTGGTTATGAGACTAAGTCAGGTTGGGATGACTAGAAGGATGTTTATGGAACCATGCAGTAGTAATAGAAGACTCTGTGTAGAAGAAATTTGTGGATTTCGATAGGGGGAATAGTTATTAATGACAAATGATTATGAAGTGGATTAATTTTTTGCAAAATACAAGTGAAATAAATTATTATCTATGTGTTAAAACCTCAAGAATAATTTAATCTAGAAGATAATATTTTAACCGAGAAGGGTGATTGTAGATGGAAAGTGGAAGATTCCATAATCCTGGATGTAGAGAAATATGAAGTAGTGTACTAAGAAGCAATTGATGAGCATATAATCCAGAAGTGTGGATATGAAAAAAAATCAATAAGGGTCAACATCAAATGTTATGTATGGGTTATTGTCATTTTCAATGGATATATTAGGGTTCTTTATAAGGGTTTATAAGGGAAAATTTATGGAGTTCACAGATGTGCACACTATTCATCATAAAGAGGATATTAATCAATGGATATGTTTGACCAAGTGAAGGGATTCTATGAAGGAATAATCTAGTGGGAATACTCTCTATACTGATTAGAATTTATAAAAACTAGTTCCATTGAATGTTCCCTGCTATAAAAATTTGTGTAGTGGCATTTGTTTGTTAATTTTGATATTCTAACATTCAAAACATCTTTAATTCCTTAATAAAAGTATTTATAACATTCATCATGTGTAGTAGGACTTAGTAAAAACCTTGTAAAATAATTTGGTTATTATTTTAAACTTTTTTACTTCAATAATTGTACTCTAGAAGACATTATATAGTTTTTTTGTGTGCGTTATGGTGCATGTCTAAGGTGACATCTCTTCCCAATTCAAGATACATCACGTACATAAGTTTGTTCTAAATTAATGGTTCCAAATATTTTTTTCTCTGTGTATTTTTTCTAGGATAAATTCTATCCAAGATGTTTTGGACCCAAAAAATAAAGGATACTGATTCTCCAAAATAGTAAAATAAATTTAGGTTTATTTAGCACTATCCTTTATCAGCTCTAGAAAAAACCAATATTAAAGGGCCCCATTATGAGTGATTTTATTTCTCAAACTGAGGGGGCTTATCCGGGCTAATAAAAAGCTCAGATAAAGGGAATACATTTTCAAAGCTAAATAAAGCACTGATAAATTCCCCCTTAATTAGTGATTTTTTTTCTAGCACTACCAAAAGTCCTACGTTATAAGTGTTTTTTTCCTGGGTTAATAAATGGTTTATTTTATAAAAATTAATATTTAATTATAATTAAAATTTAAGTATATAAATATATTTATATTGATATAAATATAATATATTTTGTTAAATTTTATTTAGATAAGGCTAAATATGCATCTATACTTAATATATAAGAGATTTAGTGAAAATGGATTATACAATAATAAACAACATTAATATTAATTAATAGTTTATTAGTTATTATCATTAAAGAGTAATTTAATTACAATTAGGTGAATTAAAAATCCAATAAACTAATAAATGATCAAATATTATTTGAAAAGATGATTTCAATTTCAAATGACCATTAATTTTGATCAGGGTGCTTATTTGAGCTATACGCTATATCAAATCAAACCTTGGGAATATGTCTTTTCTCTATTTACCTAGGGGACCTTGGTCACTATTTTTTGATGTAAAAAATGCCGAAAAGTTCTAAAAAAATTATTTTTTTGTGGGAATACCCTAATTTGTTTAATATTCAATAGTATTTCAGCATCGTTTAAGAAAGTATTTTTGTCCTTTTTCAGTAGAGTCTGAATTTATCAATAGGAATTACATTTATAAAAATATTATGGATTAGAGATTTCACAATTTTTCATATTAGAGTTTTATTAATAATTAAATATAATTATATTTTAAAATATTTACCTATAATATAACAATTGTATAAATAAATGTTTAAATCTATTTAAATAAAAATGTATTTTTAAATATATAATCCAAATTGATATAAATAATAATGATTCATTTTATCTAGAATAAAAAATAACTCATTTTATTTACCTCATTAAAATAAAATAATATGTTTATATATATATTGCAATACAAGTAATGTTTATACTTAATCATGTACTGCTCAAAAAGTGCATTATAGAGAGTTAGAATTTATTAGTGCTAGTGAAAATAACCAATAAAATCTTCATTTATTAGTGTTAAAAATGTTTTTATAAATGGTACATTTTATCAGGTCTAAAAAAACCGCCGATGAAGGGTGCTCTTTATCACCATTTTTTAGTGCTCATAAAGGTACTCTTTATCAATGCTTTATTTGATGCACTAATAAAGGGCAAAATTTATTAGCACATTTCCCAATGTTGATAAATGTTTTTATTAAGAACGCAATCCCCGAATTGAAATAAAAGAGGTTTAATAACTTCTTTTTATAGGATTATGTCGCAAATAAAGCTCATAAGCCTATTGCGGGGCTGGGCTTCCACATACACTCTGCACACATAATCGTATTGGCCAATGGGCTCGTGTGGGCCTTGAACCCTTATATTCTTCCCATGAGCTTTAGTGCACCCACATACACAACTGGGTCCTACACAACCAGCCAACCATGCTAGCCTATAGATGACCCACCCCACATATTCCCATGCGGCCTATAACACTTAATTTATTTATATAACAATAAAAATAAACCAACAAAAAATTGAATTGTTAAAAATATTTAAAAATAAAAAAAAATAAAAAAAATATAATAAATAAAAAAAATATAAATAAATTATTAAATAAATAGTTTTTAATAAAAATAAAATATATATAAATTAAAAAAATTAATAAAACTATATATTAAATATAGATATATAAAATGAATAAATTGAAATAATTGAACAAATTGAAATTAAAAATATCTACATTTAAAAAATATTAAAAAAATTATTAATTAAATAATTATTAATAAAAATTATTAAATTTAATATACATATATATATACTATATATTTTATCGGATAATATATTTTAATATATATATATATATAATGACTAAATTATAGTAATTAAAAAAATTAAAAATGAATAAGTTACAAAATTATTAATAATTTTTTTAATGAAACAGTTATTAAAATAACGAATAAATTTAATATAAATATATTAATTATAAATTTTAATATGAAATATATAGTAAATATAAATATAAAAAATGAATTTTATGTAACAATTAAAAACATATTAATTTATTATTCATTTTAATGGTTTCTATACATAATGATTTATCAATATATTTAATGATTTAAATATATAAATATATTAAAATATATATATATATATATAAATATTTATAATATATCCTATGATATGATTTATATAATGAAAAATATTTATGCATACATTAAATAAGATATATATTTACTAAAAAATAGTTTATAAAAAAATATTAATATTAGTTAAAAATATTGATTAATTGTATCATGTAATCAACATTTAATTCAATGTCAGTTATATTTTTGTATTTAACATACATCAAACATTTTTTACATTGATTTCATAAATATATATATGTAATTAATGCATTTTTATATACAATGCGCATGAAAATTGTATTTCTATAATTTATAAATTTATAATATTTATTTTAGAGTAATATTTATCAAAATTATATATTTAATACATATTATGTTTCTAATCAGTAAATTGTTTAATTGTTTATATATTATTCAATATATACTATTTATTAGTTTTTAATATTTTTCCAACTTAATTCATTTTAATATTATTTATTCATTAATAACCTAATTTTTTAATATCTTTGTATATTTATTAATTTTCAATTTTTTACTGTTCAATATGTTGGTAATTTTATGTAGTTTTAATATTTATTTATATATGTTTATTCGTTGAAATTTAAATTTTTTTAAATAGTTATAAATTAAATAATCAATATGTATTCATTCCCACTTTAAAATATATAATTGTTCATTTTTTATTTTTTTAATCACATATATAATTAATAACAGTTATTTAATTTTAAAATATAATCATTTTTATTATCATTATTTATTTCATTAATAGACACTACATACAATATGTAATGCTCCAAACCTAGAAGCTCAAAGCCGGTGAATTATTTTAATATATTAGCATGATTATGAGGAATTAAATCCTAAAGTACCAATCATTTTGGTAGTATTGGATAATATATTACATACATTAACATTACATTACAGTTCAAAACATATAACAAATCATAGATAATCCTTTTCGAACACCCATATTCTCCTAGCTTAACCATATATATCAATCAGAAAACACATCTTGGCATCTTGGGAAAGTAAAAAATAAGAAATGGGTGAGCTCAAATGCTCATTAATGGTAAACAATATAGGAGAAGACATCATAAATAAGCACAAACTTTTAAGGAAATGTATAAAACTGAAACACAATCCTTTTAAACATAATCATCAGCATATTATGAAGAGAATAAATCAATTAATGTGATTTAATCATTCAAAAGGATATTCAACATGTCAAATAATCTCAGGGAATATAAATAACTAATATCATAATGAGGAAATGCATAATGTTAGACATTCTATCAAAGCCTCATCCCAAGACCACATGGGTAACACGTTAGTCAAAACCGAAAATATTTTGTCCCATGATATCTATTGATGCATCGAGGGACATTCATTAACCGGTCCCCAACCCACAGAGCTTTAATTTACCAATACCCAACCCTTAGGGATTTTTTAACGGGTCCCCAATCCCTTTGTTTCTCTATCCAATGCATTTCTCATATGAAAATGGTGAAACATAACCAACAAAAACATTCATTTTAAAACTAGAATATGAAATTTTAATACTTTAACTATAAGATATTAATGGTATTAAAATATCACATCCATGTTCAAACATAATAAAACCTATTCAATATAATATGGAATGTTTTTTCATAATAAATCGACCTAAATTAAGAATAAAATCCAATAAAGGATGTTGACATAGATTAAAATAATATAACTAAATCATTAATAATATTTGAAAGAAATATCACTTTTTTACTTTGAATTCATTTAAAATCCTGTGAAAGTATAAAAGAAAACATTTATTTTAAAAATAACCTTATAAAAATATGAAGGGATCTACAAAAATTAAGGAATCATAATGGCATAAAATAGCCACCGGTTTCATATAAGTTAAAAAAGAATTCATTCCTTCATTAGTTGAAAAATTAATAAAGTACCTAATTTTGAAAAAGATAGAAAGATTTATTTAAAAAAGATTCCTAAAAAGTTAAACATGGGTAAAAATTAATTTATACAATTTTCAGGGAATAGTAATAAAATTTTAAAATCCTTTTTCAAGGAACATGGACATGGATGATAAAGATGTCCCAGTAGATACTTATGTATAAACAATGTCGGATAATAATGAGATTGTGAAATTAGACCTTACGTAAAGAACATTAAAAAATATTCTTCTTGAAAACATTTTAATGAACGTTAAAATAGAAATAATATTTTATTTATATCTCTATATATACATATATATAAATATATATGATAATATCAAGAATATTGAAATAGAGACAGGATAAATTCATCAAACATTCAAAGCATACCATCCCACTTTGAACATTAAAAACACAATCCCAATATATTCAAAATAATATTTAAATACCACGATGATAAATTCATTCATGATATCAAACATAATAATGGTAGCGCATACACCACATAGATGAAATAGGTGGTTATTGTGGCTTATATCTCACAAAAATTAAAAGTGATAAGGAATCCGCTTACCCTAGGTATGATAATCCCTTTACAAGTTGGAATATCCTGTATAATGGTTTTAAAAATACTACTAACGTCTAAAATAATAATTATTATTATTATGATATCATATTTGTTTCATTTATGACTTTATATTACCTTTTTATTAATAATTTCCATGTTCAAACAACATTTCAGAAAGTAATCGCTTTCTATAACACATATTTTTTGATTTGTTATTCTTATGCATATTACTTAGATAATGATTTACTTACTTTGAGAAAATATAAAATGATTTATATATCATATATATTTAGAATATATGTATATAAAATAGATAGGTATATGCAATGTAATACACTGTTCATGGAGACAGTAGGTCATACGTACACATTAATGTTGTTTCTGTTTTCTTATCATATTGAATGGAAGTAAGTGAATTAAATATATATATATATATATATATATATATATATATATATATATATACATTAGAATTATTATGTCATATATTTCATACTTATTCATAATATATATTTTTATAATCATTCTTGGATGGTGAACGTGGATGATGAATCTCATCACGTCGTGGAGACGGTAACCTATATGTACGCACAAGCGACAATATCATTTCCGTAATCATTAAATGGTATGAAAGTGGACTAAATTTGAATTTTAAAGACACAATATCATGTTATATTTATTATTTAAATACTTTATAATCATCTTTATACCCATAGAAATAATGTGTACATGAGAAACAGTGTATACTACGACGTGGAGATGGTATGTCGTACCCACACTTGCATGGTGATATTGTTTTTTGTGGGATGGGAAAAAGGAAGAATATGGATGTATGATAATAATAATAACAAAATATAATAATATATTATATTATGTATTAGCGAATTTATTATGGAAAGAAGATAGAAATAGGAAGTATAAGAAGAAAATAAATTGAATTGAATTGGTAAAACAATTACTTCTTCTTCGAGTGTCTCCGTTTGATTTGCACAACGAACACCTTTGGAAGGTTTTATTCCAAATAAATTGCATCTAGGATGTATTTATGGAATGTGCGAGAGGAAATGTGTAGCTTTTGTCCAAGAAAAAGTGCTGTGGAGATACGAATTAAAGAGAAGGATAAGTGACCTTTTATAAGAGAGGTGAGGGGTACTTTTGGAAGATATTAAAATATTAATTTATTATAAATTAATTTTCAGTTTCAAATAGATAAAAAGTGATTTATTTGTAGTCTAACATGAGTATAGTTCTAAATCTTCTCTACCAAGGAATATTAGTCATTTTTAGGTCTTGAAATTAACCTTATATTTTCGATTAAACCCTTATTTAAACTGTTTAAATCTTACGATGTCTTCTTGTATTATTAAACTATAGGGTTAATGTAGTTATTATAAAATATCAAACAAACCCCAATTGGCTCATTTATTTCATATTATACATTATACTAGTCATTAGGATGAACCTTTTACTTGTATGATTTTTTTTTCATTAAAATAAAATAGCATTTAATTAAAAATATCATTTATGTCATTTTTAATTCAATTCAATATTTCCATTTTTAAAAATATCAAACCAACATGATAACTAGGAACCCAAACTCCCAATATTTTACCAAAATGTCTAATTTTTCTATATAATTATTTTATTTAATTAATTAGGTTAAAGTATATTTATTTTAAAATTAATAATGCCTTTTATTTAATTCGACCTTTAATAAATTATTTATTGCATCATCATTGCGTCGCATTTAATTTTTATTATATAATGTCTAAAAATAATAAATAAATTATCAATATATATATATATATATTAGATTTATAATCAATAATTATTGTCTAATTTATCTTACGTATAACCCTATATTTAAAATTATTATGTTATTAAAATCTGAATATGACACTTTTAACTCTTCTTTAATTGAACTATAATAGATGTATTAATATAATAAAAGTGGCTTAAAAAGATCATATTTTTTACCTAAGTATGATTTTGGTAGTAACATACTTATCCATGAAATTAGGGTAAGTTTTAAGATAATTTTATGTTATAATAATAATATTTTTACCTTTAATTACTCTATTTACCTTTAACCGCGGTTAATAAAATTCAAAGTTACTATTCATCGAAATTATTTGGATCTTATTTAAAAAAATCATAATGATTAAAACCATTTATTTCATATTTTTCAAATTTAATTCAAAGAAGTGTTAAAATTATGTTGAATGTAAATATGAAAATGTGTCCAGAAGGCGGATAAAAAGATGCTAAAACAATTATATGGATTTTTTTATCTAATTCTATTATAAAAATTAATCCAATAAATTAAATTGGGTTAATATATGTATTATTTGGCAATTCTTAATTCAAAATAAAATGAATTTAAAATAATTATCCAAATGAAAACATCAGGTTTTAACAATAATACATTGTATTTCAGTATTCAACAAAAATTTAATGTTTTCAGGAAAATACCAAAAAATATCTATAAGCTAACTTTTATATTCTGAATTCATAAATAATGTTCATTTTATGAAATTAAATTTAAATGAGTGTATAAAATTATTTTTATTATTTTTCACAATAGGACATAAAAATTAGTTCCTTTAAGAAAATTGTATTTCTAAACATATAACTATTTTTCGAAACATATAAATTTCCTTATAAATATGTTTTAGTTATTTGAAAACATTATATATAAAATGTAAAAATCATTAATTAACATTTATATTACAATATTTAATGGATAATTTTTAAATATATCATTTAACTAATTACAACACTAATGTGTTGTTTTGCAGAAACTCAATCTTGCGTGTTACACAAGACAAGTCTTTGTTACATGAAGAACAAAAGTTTTGAAGATAACATATCAAGAAATATTTGGGTGTTAAATTATAATCTACACCAATAAAATGCATCCTCGCAATTGAAACTCTGAAGCAAAATCTATGGGATTGACTTTTCAAAATATCTTTATTGAAATATCATATTCTAAAATGGATTAATGAGACCCCAATTTTAAAATAAATAAAAGAAAGTATGAATGTCAACAGAGAAAACACATACTAGGGTTAAATTTAGAAAAACATAAACATGAAAGAATATTTGACCATCAATTTATGATGGAGAGTGAAAAGGAATATTTTTAGGCGAAAGTTAACAACCAAAAAGCAATAAATCTATGATCATCCAAGGGGTCCTTTGATTCAACACAAAAGAAAGTAATGTGAATTTTTTTTGGATTTATGATATTTACTCTATAGTTGAAGAATTAATTTTCTTGATAGAATAAGAACATAATGAAACATACATACTGAATGAGTGGAGTTTCCCACTTTAATCAATTTCCCCCACACAATCAAAATTTTCTCCAAATGATGAGTGTTTAAGATGAGTTTTTGGCACTTGAAGCAGCATATTTGTTTTTTAGATCGTCTCATAATTGAAAAAATATAAGTATATTTTTCTACTGTCTTTACTCATTAGCCAAAATGATAGTACAAGATAATATAATTTATAATAATAATCTCAAAAATTCAATAGTAAATCCCAAAATTTAATCAGAGATCATTCAGAAAATAACTAACCATCTTCAAAAAATTGTAGACTATGATTGAAACCCAAAATTCATATGTATTTGACCATATAGTCTTCCAGGATAATTTTTAAAATTTATATATAATAACATAATCACCCTTAATTTCTCATACCAAAAACTAATAAACCTAATTACGTATTCTCCTAGATAGATTAATCATTTCCCTAAATAACCCAAATTTCTAAAAGTCCCAAAAAAATCATAGATACTTCCAACATAAAATTCAACTATTAATCCTCAAAAAAATTCCATAGTATTATATGAACCTTAATCATATAAAGTTCCTTAAATAATTAATATCTTTCAAAATAATATTTATCACATGATTCCCAAATCATTTTTCAATACCAACGATATCCATTTGTTAAAACATATGTTCCAAAAATAAACTTATTTTTATTCCATAAACTCGTTTAACCAAAAAAAATGTCATACTAACTAGGGACATCATTTAGGCTAGTGGTAGGTGATGGGCCTTTGTTTCCCTTCATATGTGGGTTTAAGAACCACGACCATTCTAGACGTGATGGGTTGTCACCCTTCATGTGGGTTGTCCTTTTTTAAAACTATATAATTTATATAACATTTAAAAATTGAGATAAAATATAGAAAAATAGACATATAATATTTTAATCCCAAATTTTATCTCATTCCTCAAATTTTTCATACCAAAATTTAATATCCCAAAATTAACCCCGAATCATATAAACCATAAAGGTTATTTATACCTTTAGAATTATGTCGTCACATGAATCAAAAATTTCTTCCTCAAATAACACTTTCACATTATAAACATCCTGGACACACAAACGAAAAGATTGTCTTCCAAATTAATCCCATAATAAAAGAACCATTAATATATTTAAAAATTTCACCATTTATTTATTTTAATATATTTACTTCCATGGACTAGTGGTTATCTTATGGAATAGGGAATTGACTCAGGTAATTCCCAGGTTCCATACATTTACTGCAAATGACATTAAATGGATTATTAGGAAACATATTATTTTCTATATTATACTCTTTATTTTTCCTCAGTAATCATTTTCTTTATATCATTCCTTCCCACACATAAATCATTTATTTATTCTGTTGACAAACTATCCTTGGTGTCTCCTTCCAAATTTCCTTCATTGTGGAAATTGATATTTCTTTTCTCCATGGTCTCCACCACCAGAGCTCTTAGAATTATCCACCTTTCTCTTCTTTGGTTATTTTTGGAGTTGGTTAATGTATATGTTGTTATTCATACTTTTGTAAAACTGATTAGGAATAAAAAAGATATCTTTCATGGATATCAACATTGCATTTGGTTTCTCATCGACACCACCTTGTATAGTTTGTCCATCATGTTCAATGTTAATGTGACTTATTTGTTTTCCAACTATTAACTAAAACAAAAAAATCTTAGTCTGAGTAACAATAGTCAGAAAATCATTCAAAGAATATCATGGCACATTATTTTCAATCTAAAACACCTTAGTTTTCACTAAGGTTATTCATTATCATGATATATTAAAATATTTCATATTGGTTTCTAAAGAAAATATGAATTATCCTATGTATATCCCTTGGATTTTCAAACTAGGTGTGCAGTAATGCCCATTGTTATATAACGGGTTACCCAGAGTCAAGCCTAGAACACATTGTTGGAGTTAAGAATCCAAGGTACATCAAATCCATAACCACATCCACTTATAGTAAATAGATAGGTATTTTTTTCTAGTAATTCTCACATAATATCTACATTACCAATCTGTTTGGATGTTCCTATATACATATGCTCAAATTCTCTGTTATGGTCATGAAACCTAGTCTATTATTTCTAAATCCAGATTCCAAAGTTTTTTATAAACTTCCTCTTATACCAACTGTAATTCCCTGACCCCAGAAGCCTATCGCCGGTGTATTATTTTGATACATTATCAGGATTACAGGGAAATAAATCCCTAAGGGATGATTAATTTAGTATTCATGGAAAATAGATTACAAATTTTAACTTTATAATACAATTAAAAACATATAACATAACATAGATAATCCTATCATAACTCCATTATTTTCTTAGCTTAACCCTGTATATCAATCATAAAACACTTCTTGGAATCCTTGGAAAACAAAACATAAGAAAGGGGAGAGCTCAGATGCTCACTAAGTGTGAACAATATAGAGGAGGATATCATAAATAAGAATAAACTTTTAAGGAAATATATAAAACTGAAACACCATATATCTAAACATAATTATCAGGATAATATGGAAATAATAAATAAATTAATTCCATTTAATTATTTACATGGATATTATACTAGTTGAAAAATATCAAGTAATATCAATAACTAATTTCATAATGAGGGAACACATAATTACTAACGTACCATCATGGACTTGTTCCAAGACCATACATGTAAGATATTAGTAAAACCCAAATTATTTTTTATTATGAGAACTATTGAGCATCGAGGGGCTTTCATTAACTTGTCCCCAACCCGTTTCATTCATAGTACAATGAATTCTTCAAATGGAAAAGTGTGAAACAAAACCAATATAAACATTTTCATTAAAACTAGCATATGAAATGTTAATACTTTAATCACAAGCCATGAATGGTATCAATATAGAATATACACAATCAAACATAACATAAACAATTCAATACAATATCGAATAATTTATCATAATAAATTGACCGTAAAATGTATAAAATCTAATAAATAATGTTGATATTGATGAAAATAATCTATCAAAATAAATAATAATCATTAAAAGAAATATCACTTTATGCATTGAAATTGTTTAAAATTCTGTGAGATTTTAAAAGAAAAAATTTATTTCAAAAATAAAATTGTAAACATATAAGGGGAGATTTATGATATTAAGGCTTTATAATGTTGTAAAATAACTTTTAATGAAATATAAGCTAAAAAACATTATTTCCATATTTTGATGAAAAAGGCATAAAGTACCTCATTTTATAAAAAGATGGAAATATTCCTTTGAAAACATTTTATAAAAAGAAAAACATGGGTAAAAATGAATTTAAACAATTTTAGAGGAAAGTTAATATTATTTTGAAATATTTTTTCATGGAACATGGACATGGATTATAAATATGTACCATTAGATACTTATGTATAAAAAATTCCTAGACAATAATGAGATTGCGAAATTAACACTTACGGGAAAACCTTAAAAAGATTTATTTTTTAAAAAAATTGAATGAACATTAAAATATAAATTCAATTTTAATTATAATCACATATATATAAATAAATTTGTATTATAATATTATGAATTTTGAAATGGAGAAAGGATTAATTAGTTAATCATTCAAAGCACCCCATACCACTTTGATCATTTAAATAATAATCCCTTTATATTCAAATGAATCATTAAATATCATGAAGATAAATATATTCATGATATAAATCATAACAGGGGAATTACATACACCAAATGGAATAAATATGCGCTGAATGTGGCTTATATATCATAAAAAAGTAAAAGTGAGACGAAAATCCATCATCTTAGGTCTGATACTCCCTATACATATCTGAAACTCTTGTATTGTGGTTTTAAACATATTATTAACTTCTACAAGAATCATAATAATATTTATGATACCATAAATGATTCATTTTTGACTTTATATTATCCTTTTATTACTTATTTCCAAGGTAAAACAACATTTTGAGTAATAATCGGGTTTTTATCGCACGTGTTTTGACTTGTTATTCTTCATCATATTACTAATATAAGGATTTACTTATTTCTATAATTTATAAAATGTTTTATATATCATATATATTTAGAATATATATATATATATATATATATATTACATAGATATATGAAATCGAATATATCATTCATGGAGCTGGTAGGTTGTATGTATGCTTGAACATTGTTTTGGTTTTCTTATCATATTGAATGGAAGTAAGTGAATGAAATATATGTACATATATATATATACATGTGTCTGTGTGTTTGTATTATTCTAGTGGAATTTTTATGTCATATATTTCGCACTAATTCATAATAAATATATTTTTATAATCATTTTTGATGGTGAACGTGGAAGAGGAGTCTCATCGCATCATGGAGACGGTAAGCCGCACGTAAACACAAGTGACTATATCATTTCATTAATGGTTAAATGGTATGGAATTGGATGGAAAAATAATTTTATTAAAACAATATAATTTTATATTTATTATTTATATAAATTATATTTATCATTATACCTATATATATAACGTGAACATGAATAATAGTTTATACTATGGCCTAAAGACAATATATAGTACGTAAGCACACATGGTTATATTTGTTTCGTAGGATGGATAAAATTAGGAATATAGTTGTACTATAATAAAAATAACAACTCAGAATATATTATATTATGTATTGATTAATTTATTATGGAATCAAATAGTGTAGGTAAGTATTAAAACAAAATAAATTGAATTGGAAAAACAATTACCTCTTCTTTGAGTGTCTCCTTTTGATTTGCATAAAAAGTCTATTTAGGATGGATTTATGCCAAAACTATTCCCTCTAGAATGTAGTGTGGGAATATTATAGGAGAAAATGCTAGGGTTTTGTAGTAACAAATTAATTTGGTGATGTTAATTAAAGAGAGTGAAAAGTGATATTTTTTTAAAAGAGGTGAGGGGCACTTTCAGATGATCTTAAAATGTTAAATTATTATAATTTGTTTTTGGTTTCAAATATCTCCAAAGTGATTTATTTAAATTATAATATGTTTATGGGTTTAAATACATCCAACTAATTAATTTTACACATGTTTAGGTCATAAAAGTATCCTTATCTTTTGGATTTAACCCTTAGTTAAACAGTTTAACTCGTACCATGTTATCTTTTATTTTTACACTATAGGGTTATTATGTTTACCATAAAATTCCCAAATAACCACGATTGGATCAATTATTACATAGTTGACATTATCCATGTTATTTGGCCAAAAAATTTATTTTTATGACTTTTATATCATTTAAATAAAATTTATTTAGTTTAAAATTTCATTTCTATCAATTTTAATACTATTCAATAATTTCATTTTTAAAAATATAAAAAAAACATGATAACATTAATACAATATAAACAATATGTTACTAAATTGTATAGGTTGTATATAAAATTAGTGGATGTCATTAATTATGTCACATTATATTTATTTTAATATTAATAATATATTTTATTTGAGTCTTCCTTTAATAAATCAATTACTGCATCACAATTGTGTCACAAATAAAATAAATTATTTAATATATAAAAGTTATAAATAAAATAAAATTATGTATATAAATTTTTTAGCTTTATAATGATTATTTATTGTCGAATTTATCTTATGTATAAAAATATATTAAAAATGATTTATTAAAATTTAAATATGAAAATTTTAATTATTCATTAAATAAACTATAATAAATGTCTTAATCTAATAAAAGTGGATTAAAAATATCAAATTCTTGACATAATATTTTTTTTCGAAAGATACTTATCCAATAAAATTAAGATAAGTTTTATGGTAATTTTATATTATTATAATATTATTTTTATCTTTAATTACCTTATTTACCTTTAACCGTGGAAAATAAAATTCAAAAGTTTCAATTCATAAAAATTTATTTTTAACCTATTAGACCACTTTTTTCAAATTGATTACAACCATGTAGTTCGGATTTTAAAAATTCAATTCAGGGAATTGGAAAAATTATGTTTAAATCTAATTTGAGAAAGTGGCTAAAAGGCAGGTAAAAAAATATTAAAAAAGTTCAATGACATTTTTTATTCTAATTTTATAATAAAAATGGTTCCAATGAACTAAATTTGGTTAATTAATGTATTATTTATATATTGTGACATTAATTTCAATTTGAAGTAAAATAATTATCTAAATGAAAAATATTGTTTTTTACAATAATGTAGTGTTCTTCAATATTCATAAAAAATAAAATGTTTTAAGAAAAAAATACCTAATATTCACCCTAAGATTATTTTTATATTAAAATTTCAAAAATGATTTCTATTTTATGAACTTAAATTTCTATGAGTTTCATGAAATAATTTTATTTTTGTTCAGAAAAGGAAATAAAATTTAGATCATTCAGGAAAATAACATTTCTAAACATATAACTATTTTACTGAAACTAAAATTTTTAATTATAAATATGTTTTATTTATGTGAAAACATTATAAATAACATTTTACAATTATTTATTACTATTTAAATTTCTTTATTTTATGGATAAATTATAAATATATAATTTAGATAATTACAACACTAAAGTATTGCTTCATATAAATTCAATATTTCGTGTTACGCGTGTCAAGTAGGTGTTGCATGCAATGCATTCTATTGAAGATAAAATAACATGAAATATTGGGGTATTACATTATATAAAGTCACTTTTCAATTTAACATATATCAATATGATATAAATAAATATACATTAACTTTACACGCAAATATTTATGTAATTAATGAAAATTTATGTAGAAGCCCATACTCCTAATATTTATGTAATATATTCAAATTTTAATATTCATTTTTTATTTTAAATTAGTAACATTACATATTTAATATATTATGTTTTTAATCAGTAAATTTCCTTTATTTTTTTTAATATTATTACATTTATTATTATCTATTCATTTATTGTATTAGTTTGTTTGGAATTTAATCATTTTATAACATTTATTCATACATATCTGTTTAATATGTTTTAATATTTTCAATATGTATTCATGTTTATTTCAAAATATACCCATGTATAATTTATTCAATAATTTGTATAATAAAAAAACATATCCATTTTATTAATATTCGTAAAGTCTACTCACTTTTAATTATTCAATTTCACTTATCTTTTACATTCAGGATTTTCATATTAAATATTCATTAATAATTTTTGAAATATAATTATAAATGAATATTTATACAATAAAATATCTTTAATTGTATATTTACTATATTTGTAAAATTATATATTTATAAATATAAGTAAATAAATATACTTTTTAAAGTATTTATATATAGAAATAAATAATTATATATTTTAATAATGAATATATTTACTATATATATATTAATTAAACATATATAATTATAAGAAAATTTAATGATAATAACATATTTAAAAACATATTTATAAATGTATATTTATAGTATTAATAAAATAATATATATATATATATATATATATATTTATTACTAAAGAAAAATGTATTAAAAAATTATTTATATAATTATAAATAAATAATTAAATATTTAAAGAGTTATGAAATTTAAAAAAATTTATTTATGTAATAAAAATATTAAAAATATTTAAATTTATTTATTAAATGTGTATATTACAATATAAATATATATAATGATATTAATATATTTATAATTATATAAAAATATTTACAAAAAAAATTATTTATAATTATAATTATGAATATTTATCATCATTAAAAAAGAGTTGATAAAATAAATCTTCACGAGTGATAAACAAGAAATGTAAAAATATATCTTTATCAGCACAACAACTTTATCATTGATAAAGTTGGCTTTTATCAGTGATTATTATTTTAGTGTGGTTAAAACAAAAAATTATCAACATTTTTTTGTAAGCATTGATAAAACCCTCTTTGGTCTTTTAAAAATAACCCTACGTAACTGATTTCTATTGTGCCATTCAAACTATTGAAAACCATTATCTTTTCCACCCCTCCCCATTGATCATCTCTCAGACGAATCCAATCTAAAATCTAAGGTATGCTATTTTTTTCTCCTCCTCTATTGTTGCTTTCTTGTTCAGGTTCAGTGGTTTGAGATAAAGAAGATTTACCTTGGTTTGTTGGTCTTATGGTTCCAAGTTTATGAGTTATGTCAATGGATTCTCTACCATCGTTTATCCTCCTCTAACGGTTCCATGTTTGTGTGTCCAAAAATTCTTGATTTTACCCTTTTATAGCTCGCATAGGTCATTCTCAGGTCATGGTGTTTTGTTTTAGTTTTTTGAATTTCCAACCCACTCCACAACCATTTCATTCCTCCTGGTTTTAGTGTCACCCCATTCTATGAGCTCTCGATCACTACTATGTATTGGTTCTCATCAACTTCTTCATTTCCATGGCTTGCTACATTATAGAGTAGATATAGCCTCATGATGAAAGAGAATATCTCTAATGAATTGATTTATTAATTAATATATAATATTATTTATCTTGATGTCTAGTTTTAAATAATTATCTTATATAATTGTTTTAAAAAAAATTTAATTTAATATTATTGAAAAACGTGTTTTTCTAAAAATTCAAAGGACTGAGATTATCAATATTTAAAATAAAATAAGAAATTATAATGATTTTTTGAATATTTTTAATATAAAGGAATTTGTTTTCTTTTTATTCTCAATGTTTTATTATAGAATTACTATTTTTAAATTTATTTTTAAATAAGAAATTATGTTTTAGGGTTTTTGTATTTTTAAAAGATATAAGCTTGAGAAAATTTGGTATCTATAAATGTAATTTTAGAGAATTGTTACTTTTTTGTATAATACTAAAACTTTATTAAATGATTCTTATTGTGAAATTAAATGTATTACATAATTAATTTAATTTTTTTGTTACTTGAGTTCAATTATAAATTAGTTATTAAAAGTGATGTAATGTAATTATTATTGAATAAAGACTCATTTTCATATAATAAACCGTCTATTATTTTCATATATACAAACAATTTTATAGGATGAGATATTTTAATGATTTTTTCTGTGTTTGTAAATTAAGGTTTGGGTTTTAATTTCTTGTTTTTGAGGTTTTATTTTGTAGAAAATGGTTTCATGTCATTTGAATCTTGAATTTTTGGTTTCTTTGGTTTCAAAGGTTTTCTTTGAATTAAATGTGTTTCATTTTATTTTTCTTATTTTGATGTTTATCTAATTTTATTATCTTGAAATTATAATGATATATTAAAATCATGGTATGTGATCACTTGTGATCCATTTATTCCATTTGGACAACTTGTTTGGTCTTTATCCTTCACAAATGGTTTGAACAACATGCATGCAAGAGATCAAATTTTTCCTCGATCTACCTCTCTAATTTTCAACCTAATATCGTTCATCTCAATCCATTATTGGTTCCCCCTGTACCACAAAATCATATTCATTTTCACTCATTCATCATTATTTATCACATTGATTCCATCGATCTCCTATATATGCACTGCAAAACCCATTCCCACTTATCATGTAAGGTGTGTCTACAAATGGAAAGTATACATATTTTCTACATTTCATAAGTGGTAATCAGCTCCAAGTTCTATGTATCCCTCCATCCCTCATGTTCCACCTAATATGTTTTCCATTGATCCTTTATTGTATCACCATCTTCCTTACCTTAACATTTATTTTCACTCATTCATTATTATTTTTCACCCTGATTTCATGGACCTCCAAGCTGCGCACTAAAAAAACACCGCCCACTTATCATGTAAGGTGGTGACTAACAATGATAAGTAGACCATTTATTCTAATGCACAACTAGTAATCGAATCCACATTCTAACTATCCCTCATAATATCATGGATTAAAATCAATCAACTCTACCAATTTATTTCAAGTATCCATCCTACTCCTATGCATTAAAACCATAATTCCTTTTTAATACATGTAATTACCCTGTGTGTTGAATTTTTACTGACCCTTAGAATATCATATTTCAAAATCATTTTCATTTAAAGATACAATAATATAAATATATAAGGTTTAATTACATACTCTATTTCCTTTTGATATTTGTGGAATGTTTATATCAAGATTCATTAACAAATGGGGTCTTCAAATTTATTTTTTAGTGATTTTATAAATTTTTTTAAATCATTTTCAATATTTTATGAATTTATTTTATATTAGTATGTTTTTAATTTTTGTGTTTTATGGAATTATATATTTTTAATTCACATTCCTTAAATTTTTATTAAAATAGAATATGTATGTTTTGTATATAAAATATAATTATTTTTAACATATAATCCATGTACACAATGTTATTATTTAGATCTATTTCTATCATTAGGAATGGGTTGGGGTCACCCACAAAAAGTTCTAATTAAAAAAATTGATCTTAGACACATAAAACATTCTAAGACAATGGATGGATTTTATAATATTTATTATTATCTCCTATAACCATATATGTGGTATTGATTTTATTAAGAATCAATATACTCTTTTGGATATAACCATAATGTATTTGACTACTATTTTTCGGAGACATCTTATAGTGATCTGTGCTATTACTAGAGGTTGAATTAGAATGATTTGGATCTCAATGATGTGAAATACATTATAACTTTTTTTGTAATGTATATTAATAGAACATATTTGTGGTGTTTTAAGGAAATTGAATAGAGGTTTTGGATATTGTATTATATGTGAAATCTACCTAAGATTGGTAACTCTACTATTTTTGAAATAGGATTTCATTAGTGGGTTATTGTAAAAATATATTTTATGTTATTCCTAAAATATATTGTCTAGAATAATCTATAGAAAAAGATAGTAAAATGGAATAAATACATAGTGTGACTAATATGTCTCAAATTGTGTTTTTTCAGTTTAAAATGACATTTTAGTAAAAACCAAAAGTGATATACTCAGAATCAAGAAAAAAACATTCATATTGTCTTTATAGTTTAAAACAACATTCTATGAGTCATTTATGATGAGTAGGAATTAACCACACATTAACCGTACACATTGTGTGACTTGTATGACTCAAAGTGTGTCTTTTTTTTGGAAATTGAAATTTTAGTGAAAAACCATGTGACAAACATCAAACTTGAAAAACACATTCAAATCATATTTACAATTGAGGAAACTGATCTATATGTAATTTTTGACATATATGAATCATCTCTACGTCAAATTGGAATGGAATGATCCTATCTATGGATGGTAGAATATGTTTGGTGAAATCCACCATTATCCCTAAGATGGTCAACTCTTTTATGGTCTATAAATGGAACAAGGTGTTTGATAAAGATTTTAAATTTTCGTATCAAAACTTTTATTTGGAGTGGAAGTGTTCAAGAAAGGAATTAGGTTACTGTACATTGTAAAACATGTTACAAATCATTATACAATAGAGGAATAAAAAACAACACCATTATCCTTTATAATTATTCTCTTCAAGAGAATATCACATGGATTAAAAGTATTTCAGCATCTTTGAGCTTCCTTAAAGCTATATTTCTTGAAAGGATGATGTATGGTAGTTCCAATTACATGAATTCATCCATTTGGACGGCTTTTCAAGATTAGTTTAATTGAATTATGAATTGAATGAGTTTAATTGTTAATAAGTTCTCCTATATAAAATTCTTTCTTGATAACTGGGCTGGATTTTCTCAAATTGATGACTTTTGGCCCATGGATTCTTCAACGGAGTCCCAAATTACCAGTAAATATTTTTTCTAATATTCCTCATCCTCAATTATAGGTGGAAGCTAAAGTTATAATTAATGGATAAACTTTTGTGAAAAGTCATGATATTTTAGTATGGGAGCCATCCAGAAATGGTGTTTTGAATAGCAGACTATTCAATCAACATCATACCAGGGACACAAATGGTGATTTTTGTTGGTTCAAAAACATTAGTAGATCATGGATTAAGCATTCTTATATCTCTCTAATTTAGAGTTTGGCGCACAATAGATTACATACTAATTATTTCTTGAAATTATTTGTTATATACATTTGTTCAAAGTGTGGTATCTATTATTAGAATATGAAATATGTAGACAATTTCTTTCTTGAATGTGTAGCCACTTCCAGATTATGAAATAAGGTCTTCATCATATTAGGTATCTATGGATTTTGATTCAACATTTTAAAAGATATTTTCCTGTTTTACATGATTAGTGATATCAATCCCTATATTTGAAACCTATTTTAGGTTTCTATAGTGGAACTTCTACATTCCCTCTGGATTGGATATAGTGCCCTGATGCATGATCGAATTGATTTTTGTTAATGCTTAGTGATATTGAGAGTTCTTAGCACCGTCATGGAGTTGATTCTGGAGATAAATATATTTTATCAATAAAATATTCATTATTTCATGATTTAAAGAAGAATGGGAGTATCTAGGAATTGTAAACAGGTAGTTAGAATATGTTAGTTTTTTTGGAAACCTCATTTTCCTTATTGGACCAATGTCAATTCATATAGTGCTTCAAAAGAGAACCCATGTTCATCATGTTGTGGTGTGGTCATTAGAGATCATAATAAAAAAAATTGGAATGTTTTTATGGTTTATTTGTAGTGTATATTTAAATTAATGTAGAGATGTATGGAATCATTATTTCCTTCTGTTTTGTAAAATTGAATGGTTTGAATAATTATTGGTTGGAAAGCGATTCTTCTATTATTGTGCATGATCTAAGAAATACTTCATTTCATATTTCTTGGTGTCTCATGGCTTAATGGATGGATTTAATTTATTACCTTGCCCTTTTATAGTCGAGGATCTTTAAAAAAATTGTGATGTGTAGGAATTGGTCTCATTTCAAATCCACACATGATGTGACCAGTATAGAAAAATCAGCATGTTTTCGGTTTAAAAAGATATTTTAGTAAAAAAACACGTGAATTAATAAAAATTGATATTCTATATTCCTGTTGTTTTTATACTTTATGAAAATGATTCATAATCCATTTATGATGTGTATGAATCATCCATACCTAAATCTGACGCATTATGTGACCAATATTACTCCAAATATGTTGTTTTAATTTACAATTTACATTTTAGTTGAAAATGAACATCACATACAAAAAACCAAGAGAAAACATTCTAATTCTTCAATACTTTAACAAAATGATCCATGAGCCTTTTGTGATATGATATAATTAACCACAGCTCACACTGATACATGGTGTTCCAAATGGTACTAAAAGCAGTTTTTATTAGTTTAAAATTGTTATTTTAGATTAAAACATGTTTCACTCATTAAAAACCAATAAAAAATGGATGGTCTTGATAATTTATAAAAATAAATAATAAGTAATTTTAGATGTTTATAAATTAGTCTCAAATAAAACTGATACACGATGTGATCGTTATGACTCAAATTTAATATTTTCAGTGTCAAGTGATGTTTTAGTAAAAAAACAAGTGACATAATCAAAACAAAACAAACACATTTGGATTGTTTTTACAATTTAAGAAAATGATCAATAAGAAATATTTCAGATGTTGGAACTAGTCATATATTAATCCGATATAGAGTATAATCGATATAACTCAAAGTGCATGATTTCCATTTAAAATGAAATTTTAGTAAAAACTACAATTGAAATACTCAAAAGATTGAAAAAAATAAATATAGTTTTAATAATTTAGAAAAATAATCCATAAATCAATTTTTTATGTGTATGAATCATTCTAACCTCAATCCGATGCACTGTGTTTCCATTATGACTCCAAGGGTGGCTTTTTATTTAAAATTTACATTTTAGAAAAAAGTTAAGTGAAATAATCAAAACTGATAAAAAATATTCATATAATTTTGATACTATAGGAAGAAAACCCATAACTCATATTTGATGTGTAGGAATCAGTTGCACCACATTCCGATACACGGTGTTCCCAATATGACACAAAGTGTCTCTTATGAGTTTAAAATTAGTTTTTTAGTTCCAAATATGCATCACTCCCTAAAAATTGAGAAAAACACGCTCATATTTTATTGATATTTTTTGAAAATTATTTATAATTCATTTGATGTGTTAGAATCAGTCTGAAATAAATCTGACGCATGATGTGACCAGTATGAATCAAAGTGTATGTTTTAAGTTTAAAATGATATTTCTATAAAAATAATAATTTAATTACTCAAAACTAAGATTTAACATTTGGATTATTTTTATTGTTTATTAAAATGATCCATAAGTCATTTTTTACATGTAGGAATCATCCGCATGTAAATCTAGTTCATCGTGGTAACAATATGTCTCAAAGTGCATGTTTACAATAAAAATTACCAATTTGGTTTAAAATACTCAACAAAAAAACAAAAATGAGAAAATGATCTCATTTTACTCTCAAACATTAGTAAAATGATCCATATGTCCTTTTTCACTTGTAGGTATTGACTAAAAGTCAATCTGACACATGATGTGACAGATATTACTCAAATTGTGTGTTTTAAATACAATTAGGGCATTTTAGTTTAAAACGCACATCAGATATCCAAAATCAATCAAATGAACATGTATTTTTTATACATTACAAAATAGTCCATAATTCATTTTTCAAATGAATTGATTAACCACATATCAATCTAGCACATGTTGTGGTCGATATGGATCAAATTGAGTGTTTTCTATACAAAAGTGCCATTTTAGTTTAAGACACCCAAAAAATAGAAAAAACCATGAATAAGAGATCATATTGTTTTTAATTTATAAAAAAATGGTTCATAAATCATTTGTGACCATTAGGAGTCAACGCCACATCAATAAATGTTCTGGGAAGAGTGGAAGCATTTGATGGGTCTTGCACAACTTGGATTTTTGACATGGTCAATGATCCATCTGATATTTACACAATGAAAAATTTCATGATCAAAATAATTGAATCAAATAAAAAAACAAGAGATATAATTCTAGAACCATTAATAGGATCATCACTTATTTTTTATAATTAATTTATGAAATTAAAATAATTACCTTGTGGGAATTCTTTCATTATTAATGGATCTGACAAAAGATTTTTGTCATATCATCGTTTCACTATAGGAATTAGTAGTGCATTCCCTCTAGTGGTGATCAACATGTATTCCCTAAATCTCTTAACATGATCGTAGGAATCAATAAGTGATAGCATGGTATATTCTAATGCTTTGGTTGTTCACCATTTATCACCACGAGAATCACTTATGAAGCATTCTCATTGAACTCTATAGACTCTAGATTGGGAGGTGGAGGAAGACTTTACACAATTATTAGGAGTGTTCTCTAAGAGGGATCTGTTTAAATCTTTATAAGAATCACTCTGTCTTCCATTTTGCACAAAAACATTTATTGTATTTTTTGAAAAGATAATATATTTTGGTTTCAATAATGATAGGGTTTGGAAAAAAAGTTAACAATTTCAATTTAAAAACTTTTTAATATCATGTGGAGCCACATGTATAAAATAATAATAAAAATTTTTAATCCTCAACATGGATTTAACTTTAGAATGAAAATAAATTTTAATAAATCAAATATTATTCATAATATATTATTATCATGAGACCAAAAAAATTAGTCCATTATCCCACCAAAAAATTTATAAAGTATTAAATAATGACTATGTTATTAAAAGATAAATATCACCAAATTATTATCCAATTAATAAATATATATTCTTTTCACCAAATAAATAATGATTATTTATTAAATATTAATCTCACATTATATTCCCTTGAATAACTGGTGATAGAATATATGTGATCAAGAAAAAATGAATAATTATTTAACAAAATTGGGGAATAATATTTATTCAACCTGTTAAATAAAAAAATAGTAAATTATTTAACTGTGATTCTAGATACAATTAATGTGTGATCCTCTAGGTCTCTTTCTCGGTGGCATTAGGAAAAGAAACTTCAAGTCTATAGTTAAAATCCAACAATATTCCATGGAACCCATAAAGAAAGAATTTAATGATGCAATGACATAATACCTAATATGGGTTCTTATTGGGTAATATAATCCATTTATCACAATATCTCTAATCAAGAATATTGCACGCTGGTGCCATCAACCAATGTGCTCAATGTATCTTTATATGACATTCAAATAATGAACAAGAATATAAAGAACCATGGAAATTTATTTATTTAGGTAATATCATTTCCATGAAAGTGACTGAGATATCAACATCTTTAATAGAATGTAAGGGGAAAATCCTTTCTCCCATTATTTGTTAATTCAATATTACAGATGACGTACCCACCATATCCTACCTCACCGCACAAATATTTCATTATGGTTTCAATCAATACATCAAAGTACAAAACTCATAATAGTCATAAATAATAATATTAAATTCAAAGAATCAATACACACATACGTTGACAGAAAAATCCAATGACACATACAAATGTGGATTTCCAACTGGTGGGCCTCGTTCTCATAAAAACTTACATTCGATATTACTAGGGGTGTGCACCATGAGATGGTTACTCAATTTAATATGATTGTCAATCCTTGATATCCTATATCATTTATGTCCCTCAAATGATAGCATCCTGATATATAACATATATTGAAGAATAGTATCATAAGACTCTAAGGTTCTCATCATTGCAGGGAACTACTATGACCATTTTGTGCAATAACTACTCTTTGAACTTTATCACTTATAATGTTTTACATAAGAACAATCATGATGTGATAAGATGTTTATTAAAATTCAAAACTATAAATATAGGTTACCATAATTGACACAAAATATGGTCTTAGGGAACCAAATATGACTGACTCCCGCTTGAATTAGAGTCAACTACTAATAACTTTTAGTCTTCTAGCTATGATACAAAACTCATGCTCTAGTTGAGTTTGGCCTTTAGTCGGAGGGCATACCACGTTATCTTCTGTGGATACACTAATTACTAAAACTTCACCCCTTTGATAAAAATCCCTTAATAGGTGACAATTCCAAAGTATATGCTTTGTTTTTTGGTGTGACCTGGAATATTTTCCAAGATCCACAACTGGATTATTATCATAATACAATATTATATGGTCTTTACTACTAGGTACCACATCATGATCTTGGAAAAAGTCTTATATCCAAAAAAATTCCTTGACTACATCAAAAGATGGTATATACTAGAACTATTCTATATAATTAGTGAAAACTAGTTGCTTTGAACTCTTTCTTATCATAGATCCTATGTTGAGATAGAAAAAATATCTAGGTTGTGACTTTAGATCATTATGAGCTATTTGAAAAGTAGAATCAGAATTACCCACCATGAATAACTCCTCATATTTTTCATACACTAGAAACATATCAATAACTCTTTTAAGATAGTTGATGATTTCATTAATAGAAGACCAATGTGGTTCTCCCATATCTTCTTTATATCTTCTTCATATTCTCAATGCACTAAAAACATCACTTCTAGTACAAAATATGTAATAAATGATTGATACTATCGCTCAATCATAAAAGATCTTACACATTCTCTCGTTCTCTTTTTCTATCAGAGGACACATTTTATTAGAAATATGTAAAACATGTGATATTAGAAACAAACCTATCCTAGATTTTACCAAACCAAATCTCTTTTGTATTTTTTAAATGTATGTACAATGACTTAGTGAAAGAAGAATCTTAGATCTATCATAAATGATCTTGATTCATAGAATATAGGCCTTTTCACCTATGTCTATCATAGATAACCTTTTTTGAACTAGTCCTTAATAGGATGTAAGGAATCTATGTTGTATCCAACAAGTATTATGTCATCGAAATATACTACTATGATAATGAATGCATTCCCACTAAACCTCTTTTAATAACTTGGATCAAATTAAATCTTTATAAAACAAAAATATTCTATAGATTCATCGAATCAAATGTTCCATGACATAGTTGTTTGATTCAATCCATAAATTGATCTATACAACTTTTAAATCCTTTTGGAATCACATGGAGTCAAAATCCTTTATTGTTTCGTTGAAGAGACATATTCCTAAAGGATCCCATTATGGAATATAGTTTTTACATCCATCTGACAATTTTCATAGACATTGTAACTTGTTATAGAAAGTATATTTCTAATGTAATTATGCATGGAAACTGGTGAAAAGAATTCGTCATAGTCAATTACTTAACACAATTTAAACCCTTTATCTACTAGCCTTACTTTATATGTATTTACATTACCTTCCAATTTTACCTTGAATGCCCATTTTCACCATATGAGCATTACATAAACTGGACCATAAAACAAAATCCTTTTTTTTTGAAATATGGGACCCATTTCATAATTCATGGATTAATTCCATCTTGCAGTTTATAGTCTATTTAATGCATTTTTATATGGAAGAGGTTTATAGTTTTCAAACAAAAAAGAGTCACCATATTCGGTGATTTGAATACCAAATCATTATGGTTTTCATACCTCTCTTATGCTACTAAAAATTACTTATGTTTTAGGAATAACTTCTTAAATGGGGACTTGTTGAATCTTCCCCTCTAATAACTCTTGTGTATCCTGAGAATAACTTCATTGAATTCAATATTTATCCCACTATCCTTTTTTATTATGTACTCTATCTCAATAAATAATTCTTATCTGTCAATAGTCACATTCTTATATGAGGGGTTGAATAGATAGTGTCCTTTTGTTTCCATAGTATTCCCAATAAAGATACACTTTTTGTCCTATGGTGATAGTTTTTTACTGGGAGGGCCTTAAAAAACTACTAGAAACACCGTACATGTGTATGCAACAAAACTATTCTCATTACCCAATATAACTCAAAAATAATTCCATTTACCACTTTAGTTGGTACTAAATTTAATGTGTATGATGTAGTTTGTAATGAATGTCCCCAAATGATATTATAATATCTACGTGAATCCACATCAACCGTACCATGTCAAACAAGGTATGGTTCTCCATTAACTAACACCATTACACTATAGTGTATAAGTTTGAGTGAGTTTCATTAGAATCACAAACTCCCATAGAAATTTGATAAAATCTGGATAATATATTCACCACCATGATTTGATCAAAGATTGTTTATCTTTATTACATTTTTATTCTCTAATTCATTCTTGAATTCATTGAATTTCTCAAACCGCTAAAATTTAACCCTCATCATATAGAAATAGAAATTTTTACTCAATTCATTAGTAAATGTTATTGAAGTAAGAATACACACCTCTAGATTCTATAGGAAATGGTCCATTCACATTAGTGTGTAGAAATCCTAGAATATTTATGGACCTTTCACCTTCTCTATCGTATATAGATTTTGTCATTTTTCCTTGGAAACAAGAATGACATAGTCCAGGTAGTTTTATCTCATAATAGACTAAATAATCATCTTTACAAAGATTTATCAAATGCTTCTCACTTACATGACTAAGATGGTGATTCCTCATTTGAGTGTTTTATGATTATGTTAACCTCATTAATTTTCAAAAGAAAACACTTTGGTTTTTTATTTTAATAAATAAAGGTAATTATTTAAATTTTCCCTACCATAACATATGTTTTCTTTATAAAAGAAATGACTTTTATTTCCAAAAATGAAAATAAACCCATACACATCTAGACATGATACATAAATTATGTTATTGGTTATTGTTGGTATAGAATAATGTTTTTTAAAACCAAATACATTCCCATTAAAAATGAATGTTTTTAGTCACTAATGGATATATTAGATTTCTTAACACTATTGGGTGATCTTTGGTTCACCTATCCTCTAGAAATATTTCGAAATCTACTAGGTTCTTGCATTTGGATATATATATATGAGCACCACAAGTTGTATCTAATACCAAATGTGGTGATATTGAAAGATTAAACTCAATAAAAAATTCACCTTTAACTTGCCCTTTTTTATGGGATAATTTATTATTCTATTTTCCATTAAATATACATGAAAAACTTACTTCATCCTTTTCCTAAAAATGACTCTAGACATTCCTTTTATTGAAAGTAATATTCATGGGAGATTTAGACTTTTTATGAGTCTTGGGGCCCTTCACCTTGTTATTCCATTTATTATTTACCATATGGACCACATGTTTATCATTAACCATGTTTATATCCACTTGGATAATCAAATTAAAAAGTTATAAAAGAGCCTTCTCATTATGGATCATACTATAATTAATAATAAAACTAGAGGAGGTATTGGGTGGTGATGGAAGTTTGAGATCTGTACACAAATCATCCTAGAAATTAATCCTTAATATGTCTAAGCCGTCAATGTAACTAGTAAGAATTACTACATGTGACCCAACTAGCATATAATATTCATTCATAGTTTTAAATAATTAATTAGAGGAATCATATATGTCTTGTCTCTCCTTCCCTTAATGTAGATCCTAATGGTGAGAAATCATTCTATATACATCCACATCCCCATGTTGCTTCAAATATCATTGGTCATGGATGATAACATGAAATAGTAAACATATGTAGAATCATACAAATGGTTCTCATATAGAGACAACTCTTCCCCACATTCCTCATTTATAGGTGATTTAGGAATATTTTCTTCCATGACATATAATTTCCATTAATTGTGAATGATAAGACCTAACCACCTTTTCCAGTCTTGGAAATTTATGTCATTGAGAAGATTATCCTAATCATGTATGGATCATAGTGATATGTTTTACGTGATATTTATTTCTATTTCTACATGTAACATAAGGATATATTTATTACATTATTTGATAATATGTTGAAAAATAAATAAATATTATATTTATTAATCTCACATTATTTTATCAAAACCAAATAGCCCTCACCATTACATTCATAATAGCTTGTTTCTTGAACATTATAATGTATATAATCAATATACCCCTACTAATTACCCCAACATTGGTTTCTCAAGAAACATGAATGGGTTTATGTAGGAATTCTAAAGATCAACTACATTAACTCACAGTTCCATGATCCGATTGGTGGACACCCAACCCTAAAATATTTAAATTATATTTCCACAACCCTTGCCTCTTAATTACACCATGCCTGTATTTTCAATCCAACCCTTGATGTAAATTATGATTTATCAAACTAAAAATATTACACGTACCTGATAATTGAAAGAACCAAAAATTTGTCTGTTTAAAAACATGGAACTATGGTTTGATTGTAACCAATGTGAAGGAAGTCTATAAAAACTTAATATAAAATGCATGGATTTTATATTTTATGCATAAATAAGAAATTATAATCATTATCACATTATTTTTAATATTAATTGTATTTATATAAGTGATTCACCATGTCTTTGAAACTATTTACACATAAGCCAATTTATTTTACTTCTATCTTGAAAGATTGTAGATTCATTAATTCATGAGATCATGAAAAAATATCCATAATGAAATAACCATTAAATGTGTAGGAAATAAAAAAAATGTTGTATGATCATGAGATTTTACTAATGTTAAGTTAATCTAGTGGATGATAAACTGAGTATTGACCTAGGGAAAAACACGTTGAAGAAATTGAGGTTCATGTTACATCTTCCCAGCTTTCCACCTACGTATCTCTCTATGATTCGTTTCGCCTCACCACTAAACTTGAACACCCTCCCCTAGCTTGGGAGCTCCATCCATTACATATGATTTTACCCACACGCTGGTGAGGGAAAATTGTTTTCCTAAAATGAACCATGGGAACACGGTCCCTTACATAATAAAATGAAGAGAATGCATGCATTCTGATAATCTAATTTAATAATAATTTAAATGAAACCAATTACATACAATGGTCTGGTCTAAGCTCATGATCATCCTCATTAATGAAATGAATTAAATATTTAATATAACTATTATTCAATTTTTAATATTTCTTATTTAAGATAAATCATGCTCGAATTAATTAATTATCATTATTAATTAATCAACTATTTTATCATAATTCTCATACGAATTTAATTAAGATTACCATCCATTATAATTTTAATCAAATTAAATAAATTTATTTAAAATTAACTATGTACATAACTGTACAATGGAAGAAACATGGTGAATACCCATCCAAATATACCCAACATGTATTATACTGGTATACTATTTACTCTTGTGATATATAGAATACATGACTTATCACAGACCTTTATGACGTTTACCTTCAATTTAATGCTTACACAAGTTACATTATTTTCCTTTAGCATGCTATGATACAAAAAACATTGAGTTATATCTGTAATATAACTCATAAAAGATATGAAAATCAATACATTACTCATAAATTAATTATATATACATAAATATTAAAAACCAATACAAGGTGTGTCCTATCATCTTAATAAACACACGCAAGAACATGTCGATAATGTTCACAATGTAAAATAATTTAATTTTAAATATATAAAATTGGGTATAAGTAAACGACAAGTACAATTGAGCTATATGACATTGATGTCTCTAATTATTTATCTGAGACACATACATAGGGACTCAGTATGTAAATTCTGCCTCAGAAAAATTAGAGTACACGGTGTGTTCAAGGGCTACATGGTGTGTGGCCTCTGAGATACACACACACTCATCAGGTAGTCCATGTACGATAATATAGAGATTTTATATCCCTTAATGGATAACATTATCTATACATGGGATGCATGATGTGTACTCTATCTGAGAGTGTTCTAGGCTATCCAAGTCAATAGATGATGTAATAAATTAAATCAACCACATGTATTTAATGAACATGGTATGCATTTTTTATTAATTAATTCATGGTTAATTGACCACTAGTACATGGAATGTAACTCCGGTTACATAGAATGTACAATTTTGTTATATTACTAGAATCCTCAACACCTCTAGATGAGATCATCAATTTAATTTCATTCATAAAATTAACTGATTTTATTAGATCAATGAGAAAATAATTTGGAATAAGTAGATATAAAAATTTTCATTAAAAGAGTGGTTAAACATGAATTGAAAACCAAATGAAAAATACATAAATCAATAAAGGATCTATTAATAATTAAAAGTAATTATATGACCACTCTAATTCCACTTGAAGGTTCTTGGTGTAGCGGAAACCTATGATGGGTCAGCCCACCTATTCTTTTTACCATTACTGATGATCAATCCAAGATTTATTCAATAATGAATTTTGTTATCAAATAAATTGAATCAAAGAAAAAACAATGTATAGAACTCTATAAGAAATAACAAGATTATTAAATATTATATATAATTAATTTAAACAATTAAAATAATTACCATGAGACAATTATTTCCTTATTGATGGATCTGACAACAATTCTTTGTTGTAAAAAAATTATGTTTTAGGAATCAAGAGAAAACTCCCAATATCAATGATATAAAAGTGTTCTAAAAATATCTAAATGATGTCGTCGGAATCATTGGATGGTAGCGCAGCAGATCATAACTCTTAGTTCATTCACCTTTGACTGATAGAAAAATAGCCTTAAAAACATCCTTCTTGATATCTCTAGACAGTAGAGTGGGAGGTGGAGGAATATTTCAGTCTGTTTTTGGGAGTGTTCATGGAAATGGAGCTCTCTATAGCTTGGGAAGATGATCTCCTACTCTTATGGTGCATAACCCAAACGACTAGGCTCTTTTGGAAAAATAAAATAATTGGGATTAAATTCCACTAGGGTCCATAAATAAATATTTTTAAAAGTTCGATTTAATTTTTATTTAATCCCTTATGGAACCCCATGTCTAAAATAACAATAATAACATTATTTCCCCAACATGCGCTTAACTTGGGAATTAAACCCAATATTATGTAATAAAATTATATTAAATCTATATTATTTCTCAATAGACCTAAAAACTCGGTCCTCCATTCCTATACTATATCTACCCGTCCTTGATTATTGACTATTTATTTAATAAATAAATATCAATTTATTATTAACTAATAAATAAATAAATAGATAATTCACTAAATAGAAAATAAGTATTTATTAAAAATTCCATGGACTTTATATTATCTAGAATAAC
This sequence comes from Viscum album, assembly GCA_963277665.1. Taxonomy (NCBI): domain Eukaryota; kingdom Viridiplantae; phylum Streptophyta; class Magnoliopsida; order Santalales; family Viscaceae; genus Viscum; species Viscum album. The sequence goes on from OY728125.1 coordinate 507,188,316, forward strand.
TTGGGATGAAATATAGGCGATCAATAAAAAATCAATAATTATTAATCCCCATGTGGGAATAATACTTATTGTACTTATTAAATAATAAATAATAATATATTATTTAATTGGTATTCTGGATACACTTAGTGTCTAACCTTTGAGCTTTCTTAGTGGAATTAGGGGAAGATTCTTAAAGTCCAAGGTTAGCATATAGAAACATGGAAAGGATGTCGTTGAGAAATAAGTTAATGCCGTAATAAAGTAGTACCCCAAATGGACACTTACTATGTAATATAATCCCTTTTTCATGATATCTCTAATGAAGTAGGTTTCATGTTGGCACCATCAACCTATATGAGCGATGTATCTTTCTTTGGATTTCTGAATATAGAACTTGCCTATTGAATTCCATGTCCATGGATTTATTAAGGATATATGATTTCCATAAAATGCGTAAGATATTAATTTCCATTAAAGAAAATAAGGGAAAAATAGTATCTTGCATTATTCATTAATGCACTAGTACTTATCATGCACCTATTGTATCATAACTCTCTATAAACATATGTCATCACAGTTTTCATCAATTCATCAATGTATACCACTAATAATACTCATTAATAATAGTATCAATGTGTAATGATCAATACAAATGTATGAAAGAAGGAACATCCAATGACACATATAAATGTTGTTTTCCTACTATTGGGTATCATTCTCATAATATCCTACATTGGATATTAACAAGGGCTTACACCATGAGAAGGTACCTAAACATCTTATAAGTATCCAGCCCTAATAACATGTATCATTTGTGTCCCTCAAAATATATCATCTTGATATAGAACATATAGCGAAGATTAGTTTCATAACACTTACAGGTTTTCCTCGAAGTGGGGAATTTCTAATACCTGTTAGTGCGACAACCAATCCTAGGACAATAGAAAATACTATCAGACATTTGAGAACAACAATGATCTGTTAAAAAGTTTTTTAAAAGTAAAAACTATTAATAAAAGTTATCATAAAGTACACATACGTTGGTTATAGGGAAGAAATTCCAACAATCAATATGACACCTGATGTTGTTGATATGACTTGATGTATGTGTGTTAAATAGAAAAAGTTTCATTTTAGTTTAATAAGCAAGATACTATACAAAATTTGAAAAATGGTATCACATTTTTATCAAATAATTGGATGATGATACATAACTCATCTGTGACATATTATAATTGACTACACATCAATCTGACCCACAATGTGTTGGCCATGACTCAATGTGTATTTTTTCAAAATATATATGCTATTTTAGTTTAAAAAACACATCACATCACCCAAACTGAGAAATCGATATCATCTTATTTTCTCATCATTTCATTTTATATATCTTAATTAATATTCTTATCATTTTTATCTTATACATAATTAGTTAATTTTCCTAGAGATAATGCTTGAAGATGTAAAATAAATGGAATAACAGTTGATGTATTATTATAAATTAATTCATATTGAATTTACTCTTAGATGTAGTGTGTTTTTTTATCACCACACATGTTATACATTAAAATAGAACATACTTTTGAGAATACGAATAAATGATGTGACATGTAAGAATTATATGTATCTCAATCCGTTACATGGTGTGCCTGGTATGACTAAAAGTATATGTTTTTAGTTAAAATTGACACTTAATGTTTAATTTATTTATTTATAGTATTGCTAACATAATTTTTTTCTGATATTTAGCTGAAATAGTTTTTTACTATTTGCGGGGTTTGTTCAACAATAACTATATTAGGGTTCGCGGGGCCAAAGACAAATGAACATTTATGTTTTTGAATGTCTTTGATTTTTTTACTTACTCATTTAATTGTACTAACCAATGTTTTAAATGTCTATAATATTGTGTTGTTTAATGTATTTTTTTTAAATTTCATTTGAATTAAATTTTGTATTTTCAACATGTATATTCTATTTTTACTACTAAAGTGTGTTGTAATTTTAACATCACATTGTAGTTGTTTTCCCCTTTATCAGCACTAAATAAAAGCACTGATAAAGTATTCCCTTATTAGTGCTTTTCTAGTAATGATAAAATCCTAGGGATTTTAATCGAGCTCTAATTCTATGTTATTTTGTGTGTGCCATGAATGGAATATTTTAGTAGTGTTGAAGATGTTATCTGTAGTATTTATCTGTTTGTAAGTAAAAAATATATATTAATAAGTATATTCTAATATATGTAAATTAATAAAAATAATTTTTTTTGAGTATGTGTGAAATATAAATTTTTAATTGTGTGTGAAAATATGTGTATGTATCAATATTATGTACATACATCATATATAAATGAATTATTATGAATAAATAAATATCATTGTCACTAAATATTGTCGATAAACATGTTTTATTGTAAATATTTATAAATATATTATAAAATATTATATGTAAATATAGAATTATATGGTAATATGTATAAATATATATATATATATACATATAAATATATAGGTAATGTAAAAAATTTATTTCAAAATATACAATTTATAAACATATTATATAAAAGTATTTAAAATAATAACTAACCATTTTTTACATTATAAAAAAATATGAATATATATTTATAATTAATATATGTATATGTAATTTTAATATTTCCATATGAGTGTGTATAAATAAACAGAGTTATATTTTTATTTATATTATAATATATGTAAATTAATATTAATATATAATATATTTTAATAAATATAAGTATATATATAAATCACACAAAAAATATTTTATTTTTTAAATGAATTTTTAAAAAAATTATATAAACATATGAAAAAATAGATATGTAAATCTATGTATAAATTAACATAATTATAATAAAATAGAGAATAAAACTTATATGTGTAGTGTTCAAGGTGTTTATTTTCAAAATAATTTTATAAGGATCAAATCCAGGCATGCACGTGGGTGGTGGGGAATGAATAAGTGGAAGGGCATTAGAAACGCACTGAAAATGTCCAATTCCGATCTCTAAAAATGTGGGATGTGGTTGATTAGTTCATAGGTGGGGGGATGTGAGTGGGTGATAAAAACTAACAAATATGGTTAATATAATTTAAAGGGGAGATTGTAATCAAAAAGAATAATTTTTACCCCATATTGGTGATTAAAAAACACTATCAATGAAAACCTTTATCAACACTTTTTAAGAGATGATAAATCATGCCTTTATGAGTGAAATGAAAAGAACTAATAAAGGCCCCCTTTATCAGTTCTAAAAAAATTAATAAAGGGGGAATTTATCAGTTCTCTTTGAGCACTTCTAATGTGATCCTTTTAATAGCGCTTAAATTTTCAACGTGTTTATAGAAATGTTAAATCCAATTTTATAGCTATTAAAAGCGTGAAAATTAGTAATGAAACAATTTTTATACTCTGTGAGGGCAGGGGAGAGGTGAATTAGGGTCTGTAAAATATAAATTCTCTTTATTAACACACTTTTTATTTAGTTATTGGGAAAACCTATCTCTTCTTCATTGTTTCTGTGAAGTAAAATAAGTAAAGAGAGACATAAGATAATATTTTACTTGGTTCAAACGAAGAGGCTAATCTCATGAGAATTCATTGAATTGTTCCTATCAACATGAAACACTAGTTCTCATTTCTTTTCTATAGGGTTTCAAGTAGTCAAAGTTACCCTACTAGTTCACAAACATGAAAAATGGACAACCCACTCCTCTCTTTATAGAATGGAACATGCCACTTCTTCTTTAATTTCATTTTCCTTAATGAATTGATAATTTTATTACACCAACGATGGTGTATCGATATGTTACACTTTTATTCTATTTAAATAACATCCATGAAATGTTCCAATAAAGAGTCTCTTGTATCATGTTTATTTTCATTAACTTCCATATATTCTGAAAAACTGTAATACTACCTCTCACACGGCTATGTTTTTCATCACATATCCTATAAACCACTTTTATCGTATATCAATTTTTTATGTGATCTCTAACCATCCATCTAAAAATATATTCTAATAATTTTAGGAATATTTATCTCTTTATCTTTCTATAAATACACCACCTATACTTTTAAGAGAAAATTCTTTCTAAATGGTATAGTTCAACTCTCTATTTTTCACACTAGACTGAGAATACTTATAAATCAAGAAAATTAATGCTTTAGCAAAGTTACCCACTAGAAAATATAAGATCCATGAAATTATACAATTTCATGTTTTTAAAAATAATTCAATCTTGTCACTACTTTACCCTCTATGTTTCAACCTTTGATTTACATTATGTGGTGTGCATGGCCTAATATTGTGCCAAAAATATACGGTAATTTTGATTTTAAATATTGAAAAATAATAACATAATTATCCACTTAATAAATATAATGAATTTATTTTCTTTATAGTTGGCTGGTATAACAGTCACTTTCCCATAATTAATAAGCTACTACAACACAGATAAGACCTCATACATATGAACTTATCTTCTTAGATATCTTCTTGATTCCTTGGACAAGTGTTTCCATTCTAAAGGAAATTACATATTAACACCTTGAAACTTCTTACATATATATCTCCATATAAATAATATTTTGTACAACCTATTATGCACTAGTCCACGACTTACAAACTAAGAAACTTCTTACATACTATCATCCTCTTATTTTATGGGTTAATTATTATGTACTGGGAAAATTCTTCCATATTGTAATATTATTACATTCATGGTGACATTTTAGATAAATGGACACTTTCTAACATATTTTGAAACTTCTTACGTATCACCATTGACATTTTTTATTTTTCTAGAGACCTATTCTTAAACACTCCATGAAATTTTGAAATTTATGACTTCTGATCATTATATATATGAGTAAAATATTCTAATTTATAATGGATAAATTAAATTCCTTTTCAATATATTATCATTTAGACTTCATATGTACTAATGTAACTCTTCTTACATATTCAAGGAATTATTATACATAATAAAATTTCAATATTCCAATAATTATAAATATGAAGAATTTTTTCTTATGTATATAAGGAACTTCAAGACATAAAAACAATTAATCAATCTGCTCAATAATAATTAAAAAATACACCTCCAGAACTATTCTAATATTCATTATATAACCCTCATAATACTAAATATGTTGAATTAAATATTCTTTATACTTTATTTTCTACAAAAAACCCATAAATCACACATGGAATATTTTTTCATTTAATATCCACCATTGGGTTTGTTAAAATATTCAAAAAATGATATAATTATTTTACTCTATAAAACTATAGAAATATCTAGACATGTCATATAAATCCATATGATATTCTATATTAAAATGAGGAAACCAATTATTTTGGAATTGGTAATAATAGACAAACATATTTAGAAGTTTTCAACTCAGATTGTTTCAAAATCAATGAATAATATGATATTTACATGATGTTTAATGACATAGAAAATGAAATTAAGTTGAAGAGTAATTAAAAGTAATTCTAAAACCAAGAACAGAGGATCTTTTCACATAGAATTTAAATAAATTTATATGAATAATGAAATGCCTTGTGTTGAATTATTTTATTCACTATAAATTATTGAATAATTACCACTTACAATAGCATTATAGTGTCAAAGGAATCAAGGTTTGACTCCCTTTAGTGTTGGTCAACATTCATTCCATGAACCTATGAATCTCACCATTGAATCATGTGGGTGATAGAGTTGATGTTTTTAACTCTTTTGGGGATCATTGTTGATAATAAAATTACCCTTCAAGGAAAAAAGAAATCGTTCTAGGGGAGGAGAAGAGTTTCTTTGCGTACATGACATCATTGTAGAGGAATAAATATCTAGGTCTTGATAGAATCCTGTCCAAAAATCACCATAAAAGATGACTAGAAAATAGATAATGTGTTATGAAATTTCATAACTAGGTTTAAATAGACGTAGGGATAGATAATAATACTTTCATAAGGTACCCAATTATTTTCCAAATCCCTAATAGACCCCATGTATAAATAATAATAGAATTTTTATTATTTATATTATATGTGTTAAAATCATCAATATAAAAAATATTATTTCCTATAATAAAATATTTAATATTTATTCAAATAATACATAATATAATATTTCTCACTGAACCCATAAATGTGATCCATAAATATTTTCTAATATTTATCGGACCATGAATAATAATTATTCATTTAAATAAATTAATATAATATAATTATTTTCTAACAAATAAATATTATAATCACTAATTAGTGAATAAATATTTATTGAATATCCTTGTAACTGAATAAAATTTTTTTACCTTGAAAATAAGTCAAAATAAAAAAATATTATATATTCACGCGGTCAATTATTTGATTTCTTAATGAATAAATTTTTATTAAAAATTTAACTCACATATATTAAACTGAAAATTGCAGACAAAATATTTGTGATAAAACTAACATGAAAAATTATAAAAATACATACAAGATTAATATTTATCCAACATGTCACACTAATATATAATTTAACAAACGTATTGAATACACTTAGTGTGTGACCCTCACGAACCCTTTATCAATGGCATTAGATTGTTACACCTAATGTATGAGGATAGTGTCTATAAACATGGTAAAGAACCCATATAAAAAGGGTTTAAATGTTGTAATGAAAATAACCACCGATGTACAAGCACAATGTAATATAATCCCTTTATCATGATGTCTCTAATTGATCTACTTTCTTGCTAGTGTCATCAACCTATATGCTCAATGTCTCTTTCATTGACTTTCCAAAAATCAAAATTCCAACAAAATGAAATTTATATAGACTTGATTTGGTAGTTCTATTCTGATCAATGTTCCTGAGATAAGGTATTTCATTTAAAAAATGGATAAATTGTTATTCACATTATTCATTAATATAATATTTGTCATTACACAACCCATACAGAAAAATTCATTGTGAATATATTTCTTTCATAGTTTATAAAAACACCTCAACATACACAACTCGTCATATGAATTAATAATAATATTGAAGTATAAGGATCATTTCACATGTCTATAGATTAGAATATCCAATGAAGTAGAAAAATTTGGATTTACTACAGGTAGGTCATGTTCTAATAATATAGGTTTCATAGAGATTACCATTGACGAACATCATGAGAAGAAGTCTCAATGTCTTAGGACCCCCTAACCATGATAATCTATATCATATGTGTCCCATCAAAGGATATCATAAGACTATATAATAATTATTTAATAATATTATCATATCTTTTATATATTCTCATTCTAGGGGGAATGTCACGAACCATCCTAGGTACCTATGTAACCCTATAACTAAACAGGTTCATGACAAAGTGGTATTAGAGGGGGTTGTTGAGATTTTATCTTAAAGTCAGTATGCATTATTATAATATTATCAGGACTAAAGAGGTAGTTGAAATTATGTTCCTACCCAGCTCCCACCAAAATGAACCTTAGGTGTAACGCCCTGACCCCAGTTACCCAGAGTCGGTGCATTATTACATAACATTGGCATGATCACAAAAGATCATGTCTCAAAAGTTCGATTAGTTTAGTAGCCTTGGAAACACTAGATATTTTCATAAGTCTTATATTACATCATAAAGTGAAAAAAAAACTATAACAACATCTTGTCTTCATATCCCCTCATACATTCCATGCAAGTCATTCATAAAATAATGCTTCACATCCTGGGAAAAACTAAAACATTGAAAGGGGTGAGCTTAGATTCTCAGTAAGGATAACTATATAGCGGAAACATTCATAAATAAACATAAACATTTAAGGTAATGTATAACTAAAACAAAGGCCTTATATACTTGAACTTCAGTATAATATGTAAAAGATAAAATGAAACAATTCCATTTACTTATTCACATGGATATTCTACTAGTCGAATAATCACATGCAATATCAATAACCACTTTCATAATAATGGAATGAATAATTCCAGACTATCGTAACCACATATTAAAGGCCTTGTGCCAAGACTAAAAATAAGTTTTTGTCGAGGACTTGTGCCAAGACACTAGTTTATCTCATGAGACCGACTGATGCATCATGGAGGTGTAGCGGGCTCCACCCGTCACTTATTAAGTCCAATGCATTTCTTATATGAAAAGGATGAAACATAATACAAACATTCGTATTAAAACCAGCATACGAAATGTCAATAATTTATCAACAAAACATAAATGGTAAAAAAATAGAACATCCACAGTAAAACATAACTCATTCTATAAAATATGGAAGATTGTATTGTATCAGATTAACCTCAATCAAGAATAATGAAGGATATTGACATATATGAATGTAATCATCAAAACTATTAGAGATAAATATCCCCCTTTTTCTTGAAAACATTTAAAAGTCACACTATTAATCAAGAAGCCATTTAAAATAGATTTTTGAATCAAAGTTTCCCAAACCACTTTGAAACATTTAAAAAGAATTTTTATTTGAAAACTTTAATGTCCATATAAATAAATATGTAAAACCATTTTTAAAACATGTACATTAATGAGAATGATTTAGAATAATAAATCATTAAAACATTTTAAAATGATATTTTAGTTAGAGTTCCTATTCAATATAGAGACACTTGAATACAAATAATTGAGGTAATAAAAGCTTTGTAATATTGTTATAATAAAGGAATTCATGTTATACTATGTCAATGTACATTATATACACCATTTAAAAGTGATTTGGTGTATAACAACAAAGGAGTCTCAATGGAATGTAAATTGAGATGAAATCTCTCATAAAGACCATATCCTTATGTTAAGGATAAATCAACGACATAATTATGTGTTACAAATATAAATACACTCAATATGATTGGATATTCATTGTAAAACAATCAATGGATATTCACACATATTCTTGTAAAAACAACACCAATGAATTAGATGTTTATCCCAATAAATGGAGGTTGAGTTAAAATTACACTTATCAAGTTCATATCGATGAATTGAGAATTTATAGATGGTGTGATTATGTGTATCCAAATTATATCCATAGAAAGGGGAGTGGAAATTATGACATAAGTAAATAAATAGGGATTCCACAAATAATCTTGGATAAAAATAATCAATGAAGTATGCGTAAAGCCTATGAGTTGAAATTGAAATTTCAAATTCCCTTATCGATTTCGTAACATAAGAAACATAGAAAAATGAAATATATATCCTACAATGTTGATTTAAATATCCATAAATTAATGTATATTACCCAATCAATATAATCATGGGCAGTACAAACACCACATGCAATAAATAAGTGGTGAAGAATAGAAATCTCACTGAATTAAAAGTGAGATAAAAAACCCATTACTTTGTAATATTTCCTTGGTAGAGGATAGATTAACCTCATGTATAATGGTAAAATAATTGTTATTTAATTATACAAGAATCATATACATTAATATGATATCATATATGATCTTTTAACATTGATTTTTTAATAATATCTTAGTATTATCATCATTTTGGGTGTTAACAGATTCATTTTACTTTATATTCTTTGTAATGTGAGCCATATTTGTTATGGATGGGGTGAATCTTATTCATATCCAAAATTATATTATGTCTCTAAATAATATTTTTAATCTTAAAATGAAATTTATTCTTGAAAGGATATGATGGGGAATGAATCTCATCGTGTTCGTGGAGAGGGTAATCTGTACGTACGCACGAGCGACATTAACATTATTTTGATATTAAACTAATATATAATTGGATGGTATATCATATATACATAATAATTATCATGTCATATTTATTATTTAAATAAATTAGACATCATTATCATACCCATCCAAATAATAATGTTTTGAATGACAATTTCACCATGACGTGGAGACGATAAGCCGTACGTACGTACGTATGGTGACATTTTATTCAAAGGATTGATAGAATACTGAATATGGTTGTACCATATTTATAATAACATCACAGTATATAAAATATACTTGATTTATTATTTTATAATAGAAATAACAAATAAAGAATAAGTTGAAGTAGAATGGAACTTGAAAGAGGGTGGTGAAAACATTACCTCTTCTTCAGGTTCTTCCTTTAGATTTTATCAAAAGGGCTCCATAGGTTGGCTTTATGATCAAAATAAAGGCTCTAGGTTTAATTGATAGAAGTTGAGAGAATATTTGGGCAGGGGATAGATGAACCAAAATTCATTTAAGGTGTGAATAATTGGTTCGAAGTGGTGTCCTTTTATAAAGGGGAGGAGGGGATCTTTAGGAAAAACATAAAGTATTAATTTATAATAAATTCATATTCGGTTTCTAATGGATTTAAAGTGAATTATTCAAAGTATAAGGTGGTTATGGGTCTAAATCCTTTCAACCAATATTATTTAGACAGGTTTGAGTCATTATATTAACCTTATCTTTTAGTTTTAACTCCTATTTAATTAGTTTGACATTTACCATGTCACTTTGTATTTTTTTTATTATATAGTTAATAAACATACTATATACGTCCAAGAGACCCCAAGTGGTCCATTAATGATACAAATAACATGATATATGTCCTTTGTAAGAACACTATATTTTCAGAAATAGAATATCATTTAATAATATAATACTTGTTTTAAAAAATCTTTTATCTCAATTTTGAAAATATTTAATAATTGATTTATGTTAAAGTCTTACCAACTTTATTAATTAGAAAAAAAATTTAAGCAATAATAACATGTAATTGTAACCAATAAAATTAGTGTATGTCATAAAAACTTTCATATTATATTTATTTTAACTTTTATAGTACCAATTATTTGATTCATTCATTAATTAGGAAAATAATGCATCATTACTGTGTCAAAAATAAATTTTATTATTAAATGTCTAAAAATTATAAATAAAATACCATTATGTTGGAAATATTTTTAGATTTCTAATTAATATTTATAGTTTAAAATATAGCATATATAACCCTATGTTAACATTGTTTTTTTAAAAGATATATTCTTATGTCATTTTTTGTATTTACTTTAACTTAATTAATTTAAAGTGTCCTTATCACCTTCAAGTGGCTCCACGGGGTCCCAAAATAGTTCAAAATAAGCCCAAGGTCGGAATTGTAACAACCAATAAGGTTAGGACACGTTTTAGGGAAATTTTTAATTATTATAATATTATTTTGTACCCTTATTTACCGGATTAATCCTTTAACCATGGTAAATAAAATATTTACCGAAGTAATTATTCAAAATGTATAAAAATAATAGTTACCTATTTACACAATATTCAAATCTATATTCCAAATATGGAATCCATTTTTCCAAATTCAAAACACAGAAGTGGCAGAAATTAATTTAAAATTAATTCCCATTTTCAAAAAAAGCGTGTTTTTATGAAATAATAACTATCAAAAGATTGACATTTGTTTATGTCCGGTTTAAATGTGAAATTACATCAAATGACCAAAATTGTATTAAATGTTAAAAATATATTCTAAATATATTTTAAATCCACTCAAATTCATAATTTATCACTATTAATTATTTCGATTAAAAAAGTAATTTTTTATTAAAATTTAGTAATTTTCACTATTCATGAAAATATAAAAGTTATCAGAAATGTACAAAAATTCAGCCTAAGATAATTTTGACATTACGAATCCAAATATGAAGTCCATTTTGAAATATAAAATTTATAAAATTTCAAAAAGTGGGTATTACTATTCACGATAACTTGTTTGATTGGTTATGGTTGGTGTTAGAACTCGAAGTTGTGTACAACATACACTACTGTATTATTCAAAGAGAAGCGTACCGTGGAAGATTGGGGTGTTACATTCTCCCCTGCTTTAATAAATTTCTCCCTCAAATTTTTTAAAATTGGGCTATGAAATATAATGGAATGTCCCACATCGGAAAAACATTCAATAAAACTATCACATTAAAAGAAAGAAAGAGAAGAACAAAGGTCACATGTGATAACCTATACTAGGATTCCATGTAGAGAAACATGGATACGGATGATAAACTAAGTGTTTTGTTATGGTGGGGAGGGATATAAAACATGATTAGGAGAAATTTAACAACAAGAAAATCACAAACTTGTGATGGGACAAACGGTCATTAGTTTCCCAGTAGGAAAAGTAAACAGACAACATTTTTTTAAGATACATTACATAAAGATGAGGAATTCATTTCTGAGATGGACTAGGAATAGAAGGAGATATAGTTACTTTTTAAGTAAAGTTTCATTATTTAATAAATTTCTACTACTAACTCATTTTTAAATGAAGAGTATTCTAGAAGACTTGGTCACACTAGAAGAGCTAGAATAAACATCTAGAGAATCACATAATCCATAAAGAATAAACTATACATTTACCTTGTTTTTATAGATTAATCAAAACCAAAACGGTTAGTACAAGATATGATGATCCCCCAAAAGGATATTCCTGTAGAGAAATAAACACCAATCTTAATTTCTAAAATTAAACCAACAACACCACAATGTTTAATGAATACCATTCAATAAACAATTTTCCATAAAATCCTTCAATATAATCCAAACTAATATTTACACCCAAAACATAGAATAATTTGGTTATGTAGTCTTCCACGTTAAATTGTATCTCCAAATGGAATCAACTACTCTTAAATTCACATACTTAAAAGTAATTAACCTAATCACATATTCTCTATTATAGGTCAATCATTTCCATAAATAACCCAAATCACTATAAATCCACAATAAAAACATAGAAACAAAAATCTACCATTACTCCTTAAATGAAATCTCATAGTATTCTAATTTCCATGGGCATATACTGTCCCCAACAAAGCGAACATCTTCCAAAATAACATTTATCACTTAATCACCAAATCATTTTCCTATACTAAGGGTATTCATTTGATAAGACATATGATCCCAAATAAACTTATTATTGATCAACAACATCATTTAACTAAAAATAATTAGTCACACTAACCAAGTACTTCACATAGTACAGTGGTAGATGATAAATCCCAATCGCACATTGGTTTTGGGTTTGATTCTCACAGCTTTGTCTGACGCACCGTGTTGTCACACAGTCTGCGTGTTGTCCTTTTTCAAAAACAATATTTTATAACATTACCAAAATGATATAAATTCATCAAAAAATCATAACATAATTTAACCACAATCATTATCTCATACCTTTAATTTTCATCCAAAATATAATAACTTGTAATTGACCCAATCCCAAAGATCATATAAAACCAAATTTTTGTTTATAACGATATCCACAAGAGAAAATATAAGTCCTCCTCAAATATCATTCTCACATGGAAAACTGCAGGGTTACAATTACAAGAGAAAATTATTCCAATATAATCCCATCAACAAGGAGAACTAATACTTTTAAACATTTCTCCAACCATTTATTTCCACATAGCTTCTTCATTGACCAAGAAAAAATCCTATAGAATAGGGAATTCACTCAGGTAATGTTCAGGTCCCTTACATTTATGGGAAATGATTGTAAATTGACTGTTGGGACCATTTTTATTTTCTTTCACAGTACTCTTCTTTTTTTCTCAGAAATTATTCACTTTATGTCCTTCTTTCACGCACGTAAAGCATTTCTTTGTTCCATTAAGACACTTTCTTGGGTATCTCCTTCCACATTTCCTGCATGGTGGAAATTGAGTATTCATTTCTCTATGGTATCCACTGCTGGAGCTCTTATCATTCACCACCTTTCTCTTCTTTGTTGAGTCTAGGAGATGGTTAATATATATGTTGTTGATCATATTTTTGGAAAACTTATTTTTCATGAACACTATTTCTTTTACGCCTATCAACATCCCATTTTGTTGCTCATTTCCACCACCATTCCCACCTTGTGCATCATTCTCAAAGTTACTATGACTTCCTTGGAATCCAGCCATTGAATAAAACTAGAACACATTATGTGAGTAACAATATTCATAAAATCATTTAGAGAATATCATGACTCCATATTCTTAATTTGAAACACCTTAGGATTAACCAAGGCCATTTATTCTCATTTTATATTAAAATACTCCAAATCAGTTTGTAAAGAAAATGTAAATTATCTTAATCATATCCCCCGGGAGTGTCGTAACGAAGAGTAAAACAAGGCCCGTTATCGTGCACCAGTTCCCGTTCGAGTGTAGCTCAAAGCTATGTTTTCGGGTTTTACCCCTAGGTACATCTGTGCCAGAGCCACCTCTACCTATTCGTATCCAAAAGGGGATGTATTGCTTGGAAAACATACAAAATCTCTACAATACCAATAATCACAGAAGTTCTTCAATACTAATCTTCAATGTCTATCTTAGGGCTATGTGATCTAATTAGAGTTAATCCAAATCAGGCTTCCAAGGTTTTTACTAAAATTCCTCTGATACCAACTGTAACGCCCTGACACCAGTTATAAAGTGTTGGTGAATTATTACATAACATTGGAATGATCACAAAAGATCAAGTCTCAAAAGACCGATTAGTTTAGTATCCTCGGAAACACTAGATATATTCATAAGTCTTACATTACATCATAAAATGAAAAAAAACTACAACAAAATGTTGCCTTCATATCCCCTCATACATTCTCTGCAATTCATTCATAAAATAATTCTACACATCCTGGTAAAAATTACAACATCAAAAGGGGTGATCTCAGATGCTCAGTAAGGATAAAAATATAGCGGAAACATTCATAAATAAACATAAACATTTAAGGAAATGTATAACTAAAACAAAAGCCTTTTATACTTGAACTTCAGCATAATATGTAAAAGATAAAATGAAACAATTCCAATTACTTTTTCCCATGGATATTCTACTTGTCGAATAATCACATGCAATATCAATAACCACTTTCATAATAATGGAATGCATAATGCTAGACGATCATAACCACATAGTCAAGCCGTTGTGCCAAGACTACAAATAAGATTTTTTCAAGGCCTTGTTCCAAGACACTACTTTGTCTCATGAGACCTACTGATGCATCGAGGAGATATAGTAGGTTCGACCCGTCACTTATAAAGTCAAATTCATTCCTCATATGAAAAGGTTGAAACATAATACAAACATTCATATTAAAACTAGCATATGAAATGTCAATAATTTATCTACAGACCATGAATGGTATAAAAATAGCACATCCACAGTAAAACATAACTCATTCGATACAATATGTAAGATTTTATTGTATAAGATTAACTTAAATCGAGAATAATGAAGGATATTAACATAGATGAAAGTAATCATCAAATCTATTAAAGTGAAATATCCCCCTTTTTCTTGAAAACATTTAAAAGTAACACTATTTATAAAGAAGCCATTTAAAATAGATTTTTGAATCAAAGTGTCCCATGCCACTTTTAAACATTTAAAAGGAATTTTGATTTGAAAACTTTAATGTCCATATAAATAAATCCTTAAAACCATTTTTAAAACATGGAAAATATTGAGAAAGATTTAGAATAATAAATCATTAAAACATTTTAAAATGATATTTTAGTTAGAGTTCCTAACCAAAAGAGAGACAATTGAATACAAATAATTCAGGTAATAAAAACATTGTAATATCATGAGAATAAAGGGGTTTATGATATACTATGTCAACATACATTGTATACACCATATAAAAGTGATTTGGTGTATAACAACAAAAGAGTCTCAGTGGAATGTAAATTGAGATGAAATCTCTCATAAAGGCTATATCATTAGGTTAAGGATAAATCAATGACATAATTATCTGTGGAAAATATAAATACACTCAATATGATTGGATATTAAGTGTAAAACAATCAAAGGACATTCACACATATTCTTGTAAAAACAACACCAATGAATTAGATATTTAACTCAATAAATGGAGATTGAGTTAAAATTACTCTTATGAAGTTCATATCGATGACTTGAGTATTTATAAATGGAGTGATTATGTGTATCAAAAGTATATACACAGAAAGGGGAGTGGAAATTATGACATAAGAAAATAAATAGTGATTCCACACATAATTTTGGTGTTAAATAATCATTGAAGTATATGTAAAGACGAATGAGTGGAAATTGAAATTTCAAATTCCCTTATCAATTTAGTAACTTACTAAACATACAACCATGAAATAAGGATCATAAAATGATGATGTAAATATCCATAAATTAAATTATGTAACATAATCAAAACAATCACGGACAGTACAAACACCACATGGAATAAATAAGTGGTGAACAATAGAAATCTCACGTAATTAAAAGTGAGATAAGAAACCCCTTACTTTGTAATTTTTCCTTGGTTGAGGGTATATTAACCTCCTGTATAATGGTTAAATAATTGTTATTTAATTATATAATAATCATATACCTTAATATGATATCATACATGATCTTTTAACATTGATTTGTTAATAATATCTTAGTATTATCGTCATTTCGGGTGTTAACGGATTTGTTTTTCTTTATATTCTTTGTTACGTGATCCATATTTTTTATGGATGGGATGTATATTATTCATATCCAGAATGATATTATGTATCTAAATAATATTTTTAATCATAAAATGAAATTTAGTCTTGAATGGATATGATGCAGAATGAATCTCATCGCTTTCGTGGAGACGATAATCCATACGTACGCACGAGCGACAATATCATTATTTTGATATTAAAATATTATATAATTGGATAGAATATCATATATAAAGAATCAATATCATGTCATATTTATTATTTATATCAATTACACATCATTATCATACCCATCCATGTAATAATATTTTGAACAACAATTACACCAGGACGTGGAGACGGTTAGACGTACGTACACACGTATGGTGAAATGTTATTCAAAGGATGGATAGAATACATAATATTGTTGTACCGTATTTATAATAACATCACAATATATAAAATATACTGGATTTAGTATTTTAGAATGTAAATAACAAAGAAAGAAGATGTTGAAGAAGAAAGGAACTTGAAAGAGGGTGGCGAAAACATTACCTCTTCTTCGGGTTATTCCTTTTGATTTGATCAAAAACGATCCCTATATTGGATTTTTTATCAAACTAAGGCCTCTAGGTTAAATTGAGGGTTGTTCAGAGAATATTTTAGGAGATTTTGGCCTATCCAAAAGGTATTGAAGCTGTGAATAATTGGTTAGAAGTGGTGTCCTTTTATAAGGGGGAGGAGGGGATCTTTAGGAAAAACAAAAAGTATTATTTTTTAATAAATTCATATTCAGTTTCTAATGGCTACAAAGTTTATTATTCAATATATAAGGTGGGGATGGGTAGAAATCCTTTCAACCAATAGATTTTATACAGGTTTGGATCATTATATTAACCTTATATTTTAGTTTTAACTCTTAGTAAATTAGTTTGACATTTACCATGTCACTTTGTATTTTTATATTATATAGTTAATTAAGATACTATATACTTCCAAGAGACACCCAAGTGGTCCATTAATTATACCACTATCATTATATATGTCCTTTTTCCGAACCGTAGATTTTTAGGAATAAAATATCAATTAATAATATAATACCTTTTTTAAACACTCATTTATGTCAATTTTTATAATATTTAATAATTGATTTTTTTAAAGTCATAACAACATTATTAATTCTAACAAAATTCATTTAAGCAATCATAAAATGTAATATTAACCAATAAAATTCGTTTATGGCATCAAAAATTTCAAATTATATATATTTTAACTTTTATAATACCAATTATTTGATTCTTTCATTAATTAGGAAAATACTGCATCATTATTGTGTCATAAATAAATATAATTATTAAAGGTCTAAAAATTATTAATAAAATACCATTATGTATGAAATATATTTATATTCTTAATTATTATTTATAGTCTAAAATATAACATATATAACCCTATTTAAATTTATTTTCTTCTATAAGATATATTCTTATGTCATTTTTTGTATTTACTTTAACATAATTAATATAAAGAGTACTTATCACCTAAAAGTGGCTCCATGGGGTCCCAAAATCTACCCAAAGATGCCCATGGTCGGTCATTTATCAACCAATAAGGTTAGGACACGTTTTAGGGAAATTTATTATTATTATAATATTATTTTTTACCCTTATTTACCAGATTTAGCCTTTAACCATGGTAAATAAAATATTTACCGAAGTAATTATTCAAAATGTCTAAAAATATAAGTTAGCTATTAACAAAATTTTGAAATCCTGATTCCAAATACGGAATCCATATTTAAAAATTCAAAACACAGAAGTGGCAGAGATTAATTTAAAATTAATTCCCGCTGTCAAAACAAAAAGCGTGTTTTTAAGAAATAATAACTATCAAAATATTTATACTTGTTTATGTCCAGTTTAAATTTAGAATTTACATGAAATGACCAAAGTTGTATTAAATTGTAAAAATATAATCTAAATATACTTTTAAACCACTCAAATTCATAATTTCTCACTACTAATTATTTAGATTAAAAAGTTGTTTTTATTTAAATTAATAATTTTCACAATTCATCAAAATATGAATGTTATCAGAAATGTACCAAAAATTCACCCTAATATAATTTTGATATTACAAATCCAAAAATGAAGTCCATTTTGAAAGATAAAATGTATAAATTCTCAAAAAGTGGGTACTACTACTCATAACTGCTAGTTTGATTGGTTGTGGTTTGTGTTAGAACTCGAAGTTACATACAACACATGCTACTGTATTATTCAAAGAGAAGCGTACCGTGGAAGCTTGGGGTGTTACATTGGGTCTCTAAGAGTGGTTAGGGAAGGTCATCTTGTGGAATTGTTCTTGTCTTTTCCATATTCTGATCTGGATAGTGTAAATTCCAAATCATTTTTTCATCTATTGGGAATAAATTACTTTTTTATCAATTTGATTGTGAATGTAACGTGACCAATGTAGTTTTTTGATATTTTGTTGTATCATGACTCTAAGAAGACTCAAAAATCAGATCCAAGAGGATGTTTTTGCAGAACCATAGTGAGATAATCCACCAACGGACACAACGCTAGTTGTGGTGATTTTTCGCACTATCTATGCTCAAGGAAATGAACCACATTGGTTACCATTATGGATCTATATGAGGATCCATTGGGTGATGTTCTTAGAAATCATTGTCAATATTTTTTTATCGTAAGCCACTAGTTTTCAAAAGCTTCACTAATCCTAAAAATTTTGAGGAATGGTTGGAAAATATAGAACATCTATTTCTAGTTCTTGGAGGCCCCAGATGATATCATGTTGAATTGTTCCACCTTTGTGCTAGGCAAACTGAAAAGTAGATGGTGGGTTATGATGGTGACAAAATGGAATCATGATGGAATATCATGGAAAAACAACAATGTTCTTTTCACTGATTAGTTTTATATAGTGTCAATGATGTTGGCTAAGTCTATAGTGTTTTTCAAGCTTGACCAGGACATCAGAACCATGATTGATTATTCAAATAAATTTTCTGAGCTTGTATAGTTTTAACCTGAGATTGTATCTAATGGGAGGATGAAGGCTTGATGGTTTGAGTAGGGAGTTTTATTAGATATATGTTATCAGGTTTTCATGTTGAAGTTTCCCACTTATGTGGATGTACAGGATATGGCGCTGATGGTCGAGATGGACATAGCAATAAATTCATAGTTATTGGGACTTCCTTATTCTCTAAGTGGTCGAGTTAGTTATTTTAAGGGAAAATAGAAGCATGATTATTATCATGGTATTTCGTGATTGAAGAGTTATTCTAGACATCCTATAGTTCTAGGATGAAGTACTTTTATTTTCTACTAGTTTGGAAAGACATGAAATTATATGAGGGTTTGCGTTGAGGAACCCAAAAACTGTAGATCATGCCGAATATTTGGACAATTATAGAGATTATTCCCTAACATTTATGCTCTATATAAAGGAACATGATCATTATCTCCTATTAATACAAAGGGGAAATCATATTCTTCACGTATAAAAGGGTTCTATAAATAGGCATCATAATGAAGATTATCCAAATAGTGGAAGAGTCAAGAGGAAGTAGACATGGTTCCAACAACTATGAGAGGTACCGTTACTATATCTTATTCATTAGTAACTTCTCTATTTGATAATAAGTCATATCCCTCATTTAATTTAACCCATATTGTTGATCTCATTAATTATACATGAGATCATTTATCTTGTGCAATGGATATTACTAGACCCCATTGTACAAAGTGAGTGTAGGGTCTCCGTTGTCCTTCACGTGTCTTCTCTCTATCATATTTTGAGCTATCATGATGTTTTTTGGTCCATTAAATGAATTATCTTAATGTAATATTCGTGATGGATTTTCTAATTACCAATAAATCCTGGATTGATTGTTATCATCAACGGTCTTACCTTACTACACCTAGTGGTGGGTCACTTTTCTTTCATGGAGAATGGGAACCAAGGGTAATTAGATCTGGACAATCATATCATTAATTGGGGAAATTAATATAATCATTTTCTTTTGATATTTAGTTGGAGTCTCTATGTGGTGATCTCCCTCCATTCATCATTGGGTTTCACAATGTGTTTCTTTCTATTTTCTCTTATTTTCCACCAGTTATGGACGTTGAGATTTCTACTGACTTAAACCCCGGTACTCAACCAATTTCGATTCCCTCTTATTATACGACACTATTTGAACTAAAGTGGCAGATATACTAGTTGGGATATCTTCTTGAGAAAGGCTTTATACGCCCGAGTATGTCACATGGGGCAGTTTTGGTTCAAATTTATAAGAAGGATGATGTCTCTCTTTGCTTATATATTGATTTCAAAAAAAACAATTGATTTATGGTAAATAACAAGTGTATGTTTCCATCAATGATCTATTTGTTCAATTAAAATGGGTGAAGTAGTTTTCAAAGACCTTCATTCAATTTGGTTACCATCTATTAAGGATAAATAGATCTGAAATTTGAAAAACTTCTTTTCAGATTATGTATGACCATTATGTGTACCTTGTTATACCCTCTGTTCTCAAAAATACCCCTAGAGTTTTCATGGATTTAATGGAAAGTATTTTCCATGAGTATTTCGATACCTTTGTGGTAGTCTTTGTGGACGAAATCCTCATTTACTCTAAATACAAGGAGGATCGTGTTCATCATCTGATAAAAGTTCTATGTCTGTTATGAAATCATAGAATGTTTTCCAAACATTCAAAGTCTGATTTATGGATTATGGATGTGAAATTCTTGGGACACATGGTGTTTGAATGGGGTATATTAGTGGATCCTGAGAAGGTAAATATTGATATAAATTGGGAGAAACCACCAAATTTCTTCGGTATTTAATTATTCCTCAGCTTAACTATATATTTCCATGGTTTTTTAAAGGACTTCATAAAGTTGGATTCTTCGATAACATCTATAAATCAATGGGGGTAATGTTTTCTGAGAATGATAAATATTAGAGTTCTTTTGTTAAGTTGAAAATTTTATTTATTATTGTGATGTTTTTGACTCTTCTTAAATCTTGTAAGGGCTATGTGGTCATTTTTGATTCATCGAGATTAGGCTTGGGATGCGTTCATATGAAAGGCAATCATGTAGTAGCTTAGGGATCTTGTCAAATTAGGCCACAAGAGATCCAACCCACTACCTTGGACATAAGGTTATGAGGAACATGCTTAAAAGATGGTGGCATTAAATTTATGGGGAAAGGATTACTGTGTATTGGGACCAAAAATATTGAGTAATATCTTCTCACAAGAATATTTGAATCTTCAATAGAGGCATTGGGTGGAGTACCTACAATCTTTCGACTTTGACAGCGCTTGTAATCTTTGGAAAGGGAATGTCTTTGAAGATGTGTTAATCATGAATATTTCGACCCAGGTAGTGAAAGAATCATTGGAATAGTAGAAATTGTTGGATCTCATTTCATAGGATCATTTTGTAGGTCACTATGGTCATTATCCAAGGAGGGTGTTCTATACTATCAAGATCACTTCGTTGTGCCTCTAGCAGCTAAGAAGGCTGTGATGATGTATTTCTATAATTCCCAATGGGTTATTCGCCCAAGAACCACTAAGATGTTATATGAAATGTGGTGTATATTTTGGTGGATAGTTATGTGATGAAGAATTTATGAGTTTGTTTCCCATTGTTATATATTCCAGGAAGTGAAGGCCAATCACAAGAAACATTTGGGTTTACTTCAGCCCCTTCCATCCCCTAGACAAAAGTGGGATGAAAAATCTATGGGATTTTTTATTTTTTTTTCCTCATACCCAGAGAAAGAAGAATGTGATATGGGTTGTGATCAATAGGATGACCAATTAATCTCACACTATACCAATTCCAGATAGAAAAATAGTTAAAGAGTTGGGAAATCTCTCTGTTAAAGAGATTATACAATTTCATTGAGTTACATCTGCTATAGTTTTTTATAGGGATACTCAGTTCACTTATTAATTCTTGAGAGGCATTTAGGAGGAACTATGATCTTAGTGTCATTTGAGCATATACTACCATCCAAAGTCATATGACCAGACCTAGAGAGATATACATTCTTGAGGATAATATTTTATCTTCTATTCCCGAATTCAGTGGGGACTTGGGATGATCATTTGGGGAGGATTGAGTTTTCATATAACAATTGTAACTAGTCATTGATAATAATGGAAAAATTTGATTCCTTGTATGGCCATCATTTCAAATCTTTGTTTTGTTGGTTAGATATTTGTGAATGTTCCTTGGTTGGACCAAATAGTTGCAATAGTTTTTAACAAAGACTCAAATGATTCATTAGAGAATGTTGATCACAGAAAGGATTTATATGTCTTATTTTGGTAGTCATCATAAACCTTTTGAGTTATCAATTGGTGGATATGTTTTCTTGATGGTTTCACCTAGATTGGGTCATCGATGGCATGGAGGTAGGGGAAGCTTGATCCTTGTTTTGTGGGTCCTTTTGAAGTTGTTGAGCAGTTGGTAATAGTTGAATACCATTAATCACTTCCACCATAGCTGATGTCGATACATAACATGTTCCATTTGTTGCTATTGATAAAGTGTCTCTATGATCAATCTCAGATTTTGATATCGAGTGATCTTGAGATTGAACCTGATTTATCTTTGACTAAGAGACCAATCAGGATAGTTGATTCTAAGAAGAATGTACATCATGGGAGGATGATACATTTGGTTCTTGTGCTATGGTAGAAGGGTTCTGATAATCATTAGACATGGGAATTCAAGGTACTGATGAGAGATAAGTGGCATTATATTTTTGGTATAGAAGCTTCTTCATAGGATTTTTGGGGATATAATGTTTTTATGGTGGGAAGGTTGTGACATCCAATTATCGATATGACAAGTAAGTCTTTGGCCATGCCTTGGTTTCTCTTTTTCATTTATAGGATATGATTGGGAAGGAATTTGGAGGAATCCTATGATGGTGGAGCCATAGACTTATTGGAGTTATCCTACTTTAACTAAGGTTTTCAGCAGAGGGCTAGATGATTACATGCTATGTAACTAGGTTACACATAGTGTAATGATATCTGAGGAATAGTCATGAAAGGATTCATGTAATGAAGGCTACAAATTGTGAAAATCCTTTTCACATCATGATTTTTTTTCAGATCAGTTTTTAACTTATAGAATTAGAATTTACGTCGAGGGGGCACAATTTTTTGGAGGTTGTGAAAATTAAGTATTTTACGAAGTGTATTGGAATTACACATCGTTAAATACCCTGAATTTAGTTTTTTAGATAAGAAGTACACATGTTATGTTTTTTTGAATCTTCTCCTATTTCAAATCCCTTAACCAGAGGGCTTTCCCATGTGATCTTGAAATATTTCAACCCTTTCGTATACATTCGTATGGAAATCGATCGTCATTGCGCTTACAGTGGGATTCCTATGTATGTGTTCTCTCTTGTTCATCATCTTCTACTATTTCACATCCTTTGGGATTTCAATATATCATCCTTAAATTGTTGGTTTCATATCCTGTGATGTTGGAACTCATTTCTAGGTTTATTTTTGAGGTCTTCTACAATTTCGATCTCGTTGAAGGGTATCGTTGTGAGTGTTGAGTTTTGAGAAAAGGTTAGTGGTTCCATCATGTAGGGATAATTATTTTAAACATGAATATCTTGGTTTATTTATATTTTTGAATTAAATTCATTTTCTCAAACATGATTTCAATTGATTTTATAAAACCCAATTCCAGTGAATTAGGAGATTTGAAATGGTTTTGCAAGGAAAATTGGTGTGTGTTTTTGAAAATTCGATAGTTTAAATAGATTAATTTTAATTTCAAATCCGATGAAAAGGATTTAAATTAAATTTTTTAATTTAATTGTGGATAAGTATTCTGAAAATTTATGGAAATAGATTTTAATGGATTTAAAACTTCTAGAACCGTATTTAAAATGTTTTGATAGAAAACAAGTGGTTTTATCTTTGAAAGAGGCATGTTTGTTTATTAAAAACTATATTGGTTTCAAATGGAATGATGGAATTTTGAAACGGGATTATATAATTTAATTGAATTTTAAGATGTATTAAAATAAATTTACCATAATTTATTATGTAAGATAACATACATTCCTTTTCTAGTTGGCGAGTCATTTGGACACACTCTACACTATTACAATGTTCTAAAACCTACATATGGCATGTCACATCCTTGATGGGATGGTGATGAATCGCCTCTACCTATTTTTGGGGGGATGTGTGTATACGTATATTTATGTTATCACTTAGAGAGTGTATGGTTCTATTGCTGGAAATACAATCATTCCTTTTGGAAGATGACTATATTGCTCACTTTTGATTTATATTTGAGATATAAATGTATTCCAATGTTTTAAAAATTCCTTACATGACATATAGATTTATATAAACTATTTTATATAAATGTTTTATTTAAGACATTGTTTTAGAAATATTCAATCACATGTAATGAAAATCGTGTGCTTAATGTATTTTCAATCATTTGAACTGTATAGCATGATTTGTTTCAATATTATCTAAAATTTGAATCATGTTTAGTATTAAAAATGAGAGAATTATTTTGGTTAATATCTATTTGGAAATTATTAGGGAATCCATAGTGACACCATAATGGAACATTTAGCTCACAACCTACCTGTGCCTTCTGGTGTTTGTATCTTACAATCTTCAATGACTGAGAAACATGAAAGGATCACTTGTAGGTGGATCCAGCCATTGAACCTTGGTCGTGGTGAGTTGCATCCTTAGTATCATTGGATATTTCACTATATTAGTATAGGGGTTTGAGTACATTTGTCATTTAATGCCTTATTATATTTGGGTACATTACTTATAGTGGAGATTCTTTTTTTATGCATACTATTTTGTTTCTTTTTATTCTTATTTGTTTTGTGGAAAATTCGTTTCCACTTGCATAGTGTTCGGTACCAGGTTCTAGTAATCGACCTGTGGGTATTACGAATGATCATTCAGTTTATGTCAGGTGGGGTATGGTTATTGGGATACCTGGGTCCTCAGGATAGTTCATGATAGGGAACTATATAACCTTTTTGTAAGATAATAAATCCATGGAAATTATCACATATAAATCCATATAGAAGAATAATCAGGATGTGATAATAAATTAATCAATATTTAACACCATTAATATTATTGCAATAAAAGGTACATAGTTGTGAGTTTTAGGTCACTAACTCCAATAGAATCCCAGTTGATCTAGATCCAACTCAATGCATATCAGACAGTTAGATTCAAAAGACTAGAAAAAATGGGGTCAAGACCCTTTATTAAAAAGAGAAAAAATGCACAAACCGTTTTGTTTGAAAAGGGAGAACCCAACTGAAAACTAAAAACCCAAAGGCACAAGGACCTTATAACCAATGGACTTAATCCCAATGTCACAAATCCATTACTAATAACATGACCTAAGGTCCAATAGGCCCAAAAAAGGAAAAATAGTGGCCTAAGGACCAATTGACACAACGTTTTCTCACAATCACACACCCATAGGACCCGCTGCAACCAGATCATTACACAGAGCCATCTCCGGTTTCTAGATATGGATCTACTTCCACCCACCTCAAACCCCCAGATCTGGCAGCACCACATGTTGGCACCACTTCACAGATCCGGCCCAGCCTGAACCCTATACACCCCGATCTCTCCACGCCTAGTCGACTCACCCCAACCGGTGCTCCCGTCAAAGTCACACAGGTCTTGCCTCCTACATCGATCCGTCTTCCCTAAGTCATCATTACATTGATACATCCTCC
Organism: Viscum album; assembly: GCA_963277665.1. NCBI lineage: Eukaryota > Viridiplantae > Streptophyta > Magnoliopsida > Santalales > Viscaceae > Viscum > Viscum album. The sequence goes on from OY728125.1 coordinate 507,214,624, forward strand.
AAGATGCAGATCTGGAGCACCTCCATCATCCACCACGCTGCCAACTCAGAATGTCGAAACCACAGCACCACCTGTGACCCCGTCACCTGGCCTGAATTCTTCCTACCATCAAACTCCCCAGAAACATCCCATAACCCATTTGAATGCCTCCCGCTGTCAGCCCCCACTGCAAACCTCGCCACCTATTTCCGCAATCCAGGATGCGCCCCACCATCATGCCATCGATATCACCCCTTCCACGAGCATCCGTTGAACCACCCACTGAAGAAGCCTCGCCATCGCACCCTGACCGTCCATATCTAGTATTCCGAACTAGATCTGGTTATGGCCAGAAGATCTTCACAGATCTTGTCAGAAGGGGCCATCCAAGCTGAAGCTGAATTGCCACCAGCTGAAGAAAATTCCATATCCATCTGAGATATGGTTTTTCCATTGATCCCATAATGATACATGTGTCTAGTGTACTTTATGCACCCTCATCATTTTGAGAAAATCCTCGATAAGATGATTTGAATGAGTATAATCCTATGATATGTCATCCATGATATCATGGATACAAAAATAGTAAAAATTCCACATTATATGAATTTCATTTACTATTTGGGCATAATTCTAATTTTTGGAACTCATTTTTGTGAAACATTTTTTTCAAGCTCCATCCAAGGCCACAATGCACTCGATCTACAATAGATATGACAATTACTAGTTGTGACATGATAAATATTTATTTATTACCTAACCCTTACTATTATACTAGATCAACTAATCCAAATATGAATAGTTTTACATTAGTTGAAAAAATAATCTCCTCATTTCTTTAATTCTAAGAATCTTATATAGTTATTTTTTTCAAGCAGTGTGAGATATTTTTTAATATAATCATGTACAGTTATCAAAGGCTTGATTCATATTTTCATTCTATGGTTTATTAATATACAATTTCAAACGTTTTTCTATATCATGGCATTTGAGATATATTTTAAAAGTATTATTACGATTACATAGTCTATACCTCACAAGAATCCCATATGTCACTAAAATAATTCAGTTAAATTATTCAATCATAAATTTTTCGATACCATGTCATCTATGTACCATGGAATAGATTAATAAAACCCTTGATATATAATATTTGACTACATTACCCAAATCATTGGATACTACTTATGTAATATTTGAAAAATTATTTATTCTTATATAACTACAATACTATTCACCCGTTTTAATATTTTTTCAAACATACATGTCTTGGAAACTATTTAATTCTCAGTAACCTTTTGTAGTAATCTAATAAAAATTAATTTGAAACAAATGTACTATGATAATATATTCATTTTCACCCATTAATGGATACTTGAAAATATTACTCTAAAATGGAATTATTTGATGTTTCCAACTATTATGGTCACCGAAATATTCTTATTTTTGGGAATGAAGAAATAATTGTTTTTCATAATGTAGTATAGAGGATGACACATGTCGTCTAACTTGAGGAACTACTCAATTTTTAACATACTAATCCTAAAACACCCAAAAAAATTGTTTTTTATTATTTCATAAAAAAATGATGAATTTATGTTTTTGATTAAAATATAAAATGATAAAATAAATGATGAATTAAAATTTTAACTAAACTAACATGAAATTCAAAGTGGAATGTGATTATGAACAAAGAACATGGACCTTCATATCATTTTTCATTATCTCATTATTCCCTTTTATCTGTCTAATTCATGTTTGATAATACATTTCATAAATACCATGAAATAATTAGTAAAATTTTACTTAGTGTTATGAAATATTGAATTTTTTTTAAATATATATTCAAACCCCTCCTATAATCATGATTTATGACACAACTAAATCAAGAGTGTGAAATCTTCTAGGACATGGATCCATCATAATCCATTTCATCTACTAAATTTCTCAACTAAATCATATCAAGAGTTTGTATCCATTGTATTGGAGGTGAAATATTAAATAATATAATAGAAATAGATTTGGGTTTCTTTTCATGGTGAGAAATTTACACACTCGTGTATGTTACAAAAATCTATCACAAATATAAAATAAACTTCAAGTAAGAATTACATAACATCTAACCTACCCCAAGCCAAGCCTTGGGCTATCCCCTCAATGTCAAGGGAAAAAAGGATAAATTGTTGGATATAAAGAAGATAGATAATAAGAATAAAATAAAAATAAGAGAAGAGATATATATTGGGAGATAATAATATGAATAATAAAATAAACTAAAACAAAATTTAAAAGAATGAAATATGATGAAAAGTAGAAGAAGATGAAAAATAAAAAAACAACCAGCTGTTAAGCTCAAGATTCCCTTTGGCATCCCCTGTCAATGGATGTTCACTATTGTATGTGGTAATCTAATTTTATCTTTAAAGAGATTTAGTCATTCTATCTTATTCATTGAATAATATTCTCAAATATTTTATTTTTAAAACAACCTAGACCTACTACGAATGTTTTAAAACACATGAAGTTATAAAGTGTTTAAATTTTTTTAATCCACATGGGAAACAACATCAACCCTTCCATTGTACAGGAATGGGATGCATAGATCTTTAGATGCATATTAGGTAGGTGGGTGAAATGAAATTTCCTTAATGGTGCTTTAGTAGAAGAAGTGGTAGTGGTGGAATGCACTTCATCTGACCATCATAGTGGTAAGATGAAGCTTCAAATAATTCATCTTGAGGGTTGTACAGGGTCCAGGATGTCATTCACGGTGACCCGAGTCGTCATTCGCGGTGATGGATCATGTTCAAGCTTCAGGTGGCAGTGATAATGGAGTTTCATTATGGGCACATACGGTGGTTGGTGATCTTGAGGGTGGTGAGCAATGAAGGAGGGTAGAGTTGGGTATCAAAGTTAGGGCGTGGGTGTAAAACATGATATTATGCTATTTTTGTTAATGAATTAACAAAAACTACTGGTTCTCATCCCACATCGAAATAAAATATTTGAGGTACATTGGTATATCATACAAAGCATTTGGTTCACAGCTTAGAATCCTGCACCTGGGTGGGCTCCGGGAAATACACACACACACACTGACATGGGATACAACCATTGTGCAGCCCGAGTAGAACATGGCCCAACCTCACCCTTCAAAGGCTTCACCCCCAATGGTCCACTACACGGTCTTGATTCCCCTATGAAAAAATACCATTTGTGGTATCTCCCATGGCCCAACATGGTCGGCCGATACAATGTGGCTGAATATGTTTCTAGTGGTTCTTGTAGTTATTGGCTAGACCTGAATGACCCATTTTCTTAGTAATGAAAAAAACTTAAAAAATATGAAATTCAAAAACATTTAAAAATCACTAAAAATATTTCAACCAAAAAAATGAAATGAACAATAACTTTAATTTCATAACAAAAATTTTCACATTAATTCATTTTAACTCCACACCTAAAATCTACCACTTTTTTGTAAAAAATTAAAACATATGGGATGTTTAATTAAAAACCATTATAAAATAATTAATTTTTTTTAAAATTCTAAATGAAATATGAGTCTATAACATAACCCCATACATATACTATGTTTTTCCACATGCATAAAATCTAAACAATAGAAATTAGAGGCCGAAAATATTTCCAAAACACAATTTAAAAGTAAATAAATAAAATTATTATCAATATAAAATCAAAATTATAAAATTTTCTTAAAAAATAAACTAAATTTTCCATTTTCATAAGAAACAACAAATTCATTTAATTTAATTTATCCCTTTCGAAAATGGGGGAACTTTTTCTATCTTCCATTTATGTTCCTAAATATATAATTATTAAACATGCCAAGTCATTATTTACCTCACTTTTGAATCTCTTCTCTCAGCACTTATGATACAATTCATGTAGATTTATGCTCATATCAGGAGAACATTCTCCTTCTCCGTATTCTTATAAAAGAAATAATTTCTCCAATCTGAAAAGGGAAAAGGAACATAAAATCAAAATAGAGGTTCAAATGTCTATGATTCATATGGTTGGTTGGAGGTAATGTGAAAATTAAGGCTCAATGAGGAGGTTTCGCTCTAAATTACAATTCCTGATATAAAAATTGAAATCGTCATGAAATTGTCCCCTTCAAAATGTGATTACTCCCACTTACCACGTCAAAAGTAACGTCATGAATAATTAAATCACAATTATTGATGTGAAACTTCTTGAATCCCTATATATATATATATATATATATTTCCTTTTCAAACTATTATTTTCATTATTTTTACTTTTTTGAGATTTATTCTTAGAATAAATATCACACCCACCAACTAACCACACATGATAAAAATGTCTGGTCCAGTGATAGGGATTTTTGATCATTTAAAACAACATCCCATTCCATTTTTTACAATGTTTTTTCGAGAAGGCAAGATAATAATGTACAATGAACGCATCATAATGCTTCCTTAATAACTAAAAATAACACTCAACACATTTTCCTTAAATTTTATTCCATCCCTTCAGTCATTACTTCCCTCAACCCCACACTTCGACTTTAAAATATCATAAAAATACTAAGAGAGTGTGATAGTGGATAAAAATTTGTTCAAACATGGATCATCCTTAATAAGTTATTTCATTGTATCTATATGATAACTAGGGATTAATTTAAAGGTTTTCATCAAGGATAAATTATTTTAAAATATTCCTCAATCATTTAAAATGTGTTTTTGAACATTCATAAATTTTTTAGAAGTTTAAATGAATGTTTTAGTGGTTGGCATTGTCCCAGGATCACTCAAGAAGTATACTCAAGATAAAATGGGATGTACATGGTCTAGAAATCCTCTTGAAAATAGAAGATATTATTTTGGAAAATCTTGTAAGGAATGAATAATAATAAAAAAACAATTCCCATGAATTTCGTAGATTCAAATAATAAATAACTATTTGTGAAATTTCATTTCCATGATTCAATTAATTCCCTCAAATAATGAGTCCTCATTTTAATATCCCCAATTTTATTTAATTTTTCAATTATACATTTGACTCATTAAATTTCATGACCATTTTATTCTAAAACATGGCATTACAAGATTCCTAAGCAACTATAGTATACTAGAAAAGTTATCTAAATAAATAATTTAAACATGGGCATGAAAATTATAATTTAAATCTCAAAACATGTTTTCAGACAAAAATAAAAGGAGCTTAAATATAAAAAATGTAATAATGAAATCTTCATCCCATGAATCATAATCATTTTTCCCTACTATTTTATGGCTTCCTTGTGCCATAATGAACCAACAAAAGAGAACTAGTCAATTGAGAACAAGAAAAAAATTCATTAAAGATCAAAAATGGTAATGGGAGTGGTGAAGCATGCTAAACTAATTCATGAGACTAAAATTCCAAATAATAGAAAAAAATTAAAGTGAAACTTTTTGGTATAATCCCTTACATGGGTACTAGATATTTACTACCTCAAAAGGGATGTTGTAGATGTTATCCAAATTCTAAAGGTGGTTGGAGCTATATTTACTTGAATCACCCCATATGGATTTTCCCATATTCCACTTATTCTTTCTTGGTGCGGAATAATCGATGGATAGAGTGTACTACATCCACCCCCTTGACCATTAGGTATGGATTTCATAGTAGAGGTATGATGAACTATGAATCATCGTCCTTCTTTGTTGCTACATCTGCAACATCCCTTTTCTTGTTTGATGTCTTCTCAACATGGGCATCATGAATTTAATGGTCCAAGGAATTGTAAGAAGGAATTTTTAAATGAATAAAATTTAAACATGAATGACCAGTAATATTCTCCCATTCATAATGATAATCTTTTTGTCTAGTTTTCCTCAGGCTCAACTTCTTGGATCTCCCTAGGGGATTCCTCACATGTATGTTCATTAAAATCTTCGAACTCTATGTGTTCCTGAACAAGTGCAGGTATTGTTTTTTCGCCTTCTATAATGGAAAATAAAGGATTTTCTAAATGTGTAAATATAAAGTAGTTGGAATTAATACTCATTTAATATTGAATAAATTTAAATGAAATAGAGTTTTTGATGAGATCAAACCCCTTAGTTGGTTTAACATCAATATCATATTCAACAGTGAGTGACTCTTGGAGTTTGATGGTGGAAAGTGGAAGTTGGTAATCAAGTTCCACCATATTTTCTTAAAATTCCATCACTTGTATGGATTTTTCCTCTTCTATGGACAATGATAGGTAGAGTGGTGCTAAATATTCTACTTTATAGGGATTGTGAACATTAATTAATACCTCACACTTGTTCCATATGTCATCCATATCTTTTTGATATCCCACACAAAACAAAACATGAAACTCTCCTTTATCATCAATCCAATCCATATTATCATTGTCATCTTTTATAAGCCCTTTCAGATGAATGGGTTGTACATACTCTTAATGAATGGTCTCAATTTCATAGATTTCTATAGAAAGCTTAGGGAAGACTAAGGAAATTTTCTACTTGGCCTCCTCAGGTTCATTCCCATGTTGTGGTTTCTCCATCAATGTTTGAACATATTCAAATTCTAATTCTACTTTACACATAAGTAGTTCTATGATTTCTCGATGATCTTTCACTTGGAATTTATCACAACCAGTCTCTTAATCATATTCCTCCAACACCTATGAGTAGTCAACCCATGCATAATAATCGGAATTTGAATACATAATGAGAGAATAATTTTTTTTATTTTTTTATTTAAAAGAAATAAAAATCTATATAATAAGAATGAAAAAAAAATGAATAATAGAACACTGATTAGATCCCCGAAAATAGTCTTAGTTTTAATATACACCTCTCATCGTCCATGGGAAAATAAAATTTATTTTCCTAATATAGTGTAGACGATTTCAATGATTTTCTCAGACGAGAATATTCTCAATTTAACTACATTCTAATCATAAATCACCGAAACACTACTTTTTTATTTTTTTACAATAAATGATGAATTTGGAATTTTATTAATTTCTAAAATGACGTAAAGTCATAAAAATGACAATTTTAACTAAACTAACATGTAATAGTAATACAAAATTTATTTGAAATAATGAACATGGTCCTGGGTTTGAATTTACATTCTATCTTTCTACACTATTATTTTTCTAATTAAAATTTAAAAAGTATGATTTTGAAATATCTTGCATGAATTACTATCATTTTCTTTAGTTCATTAAAATATAGAATTCCTTTATAAATAGAAATTCTACCTCATCATGTAATCTAGGTTGATGAAACAACTTATTCAAGAGTGAAACATCTTCCAGGACCTTGCTCCATCATATTCCATTTCATAAAATATATGGATCAAATCCATCATTTGAAGAGCTCAAATATAACAGAAGGGAGGGAAATGATTTAATAAAATAATAGAATTATATTTGAGTTCCACCTATTGGTAGCAAATAACCACACTAATTAATGCTAATCACATCTATCACGAACATAAATTAAACGTTAAGTATGAATTCAAGAACACCAAATCCCCCTAGGGACAATCCTCAGGTCATAGCCTCATTTTAAATTGTAAGAGGTCATAATGGTGGATAAAATGAAGAGAGAGATTATAAATAATATAAATATAATATAAGAGTGAGAGAATAATAAGAATAATAAAATAAATTTATATAAAAATAGGAATTATAAAATAATTAAAAAAGAAGATGAAAATGACCAAGACTGGATGGTGAAAACACATGAAAAGAAATGAATGAATTGATTTTTTAAAAATAATTTAATGAATTAAATTTATATAAACATAAAATTAAAACAAAATAATATAATAAAATAAATAAAAGAAAATAAAAGAAAAGAAAGAGAATTCTAGATTGGGCTTTCCTTTGGGATCCTCCCTTCATGTCTTTTATCTATTATCAGTTGTTATCTCCTCAAATAAATACAGATGAAGTGTACGTATATCTCAGGTGTAGAAGAATAGTTTTTATTTTTTTCTTATAAACCCCCATGTCCCATAGTGAATTTTTTGAAAACAAATGAACTTATTAGAAAATTATATTTTTATCCATGTGAGCATTGAATTCATCATTTCATTTAATCATGCAACAATTTTCTGTCTAGTTCCATGCGTGGGGGATGGCTTGGTCACATGGAATTACTTTGTTAGTGTATAAGTTATGGTAGTGGCAGTGTTTACCTATCCTTCATATAGCCTTCACATTGGCTGGATGAAGCTTTGAATAATGATTAATGGGGGCCTTGTAGGGTCTAAGAGGTGAGTCAAGGTGACCTCAAGATTTTATAGTCTTTATGGAGAGAGTTCAAGCTTCGAGTGATGGTAGAAATGGAGTTTTTCAATGGGCATTGGAGGTGTCCAATGATCTCGATGGAGATGAGTGGTAGAGGAGGGAAGAGCTAGTTATCCAAGGTTGGTAACATGATTAAAACATGACATAATTCCACTTTTGTTAATAGATGAATAATAACCGATGGATCTCATCCCAGAACAAAATAGAAGAGTTGAGGAACACTACTATATTATAGAAGGCATGCAATTATCAACTCAGAATCCTACACCAGGGTCGGTTCCTAGATACACACACACTCACACACACACACACTGACTTGGGACATGTTCACTATATGGAATTAGTGGGACTTAGAACAACCATAATACCCACAGACATCACTACCCATGCAGGCCACCACTTGGGATTGATGCCTCCATGCTTGGTCGCCATGTGATGCCTCTCCTATATCCATTCTTAGACAATGGGCTTATAGTGGTTGGCTATCTGTCTAGTGGCATATGTGGTTGAGGTATATCCATGGATATACAATTTTTTAATTTAAACACCTAAAACATATGAAAAAACATATAAGAAATTAAAATATCACAAAAAAAAATTAAATAATAAAATAAATACAATCTTTAATTTCATCACAATATTATTCACTTTCTTTCATTTTAATTCCACTTTTATAATCTCTGACATTTTAGTAAAACATTGTTATATATAGGGATTTCAATTAAAAACCATTAAAAATTATTTGAACCCATTTAAAATTTTTCTTAAAATATGAATTTTCTAGGAACATTATATCAATTATAATGGTACCTATGTGAGAGGCAGACCATGGCATTTTATTCATAATACAATGATTATAATAACTATGAAAAGTAAAATTTAGATGGATTTAATCATGATGACTTGAGTAACGGTTTTTTAATATAACATGACTTAGAAATTAAACCATTTAAAATCAATCATTCTTTATTAGAAATGACTTTTACTATCCATATTATTTTTATATTGAATAGTCAAAAGTTGTATCAGGTCCATAGACACCCAAAATGCCATACCCATAAATTATTGGTATAGAGATTCCTCTATTTAATTCATATGAACATGTAAATCATTTAATGTTATAAAAGTACACTTCCTCTATTGATTACTATTGTTACCAAATATTATATACTATGCACCAGGGTGAGAATAAAACCAGTAATATGTTTTCATTAATTTCCATTGAAGTATGTGTCTTTAGAAAAATTAATCTTACTTAAACATGTGATTTTTTATATTCCTATATGAAAACATGGGAAACTATATTAAAAATCACATTGAATCATTCCCTTCTACTACAATCTCAAAAGATATGTCCTTCGAAAATAGAGATGTAATTGGTATGATTAATACATTTCTACCATGTGGATGTTAATATCATCAGTAGTTATAAGCTAATAAACTGAGATACACTTTGTTTTTAAATTTATATACATTTTAATCTAATGTAAAATTAACAAATTTCTCATATTAGAACATTTTAGTCTATTCCATTAATATAATCCCATTATACTAGTAATTAATTGATATATAATAGTATATTTTGTTGGAATATGGTTTGTTATTATTAATATATTTTGTAAAACATGAATAAAAAGAAATAATGGGATACATGAAATAGTTATTGGTGTCTTCATTGATCTACCTTTTACTACCACAATATCAATGATGTGAATATAGTAATAAGAGTTCAGAAAAACCTTCAATATACACTAAATGATCAATGAATACATGGTTGAGATAATCATTTACATACTATCCTAAAAGATAATGTATCATCCATTATGTTCATTCATCACTTCCATGAATCAGTGGTAAAATTTCTTAAATATATATAATAAATTACAAAACATTACCTCTAGAATCATATTGGAATAGTTCACACTGTATAGCTGAACTATCTCCATAATCTTTTGTCGTACAATTACTTTTAAAGTGTTCTATTTCTAAAAAATGATAAGTATGTTGTTCAGTACACCTTGTGTTTTATCATAAAGGGACGAAACACTTTTAAAGGTATAAACTTTTGAACTATTATCTATTAAACAAGATAAAAAATTATATCTCAAAAACTAGGTTTTGGTCTTGTAATTTATGTTAATCTTTTATTTTCACCACTGAATATCTACAATTCAAGAATTATTAAACAATAACATATGTATGAAAATGATAATAATATTTATTCCTTAAATTAAATAATGTCTCATTGTTCCTAATAAAACACTAATATTAATTTATAGGTTATATTAATGAAATATAATGTCTTATCTTGAATCAATACACATGAAAAAAAAGTAGTGAAATTATCACTACTGTTATAGAAATCACCATTTTGAGCCACTAAGAGAATTTAAATTTATTTCATGAGGATTTTTTATTATCAAAGTTTATATAGGAATCACCCTTCGTCGAAACCTAATAGAATACACCTTACTTCTTGAAACTTTTCCTTCTTGGTTTTAGTATTTAAATACAAGTATTTAATACTAAAGATGTAAAATATTACATTCTACAATGAATTTATTATTTTGTAGAGATATCCCATTATGTGTCTTCTTTTAACTAATACTTTTTTGAAAATGAAATTAATGTCCACTTTAGAAGAAAATAGCCTCATATTTTTCACAATGCCTGTAAATATTTTTGGTAATTGAAGACATTATAAAGGAATAGTTTACTATAAAAATATTCTTTATTTTTAAACAATTTTCTTCAATGATTTTCATTGTAGGGGTTGTGGAACCATGGTCCCCACAACCCTTATCTCCATGGGGATCCCTAGTGAAAATATTCTAGAGTATTTTATCTAAATTAATCATCTCAATGAACTATATAAATAAGAATAACCTAGAGGGTAAGGATGATAGTATGAGATTAATGGATAAGAACTTGTCAATATAGAAGAGAACATTTTTCAATTTATCAATGTTAATTAGTATATTGATGATTATATCTCTCAACAATGTTTTTTATAGTTTACACAAAAATAGTGTAGTTGATTTCTCATTTATCTAACTCCATTGTTTATTATTTTCAAAATATAGAAGATGACATATCATGGTAAAAAATGTTTGGGTCCATATGTTTCATTATTAATTATATAGACATAATTGATACCAAATTCAATAGAAAGTTGGATCATACCCACTTACCTTATATTATAATTCTTGTCACCTTTTCTTACTCGGTGAGCTGACTGAATAGGTATAAAGGATTCCAACACACAATATAAAATATTTTCCAGTAGTATTTTAGAATATATCAAATTTTACTACACCTTGAATTATGTGTTGAGGACACCGTTATTAGACAAATGATCGTAGTGTAACAAATATTTCCCTAACCATTGTATACATTAATTAAAAGAATAATTTTAATTTTTTATCTTGATTACCAAATGATATGAACGAATTAATTTTAAAATTTATTAGCCTCACACTAATTTATCAAAAACCAATACACATCATCATCAATTTTGGAATATCCTATTTCATGGATATTCTATTAGAAAGGATACATATTTCCCTTTCCATAACACAAGTGTGGATCTAGTCAATTACCCAAAGGTATTTTGAAACGGAGGTCTGGTTGACCACATTAACTCGTATCTCCTTGATCCATTGGATGAAATCTATAATCCTGAAATCGTGGTCTTGGATTTCCCCAAAACATGCCTTAAAATATGTATTAGATATATGAAGGAAATTTTACAAAAAAATTTCTGTTATGTCAATTGAAAAAATTATTTAGAACTTTTAGTTAAAGAAAAGTGTCTAAGGGAAGTTCATGACAACACATTGATATAGTGGAACAACTGAAAATAAATTAATTTAAAGAAATAAATAAAGTTAATATTTTTATTGTGGGTTTTTATATTTATGGGTAAATTTTCCATTTAATGTTATTACATACATGTTAATTTTAAGTGTATTTTACAAAAATGATCAACTATATCAAGATAAAATTTACACATAGTCTATTTGATCAATCATATATTGAATGCTTGTTAATTAATTAATTTAATGTGTGTTCCATACATTTAATTAAATAACTAACCATGAAACTAATATAAATAAATAATTAAAGTGGTATGATCATGTTATTTGTATAATAATTGGGTAATAACCTAGATGATAAATTAACTATGATCCTAGGGTAATAACTCATTAAACCTAAACTAGTTGGAATTTAATCATTCTACCTTCCCACCTATGCACCTTCTGGACTGGTTTTTCATCAGATCCATCTTGATCAGCCTCCACTATCCTAGGGGCTCCATCCATTTTAGTTTTTTACTAAAACATAGGTGAGGGGAATGAAAATATTGGTTTAATGGGGCTTAAAAAAAATTAAACATTGGCATGCATACCCATGCATAACGATAGGCGGGGAATGATACACAAACCATTTTTTATTTAAATAAATTATTTAACAAATAATGAAAGAATTTAAAGAAACCAATATCATATACAGGAAGGATTAATTTCACGATACTCCTTATAAATGCAATGAATATTGTAAATTACAGTAGATATAAATAACTTATTTTTTTATTATTTTGAAAAAAATTCATGAATTAATCCAGTTTTTTAATTTATTTTATATTAATGTATATATGAAGAATCTTTCATATACCCATCATCAAATGCATCCTAAAAAATAACCATCTTTACTAATATTTACATATAATTACTTTTAATTATTTAAGGATTTATTAATACTGAAAACCTTGTTACATAGTCAACACACCAACTAATAACAATGTAATATGGAATTAATGATAAAATTTATTACTCTTGATGTGAATAAATTTTTTTATTACGTTGAGAAAAAATGATGTATAATAATCATCTACACATCGTGTTTTTCATTTACCATATATCTAGGATAAACACCAAGAGACATGATGTGTATTTTATCTGAGATATATATAATACACCAAAGAGAAACACGATGAGTGTTCTTCTTATCATGTTTTCAAAAAACTAAGCTACTGACATGTAATGATTCATGGATACATAGATTATTGAGTCACATAGTGTGTATTCTGGATACACGCCATATATCTCACATAATGGGTATTCCATCTACACATTTTTTTCTTATTAATATAATATCATGCGAGTCTCACATGTAGTTTAACATTTATTTGTTAATATATTTATCAAAAACTTCACTGCTAATTCATGTGGATGATTATACCCCATCTATACTCCATGTTGTTCTACAGATCATGTGGAAGGCTATCCTCATCAGCATGTTGTTTGGATTAAATTTTCCATTTTCCATTTACTTTTTGGAACATCATGTATACCACAACATTCCTTGATGAAGTGAACATTAGTATAGAATGTGTACTTTTGGCCACACATTGTCTATCAATGTCTATCGGCCAGAACCCTCAGCACCTCTAGATGGTATCTCTAATCATTCTAAATTAGTTATTAGTTTTTTAATACCATAAGAAATTTTAACAAGGAATGTTAATATTTAAAAATATGTTAATTTCACTTTTAATTAAAGAATTAATAAACTATAATTGAAAAAACTATCATTTTCATATAATCGATCAATGAATAATAAGGAATTTTAAATTATTATATGACTTCTTTGATACTACTTAAAGGATTATGGCACAACGAAATTTCCTATTTGTTAGTTCCCAAATTAGATATTATTATAATATATAAATAATATGAAATGTACATAAACATAAACCACATGACGAATGGAATTAAATCAAAGAGTAAATGATAAAAACATCAGGACTAATTAGAGAGGATAACAAAACATATAGTTTATAATTAATTTATTTGAATAATGAAATAACTTATATTCAATTTAATTCTAGGTTTACAATGGTTGCATGAAGTCCTATTGTTATACTTCATTGAACCAAGGGAATCAAGGGTTGATTCTCCCTAGTGGATGTCCACTTGTATTTTGTGAACCCCTGATCATCACCGTTGAATCCTCCAGGTTCTTTCATAGATGATTCGAATTCTTCCATTTTATTATTGTTTATCCTAATATAATCCTTAAATGTTATAATGAATCATTCTATTAGATGGGGGGATTCTATGGGTTCATGATAGTGATGTAGAGGCAAGGATATATATGGATTATTGGAATCCTTTATAAATCTCATTGTACACAGTGACTATAAAATGGATTTTTTAGAAAATGTAATAACTATGATTAAAAAGAGATTGGGTTAGAAAATAAAAATTGTATTGGGGACCTCATTATTTTCTTAATACCTGTTGAACAACATGTCTAAATAATAATAGAGTTACTATTTTTACTTGACATGTTCTAAAATCAAAGAAATAATAAATATTATTTCCTTGAATAAGTAACATAATATTTAATCAAAATAATATTTAATCAGACATTTCCCACTGAACCATGAAAATAAGTCTTTCAATCATCCCTGATATTTATCTGACCTTGAATAATGACTATTTATTTAAATAAATAAATATTAATTCATTTTTCACTAAAACATAAATAAATATTTTATTCACTGAATTAATGGATAAATTTTTATTAAATATTGCTGTATATAAATAAGTAAATATTTTTTACCTAGCTAATAGATCATAATGAATTGATATTAAAAATTCCAGAAGATAAATATTTATTTACCTAATTAATAAATATTTATTATGTATTTAAGTCACAAATATTATCTCAAATAACTGATGATAGAATATTTTTTATCAATCTAACATGAATAATTATTTAACCATGTACTTGAATACTTTTTTTTCCAACATCTTAATTTCATATAAAATTTAACTATGGTTCTAAATGCACATTATGTGTTTTCCTCTAGGACCCTTTATCTTATGAATTAGTTTGTTACAACTAAATGTTAATGCTAATATATAGATATACATTGAGGAACCCATAAAAATGTGGATAAATGATAGATCAATAATAACTACATATGAACATTATTTTCTAAAAATAATCACTTTATCATGACATCTCTAATTGATAAAGTTTCATGCACCTGTCAATTAACTCTATGCACAATGTCTCTTTCTCTTAATTTCTATAAAATGAACATGGAAACACAAATCTATGGAAAATGAGTTAATTAGGTAATTCAATTCCCATAAATAGACTTGTGATATAATATTCTATTAATTCATAGAATAGATAAATCCATCATCATGATTTTTATTAATAAAATACATTTCATGACACACCTAACATACCCAATTTCACCATGGACATATATCATCATGGTTTATTAAAATAAATCAAAGTTCATGTATCCTGATATGGATTAATAATAATATTGATGTATAAGGATCATTACACACTTATATGGATAGGAACATCCAATTTCACATAGAAATGGAGATTTTATATTAGTTAGTCGTGTTCTCATAAGCATTATATCGTTGATAGTACCAAGGATGAACATACTGAGAAGAATTATCAATTTATTATGTTCCCCCCATCATTAATAAACTATGTCAAATTTATCTTGTCATATGATATCATCAAGATATAGAAAAAGTATTATAAATACTATCATGGTACTTCTAGGTTCTCATCGTAGTAATGAACTGCTATAAACATTTGGTGTGATGAGTACTCTTAAGACATTATCACATTAAATTTCATGTAAATAAAAATAATGATTTGATAAGAAATAAACTAATTTTCAACACCATGAATATATATCTAATCTAATGTCTATAATAGTTTTTTTAAGGAACTAGTTGCAAAAATTTACTCACTAATTAGAAGCGGTAATCCCACTCAATTAAATATTAATCTAAGGAGAAATAGTTAATTGAAAATATCCACATGAACAAACTATGGTGGAATACAAGATATTTAAATTCTCCACAAAAAAATACTCTTGATTAAGGAAAAATAAACTCTCCCCTTCAACTCACTAAAAAATAATTTTCATGACAAAATAGCTAATCTTTTATAGTTTAAGTAAAGTACCACCACCTTTTTCAATAAACCCAAAGATAAGTTCTCTAAAATTTAACAAAAAAAGGTTAGAAATCCTAGAATCTAATTCCTGAGAGTTATCATACCAATCTATATAATCAAATTTCCATGGGGGAGTGGGTGTCTATTCTCTAATTCGTCTGCATAGATAGAGATTTCTAGACTCCAAGAGCTAACTGATGTCTATCAAAATTTTTCTTGGGCAGTTCTTTGGTCATAATATATACAACATGATATTGTATTCAAATATACTCAAACATCCCTAAATATTTTTTTACTATCTAATTTATGAAATAATAATTAATTTTAACATTCTTTATCCTCAAATGATGAATGGTATATTTTTTGAATATTTAAGGAACTTGATTTTTCAAACCTTCTGGGAATAATTGATTATATATCCAATCCAACATCTTCAGATTTTTTCGTTGTCCAAATTAATTGAAATAGACTTGACATTAAATATCCACCATGATTAGTGAAATTTAATTTTAATTCCTTTACTGAACAAATACATGAATTTTTGATTTGGAACACACCACCTGGTGTTGATTTTTAGTCATCCAACAAACCTTCTAAATCTCAATCTATATAACTAAACTACCCTTCTTATTATGAAACTATCTATATTAAACTATATTATAAATGTAGGGAAGGATTATTTTTGTAGCGATAACATAGAAATTATTTTGAATATATCATTAGTAGGGGGCTTAGAAAACATACATAATAATGCCATGTTGTTTGGTATTCATGTAAATAAAAATCTCAATCATCTTACTATACATAGTCACATGAACTTCATTTCCAACACCATATTTTCAAAATTTCATGTCTGTAGTCACTAGAGTTGTCATTGACCAAGAATCATCCTTTTTTAACTTTTTTGATCCTTGTCGGAATATTTTTATTGAGAAATTAACACATAATACATTACTTGGATCACCTAGAAGCCAAGTGAAATGAAACTTCCTAAATTAAAGGCATTTTAAATTCAAACCTCATATAATATGAAAACATATTTCATTGAGAATAATTTGATCCTCCAAAATGATATAATTCATATGGATAGGCACCAATATCTATTTATTATTTTACTTCTTCATGTAAATTTTTTGATTAACTTCAGCTATTTGGGATTCGAGCTTATTTAGTTATTGATCTAACTGATAATACCAATCCCTCAGTGCTTTCACAAATTCATACAATGCATTCTGACACACCCCGACATATGATTTTATTTTATTTTATTATTAATTTGGCCTTAAATAATTTTTCTGGGGTCCTAGGTGAGTCCCATACAGTTTTACTAGGATTATGTTAGAAAGTGTGTGTTTTTTTTCAACGTCGTTGGACTCATTGGTGGAGCGTGACGTCGAGTGGCTTCTCCCTGACCACAGTGTGAACTTTTCATCTTCGAAGAATTAAAGAAGATAAATAAATGATAATTTATTATGTCATTTAAAATTTTATTATTATTAAGAATTTTATTATTTTTATTCGCGGTGAAAACTTGACTTGTTCATTTTATTATTTGGTTATTATTACCATTATTATTATTCCTTTTATTATTTTTATTTTTTCATTATTCATTATTTTTACTATTATTATTATTATTATTCATTTCATTACTATTATTAATATTATTATGATATTAAAATTATATTTACTTTTTATTTTATTTTATTTTAGATTAGTTTTTATTTATTTATTTATTAACTTTTTTTATTTTCCATTTGGGTTCATAGGTGCTGCTTCACCCCCCCATTTTCTGTGGTGCACCTGGATCTCCCCCAGTTTTGATGTAGCAGCGCCCCTTCTCCTTGTGACCCTGCATCACAGAACCGCTCCCCTATCCTGGCGCGTTCCACCTGGAAGAACTCCTTCTTTGGCATAAGGAAGGACCTCCTCTTGTTCAGCATCCCAACCTCCCTCTGGCGCTCCTGCCCGCACCAGCCGCCTGCACCAGCTCCTCCTACTCGACCTCATGTGTGGATCACCCGTTCCTAATGGCCTCCTATCTGTAGCATCCCCCATCACCTATGCCTCTGGCCAACCGATACCAAAGCTTACTTTGCCTCCTACTTTGCACACTACACCTAGTGACCAGCCTTCCCCATCACCATCCCTTTTAGTGAGAGGAAACCCTGAAAGTTTCTCATTCCAGTAGCCCAATCCCTCATGTCCACTAGCGCTGACCCCCACCCCTCGGTCGACTTCTTCTTCAATGGCGCTCCCTCCCCATGCAACTCCTACCTTGTGCGCTCCACCACCAGGGCTCTCCATCGCAGGACCCCCTATCCCAATCGGCATAAAACCTTCCCTATTTCTTTTCTGACCCTCTCCTAGACAACGCACACAGCACAAGCCTTTCCACAGGTTGATATCCCTGCCCCAACAACCTCCAGCGTTCTTCCCATCCATTTTTTATGTCTTCTTCTCAGTGCGTACAACCCCTATCAATGCTCTCCTAGCGAGTGACCTCCATTTGGACATGCGTAGAATCTTTGGTATAGCCCTCTAATATTTATTTTTGCTTTTTATTAATTAATGTTGAGAGGTATTCACATTGAGGGTTCGTTTTGGGTGGTTTAAGATTTTTGAAATTCATAGGAGGTAGTGTTAGGTTTGCATCATCGTTGTGATTCAATTTCCAGGTGATTTTTTCCTCTCACCACTTGGTTTCACATAATTTAATCAGGATTTATGTATGTGTTTTGAGTCCTTGATATTTATTATGCAGGGATTCAGACTTTACCATGCATTTTCGAATGCATGTCATATCATCGTGTCTTGTATCCGAGGTAGGATCCCCATGATCTAGTCCATCTTAATTTAATAATCAGCAAGTTTATGATTTTTTAACCTTTTATGATTAATATGTTCTAATTTTAAGCTCTAGTTCAAATTTATTTTTTTTACAAGCGTTGGTTTAAGCTTTGTTGATTTTTGACTATGTTTTGTAAAATAATGCACACTAAATGAACGGTCATATTACACATGACCTTATAAATTGAGTTTCATCTCTTTATTCTTGTTCACCTATTTTCTAGGTGTTATTTTCCACTGGGCTACATTTGGCTAATTCACTTTGTTTGAAAAAATGGGTAGTTTTAGCCTTGTTTTATAAAAATGGTAGTGTCTGGTTATAGTTGTGCACATTGTTTTATTTAATTAAATGTTTTGTCTTGTCCTCACCTGATTTGTGAGTTTTAGAACATCGTTTATCATTTTAAATAAGACCTTGACATGCGAGTTGGTGTTTTATAACTTTGTGAGTGTCAAATGAAATCGTTTTCTATGCATTGAATGTCTAGTCTTCGTAATGTTTCCTGGTTGGCCTTTATGTGTTAAAAGCGACATAAAATGTTTTGTTTGTTTTATTAAAAGAGACAGAAGTGTGGAACATTTTGTTTTTAGTTATTTTTATAGATTTAGAATGTGTTTTGGCTTTGATAAAAAAATGTGTTTCTTGTGAAATAATGGATTTTCGGGTAATTGGAAAAGTTTTAAATGTTGTAAGCTAAGTGAAGTGTGAAGTTAGCTTTCTTTAAAATTTGGATTATTTTCTAACAAGGAATTGTAGATCAGTTTGGGTTTTTTCATAAAATTTGGTTTTGTTTGAATGTGCGTCAGAAATATTTTGAAGGGGTTTTATAAATGCTTTTATATGGTAAATGGGGTGTTTTGTAGCTCTTTAGAAATTGGCATTCATCTTTGAAAAATAATGTTTTATGGAATGTGTAAAGGCATGTTTGGACACTTTTTGACAATAAGAGGAAGTGATTATTATGAAAACCCCCATTGGTTGGTCCTCATGCCTTGCCAATATGGAATGGTTGGGATGTCCTTGGTATGTGATCCCCGAGTTCCATTATGTTGGTCCCCCGATTGGGGACTATTGTAATCTATTTATTTAAACGCATGACAACCATCCTTGGGAAGAATCGGGGTGACACCTGATATGATATATTATTATTATAGATATGATTAGCGATTTGATGCTCGGTGGCATCTGTTGGATCACCTCTTTTTATACTTACGACAGAAAACCCCGACATATTGATAGAATTGTCTAAGATGAGTACAACACTGGTAGGTTATGGTACTGACTAGTGGCCCATAGTAGGCGGATATGTTTGGGTTTATTTCTAGGGGATTTTCCCTCGACCAGCCTGAGAAAGGATAGTCGAGCATTTTGAAGCGTTAGATTTCATCGTAAGTGGAATACTATTATAGATGGTGTCACGGGTATTAGTGTCATTTGGATTATTCTCGATCTCCAGGGTTCGCCTATGTCTAGTTACTTTTAGCTGTTTGAACTATTCTTGAGATGCTTGCTTACCTATTTGCATTTTCCTTTCTATATCTACCCTAGTACCCCTGTGTGTTTTTTCATGAAAAGTGAAATTTTGGTTTTTCTAGCTCCTATGATAATGTTTTAAAAAGAAAATGTGTTTTAAACTCTTTGGTTAAGGTTTTTCAAATGACTAAGGGAAAAGGTTTGTAATTTTTTTCAAGTAATAATTTTAGAAATTCATATTTTAATATATTGTAGTTCAAACATAGAATTGATGTTACTTAATTTTAAAGGTAGTGCATTGTGAATAGATATCGGGCTAGCCTACTTAGTTTTAATACTCATACCTATAGTTCTTTTTTGATAATAGTATTTGTGCAGGCTCCAGTATTGGTGCGCTCGCCTTGGGCAATGCTTTATTATTGAGTCGGATATAGACCCGTGGGGTCACATGGAGGTAGTTCGATCGTCATGTTCGGTTAGTGTTACCTTTATCAATTCTTTTTTAGTCATCTTATTTAGTTTATTAATCCTAAACTACTATTTATTATTTCTGATACTTTATTTATTTGTTTGAAATCATTCCCACAGTCTCTATTGGTGCCTTGGCGCTTGTTTGGAGGATCGGAAATGCCTCTCGGGCCATGTCGTGGACCGGATCGGGAGATTGGTTTAGGGTCGACCCGAGTAGGTTCGTGAAAAAATGTTATCATAGGTGGTTAGCTCTTAGCAGACCTCAATTTTCAGGGTTCCCTTTCTTATTTGGGATGTCAAGGTAGATGGAGTAGTATTGTCGAGACTCGAGGGGTAGAAGATGGTGGAGCATCGCAAACTCATGCCCATTCTGATCCTCAGGTTTCCATGGGAAGTTCAGTTTAATTATTTTCTTTGGGTTTTTACAGAATGGTTTTTATTGGTATATGACAAAGGGAGTGGGACTAATAGTCCTCTAAAGCCTCATGGCCTAGAAATCCCTGTGGAGCTTGGTGCATGGTCATAAAAGGCTCTCTGTGTCGGTAACATGTTTGATATATGGTTTCCAACCATATAGTCAAGTCAGTCACCGACAATATTTCCTTGTTTAGTTTTTTTGAGCCACCTCTGACTTCTGAAAGTGGTTTGAATCAGAAAAATTGGTTTTGAAAAAAATGGTTGTCTGAAATGACATGTTTAATTTGTGGATTGTTTTAAAAGAAATGGGGTGAATGATTTGTTTTTGGAAAAAATGATGTTTCTTTGTTTTGGCCATGGTGTTCCTAGGGGTGCTCATATGCATTGTGGTATGTTGGAATATGGACGGATGTATGGTATGGTGGATGAATTCCAGGTGTAGCATAGATACAAGCATGTGAGTGAGACCCTACAAAATAACAATGACGAGGGTTTAACCCATGAAGATTGTTTTAAATCAATGATGTTTTCAAAAGGAAATATTTGATGTTAAGATGAATTGTCTTCTTATGTTTAGAGCCTTTCCTATATACAGTGTTTGTTTTTGAGGATTTTATTTATTGTATTATCCTTGATTGGTTTCTTCATACATTTAGTCCAACGGTTATTCCCTCGAAGCATTGATGGGTGATCGTAGTAAGGTTGTTCAACCTATGTATTTCATGCTTGAGTTTTGGAAGCTAGATCCACCAATATTTTATGGTCAAGAAGAAACTTTTGTAGTAGAGGAGTGGATGCGGAAGATCAAAATGTAATTTAACCTCGTTGAGTTACTCGAGTCGTTGAATGTCATGTTTTCAACCTTTATTCATTAAGGTTCTTCATGGATGAGGTGGAAGTCAGTGTCTCAAAACAAGCTTTATAAAGAAATTAATTGGGTGTTTTTCAAGGCTTTGTTCATTTGTAAATATTTCTCGGAGGAAGAAAGGGTGATAAAGGGGATGGAGATGTGTTGTCTCCAGAAGGATGACAAATATATGTTGGAATATTTCCATCTCTTTGGGGAGATAGTCCCTTATGATACATGGTATGTCACAAATGACTCCATGAAAGCTTGACACTTCAAGGCGGGCCTCCGCCCTGATCTACATTTGAAGGTGTCAGAGTCCAACTGAACTTGTTTTCATGATGTGGTGAGACATGCTTTTCATGCCGAATCTGTGATGGAGGGAGTTCTCGAAGTATTCCTCCCTCATTCAATTACCATGAGCAGTGCTGAAGATGTTGTAAAGGAGATGAGTAAGTAATTAAGAGTGGATGGAGCAGGTCATGGAATCAAAAGGCCTCAGGATCTTTCATCAAACTCTTCTGAGTGAGTGATCTTCATGTGTTATCAGTTTGGAAAGCTAGGTCACAAGAAGCCTTCATGACCAAGTAATCCCAAGCCCTGTCAATTTTGTCACTGTTTGGGTCACTTACAACGATTTTTTCGGGGCGTTGCTAGAAAGCGTCCCAATGTAAGTTCTAAGAAGTGATGTGTTGTTGGGGTTTTGTTTAAAGTTTCATCTTTATGTTTCATTTCAGTGTAAGGGATCTCTTATCATTGTAGTGAACTGATGGTGTTTTGGGTTTTCAAATATATGGGAATGTCATGTGTCATTTGAAGAACTCCAGTTTTCAATGCCAGTGTGGTTTTCATTTCAATATTATGTCCTTTATTTTTTCAAATCAAAAAATGTAAGTCTCTTATTGGTATTATCAGGACCTAACAGTGAGGCAGAAGATGCTTCATCCATCAGAGCTCTAGAGAAAAGTCCATAGAGTGAAGCCTACGCGTAGTCAGGAACCCTGGGAAATTTTAAGAGGCTTGGATATGGTTGTGCCTCTTTCATTGCTGTGATGTAGTTTTAGTGTGTCATTTTTGGTTTCTTGGTTGTTTTAATTATTCTCTCGTCATAAAATAATGACAGACTTATCCCTCACACAATATCAGTAATTGTGATTTTTTGGATGTGAGGTGCCGATTAGTGGCCTTGTGTGGACCACCCAGGCAGATCAGTTGTGGCTTTGGATTGTGTCCATCTCAAATTGGTAAGTCAAGACCAATTACACGTCATAGTTTCATTTATCCAATCCTTAGGCCCTCCCTACCTGGCCATGGGGTTGGGGTTGTTGGTTCGTGCAGAGCTTTTGGTTCAATTCTTATCCATTTTGAATGGGAGTTAATGGTTTAAATGTACTTGCTGTGTTATTTCTAGCTTGTGTAAGGCCCGGTTTGGGCCTTAGTCAATTTACCCATTTGGGTGTGTATAGTTTGGTTTATTTATGTTAGGGAGACCCACTGTGAGTCTCTTTGGGTTTTCTCTTAAGTCGTTATCAAATGCTAGTTGAATTCTTATGGTGGGGAGTCCGTTCAGACCTCCCCTCTACTGGTGATCATTTATGGGCAATGAAGTTGAGTCCTCTTGGTGGCCGATGGAATGTCCTTAAGATAAGAGGTTGGATCATGTTTATCTGGAATCCTTAGGTGTAAATCGATCGGCTGGATAGTGTCGCAGATTTCTAGGGGGGAAAGCGTTATGGTGGATAGAATTGTCACACCCCGACCTATGGGTTTATTTTATTTTATTATGTATTTTTCCTTAAATAAATTTTCTAGGGTCCGAGGTGAGTCCCGGATAAATTTTCTGGGTTTATGTTAAAAAGTTCATGTTTTGGGTTCGATGTCGTTGGACGCACGGGTGGAGCGCGACGTCGTGCGGCTTCGCCCATACAACTGTATGAAATTTTCATCATTGAAGAATTGAAGCAGATAAATAAATGATAATTTATTATTTCATTTAATGTTTTTACGATTATTAAGAATTTTTTATGTGTGAAAACTAGACTTTTTAATTGTATTATTTTGTTTTTATTACTATTCTTACTATTCGTTTTCTTATTTTTATTTTTATCATTATTCATTATTATTACTATTACTATTATTATTATTATTATTCCTTTCATTACCATTATTAATATTATTATGATATTAAAATTACATTTAGTGTTTATTTTATTTTATTTTAGATTAGTTTTTATTTATTTATTTATTTATTTATTTACTTTTTTCCTTTAGGGTTCCTAGGCGCTGCTTCCCCCCCTTTTTTTGCAGTGCGCCCAACTATCCCCGAGTATCGGGGCAATAATGCCCCTCTGCCTTGCGACCCTACACCCTGGCACCGCTCCCCCATATCCCCACACATTCCACCCGGCCGAACTCCTCCTTTGGCACAAGCAAGGCCCTCATCTTATTCAGCATCCCAGCCTCCCCCCAGTTGTCCTACCCACACCGGCCACCCACACCAGCTCCACCTGCTCGACCTCTAGTCCGACTCACCCGCGCCCATCGGCTTTCTGTCCATAGCATCCCCCCTCACCCCCACCTATGGCCAGCCGATGCCAAATCATACTCTACCCCCTACTTTGCGGACTCCACCTAGCGACCCGCCTTCCCCGTCGGCTTCCCTTTCAGTGAGAGAATGCTCCGGATGTGCCTCCTTGCAGAATCCCAAGCCCCCATGCGCACAAGAACCGACCCCCACCCCTCGGCCGACTTCTTCTCCAGCAATTATCCATCCCCGCGCACCTCCTACCCTGTGCGCTCCACCACCAGTGCTCCCCATCGCATGATCCCCTATCCTAGCCAGTGCAAACCCTATCATATTTCTTAACTGACCCTCTCCTAGCCTACGTGCAGAACACCGGCGTTCACCTTGGTTGAAGACCTTTCCTCAATGACGTCTAGCGTGCTTCCCATCTGTTTCTGATGGATTCTTCCTAGCCTGCACAACCCCTATCGGTGCATGCCCAGCCAACGACCTCCTTTAGGACATGCGTAGCCTCTTAGGTATAGACCTCTAATTTTTATTTGCACTTATTCTTCATTTATATTGGGAGTTTTCCACTTTTAGGGTTTGTTTTGGGTGGTATAGGATTTTTGAAACCCTAAAAAGATAGTGTTGGGTTCGTGTTGTCGTCACGCTTTATTTTCAAGGTGAGTGTTTCTTTATGCCTCTTGGTTTCACATACATTAATTGGTGTTTATGTATGTGTTTTGAGTCCTTGATATTTATTGCATAGGGCGTTGGACTTTTCCATGCATTTTCAAATGTGCGTTGTTTCATCGTGTCATGTATTCGAGGCAGGATCCCCATTCACTAGTCCCTTTTAATTTATGAATGAACAATTTTCTGATTTTAGAACCTTTTATGATTAATATGTGCTAATGTCATGCTATAGTTAAAAAATATTTTATTTGCAAGTGTTGTTTTAAGATTTTTGGATTTTTGACATTGTTTTGTAAAATAGCTCACATTAAATGTAGGATCTTATTGTGCTTGACTTATAAATTGAGTTCCATATATTTATTATTTCTCACCAATTATATAGGTGTAAATTTCCATTGTTCTATATTTGGTTAAATCACTTTGTTTGAAAAATGGGTAGTTTCAGCCTTGTCTTATAAAAATGGTATCATCTGGTAATAGTTGTGCACGCTATTTTTCTTTAATTAAATGTTTCATATGGTCCCCACCTGATTTTTGAGTTTTAAAAAATGTTTTAGCCTTTCAAATAAGACCCTAACATGCAAATTGGTGTTTTATAACTTTATGAGTGTCAACTGAAATCGTTTGTTAAGCATTTCATGTCTAGTCTTCGTAATGGTGCCCAATTGGCCTTTATGTGTTAAAAGCAACATAAAATGTTTTGTTTGTTTTTTCAAAGTGCTGGAAGCATGCAAAATTTTGTTTTGAGGTCTTTTAATAGATTTACATAGTGTTTTGGCTTTGATTAAAAAATTTGTTGCTTGTGAAATAATGGATTTTGGGGTAATTGGAAAAGTTTCAAATGTGTTAAGCTAAGTGAAGTGTGAAGTTAGCCTTCTTTAAAATTTGGTTTGTTTTTTTTTTGACAAGCAATTGTAACTCTATTGGGGGTTTTCATGAAATTTATTTTTTTTAAAGAGAATCACAAATATTTTGAAGGGGTTTTACGAATTCTTTTATCTGTTAAACATTGTGTTTTTCACCTATTTAGAAATTGGTTTTCTTATTTTTTAAAGAATGTTTTTATGGAATGTTTAAGGGCCCATTTGGCCACTTTGGGAATATAAGAGGAAGTGATTATTATGAAAGCCCCCATTGGTTGGTCCTTATGCCTTGCCAACAAGGACTGATAGGGATGTCCTTGGTATGGTATCCCCGAGATCCATTATGTTGGTCCCTCAATTGGGGACTATTGTAATATATTTATTTAAAGGCATGAGAGCCATCCATGGGGAGACTCGGGGTGAGTCCTGCTGTGAAATATTATTATTACAGATATGGGTTGTGATTTGATGCTCGACAACATCTATTGGATCACCTATTTTTATACATCCGACATACAAACATAACACATTGAGAGAATTTTCTTGGACAAGTACTACACTGGTAGGATATGTAACTGACCAATGGCCCATAGTAGGAGGATATATTTGGGTTTATTGCTATGGAATTTTCCCTCGGCCTGCTTGAGAAAGGATGGACGAGCATTTTGGAGCGTTAGATTTTATTGTATGTGGCATGCTAATTTAGATGGCGTCGCTCATACTAGTGTCATCTTGATTATTCTCGATCTCTCATGTTCATATATATCTAGTGGCTTTTAGCTGTTTGAACTATTGTTGAGATGCTTTCTTACCTATTTACATTGCCCTTTCTATATCTGCCTTGGTACTCTTGTGTGGTATTTTTCATTAAAAGTGACATTTTGGTTTTTCTAACTCATATGATAATGTTTTCAAAAGAAAATGTGTTTTATAGTCATTGGTTCTAGTTCGTCAAATTACTAAGGGTAATGTTTTGTACTTTGTTTTCAAGTAAAAAATGTAGAAATGAATATTTTAAAATATAGTAGTTCAAACTTATAATTTATGTTTCTTAAATTTAAAGGTAGTACATTGGGAATAGATATCAGGCTAGCCTACTGAGTTTTAAAAATCATGCCAATAGTTCTTTTCTATTTATAGTGTTTGTGAAGGCCCTAACTTGTGTGCACTTGCCTTAGGCGATACATTATCGTTGAGTCAGAGAGTGACCTGTGGGTCGCATAGATGTAGTTCGGTCATCGAGTTCGGTTAATGTTACCATTATTAGTTCTTGTTTAGTCGTTTTCATTGGTTTATTTTTCATGTTCTAATCTTTATTATTTATGATGATTTATTTATTTTGGAAAAATCATTCCCATAGTCTCTTTTGGTGCCTGGGCGATTGTCTCCAGTCCAGGAGGATTGGGAACACCTCTCGGGCCATGTTGCGGACCGGCTCATGTGATCGGTTCGGGGTCGACCCGTGTTGGTTCGTGACACCTTATTTAACCTAAAAAATTTTCTTTTATCTTCACAAACTATAAAAATATCTAGTTTATATATAAAAACTCTTTCATATAGAAATCAATTAAATAATATTGATTAAATATCTATTTGATACACTTTAAAGACGCTTTTTACAAACAACACAAAAAGTCTATTTACTTTCTAGTTGGGTAATAGGTGTAAATGATTCAACCAATCTATGTCTATAATTTGGAAATAATGTTGGGACTCGAGACACCCTCATAGAAGGAATGTGTGAATTAGGGTGTCATAGTTTTAAACCATTTTCTTTATTATTTTAGATTCTTCACTTGAAGACCTTATTACCATTTTAGTATGAACAATTATTTAACCGTCAATTTTTTCATAATTCTCAATAAACTACATAAAAATTAAATAAAGATATATGGGAATGAATATTTTACATAATTAACCCAAATGAGAAACATCAATGAGTATAGAATAATAATGCATTGGTGTTTTAAGATGTAAAACTATTTACTATACAATTACAAGTATTTGGAAGGGATCACTACCATATAGTTTCACTCCCTCTTCTCCACGGCGTGAAATGATTTTTTGAAGGACATGTTCATTTTATAGAATTTGGGGTCTCTCCATAATATTCTTAATATAATCTTGTTTTATCTTTGATTTCAAATATATTTTTATCGTTCTCCAATATGATGTACCACTTATCATTCAATCCATATGAACAAAACTGGGAATATTCCATAACCTACATCCACACATTCTCCTAGATTATGATAATTCCAATAATGGAATTATGTCATGATGTTATTATTTCTTCTAAAAAATACAATTTTATTAACTTCTATTATTCTTCCATGTATAAAAACTAGTAAAATTCCCTTCCTTTAGCACAACATTTTTATGATTATATATAAAACCTATACTATTGTCTTTTTCTTTTAAAAAAGATATTTTCACAGTAGGAGGAGGATAAAATGGAGGAAAGAAAATAAAGTGAGAGGATACCGATAAGATCTTTATTTCATAAAAATCTATTATTTATAATTATAATGAGAAATTATATGCTTTATTGAGGAAATAAAAAAATAATAAGCTACGAGAAATCTATAATTTATGCCATGTAATTAGTTCCCTTAACATTAGTGTCATTAGTATTACACTATTATGGGGTGCCCTTAACAACTCCAATTTTTTGGTTGAAAGTAATATAAATTATTAGGTATAATTATTTGATATCATTTATTCTCATTCAAATATATACACAAGTCTTGTTATTAACCAAAATTCTCCCCTCTACTAAAAACAATGTTTAGATTCATGAAATCAAGTAGTTTTCTCTTTATATTTTTTAGTGATTTCATCAAAACATCAACTAAATTTAATTTAATTCTTATTCTATCATCAAGATCACTAACAATATCATTATTACTATAGATAATAATCTCTTTTTCAAATATTTTTTTGAGACACCTTATGACATAGATGTACTCTATATTGTATACTAAATTTTACCACTCTCCATAACCCATGGGATGTTTAGTGGGATTAAACTTCATAATCTTGCATTATTCACAATTACTATCATTAGGTGATTTAGAGATAGAGGTTGGTTAATAATTCTCAATAATTAGTATATCATTATTTAGTTTCACATATTAATTCATAGAATAAATGTTGAGAACTATATGAGATTGAACTGGTTCTAATTTGGTGCTTTGTAAACCTATTTAGACCAAAGGTGACACATTTTGGGGAATGTAAAACGTTTAGATGGGTGAAAATAATTTTTCTGTTATTATAGAGACATTCACCTCATCATTTTTGTTCCAAACCAATTTAAATCATTATCCTTTAGGGGGAATTGGATTGACCCCATGAGGACTGGGATGTGTACCCCTTTTTGTAATTTGAAGGTGGTGCCACAGTCGAATGGTCCCATTATTTGACTATAGGTGTTACATATTTGTGAAATTGGTCCAATTAAGATAATATTTCCTCCGATGGTCTCCTACTAGATTATTCGTGGATCCAGAAACACTAAACGATCCTTATATCCATGACTCATGGACCTGCTTTCCAAAGGCAGATGCTAATTGGATGACAATTTTCCCAATGAAACTTTAGGACTCCATTGGTCGAGAGGATGGGAGGTTTGGATCCTCACACCCATTGTGGGGGGGGGGGATTATCTCCTAATTTGGGAATCTCTTATATATTTAAGTTGTTTCCATATGATCATGAATCCTCGGTTCATTCTCAAAGAGTGTATCCATGGGATACCCTTGGTTGAAAATTCAATCATGGATATGCATGTGTCAATAATTGTTGATAAAATGTAGGTTTGATCATTATGATGAGGTGATCTGGTGTTTGTCCTCATCCAGGATAGATATAATGTTTTCTGATGTTGGGATCGAGACCATAAGATGGGCATCCTACGTATCCTCATGAGAGTAATTAGAATCCATGTAGTTTGATGCCACTCAACTGGTCACATCACCTTATAGGGTTGTTACAAGGACCCATCCATGCAGTTTAACGTCATGTAGTGAGGGAACATAAGAAAAAGATTCTCATCCAAGATTCGGTGTGGGACTCATGAAGTGGCATCCCAAAGTGCCCAAGAGATATGTGGTCTCATTGGTGGACATGACCCTACTGATCATATCTCCCAATGAACATTCTGTTTGATTTTAGAATCATATATGGACCTCAGGCGGGCATCCCACATATTCTGGTCAAATGGGGAATCAAAGTTCACAGAGTTATAGAAGAATGGGGACCCATATTTTATGGAAGTCGAGCATGAGGGCATGGTTTCCCATGGCTTATGTAGAGGTGATTCTCATCTGAGTGAAGCGAATCAGGACTTATTCCTAAAGGGTAATCCATTTTTTGGGAACATTGTTGGGGATGTCCTTTTTAAAAGAGGGTACCTCTTTGAGCTCAGGCCTTAAGTAGGCTTCCTACGTATACCAATTTTGTTGAGAATCGGAGTTCCTGTAGTTTGTTTGTGGTGGGGCTTACACATGGAAGCTACCCACATGAAAGGGGGATGACCTCTCATTTCATGGATGATATCATATGGAGCTCATTTCAAGATAAAGGCTTCCAATGTATCCTAGTTGTGTTGGGAATCATAGTTATTATAGTTTCTGGGGTGGCGCTATCCTGTGGAAGCTGCCCATTTTTATAGAAACATGATGAGGATCTCGGCTCATGATGATTTTAAGGTTTGGATGGGTATTACACCTAGGAAGATTCCCATGTTTTGTGATTATGTAGCTTTCAAAACCACTTTCAACCACTAATCCCATGTGATCCATGATTAGTGTGAGAAATAAGGGGAGGTGGAAGATATAAAGATTGCATGTCCCACTTTATCAGCTGATAGACTGTACTATAGAAAAATATGAGTGAGAGGGATAGAGGATTTGAGTATTCTAATTTCCTCCCCCATGTCTTTTAATATACTGGATAGTTATATTAATATGCCTAGGTATTCTCTGAGTGGAGGCAGAGTGGAACACTGGCGCAAACTCCGGAATGAAAATCCAGTGGCTTACGTTATTCAGAGTGACCCATTGAGCATCATATTGTGTATACTATATTCTAAATGCATATAGCTTGGATGATGATTTACTAGAGGATAATCATGTTGGGATGTTCTAACATGCCTTGATAATGAGAGGGAAAGAATGTGAAAACCATGATTCTGGAGGATATTAGATCAGGATAAATGATATGAGGAATGGAATCCATTGAGACATAAAGATGTAAAAGAGGCCTCTCCTAGGGATGAATTTGTATTTGGTTGATAGTCCATTTTTTTGGGAAACATACACACAGCCGCCGCGGCATTGTGCACATAGTCAAGAAGAGGTGTGCTTGGGACACTAGCCTTCAATCTCCAATGGATGGTGAAGTTTATGATGATTTTAAGATTCCTGGTATACTATAGTTTGATATAGAAATGACTATGATAGAATAGTTTAATGTCTTGTTGCGGGGATTAATACCATACAATTTAACATCATGTGTTCAGGTTGATAACTCATATTTTAAGGACTTATATCTTGTAACTTATGTTGTAGGAACCATGATTAAATAGAGGATAATCATTCTGGGATGTTCTAACATTTGTAAAAAATGATAGGGAAGGAAGTTTTAAACCATGATTGTATAGATTTCTGGATCTTGAAATGTGATACAGGGCATGGGAGTAATTAGAGTGTATAGTGGTAGGAAATTCATCTCCTAAGTAAATAATTTTGTTTGGTTGATAGGTAATTTTGTGGGAAACAAATGCAGATCCATTGGGTCTTGATGTGCATAATCAAAAAGAGGAGTCTTCAAGACACTAATTTTCCATTTCCGATTTCCATGGAGGTATATAATGATCTAGAATCTCCTGGGACACAAATTTTGATTGATGGAAATGATGTGTCTAGGAATGTAAAGAAAACATTCAGACCATGAGTGTCAATGGAGTTCTAGATCAACCTGGAATATGAGGTAGGTGATAAGGTTTTAGGAGTATCATGAAGATTGGATCGACTCATGGTATTTGAGGGATGGAAACTATGATGGCATAAGGGTGTAATGGAAAATTTCATCGACCCAGACCGAAAATTTTGTGGTGTAACATTCCATTGTTCATGGGGGATCAATGATGGTAGTGAAGGGACCAACCATGAGTGTTGGGAGTGTAGCCCAGCACTAATCCTGAGAGGGATGTGGGGGTGAATCCTCCATAGTAAATACCAGTGGGTGAAAATTCTTTTCTGTATAGGGATGTTCACGTATGATTGGGTCGCGTATGAGCATCCGCATAAATGGTAGCCGCGTAGGATAGTAGAAAGACTAATTTCAACACAGGAGGTTCTGTGAACCATTGGATTGATATGATCGGGATGTGAACTATTTTTCAAAAAGGGGTGTTTATTTACATTCTTCCGCATAGCGAGTCCACGAACTGTGTTTCATGAATATGAGAATTAGTGAACTATTTTTATTATATTTATTTATTTATTTTCTCGTTGTCTGTGGAGGTTCTTCCAAATACAGTTCATAGGGAAAAATTCCATGAACATATTTCTATATATGGTTCATAGGATGGAGTCTGCAAAATTATTTGGGTGTTAGATAGATTCCCATGAATATCTTTAGGCGGGGGATAAATTTCTCTTGAACCCTTCATGTTCTTTCTACATTTTTCTCCAATCGAGATCTATTATCCATTCAGGAGATCTTCCTCCTCCTTATCAACCATCTTTTACTAGTTCCCCTTGTGGTCCTTTTATTGACTGTCAGGTAATCTGTATCTTCAACTCACATGACATCTTTTTAAGAGGCCAACAAAGAAAATCTATCGCACGAATGACTCAATGAACTTGTGCTTACGGAGGATGTGGTTTTCGAGATGTGGATCGCAGAACCTTGTTGGCCTACTTCACCCACAAAATTATTAGTTTGTGAAAAAATATAAAAATTTAATTTCTCCATTAAGTTCCACCAATGAAATATTTCATGGTAGCTAGGGTTTTCCATCCATCACTTCATGGTCCAGCGACTCACGGTTCCATCCACGCACCAATGGTTATTTGTTTATGCATTCTATGAACCATTCCTGGTGATGGTACGTGGTACACTAAAAATCATTTAAAAATTTTATTTATTCAAATTTCATATCCTATTTTGGATCAATGTTTCATCCATTTTCCATGTTAAACTTGTGGGAGTATTTAATTCCCCTTTGCTGAATTTTCTAGACCCTATAATACCCACAATATCAAATGATATGGGTGGAATCGACACCGAATGCGGTGTAGATGGGGTAGTCAAGGTTTTCACTATGTTAATGTAATGACATGTTCCTTACTAGAACATTTCATTGTTAGTTATGGGTGTTGGAGTTGTTTTGGAGGAGGGCTGAGGAGCTTTTATTGTGGTAGGAGGTGTAACAATGCTTCAATAAGAAATTCAAATTATGAAATAGGTATATGGCCTGAATTGGTTGTTCATGTATTGTGTAGATAGAAAGTTTCATGTCATGTTTATAGCCAAGTGGGGATGGGGGATTCGTGAAAAAAATTAATATTTAAAAAGTAATTCATGATGTTTAATTAAATAAAGTCTATGGTAATGTGAATTTCATGAAATATATAATTTGTGGAATCCCAAGGCTATCACATTTTGAATGGAATACATGAAGTCAAAATGGTGTGATAAATGTTATTTTATAACCATTTAGCCTGATTATTTTAATTCATATGAACCTCTATTTCTATAAATATATAGGGAATCTAGGCACATTCAGAGGATCCTCTATCCATTATCCTCATACTTTGATTCTATGAGTTTTGGTGGTGGTTTCTTGCTGATTTGGGGTTAGTGTTTCTCCCTTACCCATGGGTTTCTTTCATTCCTATCCTATGGATTAATTGCAATGATGTTTATTTGGTTTGGGTTGCTATTTGTCTACATTTATTATAATCTTTAATTTGGTTTTGGTTGATACATGATCTCAGGGTGCTGTTGTGGTTTTCGATCACTTCTCCTTCACCCTATAGTGTATAGTGTGGTCAGAAAGATTCATTGAGTTAGGGAATATCTCATTCATCATTTTTTTGTATCATGCGGTATGGGTTTACTATTCTGTATCATTGGGGGATGTTTTGGTTTGTCCTAATCATGATAAATTAATTGGTTAACTGAAATTAAAGCGAAATGGATTTGATTTTGATTATTTTATATATTTTTCATTATTGTGATGTTTTGTTTGAATGTGATGAATTTACCATTGAGAATCATGGATTTTGGTTTCCTTCTATTATATTGTAGTCAAAGTAATATTAAAATATCATTTCCTGTTGTTGTCACATCTCCTGAAATGGTAAATTACATAATCACTTATATTTGGTTAATAAAATGGTTTCCCATATATTTTTGACCTGTATGATAATTCCCCTGAAATAATGTAAACTATGATAAAATAACATTTTTTAAGTTTTTATAATGGTCTCTGATGTGTTATGATGTATAACCACTATTGTGAGGTAGAAATACCTGATTGTTATAGGGTGTGGGGAGATGATGGTTTATTCATCCATGATTTTGGGGAAATGAGAGGATGTTTTGTTTGGTAATGCTTTTTGGGTGGTGTGGTGAAGTTTTTTTATGTGTTTTTAGGGTGGTGAGGTGGTGGTTTGTTTGGTTGTTCTTGTGGTCAAGCAAGGCAATTGTATGATGGGGATGTTGATCCTCTTATGATTGGTTGCTATGTTGTTCTAAATGATTGGGTAGTGATGGAATAATTGTTTAATAATGATAAAAATGGTTGGGGTTTGGTTTGTTTAAATGGATATAAATGATTAATGAACAAATAAATGATGTTTTGTGTGGTTAATTGATATTTTTTGGTAAATAATGAAAGGAATATGATATATAATGTGATTTCTTACTAGTGTGAGACTTGTACAGTGGTTTTTGTGTTGTTATTCATTTATAGGTGATATTGATTGTGGGGATGTAGTGAGTTGGTTGCTATTTTATTGTTAACCCATAGGCTGATCTTTTGTGTGGCTATATACATATACTTGTACAGTCATTGTGATTTTTGTATTCACCCCATCCATGTTGATAACTATGTGCTAACACCCATATTTTTAAATGGGGGAGTTATTTCTAGCATCACAATGATGTGAATGGAAGGATGGATACCCACTACATCTCTCTCTCTCTTCTAGGAATGTATATTTTCCCAATCTATGATGGATGGAGGTTATTTAGTTCCCT
This sequence comes from Viscum album, assembly GCA_963277665.1. Taxonomy (NCBI): domain Eukaryota; kingdom Viridiplantae; phylum Streptophyta; class Magnoliopsida; order Santalales; family Viscaceae; genus Viscum; species Viscum album. Next base: position 507,250,312 of record OY728125.1, read on the forward strand.
AGGTGATGACTTGGGTGTTTCTCGGTGATAAGTGATATGTTCGTGTTGTGGGATGGTGGCCGAGGTGTTTTCATGTGACATGTTATATATCCATTCTTTGGTGTGGCTTATAGTGTGGTAATTCATGGTAGGAGGGGATAACATTGATTTAATTCCTGCACATGATACCCCGTTTTTGTAGTCATGGTGATGATGTGGTGGTCCACGAGTATATGTGTAAGATGAGATGTAACTATGTTGTGGGGTAGTGGACCAGCTATCAACAGGAATGATGCAATATAACCATTATTATGGTGAGGTGGTATATGTTATTCAAAAGGGAAGGGGGCTCCATGATATACAAATATGGGATGTGAGAGTTGAAAACCAGTGAGAAAGTGGTGAAAAGTACCCATTTATGGATATGATTCTTAATATGTTCTTATACTTGGCTTGTGTTATTTGGTTAGTGTCCCTTAGTGAGGTTTCGAAGGATAGTTGGAATGTTTAGGTGTTATTTGTTCTGTTTCTTACTCATGGGTGTATCAGTATGATTCTTTCATAGGTTCATGGGGTGCTTTAGTTTTTTGATCGAGTATACTTACATGGTCCCCCTATGTAAATAAAATTCTTTTCAGGTTACCAAGATGATTACATGGATCTTGGTGGAAGATAATAGCTTGGAACTTTTTGGTCAGTTTGTTTTGTCACTGATTTAGAATTGATTTTGGGTATTTACTTTTGGAAACTTTTATTTGAACAAATTCTAATTATATATGCAATTTGGGATGTTTTTGGTTTCTTTTTATATAATTTCATGTAGTTTCTTATGGATGATTAATCTTTTCTCTTTGTACTATATTATTATTTATGGTAATGAATTCCATTACATGGTATGTTTATACTCTTAGTGCTAGTTTCCAACCTAGAACCTATTGGAGGAGGGACTCAAGGGTCATTATCTCTCTCCCCTAATTGTGGTATCTTTGGATGGAGGGGGTCGTGATAGATTGGTATCTTGGGTGATGGTTTATAGATAGGATGGACTTTGGAGTTTGTAATATTCAGGATTTCATGGTCTGGAATAGATATAGTTCTAGTTAACCTTGGTGTTTGTCACAGTCTAGGGAGATAGTATAGAACATAGGATTTTTAGACCCCCTTGTGATCTAGTGAATATAATTTGTGCTTCTTCAATTACCAGGTGAGGTGGGCCTATTTGATGGGTAGATACATATAAGAGGTACATGCATCACTATTAATTGTGTTTCTATTTGAGTTAGGTTTTTTTGTAAAGTTTAAAATGAATAATGTGAATTAATATAAATCTAAATAAAATTCTATACTAGAGAGCCTAGGAATTTGTTTTGGATTTAAGCTATGTCACTTGAACATCACCTATGTCTGGATCAAGTTTTTTAGATTAACTAGGATTATCTAGTTGATCATCATAGGGTAGATCTAGAAGAGGAGTATGAGACTTGGTATAGTGTGTTGTGGACTTTTCAACACCATGTTTTGGGGAAGCATGAGGGAACTATTTTGGATTTACAGACCAAGAGTTGGTTGGAGGAGATCAACATCACATTCAGTTTTATCCTGGTCTCAGTGGGATATTGGGTCCCTTTGTTAGTTAGTAATACACAATGATCTATGCATTAGTGGTGTACACTGTATCTAGGTGAGCAAATGGAGGCAGATGTTTCATGGGTCGAATCTCATAAATTGTTCTAGGTATAATTCCTTTCATCAAACATTAAAAATTTGAAGATCAATGAGCTTATTTTTCTTAAGTAGGAAAGTATGTAAGTGAAGATGATGGGAATCAAGTTCCAGGACCTTCTACATTTTTACCGAAATCTTTTTCCAGATGAGGAGCCTTGTGTTTGATTTCTTGAGGCCCGTTTTCATTCCATCCATTATGAATTTACTCTTTTCACATTGATAATGTATCTATAGGTTCAGAAGAAGGAAGAGTTGATTCATAGGATACATAGATGAGTATGTTTTCTATAAGGGGGAGTTAGTAGGTTTCTTTAAATAGCAGGGTTTTCAAGGGAAGGTTTCATGCAGTAGGACCATTGATGTTTCAACTAGTGGGGGTCAACCTCAACAACCTCTACTCCAACCTTTTGGGGATAATTTTTTTTTTGTTTTTTTTTCTAGGGAAATAAATCTATTTTGTTTTATATATGGGTTTTATAGACATTACTAGAATACATGCCCTTTGTTATTTCAATATCAATTAGGTGGTGGAAGAGAGGTTCAGCACCAACCTCGGTACTAGTTTCCAGTGAGAGCATTTTAGTAGTAGAGAAAACAAGATTATATTCTACTACATGAATATGGAGTAGGTAGAGGCTGACCATAGGATGTTTCTCATGTTAAAGGACGTTGAAAAAAGAATGTCCAAAATGGTGTTCATCAATAGAGAGGTATAGTAATTGGGTGTGGTCAGTCGCACACAGTGATGGTAACAATGCTTGAGTGAATATAGATTGTTGGGATATTCTTAGTGTTTAATATACCCTTGTTTGTGCATTTTTTGAACTAGGATAATCACACTCATTTTGTGACCATTTTTTAGTTTTTTCTTTTGGAGTTAATGTAAAGAGGTTTCCAACACCTTAGGTATTGACTACAAAATTTAGTGGAAAGACTATTTTGTTTGCATGTGTCATTAGTGTAGACTACGAATTGGACCATATCAGTCCAATTGGGATATTTTCATACAATATATGAAACCATAAAATTTCATCCTAGGTATATATTGGTTTTATTTTTTTGTGTGTTGTTATATATTTCTTCTAGACAAGATCCTTTTTCTTTATACATGGATGGTAGTGTGTGATTTGCATTGGTGAGTGGGGTTATTTGGTGGGAATTCAGAGTGTGGATCTACTTATTTCATTTATGGTTCAGTTGTTAGGGAAATAATCATGAACTGAGAGAGTGGGGGTCCCTAGGGTTTTTGGGGAGTTTCTCGATATTTTCTTGGAGGATTTTTTGACACTACCACCTTGACATGATATTGAGTTCAGGATAGACATGTAGCAAGTTGCTTTTCTGATTTCAATGGAACCTTATTAGATGACCACTTCTGAGATTATAGTCCAACAAATTCATATAGATGATCTGATGTAGAAGGGGTTTATCTGGTGTAGTGTGTCACCGTGGGATTCTCCATTGTTATTTTCTAGGATGGTGGATTGCAGTATAAGGTTGTGTATATATTTCTAGAGCATAAATCAATTTAAATCCAAGAATAGTTCCCATCTACCATGTATATATTATATTTTCCACTAGTTCAGAGGGTAGAGTTAGTTTTCTATGATCGATCTGTGGTCTAGATATCACCAGTTAACGGTGATGGGGGGAAATATACTAAATACATACATCAGATGTAGGTATGGGAACTTTGAGTTTGTATTTATTTTTATCAGTGTAACTAATTAACCATATTATTTTAGGAGACTCATGAAATATTTTCTCCCTGAATTCCTACACCAATTCGTAGTCATGTTCATTGATGATACATTGATCTACTCGATGTTATAGGAGAAGTATTATGATCATCTAAGAGATATCTATTTGGTTATTTGATGCAAGATGTTCTATGAAAATTTATCCAATTTTAATTTTTGGACATGATAGGTGTATTTCCTCGGGCTTGTGGGGTCTCATCAAGGTGTGTTATTAGACTATTATAAAGTTTAGGAAGTTGTTTCTTAGGAATCACCCATCAACAAGGCATATGTCTATAGATTGCTTCATATATTGGGATATTATTGGAGGATTTTGATTTATTTTATCATGTTTTAGCCCCATTTAAAACATTTACTAAGAAGGAAGAAGATTTTTTGTAGACTAATCAGTGACAAGTAGTATTAAATTACCTAAGGGGAAGTTTTCTAGTGCTCCAGTTCTGCATTTTCCGAAGGAGGGTGTGATATTTGTGGTGGTTTACAATGCTTCATGTTTGTTATTGGGATAAAAGCTGATGAAACATAGGGTAGTGATCTCTTATGGGTTTGGTTATTTACTTCCACCTCAGTGTAACTATTCCACCCATGATCTAGAGTTAGCATCATTTTTTTGCATTGATTTTTTTGTGGAATTTCCTCATTGGGGAAACATTGTGATCTTCATGAAACACAATAGTTTGATGTGTCTCTTTTGCCGATGTGACATAAAGATGAAAAATTGTATATGGATATAGTTTCTATAATATTATGGTTATGAGTTCACATAAACAAAAGGAAAATGAGATTCCATTTTTGGTGCACTGAAAAGGAAGTCACAGAAGGATGTTGTTCAAGAGCCTAGGGATGTTTGGAAATGAGTAGAGGTGTAAGAAGCCTTGAAATTAAATGAAAGGGTGGTTGAATAAGGAGATATTTATTCTAGATGTCTGTGATGTATTATTTAATGTTCATGGTGGATTAATCTCATTGGGGAGACTCATAGGTAGTGGCGATACAAGATGTTTTTTGCCACAATAATTTTTCAAAGGCATGGTTGGAGGATGGTCGAAACCAGATGTTGTTTTTGGGGAGTTTTCTTGGTCTTGTAAAAATTAATGATATAATTATCTATGAGTTTTATATATCACATTTTGATATAAACCCTATAGTATTGAAAATGTACAATGGATTGAGGATATATTTTTTGTGTCCGATATGAAATTGGAAGCGGTGGAGTTCATGCTAAGGTGTTTTTTTCCAGATGTAATGGAAGAGAATCATGTTCCTAGTGGTTTTTTATAGTATTTGTATGTATCTAAGTGGAAATGGGATAAAATATTTATGGACTATTTCCTAGGGATACCCTAGGATTATAGTGGTTGTGATGTAGTTTGGGTGATAGTGGACCAACTAACGAAGTTGAATAAATTCATAAAGATCAAGTAGTTGAGCACAATGGATGTTTTGGAGAGGTAGTATGTGAATGATGTGGTTAGGATTTATGAGGTTATAAGGAAAATCATATATAATATGGGTATTTGTTTTACCTTTTCTATCTAGAGGGGAGTGAATCAAGCTTTTGGATCCCAGTTTCACCGTATCACGACTTTCCTCTCTGAGATTGATGGGAACATAGAGAAAAACATCTAGACACTATAGGATATGTTGTGGGAATAAATATTATTCTATAGAGGATTTTGGTAATAAAGATTGAACTTGGATGGTTTTTATTATAATAAAATAAATCAATCATTCATCAGCATGGACCCATTTGAGGATTTGGAATGGGTAACCATGGAATTCTCTATTTTGTTGGATGGAGGTTAGGGAGGTAATAGTTCCTTGTCTTGGTGTGGTGCAGAGTATAATATAGAAGGTTAAACTTCTTTGTGGGAGGGAGAAAGTAGTGCAAGAAAGAATGAAATCTTATGTTGATCATCGAATGAGTCCTTTGGATTTTGAGGTTTGGGACCATACGTTCATGAATGATCTCCTCGACATGGGTATTAGAGGTTTAAAAGGTGGATTAAGATTTCTCTAAGGTCTTTTGGGTCCATTTTGGTGCTTGGTAATGTTGGTGAGGTGGAATACCAGTTTACATTTTCACATTAGCTTGATAAGATCTATAACTTCTATAGATCTCTTATTGTTTTTAGTATCTTCATGATAACTCCCATGTCATTGAGTGGAGAAATTTGGATATTGAGGAAAACCCAACATTCATGGAGCGACCATTACTGATATAGGATAGAAAATATAATTTATTACATGGAAGAAACATCCCTTTTTTCATGTGTTATGGAGACATAGTGGTATGGAGGAGTGTACTTTGTAACATTAGTCATAGATGCATGTAAGGTACCATGATATTTATTGAGTTTTTCCTTTATCTATTTTTCTTCTGATGTGATGATTAAATATTGTTGGGTAATGAGATTTTCTATTTTTTGATGTCTGATAAATTTATGACTAATAAAAATGGATTGGTCTGATTCCTAATCAAGGTATATTATAATATGAAAGATTAAACCCTTGCTGGAAAGGCAGTTCCACCTAGAGTGGATAGTATGTTGACATAGAGGATGAAATTCGTTGATTTTTTTATTCAATGTGGTTAATTTTTTATAGAATTTGTTGGTTTGGGTTTTTTGGAATCTAAGATGGTTATGAGGTAGTTGTGTGGATGTGTGGTTGTGTGAAAAAATGGAATTTTTGGAGGTCTAGTGTCTTGTGGTTGATTTAGTTGGTGTTTTGGCTAATAGTAGCATTGAAGAGTAAACATATCATTAAAATGAATCCTGTAGGGTGGTTATTTACACCCATTTCAGTCTGGGACTAGTTTTAGATCCTCAAGGGAGATAATAATTTTTGAATTTTTGATGTAATGGAATGTGCCTTCCTGACCCATTACATTTCTAGTTTTTGGTATTAGTGGTGTTTTGTAGGAGGCTTAAGGATGTTCTATGATTTCTGGAGGCACAATAGGGATGCGATAGAAAATTCACATTGTGAAAGAGGCACATGATTTGAATCGGCATGTCATGAATTTTGTATCTAGAAATTTTCACAGCTTTTATATGGTTAGTGAAAGATATGTGAAATAGATTCATGTCATGAATGAAACTTGTGAAATTTAATTAAATAATGGTTGGGGCCATATGAATTTTAGTAAAAGGTTTTTTTAGGAAAATCATGGATTAAACATTATGATTGGAATACACAATGTGAATTCGTCGAGATCCTGGTTATTTTATTACCCCTTCATCCAATTCATTTCATTCGGACACACCTCTATTTCTCTATATTTGGAGGAATAATAGTCTCATTTTTAGGATCTTCCATCCCTTGTTCTCTTTATTCGATTCTATGAGTTCCATTGGTTCTTTTTTAGTGACGCATGTTGATTTATTTTCCTTTCCTAATGATTTTCATCTGTTATTCTAATGGGGATTCATTACGATGATGATTCATTAGTATGGTTTCTGAGTTGGTGTTAGCCAACTAGGTAAAATAACATGGGGGGGAATTAGTTTATGAAAGATTAAACCAAGTGAACCTTTTGGATATTGTTTCATTGTAAAAAAACTATTATCTCCCATTACCATATCACGTTTTGATCATAAATGAAATCATACATGAGACACAATGATTTTACTTGGTTCACCATAATTGGGCAACATCCATGGAGAATAAATTTACAATGTTCCAATGTATCAAAAATATTAAGGCTCATGTACACATCAATTTTTTAGCTAGATAACCTCTATTCCCAGGCTCACTAGCCTTACAATGTTTAGTGTCAGCTAACTACTTTCCCAAGGGTCTCCTTCTAACCCTATTTCGATGGCTCACTACTGGTGGAAGGGATCACCCCCTTAATCTTCTTTTTCCCACCGAACTGTAAATGATACACACATAATTTATAGAAATTTATATCCCTTCATTATCCATAATGAATGAATATTAAACTACACGTGAATTCTCTATTCATGTTATTTCAAGACTTCACCTTCAGGTATGTGAAAAACACTTGTATCCAGCACTTCCACTTTCTAGACAACTGGAAAAAATAGTAATTGTGGTAAACACAAAAATTACCACCACATTGGAAATATTCTAAAGATATTCCATGTCTTACATTCACATTATTTAATATTGTAGTGATGGAACTCATTTTGAATGTATTTTTTAATGGTGCAGATACTCTATCTTCATCTACTTCTGAATTCATATATTATAATGAAACTGGTCACATTGTAATATAGTTGCATATCTTCATACAGAAGACTCTAGTGAGATTCCCATGTGCATGATCAAGGCACAAAACTCTCTGTAAGAGATCATGGTGCATACCCTTGCATGATATCCAGAAAAATACCCATGTGAAAGATCCTAGCACGAGACAACATCTGAGCATTGTATGAGATCTTAAAACGAGATAGCAATCGTTTTTTTTTTGCATGAGATCTGTTCACTAGATTGCATTCAGACTCTGTGCATGATCCGGGTGTGAGATCAATTTTTTACTTTGAGTAATATCCTGGTGCAATTCCCCTTCCACACATTACAGAAGATGCTATTATAGATCATGAACCTCTCTCATGTGATGCAAAATCACATATACTCAATCGTGAGACCTCTCTATGTACCTCCTTAATGTGAACTATCCTCAACCATACTTTAAGGATGATTCATCATATCAATATTTTATGTATAAATTCATCTATCATTAAGGTTGTATTATGGGTATTTATATTATTAACCACACTACCTTAACTACACAAATCACAGACAACCGTCCATTCAACAGCTTCATCACTCATCCTCCTTGAGTCCCCATCGTGAGATCATTTTCCAATCATGTGAAGATTAATTTTTTTTATTATAGTGCATTGCATGGTCCATCTCAAGTTCCAAATACAACCATGAGTGATGTGAGATATCACATCACAATTTCCAAAGAAAAATTTACAATTCCTGAGATCCAATCGTGAGATCCTTTGACAATAACAGTCTACCATCATGTGCTTCTCATGATCTTGAACATCCATGAGATATCCTGATTCACATATTTTTCTTTGTCTTTATGTGATTTCACAAGATCATGCATTAAATGTTTTTTGAGATAATCTATAATTCACATTCCATTAGATCAGTTCATCATTATTACTTATTCAAGTTCAAGAGAATTTTTTGTTGTCATGAAACCAGTCATTAATACAAACTCTTCATGCCTTCTTGGAGAACACTCCTTTGTCAACAACTTTAAATCTTGTCAACATAAAAAATCAACCCCAAAGAAACATCATGATGGATGTTTTTAGCAATATCCCTATATGGTTTTGTTGAAAACTATTCACATTTTGATTATACATTAATACCTTTTCCATCATCTACCAAAATAATTCAGTACATGTGATTCTAATAGCAATCAATGTTTTACTCAACAAACACATTAATCAAATATGATCCATTCTTGGCATGAGAAACAATACTATAATGCAATGTTCATAAATGAGGCACTTCATTCCAAAACCAATCAACTAATTTCATTATGAAAGACAAATATAATGATATATATACTTTTATTGAACATCATTGGAATCATAAAACTTAAAACCCTCCCTACATTGTTGCTCCACCTATTAGCTTCTCCCTGGTATTGACTAAGATATTTTCCCCTTTTATATCAATAATTTCTCCACCTATTTTAATAAACCCTAATGTCACTTTATTGTTGTTTGTAATTGGGTAAATAACATAGATATACATATCAGGGAAAAGAAATCAGACCTTAAAGAGAGGGGTTCCCACATCCATACTTTTTCAAGAGTAGGGAGTTGACTGAACTCAAGATCCTATCGATGTTGTTCAAATTCTTCTTTGGGTAAGGACTATTTTAGCATATCTATAACCTATATTTCTATAAGAATTTACTCTAAATTCATAAACCCTTTTTCTACCTTATCATTGATAAAATAATTCTTGATTACAATGTTCATTGTCATCATGTTATGGACTGTATTTTTGAACAGATATAAAGAACATGATTTATCACAGTGGATTTTGATCAAAGACATCACTTAAACTTCTATATAATGTAGCTTTTGATCCATTGACAATAACTTTTTGTAATATTGAGTAGTCATAATATATTAATCTTATACAATTATCAATTAAATGAAATATTTTTTCTTTCTTATCCAATATATACATAATCTTCCAAGATAGAATGCACCACTTGAAGTTTATTTTCTATCATTTGTTGATCTAGACCAATCTGCATCTTTATAGCCCAATAAAACTTTTTGAGATATTTTATTGTACCTAAAAACAAAATCCACCACACCCTTGAGATATCGAACTATTATTTTCAATTAATTCAAGTGGTTTTCCTTTGGATTTTAATAATATTTTTCTTCTTCTCCTGTGGGAAAAACAATATTTGGTCATGTCACTATCAATTTCAATAGAATACAAATGATTGTTATGTAATCTATGGCATTAACTACTTTTCCTTCATCATCTCAAGATAGTTCCACACATTTATCAACTAGATTCATAATCTCCTTGTAATTATTTATTTCAAATATTCTCAAAATCTCGGTGGAATATTTTTAATGAGAAATCAATGTCCCATTATGTTCTTGTGTTAAATGTAAACCATTGGAAAATGTAAGTTCACTAAGCATCAACATTTAAAATTCACTTTTCAAAAATTCCAAAAATTGATTGCACTGGGAATCATATAATGAACCTAATATTATATCATTGACATATACCAACACCATCATACTTTTATTACATACATTGTTGACATATATATTTCAATCAAATAAACAATACTAAAACCCAAGCTTTATCAAAAACCAATGTAGTCTTGAATACCATGCTCTTGGTTCTTGATTCAACCCTTATTCATATGAAAAACTCAATTATCATCTTCATGAATTAGAAAAATATTTGGCTTCTAAATTTAAACTTCTTCTTCTAGAACCCCATTCAGAAAATTTGAATTTGTATCCATCTTGAAAACATCGAACCTTTATTGCACTACTATAGACAAGAATAATCATATTATCTATAACCCTAAAAGAGGTGAAATTTTTTCAACAATATCAATACCATATATTGGTGAGAACACTCTTCACAGTAGTCATGTTGTGTTTTGAATAACTTTTCCATCTTTATTCGACTTGTTATGGAAGACCCATTTAGTCCCAATGACATTCTTACTTATTGTTCTTGAAACAATCTCCCATGTAAGATTATATCAATTTGGTAAATCTCTTCATTCATATCTGGAACCCAATTTTATCCCCAACTACTTCCTCAATAAAAATTTATCTACTTCATACACGAATGATTATTGTTGTAGAGTCCTCATCATCATTATCTGTAATGGCGATTTTGATCACTTATTATGTTCTGTATATTGATTTTGTCTCTTCACTTTGATCATTGTGCATATACTAGTTTATGCTCATCATTTTCATTATATGAATCTTCTTCAAAATCAACCTCTAGAACTATAACATCCCCTGATCTTATTATCTCTTCATCACTACCCCTATGAGACTTACCATGTGTTTGATGAAGATTATTGTCTTTATATACAATAGTAAAATCATTTATGTCAACTACCATTCCAAGAATCTTTTTGAAGAAATTATATTCTTTTCTTATAATTTAGTATCCAATAAATATCCCTTCATCTCTAATGGAATCAAACTTTAAATGTTTCTCCTAATTGGGAATGAAACACTTACATTTGAAAACTCAAAAGTACTTCAACATTGGAATCTTTCCATACCATAACTCATATGGATTATTCTCTTTATTTTAGACATATTGTAACTCTATTTTATTTGTAGAGCGATTTTATTACTAATTACTTTCAAAACATATATGCATGGACTTTCTCAATGATCATTTTTCTAGACATGTTTTTAATAATTCAATTTCTCTTCTTAACTACTCATTTGTTTTTTTAAATTTGTTACTGGTGAAACTTTTTTCCTTATCCCATGTTTGTCAAGATAATCCCCCACTTAGATATTTTTTAACTCTATTACATTATCTATCCATATATTTCAGATATATTTATCCATCATCTTTACAACATACCTTTGATAAGATGTTCTAAAACTAAACACTTCATACTTGTGAGTGAGGTCTGAATCCTATGCCATTATAATAAAATGATCACCAAAGGTAACAAAATATCCCATCCTGTCAAAATCTCTTGGTGAAATTGGTCCACACACATCAATTTGTACGAACTCAATAAATTTATTTAAGGAATGATATTTTATATTATATGTATTTCGAATGATATTTCATTAGTGAAAAGCATCATATGTATGGGTATGATCACATGATAACCTATGGTGGTCTTGAGTAGAATAAAATCTTACCTGATCATACAACAATGTTTGGATCAAATGACCAAGGAATTTAGTGCATATTTTGTTTTCTTCATCCTTGGACAAAAAGAACATATCTTGTTATACACTTACAACGTGGATATTCCTTTTTATACGTTTTCCCTACAATACAACTTCCCCATATTTTTCCATATTGAAACATAATTTATTAGAATATATTATGGAATATACTAAGTCACATAGTTGAATTAAAATTAACAGGTTTTGGTTAAGACTTTAAACAACCAATAAATCTACATGTCTCATATATTTTATCCCAAACAAGGATTTTCTGAATCCAATAATTCGTAGTCCTTCATAATTACCAAATCATACAATACTTCCCTGGTGTATAAAATTCATGTCACTAGTTCATTATTTTTTTCATATGAGTGGTTAATCCACTATTAATGAAACATATTCCAGTGTAATCTGATGCATTTAATAGAATCTCTACAACCAATTCATGTTCATATCATTTATTTTTGTTCATGACTTTGTTATATATTCTTGATGATTATCGGATAATGAAGGACCCCATTCATTTACTAATGTCGCAAATAAATATTTCTGTTTGTGGATCATTTTATGATAACTTGAGTTGCTTCTTATGACTGCATTCAGTCTTCTTCATCATATTTTTCTACATTGATGATGAGGAAAGTATTTCAAATTGTCTGAATCCTCTAATCCCAAAACATATACCATCAATGGATGTCATGTAGAATTGAGCTCAATATGGTTTGCTATGTTTTCCTAGTTTTCTTTAGTACCTCTTGTCTATGGAACATAAATTTCATGAATGTCACATATTTCCTCAAAAAAAACATATAACATGGGGTAATCTTTATGTGTCATTACAGAACCATTATTTTTCCATTGGTTTCTCTGAATCTTATCATTATGATTCATACCCAAATCAGTCTCCAACCTTGGAGTGGGATCTTGAGGTTTAACTTCAACATTACTAATTTCAATTTGTGATCATGCCCCATACTAGCTATATCTTTTTGGTCAATCATTTTCCTTTCATAACACTCATTTATCCATTTCACTGGACTTTGAACTCTACTTTTACATTTTCTATTTTCTATGTATCCTTATTCTCTATAATCATAGCTTTCTCATAATCGTTCAATTTTATTCAAATGCTGAAAACTTCTTCTTCAAGTTCATTGATACATTTGTTTTGATCTTTTTCTGTATTAGTAAAACAATTGATCGCTATTTTCTTTTATGAGATTTTGAGTTTGTACTCGACAACCTTTTTATGTACTCTAGAATTGAATATTTAATCCCTTAAATATAAACCTATATCTTATATTTTTATTATTCATGCCATTTCATATAGAGTTTTTATCATTATCCACCCTATTGGATTTCTTGTTTTAGATCTCCAAATGTATATCTCTTCAAATGAATATTACAATTTGATATGAAGGTTAAATATTCATTCAGCTTCTCCTTTATTATTTTCTTTAACTTCCCTTGTTTGAGAATTACTATCAACTACAACTAGAGAATATACATCATGATCTTAACATTCCTCCAATTATTCTACCTTACATTATTCTTAACTATCATCTTCATATGAACGAAATTTTTTATTTTTAATGATATTTCTATTGGAACTCCACCTACATTTCACATTGTTTCAATAATTCTTCATGAGAGTTTCAATATTATCATTATAATCATCTTGAAACTTCTTAGAACACCTTGATATAAAATTTAAAATCATTCGACATAGAATGTATGTAAGTGGAAGTTTCCCTTTGAACATTCATCTTCTTGTTTACATCTTTGAGGAGAGAAATGACATGAAATCACCCACGTTGTCTTCCTGTTGACAATCTTCATTAATGAGCTTCTTCATGGCCTTTAATGCAACTTCTTTTGAATTTAAAATTTACAAAACATCATTATCATAATTTTTCATATTGTATGCTTCAAGAGTACTATGAAATATATCCAATATCAGATCATTCAGATCATTATCTTTTAATACTAAATATTTTGGATAAAATCGAGGAGGAATTTTACTTAGTATACAATTAGAAATATTTATATCTTAAATAATTTCTATGAGGCCACACATGTCTTCTATAAAAAAATCATCCTATCAAAGTATGAATCAAAATATTATTTAAGTTGCATTCTCATATACTCATACTTTTCCAATAGAACCTACAGTTTTCCTTCTCTCACTTCGGAGTCTCCGTAATATATATTCAAAAAATATTCCCACATATCATGTGATGACTTATATGACATCAACTTTGTATATATTTCATTGTACAGGGATCCCCATAAAGTAGTAATTCCATTTTCATCATCATCCAATTCCCTATGTTATGCAAATGATAAGTAATTACTATCCATACTGGTAGAAATACAACACATTATAGTTTTAAATACATTTGTACCCAATGATAAAATGAAGTGAGGTATTTGATTCTTCCACTGCTAAAAATTATTTCCATCAATGTGAGGAATCCCTTTGTGTTTAATAGCAAGCATTTTTTAACGCCCCGACCCTAGTTACCCAGAGTCGGTGCATTATTACATAACATTGGCATGATCACAAGAATGATCAGGTCTCGAAAGACTAATTAGACTAGTATCCTTAGGAACACTAGACATATTCATAAAGTTTTACATTACATAATAAAAATGAAAACAACAACAACATAGTCTCCATAGTCTACACTCTTATCCCCTCATTCTATCCATGCAGGTCATTCATAATTTACTTTTTCAAATCCTGGGAAAAATAAAACATAGAAAAGGGGTGAGGTCAAATGCCCAATAAGGATAAAAATATAGCAGAAACTTTCATAAATAAGAATAAACATTTAAAGAAATGTATAACTAAAACAAAATCCTTTAAAACATGAACTTCAACATAGTATGGAAAAACTAAAATGAAAAAAATTCCATTTACTTATTCACATGGATATTCTACTAATCGAATAATCACATGCAATATCAACAACCACTTTCATAATGATGGAATGCATAATACCATACTATCATAACCACATTGCCATGACCTCGTGCCAAGACTACAAATAAGATTTTTTCAAGGCCTTATTCCAAGACACTAGTTTGTCTCATGAGACCTACTGATGCATCGATGAGCTATAAAGGGCTCCACCCATCACATATTAAGTCCATTACATTCCTCATATGAACAGGTCTAAACATAACATAAACATTCGTATTAAAACTAGCATACAAAATGTCAATACTTTCTCCATAAACCATGAATGGTATAAAAATAACACATCCACAGTCAAACAAATCACAAAACCTTCCATACAATATGGAAGTTTTGTATCATAATAAATCAACTTCAAATAATCTTAAACTCCATCAAAGGATGTTGACATAGATGAAATCAAAACTATTTGAGAAAGATATCCCTTTTTTTAAAATCATTTAAAAGTCACATAATTATAAAATAAAACATTTACATTGAAAATTTTCTTATAATCTTGTAAGGGAAGATTCAAAGATTTTGTTACGGAGGAAAATAGCCTCACCCACCATATAAGTTAAAAAAACATTCTTACCTTAATTCTGTCGAAAAGGTTAAAAAAGGACCTTGTTTGGAAAACGACAGAAAGATTCCTTTATAAACTTATTATAAAAAGACAACAAGGGTATAAATTAATTTATACCATAGTATTTAAAATAGTATGAATGATTTGAAATAAATTTTTAAGAAACATGGATGTGGATGCTAAAGAGGTCCCAGTAGATAATCACGTATTAACAACCTCAAATAATGAAGAGATTGTGAAATAAACCCTTACCTTGTACTTTTCCTTGGTTGGTGTCAGTTAAACTCCTGTATAATGGTTAAATAATTGTTAATAAATTATACAATAATAATATATATTAATATGATATCATATATTATCTTTTAACATTGCTTTGTTAATAATATTTTAGAATTATCGTTGTTTCGGGTGTTGACTTACTCATTTTCTTTTATATGTTTTATTACATAAGCCGTGTTTATCATGGATAGGTTGTATCTTATTCATATACAGAATGATATCAAGTCCATAAGCATTATTTTCAAATCATCAAATGATATTTATACTTGAATGGATACGATGGAGAATGAATCTCATCGCGTTCGTGGAGACGGTAGTCCATACGTACGCACGAGCGACAATATCATTCTTTTGATATTAAAATAATATATAATTGGAAGTTATATCATATATAAAGAATTATTATCATGTTACATTTATTATTTAAATGAATTACACATCATTATTTTACCCATCCAAATATTAATTTATTGAATAACAATTACACCACGACGTGGAGACGGTAAGCCGTACGTACGCACGTATGGTGACATGTTATTCAAAGGATGGATAGAATACTTAATATGGTTGTACAATATTTATAATAATATTACAGTATATATAAGATACTGGATTTATTATTTTAGAATGGTAATAACAAAGAATGAAGAAGTGGAAGAAGGAACTTGAAAAGGGGTGGTGAAATCATTACCTCTTCTTCGGGTTCTTGCTTTTGATTTGATCAAAATGGCTCCTTAGGTTAGATTTATGACTAAAGTAAGGCCTCTATGATGCAGTGAGGGAAGTTGAGAGAGTATTTGGTCAGACTTTTGCCGAGAAAAATGGCTTTAAGGTGTGAATTAATGAGAAGGGGGAGTGCCCTTTTATAAGAGGGGTGAGGGTAACCTTTGGAAAAGCTAGAAATATTATTTTATATTAAATTAATATTCAGTTTGTAATGGCTCCAAAGTGGATTATTTAAAGGTTAAGGTGGGGATGGGTCTAAAACCACCCCACCAATAGAATTTAGATAGGTTTGGGTCATTATATTAACCTTATCGTTTAGTTTTAACTCTTAGTTAATTAGTTTGACACTTACCATGCCACTTTGTATTTTTATATTATATAGTTAATAAAATTACTATATACCTCAAAGAGACCCCCATGTGGTCCATTAATGATACACATATCATGATATAAGTCTCTTGGATGAACCTTATATATATTGGAATTGAATATCAGTTAATAATATAATATTTGTTTTAAAAACTTTTTTATGTCAATTTTGACACTATTCAATAATTGATTTTTGTAAAACTCACAACAGAAAGCTTACTTCGAAAAAAGTAACTAAAATCATTTATAAAATGTCATATTATCATATAAAATTCGTGTAATTCATAAAAATTATCAAATTATTTTTATTTAGGTATTTATAATATCATTTATTTTAATTTTTTACTTTTATGGTAATTACTGCATCATCATTGGGTCATAAATAAATCATATTATTTAATGTCTAAAAATTATAAATTAAAGACCATTATGTAGGAAATATTTTTATCTTTATAATGAATATTTACAATAGAATTTATCTTATGTATAACCCTATATTAAAAATTATTTAGTAAATATACATTGATTTTAACTCTTTTAACTCTTCTGTGAATTAAATAATAATAAATGTCCTAATCTAATCCAAGTGGACATAAATGATAATATTTTATTCCTAACATTTTTTTTGGTCGAATTAAGCTTATCCAATAGAATTAGGACATGTGTTATGGTAATATTAATATCATTTTTACCCTTAATTAGCCTATTTACTTTTAACTAGGGTAAATGAAAGTAAAAAGATACTATTCAACAAAAATTATATTCATCTCAATGAACCACATTTTAGTCCATGATATTAACTGTGTCTCTCAGATTTTTGAAATTCTATTCACAGAAAAGGTAAAATTATGTTTTTTGAAAAATTCAGTTTTTTAACTTCCACTTAGTGGTTTCACTATTCATCAAAAAATGATGTTTTTCAGAAAAATACCAAAAATTACACTAGGCTAATTTCGATATTCTGAATCCAAAAATGAAGTCCATTTTGAAAAATAAAATTTATAAATTTCAAAAAGGTGGTATTAATATTCATAACGGCTAGATTGATTGGTTGTGGTGTGTTAGAACTCGATGTTGCGTACAACACACTCTATTGCATTATTCAAGGAGAAGCGTACCGTAGAATCTTGTGGTGTTACATTCTTCCCTCCATAAAATAATTTCATCCTCAAAATTTCTAGAATACTACCGCATGAAAAGACGTGGGTGGTTCTTCCTCATAAGTTCCTCGGGTTCCCATGTTGCCTCTTCCATCTTATGGGTTCTCCACAAGACTTTTCCAAGACAATTCGTCCGGTTTCTCAGTACTTGTTCTCTCGTATCAAAAATCTTGACGGGCTCTTCACAATAAGACAGATCGGGTTCCAGTTAAAATTCTTCATAGGTGAGTGCATGTGTTGGGTCAGGCATGTATTTCCTCAACAGAGATACGTGGAAAACATCGTGAACTTTGGAGAAACTTGGCGGCATTTCCAATCGGTAATCTACAACACTAATTCGTTCTAGAATTTAGAAAGGTCCGATGTACCTGGGACTCAGTTTACCTTTCTTACCAAAACGTATGACTCCCTTCCATGGAGATACCTTAAGGAAAACATGATCACTGACTTGAAATTCCAAATCCTTCCTACGATTATCGGCATAGCTCTTCTGCCCACATTGAGCTGCTTTGAGATAGTTTTGGATTACCTTCACCTTTTCCATCATTTCCTCCACCAGTTCTGGGCCTACAAGTTTTCTTTCACCAACGTCATCCCAATAGGTTGGTGTGTGACATCTCTTTCCATATAATGCTTCATATGGTTCCATCTAAATACTCGAATGGAAGCTATTGTTATAGGAAAATTCTAGTAGAGGTAAATATTGATCCCACATTCCCTGAATGTCATGTGAGCAAGATCTCAACATGTCTTCTAAAGTTTGAATAGTTCGTTCTGATTGTCCATCTGTTTGAGGGTGGTAGGCAGTGCTCAAATTAAGTTCAGTATCCAAGGATTTCTGAAGACTTTTCCGGAGTCTTTAAGAAAAACGGGGATCATGATCAGAAAAAATCAATAGGGGTACTCCATGAAGTCTCATAACTTCATCAATATATAGTCTTCCTAGACGTTCTAGTGGTAGATCTTCTCTTATAGGAAGCAAATGTGATGACTTGGTAAGACGATAAACAATAACCCATATTGCATCATTCCTTCTTGGAGTCTTTGGTAGTCCCATGATAAAGTCCATCATGATATTATCCCATTTCCACTCCGGTATGGGAAGATGTTGCATGACTCCTCCAGGCTATTGCCTTCCAGCTTTCACTTGTTGACAAACCATACATCTTGACACAAAATCAGAAATCTCCCTCTTCAAGTTGTCCCACCAAAATGTTCCTTCAAATCTCTATTCATTTTGGTGCTCCCAGAGTGTACAGAGAAATTGGAACTATGAGCATCATCCAGCAATTCCCTTTTTAGATCAGGTATATCGGGAACACAAAGTCTCTTTCTGAATTTCAAAATTCCTTCTTCATATACAAAGTCTCTCAATCTCCCATAATTCACAGCTTTAATCTTCTTTTGAAATTCTTCACCATCGGTCTGAGAACTCTTAATACTTTCTAGTAAAGATGGTTTGGAAACCATTTGTAAAAGCCCTGATGTTTCACCTTCCCTATTTATTCCCATGTCCATTTTCACTAGGTCCATAAAAATTGGACCCCTTTCAATTCTCATATTGTTCAAAACTCCATGGTATTTTCTGCTCAAAGCATCTGCCACATTGTTTTTTTCCCCGGGTGGTAGTGTATCGTACAATCATAATCCTAGAGTAATTGAAGCTAACTCATTTACCTCATATTGAGTTCTTTTTGTGAGAAAATATACTTCAAACTCTTGTGGTCAGTATAAATCTCCCATTTTCAGCATAGATGTAGTGCCTCCATATCTTCAAAGAAAAGATCAAAGCTGCTAACTCGAGATCATGGGTAGGATAGTTTTGTTCATGAATTTTCAACTGTCATGATACATAGGAAATAACTGTATCATTCTGCATAAGGACACAACCAAGTCCTTTCTACAATGCATCACTATAAATAATGAACCCATCATTCCTCGATGGTAGAGTCAATATAGTAGCATTGGATAATCTTCTCTTCAGTTCTTCAAAACATTCTTCACACTCTTTTGTCCAAAAAAATTTAACCCCTTTACGTGTGAGCTTCGTTAATGGGTTATCCAATCGTGAAATTTTTTGGACGAAACGTTGATAATAACCTACCAAATCAATAAAACTATGTGCCTCAGTTATACTCGTAGGTGCTGGCCATTCTTGGATTTCCTTGGACATAGAAGGATCAACAGAGATTCCATCTTTAGAGACAATATGGCCATGAAAAGAAATCTCCTAAAGCCAAAATTCGCACTTGCTAAACTTCCCATATAATTAATCTCTTCTCAAAGTCCTCAGGATAATGAGCAAGTGATTTTCATGATATTCGTAGCTTTTGGAGTAAACCAATATATCATCAATAAATACCACCACAAATTCATCGAGTTATTCTTTGAAAACTCTATTCATATGATCCATGAATACAGAGGGTGCATTAGTCAATCCAAAAGGCATTTCTATAAACTCGTAATGCCCGTACCTGGTTCGAAATTCTTTCTTTGGAATGTCTTCCTTCTTCACACACAACTAATGGAATCCAGATTGAAGGTCAATATTTGAAAAGTATTGAGCTCCAGGAAGTTGGTCATATAAATCATCAATGCGAGGTAGGGGATACTTATTCTTTATTATTATAGCATTGATCTGCCTGTAGTCGATACATAACCTCATAGATCCATCTTTTTGTTAACAAAAAGAACAGGAGATCCCGATGGAGAAACACTAGGGCGAATAAATCCCTTATTACTCAATTCCTCTAGTTGTTTCTTTTGTTAAAATAATTCTACAGTTTCCATTCTATAAGGGGTCTTCGATATAGGCCTTGATCGCGGAATTAAATCAATGGAAAACTTAGCGTCTCGTTCTGGAGGATGTCCAGGTAAGTCTTCTGGAAACACATCTATATATTCTTTCACAATAGGTACATCCTCTATTTGAAAATTCCTTTCCTCACACACTGTAATTTCATCCTCTTCCTCCCCAATAATTGAATTTAGTTGAGCTACTGGGTGTGGATCTGGATAAGAATTAGGTGGTGACGATTCTTCTCTAAAGATAAGGTCTTCCTTATCATCATCTTAAAAAATCGTAACCTCCTTATTCTTACAATAAATCTTCACATCATGGTCTGAAAGCCAATCCATACCTAGGATTATATCAAACTCAATCATAGGTATGACGATGAGATCAGCGGATAAAGAACATTTATGTGCTCTAATGGGGACTGATTCACAAAACATTGTTGCAATGATACTTACCTTAGGAGTTTTAACTGACAACTCCCTTGTTAAATCAAATTGTAAATATCTAATTTTCTTAGCAAACTAGGAAGATATGAAACAATGTGATGATCCAGAATCAAATAATGCATTTTCTAAACTTGAAGAAACCATTAAATTACCTACCACCACGTCTTTCGGATCTTCTACCTCAGCAGTAGTGATATCATAATCCTGGACTTGATCCCTTTGCCTTTTCTGAGGTAAGTTCCCATGATTCTTAGGACATTCATTTGTATAATGTCCCATCTCCCTGCAATTGAAGCATTGGACATCGGTAGCTTCCTTCTTCCCCTTGCAATCACGATCATAGTGGCCTTTTTCACCACACATGTAACAGACTCCCATTCCTTTTAAGAAAGTACCAGGGTGTTTCTTCCCACATTTACTTCTGGTTGGATATTCAACTTTTCCCTTATTTCCCTTATTTCCATTAGCAGATCTATTCTTCTCTTGCTTTTCATTAATGTCATAAGACATATAGAATTCCTTTTCTGTCTTGATAGCACATGAGACAATGTCTTCGTACGACGAGAAGGATTTTGAGGATAATGCTCGATGGAGAAGTGGTTTTATCCCATCAAAGAAACGATTAATATTACTTCTAGTGTTACATATATAATCTCTAGCATACCTTGCTAACCTTGTAAATTTATCCTCATACATTGCAACATTCTCATCCTCCTTTTGTCTCAGACTCAGAAATTGTCTTTCCATATCTGCTCGATGGTCACGAGGAAAATATTTTTCTAAAAACAGATCTTTGAACTCCCTCCATTCCATATTTTATACTTCATCATCTTCCTTCATGTTTTCAATCAATGACCACCATTGATCAGAATCTCCAGTGAGGCGGTAAACTGTCATGATAACTTTTTACCTTTCACTTCCTCCCAAAGCTTGAAATATTTTCTCTAGGGAACTTATCCATTGCTCAGCTACCAATGGATTTTTACTCCCATTGAATTTTGGTGGTTGTTGCCTCATGAAGTGATCTAACATTGATCATCCACGCTATGGATCAGGGTGCTCCTTACGGGTAAGGTTATTATTCATAACCTGAGTGAGTTGTCCTAGTATGGTGATTAGTTGATCAGCACCAGTTGCATCACCAGCTCCACTATAATTATCTTGAGTAGGTGGGTAATCCCTACATAGAGTACGTGCATAGATACAGTTTCCATTTCTTCCACTAGGCACCATTTCTAAACAATGGCATAAACTAGATCAGTTTATGAATCAAAATAAATAATTCCATACTTATAAAATACTTAACATAAATTGAACTATTTATGGATATAATCCATAATCATAAAAAAAAATTCTTTGAGAAAGTATATACTAATAAACCCTTCATAATGATTTGTAAAGAAAATGAGAGTTATCATAAGAATATCCCCCGGGAGTGTCGTAACCAAGAGTGCGGCAAGGACAGTTTTCGTGCACCAGTTCCCATTCGAGTCTGGCTCAAAGCGGTGTTTTTGGGTTTTACCCCAAGGTACATCTGTGCCAGAGCCGCCTCTACCTTCTAGTATCTAGACAGGGATTTATTTCTTGGAAAACTCACAAAATCTCCACAATACCAAAATTCTAGGAAGTTCTTCTATACTAATCCTCAAAGTCCATCTTAAATCTATGTGCTCTAATCAGAGTTTATCTAAATCAAGCTTCCAAGGTTTGTACTATACTTTCTCTGATAACAACTGTAACGCCCCGACCCCAGTTACCCAGAGTCGGTGCATTATTACATAACATTGGCATGGTCACAAGAAAGATCAAGTCTCGAAAGACCGATTAGTTTAGTAGACTTGGAAACACTAGATATATTCATAAAGTTTTACATTACATTATAAAAATGAAAACTACAACAACATAGTCTCTATAGTCTACACTCTTATCCCCTCATACTATCCCTACAGGTCATTCATAATTTACTTTTTCACATCCTCGGAAAAATAAAACATAGAAAAGGGGTCAGCTCAAATGGCCAGTAAGGTTAACAATATAGCGGAAACATTCATAAATAAGAATAAACATTTAAGGCAATGTATAAATGAAACAAAATCCTTTTAAACATGAACTTCAACATAGTATGGATAAAATAAAATGAAATAATTCCATTTACTTCTTCACATGGATATTCCACTAATCAAATAATCACTTGCAATATCAATAACCACTTTCATGATGATGGAATGCATAATGCCATACTATCATAACCACATAGCCAAGGCCTCGTGCTAAGACTACAAATAAGATTTTGTCAAGGCCTTGTGCCAAGACTCTAGTTTGTCTCATGAGACCTACCAATGCATCGAGGAGCTATAGCGGGCTCCACCCGTCACATATTAATTTCAATTCATTCCTCATATGAATAGGTTTAAGCATAACATAAACATTCGTATTAAAACTAGCATACGAAATGTCAATACTTTCTCCATAAACCATGAATGGTATAAAAATAACACATCCACAGTCAAAAAAATCAGAAAACCTTCAATACAATATTGAAGTTTTGTATCATAATAAATCAACTTCAAATAAGCTTAAAATCCATCAAAGGATGTTGACATAGATGAAATCAAAACTATTTGAGAGAAATATCACTTTTTTAAATCATTTAAAAGTCACATAATTATAAAATAAAACATTTACATTGAATTTTTTTTATAAGCTTATAAGGGAAGCTTCTATGATTTTATAACGACTGAAAATAGTCGCACCAGCCGTATAAGTTAAAAAACATTCTTACCTTAATTCTGTCGAAAAGGTTAAAAAAGGACCTTGTTTGGAAAAGGACAAAAATATTCATTTATAAACATATTAAAAAAAGTAAACAAGGGTATAAATGAATTTATACCATAGTCTTTAAAATAGTAAGAATGATTTTAAATACATTTTTAAGAAACATGGATGTGGATGATAAAGATGTCCCAGTAGATAATCACGTATAAACAACCTCATATAATGAAGAGATTGGGAAATAAACCCTTAACTTGTACTTTTACTTGGTTTGGGTAGGTTAACCACCTGTATAATAGTGAAATAATTGTTATTAAATTTTACAATAATCATATATATTAATATGATATCAAATATGATCTTTTAACATTGCTTTGTTAATAATATTTTTGAATTATTGTTGTTTCGGGTGTTCACTTACTCGTTTTATTTTATATGTTTTGTTACTTAAGACATGTTTTTCATGGATAGGGTGTATCTAATTTATATCCAGAATGATATAAAGTCCTTAAAAATTATTTTGAAATAATAAAATGATAAATATACTTGAATGGATACGATGGAGAATGAATCTCATCGCGTTCGTGGAGACGGTAGTCCGTACGTACGCACGAGCGACAATGTCATTCTTTTGATATTAAAATAATATATAAGTGGAAGTTTTATCATATATACAGAATAATTATCATGTTATATTTATTATTTACATGAATTACACTTCATTATTATACCCATCCAAATACTAATTTATTGAATAACAATTACACCACGACGTGGAGACGGTAAGCCCTACGTACGCAAGTATGGTGACATGTTATTCAAAAGATTGATAGAATACTGAATATGGTTGTACAATATTTTTAATAATATTATAGTATATATAAGATACTGGATTTATTATTTTATAATGGTAATAACAAATAAAGAATAAGTGGAAGAAGAATGGAACTTGAAAAAGGGTGGTGAAATCATTACCTCTTCTTCGGGTACTTCCTTTTGATTTGATCAAAAGGTCTCCTTAGGTTGGCTTTCTGACTAAAGTAAGGCCTCTATAATGATTTGAGGGATGTTTTTAGAGTATTTGGTCACTGTTTGGCCGAGCCAAATGGCTTTTAATGTTTGAATTAATGAGAAGGGGGAGTGCCCTTTTATAAGAGGGGTGAGGGGCACCTTTGGAAAAGCTAGAAATATTATTTTATAATAAATTAATATTCGGTTTCTAATGGCTACAAAGAGGATTATTTAAAGGTTAAGGTGGGTAAGGGTCTAAAACCACACAAACAATAGAATTTAGACAGGTTTGGGTCATTATATTAACCTTATAGTTTAGTTTTAATTTTTAGTTAATTAGTTTGACACTTACCATGTCACTTTGTATTTTTATATTATATAGTTAATAAAATTACTATATACCTCCAAAAGACCCCCAAGTGGTCCATTAATGATACACCTATCATGATATTAGTCTCTTGGAAAATACATAGATTTTTAGGAATTGAATATCAATTAATAATATAGTATTGTTTTACAAACTCTTTTATGTCAATTTTGACACTATTCAATAATTGAGTTTTGTAAAACTCACAACAGAAGGATTACTTCTAAAAAATTTACTTAAATCATTACTAACATGTCATATTAACCTATAAAATTAGTTTAATTCATAAAAAGTCTCAAATTATATTTATTTGGGTATTTATAATATCAATTATTTTAATTTTTCACTTTTATGGTAATTAATGCATCATCATTGGGTCATAAATAAATTACATTATTTAATGTCTAAAAATTATAAATAAAATACCATTATGTATTAAATATTTTTAGAATTCTAATTAATATTTACAATCGAATTTATATTATGTATAACCCTATATGAAAAATGATTTATTAAATAAAATTTGATTTTAACTCTTTTAACTCTTCTTTTAATTAAATAATAATAAATGTCCTAATCTAATCCAAGTGGACCTAAATGATAATATTTTATTCCTAAGGTTGTTTTTGTTTGAATTAAGCTTATCCAATATAATTTAGACATATTTTAGGGTAATATTAATATCATTTTTACCCTTAATTACCCTATTTATTTTTAACCGTGGTAAATAAAAGTAAAAAGCTACTATTCACCAAAAAATATTTTCATCTCAATGAACCACATTTTAGTACATGATACTAACCGTGTCTCTCGGATTTTCGAAATTCCACTCACAGAATCAGTAAAATAATGTTTTATAAAAAATTCAGTTTTTTAACTACAACTTAGTGGTTTCACTGTTCATCAATAAATGAAGTTTTTCAGAAAAATACCAAAAATTCACCCTAGGATAATTTCGATATTATGAATCCATAAATGAAGTCCATTTAGAAAAATAAAATTTATAAATTTCAATAAGTGGGTATTACTATTCATAACAGCTAGTTTGATTGGTTGTGGTGTGTTAGACCTAGATGTTGCATACAACACAGACTATTGCATTATTCAAAGGGAAGCGTACCATAGAAGATTGAGGTGTAACAAATTTCATAAATTGAGTAAAACCACTGACTTTCAATCTTTAGCTTTGAAACAAAATTTTATCCTATATGTTTTAAAAACCATAAGAAGGGGGTGGTGAATCAGGTTATGATAGATTAAAACAACTTCCACATTTGGATCTTATAGAAATGTTAATCAAAGAAATCTTCTCTCCCTCTCCTGTATAAATATATGAACATAAATGAAATCATGGATGATACATAGTGATTTTACATGGTTCTCCCTCACTAGGAAATATCCAAGTAGTAAACAAAGAAAATGTGCTGATGTATCAAAATTACTAAGGCTCATTTTCTAATAAAGGGTTGAATTTGATCTCTTTTATTCCCAAGATCACTTCGTTTACTATTTTTAGGGTCATCTCAATGCTTTTACAGGGGTCAATTCCTTACTCACTTTCGATGTATTACTGTCAATGGAAAAGATCACATTCTTTCTATTCATTTGATCAATACTCTGAAAAGGATCCACACATAGTTTATTGTCTTTTAAGTCCATTAATTATAAATAATGAATCCATCCTCAACTATATATAGTTTATTTATTGATGTTATTTCAGTATGGTACTTCAATTTTGTGAAAACACCTAGATGTAGCACTTAAACTATCCAGGAAACTAGAATAAACATTATTTGTTATAGACGCAATAATTACCACTACATTGGAAATATCTTCAAGAGATTCCAAGTCTTACTTTCACTTCCTTGAATGCAGTAGTGAATGAACTCCTTCTATAAGTATTATCAAATTGTGGAATTCCAATGTCTTCTTCTTCTTCTCTTAGATTACAATATGAAAATGACACCAATCACAATATATTATTGGTACATATCTCCATGATAAAGACTGTAGTGTGATACCCCTATATGAGTCAATGGAACATAAATACTTGAGCTAGATCCTGGCGTGTACTATTTCACAATATCCTAGTGTGTACCCTTACATGAGATTGTGGCGTGAGGGTGTTTTCACTATTTTTGTGAGATCTTGGTGTGAGACCACTTCTAATCCTAGTGTGAGATCCTATTAAGAGACTACATTCAAATGTTTCAGGAGATATTGATGCGGGACATCATTCTTGATTTACATGAGATCCTGGCATGATATAAGATTTTTGATTTTCATGAGATATTTGTGGGAGTCCAATTTTGTGCTTTTCACAAGATCCTAGTCCAGATCATATGGAAAACTAATTTCATGTCGATTGCATATACTCTTTCAGGAGATCTCTCCAGGTACCTCTTTCATGGGAACTCTCACAGAACCTCCTTCTCTAATGAAACTTCTTGTTATTTTTTTAAAAAAACAATTTTAGTGTTTAAGGAAGGGTTAGGGGTATTATATGGTTAAAACAACAACCTTAACTCCAAAAATCATGGAAAACCATCCTTTACACCACCTCAGTACTTGTGATCCATGAGTCTCCATCACCAGATCAATTACCAATCATGTGAAGGTTAGTAATATTGTGTTTTAGTGCTTTTCATGATCAATCACGAGTTCTAAAGACAACCATGATAACTTCTTGGGATATCATCACAAGATCCAAACATAGATATGAACATTGATAGATCCCTTAACTTGATCCATTGATAATCCCACATTTTCATCATGCACTTAAAAATATCTCAAACATCCATGAGATACCTCCATCATTTCCATATTTTTATTTTGGTTTTTTCACTTTTGTGTGATCAGGAATTCATGCTTGCATGATATTGGGAAGTATTTACACATTGTGATATCTATTCAACATTAATACTCCATGAGATCAGTTCAACATTTTTTCTTGTGTAAGATCTTGTAGAAATTCTGCTATATAAGATCAGTTTAGCATTCATGGATTTATGAGATCAGGATGAATTCATGCTTTGCACAAGATTAAACATTCATCTGACTCATCATGCATTTTATGACAACTATCCCTCTTCAAAATCCTCAAACCCTTTAAACAAACACAATCCACCCAAAATCACCATCATGAGAAATTTTTTCATAATAGTTGGGATACATTTTCTGATAATCCTTGATGCAGTGTAGGCTAATCTATGTTCTCATGGTGAAAATTTGGTTTCTGAGATGTTCTCTTTTTCCATGTGGTTTGTAGTGAGATAAAAAAGCTTCTTTGAGGTAACGAATCCCTAATTTCTCACTTTTATGTATATGTGAGCGAGATATACTCTTTTTTATCTTTAGGGGATGTTTTTCATTGTCCCATTCTAGATAAATTAATTTGTTAATTGAAATTGAATGGGAAAGGGAAATGGTTTATATATTTTCTATCTTTGGTATTGTTGTGATGCCGTATTTGAATGGACCAAATGCCCCCATAAAATATCATGGTTATTGGGTACCTTTACATGCACAATAGTTGTTGTGATATATAAACCATGTTAGATTTTGTTGTGATGTAACTAAAAAAATTTAAATTGGTTAACCATTCATATTTGGTTAGTAAAATGGTTCACCCTTGATTTAGGGATTGTGTGATAATGACTCTAAAGTAAATTTAACTGTGATAAAATCCCCCTTATTAAATATGAAAAATGGTCTTTGATGTGTTGTGATGTGTGGTCATTCTTGTGTGGATGAAATGTGTGGTTTCAATGTAGTGTATGGATATTATGGTTTGTTCGGCCATGCATTTGGGGTGGTTAGATGATTGTTTGATTGGTCATCGTTTTGGGATGGAAAGGTAATGTTTTGTTTGGATGTGATTTTGGTATGGCGAGGTGATGGGTTGATTAGCTATTTGTGTGGGGCGGTGAGGCGATGGTACGATGGGTATGATGGGATACTTTTGATTTGTGGTTACATTGTGTTAAAGCCTGGGTAGTGTTGGAATAATTGTTTAATATAGATTGAAATGGCTGGGGTTTGGTTTTGTTAATGGGAAATAAACGAATAAAGAACAAATAAATGGTGGGATGAGTGGATAAATTTAGTTTTTTGTAAATAATGAAATGAATGGGTGTATAATGGAATTGGTTGGTGGTGTGATATGTGGAAAGTGGTTTTTTGGATTTATTCATTTAGTGGTGACTACGAAAGTGGGGATATTGTGAGTTTATTAGTGTTATATTTTGAACCCAAATGATGTTCATGTGTCTATATATATGTTTATACATTTATTTTCCTTATGATTTCAGCACACACCCCAGCCGCATCGATCACTACATGCTACACACCCGTATTTTAAAACAAGGGGTGTTTTTTTACAATATCACAATGATTAGAATGGATGGGTGGATACTATATATTTCTAACTATATCATCCAGGAAATTAGATTGTCACATGATATGATGGTCATAGGTCTGTTGGTGCCCCAGGTGGTGGACCAGTTGTTTTCGAGTGATATGTTATATGGTTGTGTTTTGGGGTAGTGGCCTGTGTGTTTTTGGGGTGACATGTGATATGTCCTCGATGTGGGGAAGATTAGGGTGGTGGTTGTGAATGGTAGGTAGAGGGAATGAGTTCGATTTCTTTCATGTTAAGAATACCCAAATACTTTGGTTATGATGCTAATGTGGTGGACCACATGTCTTAATGCAAGATGATTTGTGACCATGTTGTTGGGCGATTTCCTGGGTGTTTGTGGGTTTGATATAAAGTGACCATGTTTTTGGGGTTGTGGAATATGTTATTCTGAATAGATTAGAGTTCAAAGATGTACGATGATGGCATGTGATAGTATAAAACAAGCTGGAACTATATTCAAGTTACCCTTTATTGATAAGCTTATTCTTATGTTACTATACATGGTTCTCATTATTTGGTGCATGTAACTTAGAAAGGTTGAGGTGGATAGTTGACCTATTTAGGTGATATTTTTTTTCTCGAAGGTGAATTAGTATGATTATTTCATAGGTGTAGGAGCGACTTTGTCTTCCCAATTGAGTATACTTGTATTCTCACCCTATTTATATAAACTTATTTTAGGTTTACAAGATAATTACATGGATAATGATGGACAATAATATATTATACCATTTTTGGAAATTTTTTATCGCTACCTTATTTTCTCTTTTGGGTATTTATTTTTGGAGACATTTATCTACATCGGTATTATTTATGCATTCATTATGGGATATTTTTGTTTTATTTATATATTTTTTCATGGAGTTGCTTTTGGATTATTCATCTTGTCTCTAGATCATATATTTTTATATATGTTAATGAATCCCATTTCATGATTCTTTTATTACCTTAGTGTAAGTCACAAATCTGGGGCCAACAGTAGGCAGTACATGGAGGGTCATTTTATCTCTCCCCTCATTGCGATATCATTGGAGTGTGGGAGATGTGAAAATTAAGTATGGGAGTTTTTTTTATCTTTTCTAGCTTCCATATTTTGTTGCACAGATGACACAACTATAAAAATCAGTTTCTCTCTTACAGATGAATTATGTTTTAGGTTGTATAACATTGAAAATTTCAATAAATCATGATAATTTCCATTACAACTCGATCCCAGTGCCACTCCATTTAAAACTCATTTATGTTATTTATGATCATCACTAACACACTTCCCTCTTCCGTCATCTTCTAAGGGGTGTTCTCATCCACCTTGATCAAATTTTCTCGATGTCCTCTCAGGTGATTATATCCACCGTTATCCTAATATAGTAAATTAGTGTTACTAGGTTCTATATCAGTGACATAAAACTCATATACCACCATTTATTTATTGATAATTATCATAAAACTATTTATATTTCTAGATCAAATATTCTTCTAGAGTCACACTAAGTATTAGAGAAGGTTCATTTTCAAAAACATTGGTGACATACTCTTCTTCATCACCTCATGAGTTCCTATACATAGAGTAATATGGACTCATTCTGTCACTATTAATAAATTTAATGTGATTATTTTATTTTATCGTGGAATATAGTACTATCTACAACATCTTAGAATGAAATTTTGGTCTTTCCAATACCTCCCATTTTATGAATGTGCTACTTTAAATGACATCTTCCCCATCTATGAAAGCCAGGGTTTCTATTGTTTCACTTTGATGACTCCCGTACTGACTTTCTATGATAACACAAGACACTTTTCATGATTTATTTAATGTTTTTTTATCACCGTCGTTGAAAAAACATTATATCTCATTCACTCTTCATATTCCTTTAATAAACTAATTACCTCCTCAAATAAAATGTGGTCATGATCACAAAACTACTTGATCCCTATCTCAATTTATTATAAAAATTTTATAATGGTATTAATCAATTCAATAAATAGTTTAGTTTCATAAATAGTTGAACCAAGACATATAAACTTATAGGAACTAATTCCCAACGTCCCCAAAAATCTATTGAGAGACTCCCCCTAAATCATGTGATGTGCATTAAAATAACTTTTGATATTTTTAGTTATGATTTGTGGATAAATATGCTCTAAAAAATAACCTTAAGGGTCTAAAACACTTCTTTATTTTCTATTTTTTATGCTACCTGCAAGATAATTTCCTTTATAAATTCTATGATTACATGTTCCCATGCTTTTTTGTCCTTTATTGTCTCTATGGAAACACCAGTAACTAGTATGAAAGCAACCCTAGGCCCCCATGATTTCCTCTATCCTGATCACCCATGTTTTTAGTAGTATGAAATTAGTGATGGTTAATGGAGTAACTCACTTCTAATCTTCTTAACTACTCAATGAAATTTAGACGCCATGTCCCCATACATTACTCCAAACAACCTAGTGCTTTGATACCAAATGTTGGTGTTCCCTTTTATAATTTTTTTTTCAAATCATTTTGAGATAAATCAGGAAAAAATATCACATTAAATAACTATTTAATTTATCAAAATATATTCACTGTAATTATAATGAGAAAGGATCTTGTTTATAAATGAAATAAAACAAAAAATAATTTGTGTCAATGTTCAAATTTTCAGCCAACTATTTAGACCAATTAATTTATATTTAATTATTAGAAAAATATTATAGTTTTACATTATTGTCAACAATTTATTGAAAAAAGATTCATCTAATTATTCAAACATTGATATCCTTCTATTTATTTACATGCACTTTCCTTTTCTGATACGAATATTGTTGCAATACATAAGACTCTACTTTCCTCGAAAATTAACTAGATGTTACAATATTGTTTATGTATATCTATCGCACTCTATCTGTTGAGACCCAATCTTGACGTACATGTACATTACATTCATTTTAGAAATACATAATACATGACACAAATACACACCTAAAGACTATATTAGATTAGTACCTTTGGAAACATGGAATGCAATATTCTATCTTGTTGAAATATCTTCAACGTCGAACATAAAGATCTTACCATTTTTTTTCCTACCTAAAACCATTTTTTATATCATGAGGAAAAGAAAACATAAAAAGTGTGATCTCAAATGCTCAGTACGGGTAAAAATGGAGATCCAAATACAAACGATAAACATTTGAACATAAAAACATGAACATATTGTTTAAACATCAAAATCATGAGTCATGAAATAAATCATGGAAGTATGTAAGGCATGGATCACAAAGGAACATTAAACATGATAAAATAGAACTGGTATAAAACATGTAATTGTGAAAAACTAATGTGAACATAATATTATTTTCAGTGTATCCAAGGAATTGCTACCAAGACCATCATAGTGGACATAGTCCATTGCTGAACCGGGTTTACTTTTCATTCCATCCATGTATTACTGAATCTTATTTACTTGTTGTTCCAGCCCAGGATTAGTAAAGAAGATTTACTTTTTGTTCTAGTCCTATCTATCTCATGAGATATACATATTTACTCAATGCATTAGGGGGAGATATAGGTCCCACCCATCATATAATGAAATCATTTTTACATGTTCCACAAAACATATTCAATCATCATAGCATAACCCATGAAATAAATTTGAATTCTTAAACATAATTTCAACATAACATAATCTATATATGATAAATGGATTTAATAAAAACAATTACATCATAAACAAAATAAAATCAAAGTAATACTAGGGATAGAAACATAACCCTCTGTCATCATAGATGGAAAATAATTTTGAAAAACCACTTGAACTTAATTCTGGAGGAAAATATCCTTTCTTCTTCAAAAACATTTTATTTTTTAAAATGTTGTTCAATTTTAAAAGAAAATAATTTAGTTGAATAAAATTTAAATAGTGTTGAGGATGATTTGTGAAAATAAGGCATTGTGAAACTGTAAAAATCCATTCATAATTTATAAGTTAAAGAAACATTGTCCTCATACTTTTTCGGAAAAGTCGAAAAGTACCTCATATGGTAAACACAAGAAAGATTCCTTCGAAAAGATGATGTAATAGTCAAAATGGGTAAAAATGACTTTATACATACATAGAAGAATAGTACACATTTTATGAGAATATTTTTTTAGAAAACATTGAAATGTATGATAAATATATCCCTAGTATGTACTTACGAATAAAAAATCTCGGATAAAATGAGAAAAGAAAAGTCAACTCTTACATTAGGTCCAATTTTATTCCATATGTGTCTGAAATTCCTCTATAGTAGGTTTAAAAATATTATTAACATTCAACATAACCATAATAATATTTATTATATCATATATTACTTACTTACGCCTTTATTTTACCTATTCATTTGTCAATTCCAGTTTAAAGTAACGGGTTGTGTAATAATCGTTTTATTTATCGTATGTGTTTTGAATTGTTATTCATGATATTATTACATATTTCATGATTTAATAACTTCGAGAATGTAATACATGATATATTTTTAATTTATATTCACTATATATATATATATATATAATATAGATAAATGAAATGCAATACACCATTCACGGAGACGGTAGACCGTACCTACACCTGAACACTATTTTCATTTCCTTATTGAATTTATTGAAAGTAAGTAACTAAAATATATGTATACACATAAATCCAGTATAATTATTATTTCATATATTTCATTATTATTTATTATATATAATTTACAATCATTCTTCAATGTTTAACATGGAGAATGAATCTCATCGCGTTTTGGAGACGGTAATCCATATGTACACTTGAGAGATGGTATCGTTATTATAATTGATGAACAATATCGAAGTGGACGATTTATAATATCTAAAAATTAGTATCATGTTATAATAATAATATATAGTTATTATTTCTACTATTATACACATCCTTGTAAGGTGGTGGTGAAAAACAGATTACACCACGGCGTGGAGAAGGTAGGTCGTATGTATGCACGAGCGGTAATTTCATTTTTCATAGGATAGATAATAGGTAAAATAGGGTTGTTCCATATTTATAACAAAATATCAGTATATAAGTGATGCTGATGTTATTAATTTATAACGAAACAACTAAATAAGAGGATGTAGAATAAGAGAGAAATTTGAAATAATTGGTAGAAGAGATTAACTCATCCTCGACGCGCCTCATTTAAATTTACTCTCAAGGAACTAGAGTTACTATTTTCAGAAGACCAGAAACTCTAGAATGTAACAAGGTAATTTCATATGAAAAATTGGTAGGGGTTTTCGGATCTTGAAGTTTCAAAATGGAGTGAAGTGGAGAGGGAGGAGGTTCCCTTTTATAATAGAGGATATGGGCACTTTAGAAAAATCTCAAAAAATAATAATTTATAATAAAATAAAACCCTACCCAAAAACCCCCAACGTGTCATAAATTAGAAAATGATATGAGATATGGTTGTAACCTCATGAAGAAATAATTTTTTTTAACTTATTTTTTCAATTTAAACCTTATCATTTTAATTGACACTTAGTTTTTCTATTAATTTTTTTACTTTGGTAATAACATTCTAAATCATTAATAGTTATAAATATTAACATATATGGTGTTAATTGAATATAGATTGGTTATTTATCAAATTATATGTCTTATAATTATCACTTTGTAACATTTATATATTTTTATGATATTTAAATAATTTAATAAAATTTTATTTTTATAAAATACCGATAGTGTCCAATTTGACACTATTCATTTATTTGACTTTAAATAAAATACTCACAAAAGATAAATTCAAACTAAAATGTTAAATAAACTCCTAAATTGATATAGTAACCTAGAAAATTCTTGGATCACTTCAACTAGTTCATATGATCTTCATTTTAATATTTGTAAAACCATTTATTTGATATTTCAATTAATAAAATTAGTTTTACAATACTATTGTGTCGTCATTAATGATAACTAATTAGTCTCAAAAAATTATAAATAAATTCACATTATGGATATAATTTAATTACATTTCTATTGACTATTTAATTACAGGGTTTTGTGCATTTTATTAGTAAATTAAAATTATTTCAGTTATAACATATAAGATAGTGACATGTTGTCACTTTCATTGGTTTTAATAATAATTGCATCATTTTCAATGAAAAAATGAAATGAAATGAATATATTCCAAATATTATGTGATATTGGTCGACTTTTATTTATCCAATAGAATTTTCCAGGTTTTAGGGTAATTTTCTAGTCTTATTTTTACCCTAAATTATTCGATTTACCTTCAACTATGGTGATAAAATTAATTAACTATTTTACTATTCATAATGACCAAAAATAAAACAAGCCTATTAGAATAATTTGGACCTATATATTCCAAATATGGAATTCAATTTTCAAAATTCAAAATACAGAAGTTGTAGTGATTTATTTAATATTAATCTCTTTGTTGAGAAAACTGGTTTTAAAAGATAAAACTTTGCAAAAGATAGAAATGTTTTTACCTGTGAATTTAATGTAAAATTAATTATAATGACATAAATTATATTAAATTTTAAAAAAAATTATATTTATACATTAAAACCATTCAATATTATAATTTAACCATATAAACTATCAACGATGAAAACATTTGTTTTTAATTAAAATTTAGCGTATTTTTACTATTTATCAAAATATGAAAGTTATCACAAAAATATAAAAAATTTATCTAATGTAAATTTTTTTATGATTATTTCAAATAAGAAGATTATTTTGTCAAATTTAACTTATAAATGTGTCAAAAACTATATATAAAATGGGTGCGCCATCAAAAGGTGGTAAAATTGCATTTTTTGAAAAATACTAATTTTTTCAGCAAAATTGATTCTCTTTCTTGTATTGTGTTCTATAAAATGTGTAAGATTAACGAAATTGATATAAAAATTAAAACATGGTTAATAATATTCATAAAGGATACTTTATATCCCTTTAAATAATAATATTTTAACAATATATCACTGTTTAGTGAAACTCGGAATCGCGTACAATGCATGCTGTCGAGGAAGGTCTCACTTACCTATAACGCAAGCCATGTAAGTGTTGCATGTAATGTAAGATTATTTTGGTGCTTCATATTATTGGATCGAAACTTATTTCATTTATATATTGAAAAAAATATATACTCTGTGTTGGGTGAAATGAATTATATCAAAAGAACTTAAAATTGTGTGCAACTTAAGCCAAGAATATTGTTTCATATACTGCATGCTAATACGGTGTTGCGTATAAAGAAATATAATTTTTATGTAGTGTAAAACAAAATACATCAAAAAATTTAAAACAAAATCTCATAAATCTTGGGATGATACATTCTACCCCCCTTAAAATGAATTTCTCCCTTGAAATTCGTCAGTGTTATAAGTGGTTTTACTACTTGAATGTTTCTTTCCTAGAAATCGACATCATAAAAAGGGATAATAAAACTGAATTTTAAAAAGTAATGTTAAAAACATAACTGTTACACAAATAAACTCATCACTGGGTTTCATATAGGAGAACATAGGTGGGAAGTGAAAACATAGATATATAAGAGAAATCTAACCATCATGTTCTAATGTATAGTGATAGAGAATAAGGTTAGGATACAGTTAACTACTAGAAAGCCATAAATAGGCGATGAGTTAAGGGACCATATGATTCACCATATAATAAGTTACTAGGATAACATTTTTGGTTTTCAATATCCTTACTCTAAAGTTGATGAATATTTCATGATAATAAATACTTACTTGATTTGGTAGAATCTCACTGTTGTCTGTGCCTTTAACAATTTCAAATTCATATGATAAAGAAATGAATTTTAATTTTTCATTCATGAAGTGTTAGTAGATCATGTGATAAAATGATAGTTCATTCCAACTGTCTCAAAAAAGGTTATAACATGTTATCAAATAAGCATAAGTCCACCTACAGTGAGATAATACATTAATCTAACAAACATAAAACAGAAAATAACATATATTATCCATAAATTAATAACATTACAATCCTTTTAAAAACATAAAACATATAAATAGGTGTACTAAATTGATATAACAGTTATCTCCCATATCTCATTTCCCAGTCCTTGGTTGTTATATTCCAAACATGAGAAAACTTAATCATTTATTCTCATGAAACATGATAATAATATTAATTACCATAGAACATTGGTGAAAACATGCATTCTGTCAAAATTAACTCATTCCACACTCAAAAATATCAAAAATTCTATATACTCAAACCACGATATCACATTGTACTTATATCAATCAGGAGGTTACTAATACTATCAAACATCTCATTTTCTCTTTATCCCATCATTATGCACATATCATGTGATTTACAAATAAAATTCAATCACATTTCATGGTAACCAGTTTCATATTCTTATGGAAAACCATAATGGAACATATATATTCCAATATTCCATAATACCGTTAAATTACACCTTCAAAATTATTCTATAATAATAATACATAAATACTTTAATCCATACTATTCAATTATAGGCATGGAATAGGTCGTTCCATGATTTAGAAGTAACCTCTCAGGCAGGGGCATTGAGTTCCTTAATTCCTATGTTCTTCCCATATAAGACACTGAACTCCATGACATTCCATCACTCTATGACCCTTTTCCTCAAATAGATAACATATTCCCCTCTATTTGAGGTATTTCTCAGGGTTCTTCTTCCCTTATTATTGATATGTAGAAATCATAATTCCCCTTCCTATATGTTCCTCACCATGATAACATGCATAAAAGTCCATCTTCCTCTTATTTGTTGACATAGAAATAAAACTAACATTCACCTTGTTAATCATATATCACAATGAAAGAGAGTTCATAATCATAGTATATTTCTGTCTAGGCATTACGTAATTTTGTTGCTCATAGTCACCAATTTTTCGATCGAATTCTTTGTTAACCCAATTGTTTCTGGTTTCCTCCATTGACTAAATCTATAAACCATAGTGTAAGACACAATTAAAATAATTAGAAAACACAAAATCAAAGAAAATCACTTATAAGATGTCTAAGATATAAAACCTTCTTTAATCCATAACTCCTTAGGTTCAACCTCTATTATTCAAGATCATTAACATAATTCTATGACTGTAACCTATAGTTATACACAACCTTATGTAAATCCCCAGATATACCTTCGAAATATCTCTAGGGATCTCACAAGATTTTTTCCATCCTCATTTCCAATGGTTGACTAAACCTTGGATCTGATAGAAACTGTAGAGAACCAATCTTAACGTACATATAAATTAAATTTATTTTGTGGAATACTTAATACATGACACCAATAGACTCCCAATGACCATATTAGTTTAGTGTATTTGGAAACTCGGAAGACAATCTTCTATGTTTGGTGAAAGATCTTCAACGTCTCCAATAAAGATCTTCTCTTTTTGTTTTCCTACCTAAAAACATTCTTTATATCATGGGGGAAAGAAATCATAAAATGGGTGAGATCAAAATATCATTAAGGGAAAACAGGGAGATCATAAAATAAACCACAAACTTTTGAACATAAAAACATGAAGATAAATTTTTCATATCAAAATATTGAGTCATGAAATAAATTTTTGCAATACGTAAGGCATGGATCATAAAGAAAAATTAACCATGATAAAATAAAATTGGTACAAAACATTTAGTTGTGAAAAAATAATAAGAAAATAATATTATTTCTATAGTATCCATGCAATTGATACTAAGACCATCATAGAGGAAATAGTCCCTTACTAAACCAGGTTTAATTTCCCTTCCAGCCATGTATTTCTGAACAAGATTTACTTGTCGTTCCAGACCTGCATTACTGAGTTGGATTTACATTCCGTTCTAGTAATGTCGATCTCATGAGATATAAATATTTACCCAATTCATTGTAGAGAGATATAGGTCACACCTATATCATAATTAAATCATTCTTAAATGTGCCACAAAAATATAATCATTCATCATAGCATAACCCATGAAATAAATGGGATTCTTAAACATCATTTCATTATAACGTAATCCAGATAAGATAAATAGATTTCAGAAAAATAATTTCATCATAAACACAATTAAAAAAAGTAATAATAGGGATATAAACATAACCCTATGTCATCTTAAATGGAAAATAATTTTGATAAACCACTTCAACTTAATCCCAGTAGAAAATATCCTTTCATCTTTAGAAATGTTTTATTATCTCCAAATTTCATGAAATTTTAAATGAAGAACATTTAGTTGAAAATAATCTAGAAATAGTGAAGATAATGTTTTGTGAAAATAAGGTGTCATGAATAAATAAAAATCCCTTCAAACCATATATGTTAAGAAAATATTCTCCTTGTACTTTTGCTGGAAGAATAAAAAAGTACCTCATATGGTAAACAAAAGAATGATTCTATCAGAACCATATAGTAGAAGTAAAAATGGTTAAAAATTACTTCATACATACATAGAATAATAGTACACATTTTATGAGAATATTTTTTAGAAAACAATGACATGGTTGATAAATATATCCCTAGTAGATACTTAAAAATAAATAGTCTCAGATAAAATGAGATTGGAAAAGTTATCCATTTCCTTAGGTCTGATTTCATCTGTATGTGTTCAAAAATCCTGTAAAGTGGGTTTAATTTTTTTTAACATTTAACAGAACTATAATAATATTTATTATATCATATATGATTTATTTACGACTTTATATTAACCGTTCATTTGTTAATTCTATGTTAAAGAAATGTTTTAGATAATAATCGTTTTTTATCGTACATGTTTTGAATTGTTATTGATGATAATAGTAATTATTTCAAGATTTACTTACTTATGGAATGTAAAACAAGATTTATATATCACATATATTTAGTATATAATTTTATATATAATACATAGATAAATTAATTGAAATACATCGGTCATGGAGAGTGTAGGCTGTACGTACGCATGAATAATGTTTCCGTATCCTTATTGAATTTAATTGAAGAATGTAAATAATATATATATATATATAATATAGTTATTATTTCATACATTTCATTATTATTTATTTTATATAGTTTATAATCATTCTTGAATTGTTAATGGGGAAAATGAAACTCTTCGCGTCGTGGAGACAGTTAACCGTACATACGCTCGAGCAATGATATCGTTCCCATAATAGTTGAATGCTATTGAAGTATATGGTTTATAATATCTAAGAATTATTATCATGTTATAATATTCATATATAGTTATTATTTATACCATTATACCCATCCATGTAAGGTGGTGGTGAAAAACAGATTACACCACAGTGTGGAGACAATTGGTCGTAAGTACGTACGCAAAATGATTTCATTTTTCATAGGATAGATAGAAGCTGAAATATGTCTGTTTAATATTTATAATAACATATAATTATATGAGTTATAATGAGGTTATTACATTGTAATTAAAAAACTAATGAAGAGAACGTAGAAGGAGAAATAAATTTTAATGAATCGGTAGAAGATATTATCTCTTCCTCGACGTGCCACTTTTAAATTTTCTCTTAAGGCACTAGAGATGGTCTTTTGAGAAGACCAGAACCTATATAATGTAACTAGGTATGTTTATAATATAAATTTTCAGGTGTGGGTGATATTGAATTCTGAAAATGAAGTGATGTGGTGAAGGAAGAGGTTTCCTTTTATAAGAGAGGAGAAGGTCACTTTAGGAAACTCTAACACATATTAATTTATAATACA
This sequence comes from Viscum album, assembly GCA_963277665.1. Classification (NCBI taxonomy): domain Eukaryota; kingdom Viridiplantae; phylum Streptophyta; class Magnoliopsida; order Santalales; family Viscaceae; genus Viscum; species Viscum album. The sequence continues at coordinate 507,291,846 of OY728125.1, forward strand.
ATAAAACCCAAAAGAAATACATCCAATGTTTCCTAAATTAGAATATTAGATGAGATATGTTTGTAATCTCTTCAACCAATAAATTTTTGACAACTTATATTTTCAATTTAAACCTGATCTTTTTAATTGTCACTTTGTTATTCTAATAAATTTTAATTTTGGTAACAACATTCTAAATGTTTAATGTTTGTAAATATTTACATATGTAGTGTTAATTATCCATAAATAGGTGTTTTATAACATTTTATATATTATAATTATCACTATGTAATTTTTAAATATTTTTATTATTTTTATATAATTTAATAAAATGTTATTTTTATAAAATATCAATATTGTCAATGTTAACACTTTTCATTTATTTGACTTTAAATAAAATCCTCAAAAATGATAAATTCAAAAAAAAATTAATACACTACTAAGATATCATAGTGACCTATAAAATTCGTGGAACAGTTCAATTATTTCATATGATATTTCATTTAATATTTTTAAAAACATTTATTTGATATAACTATTAATAAAATAATTTTTACATCACTATTGTGTCATCATTAATGAAAATTAATTTGTCTCTAAAAATTCTAAATAAATATATTTTATATAGATAATTTAATTATATTTCTACTGACTATTTACGTTCATTTTTTATGATGTTTATCACTAAATTAAAATTATTACAATTATAAGATATAAGTGAGTGACATGTTGTCAAATTCTTTGGTTTTAATAATAATTTCATCATATTCATGGAAATAAGTACATGAAATGAATATATTCAAACACTTAGGTGATATCTGTTGACTTTTATTTATCCAATATAATTTTGGTAGGTTTTAGGGTAATTTTATAATCTTATGTTTACCCTTAATTACCTGATTTACCTTCAACTATGGTAATAAAAATAATAACCAAAGTTACTATTCATAATGCCTAAAAATAAAAGTAGCCTATTTACATATTTTGATCTTACCAATTCTAAATATGGAATCCATTTTTCAAAATTCTAAACACAGATGTTGTAGTAATTAATTTATAATTAATTTCGTTGATGAGAAAATGAGTTTTAAAAGATACATCATTACAAAAGATTAAAATTTTTTTACCTATAAATTTAGCGTAAAAATAAATCTAATGAAATAAATTATATTAAATGGTAAAATTATATTTTATTTATACTGTAAAACCATTAAATATTATTATTTAACCATATAAATTATCTCGAATAAAAATGTTGTTTTTAATTAAAATTTAGTGTATTTTTACTATTCATCAAAATAAAAAAGTTATCCGAAAAATATTAAAAAATTATTCACAGTAAATTTATATATCTCACTTCTATAGAAGAAATTTATTTTGTCAAATTGAACTTATAAATGTTTCAATACTTGATTTAAAATGGCCGCGTCATCAAAAGGCGGTAAAACTGTATTTTTTTGAAAAATACTTCTTTTATCCGAAAAATTGTTTATTTTCTCATATTGTGTTCTAGAAAATGTTTTGGATGAATTACATTAATATAAAGTTAAAAAGTAGTTAATAATTTTTATAACATGTAGTTTATATCCCATTAAATAATAATATTTTAATAATATATAGTTGTTTAGTGAAACTCGGTATCGCGTGAAACACAAGCTAATGAAAAAGGTAGCTCTTGCATGTAACAAAAACCATGTAAGTGTTACGTGTAGTGTAAGATTCCTTTGGTTCTATGTATAACATAATCCAATCTTAGTTCATTTATACATTGAACAAAATCTATAATCATTGTTGTCTGAAATTAACTCCATCAAAAGAACTCGAGTGTAAGAACCCTGTTTTTGCTGCGAAAGACTTTAGAATATATTTAATATTATTCCAGAGCAGTGCCTTCAGACGGCGTGAGATTCTGAGCCCCGGTTTGGACGGAATTAAATTTTCAGTGCGTTCACACTGGACATGCCAAATAAATGGGATAACTCCTAAACAGTGATCCAGATCGAGAATCCAAGTGTACTGATGGGTCCGGAATGGTGTGTTTACTCTAGGAATGACATAAAGTATGTCAGTGCGGGACGTTTGGACCCCTCGCTCGCTTCCAGAACGTGAAATAGATAAATTAAATAATTAATTTATTCATTTAATGGTGAAACTCAAGTATCTCTTAAAACGGTCGGTCAGAATGGAAAACCGAGGTCACCGTTGAGTTTCGAGCTTGCCGTTTACCATAGGAGGGGTATAAGTTTTGCGAGCACGGGCCGTCAGTGAAGAATTGCCCTAGGGGCATTTTCGTAATTTGGTGGCCATAGGCGTTGAGCTTAATAACTTTTGAACGGGGCCTCGAATCAAAATTATAAGACTGCCTTTGTGCTCGGGAGGTGGTGTTTCCCTTAGGGGAGTCTTAATCTTGTTCGCTCCAGAGGTTTCGAATGCAGGTTAATTTGGGAGGTTATATTAATTTAAAACTATTAATTAATTTTCTTATTTAAACCTAACTCACCCAATCCCTATCCCATTTTCACCCCCAGGTGACGACTCTCCCTCAACCTCCTCCTCCACAACTTCCTCCGGTCAAGGCGGAAGCAACGATGGGAAAGCACGGATCGACGGTGAAGATTCGGGCAAAGCCCATCGAGGTAGGATTGTGCGTTTCGATTTTAATTTCCTACACCTAATTTGAGCTTAATTTGCATTGTTTATTCCCTATAAAAACCTATATCAAATCCCATATTTTCTTAGTACTCATCCCAATATCCTCAACGCAATTTTCGGATTTTAAATCCGAGTCCCGACGTGTTCGCAAAATTCTGGCGAAGTTCGCTGGTTTTTGGTTTTTCCGCCGGTCCGAGGCGAGGCGGCGCAGGGCTGCGGTGGTGGCAGTCCCTCTTGGCGGCGGCGGCTTCTTTTCCAGGAGACAGCGGTAGTGCTGGCTTCAGCGGAACGGCAGGTCAAGCTGGGGCGTCCGTCGGCCGTCGGCTGCAGGCGTCGCGGGGTGCGGAGCGCGGAGGAGGACCGACTTCGGCCGGTCGTCGAGGAACGAAGACACCAGGTCATCGTGACCCCGGCCAGCAGACAATGGACCTGCGCTTCGCGGGTCCCATGGGGAAAAAGCCGGACTGGCTCAGCCGGTCCTGGTGATGCGGACCGGCCCATGCGGTGAACCGCGGGCCGACTCAGGCAGTGGGAGGGCCGACCGAACCTGCCCGGCCAACCCTTCGCTCCAATAAAATTTTAAAACACCTCTAAAAGGCTGCTTGGTTGTCGGATTCACGCGCCGTCAGTGGCGACGCGTTCCTTGATTTAAGAAGAGAATTGTTATATGGTTTTGGGAAAATTTAATTTCCTAAATGAGGGGATCGGAGGAGCGACACTTCATTAAGTGAATTATCGTTTTTCTGGGGGAACTTGTTTTGGATGGCGCGGACGCGTCCGACGACCGATTTAAGCGCCGTCAGTGGTGTTGAGACCCTTCCACCGGGGTGACGCTTTCCAGGCTGGTTTCGAGCGTTGATGCAGGAGTTGTAGAATGGGCCCCATGGCCCGTCTTTGAGCTGCGAGTAGCGTTTAGCGACATTCTCACAGGGCGTCCGTTAGGGGCATGCGAGCAGTCGATTCTGGATGTTTTTATGAGGGGATTGCAATGGTGAAATCCGCTCGTTCTAATTAGGCATGATGTTTCGGGGCCCACGATTTCCATTTGGCAGTCGATAGTGATTTTCCATCTCTATCACCGGGCGACCGTTTTGGACAAGTGAATAGTCCACCTTGTGTGCTTTTTCGAGAGGATTGCAATGGTACGATCCGTTGGTTGTGTTTCGGGACCGGGATGCGGGTTCCAAGTATCACCGCATGTGTACGGTGTGCCGAAATGCATCTTTTTCTTCAGATATCTGTTGTGCTCAAGTGAGCGGTCTTTTTGACGTGTTTTCCCAAGGGGATCGCAATGGTGCGATGCACACGACTATTTTCGGGGCTGAGGCTCAGGATCACAGGACTCCGTTCAGGCGTGAGGCGGTGTTGGTGACATTTCCGTCGGATATCTGTTGGAGGCGAGTAAGTAGTCGATCTCGCTTGTTTCTCCGCGAGGATTATAATGGTGTTATATGTTCAGGCGGGCGGGGCCTCTTACACAATCTTATTAAATGTGGAAATGTGAAGGTTCCCATGTGGTGGTTCTTCATGTGGTGTTTGCAGAGAACCCTTGGTATGTGATCGCATGCACTCTCTTGTGACTGATGTTATTCTTAACGAGATGTGGTTGGATGTGCCGCAACCGTTATGGTGGCAGGTTGGAGTTGTTATGTCACGCTTTCGCGTTGACGTTGGGTGCCGGGTGCACGTTAGCCTTTGGCCTGGAGACGTGGTATATGCTGGGAGTACACGGGAGCGTTGGGAGGTACATGTGGATGTTGGTACCTGAGAATGTATGTGCACTTGGTTGGAGTTGACTTGGGGCCACACGTCGTGTGGGCCCCATGTGCATGTTGTGCTCTGCTTTGCGTACTTTGACCTCTCACGACGTTGAGGGTCCCTCTGTGCTCGTTTGTTTGACCAGCAGGGTGGTGTTTTCCCATGGCTCTGTTCTTGTTTGTTTGACTAGCAAGGTTCAGTGGTCTCCCCCTAGTTTCATTCTCGATGGATCGCCCGGTAGCGGTGCTAGTGGCACCCAGTGATGGAACAGGCGTTGAACCTCTATTGGGTGAGTTGTTCTGGAGTTGAGTGGTTGCGCGGTACCCACTCAGTGTTCGGTTGGCCAGTGTTATACCATCCAGTATGGATGGCCAGAGCAGTTCCATATTTACCCTCCCGTAGGGCTGGGCAGTGGGTTTCTCATTAACTTCTCAGGTTTTACCCTATATGAGAGACTAGGTAGTGGGTCACCAGACGACTCTTTAGGGTATACCATCCAGTAGGGCTGGGCAGTGGGTCGCCTATCAGCTTGTTCCAGGTCTACCCTCCAGTAGAGACTGGGCAGTGGGTCACTCGACGACTCTTGTGGGTCTACCCTACAGTAGGGCTGGGCAGTGGGTCGCCCGTTGTATTGTTCCGAGTCTACCCTCAAGCAGAGTTGGGCAGTGGGTCTCCTGTCGACTTAATCTAGGTTTACCCTCCAGTAGGGTTGGGCAGTGGGTTGCCTGATGACATATTTGGGTTTACCCTCCAGCAGGGCTGGGCAGTGGGTCACCCAATATCTTATTATGGTTACCCTCCAGCAGGGCTCGGCAGTGGGTCTCCTGATATCTTATTATAGTTTACCCAGTTACGAGGCTGGGCAGTGTGGCACCCGTCGACTCTTACCGGGCCTCCCTATAGTGGGAACCCGTCAACTTCCAGGGACCCTCTTGCGGGGCTGGGCTAGGGGTCGCCTATCAACATTGAGGAGACCTGTCGACAGCGGGGAAATGACGAGTTGTGGTTTGACATTCCCCTAGAACTCTCAAGAATGAGGAGCACTTTCCCCTCGTAGACGAATCCTTATGACACGACCTAAAACCGTGCGGGCGAGTTAGTGCCACCCAAAGTGGATAGTTTCGAGGTTCGGTGATTTGAGCCCTTGAATTGTAGTTCGGGGTAGAGGTGCAGGATGATGGGCATCATTGGAGTTTACTTCTGGGACTGTTGGTGACTCACTTTTCTTGGGCTGGGTTACGGGATGGATATCCCTTTAAGACCTTGTTCGGGGTTCTTGTTGAGTATATCTATATGTATATACCTTGTTCTAGTACCCACTTCCTGGGTTTGATTACCCTCCTTCCAAGAGAGGTGAAGACGTGCGAGGTATGCCACGTGCTTTCCATGTCTAGCTTCTCGTGGTTGGACGAGTCTACTCTCCTGCTATAGGTAGCGAAGACTCAACGATAAGTTCATCTTCTCACTATTTCCAGCTCCATGTGTCTGGATGAGTCTACCTACCTTTCTGTTGTTGGGTTGAGCTGGACTCTTTACTGCACTCCTTGTTGTACTCTTACTGCACTCTTGGTTGTACCCCTTTACTTTTCCATGTTCACTCTACTGCTCACCCTTCGATACCTCCTTTGTTGTTCCCTTGAGCCTTCGGGGCATCCTACTGAGTATTCTTATACTCACCCCTTCTTGGTCTTTGGCCGCACATGTTGTGCCCTTAAAGACGACGGACATGTTGGTTGTGACTTTAGTGGAGCTTAGGGGTTATGGAGCATGGACCACGTGCGGTGGTCTGAGTCAGGTTCCAGGTGGGGGACCCTTCCAGCTATTTTCCTATTTGTTTACCTGTTTCCGGGTTGTGGCACTCCTCTAGTTGGGTATGTGTTTTTCCCATTTTCATTTCATTTTACTTTCAGTACTTTCTTTGAACTTTTAGAGGTCGATGCACATTGTGGTTTATTTATAGAAATTGTTAATTTTCTTGAATTTTTTAATCTGCACTTTTGCATTGAGTGTGATGCGCGTGTGTGTGTAGAGGTACTTAGGAAAATTCCTCCCCGAGTTGGTGTGCCTTTGGTGCTGGTTTCCAGCCCCTGGCCAATGGAGGCAGGCTTGGGGTTGTTGGGGATCAAGCCCGGGTAGGGTCGGGTCATGACAAAGTGGTATCAAAGGTGGTTTGTTCCTTGTGGACACTGTTCAGACGTCCCTAAAGTAGAAGGAATTGGTTGGGATTTAGGGCAACTAGGTTAACGTGTCTTGAGAGCGGCTCTCAGGCCAGGGAGTCCAGTGATGGTGCGGCGGCTGACATATCCATTCACCAGGACCCTAATAACCCGCTTGTCGACTCGGCAAGCTGAGACACTTATTGGAGGGAATGTTTGTGTGTGCATCACATAGGACTGAGTTTTAATTGTCCTTCTTGAGTCAGATCTCCATCGTTTTTGTTATGGGTATATACATATATGCTCATCTGACCACGACACTCCTTGATAACATTCAGGATGTCTCGGCGAAGATAGCCAGCCAGGATACCAACTTTTGTTCGTGACGACGACCTTGTGAGCTACGAGGACACAGTCCATGACCCATCATGTGAGCCCCTTTCTCCGGGTGGGCTGGTAGTAGCACCCCCACCTGTTGAGCAGCAGACAGCTTCAGTGGAGTAGGCTGAGTTTGAGCGCTGGTTGAGCGCGCTTCGCGGGTTCCAGTGGCCGGGACCTCTGAGGTTCAGTGGTGAGCTAAACCCTGAGGCAGCAGAGGTTTTTCTGGAGATAGTGGTTCACCTTTTTAGGCTTGTGCGGATGCCGACAGATCAGAGAGTGGCTTTGGCATTCGGCCTTTTTCGTGGAGAAGCTTGGCGTTGGTGGAGTCTGGTGACTCAGCTTCTTGATGAGTCGTCGCTTTCATGGGGTGACTTTCTGTTGTTGTCCCGTGAGGAGTTTTTCCCCTCCTACTTACGCTCCATTCAGATTCAGGAGCTCTTGCAGTTTCTGTAGGGAGGGATGATGGTGGCCGAGTACGCGGCAAGTTTCACAGACCGTGCATGCTTTTACCCATACTTGGTCCATGACGAAAACATCCGAGTGCAGATGTTTGAGCAGGGTCTCCGTCGAGAGATTCGTGTTGTCATAGTACCCTTGGGAATTTACACATATGTCGGGGTACTAGAGAAGGCGTTGGTGATAGAGGGCTTCCTGTCACGTTCTAGATTTGGTGGTGGAAGTAGGCACGTCGGAGCCGAGACGTCTTCCGCAACTAGTGGGCGTCGGCAAGTAGAACCTCGATGTGGGTGGATTTATGACAACCGGACTGAGGGGCATGTTCGTACGCCACAATGGCGCTGGAGGGAACAAGTGCAGCCTAGAGAGAGTCAGTGCTATGCTTGTGATGGGTGAGGTCACTAGCCACGAGACTGCCCGACCCGGCATGCGGAGAGCTTCGGGCAGGCAGCAGGTGCACCACCACGACGGAGGCATTGTCGTGATTGGAGTAGCGCCCCGAGAGGTGGTGCTTTCATAGGAGCAGGAGGAACTAGTAGTGGAGGACAATCTTACGAGGTCTTCCCATCACCACTAGGTGGTCCATGTCAGACTCCGGAAGCTGACAGTTGGGACCGCAGATAGCCGCGAGCTTTGGATGTCTACGATCCTGCAGAGCATGAGGTGGTAAGAGGTACACTCTACAGCCCTTCTAGTTTTTTTAGTATAATTGTTAGACTCTATTTGAGGAATTCTTTCCTCCCTACTCCTTGTTTGAGGTGTTACCAGGGTGACGCAGGGCATCGGGTGTAACCCAAAATTGGTAAGGTAAAAGGCATGTGACCTTTTTCTCTAGTAGATGGTGTCTACTCCTTCGCCTCTCGAGCGTATAAGAGAGCCTTGACTGTGGAACCATGCATGACCAAATATCCTTTGGTGTTTCACCATATGGATATTCTGAAGGAGGGAATCACCGGGCCTTGTTCAATGTTCGGGCGGTGATTCTAGTCACGGCCTGGGACGTAGAGGTTTTTCGGGGACATGAGCTACCCTGAGGTCCTTCGAACCATTTGAGACCATGCAGATGGATGGCGAGGTTCCCTACCACCTTTCCCTAACCCCAAAGGCTGGTTTGGGGTGCATGAAGTCTCCCATGTGACTCACCTGAGAATAGCTGTGAGTGCTCCAATTCATGACAACAGTGAGGGAAGACCTTGCGTGAACAGATCAAATCCTTAGGTATGTGTGCGGTGGCGTAGAGATGTGCGAGAGTTCTTCTGGGTACAGGAGAGCTAGGTGTGAGCTTTTTTACCCTGAGTTCTTCCCTAGTTTTGCTTTTTGGGGACGAAAAGCTTGGAGGAGGGAATAATGTAAGAACCTGGTTTTTGCTGCGAAAGAATTTGGAATATTTTTGATATTATTCCATAGCAGTGCCTTTAGATGAAGTGCGATTCCAAGCACCGGTGTGGCCGAAATTAAATTTTCAGTGCGTTCACACTGGACACGCAAAATAAATGGGATAAATCCTATGTAGTGTTCTGGATTGGGAATCCGAGTGTACGGATAGGTCCGGAATGGGGTGTTTACCCTAGGAACGACCTAAAGTATGTTGGCACTGGGCATTTGGAGCCCTCGCTCTCTTCCGGAACGTGAAACGGAAAAATTAAATAATTAATATTTTTTGTTTAATGGTGAAACTCAATTATCTCTTAAAACGGTGGCTCGGATTAGAAACCTGATGTCACCATTCAGTTCGGATCGTTCCATTTACCCTATGAGGGGTATAAGTTTTCCGAGTGCGGGTCGTCAGTGAAGAATGGCCCCAGGGGAATTTTCTTAATTTGGTGGCCACATGCGTTGAGCTTAATAACATTTGAAAAGAGAATCAGATCAAAATTCCGAGACATCCGTTGTGCTCGGCAGGTGGTGTTTTCCCTAGGGGAGGCTTAATCTTGTTTGTGCCAGAGGTTTCGGTTGCGGGTTAATTTTGGAGGTTAAATTAATTAAAAACTTTTAATTAATTTTATTATTTAAACCTAACTCAATCCATCCCTCTCCCATTTTTCACCCCCTGGCGACGCCTCTCCCTCAACCTCCTCCTCCACCACTTCTTCCGATCAAGGTGGAAGCAACGACGGGAAAGCGCAGATCGACGACGAAGCTTCGGGCGAAGCCCATCGACGTAGGATCGTGCGTTTTGTTTTTAATTTCCCGCAACTAATTTGAGATCAATTTTCATTGTCTATTCCCTGTCAAAACATCAATCACAACCCTTATTTGCGTAGTACTCATCCCGAGCTCCTCAAAGAAAATTTCGGATTTAAAATCCGAGTCCCGACATGTTTGCAAACTTCCGGCGAAGATCGCGGGTTTTTGGTTTTTCCGGCAGTCCGAGGAGCGGCGGCGTAGGGCTGTGGGGGCGGCGGTCCCCCTTAGCGGCGACGACTTCTTTTCCAGGCGACGGAGGCAGTGATGACTTTGGAAGAGCGGTCGGGGCAGCTGGGCGCGCAGCGGTCATCAGCTGCAGGCGCCGCGGCGCGTAGAGCGCGGAGGAGGACCGGCATCGGCCGATCGTCGCGGCACGAAGACCCGGGGTCTTAGTGACCCCGGCCAGCAGACATGTGACCCACGTTTCGCGGGTCCCATGGGGAAATAGCTGGACCATCTCAGCCGGTCCGGGCGATGCGGGCCGGCCCGTGCGGTGAACCGTGGGTCGGCTCAGGCAGTGGGTGGGCCGGCCGAACCGGCCCGGCCCACCCTTCTCTCGAATAAAATTTTAAAACGCCTCTAAAAGACATCTCGGGTGTCAGATTCGTGCGCCGTCAGTGGAGATGAGTTCCTTGTGTTTAGATGAGAATTTTGAGATGGTTTTGAGAAAATTTAGTTTCCTAAACGAGGGGCTCTGAGGCATGACACATCTTTAAGGAATTGTCGTTTTTCCAGGGGAAATTGTTTTGGACGGCGCGGACACATCCGACGTCCGGTTTAAGCGCCGTCAGTGGAGTTGAGACCCTGGAATCGGGGCGAAGATTTCCAGAGTGGTTTCGAGCGTTGAAGCCAGAGTTGAGGCATAGGACCCACACCCCATCTTTGAGCTGTGAGCAGTGTTTAGCGACTTTCTCACCGGACGTCCGTTCAGGGCGTGTGAGTAGTCGATTCTGGATGTTTTTCTGAGGGGATTGCAATGGTGCAATCCGTCTGCTCTAATTCATCACGATGGTGCGGGGCCCATGATGGCCGTTTGGGCGTCGACGGTGATCTTCCATCTCTACCAGTGGGAGACCGATTTGGACAGGTGAATAGTCCACCCTGTGTGCTTTTTCGAGAGGATCGCAACGGTATGATCCGTTCTTTGTGTTTCAGGACCGGGATGTGGGTCTCATGTAGCACCGCTCGTGTGCGGTGTGCAGAAATCCATCTTTTTCTCTGGATATTCGTTGCACTCAAATGAGCAGTCTTTTTAATGTGTTTTCTGGAGGGGATCTCAATGGTGTGATGTGCCTGACTGTTTCGGGGACGAGGCTCGGGATCACGGGACATCGTTCAGGCATTAGGCGGTATTGGTGACTTTTCCGTCGGATATCCGTTGGAGGAAAGTAAGTAGTTGATCTCACGTGTTTTTCCGCGAGGATTACAACGGTGTAATTTATTTAGGCAGGCGGAGCCTCTTACGTGATCTTATTAAATGTGGAAATGTGAAGGTGCTCGGTGGTGGTTGTTCTTGCGGTGTTTGCAGAGAACCCTTGGAGTGTGATCGCATGCACTCTTGTGTGAGTGAAGTTATGATTAACGAGATGTGGTTTCCTATGCCTCAACCATTGAGGTGGCAGGTTGGATTTGTTACGTCACGCCTTCGCGTTGACGTTGGGTGGAAGGTGTATGTTAGCCTTTGTGGTGGAGACGTGGTATACAATGGGAGTATACAGGAGCGATGGGAGGTACGTGTGGATGTTGGTACCTGAGAATGTTTGTGCTCTTGGTTGGGGTTGACTTGGGGCCACACGTCGTGCAGGCCCCATGTGCGTGCCGTCCTCTGATTTGTGTACTTTGACCTCTCACGACGTAGAGGGTCCCTCTGTGCTCGTTTGTTTGACCAGTAGGGGGAGTTTTCCCCTGGCTCTGTGCTTGTTTGTTTGAAAAGTAGGGTTGAGTGGTCTCCCCCTCGTTTCGTTCTGGATGGATTGGCTAGTAGCGGTGCTAGTGGATCCCAGTGATGGAACAGTTGCTGAACCACTTTTGGGTGAGTTGTTCCAGAGTTGGGTGGTTGTGTGGTACCCAATCAGTGCTCGGTTGGACAGAGTTATACCATCCAGTAGGGACGGCCAGAGTAGTTCTGGGTTTACCCTCCAGTAGTGCTGGGCAGTGGGTTGCTCATTGAATTATCAGGCTTTACCCTCTAGCAGAGACTAGGCAGTGGGTCACCCAACGGCTCTTTAGGGTCTACCCTCCAGAGGGGCTGGGCAGTGAGTCACTCATTGTCTTAAATCAGGTTTACCCTCCAACAGGGCTGGGCAGTGGGTGGCCTGTCAGGATATTCTGGGTCTACCCTCTAGGAGAGACTAGGCAGTGGGTCACCCGACGACTCCTGTGGGTCCACCCTCCTGCAGGGATGGGAAGTAGGTCGCCCGTCGTATTGTTCTAGGTCTACCCTCCAGCAAAACTGGGCCATGGGTCGCCCGTCGACATATTCCAGGTTTACCCTCCAATAGGGATAGGCAATGGGTCGCCTGATGACGTATTTTGGTTTACCCTCCAACAGGGCTGGGCAGTAGGTCACCCGGTATCTTAATATGGTTAACCCTCCAACAGGGATGGGCAGTGGGTCACTCAATATCATATTATGATTTACCCTATTATGATACTGGGCATTGTGGCACCCGTTGACTCTTACTGGGTCTCCCAATAGTGGGAACTTGTCGACATCCAAAGACCCTCTAGTGGGGCTGGGCAGGGGGTTGCCTATCGACTTTGAGGAGGCCTCTCGACTGCGGGGTAGTGAAGAGTGGTGGTTTGACGTTCCCCCAGAACTCTCAAGTACGAGGAGTGCATTCCCCACCGAGATGCATCCTTGTGACGTGACCTAAAACCGTGCGGGCGAGTCAGTGCCGCCCAAAGCGGATAGTGTCGAGGTGCAGTGATTTGAGCCCTTGACTTGTAGTTCGGGGCAAACGTGTGGGATACTGGGCATCGATGGAGTTTACCTCTGGGACTGTTGGAGACTCACTTTTATTGGGCTGAGCTACGGTATGGAGATCGCCTTATGACCTTGTTCGGGATTCTTGTTGAGTATATGTATATGTATATACCTTGTTCTAGTACCCACTTCCTGGGTTTGGTTACTCTCCTTCCAGGAGAGGCTAAGACGTGCGGGGTATGCCACGTGCTTTCCGTGTCTAGCTTCTCGTGGTTGGACGAGTCTACTCTCCTGCTATAGGTAGCTAAGACTCGATGAGAAGTTCATCTTTTCACCGTTTCCAGCTCCTTGTGTCTGGATGAGTCTACCTCCCTTTCTCTTATTGGGTTGGGCTGGACTCTTTACTGCACTCTTTGTTGTACTCTTACTACACTCTCGGTTGTACCCCTTTACTTTTTCATGTTCTCTCTACTGGTCACCCTTCGATACCTCCTTCCTTGCTTCCTCGAACCTTTGGGGTATCCTACGGAGTATTCTTATACTCACCCCTTCTTGGGCTTTGCCCGCACTTGGTGTGACCTGGAAGATGACAGACAGGTTTCTCGTGACTTCAGTAGAGCTTATGATTTTAGGGGCGTGGACCGCGTGCGGTGGTCGGAGTCAGGTTCCAGGTGGGGGACCCTTCCATCTGTTTTCCTTTTTGTTTACCTATTTCCGGGTTGTGGCACTTTTCTGGTTGGGAACTTGTTTTTCCCCTTTTCGTTTCAGATTACTTTCAGTACATTCTTTTTTACTTTTAGAGGTGGATGCACATTGTGGTTTATTTATAGCAGTTGGTACTTTTCTTTTATTTTTAATCTGCACTTTTGCAATGAGTGTGATGTGCGTGTGTGTGTACAGGTTCTTAGGCAAAGGACTCCTCGAGTTGTTGGGCCTTCGGTGCTGGTCGCCAACCCCTGGCCTATGGAGGCTGGCTTGCGGTAGTTGCGGCTCGAGCCCGGGTAGGGTCGGGTCGTGACATTGAGATTACGTGCAACACAAGCCAATAATAATGTTTCATATAATGCAGGATAATAGGGTGTTGTGTATAATAATATCTAATCATGGTGTATCATAAAATACAACATATCAAAAATTTAAACAGAATCTATCACATAAAATATTGGGATGTTCCACTATCACAATATCTATCAATAATATCACATATGATTCATGGATGGAATTAGGATTTATCTCATATCTTTTTATTTCAAATCAAATAAGAAAATATCACTCTATTTTTATTCATTGAACCACTTCTTTCAGAATATATAGAAGCTGGATCATCCCCTTTTAGAAACATTAATATTTTGAATAACACAACCTTAATACATATTCTTCATTATGTTTCTATGTGTCCATTTGGTGATCTAATTAAAATTTATGTAAATAAATTGAATAAATATCATTTTTTCATAAAATATAATTTATATAACATTCAATATTTTCATTTGGAAATCCCCATATTCCATATTTTCTTATTTTTAATTTCAAACCTTGAGCCTCACTGTATTTATAGCATTTGAATTCAAATAATTGTTTATTTCCTCTTATTCCTCTTCTACCAAACATTTAACATGACTCATTTGGTAAATTTGTGTGTTAGCCTCATGTTAATTGAACCCTATGCACATAACACATTTTTATATATTTTAACTCCCACACATAGTGTCACTAAATAAACTATTCCAACCTACCGCCACTTCATAATGACCATTGGGTTGACCATGGATCATGGTCACTAGATCGACTATACTAATTAATTTGAACTCTCGTATTCGAGAACCCGCAAGATCCATGATATGGTGATGAGTTCATGATAGCTTCTAGATCCATGTAAAAATCCTTAGTTCAAGCTCATCGACATGATAAATCTAGAGCAATAGGATGAATATAATATATATCCCAAAAAACATGTTAAGAGTATTATGTTATGACTGGTCTAGACATGACTGACCAATTATTTAGGGAAACATTAGGTCTTTTATTATATGATGATATATAAATTGTAATAATTTTATCTTATTTTCCTTGCTGATAAATTGTGCATCATCAGTCTTTTTAATTATTCAAGGAACTGTACGTCCTTGTCAAAATGTTATGTATCCCAAACCCCTATACCCTTCACTTTCATTCGAGTAATATTGTAATAAAAGGGTGTTTGACAAGAGATTTTTTGGGTTAAATATGGATTTTTACATCATGAATAGAAGGATATTGATGGTTTCTAAAACATAAGACAATAGAGTCTCTACAAGTTCACCCATAGGTTTTTGTTGGTTTATCAAATAATGAAAAACCAATTGATAGAAAAATTCTCAAGATCATATTAGAATTATATAATAATAACTTATTGAAAAATGGTAAAATAGTGTTGATTTAGTAAAAATATATATTAAATTTTATTAAATTTAATTTCTATGTAATCATATTAGAATCAATGGTGAATTTATTTATATTGATCAGGGTTTTAGCTATAGTTATCATCCTATAATTATGTCAAATATTCAAGTATTTGTTAATATCAATTAATATATATATATATATATATTATTAATTAGATATAGTTATAGGTAATGTTACAATATGTTGAACATAATAGGTATAAAGAAACATGTTATCTGTGTTGTATAATGACTGATATTGAGAGGACCGAATAATGTATGATTGTAAATTCGTGTCATATTTTTTTTGTATCTGATTAATTATTTTTAAAAATTGGCTGATCATAAGATGAATACAAAATGTCTTAAATTTCATGTCATTTTTTGTTGTTATACATCCTATAGTAATTTCATTTTCCTTTCATTATTGATGAAATCTGTTTCATCCCACTCCCTCAGTATTTGAGGATGTTTGTGTTAGTGTAAAAATTTTATGAATGAAAACTCCTTATCCCCATCACCTAGATGAGATTTGTATTGTAATAAAAGGCAATTTAAAAAGAGTAATTTTTGTTTTAAGCTGTATTTTTACACCATAATTGAAAGCAGACTTTTCATTTCTGAAATTTTAGATAATTGAGGCCCTAGGTGTCCTACCTAGTCATTGGTTGGTTTATCAAATAATGACAAACAAATCTATAGAAAAATAATCATGATCGGGTCTTTTCTATTTAATTATAACTTATTAAAACTTGTTAAACATTTTATGGTGTAAAACAATATATATAATGTCTTATTAAATTTACTTCATAAGTAATCATTTCAACATCCATAGTGAAATTATTTATATCAATCAAGGTTTTAGAAATATTTTTTAACCTATATGAGTTTCAAATGTCCATGCATGTACGAATATAAATTATTTTAGGTATATATTATTTATTATATATAGTTAAATGTAATGTTAAAATATGTAGAAAAAACTAACTATCCCTAAAATGCATGTTATTAGTATTGTTTGATGACTGGTATTTTGATAAATGACTAATTTATGATTGAAAGTGCCTGTCATATTTTTTATATACGATTATTTAATTTTTAATAATTTTCTGTACATGAGAATAATGAACAATTTATAAAATTTAATGTCATTTTTTTGTGGTTGTACATTTTTTAATAATTGAATTTTCATTTACTCATTGATAACTAGCCTTTCATCCCTCTCTCTAAGTATGTAATGACTTGTGTGTCTATGAAAAAATATTTTGAATCCCAAACCCTTATCCCCTATCACATTCTTGTGAGTAACAATTTACACAAATGGTGTTTGAGAAAAAGAATTGTTGTTTGAATATTAATTTTTACACTATGATTGAAGGGAGATTGATGGTGTTGAAATTTGAGATAATAGAGGCTTTATGAGTTCACCATACAGTTTGGTTTCATTATTAAATAATGATAATCCAATACATACAAAAATTCTCAAGATAAATTCAT
Organism: Viscum album; assembly: GCA_963277665.1. Lineage (NCBI taxonomy): Eukaryota > Viridiplantae > Streptophyta > Magnoliopsida > Santalales > Viscaceae > Viscum > Viscum album. Next base: position 507,308,261 of record OY728125.1, read on the forward strand.
ATTCATTTAATCATAAACAATTAAAACTTGTTAAATTTTTTGAAGATTTAGTATATAACAATATTTTAATGATTATATTTAGGTAAACATGTGTGCTTAAATAAACTATAATGGTGTTGTAATTTATACTGATAATGGTTTTAGCTATAGTTTTCATCCAACAAGAGTGGAAAATCGTTATGAATTTTTGAAATTGGATGAAGGTCATATGAAGATTCATAGTCATTTAAAGCTGAGGGCTAATCAATTAGTTACTTTAATTACATATCAACATCTTTAATATCTTGATTGTCTAGGTAATGTTGAGTATCCTCTACATGATAACTAGGATTGGGTGTGTGAATCATTATTTATTAGTAAATAATGAAATAATGGTTTACTATAATTATATGGTTTTTTTGTTAATGATGAGGTTCCAGCATCTAATACATAATCATGTTTCTTGAGTTATGTTATAGTGGGCCCTTAATGTACACTCATTCATTGAATTCACATATAACATTTGTAATAGAAACAAATTAGGAAGAATATGATTACAATGTGGATATAACTATAGGGGATATCATCATATATACTATTGATTTAATGAGTTCCAATTTATCTGGTGGGGAAGTCCACAATGATGCATTAGGAGATGATATCGATGAGGATGATGTGTGTAATAAACATTATGTGGTTCCTTTAATATATATGAAAAAAATAGTTACTGGTAGTCATATTACATTATTATATTCTTTAGATTAATTAATGTTTCATGCAATTTTTTATTGTGATATTTTCCCCCTGTTACTAAATTCCCTTGCATTATAGGTAACAAATTTGTTTTGACTTATAAAAACATATATGTTTGTAAAGAGTTTGAATATAAAAGTTCCTAAAAATATGTTGAAGAATACCATATAGGGTGAGATTTTTCAATTTTATATGATTATTCCAAGAAGTAAAAATATCTCATGCGACGTGAAAAAATACAGGGTAGAATGTATATATTGAATGTGGGAAATATATGATAAAATTTTTTCATGATAGAAGATAACCATATTGGAAGTCCCACATACTTGAGTACATAAAAACTTGTTGGGGGAAAACACTTCACATGATAAATATTTTATATCAACTATTATTGTAGACATGATATGAAAGTGTAATTAAATTTCTATTTCTCTTGTTGAGAAATGAATACAAAAAACTTTCAAATTCATAATATCATATGGAAACGTATAGAATCCAAAAAAAAGAAAACTATGAAAGTTTATGATGGTTGGGATGAATCATATGTAGTGTTTTCATATCTAATGGTATTGTTGTCTCTCAAAAATTGGTTTATTTATCATTTTTAAATTTTTGATCATGTATGATCAGATCATCAAGTTGATCAAACAAAACTGAAGTTCCATATGGTGTTTTGGGTATTCAGGTCATGTATCTCTTCTTTTCCATATTGTAAAAAAATTTATTAAGGTCAATGTAACATTTATTTATGGTAATTATAAATATTTTCTACTTATTTCAACCTCATAGGATATTAATCATGGTCCTTTTCCACATGAATTTTCCATTAGTGAAATGTACAATTTCAAATCATGGTGTTGGTTTTTTTGTCATATATGCATTCTTGTCAATCAAATATAGGGAGTGTATCTGATATTTGATCACCATCAAGAAATTATAGTGGTCATTAACAATGATGAATTTTCAAGGCAAGTATTAATTTTTATCATCAATATTGAATTAAGAATATTTCTAGTAATGTACCTAAGGATTTTAGAGATGAGGTAATAAAGAAGAACATTGTCACGTTGGGTCTCCATTCATAAAAATATATATTTTTTGTAAAAAATATAATATCCTTTTAAATAAATTTTTATCTTCTAGTTTCTGCATATGATCCCTAGAAAGGAATGTTTGATCTATGTCTTGAAGAAATTAAAGCTACTAATCAAGATGTATATGATTATATTATAGATTTTTTATTGTAAAAATGATCATTAGAATATGATGGAGGTAGGAGATATGTACATATGACCACTAACATTGGTGAGTGAATAAATTGGGTCTTTAAGGGTGTGTGTAAACTATAATCATATGTTTAGTACAAGAGACATTTTATAGATGTGTGAAGTATATTACTGAACAACCCCATCATGCCTATCATGGGACACATGATGAAAAGAATTTGGGTCAAAATTTATAAAGATACATTTATTAGATATTACAGGACATGTCATGATTTCATGTTCCAACAGTTGACTGTGTTGGGAGTCACATTCAGGTAACATAGTTCCAAGACCAAAGAATATGAAATATTGGTAAACCTCTTCTGATTATATTAGAAAATAGATACTATGATTGCAGTTATTTCAAGGTATTAAGATATAACTGGGCACATGTTGTTGTATCTTGTTAAATAGTGAACATATCATGGGAACCCTATGTTGACCTGATGTATCTTTTAAGCACTCTAGTTTACTGTTATAGTGCACCTTGGATGGCGTTGCTCAATTTATCACTATTACCTTTCATGTTCATCTTTCGTCGGTGGTCATTAATTTTTCCAGGATTTGTATTATAGATTTTTCTTTCATGGAATATTTCATTTTTTAGTTTTTTTTATTGATGGATTATTTAATTTTTAGTTTGAATCCATAATTATTTTGTGATGTTTTATACTTTTTACCTTGCACACTTTTTAGCTGAATTTGGTACCAGATATTACCTGATTTCCCCCTCCGGTATGACCAAACTCAACTCATGTCATAAATGACATGGACCCACCTTGACAACTAGGAGTGGGATCACAATGTAGAATTTCTAACATAGAAGGGAATACTCGTAAAATAATTCCCCAAGTTGTTGCATTCAGCTCCACTTCACATAATCATTTTTTGATTATATTTATTTTATCATGAACGTGTAGATTTTTTATGCCAGATTTATTAATAAACGATCCTTTTATTTCTATATTGTTTAATTTGTGGAATGTTTCATCTTTGGATTATTTCATTTGTATTTTCAATCAAAAGTAATTTTGTGATATTTCAATTATTATAAAATTTGAGACAAAAGAGAAATTATTATCAAGTTTTTCTTCCCCTAAAATAATTGTCTTTAAATCTGTCCTTGAAATCACATGGTCAGCTGAAAATATCAATCAGTCACTTATAAAATGTATTTTTTTATCACGGTTGATATACATAGATTAATTTAGAACTAAATTAAACATGATTTTAGGTCATTAAAATAAGAAATTGATATATTAATAAAACATCAGTTGTCACATCTATTTTTATACCATTTTTCATCACAATTTATTATTATCAGTGCTAATTGTCTACATCACTTTTATTCTTTAGTTTTTTACAAAAAATCAATTAAATATTTTATGGAATTAATTATCAAAATTAATGATAATACAATATTTTGAGATGGTGTGACACCCATTTAATACATTCTAAGATCAACATGTTTCATGGCTTGTCGTAGTGGGATATCGAGCTCTTACATTGAGTGTACAGAGGTGTTATCATGTCCATCACATCCAACAACTCCTTCCATCATCTAAAATCTTCTTCATGATGGGTTATATGTCATAGTGATGTGTGACTATACATTCATTGATCATCGTCTCATTTCTTCCTTAGTGGAGAGATAGAGTCCAGAGACAAATAAATTTCATTTTCTAGAAGTATATATGACTATTACACTTGAGGATGTTTCCATTATATTAGGCATCCCCATCACGCACCCACTCCTCCCCATCCTCTCCCTCAATCTCTCAACACCTTATATTGAAACCACTATTGATCCACCTTTCCTTGTGCATCCTCCCCTCATAGTCCTCTCCGTTACCCTTTCTCCACCCAACTATCATAGTCGCTTCTACAATTTCCCATCCATATCCCTTACACATTTTTACCCTTGATGAGGGCCTTCTCCAACCCTCTCTACCATATCCTCTGATCCAACTAACACATTCACCACTTCTTGCCTCCATCCCCTCAGAGTGTGGCTGTGTAATGACCCAATATTTTTGAATAATATTTGTTTCCTGAAAAAGAGTGATATATTATTCTATACTCGTAAAAAATATATCCATTGAATAATTAAGTTAGAATAATTGAAATTTTACTATTGGGTATTGACTATTGTATGGTCATTGGTCAATTATGATCATTGTTCAATATGACAGTTGGAAACTATACTCTTAATAATTATTTTAATGTTATAATTATTTTTTACGAATATAAATGATAAAGAAAAGTTAATGTAGAAAGAAGATTTGATTGCCTCATATAGTAATGTCATTCCATATGAAGCCCATTTTTATGAACATGGGAGCGAGGTTGAATCATTGGGCTTTATCCTTGACCAAGCCCAATCTAGGATTAAACATTTTAATCATGGATGAAGTATCATATACGAGAATATCATGTTAGTTAAAATTACCACTAGGGTGACGTTGGCTGAGCCACTCCAAGAGTCTATCACCATCACAAGGATCACCCTTAGGTGGTATGAAGGTGTTATAAGGGGTTATTTATCAAGGCCTTAGTTACTTATTATATAATCCCTATGTATAAATTAATTTTTTTCTCCATCAATTCCATTGTGAGTTTTGTTTCTCTTACAAATATTAAGAAATTGATAAATTGATTTTGTGGTTAATAATTGCACTTGTCTAAAAAGATATAATTAATATAATAGAAAATGGTATTATTAACAAGGTTTATCTTAAAAAATAGAATGATTAAAACAATATTTTTTAATTTTAAATGTTAATGGATTTTTTTGAACTGTCAGAAATTATACTATACATTTTCAATCTTTTATTATTTTTAATACATAATGTTTTTTCTATTTAAAAGTTAATTTTATTCTATATAGTAAATTAATATGATAAAATACACATCATTTTTTCAAATCAGTAAGTCTAAATTAAGTTATGTTGAATTTATGAAAATTTTCTAAAATATTTTCTTTTCCCCTGAATAGTACAAATATAGTTGTGAGTTTTTAGCATGTTTAATGACATCAAAATGAAGAAATAAGTAATATAAAATTATTGTCAAATCTTTCAGATTATTATAAAATATTATGTGTTTCATGTGTTCAATACCATGGGAAAACACCATTGGATATCCCATGGTATTTCAAATTCCAAAACCATGGTGTCCAATGACATCAATAAACAAATCCTGCGTTTATGCTATAATAGAAAACCATTTATATATAATTATTCATTCCCAATTAATTCTCCATGGAGATACAATATTTCTACCTCCCAAGGGTCCTCCATTGTTTTCCTCAATCCTCCCATGGTCCCAATCTTTGAGTTATAAGAGTTACTCATCATGGTAAGAGAAATATCAACATTCTTTTACATTCATGTTATTTTTTTATATGGTGTGTCCTTCACATTTCCATACTATTTTAATTATCATGTTTATTATATCCCTTTTATATATTAATATTATTTTATTAATGTGATAACTTTTCCCCTATCTTTTAAATGTTTTCTCAAACCATGTTTCATACCCATTATGCTGCAATATTTTCGTTTAGAAAATTATATCATTTCTCAAGATTATCTTATATTATTTTCTGAATATACAGTCCTATTTATTTTCTATGGGTATTAAAAATTATTTCAATATTAACTATTTTATTTTGATATTAACATACATGAACCCCATGATCCCTTTTCATTGGTTAATAATGACAAAAAGATCCTTTCTATAAGCTCTTTTTTAGAAAACGCCTTCATTTTGATATGAACCCCACTTATTTTATCATCCTTGGGTTATTTATGAAATTTTTTATTTTGATATATATAGGTCACATTAATTAATACTTATTAATGTAGTTTCCTTATAGTATTCCAATGCATTTGGTAATTAATTTATTCTCTAGAGATTGCAAGTTTCATGATACGTTGGTGAATAACCTTTGTAATTTTTATGACACATCGCTGAAAAACCATGGTGTTATGTTTATGAATTTATCAATTAAATGTTTTAGCCACATATACGAGTTATGATTCATGTTTTTGTTATTATTTTGTTCCTCATTCTCATTCATTTATGACATTCCTCGATTTTTAATTGATAATTCTCACGATCACTTGTAAACTGTTTCCCTTGCATTCCATTACTAGGGATTATGCTGACCCTTTCCTTAGATGTATACCACCTGGTTATGATATGTAATAATTGTTCATAAGAAGATACTATTGTGAATCCTTTAATGTTTATTCATAGTATTTTTTAAATTTTATTTCATTTCGTTCCTTTTTCCAATAAACTATCCTTTAAAGATCCTCTGTTTTGTAAAATGTAATGAAAAGTTTATGTAAATAAAATGTTGGAGTCCATAGTTTGTATCAAAGGATGGCTTAGTAATTTTTGGAAATTCTGATTTGAAAAAATTAAAAATAACTCTATAAAAACGTTAAAATATAAGAAAAAATCTTGATATTTTAATGAAATATTAATTACGTGAATTCTATGTAATGAAATGGCTTCCTGGATACAAACAAGTGGATATGGCTCTGGAACAAATGTACCCAGAGATAAAAACACTAAAAAGGTGCACTGGTCCTAACTAGTCATAACCTAGTACTTGAAAAGGGTCATTTAGGCCCTCCTTTTTTTAAACTCCCAAGGGACATGATTGGTCAATTAAATTCTTTTTATGAACCATTATGAAGGATTTATTGAATATTTAACTATTGATAAAGAATAATTTAATCGAGAATTATGATTTAAGTTATGAAGTTTGTTCATAATTATAATTTTTTGACAATAATAAAATTTCTCAATAAGGTTTTATTCTTTTATAAAATAGTGAGAAATATGAGAAACCACTTAAATGGTGAGCGCAATGGACCAGTTGTTGAAGACCTTATGATAGAAGCCAAAATGGAATGATGATTAAGAATGAAGAATCAAATGACTTGAGTGATGAAAAATAACATGAATTTATATGAGAGAATAGATTCACTGGAAATTGAACAACTTTATACTAAGTCCTTTATGTGTCATTGAATGGATTAATTTAATAAATCTACTTAAACATTAATTGCTGAATGGTGGATATGCTCTATAGAAAAGATATTTTTTAGTATATTTTTTGGAATAAGATAATGTCACCTTGATACGTGGTGGAAACTGTTTAAAAACATGAATCCAAGAGGGGTTATTGATGCAATGGAGTGGGAAGAGTTCATGGGAACTTTTTTAAAAAATATATTACCCATGTTCAATGCTATAAAAAATTGTTATGAAATTCCTAGAGCTAATAAAGATGTTAAATGAATATATGGGAAGCTATGAGATGAACTTCACGAGACATTACTGTTACACATCTTTCTTTTCCAAGGGTCCTAATGGGATGTTTGAAAATTATAAGGGGGACTAAGATCCCATATATGGAATAATCTTTCCAACCAAGACTATAAAAACGTTGAATAGATCATGATGAGTGCTATGAATGTTGAAATGGAGTTTGAAGAGATGAAGTGTTTCCATAGATTGAATGAAAATAAAATATATTTGGGGAAAACTTTTTGGGGAGAATTATCAAAGAATAAGTAGAAAGAAAGTGAAAATTTACAAATGCAATATAATATGGGCAGAAGAATTTGGGAAATTTATTGTTTGAGAGAGGGAAATGTTATAAGTGTGGAATTGTTGACCATATTTATCGAAACTGTGATAGCGAGGTGAAGCCTCAACTTCTCAACTCTAATGACAATGGGAAGGTGATTCATGTCCTACCTAAAGTCCAATGATTATTTTGTGAAAAACATGGAAACTTTTACAATAACTGACTAAATCCTAAGTTAAAATAGGGGAATCATAGTCAATATCATCATAGGATAAGGGAGAAAGGTCAGGAATTTTCTTACATGAAAGCTAAAGTTGAAGCCCCAAATGAAGTGGTTCTAGGTACTCTCATTTATATATCATAGCTACCTGCCACTTTGCTTTCTTCTAGTTCTATGAATTCCATTATTTCCTCTATGTTTTCAAAGATTAATCCTTAATCCACCAGAATTATTCATTTCAGTCAAGACTCAGAGATGGATTATCCATTCATCAAAAGTGTATAGACACATTAGTATTCACTTTGGGGATTACTATCTTATCACAAATATATTAATCATTTCCATGCATTAATTCCATATTATACTAGGGATATAGTGTCTCTAAAAGTATAATTATATGACCAACTATTGATGTAAGTAATCCCCAATAGTATTGAATAAAAAAACTAAAGTTGTTTTCAAGTGAGAGATATCACGACCCAATCTTTGTCTAGAAGCACCACATTTATCCTCATTTAAGGGGATGGTCAGTGAGGATGAAGAATGACATAAAAGTATAAGAACAAATAGTTTCCCTATTATTCAACAATACATTTTCATATTTCCAAAAGAGTTATATAGACCTTCCACATAAATGGAGGTAGAGTTCTCTATTGGGAACATGAATGATTCCAAGCCGATATCAAAGACCCCCTATATAATAGGTATTGTGGAGCTGGAGGAATTAATGTGAAAACCCCAAGATATTTTGGAGAATTGGTTTGTCCATCCAAGTGTTTCTCCTTGTGGTGAACTTCTTCCATTTTTGAAGTAGATAGATGGATATATGTGTTCATGAATTGATTATAAAGAACTTGATAGGATCACAATGAGAACAAGTACCCTCTTCTATGAAATGATGATTTATTTAATCAGCTTCATGGGGCTCAATTATTCCCCAAAATTGATCTTTGATATGGTTATCATAAATTGAGGTGAAGAAAGAATATATTCTATATACTGCCTTCCAATCAAGATATGGGCATTATGAGTTTGTTGTTATGCCCTTCGATATGGGTAATTCTCATTTTATTTTTATGAATTTTATGAATAGAGTCTTTATAGACTACCTAGAGGACATTATGGTAGTTTTTATTGATGATATTATAATATATTATAAAATTTGTGAGGATCATGAGGATCATCTAAGGGTTATATTAAAAACACTAATTAAGTAGAGGCTATTTGGGATGTTCAAAAAATGATAATTTTTGTTATAACAAAAATCTTTCTTGGGGAAGATTATAACCAATGAAGTAATATTAGATTATCCTTCCAAGAAAAAGATTTGGAGGAGTGGGATCATCTTACAATAGTCACTATGATTCATAGTTTCCATGGATTAATAGGATATTATAGGAGGTTTGTGAAAAAAAAATTATGATTTTTTATTCCACTAACCAAGTTAACTTGAAAAGGGGACAAGTTCACCTGGATAAATGAGTGTGAAGAAAGTTTCCATGATCTGAAGAAGAAATTGGTTACTACACATCTTTTAACTCTATTTTTAATTGGTGAAGGATTATTTATTTTTACTGATGCATCTTGGAAAGGGCTTGGGTGAATCCTCATGCAAAATGAGAAGGTGATTGTTTATGTATCTCTATAGTTAAATACTCATGAGAAGAACAATTCTATGCAGGACCTAGATTTGGATATTGTTGTTTTTCTCTAATGATATAGTGGAAATCTCTTTATGAGGAGAAATATGATATATACACAGAACATAAATGTTTGGAGTATATTTTCATGGAAAAGGAATTTAACCTAAGACATAGGAGATGGAAGAAACTTATTAAAGACTATAATTTTTCAATTCATTTTTATCCAAGTAGAGAAGAAAAATTCACTGATGCATTATGAAGGAAATACCATATTGTGTTTTAAATGATGAGGATTCAAGGACATCTATTGATCAAAGACCTAGTAAAACTGGACATGGTAATTGAATGGGAATGGACATCATCAACCCTATCCCAAATGATATTTCCACCATAATTACTTGATAGGATCAAGAAATATAAAATAGAAGATCCTTTGAAGCCAGAGATGTTATAGTTTGTGATGGTTGGGAAGTTTCATTAGTATAATATTAATAAAGAAGGTGTACAAAAATTTCATACAAGGCTATTTGTTTTGTCTATTTTGGAAATAAAGGAGTTGATGGATGAAGATTCTGTCTTTATTTAATCTATAAATCATGGAAGGATAAAAATGTATATGAACCGTCATGATCATTATTAGTAGGATATCAGGAAAATTGAGATTGTTAACTAAACTAAAAGGTTCGTAGTGTGTCAGCATGTGAAGGAAAAGTGACAAATTCCTAAAGGGGTTTCACCACTACTACCCAACACAACATTGAAGTGGGAAAATATCACTATAGAAATTTCCCTAAAATCCTAAATACATAAAAAGGATAAAATGCAATAAGGGTTATAATGGACTATCTTACCATGATTATACATATTATCACTATTCAGAAATATTTCTCTTGTGACCAACTCAGCAAGATTCAGGTAAATGAAGTGGTAACGATGCATTGAGTTCCACTTTACATCATTTTTTATAATAATCCATGGTTCAAATAAAAATTTCAGAGAAGTCTTTGACATTATTGTAATACTAAATTGAATTTCAGTATAGCCTATCACCCTAAAACTGATGACCAATCTTAGAAAACTATTCAGATACTCAAGGGAATGCTGAGAACATGCTTTATGGAATTTAATGGATGATGGGATGAACATCTCCCATTAGTTGAGTTATAATACAACAACATATTCCATTAGAGTAATCAAATGAAAATATATGCATCTATACATGTGATGCTATGTAGAAATTCATCTCATCTGGAAAATGTTGGCGAGAGAGAGATTCTTGGGCCATATCTTGTGTATGAGATGATATAAAATGTTCATTCCATCCAACAAAACATAAAGGGTGCTCAGATTCAATAAAAGTGGTATGAAGAAAACCATCTAAAGGAAATGTAGTTTTATGTTGGTGATAAAGTATTCCATCGAATGTCACCCTGGAAGAGTCGTGTGGTTTTTAAAGAAAGGGAATCTTTGCTTGAGGTATATTAGCCCCTATGAAATACTCAATTGCATAAGAGCAGGGGCCTATCATCTTGCACTTCCTCAAAATATAGAAAATTTTCATGATGTATTTCATGTATCTCCCTTGTGAAAGTACATACTGAACCCTTCACATGTACTGAATACTGATGTGGAACAACTGGAGTAGGGCCTCTTAATCGAGGAGTAGCCAGTGGTTATCTTGAACCGTAGAGACAAGGTTCTACATAACAAGAAAACCCACCTAATTAAAGTGTTATGGAGGAACCAAAAATATGAAGAAGTCGTGTTTGAACTAGAGGAGACAATAAGGGAAAATAAGCACACATTTTATTCCTTTATGGAATGAGATGAAATTTTAGGGAAAAATATATTAAGGGGGGAATAATGTAATGAGATGATATTTCTTACTAATATTTATTTCTGTAAATTTTTTGTTTTATTATTTTATACTCATCAAAATTATATCCCTTTAATAATGAAGTGAGTATAATTGAAATGTGACCATTTGGTTGTGATCGTTATATGACTGTTGGTCAATATAACTATTTGAAACTATACTCTTAATAATGATTTTAACGTTATTATTATTTCTTATAAGTAGAAATTACAAAGGAAAATTTATGTTGAAAAAAGAGTTGATGCTTCCATCTTTTAGATTGATACCATCTGAATCTTGTTTATTAGAAATTGGGAGAGAGGTAGTTCCACTGGGCATCTCTCTTGACCAAGCCCAAGATGTGCTTCAACATGTTAACCTTGACTGAAATTGCATATGGGAGAAGTTCATGACAGTAGAAATTACCACATGAGTGATTTTTTCCGAGCCTCCCCATTAGTCTATCACCATCACATACGTCAAGATTAGGTTATATGCGAGTGTTATAAGGGGTACAATATCAAGTCCTTTTTTACTTATTTTATAATCCATTTTTATAAAAAAAAAATTTTGTTCCATCAATTCAGTTGTGAGTTTATTTTTCTTTAAAATATAAATAATTTGATAAATTAATTTTTTTGAAATGAAATTGGAAATTTGAAATAAGATAAAAATATGATAATAAACTAAGGTATTGTTTATAAATTTTATTTTACTGGAATAGTATGATTAAAACACTCTTATTTAGATTTAAATGATCAAATAATTTAATTCTTTTCAGGTGTCAGAAATTTTACAATACATTTTTCATCCACTATTATTTTCAATATATAATGTTTTATCCATTTAAAAGTTAAATTTATCAATGTTATAAAATTATTACAAAAAAATAAAAATCATGTTTTTAATAATCACGTAAAAATCATAGTAGGGTGAGTTTATGATAATTTTCTAAAATATTTTGTTTTTTGGTGAATAGTAAAAATACAGGTATGAGATTTCGGTCTATTTAATGACATCATAATGATGTTGTAAGTAATATAAAATTTTGGTTGAATCATGTTGATTATTATAACAATTTAGGTGTCCCAATTTTTCCAATACCATTGGAAAATACAATGGTCAAGACCATGGTTGGTCAAGTACCACTACCAAGGTGTCCATGAAAATAAGAAAAAAAAATACCTCACTTTTTCTATAAATATCCACCAATTTATTCATTATATTTCATTAAACATTCATCATCCCTAAATCTTAGATAATTTTACCTCTTGAGGAGTCTTATCAAGTTGTATTCAATCTCCAAATATCCCAGGATTTTAGTTTTAGGAGCTACTCTTCATGGTAAGGGAAATCCCAACTTATTTTTTCTCAAGTTCTTTTTTTATGTGGCATGTCCATAATAATTTCATAATATGTTCTTAAATACATTTTATTAAATCCCTTTTCTATATTAATATTAATTTATTACTCATATTCCCTTTTCCACTCTCATTTTAATGTGTTCTAAAACTATTATTCATACCCATTATGCTTCCAAATTTTCATTTCGAAATTACTCTATTTTCTCAAAAAATTACCTTATTTTATTTTGTGAAAAATCAATCTTATTTATTTTACATGTATATTAAACTATAATTCAAAATTTTCTATTCTATTCTAGGATTAAAATATATTAAACCCACATTCCCTTATCACAGGTATATAATGGCATAAACATCTTTTATTTAAGAACATGTTTTTTTCAAAACACCTTGATTTTGATATGAAACTCGATAATTTTATTCTCCATAGGTTATTTATGAAATGGTTCATTATGATATAAATTGATCAAATTAATTAAAACATGTTAATGGTGCACCCAAATATCATTCTAATTCATTTGGTAAATAATATAATCTATAGAGATGTCACGTTTTAGGACACATTGGTGAATAATCTAGGTAATTTTTAAGACACCTCAGTGGAAAAGATTACAGAGACATATATATATATATATGAATGTATCATTTAAATATTGTATACTCATCTACATCTTATGATTCATGTTATTATTAATATGATGTTCCTTTTTCTCATGAATTTATTATATTACTCATGTTTTTATTAATAATTCTCGTGATCACATGTAAAATGTTACCCATGATTTCTATTATTGGGCCTTATTATCAACTTTTCAACTGATGTAAGTCCCTAGGCAGTGATACATAGAAATTTTACTTAGGATAAACCTATGATGAATCCATTCAGCAGGATTGGAATAATGTATTAAATTTTCATGTATTATATACATTTTTGCCATGAAAATAAACTTTAAAAGATCCTTTTTCTGCACAATGTAAGGAAATATTTGTGTATATAAATGGTGGGATAACATATTCTGTCCAAGAAGACATTAAATACTCAGGGATGATCTATCACATATTTTCCATGTTGATCATGATATAAAAGGTAAACCCAATTTTCGGTATATAAAACATGTGATTCATGATTCATCAGGAACACCGTCTATTTCAGGGTTTGGATTTAATAATAACTATATTGGGATTACCTTTATTTTACATTTGATACATAATTGACATATTTAATTAATGAGATGTTGGTGGTCACAACATTCCTTAATGGGAAAATAATTCAATTATAATCATTTTCCCTCAAACTACCATTCTTTGTCTGCTCTAATAATTTTTTTTGATTTTTGTGATTATTTATCTAATTTTTTGTATTTTAGATTCCATATATTTTTTACAAACACCTTTATTGATTTAGTTGAATTTTAACTATAATAAAATTTTAATCTTGTTTTATATTTTTATTGTTTTGGAATTTTTATTTCCAATATTTCATGTTTTTATTTTTGATATAATTTAATGACAAATTTTCTAATTTTGATTCTTTATGTTTGATAACTGATTTTTAACTATAATTTTTTAATAATTTTATGCATTGCATTGAATATAATTTATTCTTTTTCTGCATCCCTATAAAATATTTATTAATATTAAGTTGAATTTTCCTTTTATTGATAAGAATTTATATTGTTGTCACATTATTTATTCTTTATTAAAATCAGTTATATAATTTTATTGGATATATATTTTAATCAAATTAATTCTACCTTGTAGACTAATGACATTACGAATAGTGAAGAATAAGACTAGTTACATCATTTTCATTTGTTAAAAAAATATTATTTTGTTCAAATTAATTTCCTACTAATATAAATTAAATATTCACCAATAATTTGACACTAACATATCAATGACAGTCAAATAACATATAATCTTATGGTATCCATGTTTTTTCATAATGACATTTATAAAATAACCATTGTCTATATATTAACATACATGTCTAATTATTATTTTTTAACATTTTAAATTTGATTATCATCCACTTCATTTTAAATGGCTCTCTAAAAAAAATTTAGTCATTCAAGAAAGAAGAATTAAAAAAATAAAAGGTATAAATAATACAATATAACTTAAACATGAATATCGTCTCATTTTTTACTTGTTTTTATTGTTTTGGTTGAGATTGAATAAAATTCCACATCTAGTTGGATAGTATTTATTTAAAATATATTTTTTGATAAGAAATTAAACAAATTCAGGATATATGATGTCTTGTGTAATTTTTATTACTTTTTATATAGATATGAATATGGATAAGAGGTGCATTGACCCTCTAAATAGAATACATAAGGAATATTTTTAGGGAATTATGTAGTTTATTTTTTTCACTATAGGATTAGAAAGTGAATATTTTAGTTTTACATGTAGAAAATGTAAAAACTGATATCAATGCAAATAATAAACAATGAGGGAGAACCTTTTCTATAATGGGTTTCTAAAAAATCATTAGAGTCAGACTCTTCATGAGGATGAATATATTCTTTTCAGCAAAAAATAAATATTCAGATGAATTTTGATGCAAGGATGATTGATCAGATGCAATAAATACTTACTGAAATTGTACTGGGGTGGGCTTCTAAATGCATTAACTTTAGGAATATTGAGACTGGTGAGATCAATATGTGATCTAGTGAAGATTATGATTCATTAAGGTTTTATTAAAAACGTTATTTTGAAGAAAAAAATTGAATTACATTTTGGGTATACTAGTTATAGAAAATTATCATTTATTGTGGAGTTGATGCACTAAAAGGTTTTGAATTAGTAGTTAGATAAATAATTTTACATTCTATTGGTGTTATTGAAATTTTTTTATCATGTTAAATCTATGATTCCTGAGTAGTATTACCATGATCATAAGCTGACATGGAACTAATGTTTTTCATATGATGCTAAAAATGAATTTCCAATCCATTATATGATATATAGAAAGGGAAATGTATCTTTTGGATAATTGTATGGTCTGCGAATCTTATAAGTGAAAATATAATATAGGAAATAAGAGTTATCAAAGTTAGACGATGAAATAGGGAAAAATTTTCAATAAAAAATGCACCACTTTCCACATATCTGAGGTTGAAAATATTATTTATTTTATCAAATGTTTCAAAATGAATAAAGTGGTATGTGGAGAAGAATATGAAAAGTTATATAATAAGCAACTTGAATGACTCTCTTTCATGGAAGGAGTTCAATCAGAGGTAACAAAACATTGGTAATGATTGTCTAAATGTCTTATTGGGGATATAAGATGATGAATTTTCACTGCTATAAATTGGTCCTTTACCAAAGAACATATACTAGCAGTTTAAAAATCCATTTATATAGGGTTCCTATACAAATGGTTTGTCCAAAACCTTTTGTATAGGTATCGTAGAGAGGCCCTATACTAATAGGTTTGGACAAAATGTTGGTATAGGTGCTTGTTATACCAATGGTTTTGGAAAACAATTGGTATAAAATCCATAATATGACCCTATAGGAAAAAAAATTCGAAACTATTTCTATAATTCATAGCTATAAAAGCAGTTTGGCCAAAATTATAGGTATAACATATAACGACCCATACTTTACATACATTGTTAATACTTCAAAATTGAAGCACACTTATTACAACATATGGAAAAACCACAAAGGACCGTATAGGTATAGTGTCTTTAGAAACTGGGAAACATAAACAACTGGTTCATAAATCTTCTACAGTGTCTCCCATTTATTTCATCATATCTAGGGTCCCTTTTAGCATATTCTACTTAATATCCATCTTCCTGACCTGGGGAAAAGAAAACATAAAAGGGTGAGCTCAAATGCTCAACAAGGGCAAATAAAGGAAATAAAAATCATATCATATCTTTATGAAAATCAAAACCTGCAAAAGAGATCATAATATCTTAACATGGAATAAATCATAGAAGTGAAAATGAGATCCCCATAATCATAACATAAAACTTGAAACTTTGTGGCATGCACACATAATCATGGAAAATCATTTCTTGTTAGTCATGACTCATTGCCAAGACTATCTTAGTGGACAAAGTCCCTTTCTGAACCGAGTTCACTCCTCGTTTCAGTCCTGTATCACTGAACCGAAATAACCTTCCGTTCCAGCCATGTCTATCTCATGAGATATAAAATCATTACCCAATGCATTGGAGGGAGATATAGGTCCCACCCATCTTATAATGAATCCTTTCTTATGTGTGCCACATAATCATAAAACATACATCATCGCATAACACATGTAACAAAAATGGGATTCTTGAAACATCATGACATCATAAATCAATTCATATAAGATAAAGGAATTCATAAACATAATTACATTACAACATAGTAAAATAAATGTAAAAATATGGATAGAAACAGAACCCTTTATTATCTTAGATGGAAAATAATTTTGATAAAACACTTGAATTGAATTCTTGAGGAAAATATCCTTTCTTCTTCAAAATCAATTTCTTTTCACAAAACATCATGCAATTTTAAAAGAAAGAGATTTTATTGAAAATATTCATGAAATCATTTAGAGGAAGCTTCATGAAAATAAGGCTTTATAAAACAGTAGAAATCCGTTCGTGCCGTATAAGTTAAAAAAAACATTCTTCGTACTTTTGTCGGAAAAGTCAAAAAGTACCTCGTATGAAAAACGACAAAAGATTCCTTTCATACGTATTACTAAAAACTCACCGAAGGGTAAAAATGGATTTAAAAAATTTTAGGTGGATGGAAATAATATTAAATATTGAGTAAACATGGATGTGGATGATAAAATACACCCCAGTAAATACTTACGAATAAACAATCTCGGATAAAAATGAGATTGTGATATTTCCCTTACCTTAGGTCCGATTTGCTTTGTTCGTGTCCGAAGCTCCTGTATAATGGTTTAAATAATGTTATTGACTTATTCCAGAATCATACATATTGATATGATATCATATATGGTCATATTATTAGCTTCTTGTTAGTAATATTTCATTGTTACTTGTTACTCGGGTCTTTATAACTTTTTGTTCTTATGCGTGTTTTGTTGAATAAATTCTTATTCTTATATTTAGGTTATAGATAATTCATTTACATAATGGTATTAGTGTAGTATATACAATATTCATTCATTAAATTCATTTATATAATCATTATGAAATGAAGATCATGTAGAACGAGTCGCATCACATCGTGGAGATGGTATTCCGTACGTACGCACGAGTGATGATATCGTTCCTATGATCGTGGAATTGTATTGGAGTATATATATATATTATTTCAGTATCAATATTACTTAATAATAATCATATATAGTTACTCATTACACCATTATACCCATCCTTGTAAGGTGATGGTGGAAAATAGATTACACCACGGCGTGGAGACGGTATTCCGTACGTACGCACGCGCGGTGATTTCATTTTTCCGTAGGATGGATAGAAGGTGAATTAGGGTTGTTTCATATTTATAATAACATATCAGTATGTAAGTAATACTGATGTTATTACTTTATCATGAAACAACTAAAGAAGAAGAAGTTGAAGAAGAAAGAAATTGAAAAGATCGGTAATGGATATTACCTCTTCTTTGGAACGCCTCTTTGAATCCTCCACTTAAGGAACTAAGATTGGTCTTTGGAGAAGACCAGGACCTCTAGGATTATTCTAGGGAAGTGAAGAGGAGAAAATGGCAGGGGTTGGCCGAGCTTTAGTGCTCAAATTGGTGTGAGGAGGAGGGGGAGGAGGTGCCCTTTTATAAGGGAGGAGAGGGGCACCTTAGGAATATCTCAAAATATTATTTTATATTAAAGTCAAAATCGGTTTATAATGGTTTCAAAGGGTCTTATTTCGAAGCTAAAGTGGGGATGGGTCGAAATCCTATCATCCAATAGGATTTAGACAAGTTTAGGGTATTATTTTAACCTTATCAATTAGATTTAACTCTAAGTTAATTAATTTAACTTTTACCGTGTCTTTTTGTTTTCTTTCACTATATGGTTAATACACTTACTATAACATGCCAAACGAACCCCAAATTGTTTATTATTAATATATATATCCTTATCTAAGTCATTTGGCCGAACTTTAGATTTTTAGGAATAAAATAACAATTAATAATATAATATTTTATTTAAAAACTATTTTGTGTCAATTTTGACACTATTTGATATATGATTTTTGTGAAAGTCTTAACAGAATTATATGTTCGAACCAAGTTGATTACATCAACATTAATATATCATAGTAACCTAGAAAATTAGTGGAATTCATAAAAAATCTTAAATTACATTTATTTTGGTATTTATATTATCAATTTTGTCAATATTTCATTAATAAGATAATTACTGCATCATCTTTGTGTCATAAATAAATTAAATTATTTGATGTCTAAAAATTACAAATAAAATACCATCATGTAGGAAATCGTTTTAGCTTTCTAATGAATATTTACAATCTAATTTATATTATGTATAACCCCATATTAAAAATGATTTACTTATTAAACTTTGATTTTAACTATTTTAACCCTTCTTTAAATAAATTAATAATAAATGTCCTAATCTAATCCAAGTGGGCCTAAATGGTCATATTTTATTCCTAAGTTTGTTTTTGGTTGAATTACACTTGTTCAATAGAATTAGGACATGTGTTAGGGTAATATTAATATCATATTTACCCTTAGTTACCCTATTTACTATTAACCGCGGTAAAAATCGTAAAAAGTTACTATTCACCAAAAAATTATTTTTATCTCATTGAACCACATTTTACTTACTGATATCAACCGTGTCTGTCGGATTTTCAAAATTCCATTCATAGAAGCGGTAAAATTAAGTTTTATGCAAAATTCAGTTTTTAACCTACCACTTAGTGGTTTCACTATTCATCAAAAATTGAAAGTTTTCAGAAAAATACCAAAATTTTACCCTAGGCTAATTTCGATATTCTGAGTCCAAAAATGAAGTCCATTTTGAAAAATAAAATTTATAAAATTTCAAAAAGTGGTTATTACTATTCATAACGGCTAGTTTTAATAGCATATTGTTGTTTAGTGAAACTCGGTATTGCGTACGACGCAAGCTATCGAGGAAGGTCGCGATTGCGTGTAAAGCAAGCCAAGCAAGTGTTGTGTAGAAAAAGATTCCTTTTATGGTTTATATAACATAAAAGTCTCGGGTGATACATTCTACCCCCCTTAAAAAGAATTTCGCCCTCGAAATTCGTCACTTTGTAACAAACAAATGAGGATACTTCTCCCTCATAATATCCTCAAGCTCCCATGTAGCTTCTTCAAGTTGGTGGTTCCTCCATAAAACATTCACCAAGAGAGTGGTCTTGTTTCGTAGGACTTTTTCGCTACGATCCAGAATCTCTATCGGCTGTTCTTCATAAGAAAGATCTTGCTCCAGCGGTACAACTTCTGAGCTGAGTACATGTGAAGGATCTGGTATGTACTTTCTCAGGAGAGATACGTGGAACACATCGTGAACTTGAGAGAGATTCGGTGGAAGCGCCAATCGGTAAGCTACCTTCCCAACACGATCCAGTATTTCAAAAGGACCGATATATCTAGGGCTCAACTTCCCCTTCTTTCCAAATCTCATAACCCTCTTCCAGGGAGATATTCATAAGAACACTTTATCGCCCACTTCAAACTCTAGGTCTTTTCTTCGGTTGTCGGCATAACTTTTCTGTCGACTCTGAGCTGCTCTTATGTGTTGTTGAATAGATCTAACCTTTTCTGCCATTTCATCAACGAGATCAGGTCCTAATAGCTTTATTTCCCCAACTTCATTCCAGCAAGTTGGAGTCATGCATTTCTTTCCATAGAGAGCTTCATAAGGAGCCATCTGAATACTGGAGTGAAAGCTATTATTATAAGAAAATTCCACCAAAGGTAGGTGTTGATCCCAACCTCCTTTGAAATCCATAGAGCAAGCTCTCAACATATCTTCTAGGGTTTGAATTGTTCTCTCAGACTGACCGTCTGTCTGGGGATGATAAGAAGTGCTGAAACTCAACTCTGTATCCAGAGTATGCTGAAGACTTCGCCAGAACTTCGTGGTAAATCTCAGATCTCGATCAGATATAATAGAAAGTGGTACTCCATGCAATCTTACCACTTCCTTTACATATATCCTGGCAAGCTGATCTAGAGAGAAATCCTCTCTAATAGCAATGAAGTGTGCAGACTTTGTAAGACGATCAACTATGACCCAGATAGCATTATTGCCTTTGGATGTTTTAGGAAGTCCTGTGACAAAGTCTATAGTGATGTTTTCCCATTTCCATTAGGGTATGGGTAATGGTTGTAACATCCCCTTAGACTTCTGTCTCTCAGCTTTAACTTGTTGACAAACCAAGCGTCGAGAGACATATTCAGCAACATCTCTTTTCATGCCATCCCACCAGAAGTCCTTTTTCAGGTCCCTATACATCTTCGTGCTTCCAGGATGAATAGAGAATGAAGAACTATGAGCCTCATCCAGCAGCTCTTTCTTTAATTCGGGGATGGGAGGAACACAAACCCGATTCCTGAACTTTATTATCCCATCACAATCAAGGTTGAATTCCGGAACATTTCTCACCTTCTTTTGTAACTCGACATCTTTTTTCTGTGCCTCTTTAATCTTCACATGTATAGATGGTTGAACATTCATTTGATAAAGATAAGATTTTTCCCCTTCCATTATAATTCCAAGATCCATCCTTTGTAAATCCATAAATATTGGATCTTTTGTGATCCTCATCATGGATAAACTAGCATGGTCTTGTCGACTTAATGCATCTGCCACCTTGTTTGCTTTCCCAGGGTGGTAATGGATTGAGCAGTCATAATCCTTAATCAGCTCCAACCATCTCCTTTGAGGCATATTCAAATCCTTTTGTGTGAAAATATACTTTAAACTTTTATGATCAGTATAAATATCACACCTTTCACCATAAAGGTAATGCCTCCAAATCTTTAATGCAAAGATTACCGCAGCCAACTCCAAATCATGTGTTGGGTAATTTTTCTCATGGATTTTCAACTGTCGTGAGGCATAAGCTATCACCATATCATTTTGCATAAGAACACACCCCAATCCCTTCTTGGATGTATCACTGTAGATCACAATCCTTTCTCCACTACAAGGCAGTGTGAGCACAGGTGCACTGGATAACCTTCTTTTCAACTCCTTGAAATTCTCTTCACATTCCTCTGTCCAGACAAACTTAACTCCCTTCCGAGTCAACTTGGTGATTGGATTAGATAATCGTGAAAAATCTTTTACAAAACGTCGATAATATCCAGCCAAACCAAGAAAACTTCGGATCTCAGTTACTGTTGTTGGTCTTGACCATCTTTCGATAACCTCTGTTTTTGATGGATCCACAGATATCCACTCCTTTGAGATTATATGACCCAAAATTGCAGCTTTTTGAAGCCAAAATTCACACTTGGTAAATTTGGCATAAAGCTTATCCTTTCTCAGGGTCTTCAATATAATTCTCAAATGATCTTCATGCTCTTCCTTGCTCTTTGAATAGACAAGAATATCGTCTATAAAGACTACCACAAATTGATCAAGATAGTCTGTAAAGACTCTATTCATTAGATCCATGAAGATAGCAGGGGAATTAGTAAGACCAAATGGCATCACTATAAATTCATAGTGTCCATACCTTGTACAGAAAGCCGTCTTTGGTATATCCTCCCTTTTGACCCTTAATTGATGATACCCTGAACGATGATCAATCTTGGAAAAGTATTGAGCTCCGTGTAGTTGGTCAAATAAGTCATCAATGCGTGGGAGAGGATATTTGTTCTTGATAGTGATCTTGTTAAGTTCTCGATAATCAATGAAAAGTCTCATTGATCCATCTTTCTTCTTAACAAATAGAACAGGTGCTCCCCAAGGTGACGCACTAGGGCGTATGAATCCCTTATCAAGATTCTCTTGGAGTTGCTTCTTCAATTCCTGCAACTCAATTGGGGCCATTCTATAAGGTGTCTTTGAAATAGGCAAAGCACCCGGTACGAGTTCTATTGAAAACACAACTTCACGATTTGGTGGAAGACCCGGCAATTCCTCCGGAAAGACATCATCAAACTCCCGTACAATGGGCATATTCTTAATCGTGAGTTTCTCACCAACCATTTGAGATAAATAACCTTCATTTAGTGGAATCAATACCCATAAGATGGAAGAAATTTCCACTGGAAGGTTATGTTCATCCTTGCATTGATAGACGATCGTAGATTGATCTGGAATATGAAATGTGACTTCCCTTCTTTGGCAATCGATATGAGCTCCATGTAGAGAAAGCCAATCCATGCCAAGAATCACATCAAATTCCACTAAAGGAAGGATCACAAGATTTGCAGGAAGCACTTTCCCACAAACTTCGATCGGAGAAGAATTATAAACTTTTGATGCGATTGATGTGCCATTAGGTGTTGTCACAGCTAACTCAACATCTAATTGTTGAGGTAATATGGTGATACCCTTAGAAAAGTCTTCAGAAATAAAAGAGTGGGTGGATCCAGAATCAAATAAAACATTTTCTACTTTAGAGTGGATGGTAAGTGTACCTTTCACCACATCGTTATCGTACTCCACATCGCTGATAGAAATTGCATGTGACTTTCCTTTGTCTTTAGCCTTAAGATTTTGTTGACGTCGACCATCATCATCAACCCTTGGATTTGGGCATTGATTGGCATAATGCCCCATCTCCTTGCACTTGAAACATTGAAGTGTAGTAGGTTCATTCTGTGTATCCCTTCCTTTGTTTGCATCATTAGACATCTTCTTCCCATTATCACGGCATTCAAATGCCCGATGACCTTCTTTTCCACATTTAAAACATTTACTTGTCCCTTTAAGACAACTCCCTCTATGTTTCTTTCCACACTTTGAGCATAAGGAAAAGCTCATCTTCTTTTCCATGTGCTCTTTAGATTTTTCTTTGAATTCCATATTCCTCTTCTTATCAAACCCATGTGACTGATGGGTTACTCCAATCTCCATCTCGACTTTGAGAGCACATCGAACGATTTCCTCGTAGCTATTGAAGTCCCTTATGGCTAACGCCCTTCGAAGACTTGGTTTTAAGCCACTAAAGAATCGATCGATCTTACTCTCAGGTTGGATAATAATACCAGAAGCGTACCTTGCAAGTCTTGTAAAATTTTCTTCATAGGTACTAACAGATTCATCATCCCTTTGCTTCAGTTCAAGGAACTCTTTCTCCATCTTTGTTCGGAGAATACGAGGGAAGTACTTATTGAAAAATAAGTTCTTGAACTCGTCCCATTCCATAGACTCAATTTCATCCCTTTGCCTCGTATTCTTAACAAGATTCCACCATTGATCCGCATCTCCTTCCAAACGATACACTGCTAGGATGACTTTATCATTCTCAGAACATTGAAGAACTGAAAATATCTTTTCAGTAGTACTAATCCATTGTTCAGCAACTAATTGATCAGTAGACCCGCTGAAAGATGGTGGACGCTGCCTCAAGAAGGATTCAACAAAATGTTGCTCCCTCCTTTGTTCGTTTGGAAATCCTGCATGATTCATAGCTTGAGAAAGTTGTGTGAGCATGGCTACAAGATTTTGCATTCCAGCTCCCATATCGTTTGGTTGCTCAGGGGGACAATCATTGCATTGCCCATCGCATTCCGCATTAACACGGTTCCTTCGGGTTCCAGCCATTGACTAAAACCAAGAAGAATAGTGTGAGCAACACTAATTATAATTGGAAACCACATAATTCAAGAAAAAAAAAATTTCATGCTTATAGTCTTATCCTAGGTTATTCATGGCCATTTCTAAGATTGTGTTCTATGCTTAGACTTATCCTTAGGGTTCTTACTAAGTCTTTCACATCCTAGTTTCCAAAGGTTGACTATACCTTTCCTCTGATACCAACTATAACGACCCATACTTTACATACATTGTTAATACTTCGAAATTGAAGCACACGTATTACAACATATGACAAAACCACAAAGGACCGTATAGGTATAGTGTCTTTAGAAACTGGGAAACATAAACAACTGGTTCATAAATCTTCTACAGTGTCTCCCATTTATTTCATCATATCTAGGGTCCCTTTTAGCATATTCTACTTAATATCCATCTTCCTGACCTGGGGAAAAGAAAACATAAAAGGGTGAGCTCAAATGCTCAGCAAGGGCAAATAAAGGAAATAAAAATCATATCATATCTTTATGAAAATCAAAACCTGCAAAAGAGATCATAATATCTTAACATGGAATAAATCATAGAAGTGAAAATGAGATCCCCATAATCATAACATAAAACTTGAAACTTTGTGGCATGCACACATAATCATGGAAAATCATTTCTTGTTAGTCATTACTCATTGCCAAGACTATCTTAGTGGACAAAGTCCCTTTCTGAACCGAGTTCACTCCTCGTTTCAGTCCTGTATCACTAAACCGAAATAACCTTCTGTTCTAGCCATGTCTATCTCATTAGATATAAAATCATTACCCAATGCATTGGAGGGAGATATAGGTCCCACCCATCTTATAATGAATCCTTTCTTATGTGTGCCACATAATCATAAAACATACATCATCGCATAACACATGTAACAAAAATGGGATTCTTGAAACATCATGACATCATAAATCAATTCATATAAGATAAAGGAATTCATAAACATAATTACATCACAACATAGACAAATCAATGTAAAAATATGGATAGAAACAGAACCCTTTATTATCTTAGATGGAAAATAATTTTGATAAAACACTTGAATTGAATTCTTGAGGAAAATATCCTTTCTTCTTCAAAATCAATTTCATTTCACAAAACATCATGCAATTTTAAAAGAAAGAGATTTTATTGAAAATAGTCATGAAATCTTTTAGAGGAAGCTTCATGAAAATAAGGCTTTATAAAACAGTAGAAATCCGTTCGTGCCGTATAAGTTAAAAAAAACATTCTTCGTACTTTTGTCGGAAAAGTCAATAAGTACCTCGTACGAAAAACGACAAAAGATTCCTTTCATACGTATTACTAAAAACTCACCGAAGGGTAAAAATTGATTTAAACAATTTTAGGTGGATGGAAATAATATTAAATATTGAGTAAACATGGATGTGGATGATAAAATACACCCCAGTAAATACTTAGGAATAAACAATCTCGGATAAAAATGAGATTGTGATATTTCCCTTACCTTAGGTCTGATTTGCTTTGTTCGTGTCCGAAGCTCCTGTATAATGGTTTAAATAATGTTATTGACTTATTCCAGAATCATACATATTGATATGATATCATATATGGTCATATTATTAGCTTCTTGTTAGTAATATTTCATTGTTACTTGTTACTCGGGTCTTTATAACTTTTTGTTCTTACGCGTGTTTTGTTGAATAAATTCTTATTCTTATCTTTAGGTTATAGATAATTCATTTCCAGAATGGTATTAGTGTAGTATATACCATATTCATTCATTCAATTCATTTATATAATCATTATGAAATGAAGATCATGTAGAACGAGTCGCATCACATCGTGGAGAAGGTATTCCGTACGTACGCACGAGTGATGATATCGTTCCTATGATCGTGGAATTGTATTGGAGTATATATATATATTATTTCAGTATCAATATTACTTAATAATAATCATATATAGTTACTCATTACACCATTATACCCATCCTTGTAAGGTGATGGTGGAAAATAGATTACACCACGGCGTGGAGACGGTATTCCGTACGTACGCACGCGCGGTGATTTCATTTTTCCGTAGGATGGATAGAAGGTGAATTAGGGTTGTTTCATATTTATAATAACATATCAGTATTTAAGTAATACTGATGTTATTACTTTATCATGAAACAACTAAAGAAGAAGAAGTTGAAGAAGAAAGAAATTGAAAAGATCGGTAATGGATATTACCTCTTCATTGGAACGCCTCTTTGAATCCTCCACTTAAGGAACTAAGATTGGTCTTTGGAGAAGACCAGGACCTCTAGGATTATTCTAGGGAAGTGGAGAGGAGAAAATTGCAGGGGTTGGCCGAGAATGAGTGCTCAAATTGGTGTGAGGAGGAGGGGGAGGAGGTGCCCTTTTATAAGGGAGGAGAGGGGAACCTTAGGAATATCTCAAAATATTATTTTATATTAAAGTCAAAATCGGTTTATAATGGTTCCAAAGGGTCTTATTTCGAAGATAAAGTGGGGATGGGTAGCAATCCTATCAACCAATAGGATTTAGACAAGTTTAGGGTATTATTTTAACCTTATCAATTAGATTTAACTCTAAGTTAATAAATTTAACTTTTACCGTGTCTTTTTGTTTTCTTTCAATATATGGTTAATACACTTACTATAACATGCAAAACGAACCCAAAATTGTTTATTATTAATATATATATCCTTATCTAAGTCATTTGGCCGAATCATAGATTTTTAGGAATAAAATAACAATTAATAATATAATATTTGATTTAAAAACTATTTTGTGTCAATTTTGACACTATTCGATATATGATTTTTGTGAAAGTCATAACAGAATTATATGTTCGAAACAAGTTGATTAAATCAACATTAATATATCATAGTAACCTAGAAAATTAGTGGAATTCATAAAAAGTCTTAAATTACATTTATTTTGGTATTTATATTATCAATTTTGTCAATATTTCATTAATAAGATAATTACTGCATCATCTTTGTGTCATAAATAAATTACATTATTTGATGTCTAAAAATTACAAATAAAATATAATCATGTAGGAAATATTTTTATCTTTCTAATGAATATTTACAATCGAATTTATCTTATGTATAACCCCATATTAAAAATGATTTACTTATTAAACATTGATTTTAACTATTTTAACCCTTCTTTAAATAAATTAATAATAAATGTCCTAATCTAATCCAAGTGGGCCTAAATGGTCATATTTTATTCCTAAGTTTGTTTTTGGTTGAATTACACTTGTCCAATAGAATTAGGACATGTGTTAGGGTAATATTAATATCATATTTACCCTTAGTTACCCTATTTACTATTAACCGCGGTAAAAATCGTAAAAAGTTACTATTCACCGAAAAATTATTTTTATCTCATTGAACCACAT
The DNA here is from genome assembly GCA_963277665.1 of Viscum album. Taxonomy (NCBI): domain Eukaryota; kingdom Viridiplantae; phylum Streptophyta; class Magnoliopsida; order Santalales; family Viscaceae; genus Viscum; species Viscum album. The sequence goes on from OY728125.1 coordinate 507,336,102, forward strand.
TTTACTTACTGATATCAACCGTGTCTGTCGGATTTTTGAAATTCCATTCACAGAAGCGGTAAAATTAAGTTTTATGCAAAATTCAGTTTTTAACCTACCACTTAGTGGTTTCACTATTCATCAAAAATTGAAAGTTTTCAGAAAAATACCAAAATTTCACCCTAGGCTAATTTCGATATTCTGAGTCCAAAAATGAAGTCCATTTTGAAAAATAAAATTTATAAAATTTCAAAAAGTGGTTATTACTATTCATAACGGCTAGTTTTAATAGCATATTGTTGTTTAGTGAAACTCGGTATTGCGTACGACGCAAGCTATCGAGGAAGGTCGCGATTGCGTGTAAAGCAAGCCAAGCAAGTGTTGTGTAGAAAAAGATTCCTTTGATGGTTTATATAACATAAAAGTCTCGGGTGTTACATAACATCTATAATAAGACTCTATATCATTGGTTTTGGAAAAAAAATTAGTATAGGTCATAGCCATAACAGCGGTTAGTCCAAAACCATTGTTATTGTTTCCATAATAAGCCTTAATATCCATAGTTTTGGAGAAACCATTGGTATAGGTCCAAAAAATATAAATAATTATAACATCTACTAGGAAAATCATTCGCATAGGTCTATCCCAATGGTTTACAAAACTGTTGGTATAAGTATTTTCATTTTTATGTATTATTTTATTCAATAAAATTGATTTCAAAAAAATTTATTTTAATTTTTAATAAATATTTATATATTTAATATTATGTTCCCAAAAGTTGTTGTAGCTTAGTGTTTAGGTCGCTGGAATATAAATCGTTTGTGTTAGGATCAAGTCCATCAAAGTATTCTTTTAAATAACCTATTCCAATGGCTTTGGATTGTTTTGGTATAAGTCTATATAGATGTATGATAGGCCAAAAATCCTCCAAACCATTGTTGTAGCCTATATCATCTATTTTGAAGCCAATAACAATCATTCTAAACTGTTCGTATATGCATTTTGTCCATTCGTGTCAATCCATTCATGTCTATATTTGGTGAAACACATATATCATGTCCCTTAGTGTTAGTTCTATATCATCATCGTCTATGTATTTTCTTGATATATTAATTTATATTACTTTCCACTATTATTCATGGACCTATAAGTTTGTAGGATAAGACTAATATTTACATTTATCCATTATTATATGAGTTGACTAATTTTAGGGGATATGGTGTAATGAATTATGATTGTAAAATTAATAAAAACTTCAAACTGTAGCCCTCTTTATTTTTGAAAATCAATGACTTCCCAAATTTTGAAAATATATCAGGTTGGAGTATGAAACGGTAATTTTCTTTCCATTATTATAATAAATTTAAAACATCCTATATGGCTTAAATATTTATAAAAAATTATCATATGTAGGTAACAAGAATCCCCCTCCCTAAATCAAAATAATTTTGGAATGAACATAGTGGTATTTGGTGGTTCTATATAATTTAACCTGACATTGATGATCATGAAAGGAGTAGAAATATTATCACATATTGAACAAGGAAAAAACCCCAATATTATAAGAATTTGAATATTTGGTTCCTCATCCATTACCCTTTATTCATTGAGTGATTAGACTGTGTAGTCACAATTGGTGAAGAAAATAATTTTTTTATCTCCCTTGCTAGAAAACTAACAAACTAAGGAATAATATAGATGTCATGCACATTTAAAATAGAATTACGATAATACATCATAGAAAATTTTGGTTATTAGTTGAAAATCAAAAGAACGTACCAATGTACAATGTGATTTAAAAGAAATAGGTTTAAGTAAACAATTTCATCTATAGTTGGGTTAGGGAAACTAGGAATACATGCATGATTAAAGGTATAAAATGAGTAAAAATGAGTATTATACATTTATTTTCATTTTAAAGATGATCAATGTGCCTATATGTTCCTCTTCTAATATTTTTAAGAGTTTTAATGTGATGGGTAGGACCTTACAAGGGTTCAAAATTTATGAAAATCACATACTAATTGAAAAGTTTATTCTAATTAATATTTATGGTTGTTTATCAAACAATGATGTACAATAGTTGATTGAAATGAGTAAATATTTTAGAAATTTTTTATGAAATCAATGATTGGGTGATTTAAAACAATTCAGGATGAAATTGTACATACACTTTATTAATTGGAGATACCATTTCAACCCTAATTTTTCAATGTTATGGTATACATGATGGTTCATGTAACTAATGATGTATTTTATGTTGGTCTAGTTCAATTAAGTTAGATCTATCATATTGAGTAGTATCATAATACATTGAAAATATGTTTACATAACAGATCTCATACATAGGCATCAAAAACCAAAGGTTATTTTATGTATTGGTGCACTATTTTTTTGTGTGGAATAGCTTCTGGATTTTGAAATTAAATTTGATAATCCATCTTTGATTAATGATCATCTATTTGGAGAAAGAATTTTATTTTAAATGGAAAACATCAAGTTCATACAAGCACATCGATTCGTCTTGTTCAGTACTCCATTAGTTATGTTATTGTTGTTGATTTTTTCTTATCTTTTCTATTGTATAACATGTAAATGATTTGTTTTCATGTATAAGTTTATATTTTAAAAATGTTATTATCATTTGTAGGAAACACATTAATGATCTAAGTCATGATATTCCTTAGGTTAGTGATTATCATATTCAATAGTCCCATTATGCAACATTTTGTGATTGGTTAAAGGATTTCATATGTATTACTATATTTTTATCAGGATTGAAGTATAATAATAATTAAAATCTATATAACCCTTTTATTGAATTATTTGAAATATATTATTCAATGAACTGAAAATGTTAGTCAATTGTTTAATGTTTTAGGGAATGCAATAGAAGCATATGGGCCAGATATTTAAAACAATTTATCACTAGATCGATGTAGAAACATCCTCTCTAGAGAACTGAGACCTGGTATAAGACTCATGATCTTGTTTGAATTAATATAAGAACAAAACTAAATGAACAATTACCTCATCTGATTTGAGGGTGTGTTATACAACCACTCATCACCGATGGCTATTGTTCGAACATGGTAAAATACCTCTAGATAACAGACACACACTTCATGATTATACATGAAGAATGATCATCGAAATCTAGTTTCTAGTGTGGAGATTCGACAAATATTTCGATGTCATGCTGACCACTATAATGTTGTTCCTTCAATACATGAAGGATATCTTTGATCAAATGCATAGAACATGAACCTCTCACTTCATGATGTCGGGTAGAGGAGAGAGGATCACTAAATTTTGAGTTCATGAATATTCACTTAGATATGAGTTCCATCTTGATTATGTAGTGGAGTTTTTACTCCCTAAAAGGGATCCCCCAATAAATAACACCCAAATAATATGTCATAAATAAAAAATTATTACCAGTTAACTATGTCATAAATATTTTTTTTATTTTTATCATTAACTTATAATATAATAATTATATTATGAGAACAAAAAATTCATTAATTTGACTCATAATTCATGCTAATATTAAATGAACATTAAATATTAAAGCAATATTTTTTCATTAAATATGTTTCCACACATTCAGTTAAATATAGGTAAATATATTAAACAAATAAATTAAAATCCAATTATTCTATACTCAAATAATAGTTAATATGGTTATTATTTTGTGATAATTTATTCTTAGGCATCTATCAGACCCCATAGTGATTCCCACTATATCAGATACTCATACTCATAAGAATATGCCAAACTTTTGAATATGTTATGTGTGTGATACTTTAGCCCATTATCTCGATAGAAGTGAATATTATTCACAGACCAGGTGTAGCGCCTTAAACCCATCAAGGCCCATATGGAGATAAGTAAAATCCATAAAAATTATAACATTTCCTATAAAAACACACTGTGTAATATAATCTCTTTACCTCATGATATATCAAAAATTTAGAAGCACAACATGTCTCTTAATTCTATTTTTATTTATTAATTGATGACCATACTAGATGGACATACCTTCTTTTAAATGGACATTTAACTAGTAATGTTAATACCATTCTGATTAACCACCCTTAAGATATTACTTTTTGTTGAATGAAAAAAATCATTATTATTAAACCAATGTCATACCACCAATGACACACTCAACCCAATATACATCACTATTAATGAAATTCCATAGTTTTCATTATGTATCAAATTATATAATCAAATAGTATACACTATAATAATCATATGTTTGGATACCACAACACATATTACTAGATATGAACTATAAATGAAACCTATATCATGTGGTATTTCTATTGGTGGGGTATTCCTAATGATCATATCTACATGAGATCACCGAGGGTGAACATCAAAAGAAGAAGTCTCAATTATTATGACCCCCCTACACCAGATTCTCAAAAACAATATGTTTTATTCCATCATGATGTAACTAGATCGTAGGTAATATGTTTATGATTATTATCTTGTTATCTCTAGGTTCTAATTATAACCATGAATCTTTTATATCCTTTTAATAAGACAAGTTATCGAAATAAATAACCATACATATTGTAGACATATAAGTATAAACACTATTATGGTAAGGAATATATATATATATATATATCAATATATATACATATAATTGTAATCAATGTACATAAAGTAGTTATATCTAGATAACTCACTCACAAAACTCCCACTTACACTAGATCCAACTGATAGTAATCCTAAAATCACTAGATCTCAAACCAGAATCTTGTTTCTTTTTAGATATGGGTTTAGTCTAGTGGTATGCCATGTTATCCTATAGGGATGATCTTATTACTATGAATTCCCCTATCTGAGTAAAATCCCTCAAGAGAATAAACTTTTGATGTATATGATTTTCATATAGTTTGAACTAAGCACCATGGAAGGAACCACTATTGTCATATTATGATTATAAATTGGAGAAGGGTCTATACTGCTTGGAATAACACCAATATATGAGAAAAAGTTAAATATACTTACTCTCTCCTTAGGTACATTTAAATATGTGATATAATTTGATTCTACTAGAGATTTGGTGACCATATATTACTTTGAGATTCTCCAACTCACTACACCACTATTCAGAAAAATACATAGACTAACAACAATTTCATATCATCACGATCTATCTGGAAACATGTATAAGTGTATGCCCTCACTACTAGTTACTCATACCCTCTATACACTAGAAACATATCATTTTTATGCCTCAGGTACTTCAAGATGGTTTTACACCTTCCTAATATAGCTCTCCTTGATTTTCATGATATCTACCCATCGTGATTAAAGAAAAGGGAAAATAAAACCTAGTATACAGATTGAAATACATGATATATCCCACTGTTGAGTGAAAAGGGTCTTTACTCAATATTTCAATCTCCTCCTATATTTATGCACACATTTCATTGAAATATTTATACCATAGAAATTTGAAAAATACCCTCTCATAGATTGTTCGATGTTTTACCTTTTGAGTTAATTGTCAATTTATATACTTTGTCTTACCCCAAGAAATCTTGGAGATCAATGTCGCTATATCTTGATATCTAGGATGTATTGTACTTCACCTAAGTCATTCATAGAGAATAATTCAATTATCCCAGTCTTACCTAACTATAATCCTTGCACTTTGTTTCTAAATATTTCATCAACATACCCAAAAAATCCCGAGAGCCAGGTGCAAGCCTGCTCCCAAAAATTAAATAAAAGCTTAAACAGTACAAACCACTCAGGAAGGGAGGGCCTTAAACAACCTAGTAAACACAATGCCAATTTTGTCATTATGAACAAAGCCATTGCAATATTCAGGAAGGACAAAGGACCAACTAGAACTCACCTCAAGGAGCACTCTTTTTGATAATGCATCCGCCACTTGATTCGCTTCCCTGTAGACGTGGGTAACCTCCAGAGAAAGTGATTGAACAAGCTTTAAATATCTGATCCACGCAGGGAGCATCCTCCATGGAAGCGTCCTTGATCGCTCTTTAAGAATCTTCATAGCAGTCGAGGAGTCTGATTCAATCCAAATCTTCCACCAGCCATAATTAACAGCATACCTTATAGCCTTTATCATTGCCCATAACTCCGCCTCAAGAGCGTAGCCGTTGCCAATGTAGTGAAAGAAGAACCCCTTTACGAAGCCTCGGCAAGTTCTAAACATGCCACCACATCCAGCAGGGCCCGGCGCGCCAGAGGCTGCCCCATCCACATTCACCTTCAAGTAATCATTTATTGGAGGAATCCACCTTATGGACACATGAATCTATTTATTTATTAATTAAACCCAAATCCCTAATTGAATCATCAAAATGAAAATTCTATTACAATTATTAGTATTTTTACCCATAAATGGATCTCTATATCTATTATACTTTACTAGTACACTTCGTCATAATGAACCCATCGGTTTGAGTCATATAAATGTCTTCAACTAAATTACCATTGATAAATGATTTTTGTATACACTTTACAAATATCATATTCATATAGGGGTATTATTTCAAGTAATAATTTGATGTATTTCCACTACACAACTAGTGAGAAGGTTTCAACATAGTTTATTCCTTAACATTGTCTAAAACCCTTTGTATCTAGTTTTTCTTTATAAGTATTTAATTTACCATAAATTTACATCTTTTTCTTAAATTACAATTTCCATACAATGATATTTAAATCAGCTGGAGGGTCAACCAAAATCCGTTAATGAATTTGGTACATGGACTCAATCTCGTAATGCATAGATTCTTTCCATTTAACAGTATGATTTTCATATACAGCTTCCTTATTGGTTAGAGGATCATAATTCTCAAAGATTAATGTGTCACCTATATAGTTGATAATAAAACCATATCACCATGGTTCTCTAACATCTCAAATTAACCTGCACAATACTTATGTCTTGGTAAAATCTTTATCTTCCACAATCTTTTATAGAGATTGTTTTTGTACTAACTCTTGTGCATCTGGAGAATCAACATCATCAATGAAAAAACCTCTACCACTCTTTCCAATATCAATTATTTCACTTTATATGAATAAGAAATTTATTTCTATAATCAATTTTTTTTTTGAATTTTTATATTAGTAATGTCTTTTAGTTTATTTAGGATGTCCTATAATGATGCACTTCTTTCTTAAGGATGCTAATTTTTCACTAGGTATAGTCTTGATAAATTTATCACATCCCTTCATGCATATATTTGATATACTAGGTTTATTTCAATACCATAATGCATATTTAATTCCATATATATCTTTAGATGGTACTTAGTTATGGTTATATTCCATTATCTGTGACTCCTATCCCCAAATGGATAATGAAAGAGTCTTCTGACTCGTCATTGATCTAATCATTTATAGAATGGATTGATTCATCCATTTACCTACAACATACCACCGATGTTCAAAAGGAGGATTATGTTATAATACTATCCAACATTCATTTAAGTGATCAATGAAATTTTGGTTAATATGCTCTCCACCTTGAACTAGACAGAGTTTCTTAATATTTTTAGCTTGTTGTTTTTATACATCATATTTTTATTCATTAATCATATAAAACGAATAATATTTATACTACATTAATTAGATAATATTGTACCTACTATATTCACCATTAAAAGTAATAATTTATGAATCCCAACCTTTTCACCTATATAATAAGACTACATACTTTATTATTAATCAATTACATTAATTTAATGGATCTTATGCCTTTTTTGGTGAAGGTTTATCTATTGGTTTTCCCTTGTAAACAAGAATGACAAAAGATTAGTGTTTTAACTCAGTTGAGACAAAAAAATCCTTCTTGAAGTAATTTTTTTAAACACTTGTCATTTACATGACCAAACCTAAAGTTCCATATAAAGGTGTAATATAGGTCATTCTCATTATATTTTTCATTTATTTCCATTTCATGGTTTTCATGGTCATGTATATGTAGTTGAATATTTTGATGTTTCATATCAAAACATATATTAACCTTATAAAAGGGAAAAAATTATTTTCATTCATGAAATAATATCTCGTGTTTTCCAAACTAAACACCGATATTACATTTTCTATATCAAAAGGAACATAAATATATATATAATTTAAAACCATAACACTTGGTAAGGTCATTTGATATTATCCAACTAATAAGGCTACTAGTCTTGCACCATTTTCCAGACAAAGATCTATAACACTCTGTCAAATCATCTTATTATAATTGATTCATGTATATAAATAAAAATGTGTGAGCCACATGCAATATCAAATACTGAAATTGTAGATAAAGACATATTTTATTCCTTGACAAGAACACCTGTGGTAGTAGTGTCACGTTGATTCCTTTTTCTAGCCATTGAAATTTTCGTCCAGTGTAATTTCGTTCCACATGAAAATTAAACAACCTGGTTCTCATTTACCTCCCTATGTATCATTGGATTTTTTGTATGATGGTGTATCAATTTCTTTATATTATCTGTATCCTTATAATCCTTAGCTTTTCCCTTCCTTCCCTTGTTCACTATATGGACTAATGAATTTATTTTCTTCATATCCATTACAGCATGGAAAACTAAATCTCGTAGGTATGGGAATGTCTTTTCATTTTTTTTATATTTCAATTAATAAGTAATTTTTATAATATTGGCAGTAATAAGGTAAAAATGACATTGATCTCATGTTATTTTTTATGCTTGAACCCAATGGATTGATGTATCTTGATATACCCAATAATCTTGTGTATATGATTACATACATTATTCCCATATGCTAGATTGAAAATATGCATTAGAATTGATACCTCATATATTTCTTACATTTTCCTCTCATGATATAACTCTTAGATATGAGTCTATATCTTCTAGGAATATTCATCCTCATTTATTTTCTATAGTTTACTGGATATCGATGACAACATGATAAAATGTACATCTAGTGCATCATCTACATGTTTAATATATTTTCCACCATTATTTCACCCTGTGGGGGTCTCAGTAGGAATTGAGTACTCTGACACATAAAGGATCCTCTCTTAGAGTAGTACTACGAACAAGTGCATGTACCACTCTTAGAAGCTATTCGTTAATTACATAATTTTCTCCAACTATTTTATTGTACACCCGTATCCCTCACAACTTTATTTGGAATACCCATACACGTGAGTATTAAAGTAACAATTATAATTGAAATATCTCATCATAGTACAATATTTGGATATTCCCCTACATAGAGAGATTCAAGGTAGGCACTATACTAGCTAACCACATTGATTCATGGATCTATAAACTGTGGAGTGAAGTCCTATCTTCTTGAAATCCTAATATTGATTCCCCCAAAACCTTTCCTCTAAAGCTATAGAAAGATAGATATAAATAATTCATTACTTCTATATTTATTTATGTCAAACCATTAATATTATAAAAACTCCTCAGTAGTATGAGGCACCCTCAAATATGGTTGATCAGAAACTCGTATAACCATTTTTGTTCAAAATTAAGTGATGGGAGACATTAGAACTTAATATTTTATTGTGGATTTTTATTATTATTTTAATAATGAATTAATTTTATATTTGATATGTTTTCACTATTTTCCCTCACTCAAAATAGAACTGTTCATTAATATAAAATAATCATCGCATCATTTTTTTACTATACATTTTAGCTTTTTATTTTATCTGTTTTAGTAAAAAAAAATATACACAAAAATAATAATCCATTCATAAATTAAATAAACTACCAAACTAATCATTATAATATGGTATAAGTTGATCTAATAGATCAAATCCGACCCTTAGGGTAAAATACATGGGTCGGGTTTGACTCGTATCATAGCTATCACCACGGTCCAATGATTCCACATCTTGTTTGGAGTACCCTCTTATCATGGCATGGTCCATATCATATAACATCATCATCATAATACATAAATACTCCCAAAAAATTGATGGGGTCACAGGAAGTAAAAAATACATACATAAATATACAAATGGACGCACATACCCATATAAAAATTAAATTAATAAATATGATTCACAAACCATTAAAAATAAATTTTCTATTAAATTTTTCTCACACAATTGTAAAAAATAAATAAATTAATTAAATAAAATAACATCGGTTAGTCATAGCTCAGGATCATTCGATAGCTAAATCAAATACGTAATAAAAATTAAACTTACAATGAATTAAATTCAATGGAATTTAAATAATTATTTTAAATCATGTGATATATATCATGAAATACAAAATTAAATTTTTATTAATAAAAAAAATTAACTTATTTTTGTAAACAAAATAGTTTTATGTCCATAACCTTCGTGGGTACTAAAAACTCTTAAAAATGATTTTTTGAGCCTCTTCGGCTAGGATAGGGAAAGATGGGTTGGGTATGACCCTTTCTAGCCCATTTAAATTGATAAAGACCCACCTAAGACCATATAGAGTTGGGAAATACCAACCCAAGCCCATTATAGGTCGCTACAACCCATCATGTCCATGGGTAGGCTGATCTGTAGCAGTTCGCATGGAGTTATAGTGTGAATCGGTGTTGGGCATATTAATATTCCATCCGAGGGGAGGTGAGCATGGTATGAGGATTCTGTAGTATTTGTGATGGTCGCGTCACAATAATTATGGAGTCCATGGACTGACAGGTCATAGATAATGGGTGGAGGTGGGTAATTGATTGAGGTATAATTCAATGAGTGGAGACTAGTCGGGTGGTGTTGTGGTGGGTTGAGGCTGGTGGTTTTCCAAGGCAGTTCCATGGAGAAGAAGACTGATCCACTGGTGCTGTAGTGGGATGAGGGGGGGGGGATTCCCCGTGTAACGTGGAAGATAGTACCAATAAAGGCCAACCAGGAAGAGGTGCTAGTGGTATGGCCCCCTTTTTGAGATATAATACAACAACTACACTCAATGTCAGAAAAAAAAATTTCTTTCGTCAAACCCCACATCTGCCTCTCCTTTCTATACTCTATTTTTATATTTTTTAATTTCAGGGGAATATTGTGTATGGTTCCAGTGCATATTTCTTATAGGGTGGAAAAAGATTCCCCTATGCATTGAACCCACCAGCCAGTATTATTTTTCCCACAAGAATCTAGCCGAAACCAAGTGGGATAATTGGGTCACCAGAAACCACCTAAAAAAAATTATATATATATATATATATCTACTCCTAAATTTTTTTACTCATAAAAATTGTTTTTATCCAAATAAAAATTTCACATGGTAATAATTTAGTCCTCTAAGATCATATTTAACCATGATCATTTAGTTTTAGGACTAAATTAATACAATCCACTTAAATTTAAGAAACAATTATTTATTATTTCCATAGAAAATTCAAAAAATATATTTGATAGTGATTAATTGTATCAAGGAATGAAACAGATGTAGATGGGCCAAGGATAAAAAAAATTCATCATTATATCAATATAACAACATCATCTCTGGTGTTTCGATCCCCAAAATATGCTTAAGTATCTCACATGAACTAATTTAAGCACAAAAATTTGAAAAATTAACTCCTATGATTTTATGAACATTTCAACAACTTCTCTTCATCAATGAACATTTCTTAATGGATTAAAGGCCAAATCCTTCATGATCATTGACACACACATCAAGAGTACTCATGAACAAAAATCATAATAATTTAGGTGCTAGCATGGATGTCTGATGAAGCCTTTGAAATCATGGTGATCACTATGATGCCATTCATTTGATATTTGAAATAGATCTTGCAAAAAAGCCTTGTAATGATCATTTTTATCTGTATGATGTAGGAAGGGGGAGATATGATCTCTTAAATTCATGTGTAATAAAATACACTCAAAAATAAGATCCCTCTTGCTTATATAGAAGTGGTTAAACACCCAGGAAGGGCTCCCAGACCACAATATAAATAATTCCCAGTAAGTAAAACATAAATTAAAATGTATGACCAAATATCAATGTTATAAATATCATTTATAGTTTTATAACTTACTTGTAATTTAATGAAAATATAATGAGATAAAATAATGTCATTAACTCTACGTATAATTCCCAAAAATATTTAATGAACCTGAAATATTAAAATAATATATGTTTGTTAAATAATTTTCCATGTATTAACTTAAATACTTATAAATACATTAAATTAGTAAATTAAAATCCATTTATTATATTATTGAATAATAATGAATTTATTTATTTTTTGGCGATCAATTTTATCGAACATATCGTAGACACCATGGTGGGTCCCTTCATGTCTTATACTCTTATTTTTCATAATTGGACAATCTTTTGAATATGATAAGTTTGTGAACCTATAAAGAATTATTAAAATAGTATTGATTGCTATTCATATAATATGAGTAGAGTCTAAAGAATTATCATGGAACCTATGGAGATAATTAAATTTTATTACAATTACAAGATTTCCTTTGAACACGCTTCATGTATTATAATATCATTACCTCATTATATCTCATAAATAAGGAGGAACACTTTTTTTCAGCATTCTCTCTTAATATATTATTTTTTTACCAAACAGGATGGACTTAGATTCTTATACCATTTCCATAGATTTAGTAATGGTCCTTCCATCCTAATAAACTAATCCCAATATATCAATTCCTTTCAAAAGAGGAATGTTTTAACTTTTTTATTCAACCAATTTCATACCACTAATGTTGTAACCAACATAATATACCTTGCTAAAAAATAAATTTCATAGCTTTCTTCTTATATAAAATTAAATAATAATATAATATAAATTCATAATAATATCAAACCAATATACCATTACACATTTTAATAGATAGGAACTACCAAGGACACATTTAACATGTGTTGTTCCTACTAGTTGTTTAGTCCTCGTGATATCAACTACTATAGATCACATAGTGAGTACATCATGAGAAGAAGGATAAGTTCTTATGATCCCCCAACACCTAATTTTCACATAACGTATGTGTTCTATCAGCACGATGTATTTGGAATATATGATATTAGTTTACAATTACTATCGTGTTACCTCTAGGTTCTTATTATAGAATGGAAACTACCCTAACTTATTAATAAGACATGTAATCTATGAAAAATTTATATAAATAAGGTGGAGGAAGAAGTATCAACACTATTATGGTAAGGTAAACATATGTATATATAAAACTATATATATGTAATGGTAATAGAAGAACATAATAGTGTTGGCTCTAGGAAACCAAATCACAACAACCATAGATTAAATGAAGAATTTATCACAATCCTTAAAAGGACCACCTATAATATATCAACATTATAATGCATCTGATGATAATTTATTTCAGTTTCACATTAAATATGTAGATGATAAATGATCATCATAGAATAGTGGCATGGTCTTCCATCTATTGACTATGGTTATTAATATGGTCAATTAAATGAAATAAATAAAGTCTTATATGTGATTGACTTTAAATACATATTGTTAAAGTGAAATTTGGTTAATCAAATCCTTGGAACTAAATTCATTCATTATCATTTTTCATTAGTGAATTTTAAATGTTTTTTTATTGAGATAAACTACTTAATATTAAACATTTTATTTCATCATTACAAAGAGAATTTGTTTTCTTAACTAGAATGACATATAATATGAATTGGAATGTATCTATGAAAATATCTAGGTGAAGGATGTGTTTAATTGAATGGTATAAAAATGATACCATTTCATTAATTTTAAAACAACTTTATGAACACTCTGTAGCTAAACATCAATTAGATATTCATTGGGTTAAAGATACCCTGGATGGAGAAATAATTTATTTTCATATTTAATAAATGGTAAGATTGTGTTATCATGCATTAGTTTAAAACCTATTTTTAATTATTTAACTCTAAATAAATTGGTTTATTGTTTTTTATTGAACATACCATTATTTTAAATATATTTTATGTGTGTTTAACTACTAATTATTTCTTTAAACGCATACAAGTGATGTGAACATTCACAAGATCCTTATCATTCTATATAGGCATCTAAATCCAGGAGTTGAGGAATGTAGGAATGTAAATTAATTTTTATTTTACTAATTTACAATTAATATATATATATACACATATATCAAATTATTCATGAAATTATTTTCAGTGGAATCTGATTTTACCTATTCTTCCTCTTGAATGATAGTCTCTAGTTGTGGGGTTTCATCCAGGAATTCCAAAACGATCCATGATATATCATTTAATGAGATATACCATCCCATGGGATTAGGGTATCCTTAATTATTCTCCATTTTTTTCAAACAATATTTGACCTACATATATTTCCAATGAATAAATATGACAAGTAATCATTCCCTTAGAATATAGTAGATTATCTGTGAAGGGAAGTTTAGGTAAGAGGGGAATTTTAGTTTCTTAACTATGTTTTAAAAAAAATACATTTGTTTGAAATTTTTTATTAAAAAGAATAAATAAGAGTGTGAGAAAATGAGTTTTTTGAAGTGTGTAGTTCAGAATTTCATAAAAAGTGAAAATATAGTAAAGGTAGAGTGAAGATGGAGAATTGTGTACCAAACATGGGTGCTTCAAAAATTCTGGACATATTCTCGAGAGGTGTTCTCCCATCTTAGTTGCATGCTAGTCAGTTGAGGATGTGATGATTAGACAATTCATTTTTTTCATAATTTTTAAATAATTTTCTTCATTTTTCATGTTTCAAATTTGAATTAATTGAATATAGGTAGTGGTAGCACATAATTATGAGTGTCGCACATTGCAGGAACTACCTCACAAGCATGGGAAACATCACTTGTACTATATTCAACATGATATATTTATAATTTAATTTATATATTTATTATTTAATATATTTTAGTGTTCTATAGTTTTATATTACCACTATATAGTTATGCGAGTAAGGTGCAGTAACTAATAAAATTTCATTGTGGATAACGAATCCTGATCAAAATGATCTCGAAGTTGTAGCTCTTATAGTAAGATCTTGTAACAATTCGTAATATATATATATATATATATATATATTTGAATATATATATATATATATTATACGTAGTCTCAATTTAAGATTGAGTTAACTAGCTTCTGTAGGACTAGAAATAACTTTCCATGTACTAGGATGATATAATTCATCACATCATTCGTCATGATGAACATTGATACAACTTAACATATGGAATGTGGAGTCCTTGTTCTATAGTTTCACACATTGAGTCTGTGGCTCTAGTTGTTTCAGGATGACTGAACATGTCATCAATATAGAGGCACATATGCATGCATCTAGGGAGGTAAATGTGCAGCTATTAGTGAAGGTCAATGAACCATGGGAGTATATGAACTAGAACAATAGTTTAGGGGATCCAATGATGTCTTTGGATAATAAATTTATTTATTTATTATTATTTAAATTCATTATTATTATCTTCATATTTTATATATTTTATAGGCCCCTACAACACCTGACACAAGAAGCCACCATAGTCCTGTATGGTTCATTTGGCCAAGGCGGTGTGTTTAATTTTTTCTTCTTTTTACTCATTTTAATTTAATGTATCATTTTATTTTTTTTATTTTTTAGTATGGTCCCAAATCACATTTATTGGTATGGATTAATATATGATTTTAAATTATTACCAATTTTTTAATAATGAGAAAATCATTTGTGTATGGGTCAAATGTAACATCCATCATTTTGAACTCGATGAAGAATTTCTATAGGAATTTAAAAATTTTCATTTATGGCGCTAACCATTTTTAAAACCGAGCATCAGAATGTATTTATGAGAGTCGTAAAACTAAAATGTGTTTTTATTAAATAATTTGAAATAATTAAATTAAACTTTAGAATGAAAAATAATTTAATGAAAAAAAATAAAAAATGAAATAAACAATAAAAAATATATTTTAATGATAATAATATTAATATTATTGTTGTTGTATTTTTTTATTTTTAGATTTAGGTTTTGGAGAACCAAAATAGGGTTCTTCATATTACATGCATTGCACACGCCTCCCTCTATTGGAGCCCTTGTCCTCACACAGAACCCCCTTCAGCCGACCATCCTTCAATGAGGAAATCAGCCCCAATTTCTTCAGATTCTTCACATGGTCTTCCATTCGAATCCCTCTCCTCCCTTCTCCAACATACTCCCATCATCGGTTCAACCTCTCCATCACCTCAATGGGTTTAGCTAAACCTTAGGAATTTTCTATAATTCAATTCTTCAGTATTCATTTGTTTTAGGGTCATGCATATGGCCCTTCAGGTCCTTCAGGGTTGTGTTTCGGCAACCACCACCAAAGGAAAAGTGTATCACTTTGATTAGGTCCACCACTACTATCCAAGGAAAGGGGTTTCATCTGATGTGCGGTTTTGCTCAATTTATATTGTGTAATTTGGGTTTTTTATGGTCCCTGGTATTTATGGTGTAGTGTGTTGGACTCTACATTGTGGTTTTGAGTCTCTTGGTCTAAGGTGACTCGCCAGCATGTTTATATGTAAGTATGTATATATATATATATAGGTTCCCCTGTTATGTGTATATTCATCCCTGGAATTTAATATACATTTATGGGGCTAGGAAATCTTATGTATATATATATAAATATATGAAAATTCATATGTAGGTGACTAGAGATGGGTATATGCATATTTGCATATATGTAAGGATCCCCGTGCGCATGCTCATGGCCATCAAGGTGTGTGCATTTGGGCTATGTGTCTTTACATGTATGTGAACATGCATTTTCTTAGTTAGGGAGATAAATACTTTAGTTAAAATGTTCCAAGAGCTGTAATGTAAGGACTGGATCCACCCAATTGTCGGGTCCCCTTCCTTTTCCCTATAATTTTAGAAATGAATGAATGAATTACTTAATTCCCATTCATAGTTTTTAATTAATTCAGTTTGGTTTTCAGTTTAAAAACCTCTTTGATAAGGATAGTTAAATTCATAAAATTTATATATGTATTTTTTATAACATAGTCAAATTTTTTAGTAAAACCCCTCCAACGGAGGTGAGTTTCCTTCAAGCTAAAAATTTAGATATATACTTTTATGATGCCTACCTTATTGACATATTTTTTTTCGTTATGTTTGATTTGTAATTGTTGAATGAAAAACATAGGTTCTTGAGACCTGTAATGTAGTTGTTATGTCCCAAGGAGTTAAATGATATGGTTGAGGTGAATGGAATGATTAAAATAAATTAGCAAAGTTGGTAGAATTAATTTAAGGGTAAAAAACAAGAACCCTTTGGATCTTTTACCTTAAAATCAATTTACCATTTTTAGAATAATTTAGTAAGAATGAACATTATTAAGTTAGATCATACCAAATGGAATGCCTTGAATAAATGGTTTATCCATAATGAATTGTTTGACTTGTATTAAATTGTATTGTTTGTTCTATCGTGTCCATTGTGGCATTCTCTTATAGCGAAACCCATTTGGGGTATTCACCATGCCTCTTGGCCACCCTTTTGGGTGTGCGAAACCTAAATGGATTTATTTCTAATGCCTTGAGTCATGTTTCCACTTGGTGTGAGTGTGTGGTACCGTGGAATAATGTTCTAAATTTATAACCTAATTTATAATGTGAATATAACTATAGACTGAGCCTTTAATAATTCATATTCCTCATTCTTATTGTTTATCCTTACACACATTCTTGCGTATGTATTTTATTTTTTTTTCACCGAGGTTTTGATTTGTTTTATAATATAAAGGGTTAATCATGATATCTTGAAACCTTTAGATTTAATTGATGATCTATAGTTAAAGGCATGATAATTCTATGTGTCTATGGTTACATTTCATTAATAGAGCTTATTCCTTGTTCCTATGCCACTTTTGAACCTTACCAAAGATATTTTCTAATATCCTAGTGGTCTTGCTAAGTGAGTTGTGTTAATTTTTTACTAACTACATTATTCCATGTTGATGGATTGGATTGGATTACATGACAGCTTTAATAGATTGTGGCTCACAGTGCTTATTTGATAGAATGACTTGTGTATATTCTTTCTTTGTGATATATGTATTGACGTTGGCCATCCAATGTGATTTTTCAACTTTGGTTTGCTTAAAATAGGCTCTCTGAGAATGTGGTTTCTGTATTAAGGAAACATGGATAAACTCCCATTCACATGTGGTCATACAACGATGCACTGGGGAAGCGATGTTTTAGGGTTTCCAGATAAAGGATTCCTTGATATTTTTTATACCATTGCGTGATATCGAGTTCCTAAGGGGAAAACGAGGAAGTTTCCATTGGAAAGATGGACACACCAATCCTTGGAAGATACTCACTCCATTTTGTGAGATACCCAGGACTGACTCATGGTTACAGTGCCACGAGTGATACATAGACATTCGAATGGAAATCCTTGGAAAGGCTCGGATACATTTGGTAATTGAGTGAATGTATCAAAGCAATTCCTCAAGAATGATCTTGGACTCCCACAATTGATTTTTTTAATTAATTAGTTATGTTTTTGGTTAAATGTTTTGTGTTATACATGTTTCTACTATTTATATTAGATAATTCAATTGTTCCATTTCTTTATTGTTTTTAGTATAGTTATGTGATGACATGAGAATTAGACCCCAAGGTTAAGAATAAGCTTTGGGGTAAACCTTTTTTGAGTATCCTTGTTACTTCTATGACTAGTAAACATATTATTCATTCATAGGTACCTCATTTAGAAATTATAACTTAGGCCATAGAAGGTCGTATGGGAAGGGTGTCCATTTAAAAACCTGGGCCACATTTCTATCATTAATTTATTATTAGTCTGTCTTTATTTAATATGGCACACTTCATAATTTATATTTCATTTTCACTATTAGGTTAGAAAACATGGGTGCCAACATATTGAGATTTATATCCCACACCCTACTCGAGAACCCTAGGTACCTGAGTAGACCTTATATTTTATAGATCTATGTTGACAGATGTATTGCTAATATATAGGAGTTAGGAGGAAAGGGATGAGCTAGTGCTCACGATGCTCATGGAGATCACCCAAGGGTTTTTTTGACCCTCCCATATTATTGTGTTGTGTTTTTTGGCATGATGTATTGTTTGCTGCTTTCAATTATATATCATCACCATGATATGCATTCATCTATTGTTTAACATTTTTATTAAATTTTCATGTTAATGCTTCCGCTGATATCTATGTTTTAATTTCCTTCTTTCGCCACTTTCATTATTTTATTTACTATACCCACAACTTTTTATATATTTATATTATGTAATACCATTATAAAACTCTGATAAGAGGGTATAGACTCCCCGCTATCACCTCCTGATACACTAATGGCTATTCAACAACATCTGGCATATAGGGAGATGTGCCTGAGGGTATGTGACCCACCGATCCCGCCACCATCTTAGAGGTGAGTTGGTTTGGGATGTTATGTCCAGGAAAACAAATTTACCTCTAATTGACAAAAAATATATTAGTAAATTTATATTTATGTTATTTAAAATCATTAAGAATCAGCATAACATCATTTCGATACCCAAATTTCTCCGTACTAAGGAAAGAGGAGTTTTACCTTAGATTTAGAGTAAAGTGAAAAATCATATAGAAAGAAGAAATAACAAAAAAACACCCTACTATTGACATGAAATTATGGTAGAATGGTCATTGAGTTTTTTTATTTGTATTAATCAAAACGACATCCATTGGATGCGTATGTACCCTAGTTTAATGGAAAATGACATGTAATGTTATGTAGCTGTATTAAAATGAATTATTTCCCATCAAGGTGTCAAAATGAGAAAATGACTTCTTATTGATGTGATATTATATGATAATATTTATCAAATCATTTGTGATATATTGGAATCAACCACACATGAACCAGATGCTCATATTAATAGGTGCAGCTTAATATTTTATTTTATACTGTTACAATTTTATTAATTATGTTAAAATCATATCTATAGGGGTAAAATTCAAAAAAATGAGATCTAATTGACATGAATTTATAGGATAATTATATTTAATTCCTTCGAAATATATATGAATCATCATCATGTTGATTGGATACCTAAATTTCTTTATATGGGCATAAGTGGCGTTTGTCTCTAATATTGGGAGTTAAGTGAAAAAACAAATAAAATGGTCTAATACCAATTAAATGAACTTATATTGATAGTAAATATTTGGATAATGATTACTAGGTCTCTTTTTATCTGTTGGAATTAATGTTTCATCTACTAGATACTCGTGTCTCCCTATATGATGGAAAACGAAGGTTAACAATGTCTAGTTTTATCAAAGTGACATATCTCCCATCAGGGAGTCAAAAAGAAAAAAGAAAAAAGTCATGGTTGAGGTTCAAAGATGGGATAAAATTTCCAGAATTGTTTTTGATCCATTGGTATCAACCACACATAAAGATAATGCATGGATTGATCATTATGGCTTAAAGTATTATTTAACATTATTACAATTTTTAATAATGGGAAAATCCTATTTATACAGATAAAAATTAACCAAATGATATCCAATTAATGTGAAATAATACTAAAACTATCTTAATTTAATTTTACATTTATAGGAATGATTTAAATTTCAATCGGATACTGGGATTCCTTGATATTATCAGAAGATGTTTTTATCCCTCAAGTTTTTAGGTAAGTAAGAAATCATATAAATGGATCCAATACCATGAAAACAAACTTGTATTGATGTTAAATCATGGGATAATGGTAATCAAAACATTTTTTATCTTTACAAATCACTACATATCCATCAGATGCTTATGTCTCCCGATATGATGGAAAACAAAGAGTAATGTTGTATTTCTTTATAAAAATTACTTATATCTCATTAGGGGGTCAAAATGGAAAATTCCATTCTGATTGACATGAATATCTTAGAGAAAATTCTTCAAATTATTTTTTGACATGTTCAAATAAATCGCGCGTCATACCAATTGTTCGATTAATCAATACATAGAAAACTTAATTTTCAACTTTAATAATATTACTCAAATAATAATTAAATAGAGTAATTAGTTATTTCAGATTAACATTCAATCATTTTTTTATTTGAGATTATTTATGTATGTAACACTATATACATTATTTGGATTCTTCTATTTATATATTAACCAAAAACAATTTTTCTTGTTTTTAGAAAAACTATTGTGTATTTTCTTTGATGAAATATTTTTTTATCGTATTTTTAGGTTCATTGGGATAGAATTTTTGAATTTAATGTATCTATATGAATCATTGGTTTTTTATTTTGTGTTTTTGTTATTTTGAAAGGATTTTGAAATTCAATTTGTTTTAAAAAAATATGCAAGCTCATAATTTCCTCTTGTAGTCACTAATATTAACTTTTAGTGATCATTTACAACTGCTTACAAAGGATGCTATAAAATAAATCTTAGTGGATGCCTATAGAGGTCGATTGAGAATTTCTCAATGACCGCCATTTCAGTCATTTATCATCCTCTATAAAGACCTCTATTAGCGGTCATTATTTCCCATTAGTCATAAGGAATATGTGATGGCCAAAAGAGGTTTGATGGTGCCCTTTAAAGACCTTGAGGGACAACTTTTGTGGGTGACTAAAGTTCAGGTTAAAAGTAGTGGTATTCACAATAAATATTTATAAATAAATTTTAATTTTTTATATATATTTATAATTATTTCAAAATATATATAAATATATATATTTGTGATAGGAATATAAATATATATGTGATGGATAAAATTTATTCTTAAATATACAATATATTGAAATATTTTAAAAATGTATTTCAAAGTAATTATATAAATTATATGTAACTAAATATTATATATATATATATATATATATATTTTAAAAATATCCTAGCATTTTTTTATATTAGAAAAATATATCTACATCATTGTGGGGGAAAAGGGATACATTTCAAAGAAACTCATGCAACACATAAATGTAGGTAAAGGGTTGGCAAGGCCCAAACTCAATACCTCCCTGAGACCCACAAGGGTAGCTACCACCATGTTTAACCATGGTGGATACATTATATAAACATATAAATATATATAAATATATAAATAATAAAATATAAATATAATATATATATATATATATATATCTGTTCATATTAATATATATATGTATTATCTCCAATGGCTCGAAGGGATTAATTTTTAGTTGATTGTTTATAAACCACATTCCAAGGGGTGATGTGGAACCCTTACAAGGCACGTAGGTGTAAGTATTACATAGCCTGTATGCCATAGAGGAATTAATTGCCCATAGGCTTCAAAAATTAAATACAACCCAGAATTACTACTTGGAACACCTCCTTTCCAACATCTTCATCGTGAAATTAGCTCTCCATATTCGTATGGTTGTTCGGCTAGGCTTTCTTATGCATTCACATGCTTGTCTTGATTGTAGTTTCCATACCCTCACATTCTTGCAATCCATTTAGCATCTTCTCTAGTGAACGCTCTTTGCTCATCCTACTTCTAGAGCTCGTTCCTTGTAGGTTGTCTGGTTTGCATCTGCACTTAATGTGGCATGGAGGCCTTAAGGTGGCCCGAAGGCCTTGAGAGGGCCTCAAGGACTTACGGACCTAAAGGTCTAGGTGGCCCGAAGGCCTTAAAGTACTCGTGGACCAAATCGGTGGCCCGAAGGCCAAAATGAGGGAATATTTCCAACTTCTACAGTGCCAAACAGTACCTGATACAGTACCTATATATTCCCACTACATTACCTGCTATAGTACTACTATAGCCCGCTACAATACCTACTACAGTACTACTATAGTACCCCCCAAAAAATTATGTCGCTAAATGGATTTGATCCTGGGTCGCATGGATGAACTTAAGGTGTTCTCACCAACCAGGTTGAGGCTCAAGTACATAAACATATATACATATATATATACATATTTATATTTTAATATATGTAAATAAATATTAATATATAAAATATTTAACTAAATATAAGTATATATACAAATCAGATGCACACAAACATGTATTATATAAATTTATTAATAATAATTATATTAATATATTTAAATATTTTAATAAAAATATGTATATAAATTTATACACATAAATATTAATATCATAAAAAATAAAATAAAATAAAATTGGGTAAGTGGTAATGGGGCTCAAATTACACAAGGGAGGTTACATGGTCGATCCTAGAAATGTGTGTGGGTGAAGAGGTAGTTGGAAGCTGAGAAGTACTGAAAAAGGGGCCTTGTGAGTACTGAATAAAGAGGGTGTGAGAGAGTGAGAATTGTGGACAGAGGTGGGGTGATGGTTGGGTAACGATTCAATTTTTTTTTCAAAATTTTTCATTACAATAAAAAAATCAATGATAAAATTGACATTTTTAAACATTTTTTAGAAGTGATAATTGAAACAACTTCTAATAGTGCTTATCACATCAATATTTTTATATTCTGATAAAACCCATTTATAGAATTATTAAAATCATGATTTGTGGTATGGATATAAACTTCTAGTTGAATCATTCTCCCCATTGTAATTTTTATTGAAAATATCTAATGTAATCAAATACATTCCAATCATTTAATTTCCCCCCTCTATTATTAAACTAAAATGGGTATGTTTTCCCTTTTCTTTAAGAATATCATCGCTATCTTAGGGGTTATAATATTTACCAGCACTACCCATTTTTGAAAAAACTCTTTGCCCCTAAATTTCAAGAGTAATCAACACATAATAATTCTATTAATAATTCTAGATAATATAATACTATTCCTCGTTTATACTTTCCACAATATTCCATGAAAATAAAAATGCTGAATTGCATAAAAAACCGTAAACATTTTCCAAATCTCCCTCAAAAGTTTCCCATTAACTTGAAATCTTCCAAACCACATCCTTATATTGATTAAATATTCTCTTAAAAATTCTAATGGCGGAATGAACTATTGTAAATAGCTAGTCAATAAATACCCTCTTCCTAATAAAATAGATCTCAGTGTAGGATACACTCAGAAAAGATAACAATTTTAATTCTATCCATTATCACTCATTATATTCACATGAAATGTAAATCAACTTTTGAAAATACAATCTTTTGGGACATCAAACAAATTTTCACCACACAGTTGGTATATAAACATTAATGCATGTGAGAGAGGAACATTACACTTGTGGTATTCATTTAAATAACTTGTTAATTACTTTTCATGTGTCTATATATATTCTAATTCATCATAGGGATGGACTCTCTACTCAAGTGAGGCTATGTATCCTTTAAATGAACATCTCCCACTCCCAAATTTTCGGATTATTTTAGCATGGTAGAAACTTGATGGGACCACTCAAAAATGTAATTCCCCTACTTTAGAAGTTATAAGAAAATATGAATAGAAACCACTTCATAATTTCATATTCAAGGAATCCGAAATGGTAACCATCATGTTAGGAAAGTCAGGGCAATTCATAATAACCAAAATCAATTTGTATAATTGTTGAACATCCTTGAAACACACTGATATCATCATCCACAAATAGTATCCTCAAGATGATAGTATAAACATCACTGTTGGATACAACAACTTTTGTTCATCATTCTGTTTTGTCAAAATCACTATTTCTACATTAATCATGCCTCAATACAACTAGTTTACAGAAACTAATTTGAACACCCTTTCTTTAAAGGATAATTTTTTTAGTTATTTTAGAATTTATATAAAAATTTCATCAAGAACTCCTCAATGTAACAAATATCTAATGTTTTTTATAATCCTAAAATTTACAAAATCAATATTAAACTATTATCATGGTTTTCCACCATCAAAAATCCATCCACATAGTGAATGTTTAGATTTGGATATAAATTTAACTTTATCATGAATCTCGGCCTAGTTTGAACAAAAATAGATTCATATAAGATATCAAATATGGCCATAATATATATTAAATCTTTAACATATCTTCACTATCTCACTAAATCTATGCTATATTGATATATTCCTTCATTCATACTCAGGTTCCAACCCTAATTCTCCATGTTTACAATTTCAACTTATGTTCCTCATGTGTATACATTAACAACCTTCAACTATACCCCATATAAGGAACCACTAAATTGAAAATATTCCCAGAAAAATTCAATAAACATATTTGATAATTCATTGATGGTTTGCTTCATTCATGGATAGTACCTCAACCATTATCCCACCATTATTTTTAGCTTCATGATAGAGAAATATAGTATTAATTAGAGAGGTGTACCTCCATAATCCTAAAAAATAGGGGTGTGGTTAGACTTTGTAGACCAACCATTTTTTAGTCTTCTTCATTGTTCTTCTTTGATTATAATCATTTAAAAATAATCCTTTTAGATATATAATTTTACATTAATATTATTATTGAGATCCAACCCACTAGTATAATATTATTCCTTAAAAACATAATCTTTGTAACATTTGCAAAAGACTTTTTATCTATGAAATGGATACATTACTGGATTTTTGTTCATTATTTGTAGTGGCGTAAGTGAACCCACTCAATCACGCCACTTAATTTTTCCATAATTTTCCTCAAAGCTACTTATTCCTTTGAATTGTATTTCGATGACCACATATTTTATTTCTACGTAGGTAGATGTCAGTAATCTTCATTTATTGCTTGTTATAGTTTTTAGTTTATCTAATTAGTGTCATATTCAAATACATAAAACAAGTTATTCATTGGAATAAACTAATTCATCATTTGTAATATTCTTTTAGAAGATTTATTTTCTTTTCCAAGATTATTTTTTGTAACTAAAGTGTCCAAGTATCGTGCGATCACAATAAGAGTGGTGAATTAATTGTGACCAATTTTATTGATTGTTCCAACTTTTAATCTAAACCTCTCCCACCTGTTAGGATGAATGGATCATGAATTCAATGTAGAAATTAAACGAACAACATGACATGGTATTTGTACAAGTTTCGGTACAAATACCTAAATCCTTACCTTATTAGTTAGACGCACAAACATGGATTATCCACTATATTATTTTTATTAATTACAATGGTTTATTTATAAACGAGTTATACACCCCCAGTAATTGATCCTCTAGATGATTCTAGTTACAACCCGCAAGAAATCACACTCTACTTTCTTAGTTGGTTCAACCCCTAGCTGGTCGACTGGTTAGAGCTATAGTCTCTCAAGCCTCATTAGCAACTGTTTGGACCCCTTGTCACATGATTATTATGCTTCATAATATCTATTCCACATATAGAATAATCAATTGAAGATATTCATCCATTAGCTTGCTGGATCAAACTAGCTCGTGTAAAATTTAAGTTCCTTTGAACTGAGGCTGGCCTTGCTTAGATGATTTTGATCACTGAATATAATTAGTTGTCTCAGTAAAACACTACTCCATCTTGAATTATTTTTTATGCTTAAGAACTGACCTCAGTATACAATAAAAACAAATTTAGAAATATTCTTCATTGTTGATTGAAATAATACCACATCTTTAGTCATAGATAACTACACATAAATCAAACAACATATTTCACGTGCACCTTTTCAAACTTCATGAATGTATACAAATGCATGGATGTCTCACTTTTGAATTCATTATTTCATGTTATTTCAAACTATCTTATATCAATGCAATTTTATGTGAATGTAAGAATTTTTTTCATATGCACCATAATATACAATATTCACATTGACATGTACTTCACACTGTCTCAAATGTTCTTCTTTACTACCCAATGCATTTCCGTCTTGATTCTTGAAATGATTAAACAATCTCATTTTTATGTACTCATTCACATATGCATGAAAAAAAACATTCTACTTTGTTTCGTAACATATGTGTATCATGAATATCCATATAATCTATACATTTATTCTACCTTTTCTCCTTCAGGAAACATCTATTCACACATAAAAAATACTAACTTATGCACATTACACATTGGCACACAAATAAATTATAATAACCCATACTTTACATACATTGTTTTTACTTATGAATTGAAGCATACTTATTACAGCATATAAAAAAACCATGAAAGGACCGTATAGGTATAGTGTCTTTAGAAACTGGGAAACATAAACAACTGGTTCATGAAGCATCTACATTGTCACCCGTTTATTTCATAATATTTATAGCCCCTTTTTTCCATATTATATTTAATACCCTTCTTCCCGACTTGGGTAAAATAAAACATACAAAAGGGTGAGCTCAAATGCTCAGTAAGGGTAAAAAAAAAAGAAATATCAATAATATCATATTTATAAGAACATAACATTTTGAAAATATTAACCTGCAAAAGAGATCATAATATCATAACATGGGATAAATCATAGTAGGGAAATGTAATCCCAATAATCATAAAATAATACATGAGAGTTTGTTTCATACGCACATAATCACAGAGAATCATTTCTTAGTAGTCAGGACTCATTTCCAAGACTATCCTAACAGACAAAGTCCATTTCTGAACCGAGTTCCCTCCTCGTTTCAGTCCTGTATCATTGAACCTGATTAACCATCCATTCTAGCCATGTCTATCTCATGAGATATAAATCTTTACCCAATGCATTGGAGGGAGATATAGGTCTCATCCATCTCATAATGAAACCATTCTTATGTGTGCCACAAAATCACAAATCATACATCATGGCATAACCCATGTAATAAAAATGGGATTCTTAAACATCGTGACCTCATAAAACAATTCATATAAGATAAAGGAATTCATAAAAATAATTCCATCACATCATAATAAAATCAATGTAACAATAGGGATAGAAATAGAACCCTATATTATCATAGGTGGAAAATAATTTTGATAAAACACATGAACTCCATTCTTGAGAAAAATATCTTTTCTACCTCAAAAACATTTTATCTTTCCTATCCTGTCATACAACTAAAATATCTTGATTAAAAATAAACTTGAAAACATGTAAAGGAAGCTTCATGGAAATAATGTTCTATGAAATCATAAAAATCCATTCATGCAATATAAGTTAAAAAAAATACATTCTTAACTTAATTTATCGAAATGGTTAAAAATGTCCTTGTTTGGAAAAGGACGTAAATATTCATATATAATCTTCTTATAAAAAGTCAAACAAGGGTATAAATGACTTTAACCCATATTCTGTAAAATAGTAAGAATGTTTTGAAATACATTTTTAAGAAACATGGATGTGGATGATAAAGAGGTCCCAGTAGATAATTACGTACAAACAACCTCGGATAATGAGGAGATTGATATATAAACCCTTACAAAGAACTTTTTGTAAATAAAATAGATCACTTATGTGTATTAACAATAAGGTCACATAAACAAAGAATAAAAACATGATATGATATAAATATTCTTTTCTCACATAATCAAGGAAAGACATAAACAGAAAGAGAAGATCATCCCAAAGAACGGAAATTGGGTTAAGAAGTTCCCTTACCTCGTGTCCGACTTGACTCGATATTCCTTTAATCTCCTGAATAATAAACTAAAGTTAATTTATACTTTCTTAAGAACCTTATTCAAGTTTATTATTCCTTTTATATCTCTTATTACCATGTTATAAACATTATTTAATCATTTCAGTTAATAACGTTCGTTTTAACGATATTTGGTAATTGAGTCAAAAATGGACTTCTTATAATTATCTGTTGTTCATGCGGTCAATATTCCATTATATACAGAATGATATTCATGATTTAGATTACTTATATATAATACATATCCAGAATATACATTTATTTATAATAGTACATAGCATTTGGAGGTAAGAAATGAAATGCACCGTTCATGGAGACGGTAAGTCGTACGTACGCATGAACGCTCCTTTCATTTCTCTTTATTATTTTAATGGAAGTAAAACAGAATTATAAATAGGTACATTAATATTTCTGTATAATATCATATATAATATCATCAACTCCATCCTTTATACATCCCACATAAGGCATTAACGAATCACATCACTTTGAGGAGGCGGTAGTCCGTACTTCCTCAAATGAGATTATCGTATTTACCCACTATGGAAACAATAAAGGATTGATATAATTGGGAAGTAAATAATCTTAAGTAAATAATAAATATAATATATATCATATATAAATACAGTTCAATCATAATTTCCACCATGAGAGGTGGTAGGTGAAAATCGATCAATCATCGTTTCGTGAGGCGTTAGTTTGCCATCCACAGAAACATTATGTTCTTCATCCATTAGATGGAGGTGTGTGTAAGTGTAGTTATAGTCCTTATAATAACAACATCTTAGTATATTTTGGATTCTGGTGTTTTTACAAAAGAAAGGATTAAAAAGAGTTTAGGGGTTTGAGAAGTAGAATAAAAGAAAACAATATAAGAGAAACTGTTACCTTTATTTTGGGTAACTTCCTTTGGATTGAACCAAAAGGACTTCTTGGAGTTCCTTCTGCCTAAGGTAAGACATCTAGGGGAACGAGAGAGATGTATGGAGATTAATTGGGAAGAGGTTGGATGAGCCAAATGGCTTGAGAGGTGTGGTGAATTGGATAGAATTGGTCTCCTTTTATAAGGGGGAGGAGGGGGTCTTTTGGAAGGTGTGAAAATATTATTTTATTATAAACTTATATTCAGTTTCAAAATGTTGAAAAATCATTAAAGATGAAGATAAGAGGACTCATGGTTGAAAAAAACTCATCCAATCATAATTGAACATGTTTTGGATAACAATTTAATCATTATAATCTTATTTATTTAAATCATTTATTAATGTGGTAAATACATCATCATTATTGTGTCATAAATAATTTAATTTATTTGATGTCTAAAAATTATAAAAAAATACCATCATGTTGGAAATAATTTTAGATTTACAATGAATATTTATAGTCTAAATGATAATTTATATAACCACTTATAAAAATTAATTTCTAAAATATTTTTGTTAATGTCAATTTTGTCTCCACATTAAATATTTTAATTCACATTGTCATTATCACTACCAAGTGGCTCAAAGGGGTCCCAAAATCGCCTCATGGATGCCCATGGTCGTCCACTACTCATCCAATAAAGTTAGGACACGTTTTAGGGTAATTTATTATTATTATAATATTATGTGTTACCCTTATTTACCGGATTTACCCTTTAATCATGATAAATAAAAAATTTACCGAAGTAATTATTCAAAATGTCTAAAAATAAAAGTTACCTATTTACACAATTTTGACATCCTGGTTCCAAATATGGAATCAATATTTCCAAATTCAAAACACAGAATTGGAAGAAATTAGTTTAAAATTAATTCCTGTTGTTAAAACAAAAAAGCGTGTTTTGAAGAGATAATAACTATCAAAAGATTGATAGTTTTTTATGTCCGGTTTAATTGTGAAATAATGTCCAATGACCAAAATTGTAATAAATGGTAAAAATATATTTTAAATATGCTTTAAAACCACTCAAATTCATTATTTATCACTGCTAGTTATTTTTATTATAAAGTTGATTTTAAATAAAATTTAGTAATTTTCACTATTTATCAAAATATAAATGTTTTCAGAAAAATTCCAAAATTTTACCCTAGGATAATTTCGATATTCTGAATCCAAAAATGAAGTCCAATTTGAAAGAAAAAATTTATAAAATTTTAAAAAGTGGGTATTACTATTCATAATGGCTTGTTTATATAATATTTTAATATCATATCGTTGTTTAGTGAAACTCAATATTGCATACAACACACGTTATTATGGAAGGTCACGAATGCGTGTAAAACAAGCCAAGATAGTGTTGTGTGTATTGAAAGATTCCTTTGATATCGCGTATAACATAAGACATAAAAAATATACTTCTCATAAAATATCAGGATGTTACATTCTACCCCCCTTAAAATGAATTTCTCCCTCGAAATTCGTCACTTTGTAACAAACAGATGAGGATACCTCTCTCTCATCATATCCTCAAGTTCTGATGTAGATTATTTTAATTGGTGGTTCCTCCATAAAACATTCACCAAGCGAGTGGTCTTGTTCCATAGGACTTTTTCTCTACGATCCAGAATCTTGATTGGTTGTTATTCATAAGAATGATCTTGCTCTAGTGGTACAACTTCTGAGATTAGTACATGTGATGGATCGGGTATGTACTTTATCAGGAGAGATACATGGAACACATCATGAACTTGAGAGATATTTGGTGTAAGCACCAATCGGTAAGCTACCTTCCCAACACGGTCCAGTATTTCAAAAGGACCAATATACCGAGGGCTTAAGTTTTTCATCTTTCCAAATCGCATTACTCTCTTCCATTGAGAAATTTGTAAGAACACTTTATCATCCACTTAAAACTCTATGTCTTTTCTTTGGTTGTAGGCATAACTTTTTTGTCGACTCTGAGCTTCTCTTATGTGTTGTTGAATAGATATGACATTTTCTACCATCTCATCCACAAGATTAGGTCGTAATAGCTTTATTTCCCCAACTTCATCCCACCAAGTTGGAGTTCTGCATTTCTTTCCATAGAGAGCTTCATAAAAAGCCATCTGAATATTATAGTGAAAGCTATTATTATATGAAAATTCCACCAAAGGTAGGTGTTTATCGCATCCACCTTTTAAATCCATAGAGCAAGCTCTTAACATATCTTCTAGAGTTTGAATTGTTCTCTCAGACTGACCATCTGTCTGAGGATGATAAGCAGTGCTGAAACTCAACTCTGTATCCAGAGTATGCTCAAGACTTCAACAAAACTTTGAGGTAAACCTCGGATCCCGATCAGATATAATGGAATGTGGAACTCCATGCAATCTTTCCACTTCCTTCACATATATCCTGGAAATCTGATCCAGAGAGAAATCTTCTCTAATAGCAATGATGTGTGCTGACTTTGTAAGACGATCAACTATGACCTAGATAACATTATTTCCTTTGGATGTTTTTGGAAGTCTAGTGAAAAAGTCCATAGTGATGTTTTCCCATTTAAATTCTTGTATGGGTAATGCTTGTAACATCCCCTTCGGCTTTCGTCTCTCAGCTTTAACATGTTGACAAACCAAGCATCGAGAGACATATTCAGCAATATCTCTTTTCGTGCCATCCCACGAGAAATACTCGTCTAGGTCCCTATACATCTTCGTGCTCCTAGGAGGAATATAGAATGAAGAACTATGAGCCTCATCCAGCAGCTCCTTCTTTAATTCTGGGATGTGAGGAATAGAAACTCGATTCCTGAACCTTATTATCCCATCACAATCATGGTTGAATTCAGGAACATTTCTCACCTTCTTTTCTAACTCTGCATCTTCTTTCTATGCCTCTTTAATCATCGCATGTATAGATGGTTGAACATTAATTTGAGAAAGACAAGGTTTTTCCCCTTCTATTATAATTCCACAATCCATCCTTTGTAAATACATAAATATTGGATCTTTTGTGATCCTCAACATGGATAAGCTAGCATGGTCTTGTCGACTTAATGCGTCTGCCACCTTGTTTGATTTCCCAGGGTGGTAATGAATTTTGAAGCCGTAATCCTTAATCATCTCCAACCATCTTCTTTGATGCATATTCCACTCCTTTTGTGTGAAAATATACTTTAAACATTTATGATCAGTATAAATATCACACCTTTCACCATACAGATAATTCCTCCAAATCATTAATGCAATGATTATCGCAGCTAACTCCAAATCATGAGTTGGATAATTTTGCTCATGGATTTTCAACTGACGTGAGTTATAATCTATCACCATATCATTTTGCATGAGAACACACCCTAGCCCCTTCTTGGATGTATCACTGTAGATCACAAACATTTCTCAACTACAAGGAAGTGTGAGTATAGGTGCACTGGATAACCGTCTTTTTAACTCTTTGAAATTTACTTCACACTCCTCTGTACAAATGATCTTAACTCCTTTTTGAGTAAACCTGGTGAGTGGATTAGATAATCGTGAAACATATTTCACAAAATGTCGATAATATCCAGCCAGACCAAGAAAAATTCGGATCTCAGTTACTGTCGTTTGTGTTGACCATCTTTCAATAACCTCTGTTTTTACTGGATCCATAGATATCCCCTATTTAGAGATTATATGACCCAAAAATGAAACTTTTTGAAGCCAAAATTCAAATGTGGTAAATTTGGCATAAAGATTCTCCTTTCTCAGGGTCTTCAATACAATTCTCAAATGATCTTCATGTTCTTCCTTTCTCTTTGAATAGAAAAGAATATCGGCTATAAGGACTACCACAAACTGATCAAGAGAGTCTCTAAAGACTCTATTCATTAGATCCATGAAGATAGTAGGGGCATTAGAAAGACCAAATGGAATCACTATAAATTCATAGTGTCCATACCATGTACGGAAAGCCGTCTTTGGTATATCCTTCCATTTGACCCTTAATTGTTGATACCCCGAACGACGATCAATCTTGGAAAAGTATTGAGCTCCGCGTAGTTGGTCAAATAAGTCATCAATGCATGGGAGAGGATATTTGTTCTTGATCATTATCTTGTTAAGTTTTTGATAATAAATGCAGAGACTCATTGATCCATCTTTCTTCTTAACAAACAGAACTTGTCCTCCCCAAGGTGACGCACTAGGGCGTATGAATCCTTTATCGAGATTCTTTTGGAGTTGCTTCTTCAATTCCTACAACTCAATTGGGGCCATTCTATAATGTTTCTTTGAAATGAGAATAGAAACCGGTATGAGTTCTATTGAAAACTCTACTTCACGATTTGGTGGAAGACCTGGAAATTCCTCTGGAAAGACATCATCAAACTCTCGTACAATGGGTGTATTCTTAATAATGAGTTTCTATCCAACCATTTGAGATAAATAACCTTAATTCAGTGGAATCAAGACCCATTAGATTGAAGAAATTTACAATGGAAGTTTATATTCATCCTTGCATCGATAGATTATAGTAGATTGATCAAGAATATTAAATGTGATTTCCCTTCTTTGGCAATTGATATGAGCTCCATATAAAGAAAGCCAATCCATGCCAAGAATCACATCATATTCTAGTATAGGAAGGATCATAAGATTTTCAGGAAGCACTTTCCCACAAACTTCAATTGGAGAAGAATTGTAAACTTTTGATGCGACCGTTTTGCCATTAGGAGTTATCACAACTAACTCAACATCTAATTGTTGAGGTAATACGACGATACCCTTTGAAAATTCTTCAGAAATAAAAGAGTGGTTGGATCCAGATTCAAATAAAACATTTTCTACTTTATAGTGGATGGTAAGTGTACCATTCAACAATTCGTTATCGTACTCCACATCGCCGATAGTAATTTCATGTGACTTTACTTTTTCATTGGCCTTAAGAGTTTGTTGAAGTCGATCATCATCAACAACCCTTGGATTTGGGCATTGATTGGAATAATGCCCCATCTCCTTACACTTGTAACATTGAAGTGTAGGAGGTGCATTATGTGAAGCCTTTTCTTTGTTCGCATCACTATACATCTTTTTCTCATCGTTGCGGCGTTCAAATGCCCGATGACCCTCTTTTCCACATTTGAAACTTTTACTTGTCATTTTAGACAATTACCTACATGTTTCTTTACACACTTTGAGAATAAGGGAAAACTCATCTTCTATTTAGTGTTCTCTTTAGATTTTCCTCTGAATTCAATTTTCCTCTTCTTATCAAACTCATATGACTAACGGGTTACTCTAATCACCATCACAACCTTGAGAGCACATCGAATTATTTCCTTATAGCTATTGAGGTCCCTTATGGCTAACACCCTTTGAAGACATAGTTTTATGCCACTAATGAATCGATCGATCTTAATCTAAGGTTGGATAATAATACCAGAAGCGTACCTTGCAAGTCTTGTAAAATTTGCATCATAGGTACCAAAATATTCATCATCCTTTTGCTTTAGTTCAAGAAACCCCTTCTCCATTTTTGTTTGAAGAATACGAGGGAAGTACTTATTGATAAATAAGTTCTTGAACTCATCTCATTCCATAGACTCAACTTCATCTCTTGGCCTCATATTCTTGATAAGATTCCACCATTGATTAGATTCACCTTCCAAACGATATACCACTAAGATTAC
Organism: Viscum album; assembly: GCA_963277665.1. NCBI lineage: Eukaryota > Viridiplantae > Streptophyta > Magnoliopsida > Santalales > Viscaceae > Viscum > Viscum album. The sequence continues at coordinate 507,371,172 of OY728125.1, forward strand.
TTTATCATGTTCAGAACATTGAAGAACTGAAAATATATTTTCAGTATTACTAATCCATTGTTCAGAAACTAATGGATCAGTAGACCTGCGGAATGAGGGTGGAAGCTGCCTTATAAATGATTCTACAGAATGTTGCTACTTCCTTTTCTCATTTGGATGTCGTTCATGATTCATAGCTTGAGAAAGTTGTGTGAGCATGGCTAAAATATTTTTCATTCCAGCTCCCATAATGTTTGGTTACTCAGGGGGATAATCATTTCATTTCCCATCGCATTCTGCATTAACACAGTTCCTTCGGGTTCCAGACATTGACAAAAACCAAGAAGAATAGTGTGAAAAACACTAATTATAATAGGAAAATCACATAATCAAGAATAAAATTTCACACTTAAGGTCTTGTAATAGGTTGTTCAAGGAAATTTCTAAAACACTATGATTGTGTTCTATGCTTAGACTTATCCTTAGGGTTCTTACTAAGGCTTTCACATCCTAGTTTCCAAAGGATGACTATACCGTTCCTCTGATACCAAATACAACAACCCATAATTTACATACATTGTTATCACTTTAGAATTGAAGCATAATTATTACAACATATAACAAAACAATGAAAGGACCATATCGGTATAGTGTCTTTAGAAACTGGGACACATATACAACTGGTTCATAAAGAATCTTTATTTTCTCCCATTTATTTGAACATATTTAGAGCCCCTTTTTGGAATATCCTATTTAATACCCTTTTTCCTGACCTAGGGAGAAGAAAACATACAAAAGGGTGAGATCAAATGCTCAGTTAGGGTAAAAAAAAGAAATATCAATAATATCATATTCATAAGAACATAATATTTTGAAAATCATTACCTGCAAAAGAGATCATAATATCATAACATGGGATAAATCATAATAGTGAAATGTAATCCCAATAATAATAACATAAAACATGAAACTTTTTGGAATACACACATAATCATATGGAATCATTTCTTAGTAGTCAAGACTCATTTCTAAGACAATCCTAGCGGACAAAGTCTATTTCTGAACCGAGTTCACTCCTAGTTTTAGTCCTATATCACTGAACCAGATTAACCTGCCGTTCCAACCATGTCTATCTCATGAGATATAAATATTTACCCAATGCATTGGAGGGAGATATAGGTCCCACCAATCTCATAATGAAACCATTATTATGTGAGCGACAAAATCATAAATCATACATCATGGCATAACCCATGTAATAGAAAATGGTATTCTTAAACATAGATATATGATAAATCAATTCATATAAGATAAAGGAATTCATAAAAATAATTCCATCACAACATAATCAAATCAATTTAATAATAGGGATAGAAACAGAACCCTATATTATCTTATATGGAAAATAATTTTGATAAAACACTTGAACTTCATTCTTGAGGAAAATATCCTTTCTACCTCAAAAAAATTTTATATTTCATATCATGTCATACAACTAAAAGAATTTGATTAAAAATAAACTAGAAAACATGTAATGTAAGCTTCTTGGAAATAATTTTTTATGAAATCATAAAAATCCATTCGTGTCGTATAAGTTAACAAAAATACATTCTTACTTTAATTTATTGAAAAGGTTAAAAAGGTCCTTGTTTGGAAAAGGACGTAAAGATTCCTTTATAAACATCTTATAAAAATCCAAAAAAGGGTAAAAATGAATTTAACCCATATTCTGTAAAATAGTAAGTATTTTTTGAAATTCATTTTTAAGAAACATGGAAATGGATGATAAAGAGGTCCCATTAGATAATTACGTATAAACAACCTCGGATAATGAGGAGATTGTGATATAAACCCTTACAAAGATATTTTTGTAAATAAAATTGATCACTTTTGTGTATTCACTATAATGTCACATAAAGGAAGCATAAAAACATGATATGGCATAAAAATTAATTTCTCACATAATCAAATAATGACATAAACAAAAAGAGAAGATCAACCCAAAGAACGTAAATTGGGTTATAAAGTTCCCTTACCTCATGTCCGACTTGACTCGAGCGTCCTTTAATCTCTTGAATAATAAACTAAAGATAATTTATACTTTCTTAAGATCATTTTTCAAGTTTTTTATTCCTTTTATATCACTTATTACCATGTTATAAACATTATGTAATCATTTATGTTAATATCGTTCGTTTTAACGATATTTGGTACTTGTGTCAAAAATGGACTTCTTATAATTACATGTTGTTCATGAGGTCAATCGTACATTATAGACAGAATTATATTCATGATTTATATATCATATATATAATATATATCCATAATATACATGTATTTATAATAGTACATAACATTTGGAGGTAAGAAATGAAATGCACCATTCATGGAGACGGTAAGCCGTACGTACGCATGAATGCTACTTTCATTTCTATTTCTTATTTTAATGGAAGTAAAACATAATTATAAATAGGTATATTAAAATTCTAGTATAATAAAATATATAATATCATTAACTCTATACTTTATACATCTCACATAAGGCATTAACGAATCACATCACTTTGAGGGGGTTGTAGTCCGCACTACCTGAAATGAGATTATCGTATTTACCCACTATCGAAACCATAAAGGATTGATATAATTGGGAAGTAAATAATCATAAAGAAATAATAAACATAATATATATCATATATAAATATAGTTCCATCATAATGGCCTCAATGAGAGGCGGTAGGAGAAAATCGAACAATCATCATTTTGTGAGGCGTTAGTTTACCATCCACAGAAACATTATGTTCTTCATACATTAGATGGATGTGTGTGTAAGTGTAGTTAGAATAATTATCATAAAAAAAATCATATTATATTTAGGATACTCGTTTTGGTATAAAAGAAAGTATTAAAAAGAGTTTAGGGATTGGAGAATTGGAATCAGAGAAAACAATTTAAGAGAAAACCATTACCTTTAATTTGGGTAACCTCCTTTGGTTTGAACCAAAAGGACTTCTTGGAGTGCCTTAGGCTTAAGTTAAGGCTTCTAGGGGGAGGTAAGGTATGTAGGGAGATTAATTGGGCAGTGGTTGGACGAGCCAAATTGCTTGATAGGTGTGAGTAATTGGAGAGAAGTGGTCTTCTTTTATAAGGGGGAGGAGGTACTCTTTTGGAAAGTGTGAAAATATTATTTTATTATAAACATATATTTGGTTTAAAAAGGTAAAGAAACAATTAAAGATGAATCTAAGATGACTCATCGTAGAAATAAAATCATCCAATCATAATTGGATATGTTTTGTATAATATTTTAATCATTATAATCTTATTTATTTTAACCATTTATTAATGTGGTAAATAGAGCATCATTATTGCGTCATAAATAATTTAATTTATTCAAGCTCTAAAGGGGTCCCAAAATCGACTCAAGGATGCCCATGGTCAGCCAATACTCATCCAATAAAGTTAGGACACGTTTTACAGAAATTTACTATTATTATAATATTATTGTTTACCCTTATTTAACGGATTTACCATTTAACCATGGTAAATAAAATATTTTCCAAAGTAATTATTCAAAATTATTAAAAATAAAAGTTACATATTTACACAATTTGGACATCTTGATTACGAATATGGAATCCATTTTTCCAAAATAAAAACACAGAAGTGGAAGAAATTAATTTAAAATTAATTCCCATAGTTAAAACAAAAAGCGTGTTTTTAAGAGATAATAACTATCAAACGATTGACAGCTGTTTATGTACGGTTTAATTGTGAAATTTTTTCCAATGAACAACATTGTATTAAATGGTAAAACTATATTCTAAATATAATTTAAAAACACTCAAATTCAAAATTTATCACAACTAATTATTTTGATTAGAAAAGTTGTTTTTAATTAAAATTTAGTAATTTTCACTATTCATCAAAATATAAATGTTTTCAGAAAATACCAAAATTTCACCCTAGGATAATTTAGATATTCTGAATCCAAAAATGAAGTCCATTTTAAAAGAAAAAATTTATAAAATTTCAAAAAGTGGGTATTACTATTCATAACGGCTAGTTTATATAATATTTTTATAGCATATCTTTGTTTAGTGAAACTCGGTATTGCGTACAACACACGTTACTGTGGAAAGTCGCGAATGCGTGTAAAGAAAGCGAAGCTAGTATTGTGTGTAGTGAATGATTCCTTTAATTTTGCGTATAACATAAGACATAAGAAATATACTTCTCATAAAATACCAGGGTGTTACAAAATCTGACCTGTTCCTTTCCTTTTCATGTTCCTCATGCATGCTACACTATCACATAGTATGCACCTACTATTTCTCAAACCCTTTAAGATCACATACCCAATGCATTCCGAATCCTGAATGGTTATGGCTATGAATACGTACAAATATTATTCAAAACTTACATTGTAATTACACACTGTTATGTTGATACTCAAAACATTCATGCCCAAAAAATATACACAGAACTCAATTCATCATGAGGCTATCAAAGTACATAATGAATACATTGAATATTCATGGAATTCATGTCTTCTTTGAGCAAACAAAAACATCACAAAACCTTTATTCAACTTTATAAATAATAGGATATCCATGTAACTTATCTACCATATTCCAAATGCTCATAGTAATTCAATTTCTTTTGTGATTGAATATTTCTCAAAATTAGAAGACACTAAATCAAGTCCCTGAATTCTTATATATACACAACGTATATTGTCTCAGAATCTACTATAATCACCAAGATTATTCCTTCATGCTTCTTATACCATCATCATCACCGGATAAAATAAAACATTCATGTCACTAAAAATTCACTATTAAACTTAATTTTATCATGAAAAATAATAAGCAGTTGATTTCAATATTCCGTGGCTTTTTGGAATAATGAAACAAGGAAGAGAGGCCTTGAATAGTGCTTTGATCGACATAGTTGGAGCATTGGGTAAACGAGAGCACAAGGAAGGATTCGTTGAGAAGAACATGCCACTAGATGAATCCAAAAATCAAGACAATTCATTGATAGATCATATGACTCAAATGATCAATGTCAATGATGAAATATTTGAGTGATTGGATGGTCTTTGTTATTTTTATGAAATCCCACATATAAATTGATCAATATTGAGAACCTATTTATAATACGAAATGCGATAACCATTATCCCAAATTGATTATGTCATAGACTGTAATTCATCAAGAACCACCTTATGTTAGCTCTCTTCTATCATGCCCCTCATAACAGTGGTGCTCCGCAGCTGCTCCCATGTGCCCTTATGGGTGTACTTATCGGCCACTCTTATGCTTGCTAGCCGAGGGTGGAGCTCGTTTGCCCGTGTGGTGCTACTCCCCTTAGCTAGATGTCATGCTAGGTATTTTTAAGGACCATTTACTTATACAAATTAAAGGTAAAATACAAAGTATAAAGTCATCTTCAAATAATAAAAAAACCACTTTCCAAAACACATCATTCAAAATAAATCATTTTCATGAAAAACTCTATCTATTTTTCAATTGAGTGTAATAATTAATGTGCCATCCCAATTACACCCCCACCGAAACATGTATTTTGAACAAAAAGACCACCTCATCAATCTCACATTTAACACTCATTGGATTTTTTATATTCATAATTAATTGAAAAAAATTCAACATTAACAAATATTTGGCCTCTTTAATCTCCCCATTTAGATCGGTTTTCAATACCCAATTCATCTTAAAAGTCAATGAAATATTCTCCCCATTATTGGAAATATAGCCAATCCATTATGCATGGGAATGAATTCTCATTTCCAAGATTAAAATTCTATGAAAATCCTCTTCTCTTATGACACATATTGTCATATTTACTTATGAGAATGATGGAATCACAAATAGCGTAGAAAAGAGTTAAAATTAATCATATTTATGTCTATGTGAGCAATAATTAATGTAGAGAACATTTGTAGTCATGTTTAACATCAATTCTGCTAAAGAATTTCAAGCATGTGAAAGAAATCACAAATTGTTTTAGGAATTTTCCAAAATGAATTCAACTAAACTATAATATACATCTCACCATATAGGTTATAAGCAATCAAGTAAAAGAATTTATTTCCTATAATGTAATTATATAATTGATCTCTTCTTTGTATAATTGATTAATTTATATAATTAAAATAAGAGGTGTAATCAATCATACCTTGATGTTGAAAATATTCAATTTCCTCCCTTTTTGAGACTTATAAGATTCATACCTCTCCAGAACATCATATATTAATATGATGCCAATTGAGGTAGAAATAACTGATAACTCATTTTGTGATCTTTCTAAATAGATACGAACAATACTTCTTCATTATCTTGGAGTTTATTGAAGAATAAATTCCAAATTTCCTCTAATATTATTTCAGAAGAAGAAAATTGAAAACATGATGCCAATAATCATTGATGATGTACATCTTTGTAGCGGTAAGAAATTTACATCTTTTATAAACTCAGGTCTCCCACTAAATATATGATTCACCATCAATTCCCTGTGTGAAAATGAAACTCAAAATATATGGGAATAAGGTGGTTATTCAATGCTCCTTAGTGTGAACTATAGGGTTGCTAGTTGTTTCTCATCCCAAAAATATTCTTAGATGAAAAACGCTTCTTCACATTTGATAGGAATGAAATTTCATTTATCACTCCATGCTCATTGATTCTTGCATATTATAACTGTTCTAGACATATTATCATATATTATTGAGGGACATGATCACTCTTCAACTTATTCTTGAATAATTCGTTTTTACAAGATAAAAATTTCAAAAAAAGTACTTGAATTTCCATCCATGTTTCACCTCTCTCATACAACATTATAATCAACATGTTTCCCAATTTAGGATAATTTTCATATTCTTCATCTATAATTTCATTCCACCAAATCAATCACATTGTTTTTCTTTTGGAATATTTATCTATTTTATTTATGTATCGTTATTCAGTAAGAAGGTTTCTAGAAATTTCACAATCATATATGATGTGACATTTCTTACCATAGTATAATCATATTTTCTTTGGTGAGATATTGTAAACATAATTCTTTGAAATATTATTAGTAGTTATTTGTTTAATAACTTTAATCTTTTATTAATATCCCATGGATGACCTATCATCTTTATCACTTACATTCTTTAATTTTTATCATGGCCCTCTATTCACATCGAAACCTGATTTTTACATGATTGGTACATACCAGAACTTATTATAATAGTGTTGACTTTTTGTGAAATAATCATAGAAACATTCAATGTAATCATATCTATTTTTTATAAACTGATTCACTTTCTATGGATTCATTATCTAATAGGTAGTATTAAATATTTCTCTAGCTGTTCTGCCCCTAAATAAAGGCATTATTTAATTTTCATATAATGACATGTTGTTCCAACAATTAATTTCTTGTTTCCCAAACTCTGAACAGAAACAAAAGTAGCCAAAAAATCGTGATTTCTTCTTTATATAACACACCATATATATCTTTGACATTTTTCTGCTTCTAGGTTGTATATTTCATCTTATGTGATTTCTTTGGGGAACAAGAATTTTTATTTACACATGTTTGACCATATTTTAATGCTGAATTTACTCTAGTCATAAAATCAACATTAGGACAAAAAAAATTAACCGAAGAAAGTGTTACGTCCATTAATGGTCTAATAATATATTTATCTTTAGATAATATCAAGAACTTCTTACCACTAGTTTGATTCTTTCCATAAAAATGTCTCTTATCAGATGACTCCCTTGAAATACTTATTTTCTCATCATCTTGGGATGTCATAGCTTTTGTCTCTTCCATATTTCTTAATTTTACATCATGTTCAATACATTTTAATTTGAGGGAAATATTATCATCTTCAACTGATGTCATGACTTATCCCAGTAGAACCCTCATCTTCAAATTCTCATCTTCTTACATCCGATTTCCATTAGTAAAAATATTCCAATATCCTTGATTATTTATGATTTATCATTAAGCTGAGAATACTTGAAATTAATACATATTCTATGTAGCTTTACATGTTCAAGGATAACTTCTATTAAAAAAATTGAAGAAACTCTTTCCCACAAACATTACTTTCCAATTTTTAATAGATTTAGCATATATTTATTTTTAGATATAAATTATTTCCTCTTTTACTTTCGCATATCTTGTGAGAGTGTTAGAAATGCCATAATTTTTGGATAATGATTCTTTAATAGCATTAGATTCTTTTTTAACTATAAATTTTAATCTTGATGATACAAGAAAAATAAGTTCATACATGTGACCACTTCATTGGGAAGATTCTTCAGATTATTTTTGATTTCATAATTTGTCAAATAATAATAATTGATTGAACATGATTTGTTAACTAATTTCACTGAACAAATTACACTCTTAGTTTATTTATATACTAGTATATTTTCATTAATCATTGAATTCTTATTCAACTTCATCACACTATTTTCTGCTAGTTTTTCTCCGATGAAACTGAAACATCATCATTTATAACATAAGGGGCAGAGATTGGTTTTTCCATCTTATGATATTTGGATCATTATCCAAACTAAAATATAAACATAATATACATATGATATTACCACAAGACAATTAGAATAGATCCATTCTGATTTGGTATATCCTCTGATAACAATTGAAGTATCCAAGGATCGTCCAGTCACACTGATGGTGGGGGGGAGGGGGTGAATCCGTGATGACCAATTTTATTGAATTATTTTTTAATTTTTAATTGAAACCCATATCACCTGTTAGGAAGAGTGGATCATGAATGAAATGTATAAATTAAATGAAACACAATACATAAAATTATTACAAGGTTTCGTACAAAGACCTACATCCTCTCCATGTTGGTTAGAATAACCCATATGGAATGTAAAATATAATATTTTTATCAATTAATATGGTTTAAGAATAAAATGGTAATACACACTAGTAATAGATCCTCTAGTTGACTCCGATTATACCCCCATTTATCCGACTCTTCTACCTCAGTTGGTTAGACCCCCAGACTGTTCGACTGGTTAGACCCCCATGTCTCTCAACCCTATTTAGCAACTGGTTAGAACCCTATTCACAAGTCACTTATTTTTTATAATATACGATCCCAATATTGGAAAATCAATTGATGATCCTCTTCCATGAGCTTTCTGGATCAAACTGACTTGTTTACAATTCAAGTTCTTTTTCACCGACATTGGTCTTGCTTAGATAATTTTGATCACTGAATATAATTAGCTATCGAAGTACAACACTACCCAGGCTATAGTTGTTTCTTTTAGTGAAGACCCAACATCACTAAAGATTGAAAACATGGATATAGAAATATTCTAAATCAAATATAGAAATGATCCTCAGGATTCTATCTCAGATAAATGCACAAAAATAAATCAATATATTTCATATGAACTTTTTCTAACTTCATGCTTGTATATGAATGCATTGTTGTATCAATTTATGCATGAACTATTTCATGGTCATGGAAACATAATTATGTCAATGAAATTGCTTGTGAATGTTTGAATTTATTTCATTCACACCATAACATACTGTATTCACTTTGAAAAGCACTTCACATAGTCTAAAATGTTATTATTTACTACCCAATGCACTGCCTTCTTGATTCATCAAAAGATTAAACAATAAAATGTGCATATATTCATTCACATATATATATATATATGTAAAAAAACTTTACACTTTGTTTCTCAATATGATTGTATCATGAATATGAAAATACACTACACATTGTTCCTCCATTTTTTACTTTGAGAAACATCTATTAACACATACAGAATACTGACTTATGCACACAACTCTTAGGAACACAAATAAATTCCACATGCTACTATAATTTTCATTTTCATAATGCTTGATACACTATAAAACATAGTATGCTCCTACTATTTCTCATATCCATTATGCACACACATAGAATGCCTTAAAAACCAAAATGGTTATTGGATTTGAAAGCATGCAATTCTTATTTAAAAAATACATTGGAAGTTCACACTATTATGTGGATACTCAAAACCATCAAGCAAAAAAAAATCTACATAGGACCCAATTCCTCATGAGGGAATAAAAGTATAAAACGAATATGTTGAATAGTAATGGAATTCACATCTTCTTCATGCAAAAAGAAATATCACATTACCTTTCTTCAACATTGTACATGATAGGATCTATCTAGAACATATCTTCTATGAACCAGATGTTCATGGGGATTAAATTTTATATGGAAATGATGATATCACAAAATCAGTAGTAAAATAATCGAGTTCATGAATACATATTTATAGGAAATAATGATCATCTAATAATCATATAGTATCACAAAGATTCTATTGTCACCAGATAAAAGAAAATTTTCATATCACTTTGAATCCATGGTTAAACATTATTTTACCTAGAAAAAGAATCAGCAGATGATTTTAATCATCCTTAGATTTTATAAACAAGGAAATGATGAAGTGAGGCCTTGTATAGTGCATCAGTAAACATTGTTTAAAATTTGGGTTAATAAGAAGTCATACAAGTATTCCTAGAGAAGAAAACACCACTGGAGAATAACTCAAAAGATCGACAACCAGGATTAAAAATTTTAGTGATCGAGCGGTCCTCATTATTTCAATGAAATCCCACATAGAAATGGGCATGTATTGAGTGAAACATTATAGTACTCAATGTGAAAACCCTCATCCAGAATTGGTTACCAAAACTACTAAGATCCCATTGGCACCACGATGTGCTGACTATCTATTGCCACACCGCCCCCCACAGTGGTCCTCCCCTCCTGCTCCCATCTGCCCCTATGGGAGCACTGATCGACTACTTTTATGTTGGCTGGCCAATGGTAGAACATGGATTCCCATATAGTTTTCTACCATTATATGAATGGAATGATGGATATTTTTTAGGACCACACACTTATAACAACTCCAAGAAATATATATTAGTTCCTCTTCAAATTATTTCAAAAACCACTTCATGTAAAATAAATCATTATTGTACGGAATATTCAATTTATTATTTTAATCATTATTAAAAACAATGTTTCAACCAAATTTTACCACCACCGACATATATCCATTGATCTAAAATACTATCTCGACAATCATCAAATTTAACAATCATCGACTTTTTTATATTTATATTGAACTGAAAACTATTTCAACTGCAAAAAAATCATTTATCCTCTTTAGTTTCCCGCTTTGGATTTGTTGTCAATAACCAATGCACCTTAAAATTAAATGAAATATTCTCCCCCTTATTGGAAATAAATCCAATATTATATGTAGGGAAAAGAATTCTCATTTCCAAAATTCAAATTCTATGAACTCCCTCTTATCTTCTAACATATATTATCTGATTTACTTCAGAGAAAGATGGAATCACTAATATCAATGAATAGAGCTGATATTATTCATCTCCAAGTCTGCAGAACCAATTATCTGTATTGAAAACAAGAGTGGTCATGTTTAACATCAATGTTGTCAATGATTTTCTTGCATGTGAAACCAATAACAAATTTTTTTTTAGGAATTTCTCAAAATATATTCAACTAATCTCCTTCAAACATCTGACCAAACAAATTAAAATAATTTCTATCTAATGATTTATTTTTCATTTTTTCATAAATAAATAAATATCTTTATTGTAGAATTGAAAAATTTCTATCATGAAAATATGAGATGTAATCAATCATACCTCAATGATGAGAATCTTAAATTACCTGAATTATATTAGAATTATCTTATTCATACCTCTCCAAATATTCGGATATTTATATGATTCTAAATGATATTGAATTATCTAATAACTTGTTTCATGCCCCCTTAAGATATGGACCCAATACATCTTCAGCATGATTTACTTTCTTTAAGAATAAACAAAAAACTTTCTCTATGATTATTTGAGATGATGTAAATTGAAAACATGATTCCAATAGTATTTCATGATGGAAATATTTCTATATATAATATATTCAAATATTTTATAAATTCAGGTATCCCTCTGAATATATTCTTCACCTTCAATTCCATGCATGAAAAAACAAAATATTAATTGGAATGAGGTTGTTCTTAAATTATCCTCAGTTGGAGAAATAGGGAATAGAGTATGGAATAACCACCTTTTTATTACATAAATTTAAAAAAAAAATTCAAACAGAGGTTCTTTAAAGGTTTTTGTTTTAGAGAAAATGTTCATAATAAATGAAAATGTGAAACATTATTTTAATCCACTTGAAAGGATTCTTGAAATGTTAATCCTAAGTGAAATTACTGTATCTCATAAATTTAGGACATACATCAAAGAAAAGGGTGAGCAGAAGGCTCGGTAAGGGTAAACAAGGGAATCAGTTTACTTGATATCAATTAGAACATGATGAAAAATATAAAGACATGAGAAATGGAAAGGGTGGAATATCATAATAAAATAACAAGAAGATTAACTTAAAAATTTGGATATAAATTTTAATTTATACAATACTAAACATATCACCAAGGTCCATCACTACGGTCTCATAAAAATTACCATGATTGTTCACTATGGTATTGTAAAACAATTCATCTCTATAGGTTAATTTCATTACCCAATGCATTAGAGCATTATCAGGGTGAACCATTAATATTTCATTATTTTCATTTGAACCACATAGATCATAATCAAACATTTCATAAATAAACAAATGACAATACAATAAGTGGGTTTCATATCAAAATCAAGAGGTTTTAAAAAGTGATTCAAAAAATGATCATTATGTCATTTATAACCCATAGAAAGGGAATGAGGGTTTTATGTATGTCAATTAAAAAATAAAATATATCATATTTATATATTGATGAATACCCCTAGAAATGAAATATATTTGCATATTTAGATAAATAAAATAATAGAACTTTTTTAGAAAAAGAAAGATATTTTTAGATGAAAACTCTACAGCATAATGACAATGCAATGTGGTTTAAGAAAACATTAAAAATTGACGAGACAGGGGTAATCGATTCATAAAAGACTCATAATATAGTATAGGGATAAAATATAATGTATATAATAACATGGTTTCAAAACTATAAATACATAATACATAAAATAGAAATTGAATTAGAACAAGAGAAGTTGAGAATTCCCTTACGAAAATTTGGTAGACTAACAACGTTTCTTAAAACATCATAAAATCAGTTGATGGGAGAGAAAAGGGTATCTCAAAATATGGAAATAAAATGGAACAAAATAAGGATATAAAATAACATAATCAAACATATGAAAATTAAATGAAAAAGATGTAACATAAAAGAAGTCTTTTTCTAAAAGTGAATGGTGAAAGGTTCCCTTACATTGAAGTGCAACTTCAAAAAGTCAAAGATTGGGACCATGATGGATTTAGGGAACCTTGAGAGGACTCCTTAGGAGGTAAAAATGTAATATCTTAGTTGAGGAACAATTTTTAATTAATGTATTGGTAGAATGGGTTGGTATTTATAGCAAAAGTGAAGGAATAATTTATTAATTTCCAAGGACATCTCATTTGTAGTATTTGTAAAAAAATGGGATTCATTATGGTATTTTACCATGGATTTAGAAATTTGGGCCACATCATAAAATAATATAATCTAAATGTGTTGACCATAATTTTAAATTGAATATTACAACATTAAAATACAATAAAACACATTAAAAACTCAAAAATTGTATTAATACTATTCACTAAAAAACAATACATTTTATAAAAATCTGTTGAACTCAGCCTAAACAATAATCGATGTTCTATATTCAAAAATGAACTCTATTTTATAAATAATTCCAATGATTTGAAATTTAGTATTTAATTAAAATCACTATTTACCAGAAAAAACTAATACTTAACTAATAATTTCTAAGTCGGTTATTTAAATAAACTGTTATATCACATTACCATTCAAGATGCCTAAATTATATTTATACATAATTAAGTATGGTTACTATACCATTGGTCATATTACTATTTATAAGGGTAATAATACTCTTCAAAATTTACAATTCGCAAAAATTATGTTGACCTTATCAGACTCAAAATGTATTACTGATTACAGCTGTATATGTCTATTTTTAAAAAATCACTTCACATTATTAATTATTTAATGTATAAATAATATTTTAAAACTCTTTTTCTTTAATATTAATCAATAATATGAAACTTTTAAAAATTCATCCTATATTTATTTTGATACTTTAAATTCAAAACATTCACCACAATAAGAAATAAAAAATAATTTTATACAAAAGGATTAAACAAATTAACTAAATCCTTGTTACATATACCCTTATAACACCTAGAGAAGACATAAGAGTAAGGTGTTCCATGGTGATAGAATCTAGGGGATTCTCAGACATCATTGCCCGAGCAGAGACTTATATCAACTAGAAATTCTCCAAAGAGGAAATTACGTTCCCTATTATCATTTTGAAACTTGACTTGGGCTTTCTCCAGAAAAAATCCCAGTGATGCTACATCCTTCCCAAGCTCTGACAGATGGGTTTCGAATGGCCTGAGTTTTCTAGATGAGGACATCAACTTTTCATTTTGCATTAATTATCCATTATTATTTCTATTTTAAAAAATATTAAAAATATTTTATTGTTCCAACAGTTTTATTGACCAACAGTTATATAAAGATCAAGAATAGATGGTCACATTTCAATTATACTCAACTCATTAATAAAAGGATAGAGTATTGTTAGGCACAAAATAAAAAAACACAAAAATTCAGAAAAGAAAATAATATTTAAATGTTTGGTTCATTAAATTATTCCCCCCATAAGTGAAATGTTGTGGGTACACATTCCTCATAGACTCCTCTAGTTACCATGCTACATCTTCATATTTATGGTTCCTCCACTAAACTTTAACATGGTGGGTTGTCTTGTTTTGTAGAACCTTGTATCTATGATCCAAGATCTCCACTGCGTTCTCCTCATAAGAGAGGTCATGTTTCAATTGTACCAAATCTTTATTTAGTACATGTGAAGGGTTAGTTATGCAGGGATACATGGAAGACCTCATGAACTTGTGCTAGATTTGGAGGAAATGCTAGACAATAGGCCACTTCTCCTACGCAATCTATGATTTTATATGGGAAAATGTACTAAGGGATGATATTCCCTTTCTTCTCAGACCTCATGAATCTCTTCCAATGTAAAATTCTAAGAAATAATTTATCACAAATATCAAGCTCTATGTCCCTTCAACGGTTGTTGGGATAACTCTTTTGCCGAATCTAAGAATCCATAATGGGTTTCTCGATGGCATGCACCTTTTCTGGCATCCCTAGAAAAAAATTCAGGCCCAAGAAGATTTCTCTCAGTATCTTCATGCCAACAAGTAGGAGTCCTACATCTCTTTCCATAAAGATCATCATATGGTCCCATTTTATTGCTCGAGTAAAAACTATTGTTGTATGAGAACTAATCTAATGGGAGATGATGACCCCATCCACCTTTAAATTCCATTGAGCATGTTCTCAGCATTTCCTTGAGTGTTCCAATAGAAATTTAATATTGGACATTAGTTTGGGGGTTATAGGCTATACTAATATTCAATTAGGTACTCAAATCACGTTGATGAATTATATGGAATTTTGATGTGAACCTTAGATCACAATCAGATACGATAGAAAGTGTAACTCCATACAGCCTTACAACTACCTTCACGAAAATCATGTCATGTTGATAAAGAGTGAAATATTCCCAAATAGATATAAAATAAGTGGTTGTGGTGAGATGTTTCACAATAAACCATATCTCATGGTTTCCTTCCACAGTTCTCAGGAGACCAGTGACAAAGACCACAGTGAAATTGTCCCATTTCCATTCTAGTATGGGTAGTTGTTGTAATACCCCTTTAGAAATTTTCCACTCTACCTTCACTTGATGACATACCTGGAACTTTGTAGTGTAGTCAACAATCTCCCTTTTTCATATTATCCCACCAATAATGATCATGAAGGTCCCTATATATTTTCTTTCATCCAGGATATATAGAGAAATTAAAGACATGAGATTTATCCATCTGCTCCTTCATTATTTTGAGTATAGATGGAACACACAGTCTTGAACGAAATTTATGTACACCTTCTTGATCAGTATTGAACTCAGAAAACATCCCATCCTTCATAGCCTCAAATATATTCTATAAAAAAGTATATTTTTCTTTTATTTCCCGATCTTCTCTTATTATGACAAGTGAGAAATCATTTGGTATAGGGTTGATGATGTCCCTTCCCTTATAATTACCATGCCCATTTTCACTAGGACATGGATCAAGGGATATATTTGAATCCTCATCATCGATATAAAAAATGGGTCTTTCCTACATAATGAATCAGTGACTTTTTTTGGTCATCCAAGATGATAATGAATTGAACAATCATTGTCTTTAAGATATTCAAAAAATCTACTCTATCTCATGATCAATTCATTTTGTGTGAAAACATGCTTCAAACATTGATGGTCTCTGTATATATCACATTTCTCCCCATAAATATAGATATTCTATATCTTCAGAAAAAAACAAACACAACAATATCAAGATCACATGTAGGATAAATATGCTCATGAGTATTCCACTATCGTGATGCATAATCAATCACCTTGTCATTTTTGATGAGGACACCTCTATGCCCTTTAAAAGATATATCGCTAAAAAAATGAATCATCTATACTAGAGTCTAGAATTAACATGGGTGTAGTAACCAATCTCTTCTTCATCTCTTGGAAACGTTCCTCACACTATCTTTTTATGATTATCTTTAACCCTGTTTGAGTTAACGTGGTTAATGGATAATAAAGTCTTTAAATTTTCATCACAAACCTCCTATATTATCATGATAATCCAAGGAAACTACAAATATAAATTATTTTTTTAAGATGAGGACACTCTTCTATAACCTTGGTCTTTGTAGGGTCAACTATGATTCCTTCAATGGTTTCGTTGTTCCCCTAGAAAGAAACATGTTGCAACGAAAATTCACATTTTCTGAACTTTCCAAAAGGCATATCCTTCCATGTAGTTTGCAAAATAACCCATAGATGATACTAAGGCTCCTTGAAACTTGTGGAATATATCAGAATATCATCAATAAAAACAACCACAATGTTTTAATGGTAGCTTTTAAAGACTCTATTCATCAAATCCATAAAAATAGAAAGAACATTAGTCAATATAAAGGGTATAACAACAAACACATAATGAATATATCTTGATCAAAAGGCAGTTTTTGGAATATCTTATTTCATCACCATCAATTGACGATAACCAGATCAAAGATTAGTCTTGGAGAAGAATTGAGCCCCATGATGTTGTTCAAATAAGTAACTATTTTATAAGGAGGGTATTTTTTTATTCACTGTGCACTCCTTTAGTTCTCTATAATCAATGTATTGATGCATTGATCCATCCTTCTTCTTCACAACAAGAATAAGTGATCCCTATGGAGACACGCTCAATCGAATAAACCCCTTATCCCAGAGATCTCGGAGTTGTTTCTTTAATTCATCTAGAACCACATTCTCCATTCTATATGTGGTCTTTAATATAAGATTAGATACAAGTATGAGTTCAATAGAGAACTCTACCTCTATTTTCATGGGAGTTCATGGTAGCTCGGTAGGAAATATGTCGATGTATTCCTAGATGATGGGGACTTTTATATCCTTAAACTCATATTTCCACCATATTATTTAGTTATCAACCCCATATATAAGGGTATAAGAGGTTCTTCTATAAAAATATCTAGTTATGAAATCTCTCCTTGGAAGATAAATGTAGGTTTCCCCTTCAAGACTACTGAGATTTCCTTTCATATGCATTTTATCAAATAATTATACTTTGAGAGACAGACCTTCCCGAGTATAATGTCGAATTCCAGTATGGGAATGAATACAAGATTTGTGATAAGATTTTTATCACTAAATTTAATACTACAGTTTCTAAACACTAAGAGACTTGGAAAATCCCACCATGAGTCAGGGCTGATAACTCTACTTTTAGAAATTTAGGGGTTGATTTTAAATTATATTCCAATGTGGAGGAAATGAAGGAATGAGTGGATCCAAAATCAAACAAAGCACTTTCTAAAATTTATATAACAATAAGAGTACATGCAACCACATAATTAGAGATTCAACATTAGCTATCATGATATAAAAAGGATGATCTTTCTCCCTTGGGTTTTTTTGAGGTTGATGGTGATTACCCTCCACTACACTTTGATTTGGACAATGATTGGAAAAGTTCACATGTTTTCCACACATTAAGCATGGGACATAAGGTCAGTCCTACACCATATTCCCTTTTTTCCTTAGTGTTGGGAATTTGTGGGTTCACGTTATTAAGATAATTTTTCATGATATGGTCCTCTCATCCACATATCTAGCACTAATCACTCCAAAGTAAGTAATTTCCCAAATGCATCTTCCCACACTTATTACATGTGAGTTGTTTCACTTGATTTTCTATTATTCCTTAATCAAAGCTCCTCCATATTGTTGGATCGATTGATATCTTCTTTTCATTGGATTAATGAGGCCTATGCATCTCACCGATCTCTAGTTCTACATTAATAACACTATGAACGTTCTCCCCATAGTAATCATTGTCTTGGTTGGCTAGATTATTCCATAGATGATGTCTTAGTCCACCGAAGAATCTATAAACCATACCATTAGGATCTATGAAAATGGTTGATTTGTAATGGGAAATTAATGTGAAGCTCATGTCATAGCTACCAATAGATTCATTCTCCTTGTTCTTCAGCTTGAGAAACTACTTCTCTATTTTTTATCATCAAACAAGGGAAATAATTTTTAAATAATATCTCTTTGAACCCTTCCCACTTCATAGATTCAAAATTCACTCACGACTTGATGTTTTTAATCAGTTTCCAACACTGATCATCTTTTCACTATTAGAGGTAAATATACAAGGTGACATTTTCTTGTTCTGTACAGCAGAGCACAAAAAAATATATTCTCGATAGAGCTGATCCAATGTTCAACAATCAATGGGTAAGTAGATCCACTAAACAATGCTGGTCATTGCTGCAAAAAGGACACAACAAAAAGTTGTTCCCTTCAAGGTGAGATTTTTCTCTCATATTGATTCAAGTTATTTTCCCTAACTTGAGTCACATGGTTTGTCATTCTCATGAAACATTCCATTCCGGCTTCCATCAGAGGGCCATCTACACATGGTCCATTGCAGTCACCATTTTTCAGATTCCTCATATTTCATTCCATTTTATAAAAGATTAAATCATTATTGAGAAACATATTAATTTTATTAATCGATAATCTATAAGGGATTTATATGTCCTAAAACGTCATTCTTAAACATATTTTTCATTAACTACAATTACATTTGTCTGTAAATCCTTCAAAATGATTCATTAAAATCATGTGATTAACCAAACATATCCCCCAGGAGTGTCAAACCAGGATTGAAACAAGGAATTCTTTTAGGAACTAGTTACCATTCGAGTCTATCACAAAGTGTCCTTTTGGGTTTTATCTCTAGACACATATGTTCTAGATCCACATCCATATGTTCTTATCCAGACAGAGATTTATTTGTTCACAAACCAGTTACTTAATATGTCACCAAAATACTAGTATGTTTTTCAATATTTAATCATTTATATAGGATTTTTCCTAATGTTTTCATAACCTAATTTTCACAAATAACTCACTATAATTTGATACAAACTATGGAATCCTGCCTTTTTATTATATAAATTATCATTAAAGTATACAAATAGAGGATCATAAAAGTTTTTTTTATAGAAAAATGGTACATAATACCTGGAAATGTAAAAAATTATTTCAATCCACTGGAATGGATTATTGAAATGTTCATCCTATGTACAATTACTACATCTCATAACCTGTGGACATACATCAAAAGAAAAGGGTGAGCAGAAGGCCTAGTAAGGGTAAATTATGGAATCAATTTACTTGATTTAAACAATAACTTGATGAAAAACATAATGACATGATAAATTTAAAGAGAGACAGATCATAATAAAATAAAATTAATCATAACATGAAAATATGGCTACAATATTTAATTTATACATTCGTAAGAATATAATCAAGGTCCATCTTCAAGGTGTGATAAAAATTACCAATGTTTTTCTATAGGGTATCGTAAAATAATTCTTCTCTAGTGATTAATTTATCTACCCAATGCATGAGAACGCTATCAAGGAGAACCCTTAATATGTCTCTATTTTCATCTGATACAAATAGATCATAATAAAAAATTTCATAAATAACCCAAAGAGAATAAAAGAAGTGGGTTTCATATCCAAATTATGACGTTTTAAAAAGTGCTTAAAAACATGATCATTATGACATTTATAACCCACAGAAAGGGAATAAGGGTTTTATGTATTTAAATTCAAGAATAAAATATGTAATTTTGATTTATTCATGAATAAAATTGGATATTAAATAGTTTTGGGTATTCACAAAAATAAAATAATAGAATTTATTTAGAAAAATAGAGAGATTTTGAGATGAAAATTCTGCAGCATAATGACTACGCAACAAGGTTTTAAAAATCATTTAAAATAAAGGGGACAGGGGGTCAAAAATTCATAAAAGACTCATAATATAGTATATCGAAGTATATTATTGAAATAAGAACATGGTGTGGAAACTATGAAGACATACCACATAAAAGAGAACTTTAATTATAAGAAGAGATGTTGAGAATTCCTTAAAAAAAATTCGACATCCTGATGACTCCACGTAAAACGTTAGAAAATGAGTTGATGAGAGAGAAAAGGGACTCTCATAATTTGGAAATAAAATGGACAGAAATAAGGATATAGAATAACATACCCCAACATAAGGAAATGAAAACTAAATGAAATAACAGAAAAGAATTGTTTGACTAAAAGAGAAGACTGAAAGGCTCCCTTCCCTTGATAAGTAACTTCAAAGACTTGAATGTTAGGACCTTAGGGGCCTGAGGGAATCTTGGGAGGATTAATTTGGAGGATATAAACAACATCTTCATTGAGGACGCATTTTTAATGACTTTAATTAAGGAATGGGTTTGTATTTATAGAAAATGTTGGGGAATATTTTTATTAATTTTGATTGGACACCTCCTTAGTGGTATTTGAAAAACCATGTGCCTTACCATGGTATCTTCACATGGTTTTGGCCATTTGGGACACCTCATATAATATGTTATTCCAAATTAGTCAACCATAATTTTAAATTACATATTACATCATTATGATGTCATTAAAAACATCGAAAACTTAAAAACAATATTTTTTCTATTCACCGGAAACCCAAAGATTTTGTAAAAGTCTCATAAATTCACCCTAACCTAAATTCAATGTTCTGAATTCACAATAGAACATTATTTTATTAATTTTTTTTATAAATATGAGATATTTAATTTTTAATTAAAGGCATTATTTACCCAATAAAAAAACAATACAGATCTAATAATTTCTAAATCATATATTTACTTATACTATTACACCTCATTAGCATTAGAGAATCCAAAATTATATTTATACTTAATTATGTGAGGTTACTATTCTATTGGTAATATTACTATTCATTAGGGTAATATTATTATTCATAATTTAATATTCACCAAAAATTATGTTGATCTCATGATAATCAAAATTTATTACTGATCACAACTGTATATAATAATTTTTGGAAAATCACTTCACATTATTAATTATTTATAGAAAAAAATATTTTATAAATACTATTTTTCTTTAATATTCAATAATAATATGAAACTACTAAAAATTCATCCCATATTTATTTTGACATTAGAAATTCAAAAAATTTACTATAATAAGGAATACTAATTTTATTTATACAAAAGTATTAAAAAAAGTAACTAAGGCCTCGTTACATAGACCCTTATAAGACCTTTATAGTACCTAAGAGTAAGATGTGCTATGGTGATAGAATCATGGGGCCGCTCAGAAAATATTGCCTGAGTGGTGATTTATATCACCTTGAACTTCTCTTGAAGGAGATTATGTTCAAGATTATCATTTTGAAGCTAAACTTGGTCCATAGAAAAGCCCAGTGATGATACCTCATTCTTATGCTCCGACATATGGGCTTCGAACGGCCTGAGTCTACTAGATGAGTCCCTAACTCTTCATTATATATTAAATATCCAGTATTATTTCTATTTTAAATAAATTTTAAAAATTAAAATTGTTTCCAACAATCATACTGACTAATTATCATATAATTTTCAAGACCCGATGGTCACATTACACATATAGTCCCTTAATTAATAAAAGAATATAGCCCTGTTGAGTAAGAAATAAAAAAAAATCAGGAAAAAAAATATTATTCAAAAGTTAATGTCATTATAGAGAGTTATATCTCAACCCTAAAATTTTATTAGATGAAAAATCCTTATTCACATTTGATAACAATGAAATTTCATTTCACTCTTCTTTCTCCATGTTTCTTTCATATTTTAACTATCTTGGCCATATTATCATACATTCATTAAGAACATGATCATCCTTCACTTTCTCCATGAATAATTCTTTTTTACCGAATAAAAATTTCAAAAACAATTAACTTGAATGTTCCGACATTATTCACCTATCACACACGACCTTAGATATCAAAAAGTTACTAGTTTTAAGAAACAATTTTAGATCATTCATTAGTAATTTAATTCACCAAATAAATCATGTCGTTTTATTCTAAATTTTTTATCTTTTTGATTTCACATTTATTTCATCAGTATGAATGTTGATGGAAAATTCAAAATAATATGCTATCTCAATAGAACACTAATCAGGCTAGAATTAATTTTTCTACTCAAGAACCAGACTCAATTAACACTAATAACACCGATCCAAAAATATTATGAAACACAAATAGAAATATTTCCTTGGCTTCAGTCTCATGTAACTTAAAAAAATCAAGCATTATATTATATATTCATTTTTTCAAACGTCATGATTGTATAAAAATTAATGGATGTCTCACTTTATGTATACGTTATTTCATGTGCATTTAAATTTTTTTATGTCAATGACATTGCATGTGAATGTATGAATTTATTTCATGAAAAACATAACATAAAATATTCACTTTCACAAGAACTTCACATAGTCTCAAATGTTCTTCTTTACTGCATAATGCACTGCATTCTTGATTCTTCATGTGATTAAATAATCACATGTGCATGTACTCATTCATATATTCATGGAAAAACAAAATATCTACTTTATATCTAAATATATATCTATCATGCATATAAATATACATTATATATTTATCCTACCTTTTCTCCATCACACAATAGGTATTCACACATACAAAATATTGACTTATGGACACTACTCGAATGCACAAAAATAAATCTTGAAAGCTTTTGTACTTTGAATCTTCCTCATGCCGGCTACACCATCACACAGAATATGGAGGTATTGTTTCTCAAACCCTTTACACACACACACTTAATGCATGAAAAAACTGAATGGTTGTAGGCTGATAAGGATCACAAGTCCTATGCACAAAATACTGTGTATGTAGAAATTCTTATGTGGAAACTCAATACCGACATAAAAAAAGCTATGAAGAACTAAATACATCATGAGGCTATCCGAGCATGCAAAGCATATGTCGAATAATCACGACCTACAAGTCTTATTCGTGAAAACACGAACTATGAATAACCATTCTCCAACTTCTCTTATAATAGGATCTCCACGGAATGTATATTTTGTCAACCAGACAATCAAGATGATTCAATTTTTTTTGGAAATGAAGATCAATCAAACTTAGAAGAAACTAAACAGAGAACAGGTCATGGTTTTTATAGGCAATGATGAAGGTTTAGAAATCTTCTAGAATCACCAATACTCTTCCTCCAAGTTTCTCATATGGTCTTTGTCACAAGATTAAATCAATTTTTCATCCTTCTGTGAATAAATAACTAAAATTCTTTTTACCATGCAAAAGAATCTCCAAATGATTTTGATCTTAATAATATTTTATTATTGATGAATCGATGTAGGGAGGAATTGTATGGTGTTTTGGTAGAATTATCATGAGTTTCAGGTGAACAAGAGTTGCAGAGTGGCTTCTTAGAGAAAAAAATACCACTGGGTGAATCGAATTGTCGAGATAATTCATGAAAATATCTAACAGCTCAAATGGTCAATGACCATGTTGAATAATTCAAGCGATCGAACTACTGTGGTCATTTCAATGAAATACCACATCAAAATGACCTAGTATTGGGAACCTATTTATAATAATAAATGCAACAACCATCAGCCAAAATTGGTTACCGCATAGAATCAGCTCCAGTTGGAACCACCCTGTGTCGGCTCCTCGCAGTCGTGTCGTCCCGCAAGGTAGCGCTCTACCTCTGCTCCTATGCACCCATATAAGTGCACTCATTGGACACTATTGTACTAGATGGATAAGGTTAAAGCTTTTATATCCTTGTGGTGATGTTCATCTTATCTATTTGGTTTACTGACTATTTTTGATGGATTATGTACTTATAAAAATTCCAAATTAAATAAAAAATATAATGTCCTCTTCAAAAAAATTTCAAATCCACTTTCCAAACCACTTCATGAATTTTAAATTGTTTTTTTCATGGAATCTTCAATTTCTTCCATGAATCATTGTTAAATGATATGTGTTATCCATATTTTACCAAAGATGACACGTGTATTTTGAACTAAAATACTAGCTCCGGAATTATCACATTTAATACACGTTGAATATTTATTATTTTTAATTAATTGAAAATGATTTCAACCTCAACAAACCATTCGGACGCTTTAATAAATAGTTCATAATGGATGACCAAGGCATCATCATTTTCCTACATTCCTCAATATTATCTTGTAAACTAAATCTGGTTTTATATATTCCAGATTATCATTTTTTCCCTTCATGTATTTTTATTGTTGTAGATGTAGATAAAGTCATCATAGTATTTTCATCTCATTTGTTTCCATAAAAACATTCCATACAACCAATTAATGGCAACCAATAATTTCAAACAGTTTTTATTAATTTTCATTGATAATAACCCCCTTTACTAATTCACATATTATGTAATTAACAAAATTTTGATACTCTTTGTGAATGTATACTCTATCTATAAAAAGATTTAAATGAGGATATTATTGATTTATTAATCTATTGGAATTGAATGGGGAAGCAAAAATTTTATTTTCAATTTTGGATTAAATTTTTTAATGTATAAAATTTATGTTTTAATTTATTTAAAATGATTTTAAATTTATTGGAATCCATAAATTTATTTTCGAATTGAAAATAAAATTTTGTGATTTTGTTTATAAAAAATTCAGTGTGAAAACATAATAATGAAGAGTTTGTGGATCTAATTGACTTGTTCAATTTGAAATGATTTTATTTGTGGGTAAAATTACGATTTTAATTTCTTTATCATTTTTTCAAATTATTCCTGTTCTAAGAAACAAATGTGTGTTGTGTAGGTTACTCAAATTTTATTTGAGGAATAGATTCTCTATGAATTATCTTCTTACAGCCTATCCAACAATCTAAAAATGAAAAATTAATAAATTGACCATGACTTATCTCTTCAAACGGTCAATCCAACCAACAAAAAAATGACAATGTAAGGACACTATTGCATAACAAGGCTTATTGAATAAAACTGTTCAACCTAATATCTGAAAAATTATATTATCATAGTTAATAATTTAGATATAGATTCTCAATGATCAACCAACATAATAGAAATCCCATAAAAGTAAATGAACTCACCTTTGAAGAGAGAAATAATGAGAAATGGCATTCATCGACTGCATGACAAAAATAGATCAATCGTAAGGAAAAAAATGACAAATCCCTGGAATATTCATACATCAAAAAAGGAAGTGACCATGCTTTTAATTAGGTTTGGACCATCCAGAGACTACCAAATATGAAAAATTGATGCATGTTCCAAAAATAATAAACAGTTACCTACACCATGGCACAAAAACACATTGGACTCATTCATATTATTTATAACCCAATATAAACCTGTTCATTGATGTGAATGGGTTGTTTAAGAAGGAATTAATCACAATATGTGATTGAGTGCATGAAGAAGTAGAAAAACTACACAAAATAAAATAAATAAAGTAAAATAGGGAGATGAAAATGTGTTGGTGGTGAGAAATTAATGATTTTGAAAATTTCTTGTCATTATAAGTGTCAGGATAAGTGTTCTAATTGGAGAGGTAGAAGATAAATAAATAGTGAGAGAAATAAATTGATAAATTTGAGGAAATCAACTTGATGATTTTAATAATGATTTTATTTTATTCATACACATGATTTTAAAATACAAGGGATTATTGAGAGTGGCTAATCTAATTTTTCATTAGGCAAAACTATAAAGAAATTATTATAACATCTTTTAAAATGTATAATTCTCTTGATCAAAAAATGAAAAATTAGTTATTACTATGTTAACCTTTTCAATTGAAATAAATATTTTACCCTCTATTGGGATTTATTAACATTTCAATAAAATCCTCATATAGAAAGTAGTTGAAAATGAAGTTCCATCAAGTACAATTTTAACTGATACTTGATGTTTTGCAAGAAATATGTTTCTAAAAATAATTGTAGAGAAATATATAATTAGTTTAATGGACGAAGAAAGTAATAGTGCTTAACAATCACAACCTATTACCTTAAATGTGTTTATCTAAAAATCATGATAAAATTAACAAACACAAGTATTTCATTATAGAATATTTCATGCATTAAAGGAAAACATAATAGATTAAGGGAGATGATACTTCTCTATCCCATCGCTCCTGCTACATATTCTCTATAATGATCTCTATCACATTATCTCAATATTCTCTTATCCACATCCCCCTTCCATGTTATTTATATAATTTATGTTCTTGTATCTCTTTTACCATGCTTATAAACTATTAATCTTATATTAAGATTGCAATTAGTCACCAAGACCATCCTTAATATGACAATCACTATACCACGAGAAAATCCATGGATTCTATATTGCATGCTTGTCACTGTACATTATCCTCAAATGTGATCATATACAATATCCCAATCATATTAATTCCACTTGGGAATCAATTGATACTTCAATTAATATCCCCCACCTAGATATTCTCCATATGGAATGTTCAAGGTCCATATTTGATAGAATCAAAAATCACTCATGCTATGATATCATTCAAGTTTGATAAAAATAAATATTTTTATTATTTAGTTAGAAAAACTGGATGTTTATACATTAATCATTTCTTATTTTGGAAATTAATTACCTCTTTGTTATTTTTTGTTGTGGGTGAGTTAGAGTAATTTTATTATCAATTCCCAAAAATTTTCCTCGAGGTCCCAAATCCATTTTTTTGTTCTTATATGTAACTTGTTGACATCAAATATATATATATATATATGTTTAATTTTATTACAGTATAACAATATATATATATATATATATTGAAAGTAAATCATAAGTTTGTGGCCATTCCTTAGTCATGTGCTATGTTCGGGTGGGATCGATTGGGATTTATCTATAACATCAAAAAGTGGCTAGAATTGGGTCTTTAGTAATAGTGGATGAATCATATTCCTTAGATTATGGTAAGTGTTTCAGAAGATCAATTTTTTTTTGTTTTTGGAGTAGTTGTGAGGGATTTGATAAGTCTTATTCGGTAGTCATGTGACACCCTGATCTGACTAGGCATCCCGTATCAATTGGAGAAAAAACTCGATGGTCAAATTTTTCAATAGTTTAGGATTTACAATGTTAGTTTAGTGAATATGAAAATAAAATTAGAATCAATAATTTTATTATTGACATTAGTGGAAGTTGTTTTAATGTTTTCATGTTTTTATGTGTTGTAGATGGAGTAGGCTTTTTCAACAGGAATATTTGAAATAAATATTATAGAATAAGCCTCTTTTACGTGGATTATCAATTAAGGATCATTCATTTTTCCTCATCCATGGTAGATTTCATAATAATTTGATCCAGTGAGTCTCCCCTAGTTAATATTCTATATTTATAGGCCTATCTTGGGTTTGATATTTATTTTTGTCTTGATGTTAGTATAATGTAACTCAAGGTCACTTTTTATGCAGTAGCTTCTTCTTAATCAGTTTTATGATAGGGATTGTTACCCATATTAGGTTTTGATCTATAGAAATGTAAGGTTGGATGATGGATGACATTATAGTTTTTCACTTCTAATATAGTAACCAATGTGACCATGTGGTCACATTGAAATTTATTTGCAGTCACATGTATTTTGAGTCATGTGGCAATGTTGTCATGATCAATACAAGTGACCAATTGATTATTCTTACATCAAATTCCTCTTTTTAACATGAATAAAATAGATATTCCAACTTGTTGTATCTTATAGGTTTTTACATTTTTTTAGTGAAGTAAAAAAACTAACTGAGAGTGTGTTTTACGTCCAGTTTCAATTTTCATCAACAGGACACATCCATAATTTGTGGTAAGTACAAATCTTCATCAATCATGGTCATTTAATCATTTTACATAAATTAATTTCCTCTTTATCAAGCACTTTTTCATTCATGGTCATTTATAATTCTGACATACAATCACTTCCTCTTTCACGACCACTTCATCTTTCCTTGTCACCTAACTGACTAATCCTCACTTCATGTTGCTAATTACTCACATATTGTTGTGTTATCAAGGAAATCCCTTGAAGAGAATTCTCACATGACATACTAAAATTTGTATCATATTTTCTAGAATGAACATATAATATTGGATTGATTGAGAATAATATAGTTCTATTTTAAAAAATTAAATAATAAAATTAATGATTCGATAAAATATACTCAGATAAAAATTGAAGAAAAATAAAAAATATTTCATTTTCAAATTTACAATTAATTAAATTATTTTTAAATTAATTAATGAAATTATGAGAGAATTTTCTTTCAGAAAATATTTAATCATCATATAAAATTCAAAACAAATTCCCCAAAAAAATGTTTTTTATAAAAAATATAACAAATAAATGGAGAACATTTCATTAAATTTATCACAAAAAAAGTTGTAATGAATATCTAATAAATAATTAGACTTATTAATAAATCACATAGATTTCATGAATTTTCCATTATCATAATCTTTTATCTGTTAAAACCTCAATAAAATCCAAATACTTATGTGTAAAAAACTGTGTAATACACATGACACATCAGACTTCCCCACTCTTAGATGATTATTTTTCCTTAAAAAAACTATTCACTTTTTCTATTTGTAAAATAGGAAACATGATTTTTATAATTAGGTCAAAAATGATGATTTTATGATATTTAGTTATGTGGAAATATTATGAGGTGATTTAAACTTTTATAATAATTTGTTATAGTATTTCCTGTATAGATTCAAATACAAACTATAATGAAAGGGAACATAAATTCATTTACTACTTGAAATTTCATGCCTCCTATATGAAATCACATGCTTCACCACTTCAATTACCATTCGACCTCTAATTCCAATATTGATGAAAGGTTATATTTAAGTGAAAATAACATCTTAAAAAGAGTTAAGATCTATTTTCAACCACTCCTAGGTTAAAAAAAGATCCATTTTTTACTGCACTGATACAACTCAAATAATTTTCTTATAAGTTAATTTTCCTCTTCTTCATTTAGGTCAATATTCACCTCACCTTAATCAACTCATTTTTTGACTATAAGGAATTTTATTGATTTTTTTCAATTCTAAAATTTCCCCGCCATGAGTGTGAAAAAAACTATAAAAACACACTTATTGGATATGTATAGAGGAATTACACACACCCGGTGACAGAAGTCTTAAAGAGTTCACTATTGGTTAAAAATTTCACATTTTATCCTACATTCAAAATAATTACATGATTGTCATTTAGTTAGTCCACTAAGATTATTTATTTTCAAAAAATATGAATCTCTTAGATTCGAGTTTGAAAATTTATTTTTCTAAATATAAATTCATAATTCTAAAATGATATATCCTATCTCACTTTCATTCATAGTTACTAAATATCACATATATTAAAATATTGTGTAACATCACTCAGAAATCATACACACAAAAAAAATATAATCAATGCAAACCTCACCAACAAGCATGTTATTATCCAATGGGAATGACAGATTTTATGGTGAAAATTAAATACCAAATCCCCAATATGATTGAATGTTTTTTTTAAAAAATTTAACACTTTTTAGAAAATAATTATGGGTGATTTTGATGTGTACACAATTTAAGTAATGTTTAGAATAGAAAAATACCCATTTTCCCCAATATTAAAGCACAAATATTAACCCCAATATTGAATCATAATGTGGAAGAAAATGTTATTCAAAGTATATTGATAATTTAATAGTTCAAAAATTATTTAATGGTCAATAAGAAATTAAAATATTCACATTTTTTAAACATATAATAATTTTTGTTAAAGGATCTCGATTTCGGTTAACATACATAAGAAAATAATATCTCAATTCTATTAAATTATAATCATGATAGAAAATGATATGGTGGAAAAGGTAATTTTTAATCCATAATCATTTTAAGGGTGTAATTAGAGTTTTTAATACAACTCAACTTAATTTTCAACACACTAGAAATAACAATGATAGTCCCTAGAGAGAAGAAATATTCCTTCATTTTAAAAGGTTAAGGTAAAATCCCCCTACAATTAGTTCATAACATCATGAAATAATATATGGTAAGAGTATTTAAATGACAAAAGGAAATAAATTCCAAGAATATGGGATCAGTGAACTTTTAAGTTTATTCAAAATTCCATCCTTTTTGTGAATGTGAGAAGACATCTAGTTGGTCCTTTAGATATTATATATTGATAATAAAATAGCTATAATTATTATTATTATAAATATCAAGAAAAATTTGTGCCAATTATTGAGTTAATTATGTTTTATCTTGAAGATCCAGTATGATTCTCCCTTGAGTTTCCTTTTCTGAATATTAGGAAGGTGTAGCACACTAGTAGTATGAAGTCATGTGATGAAAATAGATAGGGGTGGAAGTTGATAAGATTATCAGGTATAATTTTTTAAAATTATTGGAATTTAGATATAAAAAACAAAACATACAATTAGAATGGGTTATTTCCCATGAACAACTAAATTTATCATCCCCATTTTGACTTGAGACACATTAAACATTCAAGAAAGGAGATGAAAACCAAGAATTTTGGATTCCTTATAAATAAGTATTTGAATCTCTAGACATTGACCACATTTTTTATATTTTCCTCTCTAATTATCTTCACAACAATAGTAACAATCACTTTATAATCTTAAAGGGTCATGAACACTTATTTTTCAATTCTCCTAGGAAAATTATCATCATAAATTTGAATAGCATGTCTCTTTTACCCATATTGAAAGCCATTTTTTGATGGTTGATTCATGACAGTATTTTATTATATATTTGTAGTTAATAATTTTCATATTAATCCATCCTAACTTCCTTTATCTCACTTAGCTACAACAATCCCTTCTCATAGACCAACTTGATGTTATATTTCGAGGCCTTTACTACCCAAAAACGATTTTTAAAGTAATTATACAAGTAAGTATAATGTATTCAGAATGCGAAGAATATAAGGATATATCCCTATGGGGAAATTATAAAAAATTATTTAATTACATAGTTCTTCAATATACATCACAAAATAACCATTCCTTGATCTAGATATTGTCTTTTACAAAATCCAATATATCTCTATGTCAGAAACTTCATTCTTCCAGCTAGATTATGGGGGGTAGGTTATAACTATTCTATGATAACAGTAATAAATCCATATTAAATTTATAAAATTATATGTCTTGAAATGGGTTCTTTTTTTATAATTAAGTCTTTATGCACTCCAAACCTAGAAAAAACTATCTTCATGATAAATTCAACCATTCTAGATACAAGTTTTTTGAAAGATCTAATACCTCATTTGACTTAGATATATAATCCAAACCCAAAATAATATATTCATTTCCTTCAGAATATAGGAATGGTACCATGAAACCCAAGCCCCTTATATAAAAAACATTTACCTATAGTATACATTTTTTGGAAGCTTCTTCATTATTCTGATATTTCAGAACAATTTTCACTTTTCACAGCCAATAATCTTACTCTTAGAATCTTTGAAAAATGTTTTCAAGTAAAACCCATGTCTCAAAATATCTTGAGTATTTGTTTCCCACTCCATGGTGTCCACCCTATGGTGAAGAATTCCATCATTCAAGAATGGGGACCATTTCCCCCTCAAAGACACACCTGCTAAAAATATAGCCATCAGAACTTCTAAAAAGAAGTTGGTCATCCCAAAAGTATTATTTCAACTTAGATATAAGAATCTTCCTTTGGTTCTATGAAAATTAATTGGTAATAGTTCCAATAGATAAAATGATAACATAACATAAAAACCAAGAATATTGTTTTAAAGAATAATAAAAAAAGTTTTATCTTCCAATGATGAGTTTATCTCCATATGTTCCTCAATTTGGGTGTTGAGAAGCATATAAAGATAGATAGAAACAACATTATAGGCACAATTCTATCGTTGCCTTTAATATAAGAATCATTAAATAGAATATTCCACATTATAATCCTAGGTGTTCTGTCTTTTTTAAATAGAAAGTACTTTAAGGTTGAATGATTATTGAAAATAATAACCCTAAATTCTATCATGTACTGTTTAAATATTTCAAAAAACAATCATTGATTCCCCCTCATTTATTGTGGAGGAATAATTATTATAGATATAATACAGTATCTTTCTAGAATAATAAAAGATATATATAGCCTTGTATACATCCTTTTCTCTAAAACTACACCTACAACTAGATAACTAGCATCACACATCACCTCAAAAATAGAACATTCAGTCCAGAGAAACGATCAATAGTAAATTAGTGAGTTTCTCCTTAAGAAAATTTAAGGGGTGTAGAAATTCCTCATAAATCACAAAGGGTATGTATTTAAAAATTATAGAACTCAGTGAAATAGTAATTTTTTAAAATTACATGATGAGCCCCTTGTGGAACACATCATGTCATAAAAAGATTATAATATCCTTAAAATTACAAGTTTGTGGAACCTTTTAGAATTCCTGAATTTTAGAATTTTTAATCTCTAATCCCATATTAGAAACCATGTGACCAAAAAATATAATTTAGTGACCGTGAAGTTACATTTATTTCAATTTAATATAAGTTTTGTATCCTCACACATATTCAAAACGGTTCATAGTTTTTTCAAATGGCCTTCAAAGTCAGAACCAACTATAGAATAGTAATCCATAAAAACATTAGTAAATTTATCATCCATATTAGAAACTATTTCCATCATCCACTTTTTCCCGATGGAAAAGTAACCACACATGTCAATGGTCATCCAACTATAGGAAAATTTACCAAATGGAAAAGTAAAGATTATTTTTTCCTGGTCTTCTAGGGCTATGGGAATATGGTTGTAACAAGAATAGCCATCCAAAAAATATAAAAATTAATTTCAAGACAACCTATCAAGTGATAAATCTATAAATTTCACTAGAATATGATATTTTATAATGATAGAGTTATTTTTTCTATAAACAATGTAAACTACCCACATGGTATCCTTCCTAACATTAATTTGTTCATTTCTTCTCATTATTCAACATTGTAAAACCTCCATTTTTAGGGGAAATGTATACTAGATTGACCTATGGACTATCAGAAATAAGAAAAACTATTCTATCATTAGGAATATAAATGATTCATTCTCTAAAAACCCCTTTTAGTATTGGTTAATACTTATCTTTACTTCCACACTTAGTTTACACAATGTTTCCAGGAGGATTTTAGGTGTCCATTATGATGTAATTAAATCCATAATATCAGTGATAGACCAAAAAATGGAATGTTATAACTTCTTCAAGAAACCTGGAATGTTATCCTCTTGACTTCCTTCAAATTTGGATGAGATAAGGATTCTTAATGTTGAACAATCACAAACAAATGGATATTTCAAATGAGTTTGTAGGGGATTAAGCTTGTAATTGGGTGGTTGTTAGCTTGAGGGAAGATACATGGATCTAGGAGGTCAAGGTTCCTCTTGTTTCCTCTTAAATAAGGTACTATAGAGAGTTTCCCCTTCATCACTATTGCTTTCAGAAAGTGTTAATCGCATCCATATTACATGATTTGAGTCAAAATGTGTTCTAAGGAAAATTCATCTAGGTGATCCAAGATGATCCACTCAAAATCATCTGCTGGATACTTCTTACTACTTGTGATAATCCCCATATAGTTTTTATTATAGAACATTGGATCACTCATAATTTCTTCTAGTGTCACAAAAACTCTTATTACTCCATATTCATATATTTTTTATCCAATAAAACGAAATCATTTGGATATATTTCTTCCTGGGTGGGTTCTTTAATTTTATTAAAACATTAAATTATTCTTCCTATTCAACAGGATAAAATTTTAATTTTCTATTTGAAACATTAATGACAGACCCCCCGATGGATAGATAGGAGCCACATAGAATGATAGGTACCACCCAGTTCTATTCCATATCAAATAAATGAAAATAAATAGGTATAAAAATCTTTCTTAACCCTAATATGAAGTCATAAACAGTATTAAATTTGTTCTTATTGGATCAATATAAATGTTGTGAAATAATATCTGTTTGTTGTGAAACATGTAATATCATGTGATAAATTAAGGGTAGTGGAATCCAATTTATTCAAAGTGCAAGATCACATAGACAATTAAACTACCAACTTATATCTCCAAAGGATGAAGGGATTACAAATCTCCATGGAGATTGACATTTTTTATGTACTCTATTATTTAATACATAGATACATCTCTCCGCGAGATTATATGTAACAAATTATTCCAAGGTTTTCTTATTTGAATATATTTTATTATGTTATTTTAAATAGTGTGGGATTTTCATCATGTCCTCTTGGTTAGAAAAATCAATGATTTTTTAAAACATTAAAAAAATTTAGCACTTCAGAATCCCGATTTTTATTTTTTATTCTTTGAAATAAAGGAATGATTAGTATAATGTAACTCAAAATTTTAGGAATCACATAAACTTATTATTAAATTTACTAATTCTATTTCTTTTATTTGTGTTTCAATCCATTTCTGTTAGTATTTTAATTAGAAAATTATAATTTAATGCGATTTTTTACTAGTTTCTATAGTTCCATATTCAACATTTTCCAGATTTTAATTTTTAGATTCATCCAGTTTAAATTTTGGAGAAGATTTGGGTATTTTTTAGGATTTATGGTGGGTTTGGAGACCACCTCTAGATGTGATACTCAAGAAATATTCCCTTGGGTTAACTTTAGTGGTTCTTTGAAGATTTACCTTATATCTACCACAAACATATCTAGCCAAATTCCCCATAAATATTTCCACATTTTTAATCCTAGAAACCATTTGAACACTATCAAAATATGTTTTGAACTTTTGTTCATCAAACATACCTATGAGTTGTTGGAACATTACAATTAATTCCTGTTTGGTGTTTGAGTATTTCACCGTTGGTTGGGATTGGAGTTGATTCATAGGTTGTTACAATGAAAAGGGTAATAACATGTCTAAGAACTCCTTTCTCTATCCAGTATAGACCTGGATGATTTTGAAAGCTCTAGTTTTATGTGTGTGAGAATGGTTTATCCTTAGGAAATATCCTAATAAAATATCTATAAAAGTTATCATTATTAAGACCTTTGGATGGAATTTCAAACATTGGATAGTAATATTATAAGTTTATGAACATTCCATAGTTATGGAATTTCTCTCTTAGTGTGTTTTCAGTATATTCATTAAAAAAATAGAAAATCTAGCATTTAAATGTAAAATATTAGTTTCTTCCTTATTTAAAAGGGATTTTCTCCTTAATAATTTTTGGGAGTTTAATGAAAATGTCATAAAATTGTATTTCATCTCCTTTCCAGTTCAATCACTAAAATTACAACCAATAGATTTTTTCACTAATGATTGGTAGTAAGTGGTGAGGCTATTGTTTAAAGTGTCCATAAAAAAATTGGGTAGTGCATTAGTGATTTGAAATTATCTTAGTAATCCAAAAAATCATTCCAAAGCTTTATGGAATAGTTATCCTTAATCTATGAAAACCCAATGATATTTTTCATAATCCCATATATGATTCCCTGAGGATAAAATTTCAAGATGAATGAATTATAAACCCGACACCAAGTGTCAAAATTTTCTTATTCAAATTTTTAAAACAATGTCCTATCATTTAATTTTAATAAAAATGTAAATTCTCTCAATTTATGTTTTTCTTAATTTTGGTCCCTCTATAGAAGCTAATAACCACCACAATTAATGTTCCCAATGAAGTCAAGAGTGTCATCACAGGGTATTCCATTGAAGGTAGGATCTGGGACGACTTTGATTATTTTATTTAGTAATTTCTAGACCACAATAAAATCCCAATTCATGATGGATTATTAAAAATAATAGGAAAAATAAATTCCCACCAACTATTCCCCTATATCATCTCATTTCCATGGGGATTAGAATTTATAAGTGGTTGATTATTCTAGTTCTTAGCCTCACAATTATCCACAATTTTGATTATTTGTTAAAATTTTAAAATGCCCAATGTGTTCCTCAATTTCGGGTATCATGGGATATATTTCTTTAGTTGATGATTTTTTGTTCATTAACAATCAATTTCAACATTTTTAAAATTTCCTTCTATAATTTTTATTTATATGTTTAAATATTTTATTTTATTAGTGTTTTTTGTTTTACATATTTTGGTACTTGGTCACACATTCCTTCCCTAAAAGAATCCCTAAAAATTGTTGTGAAATGTCAAATGACTCATAAAAATATTAATATATAAACGTTCTTAAAATAGTTTAGAAATGATCCAGGGCGATCCCTATGGAAGGAATCATAGTATGTTATTGAGTTTGTGGATGAGTATACATAAAACATAAAATAAAAGAAAAAGAGGGATATTCAAATTGGATGGTGCTGAAAAATAATGAGTCTAATGAATTTGTGTGAGTGCATGTGTCAATACAAGAATTCCAACATGAGATACTAAATATCAAAAGTTAGTGATAGAAATCAGTTAATTAAGTACATAAATTGGATATTTATTTTTTTGAATATTTTCCTTCATTCTTATATTCCAATTAAACTTCATGTAAGTGATTGAAATATGCTAACCCAATTTATCATTAGTTCAACATGTGATGGAATGATTCTGAATGCACATAAAATACATAATTTACATGATCAAAAAATGATATATAGTTATTAATAAGATCAATTTGTTAGTTAAACATGGTGTGCTACTCTCTCTTAATCTTCATTAACTTTTGAAAAATATCATTATATGTCAAACAGTTGAAAATGAAGTTCCATAAGGTTTAGTTTTCACGAATACTTGATTTTTTATAAGAAATTATTTTCTAAATGAATTAGGTTGAATCATATAGTTTTCCATTTTCATTAACTAAGTAAAAGTGAGTAACCAACACAACATATTCCCCAAAATGTGTTTAGACAAGAATCATGATCAAATCGAAAATATTTAATGATTTTATTAAAAAAGAATCTATACATAAAAGGAAAGAAACTGAATATAGGAGATTATTATTCATTAACATATAGATCCTTTTCTAGATTCTACATAGTCATCTCTAACACTTGATCTCAATCTACCACTCTATGTCTCCCAATTTGGTTTAATCTTCTGATTTTGGGCTTGTATTTATGAGCCTCTACTTTTGGATTATTCTTCTTCTATTAATATTCTTGTTCCATGTCATGCCTTTCCTTAATATTAATGTCATGAAAATGTAGGAAAGTCTCCGAATTATACATGGAATTATTGTCATTGTACATCATCCTCAATGGTTACTGAATCCATGAAACAAAACTAATTCATTCCCCTTGAAAAGATAATCATTCACCTACCATGGTCACACACATGGGTGTTATCCTTTTAGAAATTCCAATGGTTGTGATCTCTAGAATCATTAATCGCATGTGCCACATTCTATTAACATTTTGATTGTAATCAGTCTTTTATTGATCTATGAATAATGATTGAAATGGTGAAAGTTAAGGATGTCTAATTTTTTATATTAATTATCCATATGATATTTTATTCTGTAGGTGATGTTGGAATAATATTTTGGGCCCATTTAGCACATTGGTCCCCAACCATAATTTGGTCCAATGTGCCCAAATCCATTATGTTTTGGATTATAAATCACTATTTGGAATCTATCACACACACACACACACACTCACACACACTCACACACACAAACAAACACACATACACACGCACTCTCACACACACACACAAAAATATATATATGTGATTCGTCTTTAACCTTAAGAGATGGTCAGAGTTGGGTATTTAAAAACAACAACTTGGCCTTCTTCCTAAAGTATCGATGATGGTTTAGTAGACCAATGATTATGATGGTTTCTTGGGTAGCAGTGTGGGATTAGACAAGGCTTGTTCGATGGTTCCACATTACCATATTTTAGAATTTTGTCAAAGATTAGCAGGAGATGATGCTTAATGGGAGGATTCATTAATTATTGAAATTTAATGTTTTATTTCTATGACTCCATGCTTGAAATATTGACGAGTGATTTAATTATCAATATTAGGAGTGGTTTGATTCAGGTTAGAATTCCATTATATGTATTAGAGTATTCTTCGAAAAGAATATCCATGGGAATACTATATAATAAGATTGGTTTGGTTCAATTACCCATAATGAATCAATTTGGTTTCTATATTCACATTATCTTATGACTTCCTTCGATCCATCGAGGCACAACTAGTCTGTTATCTATATTCGTTTATGGGGATTGTGTGGATAGTTTTTGATTGTTTACATGTTTAGTAAGATGGATCTCACAATCACTATGTTTTTATTTGTGTGGTGATTTTTTCAACACATGTGGTAGGTTGGGGATTGATCACCATAGTTTGTTCTGATCCATAAACATGGTAGTTTTTTTATAGAAGCCACAATATGTTCTAGATTCTGATTCGACAACCAATGTGACTGTGTTGTGACACTGAAATTAATTTGTAGTCACATGTATTTTTCATGCATTCACTTGGTCACATCCGGTACAATTTACTAGATGAGTCTTATTGTGGTTAGTTCATCTTTCAAACATATAAAAAAAATTGATATTCAACATCGTGGTAGCTTCTGAATTTTTTCACCTTTTATTCATGGTCAAAATATTGATTGTGAGTGTGTCTCATGGTCACTAGTAATTTTCATCATGTGGATAGTTATACACATTTTTGGTAGTAAAAAACAATTTCAAGCATGGTAACATCTTCTTGAATGTTCACTTCATCATTTTCTGTCACCTAAGTGACCGTTTCTACCTTCCTGTAATGGGCTACTGACAATTAGCATAGTGAACATGGAACCCCCTTCCCTCGAATTTTTCATTCGACAGATGTTCATTTTTTTCATGTCTTTTAATAGATATTGAATTCTATATTTAATGAAAACAAAAAATTCTAATTAAAAAAATTCATTCATGGGGAATTAAGAAATCAGAAAAAAATAATTATTCAAACAAAAATTCATGAAAACCGAAAAATCACTGAATTTTCAAAATTAAAATTCGACACAATATTTTCAATTAAGAATGAAATTATAAGAGAATGGTTTTATAGAAAATATGGAATAATTAGAAGACATAAAAAAAACTCCCTCAAAATGATTTTCTAAAAGATGTGAAAATTAAATCAAGAATAGTTCATTCAATATATCACAAAAAACAAAACATTTAATAAATTTTCAAAGAATAAAACATTTAACAATTCTATCACCTAGAATTAAATAATTTCTCATTGTCATTATATTTTATCCATTAAAACATCAATAGTAACACAAAATATATATGAATTTTTTAAAAAAACATAGGACACATCACACCCCTTATCACGGTTGATCACACTGATAGGTTGTGCTACTGTATTACGTAAATTTTGATTTAAATACAATGCCCACAAAGGGGATGAGACCGGACTACTGGCCAACACTGACACGTTTTTTCAAGAATATTTCTATACATTCTATTATAAATATTGAAGAAAATCTATCCCAAATCTGGACCAAAAAACTGATATTTCTGCATAGAAGAAGTACATTACCTCTCTAGAAGAGGTTACGCAAAACGGTATGTGGTGTTAGATGAATGTCGAGCCCCTGTGCTCACCCAAAGAGAAACCTCACCACAATGCCTTTGACCAGATCCTGATGTATGATAATGAATCCCACCACACCAATTTCTAGATTTCTAGACCATGATAAAGAACCACAAAGCTGAAAGTTTCATGTATATTCTGCACTACTCTAATCTACTAATGGTATCCATTACCACTACCCTAAACAAATCTAAAGAGTTATTCATGCTAAGACTTTTTACACTACCACATGACCTCGTTGATGAAGATCTTCATCCAAGGAGGGTAGTTGAACAATTTCAATGATGGTATCATTGAAGATCAACAACTAAACAGTACCACCATAATGGTCTGGGTAGAGTTGATGTCATGCCTCCCATGACTACTAATGATTTATATCAGATTTCATGAACCTATAAGGATGTGCTGCTAAAAGTTCATTACTTTCCATTGAATAAATAGTCCCACATAGAGAGGGTGACATGCTTAAACTATGTAAGAATGCTTGATAATTCACCCTATTGAATCATGTTGTTCCACAGATAAATCATAGACTAGATTTTCTTGGATAATGAACAAGATAAAAACCCAATGATAAATCGAGAAATAATTTGAGTTACATGTTCCTTTAATGCAGAAAAATAGATAATAAAAAATCATACCACGATGAAATCAAATGACAAATTTGTGATACCCAAAATTGTCGAAATCCATGCCTAGAAATATTGACCAAATAGAAATGCCCAAGCATTTTCTGTTAAATATCTTTAAATATTTTAAGATAAAAGAGCATATAAAACTCATCATGTGATGTCTATTGGGAAATAAGTAAATTCTATCTAATCCTTATTGAAGAATTAGGAAACTCGATTTTAGGATGTGAATGATTTAATGAAAAATATTTGACTGCACTAATTTGATGAAATACAATCATTCAATTTCTCTACATGGAAAAAATCAAAGAAACTAAAGTGGGATCCAAATTTGAGGAGTGAAGTAAGCATTATAGGATCATTGTATAAGAAAGCCTGAGGTTTTAATGACAGATTGGTGAATGATTGACTATATAAAAGGGTCTCTATAAAAATAAAAACTAATTCATGGAAATTATAGGATGTGAATCATAAAAAAATCACATGATCAACTTGAGATAATTTTTTGTTATTTTTTCTATTTATTTTATTACTATTTTTTATTCTCGAGTGATAGAACAATAGGCTGATAGTGGTCGAGCCAAGGAGATCTCTACCACCCTTTTGATGAATTATTATTTTTAATGAATAATTTTTTTAATTATATGGAAGTGTTTTGATGTATATCATTTAAGATATTCTTATTTGACATTACAATTAAATATTTTTTTCATTCATTCATAGGTTTCATGCACAAGACACTTGGTAACTTCACAACCTAAAATAGTTAACAATGGGATGTATGAATATTGATCGAATGTATCTAATCACTTGTACAAGAGAGGAAATAGAACATAATGATTATTTTATTTTATTCATTTAAAAAATAAAATTTATTGTAAAATAAAATCAATGATATTTATATTGACTAAGTAATGACGAGGAAGCTAAATTGAATACTCATTCTTGGGTAAGTGAGGAGAATAATCATATGTGATTCCATTATTTTTTAAAAAATTTAATTTTAATCTATTCACTTCCATCAATTTATTTACATTTCAAACCCACAACACAAGTTTTTAAAACATCCAAAACATTTTATTCATTGAAGAAAACACAAGAACCACTTCAATGTATTTGTATGGGGATATATATTTTTTTAATGAGAACACGTGATTGGGAAACATTAAACTATGTTTTATTTTCAGTGAGGCTAGTGTTAGTCATTTAATATTGTTTAAAATCGATTTTTGATGATCTTATTTAGTTCTTCTAGCTTCATTGGTTTTGATATTTATGTTAAGACAAAGGTGTTCACTAAAATGTGATCTCATAAGAAAATAGATTAATAGGATAGTGATTTTTTCACAATTCCATTAAATAACTCTCTTACCCCATCCAATTCCTCCAAAAAATTTATATTAGGAGGTGAAAAAATTGAAGATAATATTTCTCAAGTTAATTGGACTTTAGAGTAAATTTATGCCCCAATTATCAATATAAATAACCTAAAATTAAAATTAAATGATCAATAAGTTTTTTAATTCAAAACTGAAATGATAGGTATTATGAATAAAATTCATGGGTTATCTAGTGCAGAACCCAAAAAATATTTTAAGGAATTCAAATAAGTATACAATGTATTCATAATAAGAGGAGTTAGCGA
Source organism: Viscum album (assembly GCA_963277665.1). Taxonomy (NCBI): domain Eukaryota; kingdom Viridiplantae; phylum Streptophyta; class Magnoliopsida; order Santalales; family Viscaceae; genus Viscum; species Viscum album. The sequence continues at coordinate 507,413,842 of OY728125.1, forward strand.
CGCTCAAATCCACAAGATATATTTCCCATTCTCTATTTATAAGGTCTCCAAGGAGTGTCTATACAACATGAAACCTGAAGAAATCGTATAATGGAACAAACTATAATGAACCATAATATATAAATTATTCTATATATCAAGGAGTTCTCAAGTAAAAAAATTTATCTATGGAATAAAAAAACTTGGAAAACACTATATGAATTTTATAAATGGTTCAAGAAACTAAATTCATCCTACCCACACCATCCGTTTGGTTAACATCACTTATTGGTATTCATTTACCCAAGATTGAAGTATAATGAAAAAACCAATGATGATTCTTTGTGACATGTGAAAATTGATAATTCACCAGTTAATGTTAGAGAACTAATTGTGATAATCTCCCAAAATTCACAACTATTTGATGTGATAATTGTAACAAGATGTGGGTATGAGTTAAAAATTTATGAATCTACTTTAATGGAAAATAAAATTGAAGAACTACCATCTCATATAAGATCTCTATCTTTGAATAAGGTGTAGTATTCATAACCCACCACACCCCCAATGGTATTATTTCTCTATTGTTTTGAGGAGCCTTTCACATATGAATTCCCTCATATCCAAGGGACTGAAAGATATGATGCCATGCTCTAGTGGTAGTTTTAGAATCAACCTAGTGGAAAACAAGGATTAATAGAATTTTCCACAAATAAATTTGGATCTACAATCAAATATCACCAAAGGATACCATTATAGTAATATTACAAATAATATTATCAATATACATTCTTACCACCTCCATTCTAGAGACAAATTTTCCATCCATACATAAGTTACCATCAAGGAAATGTTTAAGAACCTTCCTTTATGTACATGTAGATATTATAAATAAAATATAAAAATAGTCCATAAATCACTCTCACCACTCATTGACTGTAGTTTAATGAATTAAAAGGACAATTCAAAAAAATCATGGCCAACCTTAATAGTCTGGTAAATCAAGGCTCAGCTATGTTTCCTGCTAAACCAATTCCTAACCCCAAAATAAATGTTAGTGTTATTCCTTAAAAGAGTGGAAAATATATATATGATAGTGAAGTACTTACCCTAGAGAGTAATGTTGGAGTTAAAAACATTTACCTCATCAAAATCTCTATGAAAAGGAGCCTAATAAAGAATCTATGAAGGCACCATCAAATAAAGACAATGGAAAACCAAAATGGAAGATATGAATCAACCAGAACCACCCTTCCCTACAGCGATGATAAAACCAAATAAAACCATTAAGGATGCACCACAATAAGATATGTGATAAATATTAATGAAATTAGATATCAACATCCCTTTATTGGAGGTCATTCGCCAAATTCCAAGTTGTGAAATATTTATTAACGACATGTACACAATGAGAAAAAGTTTGTAGGGAAATGAATATTTAATATTCATTATTTTTACCATTATACCTCTAAAATCCTCATGAAATTAAAATATCGAGGTATCTCCTATATCCTATACACAATTTAAGATCATACTTTTTCCAATGCATTGTGTGATTGATGAGATTCCACTAATGTAATACCTAATCCAATTTATTCTTCTTTTTATATATTAGAACTACAAACCACCGGTGTCATTGTTCAAATCACAAATCAAGCTACATCCTACACAGTAAATGTTCTTGACGATGTATAAGTAAGTGTACAATGTATCCTATTCCTTACCAACTTTTATATTCTCAAAATGTAATAAATAAAAGTAAAATATTACTCTCCCATTATTCTAGGAAGTATATTCCCCATGAACAATAATACTATAATAAATTTCAAGGAAGGAACCATTTTATTGAATTTTAGAGAGTAAATAGTGTGTTTTAATATCCTTAACTCAATTAAATAGCAACATTAACAGCATTATATGTTTACATTAAACCATTATGTTTTTCCATGTTATTCTATAAAAAATTGAAATGTTCGATGATATAATTAGACAAGGATATGTCTTGGAAACTCCCAAAATACGTGATAAATATGTATTTAGATGTTAATGTAATTTAGAAATATCTTTGGGTGCTAAAACGTTTTTTGAAACTGATGAAATTAATATTTTTGAGTTACCATAATATTATATTACTATTTCGTCCTTGTATGTGATGGTTTATACCATGGAGAAATATGAACAAAAATCATATTTAAAAAACAAAATAAGTAGAATATAATTTTCTTCAATCACTCATAAAATATGACCTCTTAAAGGAAAATGAGAAACAACCACAAATAGTCTAAATTAATTAAGAGAATATCCAAAAACACCAACTTCTAAGAGTTTCGAAACATAATGTTTAGGAAATAGTGTAGACATTAGTGGATACCCAATGAATTATCCCTACCAAAATCATTCATAAATTTTTACATAAATATGAATATCAAAGAGTTAAAAAACAACAAAAGAGGCTCAAACCAACCCATCCAGATGTAGAAAAAAATTTGTTAGACAAAAGTTTATGATTTGGAATAATCTACCCCATCTTGGAAAAATAATGGGGTTTTCCAATCCAAATTAACTGAGGAAAATTGGTTAAAAATTAGTGAAAATTTATATAATGGGTTAGTGACCAAAATAATTAAGAAAATATGGGTGCTTTTCATATATTATTGGTTTTTAAATAATGTAACCAGAAAAGAAAACTTCACCATACATATTTTGGGACAAATTTTGGAGTAACTAGCTATGAAATGTCATTATTACTTTATGATAGAATATATGAGGAGTTTCAGTTTTACAATATCTCTCTAAGACCAATACAAGACAACCTTCACATTTCCCATTAGAACATTCACATATTTTAGAATCCCTTTTGGTCTTTTCAATACCTGAGTTTCCTTTGATCACTTCATAATAAGTATCTTTTTAGACCTGATTGAAAATTTATTGAAGGAATTTCTTGATGATTTTTCTTTTAGGGATCTTATTTTAATTTCTATTTGGAAATTGTTGAGATTGTTTTATAATTATTTATTAAAAAAACATGGATTTTAAAATTTGAAAATTTCCATTTTATTGTAGAAAAGGGAAATATTTTTTGGAAATTTAATTTCTAATGATGGAATAATATTATATAAAGAAAAAGATGATGTTATTTCCATAATTCCTTACCCCACCACTATTGAACAAATTAGATAATTTCTAGTCCATGTTGGATTTTTGTAGAAGGTTATATTTGGGTCTTTTTAAATATATATTTACCCCTAAGTAACCTTATAAAGATAGAAAATGATTTCACTTTTGATGAATTATAAATGAAAACTGTTGATAGATTAAAAATGTGCTTCAATATTACCCCCATTATCAGTCCACCAAACGGGAGTTTCCCTATTAAAATTATGTGTGATTATTATTTTAGAGCTCTAAGAGATGTATATTCCCAAAATATTTATGGTAATCCATAATTGATATCATACACCACATAGACCCAAGACTCTACCTTAATTAAATACACAATAAAAGGGAATTATTTTTTCTATGGTTGTGGACATAGAAAATTTTCATTCTTATTATATAAGGATTAACTTTACCTTTTATTATGATCATGATGTATTGAGATATTTACCCAAGAAAACTAATTTGAATCATATACTAGTGATTTTAATGTTACAATTTTAAGAGTCTGACGTGTATTTTAAGATAAAGAATGAATGTGAAAACATGGAGTAATACCATATAAGTCACATTCCTCATACTAATGAGGTAAAACCAATCCTTATGAACAATCCATATGACTCATTCGATGAGAAAAATTGTGAAACCTCACCCAAGTTCCCAAGTACACTGATATAGTGAAATGTATCGTTAAATTATAGGTACCCTCATTAATTACTAAAAATAAACTACTAAATTGAAAAATGAATCAAAATATTATATTGGGTATGGACCTTATTTATTAAAAATTTGAAATGTCCATGTCATTAGAAGGTGTATCCCTAAAGGGGAAATGAAATTTGTGTTTTTATACACTTTCCTGTAGATTCCATTTTGGACCTCAATAAACCTCTAGAAAAACGTTGGATGCTAAATTTTTTTGGATATAAATTTTTAAAAAATCAAATGATTTTAAAAAAAATGTCCCAAATTCCAATTTACTGGTAGAATTTAGAAATGATATGAAATTACCCCAAAACCTTTTTTTTCTATGAGATATTTCATGTCGAGTGAATAATGCTCAAGGTTCCACTCCCTGTGTCTTTTGGATTTTCATATATCCTATTTGTAGTGAACAATGTTTCTTAGTGGATTGATGAAACATAAACTCGAAATAATGACTCAAAAATAATTATATGGTTTCTAAAATCAAACATTTTCTTGAAGTTTTTTAATCACTTTATCTACAATTAGTGACTAAGAAACCCAAATCTACACAATAACATGGAGGAACTCATGAGGAAATATGTATTATACTATACACCATCCATAACCTACCACCCATAGAAAAATATAGTGGATAATGTGTCCAATAAATAATTCAAAATAATACTATATTAAATAGTGCATTCCAACCATAATGGAAGGATTAAGAAATTAGAGGACACACTATGGGAGTACCTACAAAACAAACATTGGTATGTATCCCTATATAATTTTTTATGGTAATAATTTTTACATTCCAATTGAGATGTTGTAAAAATCCTACTGGGATCTCAAAAGAGTGAACATATAGTTTGGAAGGGTTGGAGAATAGTGGACGTTATAGTTGATGGTGTTTGTGGAGATGGGAGGGGAAGAAAATGAGAAATTAATTTTTTATAAGTAGAAAACTAAATATTCACATGAAAAATTGTTCCAAAAAAATAGAATTCCATGTTGAAGAAAAAGTGTTATTTTTTTCTATAAGTTTGAAGTTCTTCCCTTGTAATATTTATTCCATGTAGACTGGGATATATAGAGTATCTAATTCAAATACTGTTGGTTCAATTAAGATTAAATGACACGGTTCAAAGACGCCAATAATATTGAATGCAAAAAACTATATAATTACTTGGATGGAATATATATGAAAAATCAAGAGGAGTCTAACCTTTTCAATAATAATTTTAATTAGTGAAAATTTGTATCATTTTTTTCCATTATATTGGCTTCGTTTCTTAATTTATTTTGAACTATTTTCCTTGATCAGTTTCATACTATAATTGGATTGGAAGTATGTATAATCCATGTGTATTGGAGAGGGAAAATTATTTTTATAATGTAAATATCATTTTTTCTATTTCACTTTATAAAAAAATATCACATCTATTTGAGGAATTTGTAAATAAGATTTATTGGGTTTTAGGGTGTTTTGGATTTTTAGATTTCAAGTCAACAAAATAAATAACGAAACTAAACATCAATAGTGTTCTACCTAATTAAGAGGCCAAATTAGAATTCAGAAACTCAATGATTTTAAAATGACTAAATGAGACTAATTTTTGATTAAAAAATAACCTCTATTATATGGAAATTATGTTCCACGACAATAGAAATATTGTAAAATCTAGAAAGATGACCAAGGAATAAATATAATGACATGCGACCACTAGAATTTAGAAGTCAAACTTGACAGAACTGTCGTCAGTAATTGAATAAAACCAGTATGAGCCTCCTTAAAATAATATGATATAATAACTTAAAAACTAGAATGGAAATGGGAAATTTGGAAACCATAATAAATTTCTATGATAATGTCATTTGGGGTCCGAGTAGCCCACCGTATAAATTTCAATAATTTATTTTTCAAATTTCACTCACATAAATGGTGTGGTAAAATTTAAATAAAAAAAATCCCATCATTAAAAAATGAATTCATTTATAAAAGGGGAATATTTAACACATTAATGGATAAATGGAATTATAAAAAATAAATTAGGTAGTATAAATGAGACAGGAAAATGCACATTGGTTTTGGATGATCTAGGAATTAGGGAATGGTGGAAGTGCTACTTGTTAAAATTTTAATTACTATTAATGATATAACATTCAATTATAGAACTGTAATTATAATGTTAATGATGTATAAAAGATTATGAAAATCTCTTATCATGAATTTCAATTTAGTGGAAGAATTCATTAATAATATTTAATTCTATTTGAATTTGAATATAAGAGTATACATCAATACATTTGGTGTATAATGATATAAATTTCTAGGTGTATAATAGATCAAGTGTGGGGGACTAATATGAGATTAATTTTTTAAAAAAAATTTGTTTTATTTTTATTTTTAGGAAAACAAAATTATAATTCAAATACTATGTAATTATCAAAATTTGATACTTTTTGAGAATCTAGACTTTATCTATAAATTGATTAAAATGAGAATCCTATTTATTTATTTGTATTTTTGAATTAAATGGGAAATAAAATTTTTATATTTCAATGGAAATTTCCATTATCACCTAAAATATTTAAATAGATTTCTTATATTTTAATTATTCCTGAATTTTTTGAATTACATTGAATCTATAAATAGATATTGATATTTAAATTGAAATTGTGTGATTTTGATTCTGAAAATGTCAAAATTATTTGGGTGTGACCATTTAATAATGAATAGTGTGATAATTTAATTGATATATTGATTTTGAAATGGTTTTTTCAGTGGTTCAAATTGTGATTTTTATTTCTTTTTTTTTCATTTTGGAATTTAATCCTCCACTAAGAAAAAAATGTGTACTATGCAGGTCACGCACATTTTTGTAAATTCATAGATCGATCATGATTTACATTATTATGGTCAATAAAACCATGGAAAAATGAAAAAGGCATGGATTTATAATGAATTATCTCTTCTTACGTTTGATCTATCCACTGAAAAATGATGAAAGGATAGGGATGCCAAACAACAAGTCCAGTCAATAGATATTGTGAAATAAAACATGTGAGGGTTCTACTTCTCATGGTCAGTCATTCATATTGGTATCATCCAAAATTTATCCACAGAATGGAAATCCAATAATGTTAATTGACCTCTCCTATGAAGAGAGTAATAATTGGGAATGGTTTCCATCAATGATAGGGAAAAAATAAATCAACCACAACAACAAAAAATTAAAAATACATGGACCTACCATAAAAAAGGAATCAATCATTCCTTACATTGGGTATCGAACTTCACAAAAATACAAAAAATTATTGACTGATGCACCTTTCACACCTAAAAAATATGAGACCAAACCCTTCCTCATAGATGGTTATCCTAATCTAACTTTCAACTCTATTGCGCCAAATGAGATATGAAGCTGAAGCCTACGAAGTGGATAAGTCTGAACCTTTATCTGGCGATGACTAATTATGAGATGAAGATTCCAAAACCTCTCATTAGAATGTTTGAGGAAACATCATTCTTGGATTAGAAGAAAACATATATCTCACTATGAGGAAGATGGACAGAACCACAATAGAGGATGAAAACCAAAACATCCATCTATTCTAGAGAATTTTTGAGCCCCCATGCTCACCCAAATCGAACCCTCACCACACTACCTCTCACTAATAACTTAAGTGTGTAGAAAACTCCCGCAACACCGAATAAGATCATTTAGAACAATATAAAGAACCACCAAGACAATGAATTCCCTGCATACTCTATACTACTTTACACCATAAAAGGTATCTATTAACGCAAACCTAGAAAAGATATAAATAAATATTCATGATGAATCTCACCACACTATCATGCAACACTAGGGATGAATGTATATAGTTGTGGAGGGTAATTGAATACTTTCAGTTCCAACAAATATTATTATATGTGATTAAAAACTAAAACCCTGATGATCTATGTAGTGTGAAATATGTGCATCCCATGGTCACTGAAGCTCACAGTTGGATGTCACACACCTGTGGATCTGTGCCACTAGAAGTGCTCCAATTTACACTAAAACAATTTTCATGCACAGAGAGGTTGTCAAACAAAAACTAAATAATATTAATAGAGAATCCACATGTTGAAGATTGCATCAACATTGAAAAATTACTGATCATATTATCTGGGATAATGAATGATCTGGGAACCTGATGGTAAATCAGGATAGAATTCTAGTTACAAATGCCTTCGATGAAAGAAATTAGAAAGAAATAAAGATAGATCATAATGAAATCAATGATTAAATCATTGATACAGATCATTTTTGAGACCCAATACCATTAATGAGAAAGAAAAGAAATGTCACAATCCCATTCTATTAAATAACATAAAATAATTTATGTCTATATGAAACTCCTCACATGGTTCCTACGGAGCAACAAATAATTTATCTCAGATCCTTCCTGAAGAAGTATGGACCTCATTTATGGTTGGGGTACTATTTTTTAAAAAGATATTTGATTACATTGATCTGAAGAAATACAGACCATCAAGGTTTACACATGGTTCAAATCATATAAATGAATGTGGGATTCAAAACTTTGGTTTGAATTGGGGTTTCCACATTCATTGGAAAATAAATATCATCTTTATCTTGAGGTGGTGATCAATGAGTGACGATATGGGAGAATATATATAAAACTAGCAACTAATTCATGGAAATAAGTGACTGATAGGCTATGAAATAAATCATTGGATCAACTAGATCTATGAATATCTATTTCTGTTTTGATTTATTTTATTTTTATTATTTATTCTCTAGTGATGGAACACTAGGTCAATAGTGTTTGAGTCAATTAGATCTCTCCCACCATTGAGAAGAGTAGTTGTTTTAAATGAAACATTCATTCATATTTAATTAACTAAATGTGTTTGGATGGATGGATTTTAAGAGATTCTTATATGTATTTACATTTAAATATTTCATTCCGTCATTCACTAGTCTCACAGAAAGGATTATTGGGATCTCCACTTATTATGATATATAACAATGGGATGATCCCTGAGTTATTTTGGGTATCTAATAACTTGGTTGGGTAAGTATTGGGAAATGAGTTATTATTGTTTTTTTCATGAAGTTAAATTCACAAAAAAATGATAATAAAAGATATTTATATTCATTATAGAATGGTAGGGAATCCAAATTGAGTAATGATTCATGCGTAATTGAAGAGAGTAATCTGATGTGAAACCACTATGTTTTTTAATATTTAATTGTAAACCGATCAATTCCATCCATTATTTTTTCATTTCAAACCCACAGAAAACATTTTAATACATTCTCAATACTATCTTCTTTACACACAACCCAAATCCCACTTTACAGAATTTATTTCATAATATTAGAATATTTATTTTTTGAGTGCCCCGTGATTGAAAAAAAAACAATGTTAGCAAAAATGTAATATATTAAAATAAATTAATATATCATTTGATATTTTTTTCTTTGGTTTAATTTTGGATGAAAAAATATTCATTCATTTTTTATCTTTATTTATTCTATACATACACACATATGTCTCATGTATTTCCCCAAAAATAACACTACAATTTCATTAAACCCTTAGTAATATTTATACCAATAATGATAGATTTAAAATTTCTTATTGTTGTAATAATGTTATAGTCTTTTTTTCTACCATATGGATTATCATCATGAGGTTCTTCAGTTATGTCCTTTCTCTTTACTATCTGTAGGTCATTCACAATATCATTAATTTCAAGATTCATCACATTCAATTTTTCTTCTATGATATAAATATGTGAATATTTTTCATGAAAATTATTTCAATGATCTTCATAATGTTTGATATGGAAATTTTAGGATGATTTTTTCAGAGATTCTGTATTTCCATGATTGATCTTTCACCTTGAACATGTTACTTAATTTTACCACTTTTACTCTTCATTTTTTTGATCCATTATGTAACTATTTCCTATGATTCCCTGAATTCCTTAAGAAATTATTATTTTTCTCCTCTAAATAATCTATGATAACACAATTATTATCTTCTTAATCCTTAAAAAATTGATGTTCATTTCTTGGGGCCTGAATCTCATTTTTCTGGTTGCAACAACACTCTATAAATTTACCTCCTGAAATGGTTTATTTTTCCTTGACATATTCAGATGATAAATATTATGCATAAAATAACATACAAGGTATATCTTTTACAAGAATAAAATTAGATAGGTATAGGGAAGACGTTTTTTCAGATGTATTTCACTTATATTAATTGTTTCATTTCTCTTAGTATTACTTCCTTTGTCTTTTAGAAACATGTTTTTTTTTAAATTTAATGTACATAAATAATATAACTTTATTTATTCACACAAATTAAACCAGCCTGATTTAGTTCTTGAATCATATATGTCTTTTCATACATTTATTCTAGTTTTATCCACATGCCATTAGAGTTTTTTCCACCAGATGCGTTTTGGTAGATACATTTCTATGGAGATTACATTAAGGAATGTTTAACACATTCGATAATATAAAGGTTTCTTTGATCCCTCTCATATGTCCTTCATGGATGAATTCTCAAGAATTTATCATCTTTCAATACATTAAAATCAATTATAACAAACATTTCAATGTGTAAAAATTCCTTCATCCATTTAGATAAATAATTACCATAAATATTGGAGCCTTTATTGTTTAATAAATTTCTTATATAAGTTTCAAAAGCTCACAAACCAGCTGATTTAAGATGAAAAATCACAACACTTGTACACACTAAAACCAATTGTTGGGACCTGAGACATCGGTGAGATGGATGGATGATTCAATATATTTCCAATTGAAAACTTTTATACCCTTTTTGTTTTATATTTTAAAATTTATTAATAAATTTTTATTTTTATTACTCAAAACACACATTAAACACATGAAATAATGATGCAGGGACACTGAGATTTTTCTTTGTTAGCCCAAATGGGTACTCCAAGGACACCTCAAAAATGTTTTAGTGTACCGAGATGTAATTCAACAAATTGTGAAAGTAAAAGGATTTTAAAGGTATAAATTTTAAATTAGGTTCAATACCTATTCTCAAATATATGAACTACTTACATGAAGGATGAATTCAGTTTATAGACTTGAGGGTCTTTCTATAATATTCAAAACACAAAATGGTTCATTCTTGATTCTAGATAGATTAATTTTTATTTCAAATATCTACAACACATTTTTTATAAAATTGTTGAACATGACTAGGATTCTTTCACAACATATATTAAAACATTGTCCTTTATGATATAATTCAGTGATTGGAATTACCTCTTGATTCAATTGTTTCTTCTTCTAGTTACCATAATGATATGCTATTTTTCTTCTCCTGAGTATAAACACTTGTTAAAATTCCTTCCTCCAAAACATCTCGATCATGATCATATGAACACCTCCTCTTCTACTTTAGAACATGAGTACCTCAAAACATTAAACATCCTCCCTCTCTCTTTTCTCTTTTGCTTCTAATCAAAATACTACTATGTTTTATATGTCTCTCCCAACATCCACAATAAACCCAATTTTATAAGAGTGTTTTCATTTCTCTATCCCTCTTTCTATCTCAATAATTGTCTCCCACTATCCCTCCCTCCCTCTATCCTTTTACTCACATATTTTTTGATGATCACATCAGTATCTCTGTTGTATTTTTATTCAAAATTAGATAAAACACTGGTAACATTTTTTTTCATTGAACCTATTATATCAGATGAAATATTTTCCTTATATGTGATTTTTTTATTTAAAATTTATGAGGATTTTATTATAATGGTAAATGGGTAGGGCCAATGATAAATGAAGTGTCACTATCTTGAGGGAAGCTAAAATCACCACTTTATGTAAAGATTTTAGCGAATTTGTAGAATGCTACTTAAATTGTCATTATTAAATAAGAATATAAGGTAAGAGTGCTACTTCATGTGGTGTGATTCCCTTAATGGATTACCCAAAGGGCACCACTTCTTGTGGTTCCCTTATACAGGATTCACTATAAAAGGGAAGCCTCTCCCTCATTCAATAGATAGTTAAGCATCACTCCCAAACCCCCGCCCTCATTCCCATTGTCACTCCCATTCTCAATGTTAAACATCTTCAATGACTCGCCTCCCAAAAAAAAATTCATGTTTTACGACCTTTTAAATTTTGGGTTATTTATATTTAAATATGAAACCTTTTAATAGTGTAATTAATTTATTTAATATTTTAATGGTTAGTTTATTGTAATATAAATTATTATTTTTAAATATTGATATAATTTGATAGTATAAGTTGTTATAATTACTAAATAATTGTAATTAATAATTTTATAATATTTTATTTATTGTAATTACTAAGTAATAAATAATTAATTTAAATAGTATTTTACTAAATATTAATTAATTATAATTACAAACAAACTAATAATTATATAATTGTAATTACTAATTAAGTAGTAATAAATTAATAAGAATTAATAATTAATTATTACTAGATTAATAATGTTTTACAATTACAAATTTATTATAAGTACAAATTAACATAATATGATTAATTAGTCAGCGAATTAATAATTCATATGGTTAGGAATTTATATAATTATCAATATGAATAATAATTAACATGAATAATTATTAATTACTTAGTTATTACTAATTAATTATTAAAAATATTTAGTAATTAATTATTAAAAATATTTAGTAATTAATTTGAAAAATATTTAATTATTAAAAATATGAATTTTTTTAATTATGAAATAGTAGATTAAAAGTGATGTTATAACCAATTAATAACAATTAATGATTAATTAATAAATAACTAATTAATAATTGATATTAATTACTTATAATTATTAAATTTAATTAATAATTAATTATAATTACTAAGTAATTAAAATTTCAAAATTTATTTACTATGTAATTAGTAACTTGAATAAATAATAATTAATTAGTAAATAATTATCATTCATTTAATAATTATTAAATATCATTCAGAATTATTATGAATAATGATTAAAAATTAAAATATGACAACTTAATTATTAAATTTTGATTAAAAGTCAATTACTGAATAAATAATTGTAATTAATGAAAAATAATTAAATAAGTAATTAATAATGAATTACTTATTACTTATAATTACTAAATTTAATAACTAATTCATTATAATTAAAAAATATAATTAATAATTAATTACTAATTAATATTAATTAATGAAAATTAGTATGTAACTAATAATTAAGTAATTGTAATTCTAAAAAAAACCAATAAGAATGGGGGGCTCTACCATGATATTTCTATAGGGAAGTTAATTTAACAACAAATGGTATAAGAAATCATAATGAGAAGACTGAGATTATGATACAGAGTTTGGATACTCGTATTGGGTATTTATGTCGTCTACATCATATTTTAAGACAAAGGGCCCTTGGGCCATCAAATTCTTATGGGACATTGAGCTATTAGGCACCCAGGTCATGTAAGTGTGACCTCTAAACCCTGTTGAAAATATGGTTTTCATTATTTTCTAAAAATGGGGGTGTTTCTTCCTATCTATCTAAAAAATTATATTTACTAGATAATGATAATCAATTAATAATTATTTATTCATATATATAGACTTTTTGTATTATGAATGACTACATTCTAGACTAAATATGATACATTTATTCTAGAATAGGGCCTCACATTACCTGCTATGTATAATAATGAATTTAGTTTTTCATATACCTTTACAATGGATTATAATTTTAATTATGAACACGAATCTGGTTGTTGAATATATTTTCAAGATATTAAGTGTCGGTGTTTCCATTAAATGAATTATATATTGAGTATATTCTCCATAGGTAGAGGAACTTCGGGTCAGAATATATACTTTTCTTGGTGGTTTTCATTGACTTGGAAATTGAATGGGGTTGGCTATCTGTTTCTCTAGGTTTACTCATGTATATTTTTTCAATATTATATAACTCTATGACTTTACATAATTTGTTTATATACCTCATGCATATGATGCATTTTGATATGTATGAATATGTTTGATTTATATTTTTATTTATGTAACACAAACTCATGGGTTGTGTAAAGAGTTACAAATCAATATAGTTTTAACATATTTATTTTGTGTGGGGGAAAAGATTCAAACCTAAATTATAAGAACCATGCATACATAAAAAAGGAATAACATGAGATAAGGTTATGAGCTTAAATATCCCCTAAATATGAAGTGTTCAATTCCTTCCAAATATTGACATATTTAAAATTTATGTTATGTTTCTTTAAACATAATTAATTAAAAACTATGATTAATTTAATATAGAAAATATTATTACCAATAGTTTTTAAATTGAAAAATAATTTACACTACCAAGGATGTAAGATGATTATCTGACCAAAAGAAGTTATAATTTTTGGAAATTATATTACATTTGAATCTATTTATAGAAAAAATTCAATGATTGTTAAAACTGACTACTAATCAAGGGATATTTTCCATTATATTCCAACATCTACTATTTAAATATATGATATGGAATATATCCTATCAAGTAATTGAAGATGATGAATGTGATCAAATATTGTCATTGAATATGAATGAATCTAAATATAAAATGATGGAGTTGTATGTCACCATAGAAACTATTGAATTCCAATTGATATTAAAAGTTGTTCAATAACATCTTCATGATAGAATGTCACATCTTCAAGCCTTAACATCTAAAGAATTTCTATTAATAATAAATGTTATTTTAAAATATCTTTAAGCCAAAAATTCATATCCTCAATGTTTTGATATCTCATTGAGGAAGTAATATTTCCATTGATAGACCTCCATATAATTCAGATTTGGTTGTGGAAAATTTTTAGATGGATTAAAATTCAGTACAAGAAAATGATGAGGAAGTCAAACAAGAACATTATGCTGAAGACAATTATGAGACCACCCCTGTAAGGTTTGATAAAACCTCGAAGCATCCTCCATCATTAGTATTATGATCAATCAAAGGAGTGAAAAACTTATAATTGTTTGACTGAAAAATTATTACTCATAGTGCCAAATCTTGAGGAATTGTTGACCAAATGAATTTAGTGTTTGAAAAAAAATTTCTTTCTATTGGATGAGATTTTGAAATAAAATAATAAATGAAGGAATTGATAAAAATATCACACTGAAAATATTTATAGTTATGTTGTGACAGAGTCAAATAGATCTCATTATATCATTTGGTGTGAAAAATTTGATTCAAACTGTCATATTCATTTGAGAGCAATAATTGAGAACATTTTTCACTACTGGTGTATTAGTAGATTTTATCTATACATCTGTGTGCACCCAATCCTATCATAGTCTCACTCATTATTTGATGATGAATCCATTTCAACAATTATTGTTTAAATGACAAGTCCATGTGGAGACATTGTTATCATTATTTTGATGGATATAATAAATCAAATTTTTCGGTATAGAATATCTTACTATATGGTATGAGCTGCAAGAAAGAAGGGTATTGTGAAATTTTATGGTGGTTGGGATTAATCTTGAAAAGTATTACCATATCTTATATAGCCTTTACTTCAAACAAATCAGGTTATCTATTGATTATATACTATTGATTATGTTAACCAACATGACCATGTTGATTGGTTGAAGGTAATTTTTTGGTATAATGTTTTGAAAATTTTTACCTTATGAGGCTGATTTTATACATTGAATGAAATTTATATAGTTTTATGAAATATTTTGGTATAGAAATTATACATGAAAATTATTTATTTCCACCACGCAAGATGGAAATTGGGGATTTGTTCCTCTAAAATATTCTATTGTAGGGAGGGATATATTCCCATCATGGAGATAGTTATAGGATTTCCATTGAGAGTTTGTAAAAAATTTAGATGTTATTTTTCTTATTTCAGATCACCATCGAGTAATCAAGGTGTTAGTATAGTCTGAGGGTTTATCATGGAGACCACCCCATTCCCATCATATATTATATATTTGACAAATTACCTGCAATGTTTGACAGAAGTTCAAGGATTACTCAATGATGAAAGCAATCATAAATATTGGTATGAATATATTTTTTCATGAATAATAATTTCCATATTTATTATCAGAAGTGTTCATATTAATTATTTTTTTCCATATGAACCTCTATAATAGACGATGGAGGAGCATCTTGATGATATTCAAATATCAAATTAGGACGTTTCTAATTACATGATACAAATACCTAAACATAAATGGTACTGTTGTAATATGATGGTATGAGATAAAGAAATATTATGACCAACACCATAGAATGTGTGAATGGTGGTTTATAGGGTGTTTGAAAATTATAAAACATAAGAAAATAAAAATATTAAATTATATGTTAATGAAAAGGACCAAAATTACAAAACAATATCAGTATAAAGATTACAATTCAAATTATAGGTTTAGTACAAGAAAGAATACATAATAATGTAATGTATTTTTAGAATTAGAAAATCACGACAATGAGGGTTTGAACAGATGGATATGATATAGTCACCATTTTGGGTGAGAGATAGATAAAGTTATTTCAAGATAATGTTACATTTTTTTTATGTTCATTAGACTGTACAGAGTGTATATTTCATGTTATTGAGCTATATGATCCTATACATTGTTTCATTGGTCATTCGATTATCATTTTATTGGTTCAACATTACTGTGATTGTGGAAAATTTCAATCATTGTGGTATCCTAACAGATTTCTGATCACATTATGTACTTATGTATTCTTATCTTGGGAGAAGTTCATCGATCCAGTTTATCAAAAAGAGATTATTAATGAATTCTATAGTTCTCTACAGGTTCATGTGGAAGAGATATAAAATGTTTGGAAGGTTTTATGGTCCACCAATGCATCAACCAAACATGACTTGGTTGCAATCAAATTGGAGGCCAAAGATAACCCGTATTTAGAATGATATGGATTAACTCAATGAACGGGAACCTGCGTGGTGGTGAGGATTATGAATCTAGGATGGTCACATGTGGGCACGCTGACCTATAAATATATTATAGTCATCTAATAGTAAAAAATATTGATGTAATATTTCAATTAATGTAAAAAAATTACATCCAATTATTATTTTAATTATAATTTTTATAACTAATAAAGTAAATATGTGTATATAATTTGACCAACACCACTCTAGTGATATATTGTTCTTCTAATTATAATTCATAAAATAAAAATAAATTAAAATTAATTTCATAAATAAAATACTAAATTAATATGAAAAAAATTATAAATAGAAAAAATAATTTCTACCAAATTCGAGAACCAAGTAAGAGTAAAATTGTGGTCACCATTAACAACTTAATACTCATACATTCATATGGAGAAGTCCTTATTATCTTCTGAGTAGTTTCTTGTATCATTTGATGTGATGGTTCAATGACCCATTAGACATATTTTAGTTCAGACAACCTATCATTTTCAACATGATACACCTCCAATGGCTATTGTTTCACACCTCTGAGGTGCTGGAGTTTATAGAGTCTCTATGTGCATCTTCAAGATTATTGATAACCATTGTATTTCAACACTGGATTAGTCATAGAGACCAGAGACATGCAAATTTTATATCCTTGTGAGGTATACGTCCATTAAATTAAAGGATGTGGAATATATGCTCAGTCTACCCATCCATGAATTGGATGTTTTGGATGTCAATATTGGAAGTCAGTATGAAACCCTACATCATTTACAATGCATTGGTGTCATTGGAATACTATATGTATTCTATGGTTCCTGATTTCTCATGCGGTGGATTGATGGGAATTTCAATATCATTCATGATGATGCAGAGGATAATATACTTATTCATCACACACATGCATGCATTATGTGACTGAATCAATTTAATATTGTGTTTGGAACAATCCACAACCATGGTACACATGATATAACTACCACTACTTGAGGATCTTGACCAAATAGGAGGATAAATTTTTTGGTCCACTATATTATCAAATCTGTATAGTTTCCTCTATACTAGTTTTGAAAATGAGGCATAACAATTATAGGTTGTATGGATCTTGTATTGATGTGGGTCTAGAGAACTTTCCATGAATCACTCCTAGACTAATCCCAAAACATCAACAACACTAATTTCAGGACTATCCTAGGGGATGCTGGTATGTTTACAAGAATAATTTTATTTATTTTCAGGATTTATTAATGTTCTCAAAAAATTACAATATATTATTTATTTTACCATGTGGAGTCATTCTCAGTGTTATGAACATACTCTGAGACAATGTGGACAAATATTTCGATAGATATTTGACGTTATACAAATCACTAATGAATGTTAAACATTAAATTTTCTTATTAAATTTTTTAGTTATTTCATTGTAATCTTAGTAACATTTGCAGGCTAATTTATGAACTCTTTTATGAGTCGTAATTTTAGGTTACATGGACCTCATATTCCGGAATTTTTTACCTTTCTCTTCGAACATAATGTATAGGTATGGATGGAGATCCTACTGTGGTGTTTCCACTCATCCACATTTACATCATTAAGTGGAACCATCTAAAAGGTGTTAGGGGATAGTTTGGATATATACAACATATCCTCATTGTACCACTATAGGTTGATGGGTTACATTTTATTACGCTTATATGTATATGGGAGACTGATTTAACATAGTATAATGCATGATGCAATTAGTATAGGGATATGTGTGTCCAATAAAATATATTTTTTGCAATTATATCCTATAGAACACTCTGAATTATTTGATTAGGGGGTTATTCATATTAGTATCAGAAAAAAATGATTGTGTACATTACCAATCATGGTATTGAAATCATGTGGTTTCTATGTTTACTAATAATTCTTATATACTTTTTATGTCATGTTTTTTTAAATTTCAATATTTTTTCATTTTCAGTCACACAGATTGGGTTGACTTGTAGATATCACTGATCTTAAGGAGAATTATTTTATTTGGTTAGAAGTAGTACACATAGATATGTTGGATCTCATAGATCTTCTTTAATTCATACATGAGAGTTCCTATGATGTGTAGCCACTGTTATATAATAATCCAGATGCTCTAACTGAGGCTCTTATGATGATGATTTTCCTATTGTTCCCGTTGAGGAAGATTCACTTCCACACCCATTTCTAGATAGATGATAGTGATGAGGGAATGGGAGAGGGAATAGGCAAGGTCAAAGACTAAAAAATTTGAGAGAGGCTCTTACATATACTACATCATTAGAGAGGGAGGATCCTCTACAATAAGGGGAAGATATTTCCAAACCATGATTGGTTTATGTTCTACATATGCTTACTCATACATTAGATATAATATCATTATATTAAATAGTATCGAAGTAATGGACCCTGAAAATGGTAACATAGTTTGTGGTGGCCTCAAGTGAAAACATATTTGATATCATAGTTCTCGTATATTTGGGAGCTTCAGGGCTATGTGGATCAAAATATCATGTTGGGTAGTCCCCAACATATGATTTTGGCTATTCCTCTATACAATAACATGATGAGGCACCTAAAACACCACTTGAGGAGGAACCTATTCCAATTTCTAATACAGCAGAGTGATATAGACATCAAATGAAGAGTGGTCATGAGGTTAATATATTGGGTTGGGTAACTAAAGGACATCGACATTGATTTATTCTATTGGTATAGATCTCATTTCTAAGAGTGAAATAAATGTCAAAAAAAGTAAAATGTAATATTTTGACATAATGATGTTTTGTTCCTATAAAATTATATTTCATTAACTATTTTATGACATTTTTATGTTAAAATATTTTTTATATTTTTATTCAATGTTTCATAAATCAATTATATTGTATTTATTCTTAATAATTTATATGCTTTTAATAAAACATGCTTTTAACAGTATTATGTTTCATTTAGGTGACTTTGAAATCACATAAATTATAAAATATATATACTATCTAAATGAAATTTGTCACACTTACTAAAAATATAATAAATTATTAAAAAATAAATAAAAATTATAAAATATAATAAATAAAAACTAATTTACATGACATAGACATTATTGTTTTGAAAAATAAATTTACAGTATAAAAAATTTATTGGTATATTTCAAATTAGGTATTATATAATCAATTATATTATTAAAAAGTATTATTAATTATGTTATCATTATTGAGTTTTTTTAATTATATAATTAATAAATATTAATTAAATTAATAAATAGGTTTAATAAATATATTAATAAATATGGATACAAAAATAATAAATGAATTTATAAAATAATAAAATACAAATAAATATGAAATTAGTAATATGGAAAATATAATTAGTAAACATAATTTTATTATTAATAATTTATTTTATAATGAAATATATTTTAAATCTTTTTATAATTAATTTTTTTATAATTATATTAATATAACTATTACTATTACTATATAATTATTACAATTCAAGTAAAATAAAGTTTATATATATATATATATGGTTATTCGAGTATAATTACATTAAACACAAACACCACACAGACAAGCAGAAAAGACATGCCATAACCCCCCTGGGATAACCCACCCCTCAAGCATTATTTATTTTATAAATGGCTCAAAGGCCCAGTGGACATGAATCTCATAACATAGCCCAAAGGCCCAAAAACTAGCATGAAGGATCAGTGCAGCGTCATGCCTGCATCATACTACCTATATCACTAGGTCTGCATCATGCTTGAGTCACCACCTACCTATGTCACCCATCATGCCTATGTCACTACATGCCTACGAAAATTCACTCCGACTCGGATTTGAACTTTGGTATGATGTATGATTATATAGAGCCTTTACCACTTGGGTAAGCAGTTAACCACTAAAATATATTCAAATATTTATAGATAAATATATATTTTTATTTATAAAATTGAATATATTTTTAATGAATTGTAAATTTCTACATATAAATGTTATTAAATATATAAATGTATATTTATATATATATCTAATAAATTCATTCATAAATAAATTTATAAATATATACAATTTATATATAAAAATCTATATTTATTTATAAAATTATTAATATATTTAAGGAATTATAAATACGTAATTATAGATATATATTTATAAATATAATTATTAATAAATATAATTATTTAATTATATATAATATTCATTTCGAATTTATATATCAATATATATTTTTATAAATATTTAAAAATAAATATTTATAGTAATATATAATTATATATTTTTATATAGTAAATATATAGTTATAAATATATTTATTTATACATTAAAATATAAATATATTTATGCTTATTTATTTATATTTTTTTTTTCAAATATATTGATAAATAAATATTTTTAAATATGTTTCTAGTTTGGACAGGGTTTGATTTTTAAATTTTTTACCCTGACCCACCCGGATTAAAAATCAGGTAAGAATTTAAACCCTAATATATAAATTTATTTATTTATAAATATATAAATATATTTATAAATAAACAATTATAAATATATAAATATATATTTAACTCATATATATATATATATATATATATTCTTGACAGCCTTGAGAAGAAAGACATCAGAAACAAAAGGAAAAAAGGAATGCTACACATAGCTTATAACAAATGCTGACTGTAATTATCTCTCTTTGTTAAAAATGTATGATGCCTGTTAGGATACACAGGTGGATGCTTCTCATTGTAAGGAGCCCTATATTTGGGATAATTCAAATATTGAAGACTTTTTGGGGGATAAGCCTCTTACTAATGAGACCTCACCCTGTATTGATACCATTTTACAAGACCTGATTGACGATGATCAAGAATGTCATGTTTTGGTGCCATATGGTGATATGGATAGTGGTCAAGATGTTTAATCTCATTGTGAAAAGGATGACTCACATTAAAAAAAATTGATCAAGTTGCTACGTGGCAAGATTGAAAACAATGAAGGAGAAATAAACACCTAGAAGTTATGGGTGGATCCATAGGAAGGGTTGGTAGACACAAAAATGGTGATTGTGAAGGTTTTCCTGTTGTTTTACGATGGCCCCATGTGTGATAGATCATTTATCTTCCAAACCCATCATCAATTTTTAATCATTATTTCTTTTGATAAATTTTCTTGGATGATGTGTTTTAAAACATGGTTTTGGCCATTCCTAATTAGTGGTATGGTGCGAGTTCCATATTAATTGATACTAACCCTATTTCTAGCTAGAGCTATATGAATTGGTAGTGGCTTCATGCATTAAGAAAAAAATAAACCTACCCTCTTTTAATTAAAAACAAGTATTGTATCACCAATTTTACCTCAACAATAAAATATAGAATCTCAATACCCCCCTTTGATAGACACAAATGGTCTGGATCACAACACATTCGTACATATTCTCCATGATCTAGCCCAGTGTCTATCTAATTATCATTTTAATATTTAAATAAATCATTATAATGTAGCTCCATGTTTTTCAAATTCAAATACTACCCCATTTACATAATCTTCAAAAAAACAATTTTGGAAAAAATGTTATTAGATATTTTGATATTTTTAATTTGGCATCCCAGAGTCTCACCATATTTCTAGACTTCGAATTTAAACCACTCTTTTCATCATCTTTTACCACTTATTTAAAAAATCATGCATAACTCATTGAGTATGTTTGTATACATATCAAGTGAGTTGAACCTCGTGCACATGACACTTTTTTTATATTTGAACTATTGTACGCATGGTCACTGGATCAATCAAAAGAACCTACTTCCACCAGTTAAAGACCATTATATCAATTGTGGATGCATGTTGGGTTGACCATGCTACATGAACAAATCCCCTAGCTACATGATGTGATAATGAAATCACAATTGGTTCCAGATTCATGTATAAAGCACTAGTTTGAACTCATCTATGTAGGAAATAATGATTTTCCTTCCATCTCTCTAAACAACACTTGATATTAGTACCTCTCTCAAAAAAAATCCTTGATTTTTTCTTCCTTTCCGAAAACCCTTTTACTAGACTTAAAAGAGAACATATTTTATAAAGCTTCATTTACTGATATTTTTTATTACTTATTTTAATGTTTATTATTTATCTAGTTTTTTGGTCTTTAATTTCATTTAATTATTTTATTTTTACAGTTTTATAGTAAATTAGATGTTATTAAAAATAAAAAAAATATTTATTATCTTTTTTAAGTATATTATTATTATTTAATTAAGATTAGTTAGTAATTAATTTATAATTTTTTGAAGGGTGTGCTGTGTTGGACCCTCGATAGCTGAATTGGTAAGAACATTTGCAATTATTCCACCACTAATGATGAGAAGTAGGTGTGCTACCACTACAAGCAATAGAGACGATTGGGATGCAGGGGAAGATTGATATTGGTAGGCCAATGGTGGGATATATAATCACTTCTTTACCTGAGAGAGGGTTTGGTTGTGAAATGGTGATGGATGGAATGTGGAAGTGACTGATGGAAGATGAATAACGATGGTCAATGTGGGCTTGCTTGAGGGAATTTATTTTATACTACTTGCAATGGTGGGGCCTCAAGCAGCGATGAGGATCAATTGTTTCAGATAGGACTCGTGGCGATAGTGAGGGGTTGGGAGAGTGACATCTATGGTTGGGGAACTCATGAAATAATGGTGAAAAACCATCGAAACCAATAGTGGTATTAGATCAAGTTGAACAAAGTTATTTTTGGGTTAGGGCCTTCAGGCCATATGTGTTGAGATTTAATTCCCCTATTCGTTCATGGTCATGTAATGGGTTTTCTCTACTCCAAAAAATGGACATTCCTTGGTTTCATAATGAAGTTGGAGATTCTCCATACCTATTAAAAAAATGAAGTAATCATTATGAAATAATAACAAACTATTAATTAATTAATTTCTAATTAGTTATTAATATTATTTAGAGGGTAATTACATGTTCATGAACAAATGATTAATTACTAGTGAACTAATAATTGACTATTAAGTAACTATTAATCACAATATCATTATTCAATGATTGATGAATGATTAATGAAATATGTATAATTAATAAATTATAATTAACTAATGATTATATAAGGATTATCTAAGGATTAAATAATAATTAATTTCTAATTTACTAATAATGAAATACTGATTATGTAATGTTTAACCAAAAATTGACTAATGATTAACTATAAATAACTATAAATTAACAACTTAATAACTATTAATTAATAAATTATAAATGAATTATTAACTAATGATTAACTAATAAAAAATTATTATGTAATGATTTACAAACGATTAACTTATTATTGAATAATGATTATATAATGATTAACCAATCATTAACATAGGATCAAAAGATGATTAAATAATCATGAAAAAATGATTAACTAATGATCAACTATTGATTAACCATTAATTGAACAATATGTATCTACATAATTACCATTTATTATAAAATTTTTATTGAATTGTTATTGAATTATTAATGAGTGATTAGAAAATGAGTAGGAAATGATTAACATATTATTAAATAATGATTACGTAATGATTAACTAATTTTGATTTTTTGAAGAAATAATGACTAGCTAATGATTAACATAGTATTTACATAGGATAAAATAACGATTAACTAATGATTTAGTAATGATGAACAAGTAATTATTAACTAATCATTAACTATTATGTAACTACTTAATAACTATTAATTAAGGAATAATTTTTTAACGGTTAATGAAGGATTAATGATTCATTAATGAATGATTAATGAATGATTTACTAATATATAATTGATGACTAATTGATGATTAAATAATGATTTAATAAGAATTAAGATAAGAGTAATTAATAATTAAAAAATTATAACCATAGTATTAAAATAATATTAACTTAGAATCAAATAAATATTAATTAATGATGAACTAATGACAAACTAATGATTAACTAATAATTATCTAACAATTAAAAATTAATTATCTAATAATTGACAATTAATTAAATATTTAGAAACTACTTAATAACTACTAATTATTTAATGGTTAATGAATGGTTAATGAATGAATAATGAATGAATATGTAGTTATCCAAGAAATGTAACATCGGATTGGGTACTACAAGTTGATTTTGGCTATGAAAAAGTTGTTCCTAGGGGTAGTAGGTTTGGAAAATGAATACTGAGTATAAACTAAATCATCAACTGGTGGATGAAAAAGAGGACTCACTACACACCTGGATCAACACTCCCCATGGATTTTCATTATATGATTGCAATTATATTTAATTAATATACTTATATACCATTAGAAATATTAAAATATTGAAGGAAAAACACTATTGACACCATTTAGGATATAAAAAAACATTATAAAATATAATTAAAGTTAATATTGTGTGGTAATCCATTCAATGAAATCCATATTTGGATACTAAAATTCGATATATGCTTTCGGAAAGTTGTACTGGTTGGTAATAACAGAAAAATGTGTGGATTTGGTATTAACTTGATCACCACTAGGTACATGGAAAAGTCATAACATAAAACTTGATTTGAAACTCTTGAGGGGTCTATTTTAGATGATTCACATTCTATTTAATGAATATATATAGATACATTTATAAATAAAATAAATATGTAAAAATAAAGCTATTGACATCATTGAGGATATAAGAAACAATTATAAAATTTCTTTAATGTAAGGATTATGTGTAGAGGTGATAATAGGGTGGCATGGGCTGGCCCATAGGGTGGGTTATGCAGGCTATAGATTTTAGTTAGTGGTCTTGTATGATCCACAATGAATGTAGGATGATGAAATGAAGGCACTATCCCTATACATGTGGGGTCCACAAACTAATGCTCTAATCATTGAGGATAAAAGAATAATATATAATGATAATATTTTACTTGTTATACTATGTTATATAATTATAATAAGGTTGTTTCATATGTGATAAATTGAATGAATTTAGATTTCAATTAAATTGAAAAAATATATATCTTTAACAGCTTCTATGGGGGGACTATGTGAGTTTATACGAAATGTATTTTATTTCTACACCCATGTTGATTTTTTTGTATAATATTTTATTGTAATTTTTTTATAAAATCACATGGGTGTTACATTTATATATTTTGGTCCGAACAGGACTCGAAGACACTTTGTGAGTCAACCAATGTCGGTTGTGGTTTTTGCGGGATGGATAAAATGAGGTAAGAGTTTTTTTGAACCTAATATATGAAGCCCTAACCCAACAATATTTGTGGGCTAATAGATAAGCCCATGGTCTTGTGGTTTATTTAATAGGTATAACTGTGTGGTCATCTGAGTCATGATATCCCTACCATGACACTATTAGTGGATATAGACTCTAGAAGAGTTTTACCTTGGGGTAATAACCCTAAAAATTTTGGATTTTATTTTAACTCAATCATCACCTAGTGAACGAAAAATATTCCTAACAACACAACTAGTTTAATAGTCTCATAATGTCTACATTAGAAGATTTACATTCTATTTATAAACTATTGAACTACTAATTATGTCATTTTACCCTGAAATAAAATTACACAATTATTCCATAGTGAACGCTACATGATTATTCACCATTGTTAATATAATTAACACAATTGGAATCACGATCAAAAACATTTTTTAGATTGAAAGTCATGTATAGATATGTCTATTAGAGCAGGGATATCATTTAAACTGACCAAGGAGATTCATATAGTACAAAACCAACACAAATGTATAGGATAACTGATTTTCCACCCTAAGAAAACATTTGGAAAGAAATCATTCTTAGTTATATTTTTGAAATGCATAGAAGATATAGTTTATTATTTATATAAATGTCAAATTATAGGATGGGATATGACATCTAGAATATCCATTGGCTAATAATAAAGACCAGTTATAAGTAAGAACATTATTTAACCAACGTCCTATTATGGTTTTAATGGAGTTATATATGGAGGTTAATTCTGACTAGTTGAATCCAAGTACTATATAATGGAATAGGCATACCAAATTCATCGAATAAGTTCAATCCCAAGAATATGTTACTCTTACCTACCATACATAATATGAAAAACAAAATTACCACCCAAATATGTTGCAATATCATTTTAATTATGAGGAAGTGTCTATTGATGGATTATACAAAGAAAATTGTGATGATGAGGAGGAAGCTCAAGAAGTTGGGGATGAAATTTATATAAATGAAACATTTTAATATAATACGTGATGCATAAATAAACCACCAAACACTGTTTAAATATTTTCATAAATCCATGACATGTTTCTTTAAATTTTACTAGAATATTTCTGACTAAAAAATTCATTTCATGGAGTTGCAGGGGATAGATTTGATATAATGTAAAAAACACTTTATGTTATAAGATATTTTCCATGAAAATATTCCATGAAAATTTTATAAAAATGATTCAATTTTTTGAGAAATTTTATATATTAAGTTTAGATGTAAAACTAGACAAAATATATCATACAATGTGACAAATACAATGATGATTACAAATTTCACTTGGGGAAGACTCCTGACATTTCTCTTGGATGGTGAATAAATTCGATGACTATGGAATCTCATAATTTTGTGCAGCCTAACATGAAAGATGATAAAAAATCATTGGATGCTAAATTTATATAATATATTATTTTTTAGATTACTAGGAAACAATAATATGTTCTTGTAGCCCTTGATCTAGAAAGGATTCGAACATTTTTTTTATAATATTTCTTTGGAAATGCATGGATGGTGAAAAAAAAACAATTATCAAGGTGTAATATGAATGTGATGAATTTTATTGGGTACTACCACAGTTTCCATCAATAATGTTGAAAAAAACCGAACATTTATTTCACCTGATTATAAAAAAACACACATATTAAGATCACTGGCTCAATCCTTCTCATGTAAACTTTATTCAATAAATCTAGGAATTAATTCCATGAATTGCAACATTTTATTTCTAAAAACATCTTATAATGATTGAATGGATTTTTTTATATGGAAAGTACATAGGTGTATTTCCAATTTTGGTATCCTAATATGGGAAACATTCACCAATTCTTCTTGAATTTTCCATAGTGTATAAAGAAAACAATGAATCTTTGAGTTGGTTTTTGGCTAGTATTAGAAACCATTTAAACCATATTTAGGGTGTCTATTTGATATATGATCATTATTGGAAAATCAATGAGGCAATTTATGTAGATCCTATTTCATGGATATCCCCTAATTCACCTCATCAATACTTTATCTAACACATTTCCAACATTATTTGAAATATATTTCATGATGAATCTATGTAGAAGGATATCATGAAGGTTAGTATACATCCAATTTATAATTATTTACTTTATCAAAATTATGATAATATTAATTTATATTTATTTTGATAACTTTAAGGTGTCAAATGATCTAGAATAGTGTAGGTTTGTGTGGTGATTATAAATAATTCCTCGGGATAATCAAGGACTATATTATTACATGATTTAGACTCCAAAAGAGAAATGAACATTATAAAATGATGGGGGTAAGAGGTATGAACACATGAATACAAGAAACTATAGAGTTAATTAATGTATTATTCAAGGGGATTAACATGTTAAATATAATTTTCAGAGTTAAAGAGACATTTTATGATTTTTTAGAGTACATCATAGAGAGAGGAATACAAACTTCAAAAGGGATTCATCTAGGGTTTCAGTATGGATGAAACATTCAGCGAGACATTGAAAATAACATTGATGAAGCTTACTCTCATATATGGATACATTTCAACAAAAAAGAATTTTTTCAGTAGTGATATAGTGTTAGGGCCCCACCGAAGTAGAAATTGAAGAGTGCGATTAGTATTATTGGATGCATGGAATTATGAATATGGAAATTTCCAAGAATTTTGGTTTCCATGCATTAATTCCATTACAAAATGTACCTCTATGAACATATCATGGGAACCATATTATTATCATGTGTATCAACTCAACACCAATGATAACTAATATAGTGCACCATGGATTCCAAATGGAGAGTTTTTATTTTTTTCCTATTCGTGAAGACCATTCCACATTGATACTTGACACCAACATGATGAGACCACGAGGGAGAATGAATTCTAGTAGGATTAAAAATGTGATGTATGGCCTCCAGAAGAATTCCATCTTCTAGTATATAGTATTTCATATGGAAGTTCATGATAAGAAGAAATTACATAACATTTCTGGTATGACTTCCCATACTCATCCATGTTGATGTATTTCTTTTAAATAATGTTTCAACCAAAGGCTTTAAAATTTTGATTATCTGTAGTCATAATGATGACCTTCTGTGTAGTTTTGTAAATATTTTACTGATTGAAAATCGACCATCAAGAAATATATTACATATGGATTAGAGAACCAACCATCTAAAAATACCCAATAAACTATAGTGATTGTTCATAATATTCAAATTATTATAAAAGTGAGGATATAAGTAAACATGTAAATTTTTTAAAATGACTCATGAATTAGATCAATAAAAAATTATCAATAATTTTTTTCGAGAATAACGTACATGTAATTATGTATAATACATTGTATGTTAAAAAATGATCATTCTCTATTATCAAATACAGAAAAATATAAAAGGGTGTTAACATAAATATTATATTCCATATTCATTAAATTGTAAGATTATAATAATCATAACATTATTTTTAAATTTTATACTGAATATTTATTACATTCAAATATGTAGAGGTGGAGGATATTGCACTACTTAGAGATTTGAATAGGCATGTTTCATGTGAGGTGCTAGTGGGTTTGAGGTTTGATATTTTATGATTTTTAAGGAACACCATTATCATCACATTACATATCCTTAAATTATTATACCATACCTATGACATGTTAACTTTTATAGAATTTTTGTATCATATTATATAGCCATTGATAATCACCTCCTTGTTTCCCTCACTAAGAGTCTAAGACATGAGACTCACTCATTAAATTTTCCTATGGTAAAGATGACCATCACCCTCTAAGATGTAGAATTCATGATTGGTATTTATATCTAAGGTTATGAAATTATAGGACCCACTAATAGTGACTGGATGAAACCCATACATTAATTTCCAAGCCTTAAAAATATTATGGGGTTATACATGTATATATGATGGTTCTCTATGTATGATTTGGATGGAAATGCACATTATAAATTTACCAACTAACATTGATGAGTAAGCTGCCACGTGCCATGATCATGCATCGATGTTGTGCCTCATTGTATGGAATTTTTTTTTGATCACTCCAGTATGCATGTCCACATGTTGTATTTGGGGAAACTCAACTATATTGATCATGTTTTAAGACAAAATTGGGTATCTGTGTTCTTCGAATATATGTATAGAGTATTATGCATGTCATGATGATTAGATAACATTTATATAAGTGGATTTTTCATCCTTAATTAGATATGATCATCAAAGCACATCCCTCTTGTAGCCCCTATTGTTGCTGGTCTAGAGCTTCATATGGTTGTTTTTTATTAACATATATATAGAAACTAGTAGATATACTTTCTATTTTACAATGTTAATGTGATTTATTATAATTAATTTCTTATTAATTATAACTTTTTACGTTTTACATTATAGGTGGAGTTATGAACACTAGTCCTTCAGGACACTGAGACATGATTTAGGTGAATACAATCTCATGTTGTAAAATTTACTACAAACCAATATAATTATACATATTATTCTATTTTTAATCAATTTTTTAACAATCCAATTTTTTACATTAGTAAAAAATTATTTTAATAAATAGCACATGTGATTTTAAAAATCACGGCTTCTTTAATGGGATATATTATACCAGATTCATGCATACTGCATTGTTAGGCTTGGTGACACCATAGTTACAGAGCCTGTCATAAACATTCACATTTTTGAGTGGAATCTTCTCAATAGTGTCATGAAAATTGTTGGAATTTTTTCAATGTATTCTATTTCATCCTAGACACCATGGAATTTTTTTTCCCTAAAGGATATGGGAAAGAAGGATGTTGATTGGAAGTTAAAGCGTGAACAATATCTCCAAATCCATCTTTTCATATTGAGGGTATTCCCACAATGTAATTAAATTTATATAATAAACATGATTATTAGTTGTGATATACACTAAAGTCCATATTCTATCTTACACCACACGATTGAGAGCATCTAGATCTGGTAAGTCAATATCATTAGATTATTTTTTGATGTATATTTTTTAAAAAATTCATTTTTAATATCATTTCATCATAATTAACTACAACATATTATCTACATGTATGATCAGGATAATGAAGTGTTATTTATTTAGGTATCATATGATGTTGCATTGTAGAACACGATGCCATCATATCATGTTCTACATGATTGTGTCTCTAATCATCCACCTAGAGGAGATGATTCCTCTACTCAAGGGGGAGGTTACTTCTTAGGATCTGCCTTAAGTAGATAGTGATGTTTATGATCTATGATGATGATGATCTAGACTATCCCTGGATTCATGTGATGCCTCACCTATTATAGAACAAAACATAGTTCTTTCTAATAGATCAACCTAAGAGGATAGTGGATGTCCACCATCACGCATGAGATCCATTTCTATTTTCAACATATCCATTTTTTCACAAGGTATAGATGATCTGATCTCATATCAGGAGTCATTTACCATGCCTATAACTTTTGCGACTAATTATTTAGAGGCATTATAGTTCAGTCATCACCTAGATGGTCTTTTCCCTTACATAACAGAATAAGGATCAGGTGAACATCTTGACACCCCAATGACACATCCTCCTGATGATTCACAAATAGAGAAGAATTTGATGGATGACTTTTCACCCAAGAAATATCCACCTCCACCTCCTTATAGTCCACCCTAAAAAATACGTCAACATTATTTATATGGGCATCCTATTAACACAACATATTTTTGGATATGACCTTAATATCGACATTGATTATACTCATTGTTTTATATGTTTTTATTAACTTAATGGATTTTAAACAATAATGTTTTATGTCAGTTATATTGATGAAATTATTTTTTACTTCCAAATTTATTATTTATATTTTTACCCTATGTAATAAATTTAATTTAGATTGTACTTAGAGTTTAAATATTATAAGCTTTCAAAGTGTATACATGAAACATAGAAAAACATATTTAATTTTTATTATTTATCATAAAAAATATATATAATACAAATTATAAATTTAATCTAACTAAAACATAAAACATAGCATAAACATATACAAAATAGATGAAAAAATAATTTCATCCATATAATGATGAAAAATTAATATACATGACTGAAAAATTATTAGTTAAAAACATAATATTTACTCATTAAAAATTTTATGAACAGAACTAGTAATATAAATAAATTACGAATGAAATTAACAACATTTAATAAAAATATAAAGAAATAATATAAAATAAAAGGAATGTCTAAATAATTATGAATACAAATTTAATTTTTGGAAACAAAAAAATTGTGTTCTATTAAAATTATTTTTCATTAATTTGCTATGTTTTTTCAATTATTTTTTATATGTTTAGTCACTACATAATATCTCATTTTGATTGTTATTATACTCTATATCTTATTTGATTTCAAATTCATTTACTTATAGTATAACCCCTTTCCCACACATTGATGTAAAAAAATTTCATAAATATGATAACCAAAAACAAATTAACATGTCAAAAACATTATTGTTTAAAAATATAAAATTTAAATATTATAAAATCTGTGGGAATAATTATAATTATGTATTATAATACTAATTTCATTATTTTAATGTATTATTAATTAATTTATTAATAGAAATATTTGATTCAACATTGATATTTTAATATAATTTTTTAGAAACATAATTTGAAATACAATAAACAACTTTTTTCCCAATTATTTTTATAAAAAAAACCTGAAATGATAAAAATACCATTTTATGTATCTTTCTATAAAAATTGGTGCTAAAAGTATATTAAAAATTTCTTAAACCCAAAACCAACATTTTATTTTTGATACAACACAACTACTCTCTCAAGATTTAATGACACTAATATAACCCAAGACCCTCAATAAATATTGATTTTCTATTTCTAATTGATTTTCATGACTTTTTTTATTTTCTTTCTCCCCGTACTTCCACATTGATCATTATTTTGACAATCCTCAATATTATTTTGTATAAGGAAATTCTATTATTGCTAACTAGAAGCCGCATTTTCTATTTTTTATTTGTTCTTTTTTATACATTGTTTTTGAAAAAAAAAATTCTTCATTATAATAGTGTTCTCCCTCTTTCCAAAGAATTTGTGTGTTTTACTATAATTTCGGGTATATTTCTAAATATCTACCTCTATATTTGGAATTTTATTTTTTAATATAAATTAATTTTCCATTTTGTTCAAAAGTATATTTCACTTTCATTTTTTAGTTTATATTTTATTATGAATTATTATTTTTTGTTAATTTTTGATATAATAATTAATTATTTTTCACTGTAATTTTATTCATTGTATAACACTTTTTATTTGATTTATTATCTTTAAATTTTGTATTTATATAATTTTTTGTGGTTGAAATCATTTTTCCTTTCTTTTTTTTAATTTATAATTGTTTTTTCAATATAGTGACTTCTAATTATTATATTTAATTTTTCAATTTTAAATGGGTTTTGAAATAATTGTTTTCTTAAATATTCCCATGTTTAAATTACCAGTTTTATATATATATTAGTAATCACACGTATTTAAAATTTTCAATGATATGTTTTGATCATTATATATAATTATTTTTTATGATCAGATTGTTATCAATAATTGATTGTTTTTATTATATGTTTTTATGTTTAATTTTTTTATTTTTTTATTTATTTTATTTATTAATATAGTCATCTATTATAATGTAAAATTTTGAAACTAATAGATCATGATTGGATAAATTTACTATGAACCATTGATGAATATTAAAAGGATTCAATTTCTTGAAAAATTTATAATGGAATATTCAAAATAATGATTTGATTCTATATCTATGCATGAAAAATTTGAATATTAGAAAATTAAATTTAATATAAATGAAGGATAATCTAATTATTTATCATATTAGCTGTAGTTATACACATGGGATCCAACATGGTGAAAGAACTGAAAATTCAATATCATACATTGATGAAAATATTCAGAGTGAGATAGATAATCATATTAAAGAATTATCTCATGTTGAAAGTGTTAAAATCATCAAAAAAAATAAATGGTTAATGGTATTATGGAGATTATGAAAAACCAATATTCTCAAGATGTAGTAAATTTATAGTGTTATTAGAATTTAAGATATTTTTTACATGAATGAAACAAAATCGGTGGAGTGATAAAAGTTTTCCTGAACTGTGTGAATTTTTAAAAGAACAAAATCTAGATAGAAACAAGATTCCAAATTCCAAATATGAAGACAATGATATATTATTAGAAATGGTATTGGGGATTTGAAATATATATGATTTACTTAAGGATTGTTTGTAATATAGGAAGGAATATAAATGTTTATCAAAATGACCAAATTCTATGAAATCGTAATATAAGATGGATGGATACATCATTTTTGACCCATTATCAGGTACAAAAATCAGACCTTCTACTAAATCAATTTTTTACCCTCTGATAACTTATCATTTTAACGGTCTATTTAAAAATTCAAATGATGTAAAAAGGTTCATATTGACTACATATGGGCACACCTCTAAAGATAACTTATATAACCTTGTCAATTCACTATCGTGTAAGTGAATTGAAAAACAATATATTTATTGTAGAAGTGAAGTTATAAATCTAAAAATAGGAATATACACAAATTTAATGAATCTATATTATAGTTTATGTAATAAATAGAGTTCATGTACTTTTTAGTTAGTAGTTTACATCTTTTCCCCATAGATATGAGTGATGAAAAAATATTTTTTGACGATCGTGACCATTTTTGGACCAAAAGAACTAGGAAATGATATCGATGTGCATCTGTCACTATTTATTTGTGATTTGAAACTTCTATATGATACAAGTGTTATAATTATTTATGAATAAAAGATACGATATTTATTTTTTCTATTATGATAAATTTACCTATAAACGAATTTCAGGTATATGGAAACTTATCTCGATACAATGTTAAGAACATAAATCATATATAATATGTGTAGAAGATACATCATATTAACAATAGAAAAATGGATGATATAATGTGTACTATGGACCTTAATGATTTTCATGAATTTATCATCCATATCATAGATTGAAAAAAAATTCACAGTTTAAAATAATATAACTCCCCCCAAAAAACATTCTCATCTAAATAATATTATGGCAAGGTGAAAATTATTGATTTCACATTTGGAGAGAAACGATGTTCTATTCATTAATGAATTTTCTGGAAGAAATTGTCTAACTTATTTTAACAACCTTATTGGAAATTTTTTAATATAAAACATAAAGATGAAATTATGCATGTTGATAAAAAAAATATGTGATAGTTTGATTGCAACTTTTTAGACACAAAAGGAAAGAATAAAATATGGATTAAATTATTGATAGGATTGATATCTATAAAAATATGTTTGGAGTTAGTTGCCACTAAGAATTTGAATAAAACATTTTTAAATTTATCTTTTCATAGTTTAAGAATGAGTGAGATGATTTGTTTTTTTATTTTAATCATGGTATTACAATACCCAATGAATATTATTCAATTGTGAATGAGTATTTTTCATTGAAGGATAAAAAATTAAAAGTTATGACATCTCATGACTATCGCATATTGATGCAACAAATACTACTAGTTAAATTTAGTGGTATATTATTGATACCTTTTTGAAATGATATCATAAATTTATGTTATTTTTTGAAATCCATTTATAGAAAAGTCATTGATATATTTTTGTTAGATTTATTAGATAATTATGTTTCTCTCATACTATTGTAACTAGACATGTATTCCTGACCACATTTTTTGATATGATCATTCATATGGTGATTCATTTAGTGCATGAGATAAGAATACATCATCCTGCTTATTTTAATTAGATGTATAACTTTGAAAGATATATGAATATTTTTAAGGAATATGTTAACAATACTCATATATTAGAGGCCTAAATCATTAATATATATATATATATATATATCAGAAGAGGTTATTGGGTTATGTAATAATTAATTTATAATGTAAAGCACAATGGTCTCCCTATATATCGATATTTGATAGTTGATAGTGAAGGTAGAGGAATTCCTGACATAAAGGGAATGTTCATTCCATGTGATGAAGTGATTTAGGAAAAGTTTTACATTTTAAACATCATAGATAAGGTATAACCATATATATCATCACATCTTGTGAAATTAATGATATGATATCTAAAACGATGATTGAGTATAAAAAACTGATTTATGGTTTAAAGATAAAGACAAAAAATATATATCTACATCAAAAATTGAATGTTTTTGCAGGGTACTACCTCTTAATTTGATCACATGGTCTACTATTGATATTATTGAGTATATAATTTTTTATTAAAAATACAGGATCAGAAGAAAAATGTTCCAAATAGTTGGGTAATGGTAATCACTAAAGCACTACATTTTTCAAGTGAAAATGGTAAAATCCCAATTTCAATATCAATGGAATATTTTGGAGTTCATGATGATATTTGGGAATGTAATTGTACTATATTATTAGAAAAAATGTTTAAGTGTAACTAGGTTCATATTAATTTAGGTTTCAAACATAATGATAATGGGTTTACATTGGTTGATGAAGTATTAGAGATTTATTGAACTTGGAGCGGCCAAGTTTTCATCCATGATAAAAGACATTACTTTCTCCCTAATAAATGATGTGAGTGGAGGATAAGGGTGTTCGAATACATTCTTGTTATGCATAAAGGTTATTCCCCTATGAACTACTTGGGTTCCCTAGTGTCACCTAATACTCTACTTATCATGAACATAAATATGGTTATTGAGAAAATTATAGGTCTCATTCAAAACTGATAAAATAGATTCTCATTGGTTGGAGGGAGATTCACATTGATCAATTATATTCTATCATATATACCTATTAATATCCTACCAACTATGAAGGTTCCAAGGAAAGAGATTTGCAATATAGAGAAGGATATCATATCCTATCTGTGGGATAAGCACTTGGAAGGTATGTTCCACTGGGATTATTAGATCAATCTTCCTATACCTTTTAAGGATGTAGTTATTAACCATAGTAGTATTTTTAGAACCATGGAAAAAATTCAAACCAAACTATACTATGAGATAATATATGGGACACATTATTGGTTAATTATATGAAAATGAAATATTTCAATGATTTAATTCATTCCAATTAAAGCTATCCATAATTTAGATGATGATTCAGCCCCATATCCCTATCCTTAAACAACATACTCAGTAGATAATTTAAAAATGAAATATATTTTATTCGAATTAGAATTGGTTAGGAACTATTCATCGATTCCCATACTACCCCACTGAAAATATTAGCTTTAGAATGGCCAATGAATATCCCCTATTCATTAATATAAACTTGGATGATAATAATATGATCCTTTTAGACATTATTATGTTTACTAATGACCAGGACTGATGTGTTTTCACTAGTTCTACTAAAGGTACATTTAATATCAATGACTTTCTTATCACCCAGATTGTACCTTCTCTTTAGGATCCATGGTGAGATATGTTATGGTTCAAGGAGATCCCTTTGAAGATATTTTTAAAATTGTGGCATATCCAAATAAATATATTCCAAATAAGCATAT
Source organism: Viscum album (assembly GCA_963277665.1). Classification (NCBI taxonomy): domain Eukaryota; kingdom Viridiplantae; phylum Streptophyta; class Magnoliopsida; order Santalales; family Viscaceae; genus Viscum; species Viscum album. Next base: position 507,451,600 of record OY728125.1, read on the forward strand.
AATCTAGTGGGAAGGTATCAAACTTTCCTTTAATTTAGTTTTCTGCAGGGAGCCAAATTTTGAGTCTATGATTTAGCTAATATTAATTAGTGAATGAGAGAAGGGGGTTTGGGGTTATTTCATCCAATATAAAGGTAAATATAATTACATTATTTCTATTAAGACCTTCCTCCATATTTGGTTTTGTGGTGAAGAAATACTAAGTCCTCAGAGGAAAGCTAGGGCGTTAATTACCACAGAAGGGTGTTGGGTACTTTGGTCATCTAGAAATTCCATGCGTCATTATTCCTCACTAAGGACCATCATGGGTTTCATATATAAATTTTAAAATTAGTTCTAGACTTATGAAAGTTATGAAAAGACTCTTAGAATGGTCCTTCCCTCATTTCCTTTCATCCATAGTGTCCCTCTCTCAACAATGACTTATCTACTCATAGGAAATGGATCAATTGGAAAACTACCCTCTTGTAGAACAATTAAATCACTAATTGGTCATGATTTTTGGGATCAATTAATCGAGGTGGAGTAATCTGAGATCCCAATGGCATAGTTGTGGAGGCTTTATCAGTATTGTTTAGTAATGGAGATTATCTTCAAGAGTAATCCCATGAGATTATCATAGGTTTTCTCTTATGAAATCAGAGGAACATTCCTATTAGGGAGTTAGAGACTAATTCGCTACAAATATAAAAATATATATCAAGTAAAGGACTAATTCATTTTCCAATTTAACACTCCATCAAAATGTATAACTGACTAATGAAAAAACACATGTCCATCCTTTATAATTAATGCAAGCGTAACGTTGGGACAAAATTTCTTACTTCTAATTCATACTGGGATAATCAGATCATAATTTTATTTATTGTTGGTTCCTTTCCCCTTATTATACCATGTTTATTCATGTTGATTGTCGTCCACTATTTCAAACCCCCTTACTTGATTATTTTTTGACTCATTTTCCTTTTTTCTATTTAATAAAATAAACTGTCTTTTGGTGGCTATCAATGGGAAATCATTTTGAAATGGAAAATATTCTATTTGGATGATGAGGGTGTTGATGAATTTATGAAATTTTGTGTGGTTATTTATTATATTATGTGATTTCCAAATGATAGAAATGACTATAACGTAGACACAGTCCAAACTAAATGACATAATAATGAAAAAGGGATATGTGAAAACACAAAATTACTCTACTAGCTATTCAGGTAAATATTTAGATTTTATTTATTTTATGACATTTACAAGGGTAAAAAAACTATTTTTAAATTATTTTATGTTTAATTATATATATATATATTTATGATTTATATAATGTTTCGGATAAATTTTATATTCAGTAGTTATTTTAAACAATTTTCGATTATAAAATCGGACGTGTAACATTTTTTCTGATAAATTTATGCACACAAAAACACTTTTTTGTAATTGTGTTATTTAAATTTGAAAATATTGGTAATTTATATCATTTTAGAAATAATTATTAAATTTAATATTTTAACTTGAATATTTTTTGGTTAATAATGATGAAATGTTTTTTTTAACCTACACATATCTGACACTATTTTTTTAAATTACATATTTTTATAATGAAAATTTTTAAATATTCACTTTTTTTTAATAATATACATGTATGGATAATATCATTACATTTGTATATTTATATAATAAACATAGAGGTAGAAGAACATTTACCAAGGTATATGTATTTTTCATGTAATTAAATATTCAGTAACAAAATTATTTAATGGAAGAAAAAATTTAATTCAAAAAAATTATTGAAGGACTACTAGTTCACATAATATGTAGTAGTCTTATACTTCTTCTATAGATAAACTTATTCATAGAGATGGTTGATTTGGGATTACATGTTTTTCAAAACATTCACCTTCTCATGAGGATGAGAGAATCCATGTTAATTTTAATGATAATAATAACCAAACTAGACCAAATACAATATAATTTATGATTTATATAACCATGAAGATCCATTATAGGATTAGGAATTTATTTCTTGACTATTATTCCATTAATATGATGAAAAAAACCTTAGGAGTCCATAAAAATAAAATATATCAATTGATTAAATTTTATCTCACTCCTTGAATATATTATATTTTATATGAATAATATCTAATGTATTCAAATATATATGGAATTGAATTTTCAGGAAATGATAGAAATTTTAAAAATATTTATATATTTAATATTGGGTTAATGGAGAAAATTTAAAATGAAACTGACAAAAATTGTGTTTTTGGTAGTTACAAAATGATAAACCATTCCTAAATAATAGGTTTTTAGAATAATATACATGGAATACATTTTTTCCCAACTAACATGATGAAGATTTTATAGTATTATAATTATATTATTTGTAAATTTTTATATTACATGATAACTTATTAGTTTATTTTAATGTTACATGTCACTATGTGATCTCACCAAGAGATTCATATTCAAGATGTGTAACCTCATAATTTATCACATCAATGTTGTTATTTACCAATGGAGGGAATGATTGAAGAAATGTTTGATTAATTAAGATCCAAATGTTGAAGAGGTTCAGAAGACATCTATATTGGTCCTCTATCTCCCACCATTTTCTTTAGAAATTGGAAACGGGGGAGAAAGGAAAAATAAAAATTATCATATAGAGAAATCAGTGGTAGTAGCTAACAAAGTTGTAAAAACACAATTTTTTTTCACATGAAAGTTTTTATTTTTAAAATTAATAACACTAATATAATATTATAATTTTTCATTTTAGGATGACATTAATGTGAAATCATCATAAGGTACTTTTATGCATGAGTGTAGGATGGATATCATAGCTATAGTTTTAGGAAAGCTAGAACACCTTGACAATGTAAGAGGATATCAGTGGGTGTCAATATCAAGAATGTTTTTAGTCATCAAAGTAGAAAATCAAGATATCAAAAAATAGAGTCTTTAAAATTTGAGCAAAAATACCAAAAATAGTATATGGGTGATCAAATTCAATCAAAAGTGTATACTATATTTGAACCAATTATAAGAAAATCAAAGTCTATGCAGCATGTACAACCTACCTACTCAGATCCTCCACCTCCACCTTCATACCCAACCATATATTGTGAGTTATATTCTAGATATCCCAAAATAAATATTTTAGCATATGTATTTATAAATATTTTTTGTGATTCTATATGTCAACATTCTATACAGTTGGATAAGGTATGAGTCTCGATACATGATATTATTGATCTAAATACTATATTGTCATTTACTACAGAGGGGGTTACTAAAGTTAGATATTGTATGTGTCACTTTTACTTTTTGTAGCAATATTTGTTTGTCCTATGACAAAATTTATTTTCCTCATTTCAAAATTATTATTTACATTTGATTTAAAATTACTTATAATGTTATCTTATATTTAATTTTTATAGTAATATTTAAAATCAAAAGAATTAGTTCAAATGAAACAGAAGGATCAAGAAGAAATAACATCATATATTTCTAAAATGTCTAATTTTCTATAATGATTATCCTAGGATTCTTCTAACTTGAATAATATTTATGATTTTTGGATTACATCTGATATATGTCAAAGAGACTAACCCTTGAGAATATTCAAAATAATACATCATGGATCTAGTTATTTTTTAGGAGCTCTGAATGCCTTTTTTGTACTGTTCTTCCATCTATTTAAATTTATGTTTTAGTTTTCCTTTAATTAAACAATGATGGATTCAAGTGACTTAATAAATTACATATTTATTAAGGTTTCTACACACTCTTGTCATTCATTATAAGACAACAAGTGTTTATGGTATTGTAGATACAAACTACGTTTCATTGTCTATGAGATATATGGATATTGATTCTATAGTTATATATATATATATATATATCTGTGTCTGTGTGATAGAGCATAATATATAAGGATTGGGTGATTTTTTTTCAATTACATGATGGCTAAGAAGAATTAAATAATTATTAACTATTATTTATTATAATTCCATTAATTATGAACTTTTTGACTTTGTATTGGTTATTGGATATAAGGAATCTACATAAATGACCATTATATTAGGGTTTCTCTTTATTCTGTGGTATTCATAAAAGTTTTAGTAAATTGTTAAAAAAGTGAGTTTAATTCTTTTTTACAAGTTATTAATTTTTAATTATTCCTATTTAGACTATCTTTTTTAGATGATATATATGAAAATAAAGGTCACAGAGAATGTCTAACAAATAACACTTGTGAAAATATAATCCAAATAAAATCTAATATCTGAATCTAATGGTAAAAATATATCATATTTGATAATATTTTTTTATTATATATATTTTGTTTTTCTTTTCATGATATTTTTTTATAACCACAATTTAATCATAAAAAATGAATGGTGGAATGTGGTTATTATTTTTTATGATTCTTGTTTGAGATAATAATTACTAGTTAAATGAAATAAATTGATAAGTTTAGTTATTTTTATAATTTTATGTTTTATATCCAAATATTTTTTTAAACCTATAAAATTCATTTTTATAATCGTTTTGAATGACGTAGAGTAATGTATGAATGAAGTCCTTACCCATGTTCAACACCTGTTTCCAAATTATTTCTCATGTATGATTAAATTTTAAATTATCCATTATGTCTATTTTGATTAATGTTTACAACAAGAATATATAAAATGGTGTTCCACATTAAGTAGGTAAATTATATTTGTTCATAGAGAGTTTTTATCTATTGTATAAAGGGTTATGGATTGAAAAAACAATTCAACACACTATACTAGCCTTAAATTTAGAAAGATACATCCTGAATACCAAATAATTTTTGTAACCAAACCATGAAATCATATGAGTGAGAGAAAATCAAATTCATATGGAAACATGGAAATCATTTTATTCATGTAACTCAAAGAAAAAATAAATATAACAAACAAACATAACATTATTGAAAATATAAACATAAAAACCTAATTAAAAAAATTATACATAGACAAACATATCTATACCATCTTTATAGTGTATGTTTAATATATATGAATGTATAAATATATCATGATAAACAAAATAAACATAATTACAATCACACCATAATTTATACTAATTATAAATTTGATTTGAAATGATTTTCCTAAATAAAATTTTTATAGGACCATAAATAACATATATTTAATGAAGATCAATAAAAATTATATCTATTACGTAATTTATATAAAACCTCTTTCAAATCAGTTTATTATATATATCAAAATATTTTTAGAAACTATACATTGATTATTATGAATATAAATTGATATATTTAATCTTCATTAATTAAAAAACATTCATGCTTGACGTAGGAGTAGACTATAAATTCACTCAAGGATTTGAGACCGCCAACCTTATTCATTAGAAAGATATATCAACTTATTGATCTCTAATTAATAATTCATGGATAACCAAATATCCTATATGAATCTTTAGATAATATTTCATAAACAAGAATATATTATAATACACACCATAATTCACGAATCACTAAATTGTATGAAAAAACACAAGTAATGTTGAGTAATTATCTGAAAATTACTTATCATAAATCTATGTTTTTGATAAATCACATTAAAAATTTTATTTTACATTCAATTAAATGAAATTTTGTTTGTTTTTTAGAAAATGGTACTTTTGATTAATATTTTATATCAAAATATTCTAATTTTTATTCTTATAACATTAACACTTATAGTAGATTTTCAATGATGTTGGGTTGTATATGAATGAAGAACATATCAATCATCGATGATTATTTTAAAACTATTTGTTAATTATAATTATGTTTTAAATTATAATATATGCATTTGTCAATTAATATTAAAAATGAGTATTTAGAAAATTTATTTTTAATATAATTTGATATATTGTGTTTTTATAGGATTTTTTCCTTATGTTATTATATTAAATTTGTTTTTATAGGTTTCAAATGTTTCCTATGAATGAAATTTCATATATTTTTTAAATCCTTGGATTTCTTGTTAATTTTTTAAAAAACCGATTTGGAATCCAAATTATGGGGCCTTCGTCATCAGTTTTTACGAAAAACTGATAAAACCTTTTCCAAAATAAATATATAAGGACAATAAATGTTAGTGTTTCATAAAAACCAACATAAAAAAAATAGACTAAAAATAAAAGGAATATCAAGGTTGGTTTTTCCAAAAAACCAATTGGGAAATTCATGAATGACATGTTCAACATCAATATTTAAATAAAACAGACTTTGAAACAAATGTTTTTTTTATTTTAGTTGATGTTTCGTCATTGGGTATTAAAAAAAAGTGTCCAAAAACTTTTTTTAAACATCACTTGTTCAACATCATTTAAAAACAATGTTATTTTTAAAACAATTGATGTTTAGATACGGGTTTCCACTACTAAATGTTATTAATTACCTTATTGATAAATATTAATTATATTATTAAATATTTATAATAATTATATTGAAAAATATGAATAATGATGTAAATAAAATAATTCTTAATTTAACTAATGATGTATCTAATATTTTAATTTAAATTAAAAAATAATTAAATTAGTAATTTGGAAAATATTATTATTAAGGAATTTATTATAAAATTAATAATATTTTATAATAATCACAATAGAAATTTATTTGTATTTATATAAATAAAAAAACAATAATAATAATTTTTAAATATATATATTTATATATTTATATGTAATTTATTAAATATTTTTTTTTTGGTTTATAGGAAGGTGTTAAGGCCTTTAATGTATTTGCCCACATTTTATGGAAAGGGTGTTAGGTTCCAAAATCCTTTAGACCGTGCAGAAGAGGCTAATGTTGTAAAGTTCCTTCCGATATTTTAGGCTTATTTTTAAAAAATGATTTGACAATGGCTTAATCAAATTTTTTTTCAAAAACATATATATAAACACTCCAAAAATATTAGTTTATCTGGTGTTGGTGGTTCCCTATAGCCTCTCATCCTACCTCAGACATGAGAGGATAACCACCATTTTTTATACAATATTGACTGGTGCCTTTTTATACATGTCCACCTTATGTTGTATTCCTCTAGCAGCCTCAGACATCCACTGAGGATATCCTTAGTATGGGCCATTTTTTATATAATTCAGTTCCATAAATTCTTATCCAAATTTTATGCTATTATAGATACATTTATACCATTAACTATTAGACATGAACCAAAAACTTATCAATTCCCATGATCGATTTATGCATCACATACATTAGAGATCTATATATTAATGGGGATCCATATTTTCATGCACCAGAATTTAAATTCATTTTCATAATATGTTGTAAAAAATTCTGTTATATAATCAAATGGGTAAATAATTCTCCCAATTATGATTTATTTGATAGTATTAAATGTAATCCAAAACATTTATTTTCATTTCATTTGAACCCTTTGTCAATGACATCAACATGAGCTATTTTATCTTTTCTCATGGGGTATCATTACAATGTTTGTGGTTTTAATCTTCAATAACACCCCTATTTTAAAACATATTTCTTGAAATAAAAAATCAAGTTGAATAAACACCTAAGAATTATTTTATGAATTATATATGATAAGATACTTTAATCCCCCAAGATACTTAACTCAATATTGCATGAAAAGATATATGTTCAATAGAATCCAAAACCTTAAACTTCATCTAGATGTATTTAAACCATTATTAAATTAATTGAAAAATTCCAAACCACATCCACATCACAATTGTATCCGTTCATTAAAATTAGAAATACCTAATCACATATGGATAATGACTTCTCAAAAAATCCACTATGCCTACAGAGTTAGATTTTTTAATATGAAACCATAGTCAAAGTTAAAAATATCAATTTTATCTATTATTACTAATTTGATTAACTTGATAACATAACAATATTTAGAAAATTAAAATATCTATTATCTCAACCAACTTGACACTAGATAATTACTATATATACATTAATTCACATGGGTGAGGAATATACCACTTTTCATATTTATTGAAATCACATGTTAATTTCCATGAAAGTGAATCCAAATATACCACTTATTCATAAGGAATTTTCCACCATTCATGTGAGTCTAAGGGGGATTTATTTGAAAATCCCCCACTCCCACTTTTTGGGCTCATTTTATATTATAATATACTCGATGTGAGCACTTGAAAATGTAATTCTCTTCATTAAGTAACTGTAAGATAGTCTATATTAAAAAATATTATACATTGTAGTTGATGGAATCCTAAAAATTTTCAATAATGTTATGAAGCCAAATAAAAATGAAATATTTTGAAATTATACTTCTCTATCTATATATTAATCAATTATTAGGGGTTTCCATTATTTGATAATTGGAATTATACATTTGTTTCATTTCAAACTAACATTAATACGTAGTGATATCAATCTATATATAAATAATCTTCATGATAATAGTTAAATCATAACTGACAGATATATTACAACTTTAGGTCGTCAATGTGACATGTATTAGTCAATATTTATACAATGAATATTATATGAAACTACTAGATATGTGTTTCTATTACAAAATACATGATTCTGTTATGCAAAAAAGTGATTGGAGCACCATTTATTCAAAGTATTGAAACATATTTTACTTATTTTGTAATATATATACCTATATATATATATTTAATCTAGAAATTATCAAATTAATAGGTCTACAGAATCATTTTAAATCATAAAATCTATAAAAATAAAAATTCACTTATTAACATGGTCTTCCACTTTCACACAGCCTTCCAAATAGGGAAAATTCATATTAGGATTCACATTTTACTTCACTATACATGTGCATTTTTTCTGAAACAAAAAGGATTTCAAGACCACATAAAATACTACAAAGATACCCACTTGATCTTCATCATATCAGTATTATCATGCTGCATCTGGTTGATATGTATAAATTTTCACGTGAATACTCGGGTTTCAAGAAATATTCTACGAGTTGATAGATTTTTATTTGTGTTCCTCAATGGGACAGAATAACAAACATAAAATTATTGATACTAATAGGCATTGAATTGTGTTTGAAAAGAAGTTAATATTTCAATGTGGTATATTTTATTTTTATTACATAAATCACTTAACAATTTTTAACTATATTTACAACGATTCCATATAGAATTTTATGGACACAGAAATATGATGCATTAAAATAGAGGTAATCTAAAAAAGGCTTGAAGTTAGTGGTAATCAGAAGGAGGCTAACATAATGAGGTGTTTATATGGATTTTTTTTTTGAAAATTGTGACAAGAAAAATTCTTGAGGATTGAGTAAATAAGACAAATAACAATGAATTTTCTGATTTTTTCAAATAAACAAAGTCAAGAAATTATTTTCTATTATTCAATTTACAAAACATCATGATTACTTCAAGGCTTTAATTATTATAGAATATTTTGTTCAATGGAAGGAATTAAAATAACACATGTCTTATAGATAGAGTATACGAGGTAAAGATCTGTTGTGGGTTCCTTGAACAGATAAAGTTGGATGAACAATGTAATCCAGAAGTGTTTTTTTATTCGAGGCATTAAACATTGATTTCCAAGAAAGGTAATCATACAGTGGTTTCCCATCAATGCTATCATACTTATATTTCATGGTGAATACATGGGATAATGGTTTTTAAGCCCAATCATCTAATAGAGTTTTGAAATAAAAAACATCAGGAATTGGTTTTTGAGTGAAGTCATAAAATCGAGGTTTCTAAGGGAATTCATCAGACAGAGCCATCCGATAGATTAATTTTAAGAGATCGAGACATAGAAAATATATAATTATTAGTAGATAGATATATAATAATACTACCATATAAATGGAATATATAAAATTAGGAACCGTGTGAAAATTCATCAGATAGAGAATCGCCGAACAAAGAAGTTCCTATAAATTAATACCATATTATTATTTGAGGATCTTTACAATGTTTTTATAATATAATACATTGTGAAACATTATGTGTAGATATTAATAGAATTTTTAATCATGAAGTGAATATCATGATTGTAGCCTATAATATAAGATGTTTTGTATATCGTTGATGATAAAATTTGATGAATGTTATTTTGAATATAGGTGAATTAAATTTATTATGAGTTTTAAAGGTGGTTAAGTTAATAAATAATTGAGAATAACATTAAAAATTTTAATGGAAAATTAAAATTTTAAGTTAATTATCCACCCTTGATTTTTTTAGAAACAATTCAAATATAAATGGTAGCAGGAGATCTATGAAGGGGTTGTTACTATTATACTAGTTGTTGATGATGTGAGTTCTTGATGGATGGTATTGTGAGATATTTTTAATTAATTATTTTAAATTGAAGAATCATATAGAGTGATACCAAATATAGGGTATTAGATAAAGATAGAGTATATTGTTAGGGTACTGGAGGATGTTATCAAATAGACAACTACCTGTTGAAGAAGTTATAGAACATAGTCATACAAGAGAGATGGTATCTAATACAAAATGTTTAGAATGATGCATTTTTTAGAGATGTTTAGACAAAAGTTATTTATTGATGCAATGCATTAAATCTATGATGAGGAAGAAGAACTTATATTTCTGAAATAGAGAATAATTCATGAAACACAGTGATGACATGTTGAATCCTATTGGTGTAGGTTTGTTTCATTTTTTGAAAAAATGTTCTATCATATTATCCCTGAAAAAATCCAATGCAATGTAAAATAACTATAGTTCTATGAAAATGATATATATAACCTACTCCAAGTATAAAATTATTATTTATAATGGATGTGTGGTATTGTATTATTTCTAAACCATACTAAGGACTAACTCCTCTTATTGAGTAGTGAACCTTGTAAATTATTATATTCGTACTGGTGTCCTAGTGTGTTATTTTACAATTGATTCAATTATATCTAAATAGATTTTAATGTTTTTAATAATTATGAAAAACATAAAAGTGAGATTACATATTTAACCCCCTCTTAGTGGCCTCACTGATCGTAATGGGACTTCTTAATTAGTATCAGTGCTAAAGTTTCATTTGTTCAATACTGCATATCAAAAGAATGAAAAGGCTATCATAGATGTTAAAAACCTTATCAATAGTAATTATCTCTCTTTATTCAATATAAATAACTATCATTTGTGGAAATATATAATTCTTCCCTATCTTATACTCATTGGTTATGATGTTTTTAAAGCATAAATAGATGGTTTCACTCCTCATGTTGTGTTCTCCCAAAACTGTTAAAGACTAAAAAATCTTGAGAATAATTGGTGATCATGAAATTGAATTCCTTCTTCCTTAGATGAAATTTAATTTCATAGAGTGAAAGTATTTTAAATGATAATGGTATCTGGGATAGGTAGAAAAATATATCTGAAGGAAATATGAAGTGACTAAATCAATGTTATAGATTTATAAATTGAATTATTGAGATCATAAAATGTGATATACTGAATATTTTTCTATGTTATATATAATGTTCAATGAAATTATAATCGCTAAATATGTTTTTATTGGAAATTATATGATTCAATTTTTTTAAAAAAATATTTTAAGAATTGTTCCTGATAAATGTTATGATAAGGTATCATCCATAAAAATATAAAATTCTTGAAACTCTTTATCTAGATGAAATTTATAGTATTCTAATCATATATGATATATGAAGAGAAAAATATAACAAGAATAATTAAAATTTTTATCATTAAATCTATTTGAAGTTTGTTAAGAATGGATAGTCTAAAAAACATATTAAGGAATAAGGTAATTAAACTAAAGATAAATACGGTTTAAGTAAATATTTTTTATGAATTTATGTTGTTGTTTTCTAGAATGGTGAAATGTGTCGTGAGGATTTATAAATGAAATTTATTGTTTTAGTTCTTTAACTATAGATCCATTTTAATTTTAAATGAATATTTTTCAACGATAATGGAAGATAAAGATAGTGGTAAAAAATATGGAAATTCAAGAATATCACCAAAGAAGAAGACATACAACTTAGATTCATATTCAAATTAAATGATACTATGTTATCTAAATATAGAAATAGAAACATTCTATCCAAGTGTGATAAATATAATGATTGTAAAGTGGAAGCTAAAATTCCTAGTGTTGATGGGGATACAAAGTTTCTTATTACAAATTTCAATAACGATAATTTCACTGACAAGTAAAGAAAAAATCATAGAAAATATGAATAAGAAACTCATATAGAGTTTATTCTTAAAATATAATTGAAATATTATATTTCAGAAATTATTAAACATGATAAATTGAATAAGAAACTGATTAATGAATATATATTAGTAAAAATTTTGGAATCAAAACATGACGAAAAATCCAATTTTTAGGTTGATCATATTAAGATTATATTTTATGAAGATAAAAATTTCGACATGAATATTAAAGAAAATTAAAATTTGAATGAGGAATAATTTGATATTTTTAAAAAAAAAACTAAATAAAAGATTATAAGGAATATTAAACATCCAAAACAATATTTCTGAAGTGGATAAATGTTATAATAAGTATAAAACATATAAGGATAAATAAATATTATCCTTGGTGGTAAACAATGAGGGTGAAAATTTTTAAAAGAATAAAAAATTCAACTGTACCATGTTAGTATATAAAATACTAGAAGTAATTATTCTTTGAAATTTATGATGAATAAAAGATTGAATAAAAATAATTACAACAAAAGACTCTATTAAGTATTAGTATAAGGGTAAGCTAAACAATATGATATTTATACTATACTAAAATTTTTGTTCAAAAAAAAAGAGTCATGAATTATTGATAAAAATATGATATAAATAAGATACATAATTTTGGTAGAAATTCATGTTATTGAGGAAATATTATTTTTATAGATATTTTATGAAATTTAAAGGATTTGGGAATACAATTAAAATGTTATGGTTAAATCATCAACACTAAAATTAAATAAATTGGTATTATAGATAGTGTTTTAGGGGAAGTCAATCAACTTAAAGAATAAAACCTAAACAATTTAGTTTGAAAACTGAAAATCGTTTTCAACTATTGGAAATAATTTGTAAATTTAGTGATTTTATCATAAATCTTTCTAAAGGATGCCTTTTATTGATTCTATCTTAATAACACTGATATAAACAAACTATAAAGAATCAGGGTAAGTAGTAAAAGGAAATGAAAATGACATATTGGATGAAACATCTCCCAAAACCACAAATAGAGAATAACCTTGGATATTGCATAGTTGGAGTTCTACAAATATGAATAGAAATTTTACGTTATATTATAATGTGAAATATTTTTTGCTTGCTTCACGTATTTTTGATGAACTAAATGAAGTAGTTTTTGATGATATGACTTTATTATTAAAAGGGTTTATTATTTTAATGTTATAACAAGAGGAAAATGATCTAATGGTAATAAATTTCAAGACAGAGATGCCCAAAGTTCATGGTATTTTCAATTGATAAAATTAAAATTAGTTATGGAATTAAAGGATTGGTTATATGTTTCATAAGAATATGAAAAAAACAACAAAGATAGAATGTACTTATGATGTTCATGATATGATAAGAAGAAGAGATTTGAATTTTTCAATATTTGAGAACTGAAAGATTCCAAAATTATTATATAAGAAGGTTTAGATTTTTTCAACTCATCCCTTGAAGATTATTCATTATGAAATATGATGGATGTTGATAAAAAATATAGGTAAGTAATTTATTTCCCTTATTGATTATTTCACAAATATTATGTGTATTAATTTTTTAAAATGAAAATCAGATGCCCTCAAGATGATTAAGAATTCTAAGAGAAGTGTTAAAATGGAATGTTGAAATTACCTAAAAATATTAAAAGTGATAATTTTGAAAAATATACAAAATGTAAGATTAAATATTTTCTAAAAATATGAAATTCATCATTAACATAGTGCGCTACACACAATAGAATAAAATGGCATATTTGAAACAAACAATATAAGTTGAGTTGAGATAGATCGAACAATACAGATTAAACATGACACTTATTGAATTTTTAGAGACTAGTTATTAGAGAATTAGTTCGTATTAAAAATCATTGTATATATATATATTATAATATCCAATATATCTTCATAAAAGATTTATTACAAATATACCCAAATATTAAATACTTAAGGGTGTTTGGATTCCCTTTCAATATCAGGGTCCAGGGAGAGAATCCTAGAATGTATGAACAAATAGGGGTTGATGGTATCTTCCATGGATACCCTCATAATTTTAGAGGATATTATTGTTATATTATATAAAATTATTGTATTATTGACTATATGTATGTGAATATTCTATATCATTCTGAAAGAAATATTTAACATTCAGCTAAAACTCTAAGTAGAAGTGAAAATGATGTTATTTTAGGTAAAAAAGTATTATAAGGTTTCTATCAAAGGTGATGAAATAGAAACTATAGAGGATGAATATATTGATTCATCAATTTCAAGTGATGAGGGGAAATTATGGTCCACTAATCCATTTTTATGGAATGGAGTGGGTGTCTAAAATATAATTAGAGATCATGGGAATCATGTTCAAACCTAATGATCATTGATTATAGTTTCACATACCTCTTTATTTACACATGTTACAAATTTTTTTATTAAATAATATTTAGAGTATCATGAATGGACTGATTCAATCAATGTAGAATTTTATCAAATTGTGAAAAATGATACATGGGATATCAAATAAAAAACTCAAGATTTAATGTTATTGGAACAAGGTTGCATTTTTGGTCCAAGATTAATAAAATATGTGAAGTGGTATGATACAAGGAAATACTTGTTTGGAGAAGTTAGTCATAGGTTGAAGTAATTTATTTTTATGAGACTACTTCACCAGTTACAAGACTTTGAACCATCAGAATATGTATTTCTATTTTAACTCAACGGTGATATATAATATTTCAAACTGACTTCATGTAAACATTTTAAATATATATCTAAAATAATTAATATATAGTAAATAACTAAGTAGTTTATTTCAAGGAAAATAATATAACTATGTGTGTAAATTGAAGAAGGATTTTTATGGGTAATGTAATCCATAAGAGCATGATATTCTAAGATGGATTCAATATTACAGAAACTTAACATTAGAAGGGAGGAGTTTATATAAACCGATATATAAAATAAAATCAATAGGATTATCCCATATTTATATAGAATAATGAATAATACTATGTTTTACTTTCAAATAAACGACGATGTTATTTGAAATTTCATTATTATGAGAAATGAGGACCTTTCTTGGATTAAAAATTTATCAAGGGAAGGATTATATTTCCACATAACAAGAAAAATATGCCAAGAATTTACTCAATAGACATGATATGGGTGATTAGAAAACTTTTTCCACACCTATATCAGTGATAACTAATCTATCTAATTGTGGATCTGGAATGAATATTGATCCTAAATAATTTATCTAATTTATGGAAGCCTACTATTCATAAGAACCTACAGACTATACTTTGTTTATTGTATTACCATGCTTGCTCGATTTGAGGGTGTACAATAAATTAATCATTTTTTGATTGGAAAAATAATTCCTAAATAAATTAATGGATTTTTAAATAATATGAGAATGTATGATAACAAGGGAATGATTAAACTTTTGGGCTATACAGATGCACACAGGGAAGGTAGTATTGATGAATGATGTTCCACATATGTTGTAGTTTTTTTCTAGGATAATGATGTGTGAGTTGGCATAAAAATAATAAAAACATAGTGAATCATATCAATAAAAATGTTATCATGTATCTTCTACTCAAGTTATAATATAATTAATGTAAATTAAGACACAACAAGAATATTTAATGGTTCATTTGAAGTTGACCCATCTCTTGGGCTATGATAATAAAATTTCTATCAATATAGCCTAAAATCTAGTAAAACATTCATGATATAATAAAATTGATTTTTTATATCACTTTATCAAATAACATTAAGAAACAAGTGAAATAAATCTAGAGTTTTTTTCCTGCAAAGTAGAAGTAGGATTTTGTTTTCATGAAACAATTACTGGAGGAAAAAAGTTTAGAAGAATAGGTTGATAATGAGAATTTGATATCATTAACTTTATAGATATGTTATGTGATCTCTATCCCCTATATCTTCTAGTACTTGGAAATTAATTTTTTCAAATGGGGATAAAAATACGATAATATCAATCTATCCATTTATACGTGATTTAAATTTTTAGGGAGGGAATATATTTGGGGGGAGTTTTTAAAATTGGTAAGCTATGATGTCAACATCTGATTGAACTATTTTAACAATTTATTGAATTTTTAGTAAAAACTATTTATTATAGGTAGAGTAAATTTTGGTGTGAATTAATTATAAAGGAAGAAGTTTGTAATGATTGTTAATAACTGATTAATAGATAATAAGGTATTATTGTTTAATGACTCATGTTTTCTACACTGATCTTTCCTATGTTGGATTAGAAATGTTGTATAGTGATACATTTCTTGAATTTCAATGATTTAGGGATTTTGTTTTTTGGTTAATGTAAAAAACCATAAGATAGATTATTGTGATAAATATGTGTTGAAATGTGTTTAAATGTAATGATAGATTTATTAGTGTTGTCTTATATTGTTAGTACATAAATCATTTGACAATGCTAATTTTTATTTATAATTTTTTTTGGATGGAATATTCTAGTAATATAAATATGAGGTAAATGGAAATATGTAATTTTACAGAAGATATTGAATTGAGGTGATCAAATTAATTTATCTAATAATGATGATCAAATAGAGTTTAATGGTTTGAGGAAACTAGATTGAGAATAATAACATTACATGAGTGAGTTTTAAAAAAACAAAATGGGTGATCCTATTATATTTTTTATATTACCAAACATCATGATTAGTTTGAGTAATTCATGAGTCCATGAATTTTTTTAGAAGAAGTTGTTTAATGATTATGGGGGTTCCAGATAGAGTCTACTAGATGAAGAACTATAGTTGGTTCTTTAGAGAGTGAAATTCGGGTGAACAATTTCATCAGATAGAGTATTCTGATTAGAGGGATCATGAAATGGTTTT
Organism: Viscum album; assembly: GCA_963277665.1. Taxonomy (NCBI): domain Eukaryota; kingdom Viridiplantae; phylum Streptophyta; class Magnoliopsida; order Santalales; family Viscaceae; genus Viscum; species Viscum album. The sequence goes on from OY728125.1 coordinate 507,468,731, forward strand.
CAAGAAATAACATTATATAGAGGCTTCCAATATAGGTATACATACATATGTTTCCAAGTGAATTCATCATACTAGGGTATCTAAGAAGAATCACTAAAATGAAGTTTCTAAGTAAATTTATTAGAAAAAGGTTTCCAAGTGAAGTTATCAAATATAAGTTTCCATGTGAATCCATTAGACGAATCCATTATAAATGGTAAATCGAAGAGCTATAAGTAGAGGAAATATATAAGACATAATAGATGAATATATAAAGGGACCACATAATGGAATCAAACCACAAACGAAAAACCACACAAATCCTTTCCATATAGATAATTACCAGACAAAGGATCTCCTATGATGAAGTATCATATAAAGACATGATTATCTTTACTATTTTTTTGTAAATTAATAAAATAGTACTATGAAGAGTTGGATGTTTAATTAATCAATAATCATGAATTAATGATCAAAATTATATCTAATATTCTGTGGTATTTTTTAAGATCATTTTTTCCAAAAAATGATGAATGTTCCTATGAATAATATTGACTCAAATATATTCAGTGTTTTGAATTTGTTCAACGGATAGAATAATCTACCAGTTCATTTTAACATAGAGTTGGAAATTCAAATTTGTTTTTGTGGATCCTCCCTTGATTTTTAAGGAAATGATTTTTATATAAATGAAAGAAGTGGAACTGTAAAATGCTTATTGGTAAACCATTCACTATCTTAGTGTTTTAATGTTCACAAATACTAATTTTTGTATATAATATTTTCATTTGAGTGAATTTTAGTCACATATTTTTATATGTAAGTGATGTCATTGAAAAATGTGAGGATGTTGTTGAATTACATTCAAAAGATACATAATGATATTCTTGAAGTCTTGGAACAATATCATATCATGTTTAAATATATTTCAATGAATTTAGTAGATCATTAGATGTTTATGGAAAGATTCATGGGAGTCAGTTCTTGAAGAAGGGAGACATTGGTTGCACCTTCCATTTAGTGTCAGTTCTAGAAGAACAAAATTCTAAACAAAGACCAAGGTGTAGCCTCTGGCCAGTAGAGGCTAGATAGTGTGGTTTTTCTTGATCCAAATTGCTTAATGTGACCCACATACAAGATAGTGAGGTGAACCAAGTATCTAATGGTATCGATCTAAAAAAGTTAAAGGAAATTTAGTAATTGTCAGAAAATATTTCGCCCCGACCATTAAAGAACGTGATCAATTTCCAAAACATTTTTTATTATAGAAAAACCACTTTGAGGGGAAGTGGGAACCTAACACAAAAACAACCATACCAGCATAAAGTCGAAAAGACACATTACACTTTGACAGAAATCGAAATTCAAAATGATTCAAAAGTATCCAGCATCACTGCACAAAAACCATCAAAACACAACCTATTTCAGAAGTCAAAGGGTATCATCTCAACTAAATCAATGACACTAAATCATTAGAGATCAAAAAGTACATTCAATTTACAAACTCTATTTTTCAATCAATATGAATGGTTACATTCTTCTATCTTCTCAAACTATTTAAAGTATTAATCATTATTTTAAAATATTAGGATACATGTTTGTAATGGTTTGGTGAAAAGAAAACCTTTTTATTCGCATATCATTTTGAAATGGGTTCTCACTACTATAAAAGAGATGGATATGTTCCTTTGATACTAATGAATCTCAATAGGATTTTCCCAAACATAATCATGTGGGATGGGTTTCTTGATCACTATCAAGATCAAGGGATGACTAATATAATCCTGTCAGCTATGTGGGAGGATAAATATGTGATCTCAACATGATTTATTCAAATTCCTTTATGAAACTATTTTTTCACTTTTATTTTATGAATAACATTATAATATCTCAAAATACATAATTTCATTAATTTGATATCATTATATCTATTGTGATTACTCTCTTAATATACTTTGATACTAACCTTTTAATATTCGTTAGACTTTTCAATTTATCACTTTATAAAATTTATTTCTTTATCACTTAAACATATCTATATGCATTATATTTAAATTTACAATTTCCGTTTTAATTATTTTTTAAAAATAATGTTCCCCCAATATTATAATCTACTCCACCTAACAATTGGTTTTAATGAGTTCTTTGTGTTCTTGTTAAATTTTCTTTCCAAATCATTTTTTATATTTTTTTTAATATTATTAGATTTATAAATATGATTTTATGATGGAATATACCTCTTATCATCATAATAAATTATTATTTGGAAGAAATTACTATTTTTGAATAAATCATAATTCAACATTTCTTACTAACCTATGTTACCCTATTTGGGAGATTGTAAGAGATGAATTTATTGCCACTAAAGAACCATAAGATTATTGGATACCCGATGATAATAAATACATTTATCCTAGTAAAAAATCAATGATTAATCTACATTATGATCTTAAATGAATGGAATTTAATTTTTTGTATAAAAAAAAACAACCCATGAAATATAGAAATTTATATAAGTTACTAATAGAGGAACCATATAAGTTAATGATACTAGATTTTACATGTATCAACAAGATTGGGAAATATTTTCTATGTATGCAAATTAATATATTAGTAGTATGTTAACATGGTTTACTAAAATTTTTAATGTTCAAAATTTTCATGGTGATGAAATATCTATTGAAAAAATTGTGTAAAAGATACATAGTGTATTTATTAGAAATTGGTCACCTAATGTTAATTCTATAGAAAAAGTGAAAGATGAAAATAAAATTAGGGTCAAAGAAATTATTATATACCTAATTACATAAAAATTTTCTAAGAAGTGATTAGCTAAGAAGGTATCCATAAAAGAAAAATATGTAATGAAAATAATCACCTTTAGAGAAAAAAATAAAGACTCATCCATAGGTGTAGTTGAATATTTTTATTATATCACCTAGAAAAAAAAGAAAATTCAAGAAAATTAAATATTTTAATGGATCATAGAAATATAATGAAAAGGAGGAACGGGATGTGACTCGCATTGAATATAGAAACAAATAGTCGCATCAATCTAGAATGCCTAGTCAATAAAAAAAAGCTTAATGAAGGAAAACAAGGTGATAAGGATAATAATGTTACAACCAAGAGTGTAATAAATAAATTGATCTTCCCAACATCCTCAAACTCTTTAAGTGAAAAAACATATAAGTTTCATTTGGAAAATGTTGATAAATTCATCATGGTAAATATCTACTTCACATTTCATCATCATCCTAATCATCCCATAATTGTCCCCTATTTTTCTTCCCCCCATACTCTTCAAGTAACCATAATTACTTTGACATATAATATTCTCATGATCAAATAAAAAATCCATTTTATTATCCTTAATCGTTATAAAAATAACAAGATAAAAAATTAAAATAAATTTATTAATGAAATATATATTCCTCTAAAATAAGATGAATACATATAATAGGAAAATGATGAGTTATCCATTAATGTTATGAATCAATAGGATGTTTATAATCTCAAATATATTAAAAATTCCAACCAGAATCTAGGATTCTAGATATTTATTAAATAAAATAAAATAGTACATAGAAGATGGGTTTGGTCAATAAAAGGGGATTTCCATAATTAAATAATCACAAAGTTACAAATCATAATAAAACATCTCATTTCCATGATCTGAGTGTTCAGTAAATTTCCATTTAGATTGGGAATTACAATGATTGAGGATATTAAGAATATCAAAATAACTCTTTCTTGATAGCCTAGAAGATCATGTAGACATAGTGATAGGTATGTTTGAATATTCCCTCCTCGTATTTAGCTTCGAGGGAGAAAGAGTGAAGTCTAAACAATCATAAATGGTCCATTTTCTAGATATGAGGGGGGTACCTAGATGATGTTGGACCACCACTTCCCACTACCATCCTTCCACCTTTGAGATGTCACCCCACTTACCAGATATCCTAGAGGAGTTCAAAAGATTCTTGATTTCCTGGTGACAATCATCCTTTTGAGAAGCCCATATATTAGGATCGAACACAATAGTCTCATTACATAGAAACATCCACTTGGATTATCATTCATGCTTATATTTTGAGGGTTAGTACAACCAGGAAAACCAGTAATAGAGAGGGTCAAATTTCATTCTCTTTCAAAAAATCTAGTGAATGTAACTACACAACCATAATTGGATTTAATATATTTGGCAAAATCCACTAGTGAAATGCAAGGACGACTCATTAGGGACTTATAAACCATTAGTCCTTTTCTATTCAAATTATGCACATGAGGAATAGAATTATCGTAAGCCAACATCTCTGAATTTGTAGAATACATTTTTTTGAAAACATCCCTATCATGATTAGGAGACTTCGGAGACTCCATATGCTTCATATCATGTTTCCCTCTTCAAAGAGTAGATGGATAACCCGTCATCCCACATCTCTTGTAAAAGATCATCCTCTAAGGTAAATCCAATGAATTCCCAAAAACCATACATTCCATATAAAAAATGGGCTACCATTCATACTTAATATTAATAAGGATATTATCCGTGGGAGTGGAGAGACATACCTTATCAATCATGGTGGAGCTCAAGCCAATCTCCACCAACATTCTGAAAAAATATCTAAATCAAACAACCTTAGTTTCCTTATCGAGACAAATATGAGACCAAATTGCTATACCAATTTCATGTAGAGTGGTTGGATGATAAAGGAACCAATTAAGCCCATGAAAATGGTCCTAGAACAGAGAAAATATATTCAATGCACATGAGGAATTAAAATACAAGGACCATAAATTATGGTGAGGCCATCTTGGTTTCAGAGACAGAGACCCAATGCTCGACACATGTGTTTTGAAATCATTTAAAGGGAAAATGAAATTAAAAAATCCACGACTAAGAGGAACACACCTCCAATCAGATTTACCACAAAAAGATGAAATATTCCTGACCAGATCATCAAAACTGAAGAACTTATCACCCTCCGGTATAGAAATACACACAATTAGAAAATTATTTACATTCTCAATACTCTCATCAAAGAAATCAAGATTAACATCAACATGAGATGATGCCCCCATTCGGTGGATCCTACTAGAGTAGGAGTCTATGAATGAAGAAAATAAGGGGGGTATAAGAATATGCACTATAATGCTTCCAATCAGATCCTTTCTAATTCCATTTCAGATTGTGAAATCATCCTTCCATTTTTGAATCTATGGATCATAAACAATAGAACCAGAGGGAAAACTGGTCAACATCACCCTCTTCAGCAAAGTTTGCAGATCAGACCTAGAAAAAACCAAATCACACACTACTTAGTCCACATGAAGATCATAATTTCACATGGAATTAACCCTAGCCACATGATAAAAAAATAAAATCTAAAGTCTCAGATCTGAAAACAACATAATCATTAGATAAGGAGACCACCCTTGGAGTAGATGGTAGATCTGGAACTCCATCACGAGGAGCAGTTTTCTGAACATCCCGATTCACAAATGGGTGTGAATATTTCAACATGACACTTTCAAGACATAGTGCTAATTCATTCTAGGAAAAACCTTGTTCTCTAGCCAGTGGCACAGAATAAAGAAAATTCAAGAGAGGTATGAAAACCGTAGGAGGAAGAATCATGGTCTCCATGGATGCATATCTCCAGCACCCCCTGAAACCCGATCACCATCATAAGCTCAAATATACTATATAAGGCATTAACATTTCTCTTTATAAATTAACTCAAGATATAAATAATCAAAATTAAATTTTAGGCTCTCAAATACCTACAAAATAATGTGACGTTCTTGGTTTCCCAAATCATGAAAGTGCCTCTACAAATAAATCAAAAACCACTTTTATTGATGGTTGTTCGTGTAAAGAACCCGACCCCAATTGACCATAGTTGGCACATAATTTTATTAAATATGAATATAAACAAGGAATACATATCCTAACGGAATGAATAGTTTAGTATCATTTGAGATCTAGATATGTACAGAACAATTTCATTTCAACATGAAATGAAGTACAACATAGTAACTATATTTGAAACACAAATAAATATAAAGATTATCCTCACACATCATTTTTAATATACATATTCACATTATAGTTAAAAATAAAACATAATAAAGGTGTGAGATAAAATTATTAGTAAGGGTAAGTAATACAACAAAATAAAAAATATAAGGAATGATGAATAACTAAAAGTACACATTCCATTAAAATTATACTTGAGCATAAAATGTTAGGAATTAAAAATAGTTAATGTCGTCATAAATAAAAGACATGTATATTCTACTAGTATAATACTCAAATGAACAAAAAATTACTATCTATATTACTAGGGAATACACAATTCTTGACATCCAAATTATACTGTCAAGGCATTATCCATGACACAATACATAATGGGTAAAAACGCTGTCTAGTTTGTCACATGAGACATACCAATGCATCAAGGGGCTATCGAGGGCCCCCACCCATCCCTTACTAATTAAAATTCATTCGTAACATTAATAGGTAAAAATATAAACAACATATACTTACAAAATTTAAATAACATTACCCAATAAATAAATATAATCACTAACAACTATGAACAGAATGGTGAATGGTATTAAGATAGCACATCCACCATAAAATTGATCATAAAGATTTAAATAAAATATATCGGATAATGAAAATAAAATATACTCCCCAATAAATAGTAAAACTCAACATAGGTGTTTAAATATATGAAAAAACACACATAAAATCATTAATGAATTTTTTAGAGAAATAAAGTATTTTTACTTTGTAAAGTAGAGTTATTTTGGAAAAATCATTTTTAATTTTCATGAATGTTTTTATAAAACATGAAATGAAAAAAAAATTAGATTTTCCTGGTAGAATTAGTGATTTTATAAAAATAATGATGTCTTAAAATAGATTTTGGATAGTACTTGAAAATGGGTAAGAAATCGAGATGTTCTGTTTAATGAGGCTTGCATATGAAGATAAAATGAGAAAGGAAAATTATAAAACATTTATTCTCCTATCACATAATGAAAAAAATATTTTTATATAAATTTTTTTAACATACATATATATATAATATTTAGAATAATTTTACTAGAATAATGAAGAATTACATTGGTGTATAGAGAGAGAAAACACAACCTGAATGAAAATGAAGGTTCTTGAAAAAAACCATTACCTTTTGTCTGAACGTGTTCTACAATTGACATTAACATAGTGGATAATATAATTAAATATATTAATTAAATAAGTTATAACACATTATACATTTATTTTATTTATTATAATTTTATTAAGTTTATTTATTTACTTTTTTATGAGTTATAAGATACACTCTTATTTCCCGAGAGAGTCCGTTTTCTTGGTTTTCCCGATTAATATACTCGAATTTAAGTAATGATGTTTATAAAAAATGGGTATAATTATCCATTATTGGAATTAAATGTAATTAATTAAAAAAAGTTTTATTAGTTTTATTTATTATTTTGTTTCTATATATGTTGATGAATCATTAGATAAAATGTTAATGATAATCGTTTAGATTAATTTTTGTAGTAGTTGATCACAATGAACTAGTTATGTTATATTATTTAATATTATGTTTATAAAATGGTTACAGAACCATACATAAGATATAATAAATATTTTATAATTAGGTTCATCTATAAAATGTATTCATGGATAGATTTAAAGGAGTAATTAATTAATGAATTTTCATCATCCATGATGGTTGTAAATCGACACCCCCAAATGATGATTTAGTTTTCAAAATAAAATATAGAGAGAGTAAGGATATTGATCATTGATATTCCGTTAACATCATATCATTGTATTATATATATGATACTATATTTACCATGATCATTTGTATAGAGAAGGTTGGTATTGGATAAGAAAATAATATAATTTTAAATGAAACTAAAAGAAGAAGGAAGATGATTTGCCTCTTAATTTATCCTCATTAAGAACCTCTTTAGGGGAAGGGGATTTGGTCTTTTTGGATTGAATAGTGATATGGGATATGGGGAGATACTATATTATAATATTTAGTATAATTTATACATGTTTAAAATCCTTTTGGTGTGAGGAGAAGGTGTGGTATTTGTAGTAGAGGAGATATGTGATATCTTATTATTTTAGTAATTTTCTCAAGGAAAGTAATAGTGTTGATTCCTATGACTAAATACAGTAATGATTTAATGTGAGATCGAACTATGTTTTCTTACATAAGATATGACTCAAGGAATATTATATTTAGCTTATAATGTATTTACACTATAAATTATTGTATTTTACTATTCACTAAAACTCTGTATATTTCAGAAAAATCCAAAAAAAAATTTTCCTAAACCATTTTTTAATGCGTAGAATTAAAAAATAAAATCAATTTTATGAAATTAATTTTCGAAATATGATAAATTTTACTTTTAATTAAAATCATTATTTATATGAAAAATAATGTTTTAAATTTATAACTTATTTAAAAACACTTTAAATATTTAAATAATGTATCATAAAATTATCTTAAAAACACAAGAGAAAAAAATGGTTTTTATGAATTTCTTTATGAATTTTTTGTAATTTAAATAATTTAATTAATTATAATAATGTAATTACATATATATGACATAAAAAATACCATAAATTAAATGTTAATTTTTAAAATATTTATTTACTTACACTATGATATATCTATATAATAATTTCATTTATAAGATTGAAAAATTTATTTATACTTTTATTGGTGGGTTTAATACATTATTGTCCAGTTTATTATTCCTAGGGATCACATTACTATTCCTAATGATATGTTACTATTTCATCTTTATAGGTTCATTGACTTCAAAATTACCTATTATTTCCTTAATTTTTTATTTATGATGATTTCAGTATCTTATATAAGTGATTTTGTTTGATTTATACTATATGAAATAAAGGAATGAAGATAAATTTCTTTGATAGAGTTCTGGGTCGTTACATTCTCCCTTCCTACAAAAACATTATCCTCAAAATTTCCAGAGTTTTACCCCATAAAAAGTTTTGGGTATTTATTCATCATAAGATAATCAGGATGCCACATTTCCTCTTTAAATTTAGGATTTTTTTCAAAGTATCCTGACCATCTAAGTTGTCTGATTTCTCAATACATGTTCTTTAGTGTCTAAAAGTCAAATAGGCTCTTCATAGAAACTTATGTCAGGTTCCAATTCTATTTCTTTAAAAGTGCGTACATGTGTCGGGTATGTCATGTACTTCCTTAACAAGGATATGTGGAACAAATTGTGTACCTTAGAAAGTATAAGTGGAATTACCAAAAAAAATCCACAACTATAATTTTCTCTATAATTTCAATAGGACTAATGTACATGGGGATCAGTTTCCCTTTCTTCACAAATCCTATAACACCCTTCCATTGAGATACTTTTAATAAAACCTGGTCTCCCACTTGAAATTAAAAATCCATCCTTAGACTATAGACATATATATTTTGTTATCTTTGAGATACTTTGATATAGGCTTGAATATTATTTACCATTTCTGTTGTTTCCTCCACAAGATCTGGGCCTACAATTATCCTTTCACAAACATTTTCCCAACAACTTAGTCTACGACATCTTTTTCCATAAAATTCTTTATATAGGGCCATTTGAATACTTTAATGGAAACAATTATGGTAGGAAAAATCCACTAAAGGTAAATAATGATCCCACATAACATGAAATTCATGTGAGTAGGATCTCAATTGTCTTCTAATGTTTAAATCATCATTTTTTACTGTCCATCAGATTGAGTTTGATAAGAAGTACTCAAATGAATATTAGTATCAAATGATTTCTCAATACTTTTCCATACTTTATATGTACATCTTGCATCAATATAAAATTGAGAGAGGTTCTCCATAACGTCTTAAAAAGTCATTAATATAGAGTCGTGAAAGGAGGGACAGAAGAAAATCCTCCCATATATCGAGCAATTGTGCAGATTTGGTAAGTCAATCAATAATCTCCCATGTTTCATCATTATTACTTGGGATTTTTTTTAATCTAGTGATAGAACCCATAGTGATGTCATCTTATTTTCTTATAGGAAAAGTAAGGGGTTTCATTTAACCTCTTGGATGTTGTATTTCATCCTTAACCTACTGATAGACTAAAAATCTAGATATATAATCAACAATCACACACTTTATATTATCCTACTATTAATGTTACTTCAGTTCTCTATATATCTTAGTGTGACCATCGTGTATAGAAAAATTTGAGATATGGGCATCATCCAATAACTCCCTTTTAAACACAAGTATGGATGGACCACGTAGCCTCCTCCCAAAATTCATAATTCCATTTGCACAGATAAAGTCTTAAAACATCCAATCATTTCTAATTTTAGTTTTTTTAATATTTTCATCATTACACAAATAAATTTTAATTTTTTTCCAATAAAAATGGTTGGGAAACCAGTTGAAAAAGTAATGATGTTTCACCTTCCTTGATAATTCCCATATCCATCTTTGCATGATCCATGTACATATGATCTTTATCAATCCTCATTTTTTTAAACTAAAAGATCCTACTCAAAGCATTTATAACCTTATTTTCCTTCCCTGGGAGGTAGTGTATTGAACAATCATAATCATTGAGTATCTTGAAGCATTTCTTTTTTCCTCAAGTTATGTTCTTTTTGTGCAGGGATATATTTAAATCTCTTGTGATGTTTATATATCTACCATATTTTCCCATGGAGAGAGTGTTTCCATATCTTCATAGTAACTATTACAAATTATAAATCAAGTTCATGAGTTTGATAGTAATGTTCATGAGTTTTAACTACCTAGATGTAGATGTAATAACTCATTCATTCTGTTTATAGACACAACCAAGTCCTATATTAGATACATCACTATAAATAACAAACCCACCATTTCTCGATGGTAAAGTCAAGATCAGATAATTCAATAATATCCTCTATAATTATTCAAAACATTATACTCATTCTTTTTTCCATTAAAACATATCCCCGTTACGATTAAGTTTGGTCAACAAGTTTGATAACCAGGAAAGGTACTGAACAAAAAACGTATAATTACCTACAAACCCAATAAAACTATGTACCTTGGTTATTTTTATTAGATTAGGCCATTACTAAACTACCTTTGTCTTCACAAGATCAACTAATATTCCATCCATAGAGACAATATGGCCATGAAATGATATTGTTTGAATCCAGAATTCACACTTTATAAATTCTCAAATAATTTATTCCTTCTAAGAGCCTTCTGAAAAATGTGTAAGTGATTCTCAAGATCTTTATAGATTTTGGTGTATTTTAATATATCATCACCAAATACCATAATAAATTCATCAATATATTCCCTGAAAACCCTATTCATCATATCCAAGAAAATAAAGGGTTAATTAGTCAGTCCAAAAGGCATTACTATAAACTCTTAATTCTCATACCTGGTTCAAAATGTTTTCATTAGAATATCTTCTTTCCTAACACACAACTGATAATATTCAGACTGGATGTCAATCATAAAAACATATTTAGATCCATAATGTTTTCAAAAAATTCATCAATTTGAGGCAGATGATATTTTTTCTTTATGGTAATAACATTTATTTCTATATAATCATTGAACTGCCTCATGGATCTGTCTTTCTTCTTGATAAATATAACAAAGGATCCCCATAGGGAAACACTAGGGGGAATGAATCCATTATCTCTCTATTCATCCAGTTCATTATTCAGTTATAATAATTCTCTAGTCTCCATTATAAAAGGAGTCTCTAATATAGGTCTCAGACTATGAATCAAATTAAGAGATTAATCAAATTCATCCTATAATGGATGTCCAGGTAAATTATCTATAAATACATCGATATATTATTGATAAGTAAGTACATTATCAACTTCAATATTTATTTTACCACCCATATAAATTTCATTCTCATCCTCCCCTAAAATTTCATTTAGTAATGCTACTGGGGGTGAATCTATATAAGAATAAGATAGTGAGGGTTATTCCCTAAAGAAAAAGTATTCTACATTTTCTCAAAAAAATAAAATTTCATTCTTCTTATAATAGATTTTCAATTCATAATTTGAAATAAAATCCCTAATTAATATTATAAAAAAGAAATCATGGGGTATGATTATAATGTCAAAAAATAATGAACATTTATGTATCATAAAGAGGAAAAATAGACACATCTTTGATACCATGATACTTCCCTTAGTGGTTTTGACTAAAAAATAATTTATAAAGTCAAAATAAAATTTATAATTTTCTTGTAAAAAATAGAAGATATAAATGAATGAAATTATCCATAAGAAAAAATATCAATACCTATTTTTTAGGAAATTATTAAAGTACCTTCCACAACATCATTGGGAATGTAAACCTCAGCTATGGTGACCATATATGATTGGCCTTTCTCTCCTAGACTTCTTTGGGAAAATTTTCCTTAATGCTTCAGAAAATCATTTTCATAATGTCCCATATATTTGAAATTTGAGCATTGGAAATGGTTAGATTCTATAGTTTCCATTAAATTTTGGGCTTGGTGACCTTTTCCTCTACACTTTTAATAAACACCAATAACCATCAAGAAAGTACTTAGGTGTTTTTACCAAAATTATCACAGGATAGAAAATCTATTCCTCATTTCTTACCCTTTTTGTTATTTATTTTTTCCGAGTGTTCAAAAACATATTCATACCTTGAATTTCTATAATTTCATATGAATTATTTAATTCCTTTTCCACATTGATAACAAATGACACTATATCATCATATGATGAGAAATTTTGGGAGACTAGTTCCCTTCGGAGGAATGGTTTTACACCATTAAATAATTGATCAATCTTTCTACTTGGATTATGTATGTATTCCACATAATTCCTTTCTAATATTGTAATTTTAGCCTCATACATGTAAATATATTCATCCTCTTTCTATCTTGGACTCAATAATTTCTTCCCCACATCTCCTCACTGTTCAAGTGGAAAATATTTTCCAAGGAAATTTTCCTTAAAATCATTCCACACTATATTTGAGATTTCATTCCCCTCCATTGTGATTTGAGTTAATGTCAACCACTAATCTGCATGTCCCAAGAGTTGATAAACAACCATGATAACTTTATCCCTTTTATTACTTCCCAATGTGATAAATATATTCTCCAAGGAACATATCCAGTAATCAAATATAAATGGGCATTTAGACCCATTGGATGTTTGAGGTCATTATTGCATAAAGCGTTCAAGCATTTCCTATCCACATTGGGGACTATGACTCTCTTTATGGGCAGGGTTATTGTTTATAACCGGAGTGAGCTATCCTAGTATTTTTATCGGATTCTCAGCACGAGTCGTAGCTCCATTAATAACTTCATTATGTTGCATACGACGGAAATCACTACAAGGGATATGCATGTTCAAGAAGTTTCCATTCCATCCACTAGGCTACATTTTTAAATAATGTAATACACTATATTAGGTTCAAAATCATAACAAATAACCTAAATATTAGAAAAATTCAAGTCATGAATTGAAATTATATGCATAGTTATCCTCATAATAATAAATATGGTTTATTTGTGGACATCATTATTTTAAAATCCTTAATAATGCTTTGTAAAGATAATATGATTTATCTTAAACATATCCCCTTGGAGTGTCAAACTAGGTGTGATTTAAGGCTCGTTGTCATGTACCAGGATACCCCAAGTCTTTCTCGGAACTCCTTATCCGAGTTGATACTCTTAGGTACATCTATACCAAAACCACACCAATATGTAGTATCTAGACCGGGATAGATTTTTAGTAAGACCCAAATAATCTGTACATTAGAAATATTCTCGAATTTTTACTATTTTTATCCTCAAAGTCTATCTTAGGTTTATTTTCCATAATATAGTTTTTCTAAATATATTTTAATACGATTCAACAAAACATCCTCTGAAACAAAATGTAATGTCCCCAACCCCAGTTTCCAAGAGTCGATAACTTATTTTATTACATTGGAATATTAAATCGGATGTCATTTTTTCGAATGAAAAAATAGTTTAGTATCATTGGAAAACATGATACATACATAATTGTTTCATTACAACATGAAACCAAGTACAACATAGTCACTATATTGGAAACACTAATAAACTTCTATATTATCATCACAAGTCATTCAAAATATACTTATTGATTTCATAGGGAAAAATTAAAACATATTAAAGGGGTGATCATAGATGCCCAATAAGGGTATGTAATACAATATAATAAGAAATATAAGTAATCATGAATATATAAAAGTTCACATTCCATTAAAATTAAACTTGTGCATAAAATGGAAGGAATTAAAAACTAAAAATGAAATAATAAAACACTACCATGGATTTTCTATTATTCAAATACTCACATGGATAAAAATTTACTTGCTTCATAATTTGGGAATTAATAATTCTGGACATTATAGTAACACCATAAACTCTTTGGCCAAGACACCATATATAATGTGTAAAAACCCATGATAGTTTGTATGAAGAGACCTAACGATTTATCGAGGGGATATGTCAGTCCCCACCCATCACATACTGAGAACAATTAATTTCTTATATGAATGGGAATAAAAAAACAACATATATATATGAAATATAAATAACATTCCCCAATCTATAAATATAATCACTAACCATTCCAGGCAGTACAATGAATGGTATCAAGATAGTATATATGTAATAAAAGTAATCCAAATCCATTTAATAGGTAATTTTGGATGACAAAATTAATAAATAAACATTAATAAATAATAAAAATTAACATATGCATTGAAATAAATTAGAATACTCTAGTAAAATCTTTGATGAATTCTTGAAGGAAATACCATTTTTACTTTACAGAGAATAGTTATTTGTTTATAAAATCATTCGTTTTTTTCATGATTGTTGGTATAAAACCAAAAATGAAAAAAATAGTTTTAATGACATAATTAGTGATTTTATAAAAAAATTGGTGTCTCAAAAATTATTGTGGATGGTAGTTGGTAATTGGTATTAAATCGAGACATTCCCTTTAATCATTTTTCTATATCGGTAAGAAATGAGAAGGGAACCTTATAAAACATTTATAATCTCAGTAAATGATGATAAAATGATACTTATATATGATTTTAGAAGATATTTATAATTTATAAGAGTGATATAAACATAATTAAGAATTAAATTGGTTTATAGAGAAATAAATCATAACCTAAATTAAAATGATAGTTCAGGAAGAAAAGTTGTATCTTATTTCTGAATGTTTTATTCCCTTATCCATAACATCATGGAAAATCAAATTAAATCCTTTAATTAATAATTAAGAAACTATTTTACATTTATTTTATTTATCATAATTTTATTAAGTTCATTTTTGGCCTTTTGATGTGTTTAGTATGCTATTTTATTCCTCCAGAACATTCGTTTCATTGGTATTCACAATTGGTATACTTGTATATGAGTAATGTTTTTAATGAAAAATTGGTATAATTATCCAAAATAGGAATTACATTTAATAATAAAACCAGGAGTTTAATTGGTATTATTTATTATTTTTTTACAAATATGAGGATGAGTCATTAGATAACATGTTAACGAGAATCGTTTAGATTAATTTTAGTTGGTTTTCGATTACAATGAAATATTTTTGTTCAAATATTTATATTATGTATATAAAATGGTATAAGAAACATAAATAAGATATAATAAATATTTTATAATCTAATAAAACCAGAAAAATGGTTTCACAACCTGCCTTGATTGATAAATTAGTGAACAAATTTTTTTCATCCATAGATGTAAATCGGTACCTCCTGAACAATGATTTTGTTTTTTAAATAATATTTAGAGGGAGTAAGGATATTGATAGGGGATATTAAACTAACATGATATAATTATAGTATATAATTGAAACATGAGTTATAATGACCATTTGGATAGAGGATGTGAGTAGTGGATAAGAAAATAAAATAAACTAAAATGAAACTAAAAGAGAAAGGAAGAGGATTTACCTCTTGAATTATCCCCCTTGAGAACCTCCTAAAGGGAAAGGGTTTCAGTCTTTTTGCTAGACTAAGAGATCCTAAATATTAGGAGATACTATTGAAGAGTATTTTGGAATATTTTTGAAACAATTAGAAGAGTAGAGGTGGGAAGATAAGTGGTGGTGATGGTAGTATTTATAGTACAGAAGAGGGGTGATTTCTCATTATTTTATTCATTATTTTTTTTATTTTCTTCAGGAAAAGAAATGGTATTTATTATTTTGACTAAATATAGAAATAATTTCATTTCATTTTAGACCAATGTTTCTTAAATCATCCATGACTTAATGAATAATGTATTTATCTTATAATGTATTTATACTATAAATTATAGTATTTTACTATTCAATAAAAATTTAAATATTTTAGAAAAAAAATCTCCCAAACCATTTTTTGACATGTAGAATTAAAAAATTGACTTCTTTTTATAAAATTAATTTCATATACATATATAATAAATATAATTTATAATTAAAATAATTATTTACTCAAAAAATACTTTTTTTAATTTATAACTAATTTTATAACCATTTCAAAAACTAACTAAGGTCTGAGAATATTATCCTGAAACCATAAGAATACCACATATTTATTTATGAATATTTTTTACGATAATTCATTTTATTTTTAATCATTTTATTTATTATAATATTGTAATTAAATATGTATGACTTACAAAAACACCAACAATTAAATATTAACTTTGAAAATATTAATTTACTTAAACCAAGATATCAATATATAATTATTTCATTTATAAGATGGGAATATTATATTTATACTTTAATTTTTGGTTTTACAAATCTATTGGTTGTTTTATTATTCACAAGGGGCACATTATTATTCCAAATTTCATGTAACAATTTAATCATTATAGGTTCCTTAACTTTTATAAATACCTCTTATTTAATTCATTATTCATTTATGATGTTTTTATTTTGTTATATATGTTATTTTGTATGATCTATACTAATTGAAATAAACATAAGAAGGGAAATTTCATTGATATAGTATTGGGTTGTTGCAGTTTTTAAAATAAGTTTTATAATTATTCTAAAGGAATTGGACATTTAATCTATGAATTTGACTGAAATAATTCATGATAAGAGACACTAAAGTTGATAATTATTTTATCCCCTATTTCCAAAATAAAAAATCATAATAAATAAATCCAGATTCCAAAATCAATACTCGATTACATTAATTGACCCATGATCATTCGGGTATAAAAAATATTTGTCATTTAGTTTTGTAGGAATGTTTGTCTCATGAAAAAAACCAGAAGCACTATGGAACCTAGATGAAGGTTTCTCAAGAAACATGTATGATGAAATATCTAAATTCAATCAAAATAATAAATTATATAGAGTTCATAACACATTAAGTGAAAACATTAGAGTTTATATAATCAAAAAAGGTACCATCGGCCTTTTGTAACTCATCTATTGTTAAACATGATTTATTTATCAATGGAATGAAACAAAATTTTCCAAGAAATATCCAATTTCGTGATATATGATTTAAATTTTCTTTTCAAATTATTTTGAAAAACAATTATCCGAAAAATTATTTTATTTACTACTTATCATTTTCAAAACATTTATATAATCAATTTAAAATATCTCCCTATAAAAAAATATAAAATTCATTGGAGAACTAGTTATTGATTCTTAGATTTGGAGTATATGTATTGTCACTTTAGAACACTCTAACTGGTTAAACTCAACTACTATCAACTAGTATCATATTTAACTATAACATAGTTCAAATATGATGTGGTTTTTGAACCATGGAAATATGGTACGATATAAAAATATTCTTCTAAATATACAAAGTAATTACTTATTCTAAATTCATCAAATTAATTATTCTTAATTTATTATGACCTTATCAAATTGAATGTATAAGAGGTAAATCCTAAAATATTTTTTTAATTTTGATGCCCTTATAAGGTTTAATAAAGTTTAATTGTTATCTCATAAAATTTAATCTTTAAAATCATTCATCAGGTTTTCTATAAAGGATGAAAATGAAAAAAAATTTACAATTACTTTTATTCAAATTATTAATGGTGGAGACTTCAAAAATGATACATTTTAAGATTTTTTCCTTTCTTAATGATATAGTAAATATTTTTCTTCTGATGTAACACCACAACAAAATGGAATTGTAGAGAGGATATATTGAACTATCAAGAAAAGTTTTCAAATTATTTTTAAATAATTTAATTTAGAAAATAATTATATGTATCAGGATGTAAATAATGATTCATTATTCATCAATCTTATTTTCAGAAGATATTTTCTTAAAAACATCACTAATAAAATTTATAAAACTAAAAAACATAGAGTTTTCTTTTTTATTATTATTAGCCTTAAATGTTTGATTCTCAACACCAAAGTAAATAGTGGGAAATTTGGGTCAAAATAAAATGATGTCTTATTTATGGGGTACTCTTACTGGGTAAATTAATATTGAATATTGAATACACATACTGAAATATTATAAGAGTCAATTCATGTTGTTTTTATAATTATTTACCAAAATAGCTCACTAAAAAGGGTTTTTAATATGATGTAATTATTTATCATTTTGAATCTAAATTAGTTGAAGTTGAAAAATAATATCTTTTAAATCGTTAACCTAAAAAATCAAGAAAAAAATACAAAGACCATCCCCTTGATAATATCATTAGATATTTTCATGTATAACTCATTCTAAAAGATTGGTTCTAAATGATTTTAAAAATACTACCTTTTCTTCCACTTATAACCCAAGAGTGTCAATAATTCTCCTAACAAAGAAAAATTTATTTATTTACATGAAATATGAAGTAAATAAATTTTATTAGAATGATACATGGACTCTCATTGAAATACATAATGGTAATCCCATAATAGGAACTAAATAGGTTTTCATGAATAATATAGATAATATTGGTTAGAAAATTATAAATAAATTTAGCATCGTGGATAAATATTATAAACATGAATATGGAATATACTATAGAGAATCATTTTCACAAATAATTCAGTTAGAATAAATTAGAATATTATTGTAATTTTCATCTTGCATAAATTTTAATATATTTGGAATGGATGTCAATATCACTTTTAAGGATTTCATTACTGAATTTTTTTATGTAACAACCACATAGTTTTGAAATTTCTTTCCAAATCATGTTTTCAAATTATCTAACCCTCTTTATGATTTAAAAATATTCCCTTACCATTGGTATGATTGTTTAATTACTTTTCTTTAATAAAATGATTTTAAAATTAGAAAATCTGATTCTTCTTTTTTTGTAGAAATATCTTAAATGATTTATAATTTTTCCAAATTTAGGTTTATGGTTTCATTTTTTGATCAAACAAATAATATATTGTTTTTAATTGTCTAATATAATGAAAAAGAAATTTAAATTTGGATCATTGGTGAACATAAATTCATTAACATTGTTAAAAATTTGAAAATAAATGATTATTTTTTTCTAGTTCAAGGGAAATAATATAAGGTATCATTAAAATGATTCTACATGGATCAAACTATGTAAATTAAAACAACCATGAGTGTAAGATTCAATATAATGTTAGAAGAATCCGATAATATAGTTTGAACCATGTTTTATACAAGTGTGATTGGTAGTATACATTATCTTACTACAAACTGACATAACATTCTATTTATTATATTTATTTGTGTTCATATTCAAAAAAATACATAATAATAACTAATTCAATCTATTAAAATTAATTTTATTTATTTAATAGGAATCGAAATTCAAGGGTTTCTTACCAAAATAAACTACTTCAAAATTAACTATTTTTTCAATACTGATTTTGGATAATTACATCTGTATAGGAAAAGTATAAGTGGGACTTTCCAAATACATGGAAAAGCAGTCATATCATGTAGTACTAAAAATAATAACTACATTTATCTTTCTATAGATAAATAATAATACATAGACCATGTGAATTTTGTGTCTAAATAATACGGGAAGAAAATCTCTCTCAGAATTTGAGATTACATATGTCCATAACCATATTACATGTGATGAAACCGATGCTATACATATTTCCAAAAATCATATCTCACACTCTCACACTCAAAATATTGACCTTATACACCATTTTATATGAGATCACATCAACAAAAGTGATATCTTATTTTAATTTATTAAGACATAGTATCATCTTATTTACATTTTCACAAAACCACTAGAAGTTTACCAACTCAATTTCATTGAAGGTGAATAAAAAATATTACCCCTATAACACTTTCTATTTTATCATCAATAACATAAGTTGAATTTTAAAAATATATTTATCTTGATCATCATTTTTTTTCTAAAATCAAGAAAATCGTGATTTTTTTCTCATCATTATTTTAAATCTAGGATATTAAACCATTAGATAACTATTTCCGTCGTTTGAGGGGTATCCATATGTATTTATTTCTAAAATTTCCCTTAATAGAGACCTATTGTTTTCTGATTACTTTTTTAAATCAAAAAAGTTTCTCTTATTTTCAAAATTCAATGTAAATTTTTATAAATTAAGTATTTTTTATAATATTAATATTATTTCCTATATTTTTCAAAAATAATATTTGTACTTATCTATATTTTCTCTAATTTTATACAGTTTATTTTATATCTCTTAAAGGTATGTTAACCGATCACATTGAATTAAATTTTCATTATCAAACACTTTTAATGAAAAGGTGAGAAACAATTAGTTTAAGCATAAAAGGAGTTATCCATGCCATTAATGTAAAATTTCAACCTAACAGTTTTAACCCTCCTAAATAGTTTACATGTTATAGTGTTTACTAGAGTGTCAGGTTCTTCCATTATAAGATCATCGAGCCTAAATTCCACCTCATCCCATAATAGGATATACTCTTAAGTGATGATAATCCACTTGTCGAATCCCATTATTACAATTTGGTCCTTCTTATCAATCAGGGATCCATGATCCTCATTTGGAGTCTCCCTTCGGGACCTTCCCTTATTTCTATCTCTTCATCAGGTGCAGTAATTGTAAAAATAGTTTAATAAATTTCTCTTACAAACTCAAGAGTGATTCTGAATAATGTTCGGGCATAACAGTAAACTCCCACTACTAACAAGATGACAAGGAATCATTGTGATCATTGTCCATCTATATATACTTTGACTTCTTCATATATATGGTCTTTATTGCCTTTGGTAAATAAGATTAATCATTTATTTCATTTTGGTTTCACCTATTTCTCTTACTTGTAATTATGATTGGGTACCAACTATTCAGACCCTCATCCTCTATGTTGTCTAAAATGTGGCTGGATCATTCCTCATTATACCCATTCCCAGGGAACTTCTATTAATCCCTATATGTTTTGACCAGATCTTGTACAAAAACCTGGACTAGATCATAATGGGATAAAATCATAAAAAGGTTTCCCAACATAAGCCCTTCCAATTCTAGAGGATTCATCCTGATCCAGGCCTTCCCCACTACTTCATGTTCTGGAACATTGAAACATGTAGGAATACTCTCTATATGATCCTTTTCATCCTCAACCTAGCCACTAACATTGTAACCATTACCTAATCCCACAAACTAAACATTTGAAACATATGTAGGATTCTTGGGACCTCCCCCAAAACTATTTTTCCCCAGTGACACCATGGGGACCCTTAAGAGGATGGTCCAAAACACCAATAGTAATCTCTACATCTGATCTCTACTGCACCAATGTAATTTTCATAGAAGGATGAGGGTCCCCCATCTTCGTCCTCAACTGGATGTAGTTAGAATCTTTTTCAAGACTATTGGTTCTATTACTTGTCTATGAATGCACTTCCTCAACATATGAGAAAGAAATGGGTATTTTGGGGCCTCTTGTATCCCCCATTTGAGGATCAACCTTGATGTCATCAATACCATTTCACTTCCCCTCAACATCATAACCCTCATTCCCCAATAGAGGAGGTAGAGGAGAATTAGGTTTGCTCAGATCTTTCTTCAATCTATCGAATACATCAGTCACTGATGGATTCACTCTTCCTTAACTGAACTTCAAATCTATTGGAGATTTAAACTAAAATTCCACGCCCATCGACTTCTATTTTGAAAATCCTACCTTAGCACGAGCCTCCATGCCCCCACCACTACCTACACCCATCTTCTTAGGAGACCCCCTTTGATACGTTGCCATCGAATGTCCCAAACTCTTATAGTCATAATAGAACTTATACCGTGATTCATAGACAATACATTGTTTTCACTTAAACTATACTCTGATTGTAATCCATAGATAATAACATGGAACTATGGATATAACTATCTCTACATAGACATGCGGGTTAACAGGATTGAAAATTGACTCAGTGCGGCTATTAGAGCACACGTATATACCAACTCGGTTCCCACGAAGTTTAGTAACAAATGGCCTTTGAAACAGTAAGGGAATATTAGGGACACACACAAAAAATTTCCATATTAGGGGAATATTTCATCATTTATAAGCCCTATGTCCATCAAAACAGGTAGATCCGAGATCCATGTAAGTTATAGGGGAACTATAACATGAGATCATTAAATCGTCCTCTAATGAAAAACATATCATAATATGTTTTATATTGGGAAGACCCATTGTTTCACTGTCACACATATCCAAATCTCTGAAGATAGACCTATCAAACAAATCTACTGAGGGACGTCTCTATTTAACTAAATAATCATAATAAGATACATGAGTTTCAAGGTTTCAGTAAACTCTGTGATCGATATTGAGAGGTTAGGAAACCCATCGAACAAATTGGCGTCTTTTGGAAGGAGCGAAGATTGAGGAAAAGGTGAATGGAGTTTAAGTTTAGGGAATGAGGATAAAGAAGGAACCGCCCCATTCCTAGATGTCAAAGGTCCCTCCCCTTCCACTGAGAGAGGGACCATCTTGGTGGCCACCAAGAACACGTAGAGGGAGAGATCATCATAGATTCCCCTTGTTGAGATGCACTCCCTAAATTATCCTTCCTCTAAATGAAGATTAATGATTAGAAAAAATATTTCCTATATATATATTTCACTCAAACAATGTTTTTGAGGTTACATTAAAATTATGTTTTGAGATGAAATTTTTGAATTTTGTCTTTCGATTCAAAAGAACTCTTTAATATTTTATTAATTAATGTGAAAATATATTTATGTAAAATAATTAATTGATGAAGGGAGTGTTTAGAAATGTTATGTGCCATTATCAATTTTTTATTTTCTATTTTTATGTATCATTTTATCTTTATTCTCTTTATTTGTCTCTTCCATTAATCTTTAAATTTTATTCCTTTATTTATATTCATATTTTAATTTTATTTAAAAATTTTTTATTTTCCTCTTAAAAAAATCAATTTATCTTATATATCTATATATCCCCTATTTTATTTGTCTTTTTCAAGATCAATTTTCTCTTATCTTGAGCTATTTAATCACTTTATTTTCATTGAAAAAACGTCTCACATGAATTTTTTTTAAAATTATTTCATTTTACATCTTTATTCCCTTTCCTTATTTTATATTCAATAATTAAAATGTGCGAGAGTGTTTTTAGTTTTTTGGACTAAAAAGAGGGAGAATTTAATTTTATTTGAACGGTAAATTGGGACAATTAATTGAAATTTGTATTATGTGTGATTTCATAATTATTTCACAAATTTGGAATTACTGAACTCCAAGTTAAAATTATTAATATTATTTATATAATTTTTATAATCCTGGATAATATTTAATATCATATATTGATATATTGAATTCATCGGTATTTCATATACTCTTGATTGACCTCTTATATATCATTTTATCTTAAGTGTTTAGAATCATAAAAAAGATGGATATTGTTATATCTATATCTCTCTTTCAGAGTGTTTTGACGATTACAATCACTAATTTGGGTATCTGACATTTTCATTTGACTGAATTTATTTCTAACCTTTTATTCTTTAGGTGATGTCATTGATAGACTTCGTGAAGTTATCAAATTATATTCAAATACAACATGATGATATTTTTGTAGGAATAAATAATATATTATCATGGAAAAGGATCATGTAATGAAGTAATAATATCATTTCATGTTTGTGTAAGGATTCCAAGAATTCTATGGTTGATGATGGTGATTTGAAGGCTTTATCAGATAGCCAGTTCCATATAGATAGAAGCTCCAAGCTTCATAAATTCGACCGACCTATCGATAAAGGAGATTCGGATAGCTTGTGTTAGTTTTAGTGGATGATAAATCCTGTAGAAGACCAAAACCTATACTTTATCTAGTAGTGGATCATATTGATATATTTACATATCCATGTTTCTTCAGGTGACTCACCATCTAGCCAGTTAGGTGCATCACGTATCCAATGCATCAATCTAACATAGTAAAATGACATTTAATGATGGCCTTAAAATTTATGAAATAGTAAATTAAATCACTAGATCAACCCAAGGGATCTCCATATCTAAAAGATCTATAAGTACATGCCTATGGGTTCTTGGATCTCCTAAATTATCTTGTGAAAAAACTCTTTATTCAAATAAAAAATTCCAAATCACATGAAATTTCATTGTTATATGAAAGATTAATTCCCCAATTCTCCTTCAATAACAAAGGATCTCTCTTACCACCACCAATCAATCTCTAAACATAGATTGAACAGATTATATTGGGATATAAGGGATATGTAATATAATATGTTTTAACTAAGAAAACCATAATTTTCTAATCACCATCGATAGTGAGTCACAACTATTGTAAAAGTGAGGGATGGGTTCCTTTGAATCCAATAAAGATCAAACTAGTACTCACAATCATAATCACGAGGGGTGGATTTCTTGATCATCTACAAGATCAAGGGAGAAATAATATAAACTACTCAATCTAAGGGATGGAGAAAAAGGGATTCATAACTTGCTACACATGACCTCCTTAATCAAAAATTTTCTCTTTTATTTTATTCATTGCATCATTGAATGTTAATATGTATAGTTTTATTAATTAAATATGTCTATTTTTATTATTATATAATTTTTAATTAATATTGAAACCAAATTATATATATATATATATATCATATTTATCAGTTTATCAATTTATATAATTTATTTATTTTCCTATTTATCATATCAATTTCATATAGATTTAAATTTACTTTTACCATTTAATTTAATTTTTAAAAGTTAAATTTACCTCATCTTTATATTTTGTTATAACCAATTGTTATTGTTATTATAATTTTTGTTAATGAACTGAGTTGATTCAAAAATAGATACAGTGATATTTTTTTTGATGGATTGGAAACATAATCATTGTACAAATTGAAATCATATATATGGTATCAGATAGAGAGGTATCAGTAGAATAGGGTACCTGGTAGAGGGTACCAAATAGAAATTCACCAGATGAAGAAGTCATCAAACTGAGTGGTACCAGATAGAGGGTATCAAATAAAGAGTTATTAGATGGATAAATTTAGACAAATAAGTTCAAAAAAAATCTTATTTTTCACTAATATGAATGAAATCCAAGAGGGATAAAAAGAACCTATAAGAAGGCAAGTGTGAATAATTAAAGAAGAATAGTGACTACATGTTAAATCCTATTACTGAAGATTCATTTAATTTTTGAAAAAAAAATTAATCATACTCAATGTTCAAGAAGAACATATACTAGTAAAGGAGTATAATCATATAGAGGTGATTGATATAACTTAATTCATATAAACCACAATGTAATTTTTATAGTGTATGTGTGTTCTTGAATTATTTCTAAACCTTTTCTAGGACTCACTAATCTTATTGAGTAATGAATGTCGTAAATTCATATGTTCTAAGGGGTGTGATTTTGTGTTTTTCATTAACAAAGTAATTTTTGTTAACTATAGTATAATTTTTTTAAAGAATAAAATCATAAAATAAAAATGCTAATTCCCCTATCCTAGTGATCTCATAGATCCTAATGAGTCCATTCACAAATCTTCCCCCTAGAATGCACATCTAGATTCAAAATGTTATCTATAAAATATTCAACACTCTTTTAAAGATACCATGTGGTGAAAACCCTCATCGATCCCACCTCCCCTTTATGTTGCATTATTTTTTTACTTTGATATATAAAAATAAAGTTTAAAGGGGATAATTTTTCATCTATCCTCTTCGAATGAATGGGTGTGTTTGTCTTTGTAGACCAACCATTTTCATCTTGTATTATTCCATATTTTTTCTTATTTGACATCATTCAAAAAACGCATTTTTGAAAAACTAGTATGGAATCATCCCTTTAATGATATCAAACCCGCCTAAATATTGTTATTCCTTATAACCATAATTTTTAACACCACTAAAAATCCTTTTTCTTCTTGTAAGTAACTATCAACATGGTTTATGTTCTTGATATTTTGTGGTGTAAGTGAACCCAATCAATCATGGTTGATTCTTTTATTCCACAATTTACTTGAGAGGTACTTTTTCTTTACTCTTTTTTTCTACTTTTGAAGATATGGTGGTCTTCATTTATTTATTATTACAAAATTTGTTTTCTTTCTTTACTATCATATTCTATGAATTTTAAATTGATCTTTACTGGGATATATTTATTCGTCTTTTTAAATCTTCATTCAACTGGAATTTATTCCTATGAAAATATTTTTTGTGGCAAGAATAAAATATATACCCAATTAACCTTAATTTTCTTACTTTTCCTAGCATCATCCTAAAAGATGAGTATGGTTTTATTTAAATCAAATTATTTATTTTTCCTTTCATGATTTTTCCTTTGTATAAACATACAATCTCATCACATAATATTCATCTCTTATATTTCTTTAAAACCTTTCCATATGAAATATATTATCACATATAAAATATTTACCAACAAAATAATACCTCATGTGATAATGGGTCTTTGGATAAATTTTGGATGTAGTTGATATTACTATATTATTGATAATGATTTTTACTACACACATATACCCATAGTATGTTCATTTTTGCAATAAAAATATCTTTGAAGTCTCATTCTACCAAGAGTATATTTTACACTAATGCCAACATATATGAACTACCATGTTGTTGTAACCAAATTGGGGATCCAAATTCTTCTAGCTAGAGTCTCCACATATGGATCTATATTTCTCAACATTATATTCATAATATGTATCTCATATTAAAGAAATTTAATTATTAATGTAATCATTTTTAGTTGTCCTCATATGTTCTCAATCTATGTGTTATTTTCAGTATAAGAAATATTAAATTTATCTTTATAATTTTCTATTGGAGAAGTTTTGTATTCTTTTTGGATTGTCTCTTTATCAATAATTTATTTCACCCCATGAACAAGTTCCTGAATTTTATCACATCCAAAAATCATCTTCTTGATCATTTTTGGAATAGTGTCCTTTGAATTCATTCTTTCCCTTTCATATCAATTTTTATTTCCTCAAAATATGATATGATAACACAATTATTCTTACCTTAAATATTCAATAATTGATCTCTATTTTTTAAGGATTTAATCTCCATTAGTTTTTTTCACCAACATTATTCATATTAACCACATAAAGTGGTTGCTTTATCCCCAACATGTTGAGTTGATTAAAATTCTGTATGAATTGAAAATCAAGGAATATCTTTGATATGGTTGGAATCATATATGTTTATGGAAGTTATTTTGTTCACACTGATAAAAATAAATGTTTTGAATTCCTTTTTATTAATATTGGTCTTTTAGAATTTTTAAAAATGTAATTTCTCTTTAATTAAATACACATTCATAATTGTAATTAATTCATGCACATCACTTAAAGTAAAATGACATATTTCATTTATCATATATGTGCTTCCATACATTTTTTCTAATTTATTAAACTTCTATTTGGATTATTATCCATTGAATATTAATTGGAATATACCCCCACTAGATCATCATTTTATTCATGTTTTGACCATACATCAATTTGAATACTTCTTTGTTCCATTACATATATTCATCCTGGATGAATGATCAATAAGATCCCATCCATATATAATGGAAAACAATTTATAACAATCATGTCAAAGTGTGATGAAAATTTATTATTCCATTAAGATTAAAGATTTCAATAAAATATATTATTCTTAATTGATGATTTTATTTCTTACATTAACTTTAAAACACCACAAAATAGATGATTTAGGTTGAATAATCTCATAAACTATACACATTAATATGAATAGTTGGAACCTAAGACACATTGAGGTGGGAGAATCATGGTGTTACTATTTTTAAACATCTCTTTACTTATCAATTTAGCTTCATCAATTTAAGACCTTATTCATGTGTTAGAAGGAACAATTATATAATTGATTATTTTTCGATAATTCCTATCAGAAATCATGTGCCTAAAATAAAGATACAAGGACACTAATATTTTACTTGGTTCAAAAAATTGGGCTAATCCAATGAGAAAACATTAATATGGGGTTGGTGTGAAAGGATTTAATATTTCTCAGTATGGAATAATAATGATTTGTAAGGGCTCACTAAAGATCCATGGTATCTTTTTTTTTCTCAATTCTACACACTTCTATAAAGAATGAACTCAATTTATTGACCTTTTCTTCTCTCTTTGATATTCATAAAATAAACTATTTAATATTGGATTACAAATTGATTCTTATTGATCATCAATAAACTAAACAACATCTTATTCCAAAATAATGAAAAAACTAGGTATCTTTCTCAACCTTAAGCATTACCTTCTCCTAGATGATGATAATTACAATGTTAGAATTACATATTGCTTCGCTTATTTCTTCTACCATGTACACAATGATATTATATAGTATTATTTTCCTAATTAGGAACACTAGTGAAACCACCTTTCCTTATCATGATACATGCACGATCATATGATATTCCTCATCTTGTTCTGTTGAATATAGATACCTAAAAATATATTGGCCTCCTGTGTCTCTTAGATACTTCCCTTCTTATCTGAATACTATCATGATATATATGTCTCTCCCATATTACAAAATTAAACAAATTTTACAATATTGATCAAATTATCTCTCTCTCTCTATCCTACTCACAAATGTGTAGTTGATCATAATAGGTTCCCTCACTTCTATTTTTATTCAAAAAGAAATACAATAAAATATATATATATTATTATTTTAATTGAGTATATTAGAATATATAAAATCTCTATCACCACCTTTAATATCCATTAATGGTGAGTATGAAACCACATTTAACCCAGTTCTTCATGATCTTTCCAAGTGTCTTAGTAGCGATTCTGTTAATATTAATATAAATCATATGAATGAATCTTTATGTTTTTTTATTCAAATATTGTTATGTTCCAATAATACATGAATATTATTCTTTAAAATAAATATATGTAATATTTACAAATATTAATTTCTAAACTGTGTGTTTTACTGTATTTTTGGCCTTTTAATTCAAAAAATTATTTAAATATTCTTATCACACTTATTCACATCATTAAGTATGACTTATTTGGTAATATTTTTTGCGAATCATGTTACTCGAACCCCAAACAGACAACCCAATTTTATATTTTAAATCTAATTCACACTGTGATAATATCAATATTGAAGACCTACTACCACTCCAAATTATCCATTGCATCAACCAGGGATGTATGGTCACTGGGTCAACCATAGTATTTCATTCAAACTTATGCATAAATGAACCATCAAGCTCCCTAATGTTTTTATGAAATAATAACAGGTTCTAAATATATTTAAATTAACTAGTTCAAATTCATTCACATGAAAAATCTCAATAAAAAAGTTACATTCTAAATGATATGACTTCATTTTATTCTTTTTTTATGTAAATCTTTAAATTTGAATAATGCATGTTAAATAATGTTATCCAACATTGAAACACAACTTTAACTCATGAGACTTAATATACATAGACATTCTACCAAAAAAATATTCAAGTATCTCTGGTCTTAATGAGAACATATATCCTTTCATGCCACTTTGAACATGCAATGCTAACTACCCCTTTCCAATTCGATGCTAACCCAGGACTTTTTATACATATGATCTTGATGTCATGTTCCTCTAGGACCCTCACACTTCTTATAAGGATAGTATTAACATGTAATAATTCTTTATATATTAATATTTTAAATAAACACTTATACCAATCATCCATTATTCCAGATATATATTCACTCCATGATCATGTAAAATTGCATAATAACTCTTATAAATTCAAAAACTCTTAGAATCACAAACTTCACAACACTATCTAATAAAGGGGAATCATTTTTTATAAAACCCTATTTTAATTCATTTACATAATATATTTTAAAAATATAAAATATATGAAAACATAGGTGAAATAACTACCCCTTAAAAACCATCCATTATTTGTTTGGTGTCACCTTTCAGTCTTTATTTAGTTCATTATTGAATATCCACTTTTTCTTGATGACATTCAGGTATTTTAGCTTTATAATAACATCTTAAATATAATAATTTTCATTTTGGTGAAGATATTAATGCCTAAATTTGACCCAATTCTCATCATTATCAGAATATAAAAACATAGAACTTACATAATATTGAACATTGGATTACCATTAGGACATCATAATTTGACTTTGAACTAGAGTTTTCTGGTCATTGACAATATTTTCATGACTTATTTAAAAAAAATCATTTATCTTTTATACTACCAAACCAAAAACATTTTTCCACACCATTAGTGTCATGTTATAAGACTTCTATTTCCTTATGAGCTCTTTTTATGCTATTCACATCATCATCACTTCATAATTAGTTTCATAGTTTTGATGTAAAATCTGCAATCTAATTTGAAAATCATTCTCTTTTTCAGTAATTATTACATCATGGATTTCCCAAATTTCCTCATTAATTTTTTTTGGGATATTTACACCTATTTTTGGATTAATTTCCAAATAAAATTCCTTTATCCCTTTCAGTTTCAAAATTTTGTTGCTTCCCTTTATTGAGAATATAATATTTACATCTGAAAACTCTAAATTACTTGAGTGTTTTATTTTTCTCATACTACATCCCATTAAGAATCTTCAATTTATTTAGTAATAATAAATATTTTTTGGACATTTATACTGATTTAAGGATAACCTATTTCAATAAGTTTTTTTATATACTTCTAGAAAATAATTTTCCTGTCCATATTATTAATAATTTAGTTCCTCCCTTCAATGACTCTTTTTTTAGGATTCCGTACAACATAGAATTTCTACAAAATTCCTTTCTTTTCATGGTTCTTTTCTGCACGATTATTATTTTAATACATACTATTTTTTTCAATAAATTTTTATTTTCTATATCAATATTTTTATATGCTAATAATCTGTAATGACTGATACACTAGAACTCATAAGATTTGTGGGAAATGACTACTGACCACACAATAATTTCATAATCAACAACGAATAAGAAATAATACATTTTCTTATTTGATTGTATTTGTGTCATCAATCTATATAAATCCACATAAAAAATCTAAATTGATCAGGTTTATTTATTTTCTTTTACATTGTATATATTTCAAATAATAATCCATTTTTGGAAAGTATCACACATGTGATTGTGATCTCATGATAGTATAGGGAGGTCTCAAGTTTTATCATTTTTCACAAAGTCTTATAATTATTTTTGAATCAAACTACCAAGACTCTATGGATATAATTTATTTTCTTCCTCCTTGTATAATAAAAATCTAACCTCTTCTCTATTAATGTGATATAGGTTTCATTTGGTGCATCTTCCTTGAAAAACTATAGTACATATTTTACCCTTATAATTAAAGTAATTTTTTGAAATTCAAATCCATTAAAAAGTCTCATATTTTTCTCACACTAAGTATATTTTTAAAATGGGTTTCCAATAACAAGACATGCATTTCCCCAAAGTCCTTTCCACCTATGATAATTTCTTTATATAATATTATATTTGATGTTCTTCTGTTATCCAGAATCTATTTTCATACTCTATATATTACACTCAAAGAAATTTTAGCACCATTGGACTTTTGACCCAATTCCCTTTTTCATCCATACATGATGTTTAGTTCCATTGGAGGAAAATAATATTTTTTCACCTCTTCCTTTATATATTATTCCTCTTATTATAGGGTTTCATATCAAATTTTTTTTTATCATAAATGAGGGTGTTTCCTTCTATATGTAAATTTTTGTTGATTTTACATAAAAACATTTCATTAATTTTTTTATGGAAAATTTATTTCATAGTTCCCAAAACCTGTATAAAAAAATAAATATCCATTAAAAGAATATCAACTGAAAGGAATTTATCTCATTTTTTGGTCACTCTTTCTTCCTAAAATTTTATTTTTCTATATAAAACATATATTGTGTCTCACCATATTTACACAATAATTACAATGAAATTTTAATGTCTTTTTTGTGTGCCTTTTATTCTCTGACAAACCATTTTTGAACCTTCTATGATATACTCAAAATCAACTTCTTTCAAAGAGATAGTTCTTGGGGTTTACCCTCATGAACTACTGAATTTTTTATGGTAAATTCCATAATCATTTTTTACTTTTATATAAATTTCTACTCTTTTTATATAATAACATATAATTCAATGTAAACCCCAAGAATATACATATTTTTTAATCAACTAAATTTCTTTGATATCGTATTGGGTGAAATAATTATATGTTGATCATTGAAACAATCCTATCATAGGGTGTGCAAAAATAAATTTATTACATATTTTAAAAAATATTATAGTGGCTAACCTAGGATCTATCTAGATAAGAGTACAAAACTATCAAGTTTATCACATTTCACTAAAGGAAAAGGGTTGTTTTTGGTTATGATTATTTAAAAAATAAAATGAAGTAGTTGGTAAGGGATAAAAATTGATTTTGGAATGAATTGATAGGGTTAGGCTTGGATTAACGTTTTCAGTTTTGTTACTATCTTAACAGTCGTTTTAGCTATCTTCTTAATGAATGATAAATGAAATAATCATCACCCAAGTTACCAATAACCCATGGATAAATGAAATAATGGAAACCACATAAGTGTTCATGAGAGTTAGTAAACTATACCTAAACTACCAATGAAATTCCAAATTGGTATTTAGTGCTTTGTAGTAATCCAGAAAAAAAATTACTACTTCATCACAAGTGATAATGACCACTACACACTCACCACCCAAAACAGTCTTTTCAATAAAGACATACAAAACTAGGTTTATGGATTTTAAGGACTTCAACCCAATCTATGAACTATGAGTAATACCAAAACCATAAAATCTACATATAAATAATTTAGTGCCAATATAATCAAAAAACTATTAATGGAAAAGGATAATTTGAATTAATTAAAATGTTAGACGTAAGAACTAAAAAGAGTATTCCCTTTAACCTCTATAATTAATCTAGAATTAAACCCCTATTAGAGGTATCTAATAGAATAAGGGGGAATTTAAGACAATAAATACCAAAAATAATCATTAAGAAACAAATCCCCCAGTGCACCCTCTCTCACCTTCTACCAAGTCGTATTTCAAACTTTTTATTCTCTTAGTTGGTGTGAAAAAATAATTAAAAATAATACAAACTTTTATTAGTATGATGAATAAGTCGAGGATTTGGTATAATACCCATTGGATGAACTCTTGGTTAATGAAACATTGATATATTTAATCATTTTAATAATTAATTAATTCTCATATGCACTTTTCTTATAGTTTGATTCGAATCATCCCATGAGAATTTACTAATTATCACCCTCTTGAAATGAACCCATGTGACTAAGTCTTGGGTATGAATGTAGTGAATAAATTCAAGGTATATGTTTCCATATTTATGAAATATTCGCCATGAAAAATATAATATATAATGAAATTAACATACAAGATCTTAATTTTCTGAATGTTTATGGAAACCATAATTTAAGAAAGGAATTATCTTATTCGGATTTATATTTCTCGGAAAAATACCTTAGAACTATAATAGTTTTCTTAAAATCCTTAAAACAATTCACATGAGATTGAAATTTGGAAAGGTAAATCATTGTAATATAAGAAAAATATCCTAAAAGGTAGACTAAAATCTATTTCATCGAATTTTTTTATTATGTAAGACATCATATAATCTATAATGATAATATGATGAAAATTTTTAGATAAATAAAACATCATTTGATCTAGAGTAAAAAAAACTCTCCTATCACCCTGACATTTCTAAATTCTTCTATTGATTTTAGAATACAATGTTTCCAAATGATTCGATGAATTTCAAAACCCAAATAATGTCTTGATGTCATATTTTCAGAGATAATTAAATACATTGGAAAGAGTATATTTTTTCATTTTCACAATTAAATCCTAAAATCTTGTTGAAAAGCAAATATGATATAAATAAGATCATAATGAACAATATATGGGTATTAAATCATAGGAAAACATATTATAAATATATAAAATATTACCTCTATCAGTTCCCCCACACTTAAATCTTAGAGTCATGGAAATGGGACCATAAAAATAATTTCCAAAACAAAATAAAATTCAAAACCAATGTGATTTCCCCTCTTTTAAACCATTTACATCATGTTGGTATGACCCCTAAATGGTGTTAATTACAATTTATTTATTTATTACGTTCACTTAATCCACAATTAATCATCTAATAATAAAAATTTATACAAAATTTCATGGAATGTGTCTCTTGATATTCAAATAATAATTTTATAAAATTTTATTTTCAGTCTAAGTTCACATAAGATTCACCATAGGTTCGATGATTTTATTCATATCCACCTGATAATTATTGTGTCTGTGTATATCATGATGTATTTTAAGGTTTCTTTTGAAGGTTATGTCTCTAGTTGTAAAACAATTTATAATTTCATTTTCTATCAAGAATTTTGTTGCCTTTAATTTCATATTCCCCTAATATGATGAATCCTATTAATATCCAAATTATTATTCACTAAAAAATACATATATAGTCTATGACTTCTATAAACATCTTACACCTTTTTGACCAAAACATTAATATATAGGTATGCTTATCATCATTATTTTTAAATATATTAAATCTGTGATTACCAATATATATCTTTCCGAATTCTTTCCTAATCCAAATTAAAAAGACACGTTGATATGAAAAATTAACATAAACATTTTTCTTCACTTGTTCCATATTTTTGAGTAACATTGTTTTATCACATTCAGAAATAGAATTTTAGTGAGTAAATTATTTTTTAGAGGGAATGAGAGGATCTATATAATTAAAAACAATAGTGTACTTATATCAAAAGAATTGGACATCTTAAATTACATTTTAACATTTTTCAATGGCTGAATTAACTCATATAATAACTATAAAAACAATTTAGTAAATTCTACATTAAATCCAAATAGATTTAGCTAAGTATATTTTCATAGCTCTATGTTTCGATTACCCGCACTTCAATTCAACATATATCATGTATCAGATTTTGGATAATTTTGTACAGGGAATTTTGGATTGAAATATGGTTTCCTATTATATACATTAATGTCCACTAAGTGTTTCAAGGGATATATGAAAAGGTATGTAATAAATTTATTTTATTTAAAAAGGGTCTTAAAAATCAAAACAATACATCAATCTTTTTTAAAAAATTTCTTAGAATACACTAATGTTTTTACTCTATGATGTTGACATTTCTTGTGGTGTAAACTGTACCAGGGTACCTCATGAAGATGGATATATTTAAGAAGATGTTAAAAATGGTTCAAAATCTTAACAGTTAAGTGATTTAAAATTTTGGTTAGTTTTCTATGGTATGAGGATTACAAATATGTTGGTTTTCATGTATTTCCATTATATAGAATATGAAATAGAATTAATTCATCATTCATCTAAGGAGAGTCGATGAGTTAAATTAGTTTTATCTTATTTACATAGATTCAATGTTGAAATGATATTAATTTAACCCTCAAAATGTTTCAAAACCCACTAAAATGAAAAATAAAACACAAAAAATATTTTAAAAACAAAAAATTGAGCAGTCATACACTACAAAGGTGGTTCTCTCCCTCGCACATAAATGATGTAGTTTCATAAATATATTAAAATAGATTTATCACCAAAGAATATTTTATATATAATCATAGTATACAATAAGGAGTTAATAAGAGGAATAATTTGACATATTTTCATTGTTAAAAAATTTGGTGAAGTTTGAAATTATCTACTATCCCGTGGGGTATGTTTCCATGGAATTTCATCAGTCGATGTGCATTGACAGTGAATGAGGTCTTGGTACCTTATTCTACAATATTCCCATTACCAAAAGGATATGTATTATTAATAGTGAAAGGACCTTCCCATATAGAATTAATTTTACATGGAATCACCTTGAGTCATGAATTGAATAATAACATTTGGTCACATATATGAAAATATTTTCACTGGATTATCTTATCATGATCCACCACTGTTCATTATTTATAGATTTTTATTTCTAAAAAGCTTCAGGTATAATGTCATCCATATATTATAGCATTAATATCCATTCTATTCAATATTTTTCTTAATTCATATTCATCTCTCTCACATCTAAAAATGTTATATGCTATTATTCCATATGTAAGTAGAACAATTTCCTATAAACTAGTATATATTAGCTCATTCCTATTTTTAGTTTATTGGCTTTCATATAATAATATAATACTCCTACACATATTTTTAATAATTCATTCCTCCTTTGTAATATATTTTTATTTAAAATTATTTTGATCTCTTTGTTGGACACCTTATCATGGTAATTGGTCCATGGATGTGAAGTTGATAATGTCTTATAATGTACTATATATTTTCTAAGATAATATTAGATGAACGATTTGAAGAAGGAAGTATATTGGTCATTGATGATAAATCTTTTCATTCTAAACATAAAATTTATATTAGGATAGACAAAAGAACACACACACTTGGCATCATCCACATTAGTGGCAATGGCATCCAGACATTTCAAAACACAATGTACTATAAGTAGAATGTAAGAATGTCCAAATGACATTGAATGTTTTACCATAAAATATATTACACTAAATTAAAAAAAATAGGTCTTTTAGGAATTACTTTTATTTATAACATATTTCTAGAAAAATATAATTTTCCACATTTAAAACAAAAAGCATGTTCATATTTAAATTATTTTGTCTAATAAATCCTGAAATAAATTTTTTATGGTCTTATGATGTCTAAAGTGTTCTCCAAAAGATAATATGTGATAAAATACAAAAACATATTATATTTCACTTATTGGTAAATTTATTTTCATCCCTATATCATTGCAAATTTTCCAAAATGAATGGGTCTTCCCAAATTTCTAATCTTGAATCGTGTTTATGTTTGTGGATTTATTTTAAATGAGATGTAACCTATGAAGTAATGGAATACTTTACTATATCTACTTACTAAGTTTCCTCTCCTACAACCAAGTACAACTGTTCCCATGGAAGGTGGTTATTTTTTAGTATCTTCTCAAAAATTGATGCTTCAGCAATGTTGGGTAGTATTCTCAATTGATCACCAAATGGTTCTCATCTCCCCTCTAACATTTTATTTCAATGTTAGAATATTATATAAATAACACTAATCGGACAATGTTGGGCATGGATTTTCCCTTTTTCATCAGATATCTCATGGATACTTGATTTGAACATCTGATAACTCTAGCTCCAAGAAAATATGATATAAATCTAATTTTAAAAAATTCAATAGAAAATGTTGGACTCCTCATGTATTAATCATGTTTTATTGATCGCAAATATTATTAAACCTAGTTAACTCCTGTAAATTATATCAAATCATGTGTATTAATGGTTAAAGTATTTTCATGATTTAAGAAGATCCATTCAAGAACTTAATTGCTCTATTTTCAGTTTAAATACTTTATACTATCTTTGATCCCCTCTCATTATACCTTATTTGAAAAATGCTTAAGTATAATCCATTCTAATATCATCATTACTGAAGTCTGAACATAGTTTCTTTGAAAAGTTTGAGACACAGTGAGTATGCCACTGGTTATGTCTTTCTGGCATCGTGAAGAAGACATTATGAAGAAAGAAACCGTGAAGAATTAGACATTGTGAAGCAATACAACATGAAGAAGCAAGAAACCATGAAGAAGACACCTTGAACAAGACACCGTGAAGGAGACACTGTGAACAAGACATTATGAACAAGACACCGTGACTGTGAGACACCTTGAAGTAGACACTGTAAACATTGAGACACTGGGACCATAAGACACCATGACATTCAGACACCATGACCAATTCAGACACCGTGTGAAGGATAAACTATTTCCATGAATTATTGTGACACCATTTCATAAGCTATTTTGTCATCATTCAATTTAATTTCTAATGGTCATATATGAAGATTTTAATGCAATGACATAATTAATGTTTTTTATTGACATATCATCGGACAGTACGAGGTGCGTAATACATGAAACCTATCAGCTCCATCACATGCATTCTTAGATAAAATCAAAGTGTGGACAAGAATCGTTGTGCATGATACAAAACAAAAAGGAAAGGCCGTGATCACGATAATGAAGAACACACTTAGATCAAGTTTCAAAGGAAAAAAGGCCTACTACAAGAAACTCGACACTGATAAAGAACACACGAAGCATATTTGAATCTTAGAGAACATCTTCACTGGTTGAACCTCACGATGAACACAAGCTGAATCATGACACTCTATTTTAAAAATGGGGACTCGAGATCTGCATCAGCTTCATCTCAAGAAGTCCAAAGCTACAAAGACTAACACTCAGAGCATTTCTAAACCCATATCCCTATTTATTCTCTATTCTATATCTCTTTATTTACTTTCGAGTAGAGTGTGTACCTGTATAACAAAACACTCTGTATCTTGCATTAAACTGATGGATACAAGATATCCTTACTCAAACATCTCCTTTACTATTTTGTATACCCACTGATAAGTGTGGATGAGGTCCTTGTGTGGACTTGTTATTTTTTTACCCACGAAAACTGTGGAAGAGGTCCCTGTCTGACCTAGATAGTCTGTGTACAATTACTAACCCTGATCCAGGGTGTGGATCAAAGTTTATTATATAAACTTCTTGGTGGAAGGTGATCACCATGTCAAGTGGATTAGGTATTTTTTTGAGACTGAACCACATTTTTCATACCCAATGTGTTGCTAAATTTAGTTTTCTCTGTTTTATTGCTTTACTGTATAATTCAGAAATCACTAATTTCACACTGATAGTTAGTATTGGAAAAAATTTATAACTGGATTGTCATATTAGAATAACTTTAAAAGTAATATTAATAACTCAAATTAATATTACTGAGAATTAATCAAATTTCTATGATGTTACTTAAATAGTAAAACTCCTATAACAATATAACCTTGATTTACTGGGTTGTGTTTAATCTTTTGGGAATCCTTTTTAGAAATAATTTTTCCAAAAAAAATTATAGTTTCTCAATTAACCCCTCTTCTCTTGAGTAATCTACTCTAACCAACATTTTGTATCAAAGGTTGTTTATTTGGACTCTTTTGTAATCTTATTCAATTGTGATTGTAGTTGTACATTAAAGATCTTTAAATTTCTGTTAGTTTTAAATTTCTAGCTCTTTTAAATTAATTCTTTATTATGGATAATATATTGGAAGGTGTTTCAACAAAAAGAACATCATTATTTAATGGAACCAACTATGCTCAATGGAATATTAAAATGAAAATGTATTTGAAGAGTATGCATTTTGAAATTTTCCCTTCCATTATAGATGAATACAAAATTTCTGCTACTGATAGAATCACATGGGATGAACCGACTAAAACTTCCTACAATAACAATTCCAAATCTATGAATGCTTTATACTGCTCCTTAGGAGATGAAGTGTTTAATAGAATTTGTTCTTGCAAAAATGCCCATGAAATTTGGGATACCCTGTCTGTCTCACATGAATGAACATCTAGTGTAAAAGAAATGAGGCTTAATAATTATACTATCAAATAATATTATTTTAAAATGAAACTCGATGAGCCTATTTCTGACATGTATCTTAGGTTCAATGTGATTTTCAACAAAATGATTTCTCTTGGATGAGAATTCACTGCCAAGGAACAAATCATGAGAATCCTTAAATGTCTACCGAACAGATGGATGAGAACCTCTGTATCTATTAGAGAATCATAAAACATCATCAAACTACCTGTAAAATAACTCATTGGGAAATTGATGATGTATGAAGAAGAACTAAAAGTCAACATGGAAAAGAAGGATGAACCAAAGAGGAAATATGTTTCATTCAAGACAACCACCTCTAAGCACAAAGACAAAGGGAAACTGGAAGCTTCTCTAGAAAGCTACACCAGTGACCAATCGTCATCTGATAGTGATGAGGTGATGACTCAATGTAACGTCCCAAAATATTGAATGAATTTTTGTTTCCTAATTTTGTGTGTTATTTTAGTTTATACTCAACAAAACTATATTAGTTACTTAATGATGTGAGTATAATTAAAATGAGATAATTGGGTTTCGACTGTTTTATGACAGTTGGTCAATATGAACCTTGGAAACTAAATGTTGCGATTGTTGTCTCTAAATACAAGTGATCATTGTTAATTAATACAGAAAGTAGACTCAATGGACTCATCTAGTAGTCTCGGGCCGATTGAAGCCCATCTGATGAAACATGGGAAGGATGTAGCACCACTAGGCTTTGATTAGGACTAAACCCAAGCCGAACTTCATCATGTGAATTTGAAGTGGAATCACCTTCGGGAGAAGTTCAAGCTTATAGAAATCACTACTTAGGAAATGTTGGACGAGACACCCTCAGATTCTCTCAACTTAGCACACCCTACACGTAAGTCCTATGCTGGGGTTATAAGAGGGTATATAATGAGACTGTAACTACTTTT
This sequence comes from Viscum album, assembly GCA_963277665.1. Taxonomy (NCBI): domain Eukaryota; kingdom Viridiplantae; phylum Streptophyta; class Magnoliopsida; order Santalales; family Viscaceae; genus Viscum; species Viscum album. The sequence continues at coordinate 507,509,824 of OY728125.1, forward strand.
TGTAATCCTTTGAGATAAATAAAGTTGTGATTTTCTTCCTATGGTGAAGATTGTTATTTTTCAAATGTTCAAATAAATATAGGATGTATATTGATGAATTTTGGAAAAAGGGGATATTTTAAAATTTTTATGTAAACCTTAAATAATTTAAGATGTGTAATGATTTTCAAAAAAAGGTCTTCTAGAAATGTGTTCGGTAATAAATTTAGAATCTAATAAGATCAACTTAATTTTTTGTGAATAGTAAATTATGAATAGTGATTTTACACGTAGGATTAGTAATGTGACAAAATGGATTAGTAATCTCACTTAATGAAAGTATTGATATAATTTAGGCACCATTATTAAGTAATGTGACACAATAAAATAGGTTAATAATTGTTTCATAAATTATTATTAAGTATTAGTTTTTTAGGTGAATAGTGTTTTTAATTAAACATTAAATTAAAATTACTTCAAAAATTATTTTTCTAAAATGGATTTCATTTTTGATATCAGAGTATCCATATTAGGTTAAGGAGATTTTTGGGGATTTTTATGAAAAAAATGAATTTTCAGTGAATAGTGAAAATACAGTTTTTTGTTTCGGGTGTTTAATGACATCAATAAGGATTTAATAATTTTTTAATCATTATATTCAACTTATAAAGTGTAACATATGGTATGAGGTGTCCCAAGTGGCCAATACCATGGGTAAATACCATGGCCAAGCCCATGGTTTTTCCAATACCACCGATGAGGTGTCCCTTGGTCATTAATGACTTGTCCCCTCAATTCTCTTATAAATACCAAGCCATTCTTTCATCCTCTTCATTTCAAAATCCTCCTCAACTAATTTCTGGTCTCCTAACATACCAAAGAGTCCTTCCAATGTTTCCTCAAGCCTCATAAGGTTCCCTAAATCTTCCCAAGGTCCCAACCTTCAAGCTTTCAAAGTTTCTCTTCAAGGTAAGAGATTCTTTCACCCTCCTCTTTTAAGTCATGACTTCCTTTACGTTGTGTATTATATTTTCCATCTATTTATATTGATGGTATTTTCTTATATGTTCTTATTAATGCCCATTTCATGTTCGAATGATGAGAGACCCTTTCTTCTCTCATCAATTTGTTTTCTGAATTTTTACGTGACGTCGTTAGGCTGCTGAATCTCTCATAAAATAAATCGCATCTTCTAGTTTCTTTCATGTTACCTTTTCATGTGGTATGTCATTAAAATATCCATACCATGATATTATTCAATACCCATACTGTATTATGAATTATTTATGAGTGGGTGACCTATGTCCCCTCTCTTTTCAATGTTTTCTAAAACCATGTTATATAGCCGTTATGCTGTAGAAATTTCGTCTCAAAAATTCTATCTCTTTCTCTCGAGAAATATCCTTTTTCATTTATGTGAATTCCCATACCCATTTCATTTCTATGGGTGTTCATAAATATATAAATATGATATATTTTATTCTAGAATTGACATACATAAAACCCTCAGTCCCTTTCCATGGGTTATAAATGATATAATGATCTTATTTTTAAGAACATTTAAAACATCATCATTATGAAATGAAACCCATTTCATTTATTCTCTATGGGTTATTTATGAAATGTTTGGTTATGATCTATGTGTATCACATGAAAATAACGACATATTAAGGGTGCGCCCTGATAGCGCTCCAATTCATTTGGAAAAGATTTAATCTCTAGAGATGACAAGTATCACGATACCTTGTTGAATAACCTTGGTAATTTTAATGACAACTTGGGGATGAACCGTGGTGATATGTTCAAGAATTTCTAAATGGAAAGTAGTTGCCACATATTCAAGTTATGTTTCATGTTATTACCATTATGATATGCCTATACATCCATTGGTCATATCTTTATGTTTTTATTCATGTTCTTATTGATATCACAAGTAAATTGATTCCCTTGTTTACCATTACTTGGCCTTCTACTCACCCTTTTCCTTTGATGATTGTCTCCAGTATATGAAAGGCAGTAATTGTTCTTAGGATGATCTTATGATGAATCCTTACAAGTGGATTAGAAGGATGTTTTATGTTGTATTCAAGTTTTATTGTTCCTTATTTCCAAGACACTAGAATTTAAAGATCCTCTATATGTAAAATTTGATGAAAAGTTATGTATTAAAAATACGGGATTCCACAGTTGGTATCAAAGGATAGATTAGTTATTTATGGAAATTAGGCTATGAAATCATTAAGAAGAACCCTATAGAAAAGATTAGATATAAAGAAAAAATCCTGGTATTTTTTTGAGTATTGAGTAAGTGGATAATCACACAAATACATCCCTGTCTGGGTATAAGCAGGTAGAGGCGACTCTGTCACAGATGCACATAGGGGTAAAACCCAAATAAACTGATTGATCTAGACTCGAACATAAATTGGTGCCTGACAATGGGCCTTGCTGCACTCTTGGTTACAACACTCCTGGGGGATATGTTTGGTTAATCACAAGCTTTTTATGAATCATTATGAAGGAATTATAGATTAATGTAACTGTTTACGAATGAAGTTTTAAGACATAGAATCCTTTATAGGTAAAATATTCGTAAATGAAACAAGTTTCTCACTAAGATTTTATTCTTTTAGAAAATGGCGGGAAATAGGAGGAACAGTGCAAATGGTGACCGTAATGGACCAAGCACTGACGGCCCCCTTATGGAAGCCGAAATGGAAACATTCTTGCAAATGATAAACCAACTGACTCAGGTTATGAGTAATAACTTGAATCAAGCTGAGAGGCCAATCTCAACACGAAGGGAACAACATTAGGTTGAATCCTTTATGCAACAATGTCCACCAACCTTCAGTGGATCGACCGACCCTTTGATTTATGAGAAATGGATCAGCTCTATAGAGAAGATCTTTGTTGTGCTACATTGTTTAGAGCAAGAGAAGGTCACCCTAGATGTCTATCGCTTAGAGGGAGAAGCTAACCAGTGCTGAGAACTGATTAAAAACATGAGGCAAAGAGTTGAAGTTGAAGATCTCGAGTCGGAAGAGTTCAGATGGATATATTTTAGTAAGTATTTCCCTCGTTCCATGAGAAAAAAATGGAGAAGGAGTTTCTCAAGCTGAAGGAGAAGGAGAATGAATATATGGAATGCTAGGAGATGAACTTCACAAGGCTTTCGCGATATACCTATAGCTTTGTCATTGATCCAAACGGTAAGGTTGATAGATTCTTCGGTGGACTGGGACCTCATCTGCAGATGAATATATCCAACTGAGATTATGATAGCAATGAGGAGATCGTGCAGAGTGCGATGAATGTCAAGCTAGAGTTTGGTGAGATGCAGTGGTCTCATAAATCCAATGACAAGAAGAGATCGATGGAGCCTAGCTTAGGGAGTAATTTTGATCAGGTAAGATGAGGAAAGCAAGTGAAACATCCCACGTGTAATAAATGGTGGAAGAAGCATTCGGTTAACTACCTGCTCGGGAGTGGTAAGTGCTAAAAGTGTGGATGAGATGTCCACATTGAGAGGAATTGTCATGGTGAGGTGAAACCTCAACTTGAAAACAATAATGACAGGGGGAATATGGTGCAGGCCCTACCTGATGTCCATTGCTTCAATTGTGGACAACATGGGCACTTTGCTAATCACTGTCTAAATCTAAGGGGAGAGGAGGGGAACCACCATCAGCCTCATCAAAGGCCATGGGATCAAGGTCATTCTTTTGATATCGCAGCAGCTGTAGTCGATGCTCCGAATGATGTGGTAGTAGGTACTCTTGTTTTCCTATCAAAGCAAGAAATTACTTTGTTTGATTCTGGTTCTATGCATTCCTTTATTTCCTCAATGTTTGCAAGTAATTTAGAATCAACCCCCGAATTTCTAAAAGTAGAGTTTCCAGTCAAGAATTGTGGTGGGACTATCCAAGAATTTTCAGTGTTTAGAAACTCTAGTATTTACTTTAGTGAGAACAATCTTATCTCAAATCTAGTAGTCATTCCCATGCTGGAATACGACATTATGCTAGGGACAAACTGTCTCTCAAAGTATAATACTAAGATCAATTGTAGAATCAAGGAAATATCAGTAGTCTTGAATGGAAAACCTATTGTTACATTCCAAGGAGAGATATCTCAACGTCATCTTTATCAAAAACAACCCCATATATCCTTCTTTATGGGTTTCATCAGTGAAGAAGAAGAAGGAAATGAGAGTTTGATGATAGAAAATGTCCCCATCATCCAGGAATACATTGATGTATTTCTGGAGGTGTTGCCTGTACCTCCCCCAGAAAGAGAGGTATAGTTCTCCATAAAACACATACTTGGATCTCATCTGATATCAAAGACCTCATATAGGATGGAAAATTTGGATATATAGGAATTAAAGAAACAACTCCAAGATCTCTTAGAGACGGGGTTTATCTGACCAAGTGTGTCTCCTTGGGGAGCAAATATTCTCTATGTGAAGAAGAAGGATGGATCGACGCTTCTATGCATTGATTATAGAAAACTGAAAGGGATCGCAATGAAGAACAAATACCCTCTTCCATGAATTGATCACTTATATGACCAACCTTGTGGGGCTCAATTCTTCTCTAAGATTGATCTTCGATCTGGTTATCATCAATTGAGGGTGAACAAAGAAGATATTCCAAAAACAGCCTTCCGATAAATATTTGGGAATTATGAGTTTGTTGTTATGACCTTTGTACTGACTAATACACTTGATATTTTTGTGGATTTGATGAATATAGTCTTTAAGGACTACCTTGATAATTTTCTGGTATCATTTATTGATGATAATCCGATATATTCAAAAAGTCACGAGGAGCATGAAGATCATCTAAGGGGTTTTTTCAAACTCTGGGGAAGGAGAGGATTTTTGGAACGTTCAGTAAATGTGATTTGTGGTTACAACAAGTCGCTTTCATAGGGAACATTGTAACCAATGACGGAATCACAGTTGACCCTGTAAAGACAATAGTTGTAGAGGAGTGGCCTCAACCTACAATAATAACTGAGATTTAGAGTTTTCTTGGATTAACAGGATATTATAAGAGGTTTGTGAAAAACTCTTCACAAATTTCTAATCCATTAACCATGTTAAATCGAAAAGGGGTCATGTTCATCTAGTCAAAGGAGTGTGTGGAAAGTTTCCAAGAGCTGAAGAATAGATTTGTTACTGCACCTGTGTTAAATATGCCCTCAAGTGGAGAAGGATTTGTTATTTTGAGTGATTCATCTCTAAAAGGGATTGGGTGTGTCCTCATGCAAAATGACAAGGTCATTGCTTATGCATCTCAATAGTGGAAGATTCATGAGCAGAATTATCCTACGCATAATATGGAGTTTTCTGCGGTCGTTTTTCCTCTGAAGAAATGGAAGCACTATCTTTATGGGGATAAATGTGATATATACACAGACCACCAAAGGTTGAAGTATATTTTCACACAAAATGAATTAAACATAAGACAGAGGAGAAGGTTGAAACTTCTTAAAGACTATTATTGTTAAATTCATTATCACCCTGGAAGAGAAAACAATGTTGTTGATGCATTAAGTAGGAAAGACCCATTTGTTCGTTCCATGATGAGGATTCAAAAAGATCCTTTGATCAAAGACCTTGTAAAGCAGGACATGTGAATTTTAAGGAATGGGACATCAAAAACCCTAACCCAAATGATTTCTCAACCGTCATTACTAGATAAGATCAAGAAGGCTTAGAATGAAGATCCTTTTTTTACAAGAGAAGTTTGTGGCTGTAAAGGATGGAAAGTTTCCTGAGTTCAATATTGATCATGAAGGTGTTTTGAGATTTCATATAAGAATTTATGATCCATCTATTCGTGAAATAAAGAAGGAGATGATGGATGAAGCTCATAGATCTACTTTCTCTATACATCTTGGATGTACAAAAATATATAGGGACCTTTGTGATCATTATTGGTGGGATAATATGAAAAGGGAGATTGCTAGATACAATTCAAGGTGCCTAGTATGTCAGCAGGTGTAGGAAGAGCGACAAATTCCTAAAGGGGTATTGAAACGGCTACCCATACAAGCATGGAAGTGGGACAATATCACTATAGGCTTCATCACTGTTCTTCTGAGAACTTCCAAAGGAAACAATGTGATATGGGTTATTGTGGACCGGCTCACCACAAATACCCATTTTATCTACATTCGGGAAGATTTCTCTCTTGATCAACATTCCAGGATTTATGTGAAGGAAGTGGTAAGGCTGCATGGAGTTCCAATTTGTATTGTATCTGATCATGATACAAGGTTCACATCAAAATTCTGGAGAAGTCTTTAACAAGCTTTGAGCACTGAATTGAATTTCAATACGGCCTATCACCCCAAACTGATTCCCAATATGAGTGGTCTATTCAAACACTCGAGGACATCCTATGAATGTGCTCAATGGAATTTAAGGGTGGATGGGATCAACATTCCCATTTAGTTGAGTTCTCATACAACAACAGCTTCCACTCGAGCATTCAAATGGAACTCTATAAATCTCTATAGTGGAAGTGATGTAGAACTCCTACTTTTTGGAATGAAGTTGGTGAGAGAATGCTTCTTGGTCTTGATCTTGTGCAATAGATGACAGAAAAAGTCATTTCTATATAAAAACACATTAAGGATGCTTAGAGTCGGCAAAAGAGCTATGACGAAAACCCTCAAAGGGACTTGGAGTTTCATGTTAGTGAAAAGGACATTCTTTGAATTTTACCTTGGAAGAGAGTCATGTGGTTTCAGAAGAAAGGGAAGCTCAGCCCTAGGTACATTGGCCCCTATGAAATCCTTCATCGCATGGGAGCAGTGGCCTATTGGCTTTCACTTCCTCTAAATCATGAACATGTTCATGATGTCTTCCACGTATCCCTCTTGAGGAAGTACATACCTGACACTTCACATGTACTAAACTCGGAGGTGGTACAACTGGAACATGACCTCTCCTATGAGGAGAATACAGTGGAGATATTGGATCATATAGACAAGGTTCTACGCAACAAGACTACCCACCTTGTTAAGGTGTTGTGGAGAAACCAAAAATATGAAGAATCCATGTGCGAACCAGAGGTGTCTATGAGGAAAAAGTACCCATACCTTCTCTTTTCTGAGGATACGAGTTAAAATTTCAGGGAAAAAATTTCTTAAGGGGAGAATAATTTAATGACCCGAAATTTTGAATGAATTTTTTTTCCTAATTTTGTGTGTTATTTTAGTTTATACTCAACAAAACAATAATCTTTACATAATGATGTGAGTATAATTAAAATGGGATCGTTGGGTTTTGACTGTTATATGACCATTGGTCAATATGACTATTGGAAACTAAATGTTGTGATTGTTGTCTCTAAATTCAAGTGATCTTGATTATTTAATATAGAAATAATATTAGATGGCCTCATCAAGTAGTCTCAGGCCGATCAAAGCCCATCTGAAAAAACATGGGAAGGAGGTAGCACAACTTGGCTTTGCTCTGGACCAAACCCAATCTGAACATCATCTTGTGAATCTGAAGCGGAATCGCCTTCGGGGGAAGTTCATTCTGTTAGGAATCACTACATGAGCAATGTTGGCCGAGCCACCCTTGTATTCTCTCACCTTATCACACCTTACACTTAGGTCATATGTTGGGGTTATAAGGGGCTTTGTAACGTGACCATAACTACTTTTTGTAATCCTTTGAGATAAATAAAGTAGTGATTTCTTCCTATGGTGAAGTTTGTGTTTTTTTCATATGTTCAAATACATATAGGATGTATATTGAAGAATTTTGGAAAAAGGAGATATTTTAAAATATTTATGAAAACCTTAAATAATTAATTATGTGTATTTATTTTCAAAAAATGGTCTTCTGGAAATGTGTTCAGTAATAAATTTAGAATCTAATAACATCATCATATTTTTTTGTGAATAGTAAATTATGAATAGTGATTTTACGCTTATGATTAGTAATGTGACCAAATTGGTTAGTAATATCACTTAATGAATGTATTAATATAATTTAGGCAGCATGATTATGTAATGTGAGTCAATAAAATAGGTAAATAACTATTTCAGAAAATATTAGTCAAGTATTTGTTTTTTCAGGTGATTAGTGTTTTTAAATAAAAATTAAATTAAAGATATTTAATTTTTTTATAAAATGGAGTTCATTTTTGAATTCTGAGCCTCGATATTAGGTTAAGGTTATTTTTGGGGATTTTTCGGAAAAAAATGAATTTTCGGTGAATAGTGAAAATATAGTTTTTAGTTTCGGGTGTTTAAAGAAATCATTAAGGATGTAATGATTATGTAATAATTCTAGAAGACTTATGATGATTAATATAAGGTATGAGGTGTCCCAAGTGGCCCATACCATTGGAAAATACCATGGTCAAGCCCATGGTTTTTCCAATACCACCGATGAGGTGTCCCTTTCCCATTAATGACTTGTCCCATCACTTCTCCTGTAAATACCAAGACTTTAACTGATCATTTTCATTACCAAATCCTCTTCAACGAAGTTATGGTCTAATTAAATCTCATTTAACCTCCCACGGTTCCCTCAAGACTCCCAAGGTTCCTTCAATCCTCCCAAGGTCCCGACTTTCAAGCTTTCGAAGTTACACTTCAAGGTAAGGGATTCTTCATTCTCCTCTTTTAAGTCATGACTTCCTTTATATTTTGTCTCATATGTTCCATCTTTTAATGTTGAGGGTATGTTCTTATATGTTCTTATTACTGCCCGTTTCATTTCAAAACGATGAGAGTCCCTTTCTTCTATCATTAATTTGTTTTTTCAATTTTAATGTGACGGGGTTAGCCTGCCGAATTTCTCATAAAAGAAATCACATCATCTCTTTTCTTTCATGTTTCCTTTTCATGTGGTATGTCACTAAAAAATTCATTACATTATCTTATTCAGTACCCATACTGTATTATGAATTATTTATGAGTGGGTGAAACTTGTTCCCACTATTTTTAATGTTTTCTAAGACTATGTTATATAGCCTTTATACTGCAGAAATTTCGTCTCAAAATTTCTATCTCTTTCTCTCAAGAAATCCCCTTGTTTATTTATGTGAATACCCAGACCTATTAAATTTCTATGGGTGTTCATAAATATATTAATATGATATATTTTATTCTGTAATTGACATACATATAACCCTCACTCCATTACCATTGGTTATAAATGATATAATGATCTTATTTTTAAGAGATTTTAAAACGTCATGATTTTGAAATGAATCCCATTTCTTTTATTCTCTATGGGTTATTTATGAAATGTTTGATTACAATCTATATGGATCAGATGAAAATAAATACATATTAATGGTGTGCCCTGATAGCTCTACAATGCATTGGTTAAGGATTTAATCTCTAGAGATGACAAGTTTCATGACACCTTGGTGAATAACCTTGGTAATTTTTATGACACATTAGGGATGGACCGTGGTGATTTGTTCATGAATGTGTAAATGAAATGTTGTAGCCACATATTCAAGTCATTTTTCATGTTATTTTCATTATGATATGCCTATACTTCCATTGCTCATATTTTGATGTTGTTATTCATGTTATTATTGATATCACAAGTACATTGATTCACTTATTTACCCATACTGGGCATTTTTTCACCCTTTTCCTTTTATGTATGTCTCTAGGATATGAAAGCAAGTAATTGCACTTAGTATGATATTATGATGAAGCCTTAAAATTGGTTTGGAAGGATGTTTTATGTTGTATTCATGTTGTATTGTTCTTGATTTCAAAGACACTGGACTTTATTGATCCTCTGTATGTAAAATGTAATGAAAAGTTATGTATTAAAAAGAATGGATGCCACACTCCATGAGAAGAATATTCAAACAATTTTACGAAAAAGAAGAACTTTTTCAGAAAGCATGACTTCAAGGGAAAATATGAACACAATGGAAATTAGTAGAAGGACTGGAATAGAAGTGACAAGACTAATGAAATTGTCTTCTATGAATATATGCATAATGGATATATAATGGCTGACTGTCTAAAGCTCAAGTACAAAAAGATATATGAGGACAAAGGCACAAAATACAAAAAATAAATGAATGAAACCTGAAGTGCTTCTCAGATAAGTTCACGCTACTTAGAGACACCACATGATGAACAGGATAACAAATCCAATATGTGTTTTATGAAAAACACATTTGAGGTAACACTGGACACTTGTGTGCATAATTCAAATTATTCTGAAGATGATAGTGACTCTGAAAATGGACTAATGAAGAAATTATTAAATAATGTAACATGATTGAGGAATCATACAATTAACTAAAAGACAAATATTAATAATTGAAAAAACAACATGCTCTTTCTGCAACTGTTAAATCTGAGCTGACAACTAAAAAGGAGAAAAATGCTCAACTACTCAAAGAAAATAATGAATTAAAAATTCCTAATGAGCAATTAAAGAGTGAATTAGGACAGATTACTAATGGGAAAAATACCATTACCAATATTCTTGGAAAACAAATTTCCCCTAAATATAACACTAGCATTGGTTATCAACCTGGTAAAAGAAACCTTGGAAGAAAAAAATTTTGTTTAAAAATCTAAGAAATACAGTTTTACTCCAAGTTCTAGACTTATATCAACTAATTAAATCCATGATCCATATTCTATAGTTTCAAGTTTTTATGGACCAAATAAAGTTTATTATTCTAATACCTTACACAATATTTATAGGAAACGTTTGAGGAAAATTTGGATTCCTAAAGCACTTGTCACTAATATTACTGGACCCAAATAAGTAGGGGTACCAACATCTATTTTCTCTTAATCTATTTGAAGGAAAGCTTCTTAAAGATCTCCTAAAAAAGTCTATGGTACTTGGACAGTGGATGTTAGAGGCACATGATAAGAGACTACTCATGCTTCAAGAACCTGATAAAATTAGATGGATGACATGTAACATTTAGTGACAATACAAAGGGAAAAATCATTGTCCTCGACCAAATCGGTAACTCTAACTCAGTTTTGATTTCCAAAGTACTGTTTGTTGATGGTTTAAAATATAATCTTCTTAGTATATCATAATTATGTGATGATGGATTTCATGTTAGATTTGAAAATTATTCTTGTAATGTCTTTAATTCTAAAGATGAATTAGTATTTTCTACATTAAGAAATGAAAATGTTTATTCTGTTAATTTAAATTATTTAGCTTCTCAAAATGCTTCATGATTAAGTGTATTTCACAAAGAAACATGGCTCTGGCATAGGATCCTAAGACACTGTAATGTTCACTCCCTTAGAAAACTAACCAGAAAAAGACTAGTTAAGGACTCACCCAAACTTGAGTTTCCAAATGACAGAGTGTGTAATCCCTGTCAAAATGGAAAAAAACATGAAGTATTATTCAAAAAAAAGTGTCAAATTCTCAACCTCTCGAACGGGTTCATGTGGATTGGTTTGGACCATCAATAGTTTCTAGTTTAAATGGGAAGCACTGTGATTATGTTCTAACAGATGTATTTTCTAGATATACTTGGACATTCTTTATGGCTCAAAAAAGTGAAGCCTTCTCTTATTTTAAAAAAATATGCCAAGTATGTAGAAAATCATAGTGGACATAGAATTACATCCTTAATAAGTTATCATGGCCTTGAGATTGAAAATCAAGTGTTTGAATCCTTTTTCTCACAAAATGGTTATAGTCACAAATTCTATGCCCCTAGAACACCTCACCAGAATGGAGTTGTAGAGAAAAGAAGTAGAACCCTGCAAGAAATAGCTAGAACAATACTTAGTGAATATGACCTACCTATTTATTTTTGGGATGAAGATGTCAATACAACATGCTACATATTCAATAGAGTCTTGATCCGACCTATTCTTAAAAGGAATCCTTATCAGTTGTGGAATAATACAAAACCCAAGGTTAGCTACTTCATAGTATTTTCTTTCAAAGTCTCTATTGATAATTCCAAAGTCAATCTTGAAAAATTTTCATCCAAAAGTGATGAAGGTATCTTTTTAGGATATTCCATGTCTATTAAAGCCTATAGAGTATTAAATAGAAGAACTATATGTGTTGAAGAATCTTTTTATGTCAAATTTGATGAAACAAACCTACATGAGCCAAAAACCATCCTAGAGAAATTGGAGGATGATGTATCAAATCTGAATATCAATTCAAAATCCTAAAATTCTTCTGTGAAAGAATCTGTGAAAACATCCATCTTTGGAAATTCTTTAGAATCATGTCGCAATGAACCTGAATCTGTTGATGAACCTAAAATCACAAGTCCCTCTTTTTCCAGAACTATTAGAACCCTTAAAAACCATCCCTTTTATGCTATTGTAGGAGGCTTAGACAAATGAACTCTAACTAGATATTCTCTTAGAAATCAGGTTGAACATCAAGGCTTCTTGTCAGAACATGATCCTAAAAACATTAATGATGTTATCAATGATGAATTTTGGGTGATGGCTATATAAGAAGAACTTAATCAGTTCTAAAGGAGCAATGTTTGGAAACATGTTGAAATACCCAAGGACACATTCACCATAGGCACTAAATGGGTGTTTAGAAATAAGGTAGATGAAGCTGGAAACATAGTTAGAAACAAGGTTAGATTAGTTGCACAAGGTTATAGTCAAGAAAAAGGAATTGACTATGTGGAGACCTTTTCACTGTTATCTAGACTTGAAGCCATCTGAATCCTGCTTGCCTATGATGCACATCTGAATTTCAAACTATATCGAATGCATGTTAAGAGTGAATTCATAAATGGGTATATAGTTGAGAATGTTTATATTTAACAACCAAATGGATTTATAATCCCTCATTTTAATAATAATATTTTTAAACAATCAAAATATTTTTATGGTTTAAAGCAAGCTCCAAAAGCTTGGTATGATATATTGAGTACATTTCTTATTTCCAATGGTTTTACAAAAAGAATAGTTGATCCTACCCTTTTTATAAAATGTATTTCTAATGATTTTTTAGTTGTTCAAATCTATGTAGATGACATTATTTTTGGATCTTCGAGGAATTATTTACGTGTTGATTTTTCTAAAATAATGCAAAACAAATTTAAAATGAGTTTAATGGGTGAACTAATATTCTATATTGGATTTCAAATAATTAAAAAAATGATTCAATTGTTTTAACTAAATTAAAATATACTAGAGATCTTCTAAAACGATTTGGATTGGATAGGACTAAATGTAGTGACACTCCCATGAGTACCACTTGTATGTTGGATCTTGAAGAAGATGGAGAATCTGTTGATCAAACCACTTATAGATGAATGATTGGATGTTTACTCTACTTGACTACTAGTCATCATGACATTATGTTTAGTGTGTGTATGTGTGCTTGTTTTCAAGAAAACCCCAAGGAATCTCATTTAATTGTTGTGAAGAGAATTTTCCAATACGTCAAGAATACACCCAATCCTGGACTGTTTTATCATAAAAGAAAATAATTTGAGTTATATAGTTATTCGGATGATGACTTGGGTTTCTGTAAGATAGATAGAAAAATCACCTCTGGAACATGTCACCTTTTAGGCAAGTCATTAGTATCATGGTGTAGTAAGAAACAAAATGTTGTTTCATTATGTATTACAGAAGCTGAATACGTAGAAGCTGGAAGTTGTTGTGCACAAATTTTATGGATGAAACACACATTATTAGATTATGGATATCAATTCAGACATGAACCTATAAATTTTGAGAACACAAGTTCTATTAACATCTCAAAAAAATCGTGTTTCACATTCTATGAAAAAGCACATTGATGTAAGACATCACTTTTATAGAGATCATTATCAAAAAAGTGATATCACTTTGGAATTCATTGGTACTGAATACCAATATGTTGATATATTCACCAAAACATTAAATTCTGAGAGAATATAATATATCATACATGAACTAGGAATGATAAATCTCAAATAGATACCTTACTTATTACTGTTTCAGATCTTACTGTTCGATATCTAACTATTTTATACTTTATTGTTTCATTATTATAGTTTCTCAGCTATTGTCTAACCGTAATACTCATGTTTACTATCTCACCATAAAGTTTATGTTTACGGCCTCACAGTTAGTATTCTGTGATTACTATATGAAATTTATTGTCTCACTGTAACGCACAATGAGTTGTTCTTTCACTGCCTCACCGTGAAGTTCGTTCACTATCTCACTGTAACATGCTTTTACTATCTCACTGTAATGACTATACATGGTATCATCATAAAAATTCTTTATATTTTTTTTTTGTAAAAACCCATATCTCGGTAATTATCCTTTTCACCTTTTTTTCCCCCTATTTTATTTTTGAGACGTTTTGTATTCCTAAATGATAAAATAAAAGAAGTATCACTCTACTCGTCACTCGAAGTTTCTTTTACTTACTCATTTCGAACCCTTTTTCATCCCGGTAACCCCTCTCTCTCTCGAACCTTTAGTGAATTCCACGAATGAAACATCCTTCATCATCGACACCTGAGAAGCACAACATGAAAGAATAAAAATATTTCACCTAAGCTAGCACCCAAATGACCTTTAAATCCAAATCTAGTAAACTGCATTGTTGTGCCTCAGAAAGAGATTTTACCCAAATGGATTCTATCTAGTATGTCTCTGGTATTGAAAGTGTTTGACAACAAGGATAGTTAGAGTGGTTCTTGAAGGAAGATAGACCCATCTACCAGAGGATAATGGCTCAATTCTACCAGTATGAACAGTTCTATTTAGATTCTGGTGATAGTTATATTGTAAGAAGCTGGGTCAATGTCCATAGATGCTCAATCTATTTGAGGGTATGGGTTGCATGCCTTAGGATACCTCACAAAGACATCTATGAGGATTATCAAAGAGGACCTCCACCATTAACTGAATTCATTGATTTAGAAGATGACCGAAAAACCTTAACTGGAAATGGCACCCATAGGAGAGAAACTACTGTTGAATTAGATGGAGAATCAAGGCTTCTGCTCCAGTTCATACAGAATTTGTTTAGTCCCATAAAAGGATATTTTTCTATTTTGAAATATCAAGATGTGTTTCTTATTCACCTTATGAAAAATGGGAATAAAATCAACATGTTCAAGTATATAATACATCATATGTGTGAACTGATCAAAGTCAAATCCAATTCAACTGCCCTGTTTTACTCTCAGTTAATCTCAGACATGCTTCTTGCCAATGGTATGGTTGGATCCAATGAAGAAGTGATTAAGGATTTTGAATTCTGTCTCTCAAAAGCCACTATCAAAAGAATGATGATATACCGGAATCCTTAGAAAAAGGAATGGGTGGAAGACAATGATAGAATTTATGATGAATTCAATCTAGTGGATTATCCCTCAAGACCAAAAAATATTTCTGGTCCTATTTTGGTACCAAATGAGATTGTTGAGTATCCTGAAGAAGAAGAAGAAGTGGTTGAAGTGCCTCCTAGGGAAGTTGTTTTTGTTGAGGAAGACATGACTAATGTTCCTTGTGAAGTCCTTGAAGAAGAAGTCCCTACTCTTAAATAAGCTGTTAATATGGAAACTCAACCCGAGGCTGAAATTGAATCAGTTGTCAAAGAATCTGAAAATCATGCCATGGAAGAGCCTATAGTGGAAGAGCCACCTATTTTTCAAGAGGTCAATCTTGAGGAACTCCTAGTGGAACAATCTATTCCTAAAACCATCCCTTTAGTTGAAGAACGAATGGATCATGCTTTTCAGCTATCTATATAGGAAATGAGTGAGGAACTTAGAGCTGAGTCTATGGAATTAGTCTGATATCTGAAGCCTCTCAGTCCTGAGAAGGAGGTATCTGTTGAGGGGGAGAAAACCCCAAATCTCGAGTCTATTTAAGATTCATATCTGAATAAGTCAATTCCTATAGAAACTCAGTATAAATTCCACAGTTTCTATGATGTGGATGACTCTCAGCAAGATACAGCAACCAGACTTTATCATTCCTCTATATTACAGTTGAAATCAATCTCTAATATCACACATGAGAAGGAACCTGAGAATGTACCAGTCCCTATTCCTGAACTTTTATCTGAACAACAAACTTTTTTAGTATGGATGATCTGAAATAATTTGGCGCTACCCTCCTGTCTAGAGTTGAGAAACTAATGAATACCTAACCACTTCCTGTGACCAATCTAAGTGAGGTAGATCCCTCACTATTGTTGGAAAATATAATCTAGAAAATTCAACCTAAAATGCTCCATGAGATTCAAGATGTAAGAGTTGAAAATAAGATTCTCAGTAATGAAGTAAAGACCCTAAGAAGTATGGTTGAAGACATGTAGAGAAAGCTACATTTGAGATCTGAACCTGTTTTCCATAAAATCCCACCGGTTGTTGTGTCTCAGATTCAACCTATCTAGAATCCTTAGATGAAAAGGTCACTGAAAGGAATAAGAAAATTATGAAGGATGTGAGAGACCTTATTGAAAATCTTAAAAAACTCACAGATGAGAATACAGGGTGTCTTCAAAAGGTGCTGAATCAACTCAAATCTCTGATCATATCTATCAATGCCTCTAAAGCATCTGGTCAATCCTTTATACCCTTCTTAGATAGTGATCTACTCAGAATTGTAGTCAGAGATAGCTTCAGAATGTACTCAGTGGTTTCAATGCGGCTTCTCTATCTGACGTTTTCAAGAATAATGATAGAGTTCTTGACCTAGTAAAAATCTACTCCAAAATTTATAATGACTCTCTGTTAGATATTTCCATGAAAGTGAATTTCTACATCAACAAAATATTCTCCTAGACCGATATGTCAACCCATTTCAAGTATCTTGTAGAAAATTTACAGATTCCTCCTATGAATCAAGCTTTCAAGACCCAAGTCCAAAATCTCACAGATTTTACTCGATTGTTGGAAATGTATATGTAGAGTAAGGATGATTTTGAGAAATCCCTGTAGTATAGTGGAGATATCATTACAGATTTCATAAAACATCTGAGGCCCTATCTTCATGTCCATAGTACAACCATTGTTGCTCCAGCGGCTGCACCTCAAAGACCCGGGCTGCCTACCTTCCCCTCTACCCTAGCCTCAACAACTATGTATGTCATCCAAGTACTTAGTCAAATTAGGAATGTGATTCTCAATCAAAAACTTCCTAGATTTACTAATGCTCCTACTTTGGCTCCCTCTGTCTTTGAAGGCATTCCATTACCCTATTTATCTACCACCTCACTGCCTTCTTCTACCTTGACCTCTGCACCTATGTATTCCTATTCTACTGCTGCTAAAGGGAAATAGAATGCCATCCCAAGAAGATAAACAATGATTACTCTTTTTTTATAGGGATGCTATTTATTTTTTATTGTTATTTTGTTTTGTACTGAAACTTATTTGCTATTAATGGAATGTGCATTTTTGACTTCTATTATTCAATATTTTTGATAATCCCAAAAGGGGGAGAAATTTTTATTTGTTATCCATATATCTCCATCGTTGAATCCAATATACAATTTAACTTACATGATGTTTGATCATCAAAAAGGGGGATATTGTTGGAGTCCTCATGTATTAATCATGTTTTAATGATCACATTTCTTATTAAACCTAGTTAACTCCTGTGAATTATATCAAATAATTTGTATTAATGGTTAAAGTTTTTTCATGCTTTAAGATGATCCATTTAATATATTAATTTCTCAATATTCACCTTACTTAATTTAGACTATCTTAGATCTTCTCTCATTATACCTTATTTGACTAATGATTAAGTCCAATCCATTCTATTATCATTATTGCTTATGTGTGAACATAGTTACTTTGGAAATTCTGAGACACTGTGAGTCTGCCACTAGTTATGTCTTTCTGAAACCGTGAAGTAGAAACATTGAATCAAGGCATTATGAAGAATCAGACACTGTGAAGCAAGACACCATGAATAAGAAAGACACCATGAAGAAGACACCATGAATAAGACACCCTGACGGAGACACCATGAATAAGACACCGTGAACAAGACACCGTGACTGTGAGACACCATGAAGAAGACACCGTAAACATTGAGACACCATGACCATGAGACACCATGAAATTCCGACACCATGACCAATTCGGACACCATGTGGAGGAGAAACCATTTCCATGACTTACTGTGACACCGTTTCTTAAACTATATTTTCTTCTTTCAATTTAATTTATAACGGTCATATTTGAATATTTTAATTCACATACATAATTAATGATTCTTTGTAGACTTATCATCGGACAATACAAGGTACAAGGTGCAGAATACATGCAACCTATTGGCTCCAACACATGCATTCCAATTAAAAGCGAAGTGTGGCCAATAATCATTGTGCGCAATTCAAAACAAAAAAGCATGGTCATGGGCATGATAACAAAGAACACACTTAGTGAACGTTTCAAAAGAAAAAGGCCTAATACATGCAACTCGACACTACTGAAGAAGACACGATGCATATTTGAATCTTAGAGAACATCTACGCTGGTTGAACCTCACAACGAACACAAGCGGAATCGCAACACTCTGTTTTACAAATGAGGACTCGAGATCTGCATCTGCTTCATCTCAAGATGTCCAAAGCTGCAAAGACGAACTCTCAGAGCATTTCTAATCCTATCTCCATATTTCTACTCTGTTGTGTATCTGTTTATTACCTTTTGAGAAGAGTGTGTATCTGTAGAACAACACACTCTGTCTCCTACATTAAACTGAAGGATACAAGTTATCTTTACTCAACCCTCTCTTTTACTATTGTGTATACCCACTGATAAGTGTGTAAGAGGTCCCTGTGTGGCATGGTTATTTTTTTACACATGAAAACTGTGAAAGAGGTCCCTGTGTGACATGAAAAGTCTATGTACTATTGTTATCCCTAATCTAGGGTGTGGCTCAGTGTTTATTATATAAACTTCTTGGTGGTAGGTGACCACCAAGTGGAGTGGATTAGGTCTCAGCATGAGACTTAACCACTTGTTTCATATCCGCTGGGCTGCACAATTTATTTTTCCCTGTTTTATAGATTTACTATATAATTTAGAAATCACTAATTTCACTTTGATAGTTATTCTTAGAGAGAAGATATAACTGGGTTGTCTTAGTAGAATAACTTCAAAAGTAATATTAATACCACAAATTAATATTACTGTGAATTAATCAATATTCTAAGAAGTTACTTAAACAGTAAAACTCTTATAACAATATAACCTTGATTAACAGGGCTATATTTAATATTTGGGGAAAAAATTTTGGAAATAATTTTTGCAGAAATTTATTTAGTTACTCAATTCACCCCTCCCCTCTTGAGTAATCTACTTTGACAAACATAAAAAACTCTTCTCTTATATTTTGAAGTTGAATTTCTTAGAATCCAATATATTTAAATCATAGGTAATGAATTTTGGCATATTATTAATCCTCTTATAATGAACTACTCTAACTACTTAATTGGGAACATAATATAGTATCATAAATTGATGGTCCTAGGTTGGAGGTTTCATTATTTATGGGTTTATAAAGTTTAATTTATGTTCGTCAAAGGACTCTATACATTTCTTATTTAAATTAAATTTAAAAATATCTCAAAGGTAACTATGAAAGTGGGAGATAAATCTTACTAAAATCCTTGATGAACATCATATAAAAACATACATGTCCTATGAAATATCTAACATGGTTTACATAGTTTGGATATGACAAAGATTTTATCACATTATTAATAGATTTATCAAAATCAATAATTTTTTTTTAAATTGCATGATCATGGAAAATTATTATTGCCCTATAAAGTGGGAATTTAAAAAAAATTAAAAAAATATTTTCAGTGTATGTTTTGAATTATCTTTCTAGATTTTTCAAATAGTAGTAAAAATATTTACAATGATAGTGAAATAAACTTAAGAAACTCATAATAAATACTCAATATGATATGAGAAAACACATACAATACACCTTGAAATTTACCTAGAGAATTTAATATCCCAAATAGAGTTCAATTATAAGTAATGTTCCAAAAGGGATGAGTGAAAATTTTCATCACATAATATTCTATAGGTATGACTAACTTTTTATATTCTGAAAATCTATCATAGATATAAAATAGTGAGTTCTCCCAACCAATGATTCCATAATTTGATCAATTAATGTAATGGAAAAGTGGTATTTATTGGTGGCTTGGTTTATCTTCCAGCATTCAATACACACCACTATCTATTAAAACTTCTAATAGGAATTTATACTCTTTGTTCATTATTTATAGTGGGAACACCTAATGTCTTTATAACTACATGAATGGGGATGAATCATTATGATTTTGGGATTGTTTATATGATTTTATCCTATAAAATATTTCAATTTTATTCTTCACTACCTGTATCAAGGTGGGATTCATCATTCTTTATAGCACCCTAATAGGTTTAGATTCACCCTCAAGGAGAATTCTATGTGAACATATTATTGATTTTATTCATGGAATATCTCCAAAAATCTATTATTTTACTTTAATATTCTTTCAAAATATATAAATAAAAGTATTTTTTTCAGTTTGAAAACATATTATTAGCAATTATTAAACGTTTTTTTATTTTTCATCTGGTTCACAGATTTCATGTTTGTAGGAAGTGGTTTTAGTTATAGATTTGGAGGTTATTCAAAAATTGAAATTAAATTGAGCTTACTTACTCAGATGTTCTAAATTTATTATAAAAACATATCATCATCTTATTCATTAAAAAATAATATAATTCAATTTAATGTTCTAGATTTACCACTTCTTTCCATTTTAAAATAATATTAAAAAAATTCCAATATTCTAGGAAACCATTTTTAATATGTCTATTTAATCAATAAATGATCACCAAAGGAAAATATTCGTGAAGAATAAGTGATTATTCAATGTTTTCAACCCCTTTAATGTGGTAAATTGAATGGAATGAGTGATTATCTAAGGAGTACCCAATGTATTAAGAAACATTAAACTGTATATTGTTGTCTCCAACCTCCATTGTCAGTATTCCTTCCTTAACATTGATGATTATACATACCATCATCAACAATGGAATCTCTCAAATGATGGGTGAATTTGATGGGATCCTATCGTCCAAAATATTTAATATATATATATATATGTATGTATTGTTGTAAGATAATACCTTCATCCTTTATGAATATATCCTCTGATACATCTTCTAGGAATAAAGTTGATCAATTCTCATGGTATACCTCTACTCTTATGGATTTGAAATATCATGTAGAAATATATATTTAAAAACCAGGTGGGTAATAATATTTATTAGAGAACTAAAATAATATAATGAATTTGAAATATTGTAATATGAAATTATTCATGGAATATAAAATGTCAGTAAATATTGATTTTTGTTTAGAAACTCAGGTTTGATAAAGGCTAAGATACTTCTTTCCAAATTTATTCTTTCATTACCTTAAAGCCTATATTCCTTAGATAAATGTTCTTTAATGAACTTTCTATACATTTAAATCTATTTGATATCATAAAAGAGTGGGTTTTTTATTATCACTTTTTAGAATATCTCATGGATTTATTTTTTAGGCACTTCTCGTCGGATCATTTTAGATTTTATTATCCTTGGATGAAATGGATATAGAATATATTTGTTTCCACTTTTATATTTTTCCAAGGTATTTCATCATTATTCTTTCTACTAGGAACACCATCACCCTTAAAATTATTTTATTATTTGTCATCAATATTCTAGTTAGGTTCTTCATCGATGGGATCATTGTTTTTTCAGTTTCCTCTATAGTTTTTGTATATTATGTGTTGTAATTATGTAGGTATTGTAAGAATGGTATAGAGTAAGAGGTTTCCAACCTCTGATACCAATTGTAGGATCGAAATAAAATATGAGATGCTCAATATACAAGAGGGGGGGTGAATTGTATACTTTAAAAATTCCTTTGGAACCTTTAAAGTTAGTTATGAATAACTAGAGTTTCC
Organism: Viscum album; assembly: GCA_963277665.1. Classification (NCBI taxonomy): domain Eukaryota; kingdom Viridiplantae; phylum Streptophyta; class Magnoliopsida; order Santalales; family Viscaceae; genus Viscum; species Viscum album. The sequence continues at coordinate 507,531,782 of OY728125.1, forward strand.
TTAAGAAAAGGAAAGAACTAAGTTTAACAAAGTTAAACTAAGTTGATTCACAACACCTCTAACACCGAACTAAACTTGGAAAGAGATTCCAAAAGAAGGTTCCGGAAATATGGTTCCGGAATTTGAAACTTAACAAAAGTTACAATATGAGATTCTACCTTAAAGCGTATAGAATCTAAACTAATCAAAGTAAGTAAGGAAGTATAAGAAAATTATACTTTCCTTAAGATACAAAATGCAGCGGAATAAAACAAGTACAAGTAGAAGAACTACTAGTAACAAGATGATAGTCTTTTAACCCAAAGAGAAGGGTATCCAACAACCTTGGATAAAGGTCCCTTGATTTATACTTTCAAGCAAGTCTGTCTTACCCACACCAGGGTAAGCCCTCGATACGAAGATCGGTGTCTCTGTCTTGCTATCCCCGCAAGCCCTCAACTTCAAGGTAGTTGGCAACCTCTGTCTTTCTCGGCAAGAAAGCCCTCGATCTTTAAGGTAGTCGGCACCTCTGTCTTTCTCAGCAAGAAAGCCCTCGATCTTTAAGGTAGTCGGCACCTCTGTCTTCCTATCCCCGGAAGCCCTCGAATGTAATCACCAACATTCGGAGTCGCACGAAGCTTTGAGAGTTAATAAGAGACTCTCTCTCTAGAAATCACTTCAACAGCATGTATGCACAAAGTTCAAATGTTCATCCATCCGTTGTGAGCTTTTTCAAATGAGCTCCTATTTATAGGTGAGGTCGGCTCCTTCTCCAACGGTCATATTTTCCTTAAAGTTCGGAGGGACCTGTACACGTGTCACTTAGACAACGGTTAGTTTATAACAAAATGGACGACATCGTTTTATAACAAAGTAAGTGTAACAGAAAGTACGACATCGTTTTAAAACCTAACATAAAGGTTCGGAATAGAAATTTCGGAGTGAAAGTTCGGAGTGAACAAATTCAGAGTGTATAAAACAATGATATCCAGATTCTGTTTAATGAGTGAATTCGGAATGAGAATTCGGAATAGGAATTCGGAATAGGAATTCTTCATCAGAAATCGTAATGAGAAATCGTCATCAGAATTCGTAATGAGAATTCGGAATGAGATTTCTTCATTAGAATTCGTAATGAGAATTCTTCATTGGAATTCGTAATGAGAATTCTTCTTCAGAATTCGTAATGAGAATTCGAAATGGGATTTCTTCATTAGAATTCGTAATGAGAATTCTTCTTCAGAATTCGTAATGAGAATTCGTAATGAGAATTCTTCATTAGAATTCGTAATGGGAATTCTTCTTCAGAATTCGTATCCTGAATCTGGAATAGAACTTAGTCAGAATTCATAACCGGAATTCGGAGTGAAACTTCCTTATAGTTCTTGTCCAGAATCCGAACCCTAAAACAGAATGCTTTTTATCAGTTTTAATGATTCCGAGAAAGTGAATCCGAATTTCATACTTAAGAAAAATATTAATGAAAATATGATAAGGATAAATTTTTCTTATAAAAGCGTTTTTCCTTAAGAAAACATTTTTCCTTATAAAAGCAATTTTCCTTACAAAAGCGATTTTCCTTAAAGATAAGGTGTTTGTGATTTTCAAAACAAGAAGGAATGGAAAAGTCATAAGGAAAACCTTATTGACTCAACAATCTCCCCCTTTTTGGAAAGCACAAACATCCTTACGAAAAAGCTATTTCTAGGAAGAAAGAAACACAATAAAGCTTATCTCCCTTGGTTTAAGAATATAGATGAATACGACTAACTCCCCCTTAGGCTTTGAATCTCTAAGGATCGTATTCATATTTCCGGAGTGATATTTCTTTAAGATAAAAACTCCCCCTTAAACAAACTCTTATTAGAGTTCTATCTCATTGGGTATTTTTCTTTCTCCCCCTTTGATAAGCACTTATTAGATTTCCTCTTTTTCTTAAGGATCTTTTCCTTCTCCCCCTTTGTGATTTTCAAAAAGAATTTCGAGGGAATGGAAAAAAAATAACAAAGTACCTGAAAGATTAGTAACAACAACAAAACAGAACAACAAGCACGATTCTCATTAAATTTGAAATGTCAGCAACAAAAACAGATTACAACAAAAAGATCGGATTGATTATTTCGGATCTTTCTCCTTTGACATAAGCCCCTTGAGAATAGTCTTGATCTTTTTGAGGTCCTTATGATCTTCCTCTGCTTGCTTTTCTAAGGCAACTATTCTTGCTGACTGAGCTTGAATGATTTCTTCCTGAGCCTTCAACTTTTCTTCCTGAGCTTCCATTTTCTCTTCCTGAGACTTTATCCTTTCTAGAAAATTGATCCGATGATCCCTTTCAAATTTCCAACTTTGATTAACAGAGTTGAGCTTTCCATTCAGATCTCTTACTTCCTGACTCCGAATGTTCTTTTCCTCTGCCAATTTCTCATCGAATGATGCAGTCATCTCATGAAACTTCTTATCCTCGGTTTGAAAAGCATCCTTAACATTCTCCTGAAACTCATCCAGCAACCTCATCTCTTCCACATTCTTCTTCGACCAGCTAGTCATCCTTTTGCAAGATCTTTTATGGGCTTCGTAACCAATGAAGAAATTTTTGAACTGGGCTTCTATCTCAACACACTTATCCATTACCATGGATACGGAATCGGTTTTCTGATTCAGCGTATGTTGGAGCATCTGGCACCGAGAATCAATACTGGAGAAAGTCGGAATGGTTCCCACCAACTTCTTCAAGGATTGAACAACAAAATCGTGCCCCAACGAAGATGATTCCGAATCTGACATCTTGCTAGGAGAATTTTCTTCTTCAATAAGCTCCAACTTCCTCTTTGAAGAACTACCAGCTTCCTTCCTCATACTCTTTTCTGAACTCGGGGTATCAGCAATAACTTGTTTCCCCTTATCTTTTTTCGGAATAGAAACCTGTTCCGGAGATTTCTTCTCACTGTCAGAAACTTGAACAACCAAATCTTCCTCATCAACAACTTCTATATTTTCTTTCTGAGCAGCATCAAGTGAAAGATGTTCTTCTTCTCCATGATAAGAAACTTCTTCCTCTCCTTCCTTTCCTTCTATTACTGGAGTAACTAATTTTGAAGATTCGGCTTCAGAAGTTCGGAGCGACAGGTGTTCCGAAGGAGTTCCCTTGTATTCATCTACTTGTTTGAGCACATCTCCTGTCTCACCACTTCCTTCAGCAGCTTCTTCCACTTCTTCCACTAGCTCTACTTCCTCAGCATTCTTAGCAGCAGCCTCTTTTGGATCATCGAGATTTCTTCCTGGAGTCTCAGGTAGAGAGTCCAAAGAAAAAGTTCTCGGAACGGGAATGGTTGCTGAAACCATTTCATTAAACTTCAACAAGGCTTGCACAGCCTCAGCTTCTGACAACTTCTTCTTCAGCTTCTTTTCCTTAGCTTGCTTCTCGAGCTCATCAGCAGCCTTTTCTTTCAGAGCTTTAGCCTCTGCGGGATCCAATCCAAACTGCGGATCTCCTTCCTTCCTCTTTTCCTTGTCAGCTCTCCACTTCGCTGCAACCTCATCAGTATATGTCTTCTTCTTCTTAGGCTTAGGAGGTGCGGAATGGACTTCCTTAGACTTAGGTTCTTCAGCTTCACCTACCACTTCTTTCAGCTTCCTCTTCCTTACCGGCTTAGGCGATTCCGGATCAGCCACTTTCGGAGTCACTTCTTCTTGAGGAGGAAGATCAATAAACATGCCAGACTTCTTGTCAAAAGCTATATTCATCCTTTTAAGAGTTGCATCACTGAGCAACATGATCTTGCAAACTTTCGGTTTAGAACTGCAAGCAACCTTGAAGGACTCAAGGCACCGAACTATCAGCTTCGACAATATTGCCGGGTACATTACTATCTGAGCTCTCAGATTCCCTTTCTTTAAATTCTCAAGATTAAGAAGGATATGCTTCATCAGGTTGAACTTACTTTGATTTATCAAGAAATCTAAGATGTATATCTCACTCTTCTTCAAGCTGTCCTTGTCTCCTTTTCTCGGTACAATAAGCCCTTGCACCCATAACTCCAGAATCCGGAAGTTTGTAGATAGGGTTGCAATTTTCGAAGCCTTATCATCATCCAGTCCGAGAATTTCTAAGGCTTTCTCCTTGTTGAAACTACCCAAGGAGTCTGGCAGAACATGCGAGATAAACTCAGCTTCCCCTTCATAATTCAACCCTACCAAGCTTGCAGCCTTGGTGTAAGATAGCTTATAAGTCTTGCCATACGATTTGAAGGAAAATTTTTCTCTATTGTCTTCCACGAAGAAAGCAACCGACTCATAAAACTCAACAAGCAAGTCTGGGTAAACTTCATCTTGGTTGCCAGTTTTTGATATCGCAACATCTTCCCAGCCATTGAGCTTGATATTCTTTGATATAATAGAATCATAGTTGCTGAAGAAATTCGGATGCACTAACCGCTCTCTGTAGACTAACCACTGTGAAATGGGCTTTGTTGAAGACATCTCTTGAGAAGCTAACTCTGCAGACATTCGGATTAGAAGTCTCTGAGAAGTTCGGAACTGAGAAGACTGAAGTTCGGAACTGGAAAACTGTAGTTCGGAACAGCCTTAAATCAGAGAGACAGAGCTTCAGCACGCAAGAGCTTGAGATCGATGTGGGACGAGAAAATAGGGTCCCCTTTATATAGGCTTTGGAATGACGGTTCAACTTCCTCGGTTGATCTAACGGTTTAGAATGATCTGAGATCAGATCTGACGGTTTAGAGGTTGAATCCGATCTTTTTGAGGTTTTATTAAAACAGAATTCAAGAAATTAAAAAAAACCGAAAACAAGCTATAAGAAAATGCCAGCAAGTAAAATATGATTACGAAAACTTCAGTAAGGAAGTCATACCTTTCGGATTAGCTTAGGAAAGTTATTCGTAATGGGTAATGTAAAGACGACTACAAAAAAAAACTCAATACGAAAAACTTGATACGAAAAACTTGATATGGAAGATTCAATACGAAAGTTTTTCCATTATGAAAATACCAGTACGAAAATTTTCCATTCCGGAAATTTTCAATACGAATACTTTTATTCCAGAAGTATTTTGTATGGAAATATCCATTCTGGAAAATTGTAGTTCCGGAAGTTCCATTCCGGAAAATTTCGTTCCGAAAAATTTGAAAACAAATTTTGAAAAACTTTGTTAAATAAACAAACAAATGTACTCCCCCTATGAAAAGGAGTTTATTACTGTGAGAAGATTTTTCCAACAGAAAGTTAATTAAGGAAGATTACCTTACGGTTATCATTCCTAACTTCTGTTTAATATATTCAAATCTATCAGAAGGTAAAGATTTTGTGAAAATATCAGCAAGTTGATCTTGCGTTCCGATAAACTAAAGAATAATATCTCCTTTAAGTGTGTGATCCCTAAGAAAGTGATGCCTAATATCTATGTGTTTTGCACGGGAGTGATGTGCAGGGTTTTTACTTAGAGCAATGGCACTTGTGTTATCACACAAAATTTGAGTTTTAGTAAAACTCAAGCCATAGTCTGTGAGTGTGTGTTGCATCCACAACACTTGTGCACAACAACTTCCAGCTGCTACATATTCAGCTTCAGCAGTGGAGAGTGCAACAGAATGTTGCTTCTTGCATGACCAAGAAACTAATGAATCTCCTAAGAAATGACAAGTTCCGGATGTACTTTTTCTATCCATTCTACAACCACCAAAGTCAGCATCAGAAAAGCTTTTTAGAACAAAATCATTTCCAGAAGTATAAAATAATCCTAGATCCATGGTTCCCTTAAGGTAGCGAAAAATTCTTTTAACTGCCTTTAAGTGAGATTCCTTAGGATTGGATTGATATCTTGCACATAAGCATACTGAAAACATTAAGTCTGGTCGACTAGCAGTTAAGTAAAGTAGACTTCCAATCATACCTCTAAAAGATGTTTGATCTACTGATTTCCCAGCTTCATCAAGATCTAAAGAGTTTGAGGTACCAATAGGAGTACTTATACTCTTCGTGTTGTCATAACCATACTTTTTAAGAAGATCTTTAATATACTTATGTTGAGATATGTAGGTTCCTTCTGGTTTTTGAGAAATTTGAAAACCAAGGAAAAATGTTAACTCACCCATCATACTCATTTCAAACTCAGATTTCATTAGACTAGCAAAAGAATCAGTCAAAGATTGCTGAGTTGAACCAAATATAATGTCATCAACATAAATTTGAACAATCAAAACATTTTTCTTATCTTTCTTTATAAAAAGGGTTGGATCTGCATTTCCCTTAACATAGTTATTTTGAAGCAAAAATCCAGTGAGTCTATCATACCATGCTCTTGGGGCTTGTTTAAGGCCATACAAAGCTTTGGTAAGTCTAAAAACATGATCAGGATGTTTTGTATCTTCAAAGCCAGGAGGTTGTTCAACAAAAACTTCCTCTTGAACATAACCGTTAAGAAAAGCACATTTCACATCCATTTGAAATAGTTTGAAATTAAAGAATGCTGCAAAGGCAAGTAGAATACGGATAGATTCAAGTCTAGCTACTGGAGCATAGGTTTCTTCATAGTCTATTCCTTCTTGCTGATTATAGCCTTTAGCAACAAGTCTAGCTTTATTTCTAACAATGACTCCATTTTCATCACATTTGTTTCTGAAGACCCATTTTACTCCAATAACAGAAGTTTCCTTAGGTCTTTCAACCAAGGTCCAGACTTTATTCCTTTCGAATTCATTTAGCTCATCTTGCATTGCTTTGATCCAATCATCATCACCTAAAGCTTCATCAGTGCTTTTAGGTTCTAGTTGGGAAAGAAATGATAGATGTTCTACTTCATTTCTTAAGGAACTTCTAGTCCTTACAGGTTGATTTACATCACCAATGATACTATCACTGGGATGATTCTTAAGAAACATCTGATTTGAGTTTTGTAAAACCTGTTCATCAACATAAGGTAGAAAGTCTTCTGGGGTAAATGTTTCAGAAGTATCTTCTAGAACAATTTCCTTATCAGAAGGTTCTTCTAACAAAGGTTGACAATCAGTTTTTGAAAACACATCTGAAGATGTAAGTTGGGAGGTTTTAAAAACAAAAGGATCTGACTCATCAAATTTCACATGTACTGTTTCCTCAACAGTACAAGTATTTTTATTAAAAACTCTATAAGCCTTAGAGGTTGTGGAATATCCTAAGAAAATTCCTTCGTCTGATTTTGGTGCGAATTTATGTAAGTTATCTTTAGTATTCAAAATGAATACTTTGCAACCAAAAACCTTGAAGTAGGAAAGCCTTGGTTTTCTACCATTCCATAACTCATAAGGAGTTTTATTAAGAAAAGGTCTAATCAAAACTCGATTTATAGTATAACAAGCAGTACTTACAGCTTCAGCCCAGAAATGTCTAGCAATAGAATATTCACTCAACATGGTTCTAGTTATTTCTTGAAGAATTCGATTTCTTCTTTCAACTACACCATTCTGTTGAGGAGTTCTAGGTGCTGAAAAGTTGTGAGTAATACCTTTCTTACTACAAAAAGTTTCAAAAACAGAATTTTGAAATTCTCCTCCATGATCACTATGAATAGTTTTCAATGGAAGGTTTTTCTCATTTTTAACTTGAGCTCTAAAACTTTTGAAATAAGAAAAAGCTTCAGATTTCCTTGCTAGAAAATAGACCCAAGTAAATCTAGTGTAATCATCAACTAGAACAAACACATAGTATTTGCCTCCAATGCTTCCAGTTTGTGTAGGACCAAAAAGATCCATGTGCACCAACTGTAATGCATCGGTTGTTGAGACTTCACCGATTGACTTAAAACTAGATTAATGTTGCTTGCCATATTGACAAGGATCACAAACTTTAGAAGAATCAAATCTAAGCTCCGGTAGATCCTTAACTAGTTTCTTCTTAGAGAGTTTACATAGGTTTCTAAGATTACAGTGTCCTAGTCTTCTATGCCATAACCAAGAATGATCTTCCATTGCACTTAGGCAAGGTAAATCTTGGCTTCTTAGGTCTTCTAAGTTTAAGGTGTAAACATTCTCTTGCCTGTTGGCTGAGAGAATAAATTCTTCCTTGGAATTGTGAACTAAGCATTTATCATTCCTAAAATTCACAAGGTAACCTTCATCACATAACTGACTTATGCTAATGAGGTTGTGCTTAAGACCTTTAACAAAAAGAACATTTGAAATCAAAGTTTTACCTAAAAGAACAATATTACCAATACCAACAATCTCTCCCTTAGCATTGTCTCCGAAAGTTACCTTTCCTCCTTTCGTCTTGATAATTTTTTCAAAGAAGCTTTTGTTACCAGTCATGTGCCGGGAACATCCACTATCCATGTACCAAACATTGTTGCTGTAACTTTCTTTATTTTCCTGAAATTAAGAACAAAGTTAGACTTTCGGAATCCAAACTTGCTTGGATCCGAGATTTCTAGACAATAAAATCTTAGGTACCCACATTTTCTTGGAAAAATAAGCTTTATGAAAACCTAAGGATTGGGTTTTGTTTAAGGAACAATTTCTTGCCCAGTGACCACCACATTGACACTTAGTACAAAATGGGGCACTTTGAGGAACAAAATAATTGTTGCTGAAAACAGGTTTTGCATGGGTATAACCAAATCCGGATTTATTTCTTAAAGGTCGTATTTGAGAATACATCTTATCAAAATTTTCCTTACCATGGGTAAAGTTTGATAAGCATTTCTTTAAGGAAAAAATTTCGGACTTGAGTTTTACAACCAAGTTTTTATCTTCAAAACCATTAGTTTTGGAACTAGATTTAGGCTCGAAAACATTTTTATTAGAAATTACTTTTTCTAACTCTTTAGAAAGTTTATTCTTCTCAGAACTTACTTCCTCAAGATTTTTTGAAATACTTTCAAAATCAGCATTTTTCTTATCAAGATCTTTAGAAAGATCTGATATCTCTTTAGTAAGAATAGAATTCCTAGAATTTGCCTTATCAAGTTTCTTGTTGAGTTTGGAATTCTCAATCTCAAGAAGTTCAGCAAATCTAGAGACTTCTTCAAAAGTAGGTAAAGTATTTTCCTCATCAGAAGTTGATTCTTCATCAGAAGAGTTATAATACTTACTATCATTAGGATTTAAAGAAACATTGGTCAATGATTCAGCATTTCGTACCTTAGCCATAAGACAATGATTATCAATAGGTAATCTGGCTATAAGACCAAGATTCTTCTGTCCTGAAGATTCATATTCAGAAGATTCATCTGAAGAGTCACCACCACTGGCACTCCAGGTGTCATTAGCTTTCAAAACTTTCTTAGCTTTAGCTTTGTAATATTTTTTCCTGTTCCTGTCTGAATGCCTTTCCTTTCTTTCTTTCTTTCTGAGCATAGGGAAATCTGGTCTAATATGTCCTGCTCTCTTACATTCATAACAAGTAACTTCTCCATCTTTCTTATCTTTCCTATCCTTCTTCTTATACTTGGATTGAAAGTTTCTTTGTCCAGCTATCTTGTTCATCCTTCGAGCAAGATTGGCTAATTCATTTTCTGAAACTTCACTTTCACTAGATTCGGATTGGAAAATGACTTTCTTCGATTTGGATCTGGTTACTCTCTCAGGAGTCTTAGCTTTCATCTGATTCGAAGTTGTAGTAAAAGCAACAGTACCATTTCCATTCTTCTTCTTGATGTTGTCAGCATCTCTCTTCATTCTGGTCTCATGTTGTAGAAGAGTTCCAAATAATTCATCAAGAGTTATTTGAGTAACCTTCCTGTTCTCATCTATAGCTGTTCTCTTGGATTCCCACTCATTGGGCATAATGTCAATTATCTTGTCCACAAGAGCTTCATCATCTAAACCTTTCTCTCCCATAGACTGTAGACTATTGACGATTGTCATAAATCTTTGTTGTACTTTACAGATAGGTTCTCCATAAAGAAAATTAAAGCCATGATATTCAGCTCTAAGCATAGCTCTCCTAGTCTCAATCACTTTAGAAGTCCCAAAATGAGTAACCTCTAACTTCTTCCATATACAATTAGCTGCTTCACAAGAAGAAATTTGGCTATATATATTTCTGGTCATTGAACATAATAAAGTGTTGCGTACCTTGTAGTTGAGTTGATATTCTTGCTTCTCCTGGTTAGTAAAGGTTCTGACTTCCTTGTCAGGAATTTTGTAATCACCAGTAAGCATGACAAAGTTATCTACTCCAGTATTGATAACAAACGTCTTCATACGATCTCTCCAGTATTCATAATCATTACCATCGAAGATTGGTGGCCTTGTAGGATTCAAATTGTCTATCGAACCAACATTCATTCCTGCCATACTTGAAAATAACTTGGAGACAAACTTGTTAATAACAAAAATTCGGAATTAAAAAGTTCGGAATAGGAAAAGTTCGGAATGGATAATCCGGAATGAAAAAGTTCGGAATTGAAAAGTGAGCAAGAAAAACTTGAACGTGAGTACAAGTATTTCAGTAACCTTGGCTCTGATACCAAATGTAAGAATGGTATAGAGTAAGAGGTTTCCAACCTCTGATACCAATTGTAGGATCGAAATAAAATATGAGATGCTCAATATACAAGAGGGGGGGTGAATTGTATACTTTAAAAATTCCTTTGGAACCTTTAAAGTTAGTTATGAATAACTAGAGTTTCCTTAAGAAAAGGAAAGAACTAAGTTTAACAAAGTTAAACTAAGTTGATTCACAACACCTCTAACACCGAACTAAACTTGGAAAGAGATTCCAAAAGAAGGTTCCGGAAATATGGTTCCGGAATTTGAAACTTAACAAAAGTTACAATATGAGATTCTACCTTAAAGCGTATAGAATCTAAACTAATCAAAGTAAGTAAGGAAGTATAAGAAAATTATACTTTCCTTAAGATACAAAATGCAGCGGAATAAAACAAGTACAAGTAGAAGAACTACTAGTAACAAGATGATAGTCTTTTAACCCAAAGAGAAGGGTATCCAACAACCTTGGATAAAGGTCCCTTGATTTATACTTTCAAGCAAGTCTGTCTTACCCACACCAGGGTAAGCCCTCGATACGAAGATCGGTGTCTCTGTCTTGCTATCCCCGCAAGCCCTCAACTTCAAGGTAGTTGGCAACCTCTGTCTTTCTCGGCAAGAAAGCCCTCGATCTTTAAGGTAGTCGGCACCTCTGTCTTTCTCAGCAAGAAAGCCCTCGATCTTTAAGGTAGTCGGTACCTCTGTCTTCCTATCCCCGGAAGCCCTCGAATGTAATCACCAACATTCGGAGTCGCACGAAGCTTTGAGAGTTAATAAGAGACTCTCTCTCTAGAAATCACTTCAACAGCATGTATGCACAAAGTTCAAATGTTCATCCATCCGTTGTGAGCTTTTTCAAATGAGCTCCTATTTGTAGGTGAGGTCGGCTCCTTCTCCAACGGTCATATTTTCCTTAAAGTTCGGAGGGACCTGTACACGTGTCACTTAGACAACGGTTAGTTTATAACAAAATGGACGACATCATTTTATAACAAAGTAAGTGTAACAGAAAGTACGACATCGTTTTAAAACCTAACATAAAGGTTCGGAATAGAAATTTCGGAGTGAAAGTTCGGAGTGAACAAATTCAGAGTGTATAAAACAATGATATCCAGATTCTGTTTAATGAGTGAATTCGGAATGAGAATTCGGAATAGGAATTCGGAATAGGAATTCTTCATCAGAAATCGTAATGAGAAATCGTCATCAGAATTCGTAATGAGAATTCGGAATGAGATTTCTTCATTAGAATTCGTAATGAGAATTCTTCATTGGAATTCGTAATGAGAATTCTTCTTCAGAATTCGTAATGAGAATTCGAAATGGGATTTCTTCATTAGAATTCGTAATGAGAATTCTTCTTCAGAATTCGTAATGAGAATTCGTAATGAGAATTCTTCATTAGAATTCGTAATGGGAATTCTTCTTCAGAATTCGTATCCTGAATCTGGAATAGAACTTAGTCAGAATTCATAACCGGAATTCGGAGTGAAACTTCCTTATAGTTCTTGTCCAGAATCCGAACCCTAAAACAGAATGCTTTTTATCAGTTTTAATGATTCCGAGAAAGTGAATCCGAATTTCGTACTTAAGAAAAATATTAATGAAAATATGATAAGGATAAATTTTTCTTATAAAAGCGTTTTTCCTTAAGAAAACATTTTTCCTTATAAAAGCAATTTTCCTTACAAAAGCGATTTTCCTTAAAGATAAGGTGTTTGTGATTTTCAAAACAAGAAGGAATGGAAAAGTCATAAGGAAAACCTTATTGACTCAACAGGTATGAGGTTCCAAATATCATGTAATATATATCTAAGTGGGTTTTGTTGCTAATTTTTGCGGTATTTTGGTAAATTATTTACTACTTATGGTGGTTATAAAAGTAACATTTCCCTTGAGATAGGGACTATTTTGGTAGGTATCTTTCTTTTTTTGTGAATAGAATTTTCATAGGAGTCCCACTATTGTTTCAAATTATATAATTTAATCTTTCATTATTTAACCCTTATTCCCATATTTTTTCACTAATTATTGTAAACATGTGGATAGATAATCACAGTTTATCATTTTATGAAATAGAGGTTGTTATTTCGGATAATCGTATGGGTTGCATAACAATTTCAATAGATGTTAAAAGAGTGGTTGGTGTGGCTATTATTACTGAAATGGACTTTGAACTGGATATTGGTTTTGGTAAAAGGGTAATTGATTGGTTTGTTTAGAATACAAATATATATTTATCTTTTTTAGGATCTCTCCATCCTTGGGTATATTATAATTTTAATTAAATGTTCACTTCATAACTCTTCATACCATATACTTCAGAACACATGTTAGTATAATGGTTATATGATGGGAATAATCAATAAAACCATGCCGATTTTTTATGTTGAATAACACACATCAAAGATATATCTCATAGAAAAATGGATAGTTCTTCATGTTTAGATTATATTAATATAGGTGAAAAAATTATTACCTTATGAATTTCTCTAGAAATAATAACTCTTATGGAAAATTGTTTTGAGTTTGATGAAATTATTTCAACTATTTTATAAGATTATATTGGTGAACATTTAATCAATATTACTCTAGATAATTCATCTATTCGATTCTTATCATTTACATTAGTCTATAGTCAAAAAAATTAAGTGATATTATTTAATTGATTGATGGGGGGAACAACCGCTAATTTTAATGAACCTCCATAATACTCATAGAGGATTTTTTAGATGTTTTTCTACTGGAATTAATCTATTTTATGATGGTTCATATTTTAGTAGTGGGATAATATATTTACATGAATCATATTTTTAATTCATTTTGTTCAAGTAATTGAAATACTTATGGAATTTTCAACCATTATTTAGAAGCTCCTCCAAGTGAAAAGGGGAATTCCCTCCATTCTACATGCTTCTCAGTCACTCCTTAGGGTTTTATTGTTGAAAACACCAATGGGAATCCTTAATTTTTTTGTTATTACAGTACAAGGACATGGAATTCAAGAAATAATTAAATCAACCGAGTTTTAAATTCAATATAAGTTTTCATTTCAGACTTAATTATCTGTGTATTTTGATTATTGAATTATGGTTCACAAATGTTTAGAATAGTTTGATTAATATTTTTAGCCATAATTTCCTGGAAATTGAGAACAAATTATGTTTAATTGAGTATATAAAAATTTTTAACCATTCTCAAATTTAAAATTATTTTATTATCTATTTATCAAGGTTATATATATGTTATGATATAGTGGTTAAGGACTAATTTTATTTCCTATAGTCCTATAATGTAAGAGTTATATTATTTGCACTGACTCAACAATTTTGGTATAAAAGTTTTACTAGATCCTTCTCTGAGGTGTAGAAAATGTAATTTATTACCCATGTTAAAAATTAAGTATAGTATAAAATCTTGGTTGAATCTTAGAGGAGTGAACAATAGTGATGTTTTTCACTATAAATTATGAGAAATCGGTTGTTTTTAATATTACATGATAAATAAAATAAATAAGTATGAAAGGATTAAAAATAGATTTATAATGAAAGGGGAGGGATGGGGTGAGATAATTTTTTTTAATCCAATCATAGTATTAAAAGTTATTCTACACATCTTTTTATTTGATGATAAATGAAAGACACCTTGATCAAGTTTCAAATTACCAATGGTTCAAGGAAACAATGGAAACTAATCCTATGTGCTTGAGAGACAATAAAATATTATTAAACTATCTTGTAAAATCCAAAATGATAATTTTCACTCGTTAGTAATATGAAAACAAATCACGGATCACAAATAGGTTCTAGAGATTGTTAGACTCAAACCACCCATCACAGTCATATAAATTGAAATAGAATCACTAGGTTAATGGTGTTTACAGAACTTCAACAAATTTTGTAAATATTTATTATCAAAAAACACTAAAAAACATATAGTGATAATTGAGTTCCACTTTATGAATAAATCATTTAGTAAAAAATGATACCATTAATTTATTAAAATATGACACTAAAAAATTACAGAATGTGGTATTATTACATTACACAATCACTCTATAACTAAAAATCCATTCAACGGATCATAGAGAAGAAGGTGGAAAATGATGAAAGTGAAATATCAAAATAAAACTAAAACAAAAAATCCATTAGTGCACATTATATCTTTTTTACAATCAAAATTTCCCAATTTTAATTCTCTAAAATTTAAGGAATAATATTTGAAAATCATTAATCTTTCGATTCATGTGTCTTAAATATTCAGGTGTATAATGTATGCCTTTCTGATGAACTCCATGTGGTAGTGACACAAAAATATGCAATGTCACGATTGAATAATTAATTACCATTAACACCATGGTTTTAATTTATTTAGAATGATCCAATGAAGATTGAATAATTATCTTCCTATTGATATGTATCCACATGAATGATTCTTAGGACCGATCGAGGTGCAACAACTCAAAGTTTGGGGTTTCATATTCCTTAAAAATTAACCAAGTAAAATATAAAAAAAGGTGAAAATATAATAAAAGATAGATATTATCATATGGGTAAGAGAATATATATTTGAAAAAGAGAATAATATTAAGGGGAATGGTTTTTTAATTTAAATTATCCTGTGTGGTTGATATTTATCTTACATGACATAGAAAATACCACATGAGATCAAAATTTGGATAAGTAAATCATTTTACAAGAAGAAATATATCATACAAGGAATAACGAAATCTCTTCTGAGGATGAATTTTGAGAAAGTATGATATTATAGAAGATATAATCATCATATAAAATATATTTTTTTGCAAATTGAAACATCATACGAGCTAGAATAAAATATTATACAACCCCATCTTTTCCAAATTTATCAAATCAACATTAAAAATATTTATAAATAATTCAATTAATTTTAAAAATAATATAATCAATTAATGGAAGAAATATGGAGATAATTAAAAACACATAAAATCATTTAATGTCTCCCATTTTCACAACTGTATCCTAAAATATCAATGTAAACCAAATATGATATAATTTTTTTATAATAAAAAATGTTTCGGGATTAAATAAATAAATAACATATATGAAATATTGAAAATAACATATCTACCAATTATCACACATCTATCACCAAATCCTGACTTCACTTCCAAGTTCCACTATTCATTTGACCTGCAGTTTAACTATGCTAGTCAGACCATCAACAATTCTAGCTTGTATTTTAATTTTTAGTTTGTATTTAACTTCACTTTATAAATATCTAGGATTAAAAAATTTTGAGTACTTTTATATATACTTATATTTATGAATTTGACACATTTGTTTCAATATATATAGTTTGTAATCTCATACTACTCTGTTATCTTTATTTTATTCATCCCTCTAAATCTAAATTTTCTCAAGAGTAGCCTCAAAGTTAGCATTGAGATCATGTCTTCCATTAATATTGGAACATTTATCATCTCTATAATTTCCTCAAATCATGTCTATAACATTCATAAGGACTTATTCTTCATGTTTTATAATATACCTGATATCCTTTACTTCTACTCCATCATAGATGTCATATTATCAAGATAAAATGTTCTTTTCTATGAATAATTTCTATTAGAGTATCATTGATCTCTTTATTCCATTGAGTTTTTTCTTCATTAGTTTTTCATCCTTACTATCATCTTGAAATTTATTAAGACACATCTTAGTAATATTTACCACTTTTCAACTTTTTAAAACAAAGAAGTGGATGAATACCTTTGAATTTCCATTTTATTTATTTCAATATTTTATGGAAGGAATAACATCATCTTATAAACATCTTAAACTATAAGAACATCGCACACCAGTATATTACTAATATTATAGAATGATATCTCCTAATATTTTTCTTTTATAACTGACTCATTATCATTATTCCTCATTTTTTCATAAGAGTGTTATGGTGGATTTAAAACATTAAATCCTTTTGATATTTGTCTTCATGCACTGATAATCTCATATTGAAACATGAACATAATCTTCTCATGATTCATTCAGCCATTTTGATATTTTCAAGGAAGTCATAGAGACTAAAAATATCATCTATAATAATTTTAATCTCATCAAATAATGAATAAAACTTTATATTGAATCTCATTATCAAATATTAATACTTACTCTATAATACCGGCAAATTTAATTCTTTGAACATTGAGTCACTTTAATTAATATTGATAAGATTCCTATATATAACATTAGAGGATCTACATGCCATCACATTTGGGTGGATAGGGTTGGACAAAGATTCCTTTAATTAATTCATCTCCATATCATTGGAATCAAAAAAAAATCCCTTTCTGATAGATCACTACTCTCCATGTTTCTTTTGATTACATGAATAAATACCATATAAAAAACCATCACTAATGACTGAAAATAATTTATAATTTAGTTTTTCCACAACTAGAAGTTAATGCCAATAAAATAGAAATACCTTTATATTTTAAAACTACCACCATATAATTAGATAGAGATAAATGAAACACCTACCTATATGTTTTGATACCAATTTGTGGTCCTATATAAGGCTTATACCCTAAGAGGGAGGGGTGAATCATAGGTACGTAAAATTTAATTTTCGGTATCCCAATAATCATTTTTAATTGTTCTTATAAATTTATGTTACTCCCTTATAGTATTTATAATGAAATAAATATGTAAATAAATAAATAATATATTTTTATTTGTTTATCCCAATAGACTAATCCATGGAGCATGCATGATAATTTTCTTATGAACCTAAAAAACTAAATCTCATTGATTTTGATTACATGGTTATGTGGTGTCACATTGACCATACAAGTTCATAACCACAAAAAAGGGAAGGATAATTTATCTTATTATATAATGAAATTTACTAAACCTTATTTAAAATCCTTCTCCTCTATGAACTGAGAATGTTGTTACCACAATGGTGGTGTATCATTATGCCCTAAATTTATTTTGTTTGAATAAATTCATAGAAAACATATAGTGATGGGTTTCTTTGACCACCTTACTCTCCCATAGATTTTTACTATCATCAATAAATTGAATATTCTTTCTCACACTACTATGTTTTCGTCATTTCACCCATCATCATCATTATTTATCTCAGACATTTTCATTATATTTCTAAAATTATTTAAAAAATATATTTATATAATTTTACTAATATTTATCTCCTTATCATTTACGAAATATTTCACCCATCCTTTTTATTTATTAATTACATTAAATTGGATAATATAACTCTCATTTTTCATAAGAGACCAAAAATTATTCCAAATTAAGAAATACAATCCAATCACAACGAGACCCTACAAAAAAATATTCCTAAAATTTAACCAACTCTCATGTTAAAATAAACACTGTTCTAAAAATTGTTGAATCCTCAACATCACTACCATCATTTTTCCAGATGTGTAGGGAATTGTTAAATCTAATTCCACATGATTTTTATTAATAATTTTTTAAAATATAAAAAATAATGGACTGATTATTCCATTAAAATCCATATTTAATTTGTTTATTTTTTTTATGAAGGAATTAATATAACATTTAAATACTCAATAATCTTATAAGAACACATTGTTGAAACTCTTATATACCATCCAAACATATTATGTATCACCCTGATCCATTTTCAATATATTATCATTTTTACATATATTATGTATTAAGACCATGAAACTTTTTATGTATATATTGTTGGAAAATTCTTACTAGAATAATTCTTTCACCAATGATTTAGAAGAAGATCCTTTCAGAATCCACCATGATTAAATCATCATCTCTCCCATGTATTTTTGTTATAGTACCATGAATTACATGGTTCATAAATAAACCTATGTCTATGAGAGAAACCTTAAATCAATATAAGAAATGAAAGTACTCCAAATAAAATATTTTTATTTCTGAATGCACTTTTAATGAATAAGTGGGAAACTGACCAGTTCAAAATACATAATAAGTTAAAACTCATAAGAAATTTTCAGGCCATTCCAGAAGAAATTAAAGCGGTTAGAGTCCATTAACTTGAATAGATTCCATTCGATGGGGGAGACCTCCATATACATTTTTTCTATTAAGAGATCCTCAAAGTAAAATGTAATTACATCCCATGTAACCACATGCTCATCTAGTCTTGTTTTCCCCTCATTTAACCCATGTATCAAAATCATATTTTGTTTTTCTATCCAAGATTATTGTTCTTCATTTAAATCAACGTACAATGGTATTTAGAACCTTCTATGCGCATCATACTATGATAACATGATCAGGAAAGACTCTTCTAGAATTTGTTTATTATAATTCATGATAATATCCTAGATGTTTTCCAATTCGGCATCCTTCTCATTCTTTGAGATGGTAACAAAAACATCCAAACTCTCTTGAGGGGTGTTTCTTTGATTGAAGCCCTTGTAACAGGAGGACTAGGTAAGGTTGAGTAGTCCTTTCATCTCTGCGGTCTCCAACTATGCTGAATAAACCCATCAGAATCATCCAGCTTGTTCTTTCCATTCATTGAAGAGGACAGAAGGCACTCTTCTGCAATTTTTGTATCCTTGTCCTCCAAGGACCATGGTTCTCAGGTAGACAAATTAACCTCTACTTTATCATCTGAACTCTCTTCTATGGGCTAGATATTTCCATGTCCCCCCTCATCAAGGGATCCATATTCAAATATGGGAGGATCAATTTCACACAGCAAAGAAAAATGGTTCTAGGAACCACGAATCCTGCTAGCTATACTTGTATTAATAGGAGAGGGATGCATCTTGCCCCTGACTGGGACCTATTCTGTCCACTCTAAGACCTTAACTGAGCATGGGATTTTCACTGAACTCAAGACAACCCCCTGTTCTAAAGCAACCTCCATCATTGGAAATCTGATATGACCAAAAGATCCATCCTTAGAAATTTCCTGGTCAAGGACCTCTTGGGGAGGATTGAAAACCAATTTCTGAGATTCTATATATGTGGGAAGGTTCCTCTTTCCTACCTCGTACTAGTTGGTAGAAGAATGTCTCAGTTTCCCACTACCCTAATGATCCACTACTAGAGCAATATTACCGGAGACCTCTACTGCTTCCTGCATGGGTTGATCCTCCCCTAAAGAATGAAATCCCTTCCATGAATTGCAAAACCAAACATGTCGGCATTTACCAACTTCATGGCCAAGACGCTTTCAAGATGAATAGAATGGGACCCATGATTCATATCATACCTTATCATTCCATCAAAATTCTGCTTCAACCATGATGTATATGACATCTAGTAGGTTATTGGATACATCAACTTTAACACAAATCCTCAGAGAGACAGGATGACCCACATCGCGAGTGCAATGGTCCAAGCATAGAAAACACCCTACCATATTTCTGATCAAGAGAAGAACAAGCAGATGTTGAAAAGTTAAAGGTATACCCATTAGGGATATCCAAATTGCAGAAATATGAGTGTCGAAGTTCAAATGAAATTAAAACAACCATCGAAAGAGTGAAAACTAGACACCCAGAAGAAATCGTGAGGCATGTGACAAGGCAGAGATAAGATCTTCCTCATTCAATAACTGGATAACAATGTGCCTCGATTCCAGAAGCCATGTAATCGCTCTATCATGAATATTCTAAGAAAAGGATACAAATCTATTGAAGGCGTCTATGGAGGGGCGTCGCTTCCCAAAGCGAGCAACCAAGGATCGATCCCACATCGATAAAGCTCTAGTGAACTCCATGGTAGAAAGCAGGAGTGATTTATCTCCATAGATGAGGAATAATTTTATTAATAATAATTTTTATGAATTTTATTTCATTATTTATACCTTCCCTAGATCCCACCGGGTCTATTAGTTAATTAAACCCTGTATTTTTTGCAACCCACGAGGTGTGCTTACCTTTTATCCTTGGTTGAAATATTGAATATGTGAACGTAGTGTATTTGAAAAATATGTGTGAAACAAGGTGAACAGTATCCACACTAAGGATTATGATTTAGATTTTGAAAATTAATTAACTAATTAAATGATTACATGGAATGAAATTAGAACATTGAATTAAAGAATTATTGAATGTAACTAGAATTTTATTAATGAAATATTTTCATGATAATTTGATAAATGGAATATACTTGCATGTATTTCATATTATAATATATTTTAATTATTTTGATATTTTCTTTTACATGATACATTGAATGTGTAATTATCCCAATAATGGAACTTTTCTATGGGTCTATAGTGAATTTAATGTGTAATCAGCACTAGGAATGGTAATTGGTCTTGCTTCCATCGTGAACCAAATATGTTATTGGACATAGTAATGGTAATTAACCTTTGTTATATTGTAAATATATGACATATATGTTTTTTCTGTATAGTATAACTTTTTCTAGTTGTGGTTACGGATAGATACATTTATGACTGTGTCATGGAAGGTTTGGATAACCCTAGGTGTCCACCTAGAGATCAAGGGTCCATGAGTATAAATAGATTCTTTATATTTAATTTATCAATAATCCATCTATGTATCATACCATTTCACTCACTATTACTCATAATGAAATTTTTTACAAAATGTAGGTGGTGGAATAATGAGTTTTACTCACACTTTGTTTAGGCTTTTGTTTTGTACCTGGGATGACTTCATGGATACAATTTTGGATAAGTTCAAGGGTACTTATGCTTTATTATTTTATTTTCTACCTAGAGAAATATCTTAGAGTTGGGACTCAATATAAAATTCAAGACTCATTTTTGGAAACTTGTTTTGGAGTCAATATTTTACTTCGGATCCTATATGACATTTAGTATGAAATTAATTATGGAATTACATTTATTTATTATATTGAATCATTTTTTGGAGTTTAATATGTAAATAAATTGGTGCTGATTATGTTGATTTTTTATCATTTTTTATATATTTATCAAATTGTACCATAGGCTATAATATCTCCGTTATATTCATTAAACTCTTTCTACTCTTTAAGAGCCTCTAGAATATGAAGACGCAATATTGTGGACTTGTGGCAACCTATCTCAGTCACGAGAGGGAGAATCGAGTCAGGGAAATTAAAAAGTGGTATTAAAGGAGGTATTTTTTTAATTTAATATTTGGAATGGTAGATAAGGTAAGAGTATTTTTTGGGGATTCATAATGAGCTTAGTAATGGGAGTAGCTAACCCATTTGTGGGGGGAATCCCATGTTTCTAGAGATGGGATTCTTATTTTTAAGGTCCTATTATTATACATTTGATGTTTTTTCACCTTTAGTGATCCAATTGTTGTGTGTTTTTATTGATTTATGTGATATTACATGTGGGGTCGTATGGAATAAGGTCTATAGGTATTCCACATTATACACACATTGGGAAATATGCTAACATGAAACACTCATTCTAGGTATATATTTACTATAGATATATCTTA
The DNA here is from genome assembly GCA_963277665.1 of Viscum album. Taxonomy (NCBI): domain Eukaryota; kingdom Viridiplantae; phylum Streptophyta; class Magnoliopsida; order Santalales; family Viscaceae; genus Viscum; species Viscum album. Next base: position 507,553,686 of record OY728125.1, read on the forward strand.
TTTTCTATATTTGGGTATAATATTTTTAACATATCTGATAAATTGAATAAATTAATCTTCTATAACAAGCTAATTAACTTATTAAGAATATAATATAAGTTACATTATATCTGTAGTTATCTAATTTTTCTTATCTGAGTGTGACAATGATAACTTCCATTGACCTAATGAGTTTTTTGACCCTTCTAAACAAATTCCACTACATCATATTTCTATTGAATTTTGGGAGAGTGGTAATATGAACACACCACATGTAATGGAGCCTAAAATTCATGTATCTCCAATCAATATAATGGATGATCATCTCAACAAATTTTTCCTGTAGGATTTTTTTCCATGGAGGGGGAGACTAATCACACTATTACTTTTATTCCTGAGATAGAGAAGGTGTTATAGTTGTAGCACCCACCTATATTTTTTTGGAAGGGACTCCCTCGTGTATCAGAGTTCTGTATTGAGTCCACCTAGATGATCCTTAGTCACTAAAAGACACCCATGGAGAGATTGGTGACACATTATCTTATATGATATAGGGACTAGCCCAAAACTAGTAAGAAATAATATTACAAGTGGGAAAGAATTAGGAACTAACTTATGAAGGCTTTGAAGATATTTTACCAACTCTCTTCTACCCACAAAAACAAAGGGATGAAAGAGCTTTTGAGTTCAAGAACTTTCCATAGTGGAGAATGTGTATGAGGGACTATGCTAGCTATTTTAAAAAACATGGTACTTATCCCCAACATTTGTAGTATATTAAACAACTATTGGAGATTTATTCCTAGATGGTCACTACAATTTAGTCAGGTCTTAGGTAAAAATCTAATGTTTGATCAAATTCATTAATGGAGTGAATCAAGAAATCATAACTAAAGGGACCTAAAAGAGACACCAAGATGTTAGAAGACAGTTTGAGTTGGAATATTATACTATTCCACATCGAAATTAAAGAAGAATCACTCATATAATTTCCTTCAATGTAGTGTAAGGAATCCAATCCAAGGAAGTGTACATCTATCATTGGACTATGGTTAGGTGTAGTGCTATTAGTGTGGCATGGCTGGAACCATGGGATAATAATATCCATTCCCTATCATAGATTATAGTGAATAAGGTAATATAGGACACTAATAGAATTTTTGTATAAAAACATAGAAATATAGTAGTGGTGGAAGTTCATGGCAGACACCAGAGTTTGGGAGGGAATCCATGACCCCACAATAGATAGGTACCTCGAGTTCAACCGATCACTCCAGATGGGGTCGGGAAAGGTACATAGAAACATGAGTGGCATTATTATTAAGAAGTAACATCATATGGGATTCATTCAAGATCCCATAGAGAATGTTTATTTACAATCACACAACGCAGTCTACTCTTACAATCGAGGATACAATACCTCTTACTATCATTGGTATGATTCTAATAGAATCTACAATTTTTTATTTTTTTGTTTGATATAGGATCATACCATTCCATTATATCTTCTCAATTCCTAAAATTTTTGGGTTTCTATATGATATGAAATGATGGGGTGATAAACATCGATACACCCTTAGGGTGAGATCAAAGGGTATCGTATGCGGTCAAAAGTGTTCTCTTCAAATGTATAGATACCATTTTAATTAGGAGTTGTTTGTGATGGAAATTATTAGACTCAATTTTATTCTAGGTATAGGTTAGATAGACCAATACCAGGATGATAACAAATGTTATCAGTTATGATTGGACGTCATATCTCTATAGGGGATAACTATGTCTTTTATAGTGAATGAGATCATCAATCCAGTTATATAGGATCAATTCAACACATATTAAACTAGATCATAGATAAGGTAGATATACATATTCAAGATGTTTGTATACCAATATAGAGTATATTTCCTCCTATGGTGTATTACTTTCAATATATATTTCATGGCATTTAGTTCAAATTACCTACATATGAAGAGATTTACTTCACTGTTGATATTTTACATGGATTTGAACCGGATTCAATATCAACCTATATGATTGAAGCAGAGTAGCTTCAGAAGATGAATTTATGGGTGGAGGATCTATAAGCTATCGGATTCGTTTGTCCTATTACATCACATGGGGGTTATCCTATGTTATTATATAAAAAGATAGATGTAAAATTTTGTTTTTTTCTGGATTACTGGAGGTTGAAACGTATAATATTAAAAAACATTAACCCCTTATATGAATGAATGATCTATTTGTTAAACTAATATATGACCATATATTCTCCATGTTTGAATTGTGGTTAGTGTAGCATTAGTTTAGAGTGAGACTTTTTGGTATACCTTGAATTTATTTTAGGAATTTTTATTCCATTATTATGTTTTTGGTAATTACATTAGGTCTAATCTGTACCCAAAAAATATTCTTATAAATAGTGAATCATATATTCTACCAGTAACTATATTTGTTTTTAGTCATCTTAATTGATGAAATATTAGTGTAATCCATGTATGGATGCGATTATTCCCAATATATTAAAATCATGTTGATTATACTAATGGAGTAATGACTATATAATGATATTTTTAAATCTCACATTCAAATTGACCATGTTCAATTCATAGGCCCTATTATTTCAAAGGATGGAGTGTTAGTGGACCCAAATAAGGTGGAAATGGTGTTATATTTGTATCGAATGAAGAACTAATTTAATATTTGGATATTTTTAGTTTTGGGAGGTTATTATTGATTTTTCATCTAGGAATTCTCTTATATGACAGTGCTGATGTGTGACCCGAGTATAAAATTAGTGGGGTTAGTTTAGTAAATTGTTTATAGAGGGTATTTATCAGAATTGATGAGATGGATAACTTATACACAAATACTGAACATATACACAAGCTTGGTTTGAAGTATATAATGTATTGTGATGAATCATGAGTTAGGTTTTCAGTATATCTGATGTAGGAGGATCAAGTGGTTTCATATTGATCTTGGCAGTTCATACAGCATGGGAAGTATTATCCTACCCATGGACTATAGTTATCTAGGGTGGTACACACTCTATGATGAGGATGAAATTAACAATTGGGTGAGATATTCTTGGTCCACATAGATCACAATAATATTCATTAAATCTTTTCATTGTGGGGCCCAAACTTTTAGTAGAGGAGTTGGGTCTTGTATCATTAGTATTTTGTATTTAGATGGAATATACTTATAGAAATAGAAATTTCAAGAACAATGTTCTGAGTAAGAATATATAGACTCTAGAAATGTGGGAATCTTGTGATGAGTTGATGGTGATGGATAATTTGGAAGACATGCATCTAGATGTTTATGAGTCTTAGGGGTAATATACTCATGAATCGAGCTGCATTATTACCTCATTTTTGAATTAGATAAAAATGAAATTGATATCTAATATAGAGGTTTTAACCGTGGGGGTCAACATATATGGTGGGGAGCCACTATCCGGCTAGTAGATGGATAGTAATGATATTATTAATGTCTAAGGCTGTATCTGGGTTCCTATGAGAATGTTAGAGATACTGGTGAGGGAAACCCATAAATTTAAATAGCAGATACATATTGGATGGATAAATATGTTTCATGACCTTTATATGATGTTTTGGTGGATATGAATGAAGAAATATATAGTTGAATTTATGGTTAAAGGTTTCACCTATCAATTGGTGAAGGTTGAACATTAGTGGTCTTCTAGGTTCTTGTATCCTTTTCCCATTACAGAATGGATGTGGGATGATATCACCAAGTATTTCTTGAAAGATTTAACCAACATACCATAGAATAATTTTGATGGGTGTTCGATCGTGAGTCACATAATGAAGGTATCCCATTTATTTCCTATCATATAAACCTTCACCATCAATCGTCTGGGTAATCTCTATGTGTGTGATATAGATTGGTTCCATTGTGTTCTATGGAGCATTGTTTTTTATTGAAAATCACATTTTATGAAATTTTTATACAAGGTACTTGAGAAGGTGTTGAGATCATAAATTCTTTTGAGAATAACCTATCATCCTCAGACTAACAACCAATCTAATAGGATTATTCAAATTGTGGAGGATATGTTCTGAGCTTATGTCCTTGACATCCGTGGTTATTTAGGGAGGCGTCTATATCTCATGGATTTTAACTATTAAAATATATTATAGGAATCAGTATGTATATATATACATCCTTTTCGGGGCATTTTATATACATTTATTAACTTTAACTATTTACTAGTTATAGGTGTGTGAGTTAGTGTGATTCATACCTATCCACCTGAAGGAGACATTTTGGAAGGTTTATTTGATCAAGAAGTAGTTGAAAATTATTTAGCGTAGTCATAAATATTATTCTAACAATCGGAGATGGCCTCTGTAATATGTGGTTGGTCACAAAGTTTTTCTTCAATTGTTTCCTAGATTGGAGAAATGTTGTATCCATAATCATGGGAAGCTTGAGACCATGTTTATTAGGTCATTTGAGATAGTGGAGATGGTCAATTTAGTGTCAGACTGATTGGACCATCCAAAGTGATACGCCCACATGCATAATGAGTCTCATATGTCATATATTTAAAGATATAAACATAATACATCTCATGTTTTTTATGTTGATGATGTTGAGATTAATGTTGATGCATACTATAAGGGTCATCTGAACCTTATTATAAAATAGAGTGATAATATTTTATAAGGATATATTGTTCCCCTTGTGTAAGTATAATTGAATCATGATCGTGTTTAGTAGGAAACTTGGGATAGGGAGTCAGATATATGGGTACAGTGGCTTGAGTTGTATTCTAATAGCACTAAGTAATACATGAGAAAATATACTTAGGAAGATATGTTATATGGTGGAGAGGTAATAAGACCTCATCTTTTAACATGGTAATTCTGTCATTTAATTTTATTGAACCTTTTTAAAATTTTAAAATCTAGACTTGTTCTTGGTGTCACAGTGGCTCGTAGGTGCTTAGGGGATTTGAGGGGATATAGTTTCTAATTATAGTAGTGGAGTGAATTATAGGATCTTCTAAAGTGCCACTATATAGCTAGTGGATGAGGCGACATCCCTATAAGGCTAAAAAGGTACCCCAAAGATCCTGTGGGGTCATTAAAAATAGCCGATGGAATCATAATAGCTTGACAGTGGGGCTTATTATGGATTTTTATTGGTTTAACCCCTATAATTCAACCTCCTATATTTTTTTTTGTTTTAGTGCTCATTTAATCCAAATTTTAAAATAACCAAATTTGAAGGGTTCAATAGGGAATCCATAAAGTCTATAAGGGGTTTATTTGATCCCTTGATCTGTTATTCGATAATGTCATCTAGAATAGTTGAGTTTTTTTAATATTATTGAATTCCCATTATTCTCTTCATATTTCTACTTACTCCATCCCTAATGTGGTGTATTTATCATTGTGCTTAGGGATCTGTGGTGGGTGCATGATCCAGATTCTAGGTTCTCTGATTCTTCTTCACTACATTTGATGTTGGTGGTCTAAAGTATCTCGCTATGGTTTACCCTTGGGTTTTAGTGTGTGTAACCTAAGTGATCACTCTTATACACTTTGATAATGACTTTTTTGGATTAGTATTGTTTTCAATGCCTTAGTATCCCATATTTATACATTCAACAAACCCCTTCATGTCGGTTGGTGATTGAAACAGTAGAATTTTTTCCACCCAATTTTTTTCCTGACTTTGACCGTAGGTATGAATATGTAATATGTGATGTAACATTCCATGATTTTTAAAGAATGCTTTATTCGATAAGATATATAACATGCAACACTTAGCCTAAACAAACCAAGATATATTATTATTTAAATGTTATAGTTCTAACATAGCCATTGAATTGGAATGTATGAATAACATTAACCTCATTGTGCAATATATATATATATATATATGTATTGATCACTTAAAGTTTATTAGTAAATGATTAATAAATAATCACTCAATTTTTAGCAGTCATTTTATTCATTTAAATATTTTTACTTCAATAATGGTTTTAATTAATTATTGTGATTTAAGATTATAAGTAATAAGTGGAAATTTTTTAAATTTTATTAAATAAAAAAATAACAATTTTAAAATAAACATATCAAAATTATCTTATGCTGAATTATTTGTATTCATATAAAAAAGATTGATTTTCGAGTGAATAGTGAGAAACCTTTTTTTCACTGAAAACTATAATTTATAGTTAAAAATTTTACTATGTTACATTTTGTTATAAATTTCTTTAAACATAAAATTACTTATATAATAATATGAATAATCTAATTAATTTCATTAGAATCAATTTTAAATTTGGTATGAAAACATTTTTATACTTAGAAGGCTTTTTTTCTAAAGAAAATATTTTGATTTTTTTACATTTCTGTCTTAAATTAATTTCTACAAATTCTGTAAATTGAATCTCATATAATGCATTCAATATTTTAAATTATTATCGTCAAATTTGGTAAATAGGTACCTTTCATTTTTAGTAATTATGAATAGGTACCGTAGTACATTTGTATGACAATGTTAAAGGTAAAAAGGGTTAATTAGGGTAAAAAATAATGTATTAAGGCATAAAATTCATTAAAATGATTTCCTTAATATTATTGGATGAGTCTATATTTCCCATAACTATCCAAAATTAAAATATATGGCTTTTCCCATTAAACTTATTTTTTAATCATTAAATTATTTATGTAAAAGATAATGTAAAAAATATAAATTTCTTGAATTAAATATATATAATATTTTTTTCATTGGTAAGAAAATAATATATTTGGATTAAAACGGTTATGTGAAAGTTAAATTATTTTTTATAATGGTAATATTATTTTAATTTTTAGTGATGAAACAATTACTTTATACGGTTACACAACACTGACATCCTTCATGTGTGAGAAGTATATAACAAAATTAAATTATTTTAAAAGAACTGAAAATAATATTTTATGGATGATTTAATGTATAGAATTAATTTCTAAAATAATATTTCATATTGTCGATGATTGAAAGGATCATATTATAAGTCCTTTTCCTCCATGTTTTTTTAATGTCAAATTATTAGAATAGTTTTGAAAATAAAATTAATGTATTTTTTGGTAAATATATTTTATTAAATTATTTAAGAATACTAAAAATCATAAAAAAGGAAAATTAGGATGGTAAATGGTATAAAATATTATCACTTTTCCATTTATGAACCAATTTTTATGTTTTATGTAAAATTATAACCCTTTAACATTACAAAATTCATTGTCGTAATTATAATCTAAATTGTTTAGCAAAGTGGTTAAACCAAATTATATGGTTAAAAATGGTATCCAAACAAATAAATATTATATTTTATGACTATTTGAAGAATATATAATCTTTTTTTTATTTTGGAACCATTTTATGTGATATAGACAACTATTATAATATAATGTTCGTTGTATTTATAAATTTGACAATAGTGATATTTTATAATAATAAATATTTTGTTGAATGATTTAAAATAAATATAAGTCATATATTTATCTGATTTAATGGTATATGTTTTTCAATTTAAACAATGGTACACTTATGGATCACTTTTCTTTTTATGGTATCATTCTTGACCAATAAATAGATATGTTGTTTTATATTGTGGTAATTGTTAAAATGATTAATGGGGGTAAAACTAGTATATAATGTTTAAAACATCATTTAAATTTTTCTAAATATTATTGTCTGATATTATTTTGAATTATAATTATCTTATTTTTTAAATATTCAAATTTGGAGTCACTTTATAACAAAATTAATATATATTAATTTAATACTTTATGTAATTCCAAGAGTTCCCCTCCCCTCACTTATTAAAGGCACCACTCCTCCTATATTCCACACAAATTTTGATCCTTATATATCTGTCAATACCTGAAAAATACATTATTATCTTCTACCAAAACATCCTAGGTCTTTTGTTCATGAAAAATGACCATCCCTATAAGGCCTAAGGTGTAAGCCAAAGGGGGTTTCTCAATGTAAAGGTATAAATTTTAAATGATCGTTATCAATTTTTTTTATATTCTAATTCCCCAAATTACATTATATCAATCATAAAATAAATAATTAATTATATAAAACATAATAAATTATAATTAATTGGAAGGAATAAACTTTCTCAATATTCTTCCAATCCATTTGAAAATGAAAACATAACTTGTGTTTCCCTACAGACAACCACCTCTATGAAGTGATGTGATCCGGTTTTCATTCACACTTTAAATGGATGGTTATAATGATATATTTAAATAGTATATATGATATATATATTAAACAAATAATCTTTTAAATAATAATAATTATTTACTTTCCTTTAATTCAATTCGTTATAAAGTGAAAATATCATTTATTCGTACGAATGACCAATCATCACTATTAAAGGTGTAATTAATTTTTCTATTTATATATATATTTGGAATAAATGAATGAATATATATATATATATATGAGATATATGTTATATTTTTATTTAATTTCTTTTGGTATTATGGAAGCATGAATAAATAATAAGGACTAGAACCGTTGAACCGAAACTTATATGAATGATGAGATAATTAACACCCATAACGATAATTTTAATAAATAAATTTTAATAAAGGGTTTATAAAAGTAATAATTGTATCATATATGATATTATGCATATTTTTACATATCTATTTTATATTTATATTATGTTTAAATTTAATATCCATGTGTAGAAAAGTAGATATGAATCAAGAGGGGGTTGAGGTAAGGGTTCATTGCCTAAATATTGTTTCTTTGAGACATGTCTCATATTATGAATCTATTCACGTCTTAGAGTTGTAGATAAATTTCATTTGAAATAATATATCATGTAACTTTATTATTTTATCGTATTTAAATTTACAATTCAAATTATTTCTCAAAATAGGATATGATTCATATGTTACCAATGTTGTAAGATTTTATTTCACAATCTCTTCATTAATCAAGATTAATTGTGTTTAAGTGTCCATAGGGTAAATTTTATGAATTTATATATGAAAAAAATTATATTTTATTATACTATGATTATTTATGAAAATGGTATGTTATTTTTCATTTCCCCCTTTTAAGAACTAATGAGATCCAATAATGTTTATTAATGAAAAAATGACTATGTTTTCTATTCGGTCAAGAATATTTTTCTTCCATGAATATATATTAATTTAAATGTTCCCAATAAATTAGTAAATGGAATATGGTTTCTTGTATTTCATATTGTACTATATTATAATTATTTTGATATTTTCTTTTACATGATACATTGAATGTGTAATTATCCCATGAATGGAAATTTTATTTGGGTCTATAGTGAATTTAATGTGTAATCAAAACTAGTAATAGTAATTCGTCTTGCTTCCATCGTGAACCAAATATGTTATTGGCCGTAGTAAAGGGAATTCACCTTGGTTATGTTGTAAATCGATGACATATATGAATTTTCTATATAGTATAACTAGTTCTAGTTGTGGTTAAGGAAAGATACACCTATGACTATGTCGAGGAAGGTTTGGATAACCCTAGGTGTCAACCTAGAGATCGAGGGTCCATGAATGTAATTAGATGATATATATTTAATTTGTCTGTAATCCCTCTACTTATCATACAATTTCACTCACTATTAATCATAATGAATTTTTGTAGGAAATGTAGGTGGTGGACTAATGATTTTTACTCACACCTTGTTTAGGCTGTTGTTTTGTACCTCGGAGGACTTAATGGATTCAAGTTTGGATAATTTCAAAGGTCCTTGTACTTTATTACTTCATTTTCTAGCTAGGTAAAGATCTTGGAGTTGGGACTCAATATAAAATTCAAGACACTTTTTTGGAGACTTTCCATGGAGTCAATCTTTTAGTTGGGATCCTATATGACATTTAGTATGAAATTCAGTATGGAATTACATTGATTTATTATATAGAATTATTTTTTTGAGTTTACTCTATAAATAAATTTGGTATTATTATGTTGATTTGTTTATCATTTTTTATATATTTATCAAATTGTACCATAGGCTATAATATCCCTGTTATATTCATTAAACAATTTCTACTCTTTAGAAGCCTCCAGAAAATGAAGAGGCATTATTGTGGACTTGTGGAAACCCATGTTAATCACGAGAGGGAGAACCGAGTCAGGGAAATTAAAAAGTGGTCTTAAAGGAGGTATTATTTTTAATATTTGGAATGGTGTATAAGATAATAGTATTTATTTGGGATTCACAATGAGCTCAGTAATGGGAGTAGATAACCCATTCGTGGGGGGAAACCCATGTTTCTAGGGATGGGATTCTTCTTCTTAAGTTCCTATTATTATAAATGTGATGTTGTTCCACCTTTAGTGATTCAATTGTTGTGTTTTTTTATTGATTTATGTGATTTTAAATATTGGGTGGTATGACACGAGGTGTATAGGTATTCCTCATTGTACCCACATAGGGAAATATGCTAACCGGAAACACTCATTCTAGGTATATATTTACTATAGATATATCTTATTCTCTATATTTCGGTGTAATGTTTTTTTAACATATCTAATAAAATAAATAAATTAATATTTTATAACAATCTAATTAACTTATTAAGAATATATTTTATGTTACATTGTATCTATAGTTATCTACTATATTTTTTTTATCTGAGTGTGACAATGATAAGTTTCATTGACCCAATGAGTTTATTGACCCTTATAAAGAAATTACTCTGCATCTTATTTTGATTGAATATTGGGAGAGTGGTAATATGAACACAACACATGTAATGAAGCCTAAAATTCATGTAGCTCTAATGAATCTAATGGATGATCATCTGTACAATTTTTTCCTATAGGATTTTTTTTCCATGGAGGGGGAGACTAATCACATTATTCCTTTTATTCCTGAGATAGAGAATGTGTTATAGTTGTATCACCCACCCATATTTGATTGGAAGGGACACCCTCATGTATCATAGTTCTATATTATGTCCATCTAGATGATCCTTATTCACCCAAGGACACCCATGGAGAGGTGGGTGATACAGTACCCTATATTATAAGGGGACTAGCCCAAAACTGGTTACAAATAATTTTACAAGTGGGAAAGAACTAGGAACTAACTTATGAAGGCTTTGAGGATATGTTACTAACTCTCTTCTTTCGATAAATACAAAGGGATGAAAGAGCTCTAGAGTTCATGCACGTAACATAGTGGAGCATGTGTATGAATAAATTCGCTGGATGTTTTAAAAAATTTGGTGCTTTTCCCCAACATTGGTATAATATTAAACAACTAGGGAACATTTATTCCTAGATGGTCATTACAATGTAGTCATGTATTAGGTGAACGTCTACTGTTTGAACAAATTATTTGATGGGGTGAATCTAGAAATCATAACAAAAGGGACCTAAAGGAGACACCATGTTGTTAGAAGAAAATTTGAGTTGGAATATTATACTATTCCTCATCGGAATTAAAGAAGCATCACTCATATAATCTCTTTCATTGTAGTGTTATGAAGAGAATCCAAGGAAGTGTGCATCTTTTCTTTGACTATGGTCTGGTGTAGTTCTTTTAGTGTGGAATTGATGGAACCATGGGATGATAATATCCTTTCCATATCATGGATTATAGTAAATAAGGTAATATAGGCTACCAATAGAATTTATTTAGAAAAAAGTAGAAATATAGTAGTGGTGGAAGTTCATGGCAGACACCAGAGTCTAGGAGGGAATCCACAACCCCTCGGTAGATAGGTACCTAGAGTTCGATCGATCACTCTAGATGGGGTAGGGGCATGGTACATAGAAACATGAGTGGCATAATTAGTTAAAAGGAGAATCAAATGGGATTCATTCAAGAACCCATATAGAATGTTCATTTTCATTCACACAATGCTGTCTACTCTTACAATCAAAGATACAATACCTTTTACTATCATTTTTAGGATTCTTATAGAATCTACCATTTTTTATTTTTTGTTTGATATAGGATTATCCCATTCCATTATATCTTCTCAATTCCTCAAATTTTTGGGTTTCTATATGATAAGAAAAGCTGGGGTGATAACCATTGATACGCCCATAGGGTGAGATCAGAGGGTATCATATGCGGTCAAACGTGTTCTCTTCAAATGTATAGATACCATATTCATTAAGAGTTTTTTTTGATTGAAATTATTTTATTCAATTTGATTCAAGTTATGGGTTAGATAGACCTATACCAGGATGATAATGAATGTCATCAGTTATGATTCTAATTCATATCACTATAAGGTGATAACTATGACTTTTATGGTTAAATAGATCATCAATCCGGTTATTTAGGATCAATTCAGCACAGATTAAACTAGATCATAGACAGGGTAGATATATATATTTGAGATGATGGTATGTCAATGTAGAGTATATTTACTATTGTGGTGGACTAATTTCAAGATATATTCCATGGTGTTTTGTTCAAATTACCTATATATGAAGAGATTTATTTCAAAGTTGATATTTTTTAGGAGTTGAACCTGCTTCAATATCACCCTATATGCTGGAAGCAGAGTATCTACAGAATTTAAAATTACGGGTGGAGGATCTAGAATCTAAGGGATTCATTTTTCTGATTATATCTTCGTGGGGGTTATCCTATGTTATTATATAAAAAGGTAGATGTAAAATTTTATTTTTTTGTGGATTACTCGAGGTTGAACCATATAATATTAAAAAAAATATCCCCTTATATAGATGAATTATCTATTTCTTAAATTATTATATGACCATTTATTCTCCATGTTTGACTTGTGGTTAGGGTAGAATTAGTTTAAAGTGAGACTTTTTAATATACCTTGAATTTATTTTTGGGTTTGGTATAGCTTTATTATGTTTTTGGTAATTACATTGGGTCTAATCAGTACCCCAAAAATATTCATATTAATAGTGAATCATATATTCTACTAGTATCTATATTCGTTTTTAGTCGTTTTAATTGATGAAATATTAGTGTAATCCATGTATAGATGTGATCGTTCCCAATATATTGAAATCATGTTGATTATACTAAGGGAGTAATGACTATACAATGATATTATTAAATGTCACTTTCAAAATGACCATGTTCACTTCATAGGCCTTATTATCTCAGAGGTTAGAGTGTTAATGGACCAAAATAAGGTGGAAATGGTGTTATATTTGTATCGAATGAGGAACTGCTTTAATATTTGGATATTTATAGTTTTGGAGGTTATTAATGATTATTCATCTAGGAATTCTCCCATATGACAGTGTTGATGTTTGACCCGAGTATGAAATTAGTGGGGTTAGTTTAGTCACTTGTTTATAGGGGGTGTTTATTAGAATTGAAGAGAAGGATAACTTATACCCAAATCATGAACATATACACGACCCAAATTTCATGTATATAATGTATTGTGATGCATCATGAGTTGGGTTTGCAGTATTTCTGATGTAGGAGGATCAAGTGGTTTCTTATTGATCTTGGCACTTCATCCTGCATGGGAAGAATTATCCTACCCACGACATGTAGTTATCTAGGGTGGTAAACACTCTATGATGAGGATGAAATTATCCTTTGTGTGAGATATTCATGGTCCACATAGATCATAAGAATAATAAGTAAATCTTTTCATAGTGGGACCCAAAATTCTAGTAGAGGAGGTGGGTCTGGTATCTATAGTATTTTGTATTTTGATGGAATATACTTATAGAAATAGAAATTTCTTGATCAATGGCCTGAGAGAGAATATATAGACTCTATAAATGTTGGAATATTGTGATGATTTGATGATGATAGATAATTTGGCAAACATGCATCTAGATGTTTATGAGTCTTAGGGGTAATATAATCTTGAATCGAGCTCCATTATTACCTCATTTTTGAATTCAATAAATATGAAATTGATATCAGATCTAGTGGGTTTAACCATGGGGGTAAACATATATGGTGGGGATCCACTATCCAGCTAGTATATGGATAATAATGAGATTATTCATGTCTAAGGCTATATCTGGGTGCCTATGAGCATGTTTGAGAGACTGGTGAGGGAATCACATAAATTTAAATAGAAGATACATCTTGGATGGATAAATATGTTTCATTACCATTATATGATGTTTTGGTGGATATTAATGAAGAAATATATAGTAGAGAGTACGGTTAAAGGTTTCACCTATCAATTGGTGAAGGTTGAACATTAGTGTTCTTCATGGTTTTTGTATACTTTTCCCATTACAGAATGGATGTGAGATGATGACACCAAGTATTTATTGAAATATTTAACCAACATACCATAGAATAATTTTGATGTGTGTTTGATCATGAGTCACATAATAAAGGTATCCCATTTATTTCTTATCATGAAAACCTTCACCATCAATCGACTCGGTAATCTCTACGAGTGTGATATAGTTTTGTTCCATGGTGTTCTAGGGAGAATTGTTGTTTATTGAAACCCTCATTTTACAAAATATTCGTGGAAGGTCCTTGAGAAGGTTCCGAGATCATACATTCATTAGAGAATAACCTATTGTCCTCAAACTAACAACCAATCTAAAAGGATTATTCAAATTCTTGAGGATATGTTCTGCGCATATGTTTTTGACATTAGTGGTTATTTAGAGAGGCATCTAGATCTCATCGATATAAACTATTAAAATATATTATATGAATCAATATATATATACATCCTTTTGAGGCCTTTTATATAAGTTTATGTACTTCACCTATTTACTAGTTATAGGTGTCTGAGTCTGTGGGATTCATACCTATCCACCTGAAGGATATATTTTAGAAGGTTTATTTGATCAGTAAGTAGTTGAGAATTATTTATATTGGTCATAAATATTCTTCTAACAATCGGAGATGAAATCTGTAATTTGAGGTTGGTCACCAAGTTTTTCTTCAGGTGTTACCTGGATTGGGGAAATGTTGTATCCATAGTCATGGGAAGCTTGAGCCCAAGTTTATTAGGTCATTTGTGATAGTGGAGATGGTCAATTTAGTGTCATACTTATTGGACATACTAATGCGATACATCCCCATGCATAATGAGTCTCATATGTCATAGCTTCAAATATATCAATATAATACTTCTCCTGTTATTTATGTTGATGATGTTGATGTTAATGTTGATGCATCCTATATGGGTCATCTGAACCCTATCATAAAATAGAGTGATAATATTTTATGAGGATATATTGTTCCCCTTGTGTAAGTATAATGGAATCATGATCGTGTTTAGTTGGAGACATGGGAGAGGGAGTCAGATATACGAGTACAGTGGCTCGAGTTTTTTTTCCAATAGCTCTTAGTAATATATGAAAGAATAAATTGCGGAAGATATGTTATATGGTAGATAGGTAGTAAGACCTCATCTTTTATCATGGTAATTATGTCATTTAATTTTATTGAACCATTTTAAAACTGTATAATAAAGCCTTGTTCTCGGTGTCACAGTGGATCGAAGGTTCTTAGGTGTTTTGAGGTGATATGGTTGCTAATTATAGTAGTGGAGTTAATTATATGATCATTTAATGTTCCACTGGCTAGTTAGTGGATGAGGCGACATCCCTATAAGGCTAAAAAAGCACCCCAGTGATCCTGTGGGGTCATTGAAAATAGTCGGTGGAATCATAATATCTTGATAGTGGGGCTTATTATGGATTTTTATAGGTATAATCCATATAATTCATCCTCCTAGATTTTTTTTGTTTTAGTCTCCATTAATCCAAATTTTAATATAACCAAATTAGAAGGGTTCAACAGGGCATCCTTAAAGTCTCTAAGGGGTTCATTTGATCCATTGATCTGTTATTCGACATTGTCATCTTTAATTGTTGATTTTTTTCTAATATTATTGAATTATCCTTATTCTCTTTAGATTTATACTTATTCCATCCCAGATGTGGTGTATTTATCATTGTGCTTAGGGATCTGTGGTGTGTACGTGATCCATATTCTTGGTTATCTGATTCTTCTTCACTACATTTGAAGTTGGTGGTGTAAAGAATCTCCATATGGTTTACCCTTACGTTTTATTGTGTGTAACCAAAGTGATCACTCTTATAAATTTTGATAATTACTTGTTTTTATTAGTAATGTTTTGTATGCTTTAGTCTCCATTATTTATACATTCCACAAACCCCGTCAGGTCGGTTGGTGATTGAAACACTAGAATTTTTTTCACCCATGATTTTTTCCTAAATTTGATCCAAGGTATGAATATGTAATATATGATGTAACATTCCATGATTTTTTAAGAACACTCTATTAGATAACATATATAACATGCAACACTTAACCTAAACAAACCAAAAAATATTATTATTTAAATGTTATAGTTCTAAAATAGCCATTGAATTGGCAGGTATGAATACCATTAACCTCATTATTAAATATATATATATATATATAAAGGTATTGATCAGTAAAAATTTATTAATAAATGATTAATAAATAATCACTCAATTTTTAGCAGTCATTTTATTCATTAAAATATTTTTACTACAATAATGGTTTCATTTAATTATTGTTATTTAATGTTATAATAAATTTATGGAACTTTTAAAAAAATTATTAATTAAAAATAATAACGTTTTTAAAATAAACATATAAAAATTATCTTATGGAGAATTATTTGTATTCATATAAAAAGATTGACTTTAATGTGAATAGTGAGAAACCTACTTTTCACTGGAAACTGTATTTTTTAGTTAAAATATTTACCATGTTACATTTTGTTTTAAAATTTTTTCAGCATAAAATTACATATAATATTTTATTAATAATCTAATTAATTTCATTCAAATAAATTTTAAATTTGGTATAAATACATTTTTATACTTAGAAGGCATTTTTTCTAAAGAAAATATTTTGGTTTTTTTACACTTCTATCTTAAATTAATTTCTACAAATTCTAGAAATTTAATCCTAGATAATGTATTCAATATTTTGAATTATTATTCCCAAATTTGGTAAATAGGTACCTTTTATTTTTAGTAATTATGAATAGTTACCATAGTACATTTGTATGAAAATGTTAAAGGAAAAATGGGTTAAAGAGGGTAAAACATAATGTATTAAGGCTTAAAATTCATTAGAATGATTTACATAATTTTACTGGATGATTCTATATTTCCCATGACTATCAAAAATTCAAAAATATATCTTTCCCATTAAACTTCTTTTTTATATTTAAAATATTTTTGTAAATGATTATGTCAAAATTATAAATTTCTTGAATTACATATATATAATATTTTTTTCACTAATAAGAAAATAATATATTTGGATTAAAACGGGTATATGAAACTTAAATTATTTTTTATAATGGTAATATAATTTCGATTTTTAGTGATGAAATAATTACATTATATGGTTACACAACAAATCCGTCGTTCATCTATGAGAAGTAGAAAAAATAAGTAAATTATTTTAAAAGAACTAAAAGTAATATTTTTTGGATGATTTAGAGTATAACATCAATTTCTAAAATAGTATTTCTTATTGTCGATGA
This sequence comes from Viscum album, assembly GCA_963277665.1. Taxonomy (NCBI): domain Eukaryota; kingdom Viridiplantae; phylum Streptophyta; class Magnoliopsida; order Santalales; family Viscaceae; genus Viscum; species Viscum album. Next base: position 507,571,205 of record OY728125.1, read on the forward strand.
TTTAAATGTTCTTATTCTAATTCTTTTTCTTCTTTTTTATGTAAAATCATGTTAATAGTTTTGAAAATAAAATTAATGTATTTTCTGGTAAATACATTTTATTAAATTATTTAATAATCCTAAAATCATAAAATTGGAAAATTAGGATTGTAAATGGTATAAAATATTATCACTTTTCCATTTATGAAGCAATTTTTATGTTTTATGTAAAATTATAACCCTTTAACATTACAAAATTCATTGTTGTAATTATAATCCAAATTGGTTATCAAATTGGTTAAACCAAATGATACGGTTAAAAATGATATCCAAACCTATACATATTATATTTTATTCTTATTTTAAGAATATATATTCTGTTTATTTATTTTAGAACCATTTTACATGAGATATAAAAATATTATATTAAAATGTTTGTTGTATTTATTAAATTTACAACAATGATATTTTATAGTAATCAATATTTTATTGAATGATTAAAAATAAATATAAGTCATATATTTATCATATTTAACAGAATATTTTTTCCAATTTAAATAGTGGTACACTTACAGATCACATTTCTTTTTATGGTATCATTCTTAACCCATAAATAGATATATTGTTTTATATTGTGGTAATTGTTAAAAAGATTAATGACGGTAAAACTAGTAGATAATGTTTAGAAAATCATTTAAATTTGTCTAAATATTATTGTATGAAATTATTTTTAATTATAATTATCTTATTTTTTAAATATACAACTGTGGAGTCACTTTAAAACAAAATTAATTTATATTAATTTAAAAATTTATGTAATTCCAAGAGTTCCTCTCCCCTCACTTACAAAAAGGATCGTATCCTCATATATTCCTTACACATTTTGAGCCTTATAGATATGTGAATACCTAAAAAATACATTTTTATCCTCCACCAACACATCCTAGATCTTTTGTTCATGAAAAAATACCATCCCTATAAGGCCTACGGTGTAAGCCAAAGTGGGTTTCTCAATGTAGAGGTATAAATTTTAATTGAGCGTTATCGATTTTATTTTTTATTTTAAATCCCCATAATACATTGTATCCATCATAAAATAATTAATTAATTATATAACATATAATAAATTATAATTATTAGGAAGTAAAAAACATTATCTATATTATTCTAATCCATTGGAAAATGAAAACACAACTTGTGTTTCCCTACAGACTACCACCTCCATGAAGTAATGTGATCAGTTTTCATTTACGATTTAAATGGATGGTAATAATGATATATTTATCTCATATATATGATATATATTTTAAAAAAATAATCTTTTAGATAAGAATTATTATTTACTTTCCTTTCCTTCAATTCGTTATAAAGTGAAAACATCCTTTATTCGTACGAACGACCTATCATCTCTATTAAAGGTTTAATTATTTTTTCGATTTATATAAATATATATTTGTAATAAATGAATGAATATATATATATATATATATGGGATATATATTATAGTTGTATCCTTTGTTTTGGGTATTATGGAAGAATGAAAAAATTATAAGGACTAGAACTGTTGAACCAAATCTTATATGAAAGATGAGATAAATAACACCCAAAAACGATAATTTTAATAAATAATTTTTATCAAAGGGTTTAGAAATGTAATAATTTTATAATATATTATAATATGTATATATTTTCAGATCTATTTTCTATTTATATTATGTTTAAATTTAATATCCATGAGAAGAAAAGTAGATACGAATAAAGAGGGGGTTAAGGTGAGGGTTCTTTCCTAAATATTGTTTCATTGAGACATGTTTCATATTATGAATCTATTACCATCTTAGAATTGTAGATAAATTCCATTTGAAATTATATATCATGTATCCTTATTATTTTATGTTATTTAAATTTATAATTCAAATTATTTCTTAAAATGGGATATGATTCATATGTTTCCAATGTAGTAATAGTTCATTTCACAATCTCTTCATTAATCAAGATTACTTATGTTTAAGTATACATAGAAGGAATTTTATTAATTTATATAAAAAACACAATATATTTTCATATAATATGATTATTTATGAAAATGGTATTTTTTCCTTTAATTTCCCCCTTTTAAGAACTAGTGACCTCCAATGAATGTTTTTTATTGAAAAAACTAACATTGTTTTCTATTTGGTCAAGAATATTTTTCTTCCATGAATATATTTTAATTAAATGTCCTCAATATATTTTTTAAGTATCTAAAATATTTTTTTAATTCCATTTTTAGCCATATTTTTTTTCTATTAAAATTAATCAATGGAATCTTCTTATCATTTTCCAAAGGATGTACTTGTTTACTTTTTACTGAAAATGGGAATGGAATTTTTGTTTTAACATACTCTTCATGAAATGAATTTCCCTCTATTATAACCACCCAATGATTTAAATATTCCATTAAAATTTTCTATCATTCTTTTTAATGATTTTTTTTAAATATTTTGTTAATTTTATGTATATAAAAATGAATTTCAATGTGAAAATATTATTTTCTTCATAAATGTTTTGAATTATATTTTTATAGTATAATATAATTATTAATGAAATCTAAAATTTATATTATGTATGCTTAAATAGGGATATATTATTGCTATTGGGAATAATGGACACACTAGATTGGATATGAAAAACCTGTATTTTTTCATAATTAATTATTAAAATGTGATTTACAAGATGATAAACACTGTGATAAATAAAATTTAATTAAATATTAGTTGATGATTGAATGATAAAACCAAGACCATTGATCACCACATATTATTTATAATTAATTTAAATAATTATTAATTAACTTTTTATAAATTGTTTCTTCATTTATGGATCTTGAAATCTCTCTACATAGTCACCACATTTAATTGTAAGAATTATGAATAGATTCCCCCCAATTATGATCTATCCATGTTCCATTAACCTTCGAATTTTTTTGTAGAAATATCCACGTTCTAGAATCGTAGATCTAGAGACATACATTTTTCACATTTTATCTCCTTGAGAATCACTTCAAATAAGGGTTATATTTTATCTCTTGTGACTTGATATTGGCGATAGAGGAGGATTAATCCATGTTTTAGAGAGTATTCATGGATAGGGACCTCTATAGGGATTTAGTAGGACTCTATCCGTGTGACATTTTACAAAACCAAAAAAAAATTGAAACAACTAGGAAATAACATAATAATGTTTATATACCACTATGGTAAGAAATTAATAATTTCACACAATCCCTTGTTATTTTTATTAATTCTTATAGAAACCAATGTCTATAATAATAATTAAAATATTATTATATATTTAAATTTTCAATGCTAGAAATTTAAATTAAATATTAATTATTAAAATAATATTCAGTATATATTATTCTTCATTAGACTATTAAACTCATCCTAATGTTCCTACACAATATTTATCAGACATTGTATAATGACTACTTACGTAATAAATAAATATCATTTCATTATTTAACAATGAATAAAAAATTATATTCACTAAATTAAAAATAAATTTTATTAAATATTCTTATTAATAAAATATTCTCTAGAATAACTAGTGACAACATATAGTTGATAAAGATAACATGAGAAATTATTAATCAATATACAAGAATAAGATTTATTGATCTTTTTAAATAATATATAATAATAGTATGTAACTGAGGTTATAAATATAGTTAGTGTGTGACCCTATAGGCCACTTTCTAGTGGTATTAGATGGAGCATCATAAATTCCATGGTTTGTGTCTAACAACACTCTACGGTAATTATAGTGAAAGAAGTTAATGTCAAAATGATATGTACCTAAATGCAGAGGCTTAATTTATAATATATTCTCTTTATCTCTATATCTCTAGTCAAGCCAGTTGCATGCTGGTACCATCAATCTATATGATCAATAAATCATTCATTTAATTTCCAGAAATTGGACTTACATTGATAACACTTTGCCCATGTATTTATTTAGGCTATATTATTTCTATCAAATCTTTTGAGACATAATGTTTCGTTATATAACATAAGTTATAAATCATTTCTCACATTATTCATTAATGAAATATTAGTCATGACATACCAAATATATCCTACTTCGCTGTGAACATATGGCATTGTAACATTCATTAACAGATCAAACTATAAAACCCACAACATCTATTTATAATAATATTAGATTTTAAGGACCTATATACACATCAACATATAGGAACTTCCTATAAAATATATAAATTTAATTTCCTACTAGTAGGTCCTATTCTAATAATTGCATACAGTAGAAATTACTATGGGTGTATACCATGAGAAGGTACCTTAAATTACTTTGAGTATCCACCCCATATATCCTATATCATATGTGTCCTTAAAATTATTCAATACACATATTGAACTTACATTTAATAATACAATTGTGGAAATTTTGGGTTCTCATCATTGAATGAAATTTCTATGACCTTTGATTGTGACACCTACTATTAGGACATTATCACATACTATGTCACACAGAAGAATATTCAGGATGTGATGAAGAGTTTATTCATATTTAGATAATTATTAAATGTTATAATAAATAACAAAAAATGGTTCTATGGATCTAACTCTTACATATTTTTAATTAAAACAACCCTACTCTTTCCCTAGACGGTCTTTGATTAGTTTGACTGAGAACGTATTGTAATTCCTTATAATAGTTCTTTATATACAGATAGTTTATGATTATTTTGTATTGTTGATAATGTTGACTCAATAAGGTTTTCCTTATTACATTTCCATTCCCTCATACTTGGGGGAGATTTTTGAGACAATAATTTTTCCTTATGAATTTACTATTCCATCTTGTTTTTTTAAAATCACAAACACCTTATCTCAAGGAAAATCTCATTTGACCCTTTGTTTTACTTATATTAAGAAAAATTTCATTCCCCAAGGAAATTTATCCTTACCATGTTTTTATTTTTCATATCGTAATTTTTCTAAGTATAAAATTCGGTTTGTAGCCAAAACCTCAGAATCCTATAATTACCTAGATATGATGCATTCTATTTTAGGATCCAAATTCTCAAAATTCTTATTACGAACTCTTCTATGTTCTGACTCTGAGTTCTCTGAATTTTGACTCCGAACTCTTTTGAGTTCTGACTCCGAATTCTGAATATGAATTCTGATTACGAAATCTTATGAATATTGACTTTGAATTCTTGTTATGAATTCTTATGAGTTCTGACACCGAATTCTGGTTACGAATTCCTATGAGTTTCGACTCTAAATTCTAATGAATTCAAAATCCGAACATTGTATGTTCTGACTCCGAATTCTCATGAACTCTGACTCCGAACATTGTATGTTCAGGTACCAAATTCTTATGAATATAGATTCCATATTTCCATGAAATTCAGATTCTGGAATTCAATAGAGTTCATGTTCCGAATTCCTTAGAAAATAGAATCTGAATATCCTTGTATTGTAGACTCCAAATTCATTTTTGGTTAGACTCTGAACATTTATTTTCTTACATTCCGAATATTGGTTTTTGGTTATGTAACCATATTTTTTCTTACACTTGTTTTTTTATAAAATGATGTCTTATATTTAGTTACTAACTAAACATTGTTTAAGTGAAACATGTACATGTCCCTCGAAAATTCAAGGAAAAATATGACTGTTGGAGGAGGGAGTCGACTGTTGGAGTTGTGCCTATAAATAAGAGCTCATTTGAAAAGATCTCAACACTATTCTATGACTCTAGAGATTACATGCTATTGAAGTGATTTCTAGAGAGAGACTCTCATTCTTAGTGCGTACTGAACATCTTATTTATATTTGAATTATGTGACTCTGAATGTTTTTGATTACATTCGAGGGCTTCTGGGGATTGGAAGACAGAGGTGCCGAGTACCTTGATGTTTAGGGCTTCCATGCTGAGGAAGGAAGAGGTGACGACTACCTTGAGATAGATGTCTTTCGGGGATAGCAAGACAAACTCCAATCTTCATATCGAGGGCTTACCTTAGTGTGGGTAAGACAAATTTTATTGAAAGTATAAATCAAAGGACCGATATCCAAGGTTGTTGGATACCCATCTCTTTGGGTTAAAAGATTTACTACTTGTTACTTGTTTTTGTTACATGTTTCCCACAAAATATTATTTTTTGAAGAAATTATAACTATCTTATACTTCCTTATATTTGTATAATCTGATTTAGTAATATTCTATATGATTTAAGGTAGAATCTTTATCTTTGTAAACTTTCATTAAGTTTCATTTTCCAGAACAATCTTTCTGGATTCACTTTCTCAGAATCATATTTCTTGAATCTAGAAAGTGTGTAGAATTTATAGGTTTTGTGAATTACCTTTTTAACCTTTTAAAACATAACCATATTTAAAAGTACGAAAGGAATTATTAAAATAGTACAATTCACCCCCTCTTGTATTTTGAGCATCATTACAAACTTTATTCAGTATCTATATTATTTTGATCATACATTTGGTATTATAGAGTATATCATACCTCACATACCATCTCAACAATTGGTATTAGAGGATTAGTTTAATCTAAATTAATCTCACAATTATATTCAGAAGAGAATTCATCTTATTCTTTCTCAAAATCAGTTTCTTGGACTCATAAAGTTCTGATTCATTTTTGTATAGAGATACTCTTGTTTAATATTTTTTTCCTTACTGAGGAATATTTTCTTTGTTTACAAAATTTTTTTATTAACAAGTTTTTTGTGGAATGATTTTTCCTTAAGATGGCATAAATAAATGTTGGTTCCATTGAAAATCTCAATCGAACAAGACAACCTATTTTTGATGGGAATGATTATTAATATTGGAGAGATTGAATAAGGAATTTTATTATTAATACTGGAATTTATATTTTTTATGCTTACTAGAGGATATAAAATCCCTTACAAGGAAGTTAGTACCTTCACCAATCATGAAAAGCATGAATATCAACTGAATTATAAGGTGTGTAATACATTGATTTTTTCCATGACTAAAAATATATGTATCCAAATTTCATCTTGTGATGCTGCAAATTGCATTTGGATGAAACATGATGTTACACACATTAGAACATCTAAAGTTATTCAAACTAGAAGACCCATGCTCAGAGCTGAATATCATGGTTTTTGCGTTCCTTATGGAGAACCCATATGTAAGGTGCACTAAATATTCATGACTATTGTGAATAGTATACAATCCATGGGTGACAAAGGATTTGATGATGAAGCTCTTGTTGATAAGATCATAGACATAATTCCAAATGAGTGGGAATCCCAGAGGACTGGTATTGATGAGAACAAAAAGGTTACTCATATTTTTCTTGATAAACGTTTTTGAACTCTTCATCAACATAAGACCAGAGTGAAGAGAGATGCTGATAACATAAAGATGAAGAATGGGAATAGCAGTGTTGCTTTTACTACAACTTCAAATCATATGAAAGCCAAGACTCTTGAAAGAGTTACTAGATCCAAATCTAAGAAGATTGTTATACAATACGAATATAGTAAATGTGAATCTTCAGAGAATTAATTTTCCAATCTTGCTCGAAGTATGAAATAGATTGCGGGACAGAAGAACATTGAATCCAAATATAAGAAGAAAGAAATGAGAGAAAAGAAAGATTCTGAATGTAAATGTTATGAATGCAAGAGAGATGGACATATAAGACCTAATTGTCCTATGCTTAAGAGAAAATAAATAAAGTTAAATAATTCTAAGAGAAATAAAAGAAGTACTAAAAGGATAAAGCTATGAAAGTCTTGAAAGCTAATGACAATGGAGAGCCAGTGGTGGTGACTCTTTAGATAAATCATCAGATTAGGAATCTTTTGGACATAAGAATCTTGGTCTAATAGACTGACTACCTATTGAAAATAATTTCTTAAGGGCTAAGTTACACCATGCTAAATCAATGACCAATGTTTCCATAAATTAAAATGATAGTAATGATAAATACTATGAATCTTTGGAGGAAGAATCTTCTTCTGATGAAGATGATACTTTACCTAACAATGATGATGTTTCCAGGTTTTCTATGCTCTTTAAGATTGAGAATTCAAAACTCTTGGTAAATATTGATTTGGAAAATTCATGGAATTCTATTCTTACTATGGAAATATCAGATCATTCTAAATATCATGATATGAAAATTTCTTATTTTGAAAGAAATTCAAAAAATCATGAATAAGTAAATTCTGAGAAGAATAGTCTTTCTAAGGATCTAGAAAACGTAATTTCTGAGAAAAATGTTTTCAAGACTAACTCTAGATCAAAATAAAATGTTTTAGAAGACAAGAATTTAGTTATCAAACTAAAATCCGCAATTTTTTCCTTGAGGAAGTGTTTTCCAATATTTACCATAGGTAAGGAAAAATATGATAAAATGTATTCACAAATCTGACCTCTAATGACTAGTTTGGGATTTGGTTATACTAGTTCTAAACCAATTTTTAGTAATAATTATTTTGTCCCTCAAAGTTCTCCATTCTGTACTAAGTGTCTGTGTGGTGGGAATTTGGCAAAAAATTGTTCCTTAAACAAAACTCAGTCCTTAGGATTTCATAAAGCCTACTTTTCTGAGAAAATGTGGGTCCCTATGATTTTTCTTTCTAAGATTTCCAGATGAAAGAAAGTTTGGATTCCGAAATTCTAACTCTTTTGTTTTAAAGAAAATAGATAGAGTACCAACAGAAATACTTGGTACATGGAGAGTGGATGTTCCTGGCATATGACTGGTTACATAAACTACTTTGAAAATATTATCAAGACAATAGGAGGAAAAGTAACATTTGGAGATAATTCTTAGAGAAAAATTATTGGTATAGGTAACATCATTCTTCTTGGAAATATTTTGATTTCAAATATTTTATTTTTTACGGGTCTTAAGAACAACCTCATTATCATAAGCCAATTATTTGATGAAGGTGACCTTTTGAATTTTAGGAATGACAAGTGCTTAGTACACATTTCCAAGGAAGATTTTATTCTTTCTTCCCATAGGAAATATAATGTATACACACTAAACATAGAATACCATAGGGGATAATACTTAACTTGCCTTAGTGCAATGGAAGATCATTCTTGGTTGTGGCATAAAAGGTTTGGTCACTGTAACCTTAGAAACCTATGAAACAATTATAATAAAATATTAGTTAAAGAACTACCAGATCATAGATTTGATTCTACAAAATTTTGTGTCCCTTGTCAATATTGGAATGAAATATGAATCAAGTTTTAAATCAATCATTTAAGTCTCAAATACTGATGCATTACAGTTAGGGCATATGGATATTTTTGGTCCTACACAAACTAGAAGCATTGGAGAAAAGTATTATGTATTTGTTTTAGTTAATTATTACACTAGATTTATGTGGGTATATTTTCTAGCAAAGATTTCTGATGCTTTTTCATATTTTATAAGTTTTAGAGCTCATGTTAAAAATGAGAAAAACTTTCAATTGAAAACTATTCATAGTGATCATGTTGGAGAATTTCCAAATTATATTTTGAATCTTTTTGTAGTAGAAAAGGCATTACTCATAACATCTCTGTACCAAGAACTCCTCAACAAAATAGTGTTGTTGAAAGATGAAATATAATTCTCAAGGGATAACAAGAACCATGTTGAGTGAATATTCTATTGCAAGACATTTTTGGGCTGAAGCTGTAAGTACTGCGTGTTATACTATAAATTGAGTTTTAATGAGGACGTTTCTTAATAAACTCTTTATGAGTTATGGAATGATAGAAAACCTATACATTCCTACTTCAAGGTTTTTGTTTGCAAGTTATTCATCCTCAATTCTAAAAATAATCTTCATAAATTCTCACCAGAATTTGATGAAGGATTTTTTAGGCTACTCTAGAACTTCTAAGGCTTATAGAATTTTCAATAAAAACCCTTTTACTATTGAAGAGATAGTACATGTAAAATTTGATGAAACTGATCCTTTTGTTTTCAAACAATCCCAACCTACATCTTCGTATGTGTTTTCAAAACCCTAATCAGTTGTTTCTAAGGAATCGTCCTAATGATAGTATCATTGGTGATGTGAATCAACTTGTAAGGACTAGAATTTCCCTAAGAAATGAAGTAGAACATCTAGCATTTCTTTTCCAATTAGAACCAAAAATCATTGATTAATCTTTAGGTGATGATGATTGGATAAAAGCTTTGCATGATTAACAAAATTAATTCAAAAGGAATAATATCTGGACCTTGGTTGAAAGACCTAAGGAATCTTCTGTTAATAGAGTAAAATGGATGTTCAGAAATAAGTGTGATGAAAATGGAATCATAGTAAGAAATAAAGATAGTTTAGTTGCTAAAGGCTATAATCAACAAGAAGTAACAGACTATAAATAAACCTATTCTCCATTATCTATACTTGAATCTATTCATATTTTAATTTCCTTTGTAGCATTCTTCAATTTCAAACATTTTCAAATTGATGTGAAATGTGCTTTCCTTAATGGTTTTGTACAAGTGGATGTTTTTGTTGGACAACCTCCTAGTTTTGAAGATACAAAACGTCCTGATCATGTTTTTGGACTTACCAAATCTTTGTATGGACTTAAGAAATCCCCTCGAGCCTAGTATGATAGACTTATAGGATTTTTGAATCAAAATAATTATGTTAAGGGAAATACATATCCAAACCTTTTTATAATGGAAGATAAGAAAAATGTTTTGATTGTTCAAATTTATGTTGATGACATTATATTTGGTTCAACCCAGCAATCTTTAACAGATTCCTTTGAGGACATAATTAAATATGATTTCGAAATGAGTATGATGGGGGAGTTAACATTTTTCCTTGGTTTTCAAATTTCTCAAAAACTAGAATGAATCTATATATCCCAACTAAATTATATAAAATATATTCTTAAAAATTATAGATACGACAATAATAAGAGTATAAGTATTCCCATTGGTACCTCAAACACATTTGATCTTGATGAAGCTGGGAAACTTGTAGAGAAAACATCTTTTAGAGGTATGATAGGAAGTTTACTTTACATGATAGCTAGTCACCCAGAATTAAAGTTTTTAGTATGCTTATGTGTATGATATCAATCTAATCCTAAAGAATCTCATTTAAAGGAAGTGAAAAGAATTTTTCTTTACTTAAAGAGAAAAATGGATTTAAGACTCTTTTATAATTCTGGAAATGATTTTGTTTTGAAAGGTTTTTCAGATTCTGACTTTGGAGGATGTAGAATGGATATAAAAAGTATATTTGGAACTTGTTATTTTTTAGGAGATTCTTTAGTTTCTTGGTCTTGGATGAAGCAACACTTAGTAGCACTTTCCACTGCTGAAGCAGAATATGTAGCGGCTGGAAGTTGTTGTGCTCTAGTGTTGTGGACGCAACACACACTCACAGACTATGGTATGTGTTTTACCAAAATACAAATTATTTGTGATAATACAAGTTCCGTTTCCCTTATTAAAAACCCTGAACATCACTCTCATGAAAAACACATAGATATTAGGCATCACTTTCTTTGGGATCAAACACAAAAATTAGATATCATTTTTCAATTTATCGGAACGCAAAATCAACTTGCTAATATTTTTACAAAATCATTACCCTATGATAGATTTGAATACATTAAACAGAAGTTTGGAATGATAAACGTATACTAATTTTCCTTGTTAACTTTCTGTTGAATCAATATACTTATAGTAAAAGACTCCTTTTCATTGGGGGGGGGGTATATTTGATTGTTAGTTTTCAAAAAAAATCGTAATGATGTATTCAAAAAAATTTGTAATGATGTTTTCAAAAACTTTCGTAATGATGTTTTCAAAAATTTTCTTAAATATATTTTTTAAAAAATTTCGTAATGATGTTTTCAAAGTTTTTCATACATGAAATTTTAATAATGAAGATTTTTGTACTTGAGATTTTCGTAATGAAAATTTTTGTAATGATGATTTTCGTAATAAATATTTGCGTAATGAATATTTTCGTAATCAAATTTTTTTTCGTAATAGTTTTTTTAGTATTCAAGTTTTTTTTCCGGAATCTAAAGTTGTTAATGAAGATTATTACCTATTATGAATAATCTTCTGAGAAATCTGAATGGTATGTTTTCTTTCTTATTTTTTCGAAGTCATAATTTTTTTGCTGGTATTTTCTTTTTTGTTTTAATTTTTTCGGATTCTAGTTTCCTTAAATCTGATTATTTTATTTTAAAAACCTCAAAAGATTAGATACTACCAAACTTTCCTTGTGCCTATCAATTCAACCATCAGATCTAATCAGATGAATTATCAACCATTGGATTTTCTTGGATGTTTAACCGTTGCTTCTAACACCTATATAAAGGACCCCCAAAGGGATGTCCCACATTAATTTTCAATCCTTTGTGTGACGAAGCTATTCCCCACTTTCTTAAGCTCGTTCCGAACTTCTCAAACTTTTCCCAAATATTAATGTATGCAGAAGAATCATCTCAGAAATATATGACTATAGTCGAGCCAATTTTTTAATGGTAGGTATATAGAGAAAGACAGGTGAATCTGAATTTCTTCAACAAGTATGATTCTATAATTTCGATGAATATCAAGCTAAATGGATGGGAGACTGTCTGCATATCAAAGCAAGGTGCTCAAGACTTGGTTTATCTGGATCTGCTTATTGTGTTCTATGAGTCATCTAGTTTCGTTAAAGAGGAAGTTAGAGATATGTTTTCTTTTAAAAGCATTGGTAAAACTTATTCCCTTTCATACACCAAGTTTTGTAGCTTGGTTGGGTTTTCTTATGAAGGGGAATCAGAGTTCTGGTCCCATAAATTTTTGTATGTACAATGAATTTTTGTCAAAGTAAAAGCTATGGAGTGTCTTGTACTTTCAGGTATCAAGACTTTAATGATTTCTCATTTGACTACAAATAATCAGATCCTTGAATTGTGGGTTCAGGGTTATACTGTTCCGAGAAAAGGAGATAAGGAAACCTTGACGAAGAGTGATATGTTCATCCTAGATTTTATGGTGAATCTGAGGAAGATCAACTTGATGAAGCATATTCTAATTATGATTGAGAATATTAAGAATAAGAACATTAAATCTCAAATAATCATCTATCCAGATATCCTCTCTAAGATAATTGTTCGGTTCTTTGAGTATTTTATGATTCCTTGCAGTTCTAAGCCGAGGAATTTAAAATTCATGCTAATTAGTGATGATACCCTAAAAAGGATGAAAGTTTGTTTTTATAAGGAATCAAGATAATTATGTGACATACCAGAGGAAGAGTTTGATGTTTTTCCGAAGGAACAATTAGTCCCTGAACCATCGAAGAAAGGAGGAAAGAAGAGGAAGTTGAAGGAAGTGGAAGAATAAGAGAAAACCCATAAAGATAAGGAAGCTCAATCAGCACCTCCAAATCCCAAAAAGAAGAAAGCCTATCCAGATGAGGTTTTAGCCAAGTGGAGGGAAGACAAAAAGAATCAGAAGGAAGAGAGAAACAGTTTGGTTTGGATCCTGCTAAGGCCAAGGCTTTAAAAGTGATGACAATAGATGATCTTGAGAAGCAAGCCAATGAAAAGAAGAAAAATAAAAAGATAGATGAGGCTGAGAGAGTGAAATCCCTTCTTATGGATAATGAAACAGAATCCGAACAAATTCTGGTACCAGAATCCTTCCTAGTAGAACCCTTACCCGAGACTCCGAGGAATAAGTTCATGACTCTAGAAAAATCTTAAGAGAAGGTTGTTGAATAGAAAGAAACTGTGGAAAAAGTGCAAGAAGAAGAATGTTGTAGTGATATAGAAGATGTGATTAATCAAGTGGAAGATTTTCATGAGAAGGAATGCCCATCCGAAAAATTGTCAATTCGAACTACACAAGCCAAATCCTAGAAGTTTTCTACTCCTAGATTAGATGACAAGGATGAAGATGAAGTGAACATGTTATCTGAGGAAGAAAGTTTTAATCAACATTTCATCCATCCTGAATATGCTGAGGAAGGATTTGAGAAGGAGAATGTAGATGATTGTAAGATTGTTCAGCTGTCTGATGGTGAACATAACTCTCCGGATGAGGAAGCCATTCCGAAAACTCATAAGGGGAAACATGTGGTTGAGGAGACACCTACTAAAGTTATTTCAATGAAGAAGGAAGTTGGTGGATCTTTGAAGAAGAAGCTTGTTGAGCTATAGGAAGAGCCCTCACCAAGCAAAGTATCATATTTGTAATAATCTTCTCTAGGAAATGATTTCGTAGTCCAATCCTTGAAGAATCTTTTTGGGACCATTCAGATTTTTCCATGCATAGATTCTAGATTCCAGATGGTTCAACATACTTTGAACCAAAAATCAAATTCAATGTCCATGGTGATGGAAATGTGTGTCAAGATGGAGGTAGACTTCAAATCCTTCCTTATAAACTATGAATCCCACAAAAAGATCTTGTAATAAAATGGTTAGCTGGTCAAAGAATATAGTTGAAGATTTGAGAGAGCTTAATGAGTTTCAAGATGATGTTAAGGAAGCTTTGGATACAGATGATGGTAAAATCAAAGATCTCACGACTAACTTTGAGGAAAAGATAACTCTAGAGAAGAATACTCGGATTCAAGAGGTAAAATATTTGAATGGAAAGATGTATTTTGTTTCGAAAAGTTGGAAGAGGAAAAGGGATCTTCGGAATGAGATCAAAGAGAAGCTAGTCAAGCAAGATGAACTGATAAAGGTTCAGGCAGAGGCTCTAAAGGATCAGGAAGAAAATATCAAAGCCCTTGAGAAGCAAGCAAAGGAAGACCACAAGGAGCTAAAGAAGCTCAAAACCATAGTAATGAAATTGATACACAAGGAGAAGGAAGAAAAATAGATCCAATCCAATCTTTTGTTGTATTTTCATTATTTGTACAAATTATTCCAATCTTAATGTAATTTTAGTTCTAAATTTTGGTTTTAATGCTTTGTAATAAAATTTTAGGTTTTATAATTTCTTTTCCATTACCTCAAATTATTTCTTAAAACAAAAAAGGGGGATAAAGGAAAAATAATTCTAATTAAAGAAGTAATATCCCTATGTAAGGGGGAGTTTATCTAAGGGGATGTTTTCATTTTAGAGATTGCTGTACTCAGGATAATGAAAAATCTCATTATGGAAATCTAGAATACGATCCTTAGTGTTCCAAAACCTAAGGGTGAGTTAGTAATATTCATCTTTGTCCATATGATAATGGGGATATGTTTTATTTCATAGTCTAGAAAAATATTTCTAATCCCTTATATTATTTTTCATAATGATGTTTGTGCTTTCTGAAATATGGGGATATTTTTTATTCAATAAGGTATTCCTTATGACTTTTCTATTACTTCATACTTGGTGGAAATTTTTGAGTCAATAAGGTTTCCTTATGACATTACTATTCTTTATTATTATTTAAAATCACTGTCACCTTATCTCAAGGAAAATATCATTGTACCCTGTGTTTTACTTCTATAAGGAAAAATTTCATACCCCATGGAAATTTATCTTTACCTTGTTTTCATTGTTCATATCATAATTTTTAAATTATAAAATTAGGTTTGTAGGCAAAACCTCATAATCCTATAATTACCTTGATATGAAGCATTCTATTTTAGGATCCAAATTCTCAGGATTCTGTTTACAAACACTTCTGAGTTCTAACTCCGAGTTCTCTGAATTCAGACTCCGAACTCTTCTGAGTTCTGACTCTGAATTCTGAATATGAATCCTGATTATGAACTCTTATGAATACTATCTCTGAATTTTTGTTACGAATTCTTATGAGTTATGACATTGAATTCAGGTTACGAATTCCTATGAGTTCTGACTCTGAATTCTAATGAATTCAGACTCCAAACTTTGTAAGTTCTAACTCCAAATTCTCATGAACTCTGACTAGAAACATTGTAAGTTCAGGTTTTGAATTCTTGTGAATCCAGATTCTAAATTTATTTGAAATTCATATTTCAGAATTCTATAGAGTTCAAGTTCCGAATTCCTTAGAAAACAGAATCTGAATATCCTTGTATTGTAGACTCAAAATTCATTTTTCGTTAGACTCCAAACATTTATTTTCTTACATTACAAATAATGGTTTTTGGTTATGTGACCATATTTTTACCTAAACATTAATTTTTTTATAAAACTATGTCATGCATTTAGTTACTAACTAACAATTGATTGGGTGACACATGTGCAGGTCCCTCTAAAATTCAAGGAAAAATATGACCATGGGAGGAGGGAGCCGACCAGTGGAGTTGTGCCTATAAATAAGAGCTCGTTTGAAAATAGCTCAACAATATTCTATGACACTAGATATTACATTTTGTTGAAGTGATTTATAGATAGATACTCTCATTATTAGTTCGTACTGAACGTCGTGTTCATATTTTCTTTGTGGGACTTCGAATGTTGTTGATTACATTCAAGGGATCCCGGGGATAGGAAGGCAGAGGAGCCGACTACCTTGAAGTTGAGGGCTTGCGAGGATAGAAAGACAGACTCTGATCTTTGTATCGATGGATTACCCTAGTGTGAGTAAGACAGACTTTCTTGAATGTATAAATCAAGGGACCTTTATCCAAGGTTGTTGGATACCCTTCTCATTGGGTTAAATGATTTACTACTTGTTACTTGTTTTTGTTACAAGTTTTCTGTTGCATTTTATTTGATGAGGAATTTTTAACTATCTTATACTTCCTTATATTTGTATACTCTTATTTAGTAAGATTCTATACTCTTTAAGGTAGAATATTTATCTTTGTAAACATTCATTACATTTCACTTTCCGAAACCATCTTTTCAGATTCACTTTCTCAGAATCATATTTCCTGAATCTAACAAGTGTATAGAATATAGATGTTTTTTGAATTACCTTTTTTAACCTTGTTAAACATAACCATATTTAAAATTTCCAAAGGAATTTATAAAAAATACAATTCACCCCCCTCTTGTATTTTGAGAATAATTAGATACTCTATCCAGTATCTCTATTATTTCGATCCTACATTTGGTATTATAGAGTATATCATTATACAAATATCATCTCAACAGATAATTTTATATTGTTTATCAATTTGATTAATGAATTGGAATTATAAAGTGATTTATGAGGACTATAATAACATATCCACTTAGTGCATCATAAATTCTCATGATTCAAACTAGTTTGGGTATTTTGTGTATACCTTGTCAATTTATTTATGGAGCCTTGACATGTTGTATTGATGATATGTTTACGAATTCTTAAAAATAGGCCTTGATGGTAGGTTTAAGATGTTTGAAATTATTCATTCCATCAAAAGGATACGATTAATTGATTTCCATGTGATTATTTTAATAGTTATGATATATAGGGATAATTTCATGATATTGTGATTTTTTTTATTGAATTATTTGATCATCATTTATTACTGACATAATATTCAAATTGGTCAAATTCTTGATTAAATGGAATGTGTTTGCAGTTATTTACCATTACAATTTATTATTCCTTATTTAATCACGATACATTATACTGTATATAACATTTACTAAGAATTTGAGATCACCCTTATTTTGTTTTCCATCCCCAGGATACAAAGAAAGAATTTGTATGTGAGTTCAAGTATGTATAATATATACATTAAATATGTTTTTATATTTTATTATCATATTAAATTGGGAAGCATGTTTGTATCTAGTTTATTAAGTCTACTAATATATTTAGTCCTTTGGGATTTTCTCACTTATATCAAGTGCCAATATGACTCCGTGATATTGATGAAGTGTTCTTTAAAGTCTGTGTTAGAGAAAGTTTTGCAGAAAGCATGGGAACTATATTTAATAAACTATATATTAAGGAACAAAACTCTATTTTAGAATTTGAGATAAGTCTATGTATAGGATAACATTCTAACATTCTGGTAATATATAGATTCTGTGGTTTTACTAGAAACACATACCAATCTATATGTTTCTGGTGGATGTGGTTTTGATAGAGATGCATCTTGGGATAATAACTCTAAATGAGTTATTCAAATTTATATCATCCACAATTCTATTGCATGATTAGTGTGGACATATCATACAAATGGTTTGACACTCCTAAGGGATATTATAGAAATAATTCACATTTTCTTTATGTTTTATTATGACAACTGAGAGAATATTACATATATAAAGGTGTTATATACAATAGTGATATGGGATAAAACTAACATGTATTTGTTGGATATGTTTGAGTTTGATCGTAAATTTAAATTAATACTCATTTTGAGGGTTTGTGTGTTGATTTCAATATGATTATGGAAATTTTGGGAGATAAATAAGTGAATACTAGCCTTTAGTATATGGTTTAGTGGAAATGTAATTTGGGGAATAATGATTTTTATTTTATGGAATGAAGTGTAATGTTTTATATAACATTTAGATATAATATGACCATTTATTATAATGTAATAATTTTCAATTAATGTTATTTGATAAAAACAAGTTTTATAAGAAAACTATAGGAGTTAAAAGGTGATTTGATAATAAATGTTATTTTTTATCATGTTCATCATTTTTTGGGAATTATATATGATTTAAAATAATATGGGTTTAGTAAAAGCACATCATGTTGGCCGGAAAAAAACTCATCACATCTGGAAAGGTCACTGGGCATGAACCCATAACCAACGAGTGACATAGGTGCAACACCTACCACTAGTCTATGTGATTTCCGTATTAGTATTGCATTTTTTACCTATTTGATTTGATTGATAACTATTAAGTTGATTGTGGGAAGCATATTATATGGTAAAATATTTTTTAATTTTTGGGATTTTGATATGACAAAAGAGATTTAAAGAGATGATTTATTATGATGAGGTATATATAATTTTTAAGTTTATGATAAAGGGTTATTTGGGAATAATGTAGTTACGTTTTTTGAGGTGAATGATCGAGGGTATGAGATAAGATTTGGGGTTAAAACATTCTTTAGTAATGAGGTTACTGTGTTTTTTGGAATATAGGGTAATTTATTTGAGTAGTGATATTTGTTATGTATTTGGTTTTTTTTTTGAATCTTGTAAATTAATGTATTTTTTAATATAATGAAGGTTTATTAATTATGGTTATTTTTTACATTATACTAACCATTTTGGTTTCGATAAAGTAAATATGAATATTTAGTTATTGTTTTGTGGATTATATGATCTTTTATGAGTTTATTTGTAACACTCTAAGCTTCCACGGTACGCTTCTCTATGAATAATAGAGTAGCCTGTGTTGTACGCAAATTCGAGTTCTAACACACCACAACCAATCAAACTAGCTGTTACGAATAGTAATACACACTTTTTGAAATTTTATAAATTTTATCACTCAAAATTGTCTTCATTTTTGGATTCGGAATATTGAAATTATCTTAGGGTGAATTTTTTGTATGTTTATGAAAACATTCAATTTTTGATGAATAGTGAAAAAACACGGTGTTATAGTTTAAAACTGAAATTTTATTTAAATAATTAATTATTTTATTTAAATTTATTTAAGGTAAAAATAGAGACATAATACTTTTATAGGTTCAATGTAATTCATTGGAGTGATTTTATAATAAGTTTAGATATATAAAAAATTTATTGAACTTTTCACCATCTTTTACCCACCTCTTACGAGAATTTGCAAATTCATATAAAACATAATTTTACCGCTTTTATGAGTGGAATTTCAAAAATATGAGAGGCATAGTTTATATCAGTAATAAAAATTTGGTTCAATAAGATTAAAATATTTTTTGGTGAATAGTCACTTTTTACTTTTATTTACCCCGGTTAAAAGTAAATAGGGTAATTAAGGGTAAAAATGATTTTATTATTCCCAATACATGTCCTAATTCTATTGGATAAGTATAGTTCTGAAAAAAGCCTTAGGAATAAAACATTAACCTATTTGGTCATCTTTGATTATATTAGGACACTTATTATTATTTTATTTAAAGAAGAGTTAAAAGAGTTAAAATCAAGGTTTAATATCTAAAACATTTTTAATATGGGGTTATACATAAGATAAATTAGAATATAAATATTAATTAATAAGATAAAAATATTTCCTACATAATATTATTTTATTTATATTTTTTTGGTAATATATAATACAATTTATTTATGACCCAATGATGATACAATAATAACCTAATTAATTAAATATTAAAATAATTGCTATTACAAATATCCAAATAAATATAATTTGAGACTTTTTATGAATTACACTAATTTTCTAGGTTAATATGACATGTTATGGTTGGTTAGATGAATTTTTTACAATGTAATAACGCTGTTATGAATTTATAAAAAACAAAATAACAATTAGTCTAAAAATCGGCAAAAAAGAGTTTTTGAAACAAATATTATATTATTAATTTATATTCTATTCCTAAAAATCTAAGGTTCAAAAAATGACTTATATAATGATAGGTGTATAATTAATGAACTACTTGGGGCTCACATGGATGTATATAGTATGTTAATTAACCATATAATATAAAAATACACAGAGACAAGGTAAATGTCAAACTATTTAACTAAGAGTTAAATCTAAATGATAAGGTTAATATAGTGACCGAAGCCTCTATAAACCCTACTGGTTGAGTTATTTTCGACCCATCCCCACCTTAGACTTTAAATAATACATTTTGGTTCCATTTTAGATCAAAAACTATTTTTTTATAAAATAATATTTCTAGCTTTTCCTAAGGTACCCCTCACCCCTCTTATAAAGGGCAACTCCCCCTTCCCTCAAATTCACACCCTCAAAGCCTTTTTCCTAGGAAAAACTCTGCCCAAATACCCTCTCAACTATTCCCATTCATCCTATTGGACTTCATTTAGTCATAAATCTAACCAATGTATCCCTTTTGATCAAATCAAAAGGAATAACCTGATGAAGTGGTAAATACTTCATCACCTCTTTTAAGTTCCTTTCTTCTTCCACTTCCTCTTTATTTGTTGTTTCCATTCTAAAATAATAACTCCAGTATCATTTATATACTGTGATGTTATTATAAATATATTACAACCATATTTATTATTCTATCAATCCTATGAATGACATGTCACCATACGTGCGTACGTACGACTTACCGCCTCCACGTCGTGGTGTAATTGTCATTCAATATATTATTTTTTGGATGGGTATAATAAAAATATGTAATTGATGTAAATAATAAATATAACATGATAATTATTAGTTATATATGATATAACATCCATTTATATATTATTTTAATATCAAAAGAATGATATTGACGCTCGTGCATACGTACGGATTATCGTCTCCACGAACGCGATGAGATTAATTCCCCATCGTATCCATTCAAGACTAAAATTAATTTGATGATTAAAAATAATGTTTAAATACCTAATATCATTTTGGATATGAATAAGATACATCCCATTTATAACAAATATGACTCACATAACAAAGAATATAAAGGAAAAGCAACCTGTTAACACCCAAAAAGATGATAACACTAAGATATTGTTAACAATGCAATGTTAAAAGATCATATATGATATCATATTAATGTATATGATTCGATTATAATTTAATAACAATTATTTAACCATTATACAGGAGTTTAACCTATCCTTTACCAAGGAAAAGTACAAGTTGATGGTTAATTTCAGAATCTCTTTATTATCTGATGTTGTTTTTACGTAAGTATCTACTGGGACCTCTTTATCATCCACATCCGTGTTTTCTTAAAAAATGTATTTCAAAACATTTTTACTATTTAAAAGAATATGGGATAAAGCCATTTATTAGATTTTTTGAATTTTTATAGTATTTTTATAATGTAATATTTCCACTGTTTCCAAACAAGGTACTTTATGACCTTTTTGACAAAATTATTGTAATAATGTTTTTTTAGCATATACGGTGGGTGCTGCTATTTTCTGCCGTTATAAAATCGTCGAAGCTTCCCTTACAAGATTATAAGAATATTTTCAAATATAAATGTTTCCTTTATAATTATGTGACTTTTAAATTATTTCAAAATAGAAAGAGATATTTCTCTAAAAAGTTTTTGATTTCATCTACGTCAACATCCTTTGATGAATTATATGTCTATTTGAAGTTGATTTATTATGATACAAAACATCCATATTGTATTGAAGGTTTTTTGATATGTTTGATTGTGGATTTTTTATTTCATACCATTCATTGTTTATGGATAAATTATTGAAATTTCATATGCCAGTTTTAATATGAATGTTTATGTTATGTTTAAACCTTTTCATATGAGGAATG
Source organism: Viscum album (assembly GCA_963277665.1). Taxonomy (NCBI): domain Eukaryota; kingdom Viridiplantae; phylum Streptophyta; class Magnoliopsida; order Santalales; family Viscaceae; genus Viscum; species Viscum album. The sequence continues at coordinate 507,593,489 of OY728125.1, forward strand.
CATTGGACTTAGTATGTGACGGGTGGAGCCCGCTATAGCTCCTCTATGCATCGGTCGGTCTCACGAGACAATCTAGTGTTTTGGAACAAGGCCTTGAAAAAATCTTATTTTTAGTCTTGGCATAAGGCCTTTACTATGTGGTTATGAAAGTATCGCATTATGCATTCCATCATTATGAAAGAGGCTTTTGATATTTCATGTGATTATTCGACTAGTAGAATATCCATATGAGTATGTAAATGGAATTATTTTGATTTTATCTTTTCCATAATATGCTGATGTTCAGGTTTAAAAGTAATTTCTTTTAGTTTTATACATTACCTTAAATTTTTTTTCTTATTTATGAATGTTTCCACTATATTTTTATCCTTACTGAGCATCTGAGCTCACCCCTTTATATGTTTTATTTTTTCCAGGATGCGAAGAAGTATATTATGACTGACCTGTAGGGATAGTCTATGGTATCTCAGTGTTGTCTATGGAAACAATGTTGTTGTAGTTTTCGATTTTATGATGTAATGTAAACATTATGAATGTATCTAGTACTTACAAGGCTAATAAACTAATCGGTCTTTTGAGACTTTATCATTTGTGATCTTGCCAATGATACGTAATAATGCACCGACTCTAGGCTTCTGGGGTTGGGGTGTTACATTATTTTGGTGCTTTAGGCATGAAAAAATAATTTTCAATATTTATAATTTGGAGTAAAAGATAAAGTTGTGTTAAGAGATTTTTAAAGGATGATATCCTAGTGTTCATGTAATATATTTCTATATTTGTTTATTCTAGATAGTGATGAAATTTCTCAAATTTCGGAAAACGTTATTGAAATAAAAAGTTTATCCTTTTACCTTAATTTATGATGAATTTATTATCATTTCACCTGTTAATGTTTTATTAATTTTTGGTTTTTTACATTATTATGATCATTAAATTTATTTTATTAAATCTTATATATCACTCAACATCATTATTTGGACATTATGTTTTCCTCCATTTCTATATTTTCATATTCCACCAATTTTTCCCAAATTTGGAATCCAGATATGTCTTATTCCAAATGACCTACTTAGTTCCATTTCCCTTTTTCCCGAGGATGTTTTATTATCCTTTTTATACTGTTACTTTTTAATAATGGTGTTTTAATATTTCCAAACATTTAATAAAAATTTAAAGATAAAATTGCAATCCTCAAGTTATTAAGGGTTTGGGGTAATGTGGAAACAAGAGAATTTTAAATAATCTAATATTCGATAATGAATACATCATGAAACAGTAATCCAAAAAATACTAGAAATTATTATTATTCAAATGTTACCATCATAACGTAACTATTGAATTAGTGAGTATAAACAGTATTAATCCCATTATGAAATAAACATAATGTTATTAGTCATTAAATATTTATTGACTAATTAAAAAGAAATAAGCACACAATTTTAAGAAGAATCATTTTATTCTTGAAAAATAAGTTTTCTTCAAAAATGGAATATATTTAATTTTATGATTGAAATTTATTATTAATTTCTAGAACATTAATGACCTATATTTAAAATAAAAATATAAATTTTAAAATCGTAATATCAAATTATCATAGGGTTAATTTCTGATATTTTTCCAATATGATTGATTTATTAGTGAATTTTGAAATATATTTATTTTTATTGAAAAATATATTTTTTTGTCAATCATTTACAAGGTTACATTTTTTTAAATTCGTTTCAAAGTAAAATAAGTTCTATTATATTATAAATAATCCAATCAGGTTCATTGGAATCAATTTTACTATTTAATTTGGTATAAACATTTTTTATATTTAAAAATGCATTTTAAAAAAAATCATTTTAATTTTAGTTTTCATTTTTATCTTATATTAATTTTTGACACTTATAGAAATTAAATATTGAAAAATGAAATCTATATTTTGAATCATTAGGTACACATTATTTAAATTGTTCCCCTTTATTTTTGGTCAATATGAATAGTTACCGTTGTAAATTTATACTACCATGATAAAGGTGAAATGGGTTAGTTGGGGTTAAAAAATGTATTAGGGATTAAAATTGATTATAATAATTTATTTTATTTCATTGGATGAGTATAATTTTTCCCATTACCATAAAAAAATGAAAATATGTCCTTTTTCCCATTTAACATTAATATTAACCTTTATAATATTAATGTAGATGATAAAGTATACAATATCACTCTCTTGCCTTAAATATCTATAAAATTTTGTAACAGGGATAAAAACAACTGGTATTTGGTTATAAATGGTTATTTGAAATATAAATTACATTTTATCCTATTAATTTATTTCTAATTTTTTTTATGAAATGATTATCCTAAATCCTTACATAATACATATAAAGTGCTTGTGTGAGTTTTAAAAAGTCCTGTAAATGATATTAAAAACTCTAAAAACTATTATTTTTTAGTGAGTTAAAATTTAACATGAATTTTAAAGATAAATATGACATATTAGATATGTTTTATTTAATTATATTTAAATCCCATTACACTCATGATATTTTAGAGTCATATTATGTGGATAGTTCATAAAATGAAATTAATAGATTTTTTTATCAAATATTCAATATTAAATTATATGGAAATCATAAAAAAAAATTCACGAGGACAATAATGATGATAAATGGTCTAATATTCCATCCCTTATGCATTTATGAGCCAATGGTTTTCATATAAGTAAAATTAGAAATCATTGATTATTTAAAATGATATTATCACAGTTAAAAATAAAATTGGTTAACAAAGTGGTGAAACCAAAATACACTGTTTAAAATGATATCTAAAACTATAAATACTTTAGTGGATGATTATATTAATAAAAATATATTTTTTATCATATAAAAGAAGTTTTTATTAGACCATTTGAACACACATATTATATTTTAATATTGTTTATATTTCCAATAGTGACAATAATTATATTTTATAATATAACATCTATTATAAAATAATTTAAAATTAATAAAAATAATATTTTAGGAATATTTAATGATTTATAGTTTAAAACATCATCCATATTCTATTTATTTGTCGATTTTGTTTTTATGGTAACCTTCATGACCCTTAAAGTGTAAAAACCTAATATTATGGTAGTTTTCAGAAAGCTTAATGGGAGACAAAACTAAGGGATAAGTATTAAAATATAACATAAACGTGTTTAAATATTACTTTATGATAGGATTATTAATTATACTAATAATATATTTTAAATATATCAATTTCTGATCACTTTATAATAATTATATATATTAATTTAATACTTTAAGTAATTCCATGTGTACCCCTCCTCTCACTTGTAAATGTTATCCTCTTATCTATACTTTGTCACAAATTTTGTGACATTTATTCAGTAAAATACATAAAAAAAATACCTTTCTATATGAATTAAACACATCATAGAGCCTACATTTCTTCCAAAAAACTATCCCTTCAAGAATTAAGGTGTAATCCAAAAGATTATTCCCAATGATGTGGTGTAACACTTAATTAAGATTTTTCATTTTTTTACGTATTATACATCTAATAAGTTCTTAGTATCAATTATAAAATATTGAATTCATTATATGAAATATTTTTTATTTTTATTACTTTGATGTGAAAACCATTATAAACCTTATTCCAATCTTTTGGAAAGTGATAACGCCACTTGTGCATACATATAGACTACCACCTCGACGAAGTGATGTGAATGATTGTTCATTTTGAATTTACATAGATGGTAATAATGGTATATTTAATGATTATATATGACAATTATTATATAAAAATTATCCTTTGATGGTGAAATATTATTTACCATTTTTCCTTCCATTATTCAAAAAGCGGAATCCACATTGATTTGTACGTATGACCTACCGTCTCTATGATAATTTTAATTCTTTTTTATATCTATATATTTAATAAATTAATATAAATATACACATATATAAATATATATGAAATTTATAACATAAATTAAATTATGGATATGATGGAATATTGTCAAATTGTATCACATAGAAGTATCAAACTGAAACTTATTTGAGAAACAAACAGTTAACACTCAGAAATGTTGATTTTAGTAATGAATTATTAATAAATGGCTATTGAAATGTAATAATTCAATCATATATGATATTATATGTGTTAATATGGTTTTATAATAGTGTTATTATAAATTAAATTTTATTAAACATGAGGTTAAAATTACATACGAAGCGAGTCAGACATAAGGTAAGGGTTCATCATCTTAATATTGTTTTTAGGCATGTTTAATGTGATGAACCTATTTATGTTTATAAGGTGTGTATAATTAAAATTTTACATATTCTATCATATATAATTATTATATAATAGTATTTGTTGTAACAATTAAAATTATTTCACCTAAGGGGTTTTGATTCAATAGTTACCAATGTGGTATGATTTTATTTCACAATCTCACTATCATTCAGAATTATTCACATTTAAGTCTCTATTACAAGAATTATATGAAATTTATATTATAAAAAATATCTATATTATTATCATATAGTTGTATTTGAAAATTATATGTTCTCCTTTCATTATCCTCTTTTAAGTACTCTAGAGACCAAAATAATGTTTTAAAGGAAAACTGACTTTATTTTTAATTTGGTCAAGAATCTTATGCATCAATGTCTATATTTTTATTAAAATGGTTTGAAGAATATTTTTACTATTATAATATTATTTTTTTCAATTCATTCTTACCCTTTTTAACTCTATATATATTTTATATAAATCTACTTAATTTTTTCCAAATTATGTTCTTTCCTACTTTTTATATATAATGTGAAAGAAATATTTATTTAACATAAATGGCATGAATATTATTTTCCAATATCATGAAAATTGAACGATTTTTTTATGAATTTATATTTTTACATGATTCTAATTAAATAAACTGTTTTGGAAAAAAACACACTAATTTTTCATTTTAAAAATAAATTTTATAATTATAATGGAATTTTCTGTAAGAATGTTTTAATGATATATTTATAGTATTTATATTCATAAATGAAAACAAACCTTTATTTGTATTACAATATAGTAGGGATAAGCTGTAATGATTCCATCCTTCTTATTTCGTTGTATGACTTATGATTTGTTTTACTGGGAAATTATTGAAACTTTCAAACTAGTTATTCTTATACATAGAGTTTTTTATTATGATGGAATATTTATTACATTTTATTTTTTATTCATATAATGAATGAATTTTACTTATAATGAGAAGGGTGGAAAGAAAAATTAAATATCCCACAATGAATTTTATGTTATTATGAGAAACTCTTTTGGGAATTTCGCACACGCCTTAACCATTTTTTATGATGTCTTTGCATAAGGGATGGACTATATATTTGTGATGTATTGGAACGAGGCCTCGGTGGTAGGTTTAATATATTTAAGATTATGCAATCCATAATTATAAAATATATTACTGGTTTCCGTTAGAGTATTTTAATAGTTTTGATATCCATGGATAATTTTAAGATTATATAATTATTTAAAAGGAATTTATTAATCACAACTTGAGATCACCATTATTTTGTTTCCTTTCTATTTTATATGTTGAATTAATTTCTGAATGACGTCAAAGATGTATGATATCTAAATTCACTTTGATTCTATATTTTTTACTAATATAAAATTGGTAGAATGTTTGTAACTAGTATACTAATAATGTTAAACAATTCGGACCATTCGGATGTTATTTACTGTATCTAGTACCAATGTTACAAATTAGTCACCAGATCCAAGAAACTGGGGTCCGGGCCTTTACATGTTAATTTACATTCCTTGAACTAAATTTGTTAAGCTTGATTAAAAAAATCATCTTTGGGATTGTTAATTGGTTTGTGTAAATAGATTTACTTGTGTAATTATCACTAGGAATTAAATTGGAACATGTCATAATATAATTTTGGCATGTAAAAAAAATATAAAAAAAAAATAACTTGATAAATTAGAAAATTAAATATAGTTTAGGTTTTTATCATATTTTAGTATATTGCGTGATTTTTATATTTTCTTGTACTTGATAAATTGAATGTGTTATTAGCTCAGCCATATTAATTTGAATTTGGGTCTATTGTGAATATAATGTGTCATCAACCTCAAGCTTGGTTTATTTATGACCATCATAAACTGAATTTGTGATTAGCCTTGGGCCTAGAAATTTTCCTTGGGTCTATTTTGAATCAATGGCATGTATGGATCTTTGGGAAAATAGAACTAGACCAATTTGTTTTATATACATAGAAATCTTACTACCCACTATGGAAGGTATGGATATCCCTAGGTTTCAATGCATAGATTGAGGTATGATTGACATAATTTGACTCTTATACTTTTAATTTATTAATAATTCATCTATTTATCATAATTTTTCATAAAATATTACTCAAATTCGATATTTTTTGACATCTTTGGTGGTGGACAATTATGTTTTACTCACAACATATCTTGGATTCTGTTTGGTACCCGAGAAGACATTATTGATTTAGGTATGAACAAAGTAAAGGGGGCCTCTACATGATTTGTTTATTTTCTACCAGGTACTAGAGCTTGGATATGGGATCGAGTTTGAGATTTCAGACTGGTTTTGGGAGTCTTTACATTGTATTGTTTTCATTTAGGTTCCTATATGACATTTAGTTTGACATTTAGTAAGATATTTCATAGTTTGATAATATTGGAAATCTTTTTTAATTTTCATTGTTTATCTACTTTCTTTAATTATAACTATATTTATCTTGTTTCCACCATAATTTTATTTTTTAACCCAAGTGTATATTCTCCCCACTAAATTCATTAGAATAACATTGTTAATAGATATCCTTTAGTACACTAGTAGGTTCTCTATAGGTCATGTGATAACCTATCTCTATCACATTAGGAAGATTCGATTCAGAGATTTTATAATTATTCTATCTACGAACTTGTTCCACCACCCTATGATATTCCAGAATATATTTTTGATGACTATAGAAACCTTCACTACAATGTTACACCTTCATATTTCCTAGTGAATGATGGTGACCAGGAATTTTTCCCATGAATCATAATATTCCTTCCAATAAATCCAAAAAAACATTGAAACAACATGCATCTGCCAATCTTTAGCTTCTAAAAACCACATTATGGGAAAATACTTCTAGAAAACTAAATAGAATTCAAAATCCCAAAAAAATATCCCACTTAAAGACTACTTCAGGGATTTTGACCTCTTTCCACACTCACCAAAGTTCACCACCTTCTGCTTCATGTACTGTTATCCATATCCTTCTATTCACCAATGTATAATTACCAAATAGTGTGTCTTCATACATTATTTTTCTAACACCTTTATGAACTTGTTCTATGGGCTCTTCATTCTAGACACCTATTAAAGATCCAACACTCTATTTTCTAATAGATTCCAAATTAAATGGACATTTATGTTAATGTTTTTTGTCCTTGTATGAGAAATGGGATTTTTATCAAGGGGAAGGTCACTCTAACTATCAAAGAATAAAATTCAACTTTTGATTCTTTCCAATGATCTAATATTCATTGTATAACCCTAATAAATGCATTTATTTCCTCCATAAAAACAACATATTCTACTTACATAGTTGATAAAGTAACCACATACTACAATTGGGACATCCCAAAAACATTTATCATTTTGAAATTTAACACAAAACAAGTTATTCTCTTCCAAGAATTGATGTCTCCAAAAATATTTGCATCTACAAAACTCTATAATTGATCATCATCACTAAGGTATAACACTGCATCTTTTGAACCTTTTAGATATCAGATGAACCATTTCACGAACTCTGATAGCCTCATCCATAGATATGACAAGAAAGTAGTCACAATTACCACAACCAAAAAAATTTTAGGTCTGGTGTAGATTATTTCATACATCAATCATTTAATGGAAGAAGCATAAATAACATTTCCCATGTTTTAGAATTCCTTTTATGAATATAGTTTCTATGGCTTTTAATATTTTTATTGTCTAGTAAGGGGAGTTGATATTGGATTACATTAAATCATTTCAAATATTTCAAGATAATTCCAAATGTATTCTTTTTGGGAAAAACCAATGTTCTAGATTTCTTATACTACAAAATTTTAATTCATAATATTTTCTTAGCATGGATAAGTTCATTCACCTCTAATAATGTAAAAAATATTCTCTTAAACTTATCAATTTGTGGAATTTCTAGACCCTTAATAAACATATTTTCCACCTAAAAGGTAGTATAATAAATTTTCAATCATCCCATTTTTTATGATAGTATCAATGATCATAATTTTATTGACTAAAAATTTCTTCAATCATGAAAGTATAAAACTTATATTTCTATTTTTTATGGGTTTTCTTCTGGCCAGAGAATCTTCTCTTCAAGATAAAAACCAGTCACTCCTTTTAGTAAAATTCAAAGCACTTAGTATAAATCATGTAGATATAATATATATAATATCCATGGAGAAATTATTTCTTAAAAAACATCTACTCTATGTTCAAATTATCTGAGTTAAAAATGTTCAACACCATAGAGATAGTATTGTGATTGATGAATGGTGAAAAAATATCTAAAAGGATAATTTATTCCTTTTTTGAGACATTTCACCTTCAGATGTTCTTTGTAGCTACTAATTCCATTAGATTATTCTTTTTTATTGATAACCAACTTTTTTGTAGAGCCCTATTTACTTATGTGAGTTTAACCATATCCCACAATCCACTGTTCTTTAAGTAATTCAATTCCTATTTCATGGAAAACTCTCACTACATCATGTCATAGAGGGTAGCTAATTTAATCCATTAATTCTATTTTATGGGAATCAATCAAATGGAGAAAGTTAATATCACTCCTATTCCATGGAAATTGATTCAGAATTCTAGTAATCACCTCAACTAAATTTGACATTCAATACATCCTAGGTCCAATATTGATTGGAAATTAGATTTTTCTAACACCCTCTCATCAGTATCATCTCCTTCATAAATTTAATATATTTTAACCTAGTTTGTTCTTATAATCTTTTTCTGGTCAATTTTAATTGCAACATTTTATTTACACTCAAATACTCTCTCTCCCATGTTCTAATGTTAAACAATATATTCTCATTGAAAACAAAATATATTTTCTATATGACTTTATTATTTTCATCATCCCAAAAATTATATCCATATTTCTTCTCACTGTATTAGAAAAGAAATCATGCTTTATATTTCACCTCTAACTTATCTTTGTTCTGGGTATCACCATGAACATATTCCATGGTTCGAATATTATTAAGATAGTTTACTTCTAGTCATTTACATGACCGAATTTATTCTTTAGGTTATTTTATAATGGCTGAAGTTGGATGTTTTTAGACCAATTATGTTCTCGTATTTACAGATTTGATCAAAATACCCTAAAAAATTATAGAGTAAAGTCCCATACTTATGGATTTCTCTTGTAGAGTCATATTCATTCTTTTAGTAAATCCAATATGTTGGGAGTTCCTAGAACATCCTTCTCATTAATAACTCCCTACATCCAGCATAATTTTTTAGAAGTTGTTTCTATTTTAGTCTCCACTATTATCTATTTGGAATCACATCATCTTCTTATCGCTGTAATTTTTATCCAAGGCATTCCACTTGGTAAATTACTAAAAAATCTGAGTTATTCTTTAGGAAGTACACACAGACCTTCCAAGTGGAATAAATAAAAAAATTAACTATAGATATCCACCATTAGAAATTATAGGGAAGGTCCCCAAAAAATAATATGAATAAGTTCTAGATTATGATTCTTAGGTTTCAGTCTATCAAATTTTACGGATTTATTCTTTTTTTACCCAATATAAAACTCACACATCTACCTAAATCCATGCGATTGATTTTAATTATACATTTTTCTTCTAAAAATTTAATTTTCTTCTTAATGAGGTGAGCATATATATAGTTCTATTCTTATGGATCTTCTAATTATGTTATTTATATCATTGAAACATCATCCTTATTTCCATTTATGTATAGGGTTATTTTTTCCCATGATGAGAAGTAACAATGTATTCTTATGTTAACATTTACACCCCATTCAAGAAATTGATTATAAAACCTAATTCATCATGTTTTCCAGATGATATGAGGCTCTTTTGGAGTCCTATATATTTCTAACATCTTTAAGTTTCATGAAACCTCTATTATTCATTAAAATGTTGAAATTACCTTTTACAAATATCATTAAAGATTAATTAGGTTTTAGAGGTTCACTATCTAATATTCTAGAAAACAAGTAAGTCATGAGCCCCCATTAACCAATTGAATGGAAATATTTTCCCGAGTCAATAGCCTATGATTCTTCTAGAATATTCATGCTCAATAATAAACAGTTACCACCTTATTCTATAATAAAATAATTTATTACTTCAGATTTTAAAGCTTTTATATTGGAGTCTTTTTATTTAGATAGTAGTTTTTTATGTCTCTTATTTCACAAAGCCAAAAACTGGGGCCTTGACCCTCCGATCTACATTGAATTTTTTGTGGGACTTATCCTCTAATGACTTCTTCCATTGGTCCTTTTTCTTGGTTGACCATACTCTCCATCTAGCATTAAGAGAAATTCCAAAGGGTATATGGAATTCCTTACACCTAAAATCCCATTAATAATTAGATATGAATGTCATGGAAAACAAGACATGTCTTTCCAGTAGAATTACTGTTAACTATTACCATTTCATCATAGCCTTCCAGAAGGGAACATAAAATAAGAAATTCTCATATATAATCCTCAAAATAAACCTTCAATGATTAGAGATATCCTAAGATTATATTTGAATGATTTACATAGTCATGTGATGGTCATTCCTTTAATTGACTCAAGCATAATAATCATCACATCCTAATGTCTTTGTTGAGTGTCATAGGTTTCTTATACATATTATCGAACATTTCTATAACATTTACAATGATTTTCTCCTCCCAAATGTTGAGATCCCCATTCTATGTAATTGAAAAAAATTATAAGGCTAAATTAATCCAATATAACCACTCAACTACAATTTTATCATTCTCTAGGGACATTCATCAGAAAATAGAGCATCAAGACCTTTTCATATCAGAAAATCATCCGACAGATTCTGCCAGAAGCCAATGTCTATCCCATCAAATATTTCAATCGAAATATTTCCTCCATCTGATTCTGTTTCACCTAATAGAAGGTTTTCACCACTAATCCAAAACCATTTGATACAACTTATTAGGAAATCCCTACTAGACGAATTATTAAAATGATGATTTAGAATAATGTCCTTCTAAATATGTTCATTGAGAAAGTATTCACAGCTCCCTTGACTCCATGTTTCTGAACCTAGAATAATACAAACTGATAACCACATGAAATAAATAAAACACAAATTTTAATGAAAAGAAAATGATAAATTTAAACACACACAATAATTATATGGTTTATAAAATATTAATATATCCATGAGAGAACAATGCAGTCACTATGATAAAGGAAATTATAAGTGATTAGGATAACACTAGTACCCTCACTACTCTCAATCAATTGGATTCTCCTTCTTATAAATCATTGATTGTATATAATCAAACTATTATGATATTTGTATGATCTCATGTCCCTATAACTAGTAAAATATTTTATTTATAGTGTTCTCGCAAGGTTTATTGGTTCCACTTCCCTCTATCATGCATGGGTGTCCATTCAATGACCGAATCAAACTTCTACATAATGTTACCCCTTCTTATTGACTATTGATAGCTAGTGAACATGAATGATTCTGAAGTATCTATATTTTCATTACTCTACTCCCAATATATCATTATAACATAATGTATCAATCAAACTCCTACTTATTGTAGAAACCTTTTTTTATAAAATTCAAGAGTCTTCACAAATACCAACATGTATCACCCTATATCTTACTACATATATTGATTCTTATAGAACATAGATGTTCTTATGAACTGAGAAACATCATATATACTGGACTATTCATACATACCCAAATACTTCTTATATACTTGGACACTTCTTAAATAATTAAATCTTCATGCATATATAGAATCATCTTACATATTGACACATTTCCTACAGACTAGAAAACATATTATATACCACCACTTGTACTTATTTTTTATCACAAGGCCTCTTCATCCACGATATATGAAATTGAAAAAAAATTCAAATTTTAATCATAGTATGTATGATGAAAATATACTAATATATACATAATGACTTCTTTCCTTTTCAATATTTCATAATCCATACATCATACATTCCAATCGAACTCTTCTAAGGTATAAAATAAACTCTCAGACTTAAAAACCATCCATTTTCCATACATCATATGTACAAATAAATTCCTCATACATATTCATGGAATGTACATACCTTGAAAAATTATCATATATGCTTGAAACTAATTTAACAGAATACCTCCAAAACACTTTTAGATTTCAAGATATGAACTACACAAGACCAAATAAGTAGCATCAATTACTCCTTCCACTTTATTGTTAATAAACACATTCCAAAAAATCAATCATTGGGGAATTTTTCTAAAAAAGAAGAATATATAGAATAAACCATCAAAGAGAATATGGTGTATGAATTTAAAGAAGAAGTGACTACCCTTCAAGAGGTGGTAACATATTAATGAAAGGAAAATAATATGAATACACTACTTTCTTGAAACAATATGAGCACCAACTAAACAAGGATATGGTAACATTCAAGGATCATCCATCCTTATTACCTCCCACATTATTCTTCTAATATTCTATCAATCTATGGAATGTGTTTTTTTATTTTTATTTTAAGGTTTTGAATTCCTTATGTTACCTTATGAGAACTAAAAAAAGTTATTTCTGGTGATCTTATAAATGACCCATATCCACCTTATGACTATGGATGATCACTGGTAGTACCTAGTTATTGGAAATATATATCCAATTCTTCAACGGAGTATTCCATATGATTATTTAAATTTTAATTATTTTTATTTTAAATCATTATTTTAATAATTTATAAAATGTTTATTTATTTTAGGGTTTTTTATATATAGATAGAATCTTATCTGCAACCTCACCAAAAATAAATTAGGTTTTATATTTTCATCACACATTTTATTGTTTACTATTTCATATAACTCTATACATATAAAATATATCATTTAAAAATTAAACAGAATACATTATTATATTTAAGTATTGGGGGAGAGGGAAACATGATTTTTTTGTTCTTTTGAAATTTTTGGCCTATTTTTTATTTATTTTTCATTTAATTTTCATTTTTATTTAAATTTTTTCAAAACAGTTTGACTTTAAAAAAATATCCAGTATCCATTTTTCATTTATGAATTCATTTATATTTTGATTTTATCATTTTGAACAAAAAAAATTAAATGATACAAAATATAATTTTAGTTTTTATTTGAATTAATTTACCATAATTTACAAGATCTTATCCAAGACATTGAAATTGAAACACATGATTGACTATCCCAATTTATATTTCCATTCCTATGATGAATTCATAATTTTTTGGAACTTTTATTACATATACCATCACATTCAAGGTAGAAAAATGGATTTTTAATGAAAACTAGAATTTTTAATTATTCTTTTACTATGATTTAGATTTCATGAATTTTTTAGAATGATTGATGCATTTATTTGGTTATACCACATTTTCACTTCGATACCAACATTTTGTAGGAGTTGGTTCCCTATAATCAACATTCTTAGTAACTTATTTCATTTTATCATTTATAATGAATCTTCTAATCACTTCATGATTTTTCCATTACATGAAATTTGTATGGGATAGTGTCCTAAAAATATGTGTTCCATAGATTAATAAGAGAAGTTCCCTCCTATGATGAGAACCAAAAGTTTCCATGACATCATTCATTAATATATGTTCTATGGAGTTATGATATTGTCCAATGAGAGTTATAATATAATATCTATCAGGGGAAGGAGTCTATTAATACCTCGAGACACCTTCTCATGGTGTTCTTCCTTAGTAATATCAAATATAGGATGTATTGACAAAAAACCCATTAATAGGAACTCCAAATTTCCATATGTCCTTAGAAATTCTTATATGTGTACCTGTGTATTGATCCATAGAATTTAGGATTGTAGTTAATGGATATCATGACACATGGATTTTTATGTATCAAAAAAATAGTGATCACATATCCTCTTGGTGAGGTAAAATGCATTGGGTACATCTCAAGTGATATTGCATTAGTGGATAATGTGAGAAAGGATTTATCCCCTTCATCCCCTAACAAAGGATGATATCATAGGCCCTTTTGTAAGATTCGAACATATTTAAAACATACAGGACCATGGTGTTCAATGTGTGAGTTTATTTTAGGACATTAAAATAAAGAGAAATCAGAAATACATTTTTGTGCAACCATCATGAAAGAATATTAATTTGATATACCATTATAAAGGTATTATATTACATGGTAATCATTGTTGGTGTTTGATGTCATTGTGACATTAAATTATTTATCTAGGGGAGCCTTATATTGTTTCTAGATGATAACCTTGAAATTTAGGGGGGTATACCTAATTAGATGGAGAAAGAGTCCTAGAGGGTCAGAGACTGAATATATATTCAGTCTTAGTTAAATTCAAGAATTTAATATTAGATGTTATAATACATTATATATATTCGGGTTTTGTAAATCTCTTACATTTAATCAAAAACAAATTCAAAATAATAATTGAGTTTAATAAAAAAAAGTATTTAATTTAAATGAATATAATATATAATATATATTATATTTTTTAACTAATAATAGATTGATATTTAGTTTCTTAATCAATTTTCATTATTTGTGGATATATTAATGTCATTGAGGGAAAGTGGACCGAGTTTAATGGTCTAGATGGAAGTGGTATTAATGATATTTATTTACATTCATAAAGTTTTTCACATGTTAGGTGACTAATAATAATAATAATAATATTGCATATGAGGATAACTAATAATGTTTATATAGGGAAAGGTCTGGTTTGAAAAATTACAATCTTAAACTTACCATAACAAATATCTAATTATAAGACTTTCTATACATACTTTTATTGTGTAGAAAGAATAGAGAGAATCCTTCAATACCTATAGAAGGATCACAAGATATAGAAAATCTTATCTATCCCTCATCAATAAATCCACCATCAAAACATAATGTGTGTTCCTCATTTAAGAAGAATTATGCTATAATAAACAACTAATAATGAATTCAATTTAGATCCATCATGTTGGTACGTAGTGATTCTACAAAAATGTTTATAGATTGTGGTGCACATGAAGATCATCACTAGAGGTATCCTACATATGGATCTTATTGGGAAATGATGGTATGAAAAGATCTAGTCCTATAGATCATAAATTAAGAGATAATTTCAAGTTTAGTTGATCTTATTTCTGATCACAAATTAATTATAAATTATATGTGAAGATCCATGCTATTCTAGTTATTGTCTTTTATATAGTAAGGTAATATATTGTATTAATTAGACATGGAATTATTTTTCATATAAAATAATAATTATTCATATATTAATAATAATAATCTATGTTGGTCATGCCACTAATGTGTTTTCGCCACACCTGGAATATAGAAGTGGTATAAGTGTGGTCCCATATTTAATTTACAATTATGTATTTTTTAGATTGTTTGCATGTTTTTTACTTCCTTTTACATATATTTATTTTTATAATAAATGAACACCTTTGTCTCTTCCTTTAATAATGTTCTCAAATATAACTAGTAATTAGTTAGGGTTTAAAAACAAATTAGCATTCAAAGAACACCATATGGTTGTTTTAAAGGCTCTTCCAAGACAAGAACAGAGTACACAACATGTAATTACTAAATACATGATTTTTATTAGTGTTTTAATGTTTTTATATCATGATAAAGTTAGATATATCCTGGTTAAATAGATCTAAGATTCGACAAAATTTGATCGACATGTAAATCCAAACCGATTAACACATGGCATGAAGAACTACACTCTATGTATCTTCTGTACATGACATGTGGTACACAGCTTCTCATGGATTAAAACACAAGATGATATAGTTTTTCATGCATCAGATACATGGTGTAGTGACTGATATGTCATGAAAACTCTGAGGCCACAAGTCATGTAATACATTTTCACACCATGTACCACAAATTCATCTATGTTAGGCAAAAAATCTAGTAACAAGGCATGTGTCGCATACAGAAGAATAAGACAATACAAAAAATGTAACATAGTACATGTTGTGTAGTCTACTATATTTAGTGTTCTTATTTTTTCATGGAGAAAAGATAATTATATAATTAATTTTATTTTTATGTGTTACAAGTATAAATTCTTTGAGAGCCATGTCATGGGATTGAAAATTATATATTAAAACAAATTTCATGTTACAATTATTGATGAGAAAATCCTATTACCTCCATCTACAATTGTGTAATTTATTAATTTTAAAAGAAATAAATTTGATTAAAATTTTGAATATTTGAGAGTTAAATACTCTAGACTTAAATTAAATTCAATTCAATTAGTTCGATAAATTGGTGGTGTATTGTATTAATTAAAAAAAGAAAAATATAAATCGATAGCCATATTATAAATGTATGCTCATTTATTGATGTTTTGATGATCACGATATTAGACCATTCCTATTAATGGTATTGGTTTATTATATTTTATTATGATTAAATTAAAATTGATTTCCTATATGTATTACCCTCCTCTTAATTATGTAAGGTCCTTCATTCCCAGAACATGTTTTATGTAAACCACCTTTTGTCTATATCGATTAGATATCATCAACTATGTGGGTTTAATAGTCTATGTAAGGATAGATGTCCCAGGTGATAGGAGGCAGTATCAGTTTGGGAGATTATGAAAACCCAATCATGGTGACACATATGATCCAAGGTGCAATACTGAAACCTGACCAATAATATGGTTCAAAGTGTTTTACCCTAAGATCAAGGGTTATTTTATAATCCTCTAGATAAAATAACCATTATATAATCTCATGATAATTCAACATATATTTTATTTATATTAGTTTAATGGTTAATAATTTTTGTTTGTTGATATAGGGTGATTTAGTAATAAATTAATTAACAACCATGCATTATGAAATAAAATATAACTATATTATTTTTTGAGTTGTTTATTATACATGGATAATCATTTAAGTAAATTCCAACTTATATTAAGAGGGCATGTGAAAATATAAAATACGATTTTATTCTTAAGAATGAAAATAATTCTATCAAAAATATTAATTTATAATATCCATCTACTATTTATCGTATAATCGACCTCATAGTTCAAAGTGCTTGACCAACCCAATTTGGGGTTCTTTCGGTTAGCAAGGAACATTAAGATGGATGTTTTGGTTGAATTATCTTAGCAAACACCAATGATTGATTTAAAAATTATGTATTTCTATAACAAAGAGGAAATGGCTGAGGAATTATTTATTTAGGATATCAGGGAAGGGGAGTCAACTAAATAGATAAAGGAAATTCTTGTTAATGTAATTAAAAAGTTACACCCACATAAAACCCTTCAAATAACTTTTTAGTCCCAACTATGGGCTATGATAAGGGGAATATGAATCCTTTCCCCTACAAAATAAAACATGAAAAATATTACAATATTAATGGTAAGAGATATTGTTATCATAAAAATAGTGGTAGAATAATGGAATTTATTTATAATTTTTTATCTATGTTTGTAATAAACAAATACTAATTATATACTCCTAAATTATTGAAATATACATTCAAACTACTTTGAAAATATTACTATGATCCTTACTGGAAATGAAAACCTTCTCATTAGGGGGAATTTCCACGAATGAAATGGGAAATTATATATCATATTACACTAGCAACAAACCATATACATTCTTGAAACCAAAATTCCAAAGTCACATTCCAATGAGGGAATTGAGGATGAAGTGTCTATATATTTTAGACATTTATGTTGAAAAATGAATTTACAATGTTTCAATTTATCCTCTATGTACAATGATATTATAAACTAATATGAGGATATGTATACAAATATATTCTTTTTTCTCCATTAGGATATCTGTCAAGAGAAGGCATGATCAATGAGATATGTGATTTAAAATGTACTGGTCGTTTTCAATCATGAAGTTCCAACACAACTTGGTCCACATTTAGTAATGATGATAGGATATATTGAGCTCAAGGAGATATATGATTTAAGATACATTATGAGGTGTGAACATACCACATTCTTCCATCACTACTCAAAAAATATAAATTTTTATAGTAAATTATAATATGATCAATAGAAAGAATATACATTATGAAATTATTACTCTTATTCTCTATGTTGATAAAGACATGGGGCATGAAAACCCCATTGTTTGTATAATGAATAAGAATAGGAAGAATAAGGGAAAGGTGATAAAGACTCATTCCAATTATAAATCTCTACACAACCATACTTTAAACAATAAAAATATCTAGATGTAAGGTACATAATAAGATTTTCTATGTTTTTCATGTGGAAAAGAGGGCCACTGGAAGAGTAATTTAAGCCAACATAAAAATAATGGTTAAGATTTATGTTTATTTTTTGTTGAGTGTCGAATTTCCGTATCTACAAGTTATGTATTATATATTTAATGTGGTGCTAACATTTGTATCCGAACAGTGGAACCAAGAATATTTTACAAGGTAGATAGAGGAAATCTGGATCTACAGGCTACCAATGGGGCATGTTCTACTACATTATTCATTAGATACTACCATCTCACATTGCAAAAAAATTGATTTTGTTCTTAAATAATTGTTACTATGTGCCTAAGGTTACCTAGGACAACAATTTTTTTTCTTTTTTATACATGGATGGATTTATTTTCAGTTTTTGAAATAAGATATTATAATTTTATAAATATAGAATATGTTATTGTATGGAATATTGGAATAATAGTTATTATGTATAAAATTAAAAAAAACTAAATATTGGAAATTAATAACGAAACAAATAAAAATGACTCATTTAACACCCTGTTATGGAATCACCATCAATATAACAACAATAAGAATCATTTGACAAATCTCTACCAATATATTTACTTATAATCCTGTAAACATAAACCACTTGAAAGATGTCTTTCTTGATTACAAGGAAAGATGAAAAAAACAATTCTATGTTCAAGATGAAAGGTCTATATAGCTTCTCAAAATGTTCAACACCTACATTTTTGGAGATTTTATGTAGAATATGGAGGTAAGTTCTCATACTTTAATGCTTTTAGTGGAAACTTTAGTTTTTATGGCTATATCTAGTTGATTTTTTATTAGTATAAATCCTTCCAGAAGTTCAAATAGTTCATGAATTATGTTAATAATCTACTTGGTAAAATGAGAAAGAATCTATTATTGGATAATAGTGATGAATAAATTAACCAATACATTATTAAATTTCAATGGTAGTATGAGATTTTATCTCAACTCACTCTACCTTATACACCATAGTGGAATGGTGTTATTGAAACAAGGAACCATACACTACTGGACATATTAAGTTCAATGAGGAGCCACAAAATCCATCAATTATCATTTTGGGTATATTAATTACACATGAATTCATACATTAAAATTTAGTACCTAATAAAGTTAAAAAACAATTTTTCATTTGGGTTATGGAGTGCCAAGAAACCTGTTTTATCACATGTTTGTGAATGTGGTTGTGAGGAATTTGTTAAATCCTGGTCTAGAAAAAAATTAGAACCTGGATGCATGAAGTTTATATTTATAAGATATCTCAATGGAATAAGAAATGGCTATATATACAACCCTTCACACTTGAATTTAATTGTCACATGATAGGATATGCTTCATAAGAGGAAGAATATCCTCTTGGAGTATAGTGGGTACAAGTTTTCCATCGATGAAGTTGATGCTATTGATTCCTAATAGTTAGTACAAGAATATATTACACTATTCCCATTTGGAAGATGTGTTTTTATGATAAACAAGTGCACTGCAGGATAACTATAGAGGTAAGAGAACCAGAGAGATATTTTATTCTAGACACTGATGGTGGCGACTCATTATTAGTTGGAAATAATGATCTCATGTCCTATAAGAATGTAGTAGAGAGATCAGAGGTTGAAAGATTACAATAATTCATTAATTTTGAGATAGATTCCATATATCAAAGCTATATTTGGGTTCATAACGATCCTTCAGTTGGTGTAAATCCTATTGGGTGTAAATGGGTATTCAAGAGAAAACTATTCATTTATGTTAATATATATACATATAAAGATTGGATAGTTGTTAATGGGTTTAGAAAACATCATTGAAATGACTTCAATAAAACATTTTATATAGTTTCCCTGTTAAATTCCATCATAATTTCTATTTCCATAGAATCATTCCCTGATTATGATATTTTGAAAATGGATTTCAAAACCACTTTCGCTATTGGGAACCTCCAACAGGATGCGTATATGACACAAAAAAAGGGTTTATTACATCAATAATTTCAAAAAAGGTATTCTTTTCAAATATATCCATTTATGAAATTAATAAAGAATATATTTCATGGAATAATTAGATCAATTAATCTAGAAAATAATTTGGTTCCAATAAGAGTGAATGTGATCCATGTGTTTACAAACATTTTAGTGGGAGTATTATTGTTTTCATAGTAGTATATTTTAAAGACATATTACTAATTATAAATGATATAACATATTTTTTTGAGGAGAATTCATGGTTGAAAAGTGTGTCTCAATGATGGACCAAGGTGAGTCAACCTATATTCTAGGGATTAAGATCACACATGTTAGATCCTAGAGGATTCTTGTATTAAGGAACGGTACATAAGTTGACATGATATTTAAGAGGATAAATATAGAAAAACCTAAGAGCGTATTGGTTACAATTTCACATGGTATATTCCATTCAAAGAAAACATGTCCTCAGATATAAGAAAAAGAATAGATAATAAGTAAGATACCATATTCTTATATTAAAATATTTATTAGGTATTATATGTTTTGTATGAGGCTGAATGTTTCCAATGATTTGATAATGGAAGGTAGGTAGAAATAATATATAGGTTAACAACATTTAAGTAGTTTTAATGATATTTTAATGTATCTACGATTAACAAAAGATATGTTTCTAGTGTGTGTAGGAGATAAAGAACTAGTCATCAATGGTTATAAAAATTATTTATTTTAGAATGATCAAAATGATCTAATTTCATAGTCTAGATATTTATTTTTTCTTAATGGATAAACTATGGGCTAGAAGAGTTCAAATTAGGTAGTTTTTACCAATTAATCAATGGATTCACTGTACATTATAGATTTTGATATAGCAATGGTATCAATTTAAATTCAAAAAAAATTCCAGTATCTTGATGTGGTTCCTAACAATAAATCCCATATCACGATTTACTGTTATAAGACTACAATGTTGGATCCTTTCAAAGAGACAATGTCACATAAAAAGGGAAAAGAAAATAATTCGTATATTTAATCTCTCAAGGTATTTTACTAAATGTGGTAATGTTGAAATGAAAATAGTTGAAATAGAGGAAAACATGGTAGACCCCTGTTTGAATTATCTATCATTGCAGAGGCATGATTATCTTGTGTGAGCTAGTGGATGGAATGAGGTAGTTAGTTTGCTTCAGTGAAAGTGGGAGTTTATTGGAGTTTGTTCTCTATAATACAATTTCATATAATTTTATTTCATTTTTTCATTTTTAATGAAATTTATTATCACATAATTATTATTTCTTTTCTTGAAATTTTTCTATGATAATGTTCTACGAATATGTGTCATATTGAAGGGATTTAGTACTTCCCTAATATAATGAGAAATAGAAGGTACCACATCATAATTCTTAAATATATTCCATATGGATGGATGTTATTGTCTAATAGGACATAGACGATATATAATATCATGGGTAAGAGGATTGTAAGACATTGAGATTACTTCTCAGGTTGTTGGACTTTGGTAGTCTCCAAGATAGGAGGTTAAGAGAACCTACACATTAATAAGAAACCTAGATTTCCATGTGTTATTGAATGATCATATATGAAATTTTTTGTATTTATCTTTATAATGTATGATTACATTTATTAGATATCATGAATCAAGTATTTTGATGTTTTTATCAAAACCGCGAGGAAATATATAAAGCCCCGACCCCATAAGCCCGGAGATGGTGAATTATTTTATTACATTTAATGGATTACAAGGAATAAAAATATGAAAGACCAATTAGTTTAGCAGTCTTAGAATTCCAGATTAAATTCATGATCCCATAATACATTGGGAATAGAAAATAAAACATGATACAATATTAAATACAATACAACCTTGAAATATTATTCAATGTTTTCTTCTTCACAACATTTTGAATGAAATCATATGAAAGGGTTGAGGTCAAAATACTCAGTAAGGTTAAGTAATATAGAAGTTTTATCATAAACATAATCATTAGGAATGGTGAATAACTGAAAACACATGCCTTTAAAATATACTACATAATAATATCATGGGAATGAAAGCTGGGTAACTAAATCCATATAACTAGTCGCACAAATCTTCACCAATGATATAATAATAGTATAATAATATTATGATTTACCAATTAAAAATATAATAATGAGAAAATTCATATTCCAAACACCATAAAACTATCGTTGAGGCCTTGTCCAAGACCTTAGATAATACTAGGGTAAGGACTCCGCCAAAACCCAATTCTGTTTTGTCTCATGAGACATACCAATGCATCGAGGGGTTATAGAGGTCCCTACCCATCACTTTAAAAGTATAATGAATTCCTAATATGAATGGGGTTATAAATAAACCAAATATATATACTCAATATAAATAACATTTCCCTAATAATTAAACATAATTACTATCCATTCAACATAATATGGTGAATCAATTCAAGATTGCACTCCATAGCCAAACTACTCATAATCCCTTAAAAAATATTATAGATGATATAATAAGATATGAACCTCAATGAACTAAAAGGTTCAAAAATTGATGTTTACATAGAAAAATATACTGTTAAATGAGGCCATTGAATGATTCATGAGGTAATAATCCTTAAACACTCTAATGATTTCTATAACACATTGAATCATTCAAATAATAACCCCTCAGAATATCATTAGAAGAAATAAAATATTGATATAATATATAAAAGGGGATTAAATACACCACATGAAATGAATAAGGTGTGAGAAAGACTATTTTGTTTCCCTCAGAACGTGTGTTCTGGTTAGGAATCACTACTTTCGGGTAGTTTTCAATGGAATTATTTATGGAACTAGAAACGTAAAACTGTTCATTATCCAAAGGGACCTTCCTTCAAAAGGAAATAATTTCTTATGTTTTAACATATGATACTTAAGAACATGCATTTGTTGAGAGGATGGGAGGTCAGACTCATCACACTCTTTTGGGGGAATTATTTCCTACTCCAGGACTCTCTTACAGATATGAGATATTTTCAAGAATCCTTATTAATTCACCAAGTTTAAAGTAGGTTCCCCCTGAAATTTCCTATCAATTATTATTATGTTTGAAGTTTGAAATGAACTGTATGTATTCTAGGTTCTTCATTAGCGGAGACATTCGTATGTATTCGAGGTTCTCCATCAATTGTATCCTCTCATATACTATTTAGAGATTCCATTATCCATTATTATGATAATCCTATTTTAAATCCACTCAATGGGGAACTCAGGAATTTATTGTCATATAAGGAGAAAAAAGTTTGTTTTTGTGTTGGGATCATACCCCTAACAGGGCTACCTATGTATCCTTGTGAAAGGAATCAGAACCCTCATAGTTTGGTGTCACTTAATGGGAAACATCGTACCTTTTTAGGTCATGTGACAAGGACCTAGCCACACAGTTTAATGTCATGTGGTAAGGAAATCTATGAAAAAGGTTCTAAATCAAATTTTAGTGTGGGAATTATGCCTATAAAGCCTATGTAACTTGTAAAATAGATAACTTTTCATGTTTGATTAGACCCTGTTTGGAATATGGCCTATGAAAAATATAGTTGATTTGAAGTTTTGGGTTTGAACCTTAAAGAGGATTTCTATATATCTAATTTGAATCAGAATCAAAGCCCATGTAGTTTTATGAGTATCATTGGAGAGTATAGTCCTTTAAGAGAAAGTATTTTGTGGTTATTTTCTAAAAAGGCTGCCTTGGTGATTTGGGGGTTTACTTTGGGGATTACTCCTAAAGAGGATGCCCATTTATGGATGAAATGAGATGGTACTTGGGCCTTAAAAAGGCTTCCTACATAACCCACTTATAGTGGGAATCATAGTTCTTAATGTTCATTAGATGGATGTATTTTTGAAAATGTTGGGATCATGAAAATTCTATAAGTCCATGCTAGTCATTCTTGGTGTGAAAAACAAGAGGATGTCCAAGATTCAATAAATGAACCCACACTTTTCCTCCTCCTATGGTGGTAGAGGGCAAGCCTATGACGGTGAGTGTGGATAAGGATTAGGAGACTAGGAAAGATGTATAAGTGATAAGCCTTACCATTATTCTCTTTAAATTAGATAGGGGTCCAATGTAAGGAAGGAGTGAAGGTGAAATAAGTAGAGAGTAGCAAAAATAAAACCTCCTACATTAATAGTTTGGGGCTTACACTAGGATGGATTCCCTAAAATTTTTCCACGTAGGGGAGAGAGACATTTCATTTATTAAAAAGGAAAAGTAGGTGTGAACCATTCCTTCTCTACCATAAACCTATGGTTCTAGGATTTATATATGACTAGGGGAGGTCATGACCAAGACCCAAATCCTCCAAACCAGGAACTACCCAACATTGTTTGTGGTAGAAAGGCCCATGTGACTTTGGATATACAAACCCACAGACACTCCATGAATCCGAACCCAACGTTAAAAAATTTGATAAACCTATGAATGTGAATATACAAACCCAATTAGGTGAAACATTTATTTTCCCTTCCTAGCGGTATTATAAGTCAAGAGGATTTAGTGGAGGTTTCAATATAACCCCTTTTAGATGAGCGATCCAATGAAGAAGAAGCCTTTAGATGAATGGATTTGAAGATGTCTTGATTAATGGTTGGTATAGACTAAAGGGATTATGTGAATCAAAAAAGGGGTTCCCAAGTAATTATCTAGTGCATTGGTGTGGGAAAAAAACTAGGCTTAGGCAACCTGATATCAACTATAGTGATGAACATCATTGATGTTAATACTTGGGTGATACTTGACTCATTCCTTCAAGAGTATTCAAAGATATTCCCAAAAGTTGGGCACTCAAGTTACTTTGAGAGGAATAGGTGGTGAACAAATGTTTATGATTTAGGGAGGTTGGGCACTTTTTGTGTGCAACTGTTGTAGATTTCAAAAACCAAAAGGACATAAGTCCTGTGATCCTCCTTCAATTCCTCCACTTTTGGTGTCAAAGAACTACCTTGAATGATTCAGAAGACTTGGGCATTGCACAAGGAAGACCAGAGCAGAAATTGGGATTTAGGGAAATTAATCCATAAAAATTAAGGCCCCAATGGTTTATATATAGTAAAATAAGTGACCATAGGTGAAATGGTGGTGGGGAGCATGAGTGGATTATGCTCTAGATATGTGCTGGGAAAGTACATTGTGCACCGACAGATCCATGACTTGATTGGGGCCATCCAATATTGAAACCTTTCGAAATATTGATTTTAAAAATGTGTTTTCTCTATTTTTCTAAGGCATTTCCCTTTATTCTTTTAGAAATTATGATGGAATAGTGTTTCAACAAAAGTCCCCCCATAGAATTGTTTCCAAATTAAAAATAGGATCTTATACAGAGGTAATTTTTTGAAAATGGGAAAAATTGGTTGATGTGGCACACAAGTGGTATTGCACGAGGTAATTTGACTACAAGGTGATGTCACATATGGAAATATTCTTCACTTATATATATTGGATTCACATTAGAAAAAATTACAAATAATTATATAAATACAGCTCTCGGCACGCAAGTGTTTTCACTAAGTTTCTCTTATCGGTCATGCTTCCTCTATATGTTTTTTATTTGGGCGCTAAAACTAGGGTGCCACACTTGCATGTCGGATTTATACAAGTGTTTTGAATCCACACTGGTGGGAATTAATGCCTTTGTCAAATTTTATGAATTACTTTGTCAAAAACATCCAAAATGATATTACGTTTAAAGATGAAGTTTGATCTCTTTTATAGGTTCAATAGATCCAAAGGGAATTTGAACTGCAGATGAATTGGCCAATCAGAGCATTGATGATATGATGAAGATTATTGTTCATGATTACATTGACGTCTGTGACACTACTCTCCCAGACATGGTAATTTATCTGAGGAAATATCACTTCTATTTTCCAAGGAATATTTATTTTCTATTATATGGTTATGGCCATCTGCAAGATCTAAAAATACCAGACCTCGGGAATTATATTACACTTTCATGGTTTCAATACCTCTCCAATTTCTTTTTTAACAATATTTCTATTGTAGGAACATATATCAATGATGGTACAATAGCTATGACTTATTTCATTCATCATAGTTCAAGTGCTCCAAATTTGAAAGCACATACACTGGAGCTACAACCACGCTGATATTTGTCCATCTTTCGAGATTTTCTGAATGATCAATCAAAAGGATGGATGGAAAGTTGTGATTTCTTCCCAAGAGGGATTTTAAACCCACATGGATGTGAGTGTACTGGGTGCGCAATACATGTGAAGTGTTTATGGATTACATAAAATGTGTTTGGATTTATGAGGTTGTATGAGTTTGGAAAACCAATTTATATAGGAAGGATTATTTTGTTCCAGAGTTGCAAAGCCAAGGGATCCTAGAGACTAATTCCCTCCATTTGACACATGGATAAGTGGGAATATATTTGTGTCATGTCTACAAGATTTTTTGAGCTCTAATCCATGGAGGTTTGCATGATAAGTTGATTCCCCCAATGTTAACATGGAATGACTCACAAAGACACCAGCATTGGTTCATGAGATAAGGAAGATATTGTATAAACTCTTGAAAAATAACACATCAAAGTCCCACACAAGAAGGGATATTAAACCTAAGGAGTAGATTGAAATATTCCTGGTGAAGAAGAAGGAGAAGTGTCCCACTTGCACTCATCCAACAAGCTGTCCAAAGGAAGAAAAGAGAGGTACAAGTAACAATTTATATCCAACATTAGAGAAGAAAGAGTTTGAAAAGTGGGGGTATGAAGTCAACTCCAAAATTACTACAAAGACACATCGTTCATGTTTCCTGGCCATGTGGCTCAGCTAGTATCTATTACCAATTTGATATTCCAGGGGAGGAGTAAGGCAAGGAACTTTTGTTATCGCAGCCATGCTGGCCGAGAAGAGGATGGTAGGATTAGCTACCCCTATTTTTCTAATTATTTGTAAGAGATTACTATATATCTATAGAGGGAATTATTCTTTCAGAATAGCGGGACCATTGTAGGTGTTATTGTGGTCGATCACCACTCATTTAAGAACATATGTTGTGCAATGTGGGTTATAGGTCTTTGGAAGTTCATTCCAACTATATGATGAAGATTTCTCTGGTACTTCACCAATGTCCTTGAATGGATTTGATAATAAGGCGAGGCTGAGTAAGTACATGGAATTTTATCTTTTCCCTTATGAGAATCTATCTATGGGGATATTTTTTGATGATGGGATGTCCTTCTTAAAGCTAAGGGAATTTACGTTATCTTGTAAGGATAGCATATTGGCCCCCATTATTGACGAGGAAATCATATGTGAGGCCTATTCTCCTTATAGATTTATTTGTCAATTCACATTTCGGAAAACAATTTCTATATATCCTAAATTTCATTTTAGATTAGAGGAACAGCCAACGGTAGCCTGAAAACTATAGTTACTGATGACTGTAGAAAAAATTGGTGCAATATTCAACTTACCTTCCACCAATGAAAAAAGTAGATTCACTATGTAGTATGCTGAAAACTGGGTCTCATTATACCCTGAAGAGGGTTAAACCATGTCTTTCATGGAGTAGGTATAAAGAGGGGTACTAGGAATGAACATTCTTCATTTGGAGGGTAATTCTACTTCATCAGGGGATGATTCATGGGAGTCAGAGGGTGGAGGTGATGAGGCTCCAAGATCACCAAAGATACCTCAAGCTAGATATAATACACTTATTAGAGTAAAGAGAAACACCATTAATCTACTATGAAGTTTTATCGATCTATTCTAGTCTCCATCATTCAAAAGAGAAACAAGTCCCATTTTAACATCCACCATCTGTGACTGTAGGAATTGGGAAGAAACATAAATTTAACTCTATTGGATCCTCTTCATAACACTCTATAATGTATTCTGAATATGTAAAACCAAAGTCCGTTCAAACATGGAAAAGCCTACATTGTGATGCTGAAACCATGCAGATAGATTTATGTAATGGTTTTTAAATTATAGGGATAGGGTATCTATGAGCCTCTTCTGATATTCTATTTAAGAACAACCCTGATGAATTGATATCTTATATCTATGAACTGGATATGCTCATATATGAAACTGATGAATCAATTCCCACCACAAGTTGAGTGAAATAAATGATATATTGTTGTTCCATTAATGGGGTTGGTCTTTAATTATATGATGAACGACCTGATTTTATTGATCCTAAAGATGTATGTTTCCTTTTTCTCACATTATTATATGAATTTCAATTTGAATTTTGTCAAAGCACAATTACACATGGGAAATTTCCTTTCAACATGGAGCTGGATAAAGGAAAATTAATTGAAATTCCATCAACACAATATAGCCCTGGTGGTACTAATCATAGAGCTACTAGATCACCCCCTAAACCAGGAGAGATATATCCAGGACAAAAGGCCATGGAGGATGATATAGATATGCGCTTGCAGTCTCCAATACCTATTTTTTGGAGATAATGATTCAAGTCCTCCCAAGAAGGTGAGAAATAGAAACACCGAAGAAATAAAGCCATGGTAAAACGTTTTCATAATAGTGTTATGCATTCATAATAGTATGATTTTTATCTTTATTAATAGAATGTGTTTAAAATTATGATAATTGTAGGAGATGCATCAGTTTCTTATCTTAGATAAATCACTTATGAGCTTCGAGGAACCATGTAGGGTGATTCTGAACAAGCACAAATTTCTACAATCCTGATGATTCCTTTGACTAAAGATGCAATTAGAACAATGGAATTAACATATGTTCCTGGAATTTCTCCTAGTCCTGCTATTAGGAGAGAGGAGATCTCTGGTAAATCATAAATGCTGCATGAAACACTAAGTGTAATAACAACTGACTTCTACTCTGTGATACTTTAGGTTCATCACATGAACCAAAAAATCCTATGAAAACTAATTCTAATACCATAACTTTTGTGGAGGAATATATTCGGGGACAAATGATGTCAGAGGAGGGTTACGGAATAGCCAGTCCAAGATCTCCCACATGTGAGAAAAACATGGGATCTGGGATATCATTAGAGACTATGATGAATCTTGTCATGTATTTTGATAAATTATTAAAACACATTAATATTCCAAATACTTTGGTTGATTTTGATGTTCCTTGTATAGTACCAAATAGATGTGAGTATTCATTGTTCTTCTTATGAATCATCTTATGATTACTTTTCATACCATGATTTTTTGAAATATTTATTTTCATTTAAATAATATACTATAGTGATGATTCCTGAGGGAAGCATCGACATCACTTTCAATCCCACCATTGCATAGACATTGGATCAGGTGAATATTGAGATAGAAAATATCCCAGAGATTCCTTTAGATAATTCTTGAGAAGGTTAAAAAAAGTATTCCACACCAAGAGACATCTACCAAAACTGTTGAAATTGAGAATATTGGGGAGCATTCTTCTCAAGATACCGACCTATTGTTAGGTAACGGATATCGATATTGTTATTGTGTTCACTCTTATTATCCTTTGAAACTAACCATAACCAAATTTTTTAATTCACCATATATGATTATCAACATCAATGGCTAGGTCTGGAGGTGATACTTCTGCATTAGCTCAAACAGTATTAGGAATTGAACCATCCAATATAATGGAAGGAGAAGAACATGGAACTTATTTATTTGAATTAGTCATGGAATACATTCTTTCTTTCAACAGCGATTTTGAGTCAGACCTGGAACTGAGAAAGGCTCTTCATCTTTCACGACACAAGGCATGGCAGAACATATTGAAGACAGTATTGGAAATTCCCCTTGAAGGACTTTGATCAGGTATTCCAAGACATTCATTAAATGTTCATTACGATGTGATTTGGTGGTTCTCAATACCATGAAATTCATACTATAGTGAAAGATATTATCTGAAAAGGGGATAAAGAGTATAGAATTTGAAAAAACATGATAAATGGCATACTATTGAACAATATTAATGAATTATGGGAAAAATTATTCCAAGCTGATGCCAATAATACTACAAATTTGACAGAACATAAGCATAAAATTAAAGAGAAGATTGTTTTGTAGCTGAGTTTTCAATAATATCATGATATTGTTACATAGTAGCTTGACTAACTTCATGATTCAATAGGAGAATTCCATAAGGATGGTGAAAAATTCATTGTATAGGCTGAGGAAGCACTTCGTCAGGTAGAAGAGAATGAGACTGACCGGCTTACCAAACATGAATAGGTATTTGATGGGGCTCAAGAGGTTATTAATCAAATGAGAAGTTATTTATAAAACCGCATATGTGTAATGATAGAGAGAATCCAATTTGTGAATTATCTTCTGTTGATTTTTTTACTAAGAAATGAAAATAATTTTTTCTTTAATCATCTGTGTCTTAATCCTTGGAATCTTTGTTTACCCATTCCAATGGGATTAATAAGAATAGTTGGACTTTTGTGGGGTTATGTAGACAAACCCAATATCTTTGTATCTTTTGTATTTTTTTTTCAATATTTTGTAAACCATAAAAATGTTATTCTAGTGATCTGAGACTTGAATTTTTTATAGAGTGCTCATTGCGGGCATTCAAGATTGTTAGTACCATGTCTCTTGGTTATTGTAAGTTTAGAGTCATGCATGTTCATATAAAATGTATAGTGGTTAAGTTCAAATAACTTTGACCACAAATTTTGAACGTAGATTCCAAATAAGGCTCAGTGTCTAGGAATTTCTCTAATATTCTAAAATACATCCTAGGGGAATCCAGAGTCATGATTTTTATGGTCACCAATCCTGAATCATAATTTATAAACATAAAGTAGGCCTCCCATAGAATGAAGTTACTGTTATTTAAAGAACCCGTTATATGGGTTTTATTATGCAGGTCTAACTAGTGAATATGCTGTATATCGAAATTGTGGCATCATTTGACAAACATGCATGTTATGTAGGTGACTTTTATGCAAGGCAACCTAGGGGAACGTATTGCATATTTATGAGAAAGAGTTATTAGGAATTTATAATTTTATTGTTGATGAGAAAGGGAGAATAATATTTGGGTGACTCAAGACCACATTAGGTTGTTTTTCATGGAAACTAATTTTAAGAATAATGGGTCATCTATGCCAACGTAGGTCATGAATAGGGAAACCACTTCTACACCAAATTGGGGTATGAAGAATGGTTAAAAGTTGATAGATATGGGACTTTCTGATATTATTCTATACGGATTTAAAGTCATGCAGTGATGAACTTATTCTATGTAGTTTTATGTCATGCAGTGAGGACATTGTACTGTGTAGTTTTAAGACACACAGTGGGGACATTATACTATTCAGTTTTAAGTCATGTCGTGAGGATATTTTACCGTTCAGTATTAAGTCATGCAGTGAGGAAATTGGGTGGCATTAATTGAAGTTATTTATGTTGGACTAAAGGATCTAGAGTCTCTAATTTCTTGATAATTTGTTTGAAAACATTCTACCATGTTCAGGTATAGAAAGAAAGACTTGTAAACTATGATTTGGGAATCTCTTGATCTGAATAATGATATGGGAAAAGGGATAAGGGTATTAGAGGAAGCCTTTTCTAATAATGAAGTAACAATTATTTGACAAACCCATTATGGGGATTGTATTATGCAGGTCCATCTAGGGAATATTCTACATAGCCTAATAGTGGCATTTTTGGACTGATAGGCCCGTTATGTATGAAAATTATGCAAGCCCGCCTAGGGGAACGTACTGCATAGTCTGGAAAAAGAGCTCTAAATAATTTGACATTTTATTCTTAAAAGAAGAAGAAAGTTTGTGGATATTATGATTTTCCATAGCACAGAGATCGGTTTAGGGCGAGAGGTACCTGAATACAGAAGGATTGTTTCCAATCATGATTTCCAAAGAATCATTTGAATAGATTTGTATGAAGGACTAACCCAAACATAGTAAGTAAGGTGTCTATTATTTTAGGTAATATGACTAGGAACAAAATGGAAAAAATAGATCATATGTGGTCAAATGATCCAAGGATTTTTCATTTTTCATTGAACACATAGAGAGGAAAATGTATAAACCATGGTCTTGAAGAAATTCAGATCCAGATAAATGTAATTGGACAAGTATACATGGATGAATACATCAAGATACATATTCTTGTATGTTGTCATCAATGATTGCAGAGGGAAAAAATACACCTTAACTAAGAAAGAAGTTACTTTAATTTGAAAAACTCAGTGTGGAAGATGTATTATGTATGTCCAACTAGGTCATATACTGCATAGCCAAATAGTGGTTTCCTTTGACTTATAGGTTCATTAATTAGGCAACTAATGCAAGGCCACTTAGGGGAACATACTGAAAAGTCAAGAAAGAGAGTTCTTAGATATCAGAAACTCTACCACCAAAAAACCGTAAGAAAATTTATAAAGAACAGAATGTATTCATGATTAAGAGTGTGGAATATTAAAGGAGTAATTCTCAATGAACAAGAGAATAATTTGAATCAATATTGAACATGGAATTGGATTCCCTTATATAAATATAACTCATATGTAAAATGGGGACAATTTTTGTTTCATTGGTGGGATCTCTATTGAGAAGATCCAAAAAGAAGACTCCCACATAGATTATCAATTATATTTTTAAGAGACATAAATAAATTTTATCACATGACTAGAACTAGGTTCTATGGACAATTTTTCACTATTTATGTCAATGGTATGAGAATAAATCCATATTTATTTCTCTAGATACATTTCATTTTAATGTCCTACCATAAGGACATTATGTTGTTCAATTTTGAGTCATGCATTGAGGACATTGGATGAATCTGATGTAAGAAAAAAGAAATATTACGGTTTGACTGGGTAATTAAACCCATGTGTCACAAAATATCTCATATTTATGAGAATCAATAGATATATAGTACATTTAACATTCCCCATTCATGTTTGATTCATACAAAGGGAATAGGGGGTTATCATGGCTCGCCCTAATATTGGAGATCTTGGAGTCTTTATGTACCTCATATGGATGAGAATCAATATAAACGTAGTTCTTAAAACAATAATTTCCCACAATAATTGAGTTTTATGTGGAATATGGGAGATTTTAACACATCTTAGAATAATAGTTAAACTTAAGACTCAAAATTGTATGAATATCCAACCATGCAACTGAAAAAGAGAACTCTGTATAGATTTTGTTCATATACTGGAAGAGAAGAGGGAAATAATATTTAGTTGTGGTTATAGTTGGATCCCAGATTAGATATCTTGGAATCTCTATGTATCTAAATTGTATGAGAATCAAGAAACATGTAGTTCTTGAAATGATTTCTCTAAGCAGATCTGATTCAAACATAGGGAGAAATATAACTTATGTGATATTAAGGAGTAACACTGATGTCAGGGATGCCTGCACATGGAATATCTTAACGTCAAATAAAGAAGATGTTAACCATAAAGTTTAATGTCATGTAATGGGGACATATGTTGTCAGGAAGTTTTTATCATGTGTTTAGGACAAAGATCATACACATTTTTACTTCGTATAACATGGATGTATATGGTTGTTGTGTTGTTTAATGTCTTTCAACTAGTAGTCTATGTTGTTCAGTTTAGTGTCATGTAGTGAGAACATGATTCTGTGCAGTTATAAAAAGTACTTATTCAAGAATCCCACATTGGTTGGAGTGAAAATAAGTTCACCATTCATTGATATTAGGTAATAAGATCCATTTGAGAATACCATGTGTAGGGAATAAGGTATTTCTTTGTTTGGATTAGGATTTGCAGGATTCTTTCTAGGTATCATTGGAGAACTAATGACAAATACCAATTCTTCATGAAAAAATTAGCAGAGGAAAACCTCCTTGTTAAATGATAATGCTAATCTATTCTGATATACTTACAAATGTTGAAAATTATGAAATGTCTTATAATCTATTATTTCCAGATCATCCAATCATTTCTATGAAATTTCATCGGTATATTACTGATCAAAGATTGCAACTCGAAGTGAGGGAAATTTAATTTCATTTAAAAAAAACTAATTCTATTCAATACACCAACAAATATGGAGTTTCCTGAGTGGTAGTCTGGGAAGTAGTCTGATAATCCTATTAATCATGCAAAAGTATATCAGGCCAAATTTTATTATCTTCATCCACTATTTTCTAGAGTATATTTGATAGAGTTTTATTGAAATCAGCTATTTTCAAACTGGCCGCCACATATTAGTGAGATGAATTGTTGGATTTTAAAGTGTGCTCCTGATATAACTTATTTACTTCCATAGAAAAAAAATTGTTGTCTTTGTTCATCAATATAGTCTGTGGGACAACAAATCTAGTAATGATATTTATGTTGACAAAGCTAAAAATTATTTGGTCTCTGGCTTAATTAAAAGGTACTTCCTCGACCCTTTTGGAGAAGAAATCAGTAGCATTAAGAATATACATGAACTTCTTAACTGTAGCTAGAGGATAAAGTCATACTACATCCATTACCCTTGTTGAAGATTGCAAGGATTATTTAGATGTATGTAGAAACTTTGGGGGAAGATGAATGAAGCTGGTATGAACTTGGTAGGAATAACATTTCTTGGTGAAATCTATGAAATACCGCATCATTGAACTCTAGAAGTATCCAAGCCATCAGATTTGATCTGAAATCCTATGTCTAGACTAGTGAGCACCACAATCTCTTGCATGTACTTATTTCGTGAGAGCTGTAGTTTATTCTCCATCAGTAAACTTGAGAGGGTTTCCATAAAATCTTTGTTTGTAGATGATCTTTTATTGATCTGTATTATCATCAAGTGTGAAATTGGCCACTCGTCGTCAGATCTATTCCTTATCCAATCTATCGGGTGGACGTAATCCATTTTGAATGTATTCCTTGATAGGTTTCATCCATCCCATAGTATGACTATACAAATCAGATGTAGGGCCGATTACATTAATTTCCTCCATTATAGTTTGAACGAAATTTGAAATTACATAACGATGAGAAATACTGGTTTTTCTTGGATGATAAGTACAATTCCTAACAAAAAAATGTTGAGTTTAGGGGTTTCCATGCTCTTCCCCGTTGGACTTCTAGAATCACCATAAAAATACATTTTCAATGTTTGGAGATTATCATGGATAGAGAATATTTATTCATCAGGAAGTTCAGTATGTAATGATGTATCTTCTACATATAGATGATGTACAAGGAAATATTCCAAGGCTTGGTATTGTATTGCTTCTTGAGGCACAAACTGCATATTGAGAATTTGAAAAATAAATTCCCACTATTCCATATTTTTTTATAAGCATAGGAAACCAGAGGATAAATTTTTGTGGATTATTGCGTAATACCAAGTGAACCTCGTTATGTTGTAGGTAGTGCCTCAATTTATAAACTACAAATAATAATTCCATGAAGCACTTCTTCATACTTGAATATCGATTATCTCTATGAAGCATCGTTTTACTGAGATAGTAAAGGGTATTTTCAATCACAATATCACTCTTTAAGACAAAGAAGGCACCCATTGATCACTCTAAAGAATTCACATAAAGAACTAGCGGATTTCATTAAACATGTGGAATTAATACCAGTGGAATCAATATATATATTTCTTGAGATTATCAAGTTCCTCTTAGTAGTTTTTAGTCCATTGATAGGTGACTCCCTTCTTCATTAATTTGGTGAAGGTAAACATTTTCCTACCATAGTGGCGATAAAGCACCGAATATAGGCCAAATTTTAATGAATTTCCTTAAATTATTTCTAATTTTGAGGAGGTGACATGCCTTGGATAAATTTTATCTTCTTAGAATCAATGTAGATTACATGATTTCGTAAGACAAAGTTAGGGAATTTTTCCAATGTAACCCGTAAATCACATTTCAAGGGATTCATCTTCAAATTATTCTATCGATGTTTATTAAATATTCTCCCAAAATCAGTTACGTGACTAGAACATTTTCTGGATTTAACTACCAAATCATCCAAATAACATTAAAAAAATTTCTGAAGAAGGGTTGAAGATATGGTTCATGGCATGTTGATATGTTGTACCTTCATTATTTAAGCCAAAGGGTATCACCTGATAGTAAAAAACCCTTTATGGGATCTAAAGGGTATAGACTCCTCATCCTCTGGGGCCATTCAGATTTTATTGTGCCTAGAGTATCTATCCATGAAAGAGAGATCCTCATAGATGGTTGTCGCATGAATCAAAAGTAATGTGATTGGAACTGGAAAGTCATCTTTAAGGCAATGCCAGTTATGATCTCTGAAATAAATGAAAACCCTAATTTTCTCATTCTTTTATTCACTAGGAAAATTTTTTCCAGCCATTTGGGATATTTCACCTCCCTAACCATGTTAGGCTTGATAAGCTTGTCGACATCAGCTTCAATTTTAGAGGCATGAGTTGGGTCTGTTCTTCCTGTTGCCTACCTGAATCATCGATGCTCTTCAAGAAAACCAAAATAATGAGTGTCTAAATTGGGATTAAGGATTATAATTTCTCTATAGTTCTATGAAAATATAACTTGATGTTTCATTCAAAGTGAAATATACATCTCTTTATATTCAAAAGTCATGGCCGCACTAATTAGAGTGGGTCATGGATCTTCTTTTTTACCCAGATTTACTTCACTGATCTCATCCACAGTGTTGCAGATGCCTTCCTCAAAAATAGGAGGAGCATCCTTGAGATCATCTTCTTCTTCCATACGTGTCACTTCTTCTATTTCTTCTTGAAAACTAAGTAATGATGAAAAACATCCAAATCTAGGGGAGGACTCACTTTTTGAACATCTTGAATAAAACTCAACCATTTCTGACCCTAATGATAATGAAGGGTATTCTTGGAGCGATGATGAGATGATAAGGGGTTGGGAATCAAGATACATGTCTTCCTTTATTATTGTGACAACTGTTGATAGCCTGATTGATGATGCAAAGACTTGATTCAGTTTGGTGGATGAAATGAAGACGTCTCCATTTAATATTTAACTTTTTCTTGGAAAATCAATAATTTCTCCCATGATGCCAACATTCATTCCAGAAATTTAAATTATGGATTTCGTTGAATGAATTCTTGGATTTGGGTCTATCCATTCATTTTTATTTATGGGAAACACATAATAAATGATTATATGTTTTTATGGGTTAGGAGAAATATTTTCTAAACCATTCAAAGCACTAATTCTGATAACAGCCGTTGCCACAGACCTCACTCCCTTTGTGTGATATAATTCTGCTTCAATATTCTTAGATTCACACATTTTGAATAGATCCTTGTCACTATAAAATCTCTCAATTTGACCATTGATTTAATAATTTATACATTGATGATATGAAGAAGGAAATGACACATGTTGATGTAACCAAGGCCTTCCAAGAAGAATGTTGAAGGTTGTGTCCTGACAGAAAACCATGAAATCATAATTAGACACTAGATCCCCAAACTGAGTCACGATTGAAATCTCACCTAGAGTCTCTTGTTCATTTTTTTCATCACCATGAATCGTTAATATGGAAGAAGATAGGTCAGATTCAGTGAGGCATAATCAATGAAGTGTACGAATGGGAATGAGGTTGACTCTTGAGCCATTATCAATGAAATCTCATTGGATTTATGTTTCATTAACCCTTCCAAATAGATACATTGGCAAGATGTATCCATGTACAACACCATTCTCATATTCAATCGAAAAAGATATGAATACATGACATTCTGCAGGATCATTCTCTATATAGTAAACCTCAGCCGCAACAACCTCAATTTCAAACCTTTGAGGACTTGAAAAAGCCTAAATAAGTGCTTCTTAATGAACTTTTGACTAATTCAAGGCTTCAAATATTGAAAACATGGCTGGTACATGGTGTAGGTGCTTCAAAACATCATAATTTGGGTCCAAAGATCTGTATTTTCTAGCAAGGAGATGTGGTTTTAGAGGTACCATAAAAGATGGTGCTCCAGATGTAGATGTACCCTATGTCGCGGTATAAGCTGTAAATACTTATGCATTTTGTAGATTAGACTGACTGGGTATATCTACTTTCTAAGATAAGGATGGTGTAACCTCTAATCTGTCCTCTCAAATAATGTTATAATAACTGATCTTGCCATGTGTGGGGGAATTTCCTTGTTCTTGTTCAGTCCGCTGAAGGGATCTCCCATGAGTTTCTACTACATTAATGGTTCGAGCAGGGGTATAGTTATAATATTTGTTTATAGAATATCCATGTCTTCCCCTCTGTCCTTGAACATGGATTCATCGTATAGTTCCTTATATAGGTTCTGGGAATTCAAGAACATCATAACTCGAATCACTATTTTTATAGGGATCCATCTAGTGGATAATGTTAAAGGAACCGAAGATAAATTCTTTATCTGATAGGGATTCTTCCTGAAATGTCAATTCTGGTTGTGTCGTTTTTCAGGGTGGTTCCAATTTTTTTGAGATAGATTACACGAAATTATCCAAAGTTAAGGAAAACATTGACCTTGATAATATCTATTCCCATTATGAATTCACTTTATCTTTCTAAACACGTCTCTTATTTAAGGATTGAATTGTATAGAATTTATCTTTCGATGAAAATGGATTTGATATAGGGAAAGTG
Source organism: Viscum album (assembly GCA_963277665.1). Lineage (NCBI taxonomy): Eukaryota > Viridiplantae > Streptophyta > Magnoliopsida > Santalales > Viscaceae > Viscum > Viscum album. Next base: position 507,632,737 of record OY728125.1, read on the forward strand.
GTAGGCGATAGAATCAGTTGTTTCTACTGTGTTCATATAATATCATGAGTTTGATTGATTTTTTTCTTGATCATCGAATCATCACACTTATGCTCAATTTTTCCTTTGACTTCCTATCTTTCGTATTCATTCTCTCGTTCGGTAGCAGTAACACATGCTAGATTGGATAATAAACATTTCAGTTTAACTTATCCAGAGTCTACCATTTTTTGCAGGAGTTATTTTAAAACAAAACACTAATGAATGGAATTTCAAAACATTTGATGAAAGGGGAAATAATTTGAAATATCCTCTTCTCCTTATTTGTTTGGTTTCATCATCCTTGGGAATTGAATCGATTTTTTTTCAAAGCTGAAATGTTGCAACAGAGAACCTGTTCATTCTGAAAAGAATAACATTTGTTCTTTAATTCTTAAAACTATCTCTGCCTTTGATCTTTTTTATCATCTTGACGAGGCGTTCCTTGCTACTAACACTCAAGAGGTGGATCACTTCAGTATGATGAAGGTTTTTATGTTGATGCATGTATATGTGCTGGTTTTAGTGTGAATATATCAGTCACTACTTTCCATATTCTCCTTCCCCAAGCTGATCAACATTCATGAGAATTAGCTTTAGTTTCCACAATGAAATCCTTCACTTGTTGGGTGATTGTAGAAAGGTCTTAAAACCCTCCAATGTATTTCCAATGGATCAATGGTGTGTGTAACTCATTACACATATTTTCCACAAAAATTTTTATCAAAGATTATTAAGGAAGTGTTAGATTTCAAGAATATGATAGTCCTTTACATAGAGAAATGAAATCTTAAACACTTTAATATTCTCATTGTTTTCATTTTTTAAGACAAAAAATGGTTGTCTTCAGCAGCATTGACATGAATTAGAAAATTAATTTTTCATGGTGGTCTTCCCATCCGTTAATTGATCAATACTGAAAACTTATATACCAGACAAAGTCTGGGTTTTATAATGATTGAACAAATAATTTGACCTTTACTACTTCTTATTATTGAGGGGGCCATAATGGGATCACAATGAGAAAACAATGTGTTAAGTTCTACTCCGGATCTCCCGTACCATTAAATATTGTGAATGTGGTATTCACAATGTTTGGTGGGGGAGGGATCAGATCTACCTATTTAGTGTAAGCTTTTTTTTCTAGTTATACTGGTGCACACCATTCTTCCATAGCTTCCAATCTAGTTTTTGATACCTCAATTGTGTTCATAAGCATTTAAGGAATATCATGATGTTCTGAGACCTGTATTTGTACAACAGTTAGATATTGAACTAGTGCAACGACTGAAAAACCACTGATTGTGGTGTTGTTGGTATTATTCTTAGATAACCCATGGGGATAGGCCTATATGGATGTGTTTGATCCTACCCTATATGTGTACCCAATGGGGAGAATTAATTATCTATATCTATAGTTCCAACAATCCCTCTTTTCTGAGGAGTTTGTACATGATATGCATGTCGAGGATCTCGTAAGGGGGAATGTCTAACTGAAATGGTCCTTCGAAGTAACTCAATATTGAGTCTTTTTAACTCATTCATCTCATATTCTTGCTGGGACAAACATTATTTAAGAGAATTAGATTAAAATTATCTAATGGAAAAGTTATATGTTATCTGACCTTTACCTTTCCCGTTGTTTGATGCCTTTCGAAGGTGTGGGTGTTGGTTATTTCATGTATTACCCTGATTCTGGGAAAGCCATTGATTTCAGGAATGCACACCTCATTCATTTACATTTATGTGTACAATGTTATTGAAAATAACATCTTCTTCAGACTCCATTTAACTAGACTCATTCTCTATAGGATACTTCATAATGGAATTAATGACATTTACTAATGCATAATGCATTGATTGAATTCTTTCATTATATTGGTAAGACCATCTACTTCTACATCTTCCATGAGAATTTGTTATCCTATATGATGAATTCCTAGGAACTATTTGATAGATAGTAACCTTAAATGAATCCTTAGATATTTCATTTGTGTGTTCACTTTGTGGTTTCTTCCCTAATCTATAGAAAATAGACCTTAATCATGTAGGGTATTGTAGATGTGAAAAGTCTCCCAGCCCTATAGGATGGGTCTACAATTTTTCTTCTTCAAAAAATCTTCTTACGTTGTTTAATGAATTTGAATGATGAGTTAAACATTCCCCCACCCTGTAGGCTAGGGTGGCTCTAGAACTTCTATATCTGAGATTCACATAGCTGCTCTTATAATTTTGAAAATTTTAGTATGAACATTGTTTGAGTTCATTATCTGACAACCATTTAAATCACGAGTTTCAGAATGCCACTGTGAAATTTCAAACATTTGTGCAATCAGATGGCTTAAATCCTCTAAGTGAGAGGCCTATTTAATGTTCTCAAATGTTTGGTGCAAAGTTTTCTCGACAAATTCCTCTCTTTGGGCCTAAATTCTATCAGAGAAAGTCAAGGCCGGTTTTTGAGCGTATCTTTGATTACACACAAAATCTGATGATTTTACTAGGCCATGAAAAATAATATTTTAGGAGAATAATTTTGGTGGGATTTTATAATTTTTGAGAATAGTGAAATGAAAATCTCAATGTACACCTGATCCTATGATATGCACACCTGATGGGGTATCCGAAATTAACTAGTTCAACCTCTTTAGTTCATTGAGGCATGCTCACCGATGGGTTCCTTTCTTCTTCTCAACCATTGGATGTTAGGAAAATGAAAGGTATTCCAAGTAAATTTGGAAATACACACATTCTATTAAGATTAAATGATTTTGATATTAATCATTTGGTAATAATTTGGATTTTATATGAAGGAGAGTATTCATAATGTTGAGGTGAATATATTTAGTGAAATTACTACCATCAATTTTGGAATGTTGTATTGAGGTGTTTCCAAAGGCCAGAACAGGACTGGTATTTCACCTTTAGACAATTTGTTTCTCGTATTCAATATATCTCCATAATATTTTTCTAGAGGTTTCTTCACTTGTTCTGACTAGAGTGGATACTTCTCGATTTTTTAATTACAAACAATGGAATCAGTTTCTTTTTCAACTTCTATAATAGAAGATAAGTGATCCATGGGAGGCTCAATGAATGACCATCCCTTTATGTTGTCTTCTGGTTAAGAATGTGTTTCACTTGTTAGTGATAAGGTATCAGTCATGAATAGCCTTCTCTTAGAAATTTACATGAGATAAGAGGGATTTATCATTAATAAATTGTTGGTTATGGAATTATCTTAATAATGCAATATACTACTGTGGAGAGAACATTCATAGTGAATTTCGTCATGGGAAGGACCACCATGGTAGATTATAGCACGGGATAAATTCTCATCCCCTTTGGTCTTCTGGCCATACTGAGGGTTACCGCGACTGTCATCTGGAGATAGGATCTCTAGAGTAACCAAATTCTCAAGAAGCAAGCCTTCATATCAAAGTGTCAGATGGGGAACTTCAGAATTACTACTAATACTCCTATTATTTTTTAATGGGATAGTATGATCATGAGTTGCAATATATAAATGTATAATGTATTCAAGAAATCCATCATTAATAGAATCCTGATTGTATATTTGATTTTGATTTTACAACTGTTTTTGTGATACATCTTCTTAGATTCACTTTTACACGTAGTTGGGACCACTTTCTAGGATAAGTGGTCATTATGTGCATGTTTATGTACCTACCTTGGAGTGTTTATCATAATGGGCTGATTATCTCCCATTGGAAAGTGTGTATGTTCCCAATCTGATTATTCATATGATATGGGGGAGTATGCCCCATAACCCTTCTAGATTGGAACTGAGGTTTGTATCTACTCTGGGACAGAATTTTGATGAGTCATCCTAGGTGTGGGGATAAAATTATGTGTTTTTTCCCCGGGTAGTATAGATTTTTTATTATTATATTCTGTCAGGCTTCCAGAATATGGGTAGGAATTTGTGTTCGCCCTTTCACCATTGATGAAATATGTATGGTGGAATCTACAGCCAAAATGAGAATATACTTCCATTCGGAATCTAGGTAAGTTTTATGTTCCTTCTTCTATCCTCATTTTACTATCAGTGGATACTGAAAGTACTAATATATGGGGGAGAGAGTTGAGTTTTCCCATGCATTCTTGTCCGATCTTTTAGACTGACTTCTCTACATGCTGTTGAACATGACTATTGGAAGGCTCTATGAATTCTAGTAGTAGTATGTTCCTACTAGTTGTTTTCAGCCATGTATGGTTGACAGACTTGTTTCAATACCGATAGAAAAGACTTCTGGCATGATTGATGAGTGTTGGAAGGTGTATGTTTCTGATTACTAGTAGCCACCATATTTTATTGGTAGGGTTCTTTTAATGCAGTCAAACGAGCCTACTGACTGGATGAAAGTTTTTAAACACGTTTATGTTCCTATTCATGTTAATCCACCTGATTTAACTGGAGGGATTGGTGGGTCTCTTCTAAATGAGTCTTCTAGACAGTGGTATTGGGATGAACATTTTTATGTGCCCATTTGTTGTTTACCACAAAGATAGGATGATGGGTATATCTGGAAAGGGAGTAGGAATGAATCTACTCCATGTTGGACGATTGTTGTCCTTGGTGGTTTGTCATGCATGCCTGAGTCTATGGGACTTGGGCAAAACTACCAAAGGTAGCACCCCATCATGTTGGGGGTTCACTGTTGAGTGATTCTGCTAATGGTTAATGTTGGTGGGAACCATCGGGAATAAAACCTGCATCTTTGAGTTGAGTCCATGAGTAACATCTTGACCCACCTCACTATAGTATGGGAGGGACCATTTTTTGTGTTCTAGGGATAAGGACCCAGAATATTATATGATTGAGGTTGGCATCATATGCTTCTTGACCACTAACTGTCACTGACCAGACGATCGAGGGTTATTGTTAACTTGGAGAGTATGTCGGGCAACCTCCAAGGTTGGGTTAGTACCAAGTTGGTGGTATTCCCGTACCAGTACATTGGAGACCCAACATTAAATACGTTGAGTTTAGGATGACATCCTTCCAGCGGATTAGAATCTAGCTTGAGTAGTGGTCAGGCCTTTCATAGGTGAATTCTTGAAAGAATCCATTAGGAGTGAAGGATGTTCTGAGAAAACTATGAAAAAAAACAATGAATTCCATTAAAGAAACATCTTTTAGATGGTTTCATGTGTGATTTATTCATTTGTCTGGCCTTCCATTATCAATTGATATGGAGTTGACAGATGAGTAACACCATTAAATTTATAAATGATTCATGTCCAGTTAATCATTTTCTGTTTCTTTTCCCTCAGAATGTGCGTTTTAGTTAGGAATCACTACTTTTGGGTAGTTTCCATTGGATTTATTTATGGAACCATTAACATCCAACGGTTCATTATCCAAAGGGAACTGCTTTTCAAGGTCATGCATTCATTATGTTTGAACATACACTACTTGGGAACATGCATTGGTCGAGAGGATGGGAGGCTAGACTCATCACACCCTTTTGGGGGGAATTATTTCCTAGTACAAGACTGTTATAGATGTGAGATATTTTCCTTAATCCTTTTTAATTCACCATGTATAACATAGGGTTCCCTTGTAATTTTCAATCAATTATTAGCATTTGTGAAATTTAGAATCATCTATTTGTATTCGAGGCTCATACTTAGTGGAGAAATCTCTATGTATTCGAGGTTCTCCTTCAATGGTATCCTATCATATACTCTTTAGAGATTCTTTGAACAGTAGTTATTATAATACTGGTTTTTAAGCCACTCAGTGGGGAACTACATAATTTATTGTCATCCAGGGGGACGAATGCCTGTTTTGATATCGGGATCATACCCATAAATGGGATACCTGTGTATTTTTGTGAAGGAATCATAACCATCATAGTTCAGTGCCACTTAATGGGACACATCATACCTTCTAAGGTTGTGTGATAAGGACCCATCCATACAGTTTAATGTCATGTGGTAAGGTTATCTATGAGAAATGTACTTAATCAAAGTTCAGGGTGGGAATTATTCCTATGAAGCACCAAAAACATGGAAAATATCTGAGTTTACAAGTTATATTAGACCCTATTGGGAATATGACCCAATAATAACATGGATGATTTGAAGTGTTGGGTTTGAACCTTTGAGAGGCTTCCTACGTATCCCATTTGTATGGGAATCAAATCCTACATAGTTCGTTGATTCTCATAAAAGTGTATAGTACTTTGAGAGAAATGAGTTTGGGCTTACTTCTTGGAAATGATTCCTTGGTGATTTGGGGGTTCAGTTTGGGGATTACACATAAGGAGGATGCCCATTTATGGATGCAATGAGATGGAGCTCGGTCCTTAGGAAGGATTCCTAGGTATCCCAATTATGGTTGTAATATAAGTTCTCATAGTAAATTAGATGAAGGTGTTTGTGCAAATGTTGTAATCATGAAAAATTTCTAATCCCAAGTGAGTCATGCTAGGTGTGAGAACAAAAAGGATATCAATGATTCTACAAAGGCACGCACACTTTTCCTCCTCCACTAGTGGAAGAGGACATGCCTACATTGGTGAGGGTGGATGAGGATGAGGAGACCGAGGAAGATGGCGAGGTAATAAGACTTCCCTCTACATTATTTACATTAGAAAAGGGTCCAATTTAAGGAAATGGTGAATGTGATGGAATTAGAGAGGAGGGACATAGAAACCTCATACATGAAATGTTTTGGGCTTACACCTTGATGGTTTCCCTAAAATTGGTCCTCGTAGGGGTGGGAGACTTCTCATTTGTTCAAAAGGGAAAGTTGGTGTGAACCATACCTTCCCTACCCGAAATATGAGGATATATATTTTAGAAATGAGAAAGGAAGGTCATGACCCATACCCTAATCCTTGAAACTAGGAACTTCCTAACACTATTCTTGGGAGAATGTTCCATGTGATTTCAGATATAGAAACCCACAAACACTCCATGAAGCCAATCCACATTGCAAAAAACAATGTGTTAAACCTCTACCTATAGATATACAAACCCAAATAAGAGACACATTCATGTGCCCTTCCCAAATGTTTGATCAGTCAAGAGGTTTTGGTGGAGTTTTCAACATATCCCCTTTTAGATGACAGAGCCATTGAAGAGGAATCCCTTCCATGAATATATTTTAAGAATGCTGGATGAAGGAATTTTATATACTGAAGGGATTTGGTGAATCAAAATAAGGGTGCACAAGTAAGTATCTGGTGCATAGGTATGGGCATGGAAGTAGGGTTGGGAGACTTGATGCCAGCTCAGGTGATGAACAACTTGTATTTTAATACTTGGGCGAGACTTGACTCAATCCATTAATAGTATTCACATGTATTTCTAGAAGTGGGCACACATGTTCTTTTGAGACGAATATGTGTCACACATGTGTTTCTAATTTACTAAGGCTAGGTGATTTAGTTGTGCATGTTTTATTGGTTTAAAACAAAATAAGGACATACATCCTATGATCCTCCTTCAATTCCTCTACTCTATATGTTGAAGAACTACCTAGAAGGTTTTGGAAGACTTGGGTGATGCAATAGGGAAACCATTGCAGTAATTGAGCTTCATGAAAACTCATTCATATAAATGAAGTTCCCAAGGGTCTATTTAGAGGAAAATAAGTGACCCTATGAGAAATTAGTGCGGGTGCACATGTGGCTTTCACACCAGAAATATGGTGTTCAAGTACCTTGCATGCCGACCGATCCTCAGCTTTACTTGGGGGATCCAATTTTATTTCCTTTTCAAATATTTATTTTCATCAATGTGTTTTATCTAATTTTTTTATGGAATTTACCTCTTTCAATTTTTAGACATTGTGATTTAATGGAGTGTCAAAAAAATAATTTATATCATAGAAGTGAAAGTGAGACTAGAAAAACCATTTTTTCTTTGGAAAAAATATTCATTTGGTAAATAATTTGTATATGTCATAAAATTATATTTTAAACATGTATATCCAAAAACAGAAAAGGTAAAGACATTAAATTAATATTTTAGGCATTAATGATGTCCCACTAATGAGAAATTATATAAAAATTGTTTTTATGAAACTTTAGAAATACACCATTTTAGTGCAGTTTAAGGAAAAATAATAACGATATTTTAAAATAGATTATGGCATAATATTATATATATAAATAGAAGTGAATAAAAAATGTTTTAATTATAATAAGAGTTATTTTAGAAAATATATGGTGTCATAAAACATATTATAGAGTGAACTTTAAAATAGGTATGAATTCGAGAATTACTTTCGAAAAAAGCATATTTATTAGGAATAATTTTTGAAAGATACTTTATAAATAATTTAAATATTCATAAAATAAAGAGAGATTCCTAGTTGGTACAAATATATATACCATTCAAAAAAAATTATAAGGAATAAATAAGAATAAATAAGAATTTATTTGAGGTATGTAGACAATAAGATTATTGTAAGTGAAAATGGAGGTTCAGATAGAAAACCCTTACGACATTGTAATCAATCGAAACCTATGCCCCAAAATTAGTAACCATAAAATGGTACATTGAATACCATGAAAATAAATAGATTCATGATATTTTACAAAAAGGGTAACTATACATACACCATACATAAGAAACTGTGGTGAATAAATAATATCTCACAAAAAAATATATGTGAGAAAAGAAACCCCTTACAAAAATCTAGCAGATAACGACGTAACTTAAAAATTCATAAAAAATGTTGATGAGAGAAAATGGGTTTATCATCATTATTACATAATATGGATAATAAGGGGATATTTAATGACATTTCCCAACATAAGACAATGGAAATTAAAATAAATAACATAAAAGGAGTTCTCGAAAAAAAAGAAGGGTGGTAGATTCCATTACCTTATAGTGTGACTCCTAAAATAGGAAGGTTGGGACCATGGGGGATTGAAGAATCCTTGGGAGAACTCTTAGGGAGGTATAAATACCATTTCTTCGAAGATAATGAATTTGGAATGAAATAAACAAAGGAATGGGTGGGTATCTATAGTAAAAGAGAGGGAGTTTTTATGAATTTCCATGGTCACCTTGTTTGTGGTATTTTCAAAACCACAGGCTTCTCCAGGAATTTTCCCAATGGTATCGGCCACATGGTACACCTCATATCATGTTTTGTTTACTCAATAGTCCGCCAGAATTATTAAATTATGATTACTTCATTAATGATTCTGAAAACCAAAAACAATATTTTTACTATTCAAGAAACACTAAATTATTTTATAAACTACTTATAAATTCAGCGTAACCTAATATTGATGTTCTGAATTCAAAAATGACATATATATTATCAAATAATTCTCTAAATATGAAAATTTTAACTTTCATCAATAATAATACTTATTTATGAAAAATAATAGTGGACATAAAATGCATTGCAAGATGCTTACTATGTTTTTTGGCACCTAAGAAAATTTATTTTATCATTTGTAATTCATGAAAAGAGTTTTGATTATAAAATATTATTATAATAAACATTAATAAAACATTATTTGGATATTATAATTTAAATCTTTCTGAAATGTATAATTTTTACTGGAAAATTATATTTATCACATTCATCATATTTTTAAGAATACAAAACTATAACAAAAACGATAGAACAAAAATTGTGTTTATACTTTCATAGGTGAGGTTACTATTCTATTGCTTATATTATTATTCATAAGGGTATCATTACTATTTTAAATGGTCAAGTAACTATTGAAACAAAATAACTTGATCCTATCAAACATTAAATATCATAAAAGACACAACCATGTATTTCTGTTTTTCAAACGTCAAAACACAAAAGTAGAAAAATTAATTTTAATGGATAAGTTATAACTATAACCAAGTGTTATTTCATATACAATTAGTATTGTTTTCATAGAGACTATATGTTGTGTGTATATAAGCTATTGAATTAATTGAAATTATCTATGAAGGAACATACCATAAAATCGTGGGTTGTCATATTAATAGTGAATATATTTGAAACATAATTTAGTATTTATAAAAATATTTATAATAGTCATTTAAAATATTTACATAAATAATATATTGATAAATATGATGTTTAAATAAAAATAATAAAACACATGTATTCATATTAAAACATTCTACTACAAAAAATAATGTTGTAAAATAGTTTTTTTTAGAAAATTAAAATAAAATTAAATTGAAATATATAAATTTTAATTATAAGGGTTATTAATTAAAACCATAATTTTATATTATTATTTTTCAAAACATAATGTATTTGAAATTATAAAATAATTACTCAGGTGATACATTATTCCCCCTTAAAAGAATTGTGTCCTCATAAATTGAAATTTCACATCAAAATATAATGGTTGATACTAGAAACTTCCCATGTGGTCAACCCACATCAGATATAAGATTAATTAAATATCCTCTAAATAAGACGGGAATTGAAATTCATATGTTACTAAAAAATTATGCATTCAAATAGGATAACATTACTATGAAGTGAAAATATGGACAACGAAGAATAATTTATTCATAATGTTATCATGGAAAGTGATAGAGAATATTTTCATATGAGAGTTGATTACCACAAAACCATAAACTACAGTTATGGAAAACTTAATCGATGTCATAAAAATAATGATAATATGGAAACATTTTTTATTACTCTTTTACTAGAGTTGAAGAATTATTCCACTCTATATGATTATAAATATACATTTCAATTTTATAAACACTATCTTATACTTGGATTTTTCCTTGAACTATCTATATTTCATCTCTTAACATGGGTTGTTTCTTGTGGTGAATAAAATAATTCACCTCTAAACCTCATATAATGATCAACTTAAACAATTTAATAAATGGATAAACATTACAAAACATCATTATCCAACACATAACTCATTCCAATGCCAGTTAATACTATCCAACTTTCTTTATCCACATCAATCGTCTCTCTATCTAACATCATTATCTCACCATCGGGAACATTTTATGATTTTTCATTCCCTTAACCATGTGTTTTCCGATGATTATCTTTTTTCAAAATAACTTTTTCTTAGTACCATTCAATATACAACATAAAATACTTAAATAAATTTTAATGCAATACTATTCATTTATATATCATAATTCTTATAACAAAAATATCTTGACATTGTTCTTGAATACAAAAAAAAATTCAGTAATTATTCTACATTGACCGTAGTAACATTATATTGCTCGATCATGATCCCTTTACATTTATGGAGCTATATCTCCTTTATTCTTGGGACAATCATTTGTATAGTGCCTCATATCCTTATAGTTCAATCATTGAATTTTGGAAAATTCATTCTTTCTATTGAAATTATTATCATGGTGGCCTTTTTTCTCCACACTTGAAGCAAACTAATTTTCATCATAAGCATATACCAGTGTGTTTCCTTCCACAATTATTACATGTGGTAAAATAATTATATCCCTTATTCCCTTAATCCATATTTTTTCTAGTTTTCCTCTAATTTTCCTTCTTCCTTTAGAAGCCATATTACGTAGAAACCACTTTCTCTTGCTTTTTATGACAAGATACTATCTCCTCATACGATGAAAATCTTTTAGAGTCTATTTTTTATAGAAAGACTGGATTAAACCCATCGAATAAATGATAATTCTTACTCATTGTATTATGAGCATTGATGTGGGTCTCATTCATTTTTGTAGGTACCCTTTCTATACAATTTTATAAATTATATTTGATAATAAAACTATGAAACACAATGTAAAATACCTATTCAACTGAAATGCTTAACATAAATTTAAAAAATTATGTGAGGAAAATATCATAATCATAAAAATGGTTTCTTTGATAACATATTTACTTTTAAATATTTTATATTGGTCTACAAATGAAATGTGAATTATCCTATTCCTATACCACATGAGTTTCAAACAATGTGCATAGTAAGGTCCATTATTGTTTACCGGGTCACACCGAGTCTAGCTCAGAGCACGTTGTCGGAGATGTTTCTCCAACGTATATATGTCCTAGAATTACACCCATATGTAGTATCTAGACAATAATGTATATTCATGGAATATCCACATAATCTATTCCTTCCCTAAATAATAGGATGTTCATATATTCTTACACTCAAATTCCATCTTAGGGTTTTTCCCCTAATCTTAATTTTTCTATATTTAGTTTCTAAGGTTGATGTTAGACATCCTATGATACAACTGTAATGCCCCAACCCTAGAAGCATAGAGTCAGTGCATTATTTTAATACATGGTCAAGAATATAAGGAATAAAATTCCAAAGTAACGGTCAATTTAAAAGTCTTAGAAGACCATATTACATTCATGATCCCATAAAATATTGGGAAAAGAAAATAAAACATGATACAATATCAAATAAACTTCATCCTTGAAATATTATTCAATGTTTTCTTATTAATAACATATAGAAAGGAAACATATGAAAGGGGTGAGCTCAGATGATTCAAAAGGGTATGTAATATAACAATGTCATTATAAACAAAACTATTTGGGATTTTTGAATAACTGAAAACACATGCCTTTAAAATAAACTTGATCATTATATGGAGGGAATGAAAACTAAGTAAAAAAAATACATCTAACTGATCACATTAAACTTAGAAATAAGTTTTATAATAGTCTAATAATCAGTTCATTTATAAATTAATATTATCATAATGAGCGGATGCATATTTTTTACATCATAAACCTGTTGTCGAGGCCTCACCCAAGATTTCGGAAAATATTAGAGTAAGGCCTTGGCCAAAACCCAATTCTATTTTTTATCATGAGACCAACTGATGAATCAAGGGGATATAACGGGCCCCGCCCATCACTTGTTATGTCTAATGAATTCCTTATATTAATGAGGTTATACAAAAACATCATATTCATGTTTAATGTAAATAACTTTCCCAGGTCATTAAACATAATTACTAACCATTCGAAGTAATATGGTGAATGGAATCGAGATAGCACATCCATAGGAAGAAAAATAATAAATAATTAATTAAAATATTGTAGATGATATAATAATAGATAAAATTTAATGAAGTACATGATTCAACGATGGATATTGACACAGATAAATAAACTATTAAATGAGACAATTGAGTGATTTGTTAGGTAATAATCGATAAACATTCTAAAGTGTCCCATAAAAATTCAAACATTCAAATCAAAATAACTCTTAATATCAGGATAATAGTGATACTATTTATATGATATATAATTTTCTAGTTCATACACTACATTAAATTAATTAGGGGTTTACAAGGAATATATATTATAGAAGTAAATGTGAAATTAGAAAAACCTTTCTTTACTCTGGAAGGATAATTTATTTTGTAAAATCATTTATATTTGTCATAAAATAATATTTTAAACAAGAATCTCATAGAAAATAAAAGATAAGGATATTAAAATTATATTTGAGTCATAAACAATGACCCACTAAATTAAAATAATGTAAAACAATTTCTTATGAAACTTTATAAATAAAACATTTTACTGTGGTTTAAGGAAAAATATTAATGAGATTTTAAAATAAAATATAGAATAGTATTTAATATAAAACCATAAGTGAAAAAATATTGTTTTATTAATAAAAATATTTATTTTATTAAAGATATTGTGGCTGAAAATATATTATCTAGTGCACTTTATAATAGGTAATAATTAAGAATTTCTTTTGAAACAGGCTTATTTATCGAGAAAGAATTTTTGAACGATCCCTTTTAAAACATATAACTACACGTAAAATGAAGGAGGATTTTGGTTGGTACACATATATAGAACATTCACACAGAATATATTAGGATTTCATATGTATAAATAAAAATATCATTGAGTAAAGTAGATAATAAGAGTAACCCAAATGAAAATAGAGGTTCGTGAAGAAAACTCATTCCACCTTGTAATCAATCAAATCATATGCCCCAAAATTAATAACCATAAAATGAAACAATAAATAAAATTTAGATAAAAAGATTCATGATAAGGCACAATAATGGTAAGTATTTATACAACATAAATAAGAAATTGTGGTAAATAAGGAATATCCAAAAAAATGGATGTGAGATGAGAAAACACTTACAAAAATTTAACAGCCTAATGACATAAAATAAACAGTCATAAAATATTTTGATGAGAAAAAATTTGTATCTCTTCATTTTTAAATAATATGGATAGTAAAGGGATATTTAATGACATATACAACCATAATCCAATGGAAATTTGAAGGAATAACATAAAAGGAGTGCTTGAAAAAGAGAAGGGTGGTACATTCCCTTACCTAGTTGAGGGAATCCAAAAACATGAAGGTTGGGACCTTGGGGTCTTGAGGACACGTTGGGAGGACTCCTAGAGAGGTAAAATACTAGATAATTGATGATGATTAATTTTTAATTAAATAAAACAAATTAATGGGTGGGTATTTATAGTAAAAGAGAGAATGTTTTTTTATTAATTTCAAAGGACACCTAAATAGTGGTATTAGGGAAACAATGGGATTTTCCATAGCATTATCCCAGGGTATTGGACACTTGGGACACCTCATATGATATTTTATTTATTAAGAGCCAAACAAAATTTTTATATCATTGTTACATCATTAATTATACCAAAAACTCAAAATTATATTTTTTCTATTCATCAAAACTAAATAATTGTATAAATTTATAATAAATTCATTTTAACCTAATAACAGTGTTATGAATTCAAAAGGAAAATTTAATTTATCATAATAATTCTTTATATATATAATTTTTAACTTTTATTTTTGAAAATAATTATTTAATAAAAATAATAGAAGACATAAAACGCCGAGTAAGATGCATACTAAAATTTGCGACAATTACAAAAATAAAATTGATTTATCATTTCTAATTAAAGAATAGTGTTTTTATTATACTATTTCATTATAATAAACATTAATAAAACATTGTACTGATATAATAATTTAAATCTATCAGAAATGTTCATTTTTTACTTGAAAAACCAATTTATCATATTTATCATATTTTTTTTTGAAAACTAAATTCAAAATAGAAATGATGAAACAACAATTTTATTTATATAATATTAGTTTAGGGTATTATTCCATAGGTTATATTACTATTCATAAGGGTATCATTACTATTTCAAAGGGTCATATTACTATTCACCAAAAAATATGTTGATTCTACCAGACTCTAAATATCTTATTTGACGCAACCGTGTATATCGATTTTTGGAAATCCAAAACATAGAAGTGGAAAAATTATATTTAATGCATGGGGTATAACTATAACCCAATGTAGTTTTTCAGATACTTAGTCTTGTGTGTATATAAGAAATTGAATGAAACTAAATTATTTATTAATGATCATACCATAAAATGATTGGGTATCATATTAATAGTGAATATATTTGTAACAAAAATTTTAATTTGTCAAAATAAGTATAATTTACAATTGAAATATTTAATTAAATAATCTATTGGTGAAAATTAAGTCTGTAAAAAAATAATCAAATATATATGGTCATATTAAAATATTATTTTATAAAAAATAATACAGTAAAATATTATTTTTTTGAAACATTAATTTTCAATTAATATGAAATCAATATATTTAAAATATAAGTATTTCTAATTAAAAAACATAATTTTAAATTATTATTTTCATAAAATAAGGTATTTTAAATTATAAAACAATTACTGGGGTGTTATAATATATTCTCCTGGAAAGGTAGAATGTATTGAATATATCATTGGTGATGTTTGATTTAAATAGTATTTGAGAAATGATGTATCCCTTTTATCCCTTGATTAAATTTTATATATCATTCCCTTTAGAAAATAATTCTATGGACATGGTGTTCAATGGGTGAGTTCATTTCTAGAAATCTAAAGAAAGAGACGTTGAGCATAATGGTTTATGGAACAATCATGTTACCTTCTTGGAATGATATATCATGATAAATAGATTATCTTACATGCTAGACATTAGTTAGTTATGCCTAATTCCATTGTAAGGGAGGCCTAGAGGGTCACACCCTAATTACTTCTACAAAACCCGATTAAATTCAAGTGCCAAATTTAACAAGTTATATCAATGAATATTAATTTTGGTTTATTTGATCACCATTATTTAACCATGTGTAATTCAAAGAATAAATGAGATAACTAATAAAACATATTCACGAGCATGGTTTTATGAATATAATATTTTTTATATTTATCTATGAATAATGTAGTGATATTTATTTATAAAAAAGTTCATTATTTAATGATCGATAAATGTTGATGAGGAAAAGAAGACTAAACTTAATGATCCGGTTTGAAATGAAATAAATGATATATATTTATATTATTATATTTTGGTTCTTTTAAGGGGAATATTATTATTATTATTATTATTATACATGGGGTCGACATAGAATTGTGATGTAGGGAAAGGGCTTGTCCATATTTTTCAAATCCTAAAATTGGCATAATGAATATCGAATTATAATGCTTTTTATAATCACTTTTATTTTTAACAATTGATAGATAAGAGACTCTCTCAAAACATAGATAGAGATTTAGAAATATAGAACACACTCTCCTTCCCACCTCTCAGAAGACATGAATATGACATTAATAATTATTTTTCCTTTAAGAAGAATTCAATTATAATTAACCATCAATAACGCATGAGATCATGATTATCTACAATAGCATCAAAAAAAATTATATTGACAGTCAAATATTGTGGTCAACATGGGGATCGCTAATAGAGGGATTATGTACACATACTATTTAACACAATGATGTTTCAAAAAAATTTAGCCGACCTGGGCATCAATGAAGAGATAATTACATGTTTTGGTAATCCTATATTTTCTAATATATTAATTATAATTTACAATTGATGATAATTTTTCTTATGGTTGTTTAATTTTCTCTAGTTATGTAATATGTTGTCTTAATTTGAAATAGAGTTATTTTTCATGTACGACATTAATTATTCATGGATTAAGACAAAATAATCCCAAATGGTCATTTCACCAAGGTGCTTCTACAACCCCTAGGACTTGCACCGTTCAAATATATTCTTTGAAAGCCTTCAGTTTACAAAGAATAAAATTATATATATTCAAGATTTGTTTCAAGCCTATTTTAACCATTCTTACATTAATTATTAATATAATTTC
Source organism: Viscum album (assembly GCA_963277665.1). Taxonomy (NCBI): domain Eukaryota; kingdom Viridiplantae; phylum Streptophyta; class Magnoliopsida; order Santalales; family Viscaceae; genus Viscum; species Viscum album. Next base: position 507,649,940 of record OY728125.1, read on the forward strand.
ATGATAGGACAATATTTTAGTGTAGGGGAAGGACATTTTATATGTATCTTTTAGTAAAATTTCATTGTTTGGTTTTTTTGAGGGTGGAGTTATCATTTGGATATATTGAAAGAAAAATAGGCCTGAGTCACATTAATTCTACTTCATTTATTTATAAAATTCTTATTTTAATATATATGAATATATGTATATACCGAAACTATGTTTGATTAACCTCTATTGTAAGAACAAGAACTACTATTGAATATCCATTAATTAGTGTGCAAAAATGGGTGTGGTCAGTGCTATAAAAGTGCTGATATTATATGAAATGACAAAGACATTTACTTTTATCATCTGAGAGAATGAACTGATTGAGGCACCATTTATCAGCGGGAAAAAAAACATTGATAAATGTGGACTATATAATGTTGATAAAATTTGTGTTCACTTATGTTAAATAGTAATTATAAAACTAGAAAAATATCTATATTTTTAATTATTTATATACTCCTCTCACGCCCACCCATTTAGTTCTCAGTCCATAGTTTTTTACTGGTCGCCCCTATAAGAACCCAGATCTTATTTTCATGTATGTTTTCTATTTTCTGGTCGTTTTTAGGAAAAAAGAAATTCTAGAAATTTTTGAAGTACACATCTTGTACTGCCTTGCCGCATGAGGGTGTGTGATGGTCATGTAGTGGCCACACACACGGCCATGTGGGAGTAATTTGGAGGCTACATAAAGTGGAGTACAGAAACAGTGAGTACATGTCGTGTACATCAAAAGTACACACCATGTAGTTTCTTTTTTTCATTAAACGCACCAAGGTCGTGTCTAATTGACAGACACACCCCCTTCTTCGTTCATCTCATCCAAGAGCACCGTACGACCACAGATCGTCGATGAACCCCTGAGCATGTGTCCGTCCTCTAAATTGAACACCATCAATTGCATTGGAATTGCATCGGTATGTTCTCTCTTCTCCTATAGCACCATCTATTGATTTCTCCTCCCTCATGAGATATCGTGTGTTGAATGTTTTAGATGTTATTTTATCTTCGATGTTCTAATGAGATTCCTCCTTCGAGGATCACATATATCATTCATACAACACCAAGGATGGTGTTTTGTGCCTTTTTATTCAACATCTTTGAGTATAATGGTCAAATTCCCCTAATACCCTTGAACGGGGTATTGTGTGTTTACCATTTTACCCCTTTTTATTTCCTGCCATTCCTGTATGCTTGTGTAGAGGTTATATGGATATGAATATGTTTGATTTATATGATTTGGATTTTTTTCTCATGCATGTTCTGTTTACGACCGTTTGGTCCTTTCTAGCCATTGGCTGCTTTGCCTCTTTTCCATACCTGTTGTTGTAGGATGGAGAGTAGTTTTCTGACATGATTGATATGTTGTAGAACTGTTTAGCCAAGTAGTTATATAGGTTTACTTGGGCCATATTGTATTTTTAATGTCCCAAATTTTTCCATGTAATATCTTAATATTATATGGGAATTATTTAGATACCAGGATCTGAGACGGCATGCAGTTCCAAGGCCCGGTGATCCCGGAACAAATGTTTGAATTTAATTTAATAATTAAATTACGTGCACGTGTGGTTTTCCTGAAAAAGTTGAATAACTCTTGAACGGGTGCTCGGATCAGAAATCTGAGGGAAAAATTGCGTTCGGAACGACGATTTTTCTTTAGGTGAGGCCTAGCAACGGCCGACACAGGTCGATTGTGAAATCCAGTTTTTGGATGTAACTGTAATAAAATATTTAATTTAACATATTTTTATTAAATCTATTGCAGCGGATTTCATTATACTTTTTAAATAAAGGCTAGCGCAGGGGTCCAGGGTTACAAACCTCATAACCCTAAAACCCTTGGAGGCTCTGGATGATCTCGAAAAAAACCTCCCAGCATGGCGACGATGTTCTTGATGAGATTCATCGGTGACAACGATGTGGCGACTGGATCATCACCAACGAACGCCGCATATCCATGTAGTATGTTTGTTTTTTTGATTTCATTCCTCATTTTTGATTTCCAAGATGAACGTGGACTAATCCACGAATAGATTAGCCCGCGGATCGATCGTTCTTGCCGGATGGGTTTTTGTGTGGATTTTGAGGTTGATTTGGTTTTGATCTAACGACGATGAACTCGGATCATCATGAACAATGATCGAGGTTCGTCCCTCTTGTTTGATTTTTGTGATTATTTCCTCGCGTTCCTTGCACGCTTTCTTTTTTTCTTCGCAGGACAATAACAACGATCGATTATGCCTTCGATCTACAGCATAATGATCCAAGATTATAGACCTGACACCAGGATGAACCAATGGAGTAGCAATTGTGATGATAGTTGACGGATCTAGGCGATTCGGGAGAAACCGATCTTCAAGCATATTTCCATCGGAAGATCATATGTTGTTATTCAAGCCGATTCAAGGCCCAAAACCCTCAGATTCAACATCACGACATCGAGGCGACCCTTGATTTTGAGTTTCGAGGAAAATAGACCAGAGAAACGTGATCTGGAAGATCGGCTGAAGCGCGGGGAAGAACACGGTGTTTCTGAAACTTTCCCTACCACATGCCATGTAGTATGGTCTACATGGCGTGTGTTCATCGGCGGACCACATGGCATGTAATCCGGTAGTAGACGTACATGGGAAGGGTCCACGGCCAAGGACACGCTGTGTATACCCCTCCCCTGCCAGACCCGACCAGATACATGGGATACCCTGTGTGTTGGTACACAGGCAGGCGACACGGACAGAGACCGTGTACGGGCACATGGCCAGCGTACACGGATTGAGCCCCAGCTGTTCGGATACGGCGTGTGTTTCTTCTACAAGCCGTGTAGTTACTTTCTATCTGACAAGCCAAATGACACAGGCCGTTTACATGGGAAGTACCCAGAGTCAAGGAACACGGCCTGCGATTCTTCTACACGCCTTTCAGTTCAGTTTTACACAGCTTGAACGGATGACATGGGCCGTTCACACAGGCAGTACCCGGGGTCAAGGAACACGGCGTGTAACGATACTACACACAGTGTAACAATTTTCTTCATTGATTGAGCCACATGTCTTCTGTGACTTGGACTAGTTTTCTTAGGGTTCGTACCCTTGGTCTTTTCCCTGAAGGTTCTGGTATCATTTCCTTTATACAAGAGTATGATCCCTTTTGGAAGAGTTCATGAATAGAGTTTTTTGAATCCCCTCTATGAGACTAGAGCCGGATTCTCTATTCATTCATGGAACCCTAGGTAGAGTTCTTATTATCGACCTGACCAACTTTACCTGGGCGCCAATCCTCTACTTAGAGGATTAGCTCAGGTTGAGTTGTCAGAATCACCCCATGACTTGGCCGTGATCCTCATCTGAGCATCATGTTTACAAAGTACTTATGGAGGGTGTTCTCCCGGAATGAGTACTTCATATCTCACTCTTCATAACTAGGAGTGCGTTCTCGTTGTTACGTGTTTAGTGGAATCTTCTAGCTAGATCTTAGTAGTGGTATTCACGATAGTCGATCATCCATGAGTATATCTGTATATTCTTTTTATATGTTCGATATACATATACTATCTCAAGCTGACTGTATCTTTCCTCTATGGTATTTTTTCCCTTGTTGTATGTCCTTTGTGGTTTTGGGGTGTCCTACTGGGTATTTTTTATACTCACCCCTCCATGGGCTTTTCTCACACGTGTCATGTCTTGTGAAAATGAGTGATCCTTTGATAGGATTCTAGGTGGACCAGAACCGGATGGTACTCAGTGAGATCAGACTGGCCGAGGTGTGTTCCTATGGCTACAGATAGCAGTCCCATCACCTTTCTTTAAAGGTTGGACTTTCTTATGGACTCTCTTTTGGTGGGCTTTTACTTTTGGCCTAGGGTCTTACTTTCTTGTACTTTAATTTCCTTTCATACCCTGTAGGTTGGGTTTTAGTGTATTCATGATTCTTTTCCTCTTATTAGTTTTCTACATTTCAGCTTTGCGGGAATGGAGTTGTGTGTGCGTGTGTACAGGTTTATAGGAAATACCTCCCATGTCAGTAGCATGCCTAGTCTGTTATAGTCACCAGCCCCTGGTCTATTGGAGGCTGGCTTGGGGAGTTGCGGCCCAGGCCCCACTGGGACGGGTCAGGACAGAGTGGTATCAGAGGGGTTTGGTTCTACCTTAGGACCGAGAGTTTGTGAGTTGGTTTGGGCCAACAATGTTAAGTGTTTCGAGTCCGGCGTTTAGGCCAGGGACGCCAGTGTGTGTGTGGGTGGCCGACATATCCATACACCAGGAATCTAATAACTTTCTTTTCAAATCGGAGCATGATAACACTAGTTGGAAGGTGGAAAATAATGGTACATGCATCATATAGGAATGGGTTGTGATTTCCATGTCCTTCTTGAGTCAGCTCTCTAGATATACTCACTGACTGAGATACACCTTGTTTTAATTACAGGACGCCTCTATGATGCACACCCGATAGGATCCAAAATCTCAATCATAAGGATTTCCCTCTCAGTAGTGAAGCTTTGATTCAGGGACCGGATCCCCCAGTTTTACCATTGGGTGGTGTGACAGTTATCCCGCCACCTGTGGAGTAGTGTTTAGTGCCTACTGTACCAGTGGAGGAGGAGCGCAGGCTGAGCGCACTCCACGAGTTTTAGAGACAGAGACCCCTCAGGTTTCGAGGCGAGCCTGACCCTCAGGTAGTAGAGGATAGGCTTTAGGTGGTTCCCAGAGTCTTCCGTTTATTCAAAACACCAGCAGAACAGATGGTGATCCTGGCAGCGAGCCTTCTACAGGGCTCGGTAGGGCGATGGTGGAGTTTGGTTATTTAGACTCATGACGAGGTGACTCTTGCATAGTTGGAGTTTGATCATCTATTCAGAGATTAGTTTTCACCGGTTACCCTGAGAGCAGTATGTATATAGGAGCTTCTTCAACCCAACCAGGGAACCATGATGGAGGCTGACAATTCATCAAGGCTTACCGACCTCTCACGGTACTCGATGGATATGGCCAGAGATCAGTACTTCAGCGAACAGACATTTGAGTGGGGCATGCGCAGAGATATCCGAGATAGCATCATCCCTATGATCATTCCTACTTATTATGGGGTTCTTGAGCGGGCTATGGTGGTCGAGAGCTTCTTGGCAGAGCAGAGACAACCGACAGTTGTCAGTAGCGAGTGAGCTGGAGGAGAGACCTCGTCCGCAGGGAGCCGACGTCTTGACCCAGGTTTGGGAGACATTTTCAGAGGAGATCCTAGGATAGGGGATCTTCTGTACAGGGTTCGCAGGGGGCATCCTGCCAGCCTCAAGTGAGGCGATGCTACACATGTGGTGGCAGGGGACATATCGCCCGAGACTGTCCGACCCGCCGTACTGCTGACATGGGAGCAGTGGATGGACCACCGAGGTAGAGACAACGTGTGGAGCAGATAGATCTGCAGGGCAGAGGACGTGGTAGAGGAGCTGGGAGAGCAGCTGGAGGTGGTCAGCGTTTTTATCTTTTACCACCACCACCCCCAGGAGGTCCACCCCCAGGCATAGGGAGCTGGTGGACAGAGGTAGGGATAGCTGTAGGCGGCAGAGGCGTATGACCCAGGTACTCCCGAAATAATTAGAGGTAAAATCTATGTCTTTTCTACTTTGGTTGTCGTACTGATAGACAAAGTTTCTAGTCATTCCTTTCTGGCTTATTATCTTGTTCAAGACCTTGAGATCCAGTTGAGCCATTGACTCGACCCTTACGCTTAGAAACACTGACTGTAGAAGATTCAGAGATCACACACCTTTGCAGACAGTGTGACCTGACCCTTGGAGGAGATATTTTTGGTTGGAAGCTCTTGGTGGTAGCGTCGAGGCCTTACGATGTCATTCATGGTATAAATATGCTATCCACAATTAATTCCCATATTGAATGTCTTAGGCGACGGGTGTGGTGTGTCCGCAGTGATGGAACAAGGTTCTCTTTTCTCGGGGAAAGAGAGACCTAGGCAGCGCATGATAGGCTCGTGCATATGAAGGCGCAACCAATTTCACATCAGTTGGATAGCCTAGCACTTGGCACAGCAGACGTTACGAGTTTCCAGTTTACAGTAGTTGTGGTTGAGTATGAGGATGTCTTTTTGGAGGATGTCCCCAGACTACCTCCCCATCATGAGATAGATTTCTTATTTGATTTAAAACCTGGGACGACATCGATATCAGTATCAGCATATCGGATGGCTCTTACAGAGCTTTTGAGATAAGGGTACAGTTGAAAGACATGCAGAAGAAGGGCTTTGTGATACCCAGCGTTTCACCCTGGGTGGCCCCAGTGCTGTTTTCCAAGAAGGCAGACGGGAACATTAGGCTGTGTGTGGATTACTAGTTCTTGAATTAGGTGACTGTGAATAACTGATATCCAATACCGAGGATCGATGAACTCTTCGACCAATTGAGAGGGGAAAAATAGTTCTTGAAGGTTGATCTACGATCAGGCTATCATCAGTTGCGAGTACGGGATGAGGATTTACCGAAGATGGCTTTGAGATGTCTCTACAGTCACTATGAGTACTTGTTGATGCCCTTCGGCATGACTAACGCCCCGGATGTGTTCATGGGACTCTTGAACCAGATCATTCAGCCCTATAAAGATCGGTTTGTACTGGTCTTCATCGACGATATCCTTGTGTACTCTGAGTCCGAGGAGGAGCACGCGAGACACCTAAGGATGGTTCTGGACACACTCTGAGAGCACCAGATGTATGGGAAACTCTCTAAGTGTCAGTTCTGGTTACAGAAGGTACACTTTCTGGGACACGTTATCTCAGCAGATGGTGTAGCAGTGGTCCCAGCGAAGCTGGAGGTAGTCCTAGCATGGGAGCCACCCCGGAGCATGACGAAGGTGCGAAGTTTCCTTGGGTTGGTAGGATACTATCAAAGATTCATCCTTGATTTATCCAGGATTTCATCACCCATGACTGATTTGACCCGAAAGGGGTATCCTTTTGTGTGGACCGAGAGATGCCAGCAGGCTTTCCAGCAGCTGAGACAGAGTTTGATGAGCACCCTGATCTTGAGATTACTGGAGGAGCATGTTGAGTATGTAGTGTTCTGCGACACATCAGGAACAGGGCTTGGTTGCGTCCTGATGCGAAGGAAAGTGGTGATTTCCTATGGTTCACATCATTTGAGGCCACATGAGTAAAAATACGCGACCCGTGATCTTGAGTTGGCCGCGATAGTCTTCGCGTTGAAGATGTGGCGGCACTACCTGATGGGTGAGCGGTTTATCGTCCTCTCTGATCACAAGAGTCTCAGATATATCTTTTCTCAACTGGATTTGAATTTTTGAAAAATATGATGGCTTGAGTTCCTCCAGTATTAGGAATTTGAGATCATTTATACATCCTGGGAAGGGGAACGTGGTGGAAGATGCTCTCAGCAGGGGATCCAGTTCGCAGTTGCTAGATGAGGCGACAGGGCAGTTGGCCTCTTTACAGTTATCCTTCGTGGATGGAGATGAGGGAGCTTACCTTTAGTCGATGGTTGTTACCCCTCCTCTATTACAGCGAGTCAGGGAAGCACAACGCGAATATGATAGCCGTGAGACACTAGGGGCTCAGATATCCACAGGCGATGCTGATGATGGATATTTAGAAGGTGGGGAGCACGTTGTTCTTTTCATAGGGCGCACAGTAGTACAAGTGACGTTGAAAGATGAGGTTCTAAGGGAGTTCTATACATATCCATTTTCGGTGCATCTAGGCATGGAAAAGATGTACAAGGACCTCTGATGTCAGTTCTGGTGGCCAGGAATGAAGAAGAGTGTGGCAGAGTATGTTTCTCAGTGCCTTACTTGTCACCAAGTAAAGGCTGAGCACCAGGTACCAGCAGGTTTGACATATCCCCTTGAGGTGACAGAGTGGAATTGGGGTGGGATATCCATGGAATTCATGACGGGTTTACCACATACTTTTAGGGGGCACAATACCATCAGGGTGATCATTGATCAACTCACCAAGTCGGCCCACTTCCTAGCCATACGGGAGCAGAGTTGGGTAGAGAGCTTGGGATGCCTCAATGTGCACGAGATAGTTCGACTTCATGGAGTTCCATCCATGATAGTCTCAGTTCATGATTCTCATTTCACATCCCGTTTGTGGAATGGATTGCTAGATGTTTTTTGGACTCAGTTACGCTTGAGCACAACCTTTGATCCCGAGACTGGTGTTCAAACAGAGCGGACCATTCAGGTCCTGGAGGATATGCTTCGAGCTTGTATACATGACTTCGGTCGTAGTTGAGAGGATCACCTACCACTGGTGGAATTTTCCTATAACAATATTTATTATTCCACTATTGGTATGGCACCATTCGAGGCTATGTACAGGCGACCTTGCAGGTCACCACTTTTCTGGACAAACCCAGGAGAGTCAACACTCATGGGCCCAGAGATGGTGACAGATACTACAGAGAAGGTGCAGGTCATCCAGGAGCGGATGAAGACTGCACAGAGTCGGTAGATGTCTTATACCGAGAGGAGGTGGAGGCCCTTGGAGTTCGAGGAGGGATACCATGTGTTCCTTCGGGTCTCACCTCAACGGGGATTGTGGAGATTTGGCCAAGGCGGCAAGTAATATCTGAGGTTTGTTGGACCTTTTCAGATTCTAAGTATAGTTGATGAGGTGGTGTATCACTTGGCTCTACCTCCTTAGATGGACCAGGTACACAACATCTTCCATGTGTCGCAGCTACGGAGGTACGTGCATTATCCATCACACATCATCAACTAGGGTGTGCTAGACATCGATGATGGAGTGACCTTTGCTGAGTACCCAGTGGAGATTGAGGATCGGTAGCAGAAGATCATTCGTGGATGATCTATTCCCTTAGTGTGTGTCTGGTGGCAGCAAGAGAACTTCCAGGAGATCATGTGGGAGTGGGAGGCTCAGATTCGTGTGTAGTACCCACATCATTTTGAGTAACACTTCTATTGGCTTTTCGGAGACATAAAATCTCTAAGGTGGGTGTGATGTAATTTCCCTGATTTTTCCATGTATTATTTCAATATTATAGGAGAATTATTTAGAGACCAGGCTCTGAGATAGCATGTAGTTCCGAGGCTCGGTGAGCCCAGAACAAATGTTTGAATTTAATTTATTAATTAAATTACACGAGCGTGCGGTTTTACTGAAACAGTAGAATAACTATGGAATAGCTTCTCGGATCCGTAATCCGAGGGCACAATTGTGTTCGGAACAATATTTTTACCTTAGGCGAGGCCTAGCATCGGCTGGAATAGGTCGGTGGTGAAATCCAGTTTTTGGACGTAACCGTAATAAAATATTTAATTTAAAATATTTTATTAAATCTGTTGCAGCGGATATCTTTATCCTTTTTAAATAAAGGCTAGAGCAGGGGTCCTGGGTTACAAACCTCATAACCCTTAAACCCTTGGTAGCTTTGGAAGCTCTCGAGAAAAACCTCCCAACGCGGCGACGGTGTTCTTGACGAGCTTTGCCAGCGATGACGACGCGACGACCAAATCTTCGCCAACGAATGTTGTGGATCCAGGTAGGATGTTTGTTTTTTTTATTTCCTTCCCCGTTTTTGATTTCCAAGATGAACGCGGACTAATCCACAAACAGATTAGCCCGCGGATCAATGATTCTTGCGGGACGGGTTTTTTTGGGGATTTTGATGTTGATTTGATTTTTATCTAACAACGGCGATCCCGGATCATCACGAACAAGGATCGAGGTTCATCCCTCTTGTTCAATTTTTGTGATTCTTTCCTTGCGTTCTTCACGCGCATTATACTTTCTTCGCGGGATAAGAACAATGATCGATTATGCCTCTGATCTATGGTGTAACGATCTGAGATTGTAGATCTGAGACCGGGATGAACCAATGGAGGTGCGATTGTGACGATAGTGGATAGATCTAAGAGTTTCAGGAGAAATTGATCTTCAAGCGTATTTCCATTAGAAGATCATATGTTGTTTGTCAAGCCAATTCAAGGTCCAAAACCCTCAGATTCATAATCACGATGTTGAGGTGATCCATGATTTTGAGTTTCGTGGAAAACGGACTAGAGAAACGCGATCCGGAAGATCGGCCGAAGCACGAGGAAGAAGACGACATTTCTGGAAATTTCCCGACTACACGCCGTGTAGTATGGGATACATGGTGTGTGTTCATCGGTGGACCACATGGCGTGTAATCTGGTAGTACACAGACACGGGCAGGCTACACAGCCAAGGACACACCGTGTATACCCCTCCCCGGCCAGACCCAGCCAGATACATGGGATACCCCGTGTTCTAGTACATGGGCAGGCGACATGGGCAGAGACCGTGTACGGACACATGGCCAGCGTACACGAAGTGATCCCTCGGTGTTTAGAAACAATGTGTATTTCTTCTACATGTCGTCTAGTTACTTTCTATCTGACAAGTTGAATGACATGGGCCGTTTACACAGGCAGTACCCGGAGTCAAGGAACACGGTGTGTGATTCTTCTACACTCCATGTAGTTGAGTTTTACACATCTTGAACGGATGACACGGGCATTTCACATGGGAAGTACCTGGGGTCAGGGAACACAGCGTGTAACCATACTACATGCCGTGTAACGATTTTCTTCATGGCTTGAGCCGCTTGTCTTCTGTGACTTGGACTATTTTTCTTAGGGTTCATACCCTTGGTCTTTTCCCTGAACGTTCTGGTATCATTTCCATTATACATGAGTATGATCCCATCAGCAAGACTTCCTGAATAGAGTTGTCGGAATCCCCTCTGTGATATTAGAGCCGGATCCTCTATTCATTCTTGGAACCCTAGGTAGGGTTCTTGGTATCGACGTGACCAACTTTACCCAAGCGCTAATCCTTTGCCTAGCATATTAGCTCATACTGAGTTGTCGGAATCACCCCATGACTTGGCTATGATCCTCATCTGTGAATCATGTTTACAAAGTACTTGTGGAGTGTGTTCTCCTGGAACGAGTACTTCGTATCTCACTCTTCATACCTAGGAGTGTGTTCTCCCGGTTACGTTCTTAGAGGAATCTTCGAGCTGGATCTTAGTGGTGGTATTTGCGATAGTCGATCGTGCATGAGTATATCTGGATATTCTGGTTATATGTTCAGTAGACATATACCATGTAGAGCTGAATGTATCTTACCTTTATGGTATTTTTTCCCTTGTTGTATTTCCTTTGTGGTTTCGTGGTGTCCTACTGGGTATTGTTTATACTCACCCCTGCACGGGATTTGCCCACACGTGTCGTGTCTTGTGCAGATGAGTGAGCCTTTGATAGGATTCTAGGCGGACCAGGATCGGACGGTACTCCGTGAGATCAGATAGGCCGAGGGGTTTTCCTACGGCTACAGACTGCAGTCCCATCACCTTTCTTTATAGGTTGGACTTTGTTACGAACTCTCATTTGGTGGACTTGTACTTTTTGCCCAGGGTTTTACTTTCTTGTACTTTACATTCCTGCCATACCATGTTGGTTGGGTTTTAGCGTATCCATGCATTTTTTACTTTTAGTAGTTTTTACTTTTCAGCTTTGCGGGCTTGGATTTGTGTGTGCATGTGTATAGGTTTATATATAATGCCTCCCATGTTAGTATCATTCCTACTCAGTGCTAGTCACCAGCCCATAGTCTATTGGAGGCGGGCTCGGGGAGTTGTGGCTCGGGCCACATTGGGATGGGTCGTGATAGTATTACTATACTCGTTGACCTACATGGGGTCGTGAGAACCTGGTGTAGTAGACTATAAGGTTAATTGACCTAGCTAGCTTCCTCAGAGAGTCCTTGTCTTTTTTAAACTATAAGGAGAATTATCCGAGTGAGCTTCCTCAGAGAGTCATTGATTTTTATTCCTAAACTGTTTAGACTATAAGGGGAATTGACAGTGAGTGATTCCTTAGAGAGTCTATGAATGACCATGGATTTAAGGGGAATTGACAAAGTGAGCTTCCTCATAGAGTCCTTGACTTTGGGGTTATAAGAGGAATTGACCATGTGTGCTTCCTCAGAGAGTTCCTAACTACCATAGACTATATGGGGAATTTACTGTGATTACTTCCTCAGAGAGTCTTTATATACAGAACCAGAGGGGTTAGACCGAGTGTGCTTCCCAGAGGGATACTAGTACTTGTTAGGTTGGACCCGATGGGATGTCGGTTAGTATTTCTCAGAGGGTTACCTATTTTTGTTTAGCTTCTTGTTTATCTAATTCTTAATATTGAAACTGTGGATTGTTTTCTACTGAGTACATTCCTTTTTACTATTTTCTACACTTTACCTGCAATATATTCACTAACTGTTATCCATAGATCTTCAAGTGGTTACATACTGGGATTTAGTCTAACACCCTATTTGGGCCATTCTTTTGGGCCCAAATAGATTATATTTCTACACATATAGATAAGGGAAAGCTCCCTTCTACTTCGGGTACATGACTAGCTGTGGAGGTGGAGAGGATGGGACCAAGCTTAGGCTTGAGATGCTAAAGAGAAGATTATCTTTTACTTTTGTAATTTGGTTTAGAACTAGTGGTATTTCCAGAATTGTGACTTGATTGGATGCTTTCTTAGACATATGTATCATGCATAATTTTATATACATATGTGCTCCATTTGTTTATTACTACATTTTCCACTGTTTACTATTGTTGGATATTTACTGCTTCTACTATTATTTTTTATTTACTTCTGCTATGTACTCTTCCAATGAGGGAAAAGGTTCCCCATTATCACACCCAATCCCTCACTGCTATTCAGAAGCCTCTGGCATGCGAGGAAATACGCTTGAGGCCATGTGATCAAACGAGTATGGGGCGCCTCTCAGTGGCTTCCAGAACAAGGACGTTACAAAGTGGTATCAGAGGTAGGTTTCATTCCTCTTGACTTATAGTTTCGAGCCTTTAATCAGGGATAAAACAGAATAGGTACTTGGTTATAAGCTGTTCCCGGGAGTAGCTAACCCGTGTACAGGGAAAATCCACATACCTTGTTTAATTGAAATTTTTATCGTTTTTCAATCATTACAGTTTATTTGATTTCACTATCAGTGATTCACATGATTTGTGCTATTATTGTTGATTTTATTGAGGTTCTATTTCTGTTGCAACCCGATGAGATGAGGGTATGCCATATCATGCATCTTATAGGAACTTTCAATAAATCACATGTCATTCATTATTGCCATGCCATCTAGGATACATTAGCTATTGCATGTTGTTGTGATAGATGTTGTGTAGAATATTCATGTTGATGTGATAAATGCCTTGATAGAAATACTTGATGTTTGATAAGTTATTTTTGTGTATGGTTTTTATTGAATGAATGCCAAAATTTGGTTATTGAGGTGTTATGGCCCCTCTTAGACTGGAATTTTATGAATCATTACCTTGTTTTCGATGTTATAACGTGTATAAGATTCCAAACATTGATTCATGTGGAGTATGGGCCCTCACAGATCAGAATTTGGAACTTTCAATGTTCATTTCAGTGTTTTTCTGGGCTTCGGTGTAGTTTTTGAGGCTTACTGTCTAGAAAAACTTAGAATACACAACATGTAATTTTGACTACATGCTATATGTTTTTCTATTCAGGAAGAAACCGTTTTCTATAAGTACACATCGTGTACTTTATGTAAATGTCTTGTAGTCTCTAACCGTGTAATTGGTCGTGTGGGTAGAGACATGGGATGGGGATAGTCTGGTGGGAACAAAACATGTACCATTCGAACACGCCGTGTAGTGTTGACCCTGTGTCCACCCGTGTAACTAACACAAAAGACGGATAAACCATAAGCTATACATGCCATGTCAAGATTGAAAATGTTGTGTAGTCTGACCTAGGTACTCAGCCATGTCACAAACAACACGAGTTGGTGTTATAAATTCACAGACATGTCGTTTCCATATGGAACACGTCGTGTAGTGTGAGACATGTGATAGGTCGTGTCACTAAAAACATGGGCATGGTGAAGCTCGTCTAGTACATGTCGTGTCTACCTTGAACACGCCATGTAGTCTTTTCTTAGGAGAGCTTTGTGGCTTAACTGTATAGAAGGACCTGGGTAGGGTAAGAGGGTTCAAGTACACGCTGTGTGTTAGGAGAACATGTCGTGTGTTTGGGGTGTCATACGACCAATTTAAGCTTGTGTACACGCCCATGTAAATTACATAAGGGAACACACCGTGTAGGATTTGTAAACACCGTGTAGTCATGTTTTGTAAAACTTCAATGATTTATTTCTCATGTTACCTTATTGTGCTTCTAGTTTCAGTACATGATATTCTTGATCTATGGTGTGGGCATAACCTTGAAGAGTCATGCCACCGAGATGTCATCTGGTTCTACACCAGTTGCCAGGCAGTGATGAGACCCTGGACATGGCTGATCAGGGACTCCAACCTGATCTTCCAGTTATGCCAGCCTTAGCACCAGCCATTGTACCTAACATTGGTGCTGATACACAATTTCGGGGAGGAATTTTTGAGGATGATGTAGTCCTTTTAGGGAGAACTTCCTCCTACCCCGTCGATGGTAGATTTGACGCAGGTCTTTAAGCAACAACATCCTCCAACTTTCTCAGGGGATGGTGGACCCCTGGTTGTAAAGTCATGGCTAGAAGCCACACTGATGATTTCTTAGAATCTGGAGATACATCCATAGAAGAGGGTGAAACTCACTACATACATGCTTTGAGATTCCTCCAAGAGGTGGTGGGATGTGATCTCACAGGCAGGCCGCCAGTAGAATATGGATAGGGATGAGTTTGGATGCATATTCTACGATTATTTCTATCTGGAGATCATGAGGGCCGATCGAGCCCAATATTTCATTAGTCTGGACTAGGGTACTCTTTTTATTACGGAGTATTCCCCTCACATCATAGATCTATAGTGTTTCACGCATATTCCAGGAGGTGATGATTTGTTCTTTGCATAGAAGTTTGAGGATGGTCCGAGGCATGACATATGATCACAGGAGAACATCTTTAGGTTGAATTCCATATCTTCTATCGTTAACCAGACGTAGATCACAAAGCATGATCTGGGGGATTCTTGAGCAATGAGATAGGGCGGCTCGACATCCAGAGATAGTATTCCTCCTACTCATAGGAGGAAGCGCCGCATGGAGCTTTCACGAGGAGATCAGAGTAGGCAGAATGCATCTTCTTGTAGCTGGGTCGTGTGCTGCTAGTGTGTGAAGAGTGGCCATATGAGGCCTTATTGCCCGAGAGACCCAGTGGAGTGCCGGTCTCGCTGCAAGATGGGTCACCATCAAATATTTTTTTAGTTCTTCTCACTAGCATCTAGTGAAAGGGGTTCTTCTATGACTTCACGTTCAGGAGAAACACCACCAATTTCTCACCAATCTAAGAACTGGAGTTATTCCAAATATTCAGGTTGAGGTGGAGGTCGTGGTCTTTATAGTCAGTCAATGGTTCTTTAGCAACAGTAGGGTAGATCAGCTCATAGCAGTCAGGCTGGGTCACAGGGCCACAGCTTTGGCCAGACTTTTGTAGTGGAGCAAACCCAACCAGAGCAGGATCCCGGACCCTCTACAGTTCGAGGTATGATCTTAGTAGCCTCAGTTTTAGCTTCTGCTCTATTCGATACAAGGTCTTCCCATAGCTTTATCTCTGTTGTTATTGTGGAGCGTCTTGGGCTCTACATCATTTCCTCTACCGATATCTTGAGGCTAGACACTCCGTTCGGGACTAGAACAACCAGTGTACGTCACTGTAGGGAGTTACCACTAGAGGTTGGTGGATGTCCATTTCTATTGGACCTCTATATCCAAGATATCATAGGCTATGATTTGATACACAAGATGGACTGGTTTGTTCCATTCCAGGAAATTGTCGATTGTTATCGTCGTAGGGTGGGATTCATATCAATAGAGGCTGGATCCTTTCTTCATAGGGGCGAGTGCGATATCCAGGTGAGCATAGCGTGTCTAGAGCTTCATGGGATGTGAGGAGTTACAACCCATTTTGCTAGTATATATCTGGATGACCAGGGGACTTCGCAGTTGGACTTTCCTCTAGTGGGGGATCGTTCCAGATATTTCTTTCTAGAGGACTTCTCAAATTTTCCTTCGAAGCGTGAGGTAGACTTTTCCATTGAGCATGTGATAGGGGAAGCACCAGTGTCCATTCCTTCTTATAGGATGGATACACTAGAATTGCAGGAGATCAAGAAATAGATGGAGGAGTTGCAGGAACATGGTTTCATCTGACCCAGTACTTCTCCATGGGGTTCACATGTCCTATTTACGAAGAAGGAAGATAGTACCCTCAGGATTTTTGTGGACTATTGGATGTTGAACCATTTGAGGGACAAGAACCTATTTCCCTTTTCTAGGATTGTTGATCTCATGGATCAGCTTTGGGGAGCCCGGGTGTTCTCGAAGATTGACTTGGGGTCCAGTTATCATCAGATGGATGTTAGAGAATCAAACATACCTCTGAAAACCTTCTGGAGAAGGTATGGTCTATACGAGTATATGGTTATGCCGTTCGGTCTCATGAACGCACCTGCAGTTTTCATGGCACTGATGAACCCAGTGTTCCATCCATACATGGATTCCTTTGTGTTGGTTTTCATGAAAGATATCCTGGTGTACTCATACACTCGACACGACCATGATACCATCTTGAGATCATTTTGAGTACACTGAGAGAGAATCAGTTATATTCTATTCTCTCAATGTGCCACTTTTGGATGGATCAGATTCACTTCCTGGATCATATTATATTTGAGGTAGGAGTATCATTGGATCCAGAGAAAGTGAGAGCAGTAGTTTCTTGGGAGCAACTGAAAAACTTCTTTGAGGTGCAGAGTTTTCTAGGGATGGCTAGATACTAAAGAGGTTTCATACGGATTTTTCACAGTAGGATACACCACTAAAAGTTCTTACAAAGAAGGGTCTGAAGTTCTTATGGTCATATTATTGTGAGTTAGTGTTTCATGAGTTGAAAGGGTGGTTGACTTGAGCACTGATACTAGTCTTTCTAGAGCCAGGAAAGAGATATACTATTTACTATAATGCATCAGGTATCGGGCTGGGAGCTGTGCAAATGCAGAGAGATGGACTTGTTGCGTACGGGTCTCGGCAGTTGAGGCCACATGATAGAAATTACCAGACACACGATCTGCAGTTGGTAACTATTTTTCATGCCCTATGCTATTGGATACATTTTCTTCTAGGAGATAATTTTGTGGTTTTCACTGACCACAAAACTCTCCAGTACATATCCAGTCAGTGTGATCTGAATTTAAGATAGTAGAGGTGGGTCGAGTACTTACATTCCTTTGACTTTGATCTTGAAAACATTCCTGGGAAGGGAAATTCAATGGATGATGCATTCACCGAGAGGACTCAGATATAGGAAGTTCGAGAGGCCAGCAGTGAGTGGTAGCTTATGGCTCTGTTCTCTGAGATGCATTTGGAGATGCATGATAGACATGGGCAGAATTTTCTATCATCTATAATTGTTACCTCTAGTCTTCTTGATCGAATTCGAATGAGGAAGCTATCTTATTCTGACGGCCTTGTCCAAAGGGAGAGTGTGTCAGGAGAGGACACTATTCCTAGATGGATCGTAGGAGGGGATGAGATCTTGTGTTTCCAGGGACACGTATGGGTTCCAGCAGACAAACATGAGGAGCTGATGCGGGACTTTCATTTCTCAGTTTGGGCAGTTCATCCTGGCATCACCAAGATGTATCATGATCTACACCGTCAGTATTGGTGGCTAGGTATGAAGAGGTATGTTGATGGTTTTGTCGTGAAGTGTTCCACATATCATTAGGTGAAGGAAGAGAATCAGTGACCTGTAGGTATTTTATAGTAGTTACCCATTCCCGAGTGGAAGTGGAATGATGTCGCAATGGACATCATGACCGGTTAACCAAGGTCTCCCAGAGGGAATTATGCAGTATAGGTTTTCATTGACAGACTCATGAAGGTCGATCACTTCTTACCGGTCAAGGATACCATCAGTGTTAATGATCTGGAATGATTATAAATCTGAGAGATTGTAAGTCTTCATGGAGTTCCACACTCCATCATTTCAGACAGGGATGCGTGTTTTACTTATCAGTCCTGGCATGGGCTTCAGAAGGCATTGGGTACACAGGTAATTTTGAGTATAGCCTACCATCCTCAGATAGATGGTCAGTCCGAGCATACTATTCTTGTGCTAGAGGACTTGGTCTGAGTATGCACCTTGGATTTTTGAGGTTCTTGGTAGAAGCACATTCCTCTTGTGGAGTTTTTCTACAAAAATAGTTTTCAAGGAAATATTCAGATGGAACCTTATGAGGCTTTGTACGATAGTCCATGCTGATCACCCTTATGATGGCTAGAGACATGAGAGGTTTCATTGTTGGGACCTCGTCTTTTACAAGAGGCCAGAGAGCAGATATAGTTGATTCGGAAGAGGACTACTACTGTACAGCCTCATCAGATGTCTTATGCTAATCAGTGGAGATGACCTCTAGAGTTCGAGGTCAGGGATCAAGTTTTCCTATGTGTCACACCGAGTTTGGGACACAAGAGGATTATGAGAGAGGGTACGTTTTCGCTGAGGTACGTCGGGCCATTTGAGGTATTGCAGAGGGTTGGGCCGATTGCCTATCGTTTGTAGTTACCTCAGAGGTACTATGCTATGCCTAACGTCTTCCACGTTTCTAAGCTTCAACGTTACTTTTTAGACACGTCTCAGGTATTCCAACACGAGGAGGTTGAGTTGAAAGTGGATGCATCCTTTGTGGAGAATCCTATCCAGATTGTAGAACGAAGTACGAAATTTCTCTATGTCCGGTCTATTCCTCTTGTATGGGTGCTCTGGCAGCACAGGTGAGTACAGGATGATACTAGGGAGAAGGAAGCAGATGTACAATCACAGTGGTTGGAGATATTCATGGTTTCTTCTTCTACGTCGTGCTAGGGAAATTTGAGGATGAATTTATTTAAGGGGGATGTTTGTAAGAACCTAAATCTTCTTTTCAGGTATTTTATTCCTTATCTATTTATTTTTTAGTAGAAAATAAATTCTGGAAATTTTCAAAGTACACGACGTGTACTTTATGACTACACGTCGTGTACTACCTTACGGCAGGAGGCGGTGTGCTGGCCATGTAGGGGCCACACACACGGCCGTGTGGGGGTCATTTGGAGGCAGTATAAAGTGGGGTATATAAATGGTGAGTACATGTTGTGTATGTTTTTTTCATTAAACGCACTGGGGTCTTGTCTAATAGATAGAGACACCCCCTTCTTCATTCATCTCATCCAGGAGCATCGTACGACCACCGATCTTTGACAAACCCCAATGTGTGAATTAATCCTCTGAATCGAACACTGTCAGTTGCGTTGGAATCACATTGGTATTTTCTCTCTTCTCCTAGAGCACCATCTCATGATTTTTTCTCTCTCGTGAGATATCTTGGGCTGAAAATTTTAGACTTTTTTGTAGAACTATGAATTTCTAAGGAGATTCATGCTTCTAGGTTCATGTATATCATTCCTAAAACACCAAGGTAGGTGGTCTGTGCCTTTCCATTAAATGTATTTGGGTTTTATGTGAAAATACCACCAATACCCTCGAACGGGGTATTGCGTGTTTACAGCTTTACCCCTATTGATTTCCTTCTAGGATTTCATGCTTGTGTAGTGGTTATTTGGATATGAATATGGTTGATTGCTATGATTTGTAGGTTTTTACCATGCATGTGATGTTTAAAACCGTTTGGTCCTGTTTAGCATTTAGATGCTTTAACTGTTTTCCATGCCTATTGCTGTAGGAGGGAGAGCTGTCTTCTGACATGATTGATATGCTGGAGAAATATTTAGCTAGGTAGTTCTATAGGTTTACTTGGGCCATATTGTATTGCTATGCTCATTGACCTACATAGGGCCGTGAGAACCTATTGTAGTATACTATAAGGGGAATTGACTAAGAAAGTTTCCTCATAGATTCCTTGACTAATTTTGACTATTAGGGGAATTGGCCGAGTGTGATTCCTCAGAGAGACTTTGAATTTTATTCCTGAACTTTTTTTGACTATAAGGGGAATTTACCGTGAGTGCTTCCATAGAGAGTCTATGAATGACCGTGGATATAAGGGGAATTGACCGAGTGAGCTTACTCAGAGAGTCCGTGACCATGGGGCTATAATAGGAATTGACCGTGTGAGCTTCCTCAGAGAGTTCCTGACTACTATAGAATAAAAGGGTAATTGACTGTGAGTGCATCCTCAGAGAGTCTTAATAAACAGAACCAGAGGGGTTAGAATGAATGTACTGCCTAGAGGTTTTTTTGTACTTGTTGGGTAGGACCAAAGGGGATGGCGGTGAGTATTTCCCAGAGGGTTACCTATTTGTGTTTATCTACTTGTTGTTCTATTGCTTGATATTGAAACTGTATATTGTTTATTGTTGAGTACTTTCTTGTTTACTATTTTATATACTTTACCTGCCCTATATTCAAATATTATTAGGCACAAATCTTCTGTTGGTTTCCTACTGGTATTTTTTCTCACACGTTTTTTGGTCCATGCTTTGGGGCCCAAAAAAAATATATTGCTGCAGGTATAGATATGGGAAAGAGACCTTCTACATCAAGTACATGACTTGATGCGGAGCTGGAGAGCATGAGACCAAGCATAGGCTTGCGATGATGAGGAGCTGATTATCCATTTATTTTGTATTTTGGTTTAGTACAAGTTTTATTTACTGTAGTGTGACTTGTTTGGCTGCTTTCCTAGACATATATATCTTGCATCATTTTTTATACATTTGTGCTCCAGTTATTTATTAATCTAGTTTCTACCATGTACTATTGTTGGATATTTAGAGTTTATGCTATTGTATATTGTTTACTTCTGTTGTGTACCCTGCCAATGAGGGCATAGTTTCCCCACTATCACACCCAAGCCCTCGCTGCTAGTCGGCAGCCTCTGGCATGCGGGGAAATTCACTTGAGGCCATGACCAACCGGGTATGGGGTGCCTCTGGGTGGCTTTCGGAACCGGGACGTTACATCCCCCAACCCAAACTACTACTCACATGTGATGGCCACCCCCACCCATTTTTTAGTGATTCTTCCCCCGTTTACAACACTTTACTCATTCCCCGCTCAACCACATGCACCATGAAACGAACCTGGCATGTCAATGTAAAATCGAATGCCCTTACCACACTATTTGGATTTTTTCTATATTTTATGATATATCTATTTATTGACATATATTTATATAAATATTTTTATCCATAAAGGTATAATTATTTTTTAATAAATATATAAAATAAATTCATGTGTGTATGATTTTTTGTGTTATATATATAAATATATTTATTTACTTGTATATATGTCTTTGTGTGGGTATATATATATAATTTATATATTTAAATACTTTTATTTATTTAAGTATATTTGAAATTGATATTAATTTTGATATATTAGAATATAAATGTTTGTTTATTAATACACACACATAATTATATATACATATTATACATACATTTTCTTATGTATATATCTATATTAAAATATTTTTATAAGTTAAATAAATTGAATATATTATTATTTATAATAAAATATATAATACATGTTTATTTTTGTATGTTTTATATATTTAAAAATATATTTCAAATGTAAAAATTTTAAAATATTTATTTATACTATTACTTTTATATGAATATATATAACAATGTGTATATATATTTATATTATAATTTATAAATAACACAATAATATGAAAAAAATATAATATTTCAAAACCATTGTGTCAATATGAATATAATTCCAATGAATAAATTCATTCTCTACCAGAAAAAGACAATAATATCCTTTTAAATGAACACAAAATGCCATCAAATTCTCAAAAAGTAGGGTATCCCGACTAAGAACTCTGTTTTAGATGGATTCTAGGATATTTATGAAAAAAATAGGTATCCCCCACATTCTAAATGACACGAATATGTTTTCCAGCATTAATGTGACATATGATGTAGCCCAAATGGGCACTCGATTCAAATGTTGGGTCATTTGATAGTCAATCCATTTTTAAAATTTTGATTAAATCGTCATTATTTTGTTAACCTTTTCTATCACGAAATTATTGTTAAATGTCTGTTAGTTGATAATAATTAAAAATTTTGTAATTAATATTAATTTATAATTATTTTATAAATATTTTTCACTAAATATATTATATATTAAGTGTAAAAATATATTTAGTGTTATATAAATCGCATTTAATAAAATATTATATATATATATATATATCATTATAAATATTTTTTATATTATAATATTATTTTTAATAAAATAGATTTTTTATTTTATCATCCTTAAAAAATCATTGATATAGGATGTATTTTTTCCAAGCTAATAAATGTCATATTTTATCCCCGTTAAAAATTTATTGATAAAAGGGGCATTTTTCTGTGCTTTTAGTAAGAAATAATAAAAGTATGGTGCCGAATAAACACGATTATACAGCTGTGTGGACTCAATAGCTTGGGATTAGGACTAAAATAGGTCTTTCCTTATATATTTATATTTATGTTTTAATTATAAAAAAAAGAATAAAAATGTTTTTATATATATAAACATATAGTGATAAATGAAGAAAATTGTGTATATATTAAAAAATTACTAAAAATAGAATGGGGTGAGGATTGAATTCATCATCATGATTCATTTGGATGAATGATGACCCGCACCAAATTAATGTGGAGTGTGGGAGATGCATTTTTAATGGGCCGTTGAGGGGGGGGGGTATCCTTCATCTCTTTTCTTGTTTGATCATTCATTTTGTATAAATATAAAACCTCTTATTTATAGGTATTTTTTTTCACAAATTTACGTACCTAACAAATTCATATAAATTACATTTTCAAATACCTCATGAATAATCTCATTTTAATTTCATACTATGTAGATAAAGTTTTTTTTTCAATCATATGGTGATACATTCATTTTTCAAGTTTGAGCATAACTCCATTTATAATTCTCTTAAATGAAGATTGAAATTGAATTTCTTGAGAGGTAGGTCTTGAAATGAGTTTAAATAGATTTTATAAGAAAATTTCATATCAATTAGAGGGATTATTACCTTTGAGTAACCAATTATTTATGATTCAAGATAAATAATTTTCTATGAAAGTTTAAATATCCCATGAAATTGTTTTTGGTTGATTAAATTGAAAAATGATATAGATATTTTAACAAGAGTAAAAAAAGTAGATGTGTAATTGGAGCCATCTTTTTCGAATTTTTTTTAATTCCCCTATAAAAATAATTATATTTTATCTATTATATGAAAATTAAAAAAAATTATATTAGAATAAATGGACTTAAATAGTTTAATTAATTACCATTTTGATTTTAATTCATTCATTCATCTTAGGAATGTCAAGGAAACTAATTTCTAATATTTTTCTTCCATGACACCATCTTCTCAACTCATGAAACCTGAAAAACATGCTTTATACATTCCTATAGCCTCCAACTAAAACCTTTTCAAATCGTGAAAGAGATTTTTGATTAATGGTATAATATATTTTTTTATGTGTCATCCATGCATTCCTCTAATCATTGATCTGCGCATTCATACAAAAAAATACTCTTGGTAAATTTTGTGGGTGTTCATGGATGAACAGTAAGTTCCTAAATGAAAAATATAAGGAAACCACACCCTTCATAGTCATGAAATGTCGAATCAATAGAGATGATCATGGCTAACTACTGTTTTATATAAAAGGGCAGGATAATTACTATTTAGGTCATTCATGGTTCCTTGTTGGGGTGGATCCTTCAGTCAGACATCCTCAATCACCATCATTTTTCTACCATGTTTTTCAAAAAAAAGTATTAGTTTTAATTTTTTGGATAACTAAGTCAGAATTTCATTGATGGAATAAACAATTTTTTTATATATTGGTTGCTTGTATAATGTGTTTATTCCCTCAATGTCTTTTTTTATTTATTTGGATCCAGATATTGCTTCTCCCAATAGCTTACACCTCATAAACGTTGAAAGACATTAAGGAAATCAAATCCTTCTACCCCTACCCCTATTAAACCCCTACATTCCTTCACAAGATTCATTCCTCTCTTGTAGCCTATCCCAGTTTTTGGGTCCATCCCTCTATAAAATTCATCCAGTTTTGTTCTCTAATACCCATGAATGTTTTGGTGGTTTTAAAGGACTAAAAAATTTAACAATTCATAAAAAATTATTTTATATATTTTATTATTACTTTTATAAATTTTTTAGTTGTTTAGTTTATAGATTATTTTAATTATATTATTTAATTATTTGTTTAGTTAATTATATTTAATATTGTAAATATAGGATCTAGCCATAGTGGAAGCATCATTTGAATGTATTACCAACTTAGATTTTAGTACTAAATCACGTGTAATCGTATCTTCACATAATAAAAATGTCATGTCCAATTAAACAAATATATTACATGACTCTATTAAATATAGAGGAATTAGAGAAAAACGATATTCACATTTAATAGTTAATTAATTTATATACATATATATAGCTACCTTAACTTTTAATTCCACTATCATTGATGATTTGATGCAATAGATCTTGTTTTACCATCATTGTTCTATATGATGCAGGTAAATAACACAGTAGTGATGATAAACATGTGCGAAAAAATATTTGAACATCATCAATGAATTTATGGGGGCTGAAACATCCAATCCATATTCGGTTTTTTATTCATGTTTGATTACAACATATTTTTTCGAGAGAGAGGTAGATTTCTAGATGATATTTAATTGGAATGAGAAAATAGTGTAGGAGTGTACTCTAGATCTATTTATCTATCTCAATAGTATGATAGTGTCCTTATATATCCATCGTGTTTTCCAACTCTGATTCAAGAAATATATATAATTAGATATTTCTTATTGTTGATTTAGGGTTTGAAAATCACACGCAAATCCCTATCCATATATAATTTTTTAGTTAACCCAATGTGAAATAATAATAATATAAATATTATTATTAAATTTCTAACATGTCGAATGCATTAATAATATAAATAAACATCATTTATAAGATTTTCAATCGGACCATTAAACCTGTTCCACCTCCAATCATCAATATTTATGAATCTTATAATAATGACTATAAATAAATTTAACAACATTATTTTATAATAATTATTATAAATAATATATTAAAAAAATTTAAATAAATAGTTATTAATATTATTTATATCAATTATTCTTTCAAAAAAACTGTTTAAATTATGGGGATCAACAAAACTGAACAAATAATTACTATTTTAACATGTCAAAAGAATTAGTTAAATTTAACTGAGATAACAGATACAATTATTGTGTGATCTACTAGGCCTCTTTCTCCGTGGCATTAGACATAACCACAAAAATCCCAAGGTTATAATCTTGTATTGTTCAATGGACCCTATAGAGAAATAAGTTAACACCGCAGAAACATCCAACCTCATATGAATATTTACGTTGTTAAATAATCCCAATATCACGATATCTCTAATCATGTAGGATACATATTAGTTCCATCAACCTATATGGTCAATTTCTATTTTTTTGAATTTATAATAACAAACTCACCCAATGGACACCACGACCATAGATTTATGTAAGAAGTTCCATTCCCAACAACGAAATTGTGATATGAAATTATATCAAGACATAGAATGGATAAATCATTTCTCGTATTATCCATTATTACAATATCACTCATGACACACCCAATGTAAGCTAATTCACTGTGAAAATATGTCATCATAGTTTCCATCAATACATCTAAGTACATGAGTCATGATATCTATTACTAATAATATTAATGTCTGATAAATACATACATCCACAATTAAGAATATCAAGAGACACATGGAATTGAGTATTTCATATTAATGGCTATGTTCTCAAAACATCCTCTCTTGATGATTACCAAAGGGGACTACCATGAGGAGGGGTCATAGTGTATTATGATACTCCTACCTATAATATCCTATATTGGGTGTGTACCATAATTAACATCATCCATCCATAGAACACAGTTTAAGAATCATGTCGTGGAACCTCTAGGTTCTCATAATAGAAGGGAACTAATATGAAATTTTAATGCGAAATAGATTCATAGGATTTTATAAAATATAAATATAAATTATAAATAAAATATCTTGATAATAAAACTTCATTAATAATGAAAACATGTAATCATGTACTAAACAATTTGGTTATAGGAAAATAACTCCAACAGACACCTACTTTCACTAAAAACAACATCCCAGAACATTCTGTCCATGATCTATCACATGATACTAATGCTTCTTCTGAGATAAATTATTTTTTGGGGGATAAAATGTTTTCTTATATAGATACTATTCTCATTATAACTTCACCTCATTGATAAAAAACAATGAATAAATGAAGCTTATGAATTATTTTATTTTTTCCTTTGGTGTGACCTTTTCTATTTAGAGATATCCACTAATGTAGTGTTATCATAGAAGATTATAATAATATATTTACTACTAGGTACCACATAAATAACTTGTATAATATTGAGAATCAGAAATTGTTTCCGTTGATGCATCAGAAGGTGAAATAAACATTGAATCAGTTGTAGAAATGACAACAAATGGTTACTTTTAACTTCCAACTCATAACTCCTTCATTGAGATGAAAGGAATATACAGACTATAATTTCAAATGAATCTATTAATTCTAAAAACTATCATGTATAGAACCCCCACTAAACTATTCTTCATCTCCTGCAAACATTATGAACATATCCTTAATTCACCTTTCAAACCTATGGTGAATTTTAATATAATTCCAATGATATTCACCATGATATTCATGAAATCTTCCATCCATTTTCAAAGTAAGTGCAACATTATTATTAGTACATAACATGGCATACATGATGGATCCTATCAATAAATCATATTGAATCTTGCTCACTATATCTCATTCCTCTAGTGTTTGAGGACACATTTTCATTTAAATTTCTATACGATGTGACACTAATACCAAGCTCGTCATGGATTTGTCTATATTAAATATATTCATTATTTTTTTCAATATATATTCCTTGAATTAAACCATGTAGCCTTTTGGATCTATGGAACATAATCTGTGTCCACATAATAAAGGCTACTTCATAAAATTCATTCTTGATGAAGCACTTTTTCAACTATGTATTTACCTATTTTAAGTATGGTATATCATTTAAAATTATCAATACGTAATTAACCTATATTACTAGGAAAACAATTGTACTCCCACTAACTCATTTTTATACACATGGATCAAATTCATTTTTAATGAAACCAAATTCATCAATGGTCTGATCAAATCGAATGTCCCATGACCTGAATGCTTTCCGGAATCCCTAAATGGATCTTTATAACTTGTATACACTTTAAGAATTTCATAGAGTCACAAAACATTCTATTTGTGACAAGTTCACAACCACTTAAATGTTCCCATTAAGGAAATAAGTTTTTACATATGTATTCCTAATCTCATAGTTAGGGTACACTACTATGGAAAACCATATTATGATGGAATTAAACATGGAAAATGTAAAAAAGTGTCTTCTATAGTTAATACCATGACATTCTCAAAACCCATCATACACTAGCTATGATTTATAGGTATTTATTTTACCTTCCATGTCTAGCGTTCTCTTAAGACCCCATTTTTACCAAATATGTTTCACATCATCTAGTGGATCGATTAGTCCTAGATTATGGTTTTGATACATGGAATCCATATTAAAAATCACATATTCTCTCCATATTGTATATTTTTATCTCTTTACCAACAAATTTAGTGATCGAGGATCGTTATTTTAAACCAATAATGAGCCTCCAAAATTTTTCTCTATAAAAACATATCTTTATGGTTCTCATAACTCTCTAGGACTCCTACTCAATAGTTATCTTTTAAAAATGTCTTATTTCAAGGGGACATGGGGAATCTGTTCCTATAGAAACACTTTTGTATGTTGATCATCACCTTTATCAAAGTAAATAATTCTCTAACTTCCTCATTTAGAATATTCTCCCTCTAAATAATAACATACTTCTTATAAATAGTCACATTCACTTAAAAAATATTGGGTAGATAGTATCACTTTATTTCCTTGGTATACCGTGTAAATATATTCTACATTCCATAGGGTAACACATTGTTGCTTTTTTAGTCCCAAAAAAACCTCAAATTCCATGCATAACCATGTGATAAAATGAGTTACTTTAAATTTTATAACTCAAATGGAATAAAATTTTATAATTTAGTTAGTAATAAATTTTGTATGTATAATGCGGTCAATAATTCATATCTCTAAAATGATGATGGATGGATTTCATGATTCATCATCGACCATACCATGTCCTAAAAGGTATGAATCCTACATTTCCTAACAACATTCAATCACGTTTTATAAGGTTGAGTATGTTGGGATAAGATTCTATACTCCCATAAAATTTTGATAAAGTATTTGTAAAGATATTTACCTCCTTGATTTTCTCAAAGATTCAATATATTCTTACAAAGATGATTCTCAATACCATTATTGAACTCCTTAAAATTCTAAAAGGATTTATACTATTACCTCATGATGTATATATAAACATATTGACTCCACTAAGTATGAGTATCCACCTTTAGATTATAATTGAAATGGTCCATAAACATTAGTGTGTACCAAATCTAGAAGCATTTTGGACCTTTCACCTTGACCATTAAATAATGTCTTGGTCATCATAACTTATAAATAATAGTGACATCTTTTAAGTGGCATAAGCTCAAAAGAGTTTAAGTAACATTTTCAATAATGATTTTTCCAATGGGTATTGTTTTACATGGCCATGACTATGACTCCATAACTCAGTGTTATATGTTTCATTATTGTTATCAATTACCTATATTTGGTTTTAATAATTTAATACTTAAATACTATTATTCAATTATCCCATACCATAACATATTATATAATTATAAAAGTAGAAACATTTATTTCAAAAAATGAAAAGAAATACATCCATATCTAAAAATATTTGAAATATTTTTCTTGGTAACACTAGACACATAATAAATTTACGTGAACAAATAAATTAATCATATTGGTAATGTGAGATAGTAGTCTCAAATTACAAGAGCAACAAGACTCACTCCATTAGAAACCTCCTATCTATCTCATCACTAGTAATATTTCTAAATATACTTGAATCTTGTATTTGGATTCAAATTTGAACACCAAATGTAGTATCTAATACCATCTTGAAGATATGGAAATATTAAAATCAATAAAATTGCACCGAAAACATCCACTTTCTTCTTTAGCTGTGTGAAATTCCTCTTGTAGTGGCATTAATTTCCACGATAAAAACATACCAAATTTTACTCCTTTCCTTGAAAAGAGATCTAATTTTTCATGGAAGGATGATTCTCTAGAGACTTAGACATCTAATGAGACTTTAGAACATTTTCCCTATTCTTTCTCTTCTTATTCACCATAAGAATGGTGGGTTTTTCACACCCCATATATTGTGAACATGGATAATAACTATCTAAAGTTCTGACAATGTCTTCTGACTACTTGTTATATTATAATTCACAACAACACTATAGATGTTCTTGGGTAGTGAGGAAAAAATGAGATCGGTGAACATCTCATTAGGGGTCATAAAACCCATGATGTCTAGGTTCTTAATATAGATAATCATCTTGACTACAAGTTTCCTAACTGGCATCGAATCTCAAAGCATAAATGTGAATAGTGTATTAAATATCCTATATCTCTCTGATATATCTTTTCCTTGATAGAGATCCTTATTGTGATAAAAGATTTTATGCATATCCATATCCTTATATTGCTTAATAATCTCATATAACATAGAGGATATAATGTCACATTGGATATCCATAGCATCATCCACATGCCTGAAATAAATATACACTAATTCCTCATTATCCTCTTTGGAAAAAAACTCAAAAACCGGTATTTATACTGCGTATTATTTAAGTTACTCGAATAGTATAATGTGCAAGGTCCTTTACCATTACTATAAATTCATACTGGTGAGTTTTTTGTCCTTATTATGTGTGTAGAACAATGATATTTTTGAATACATTTGATTTACCATTTTTATAAATTAAGACAAGATAATTATTAATTATTTTTATTAAAAATATAGATTAATAAATTGAAATTAAATTAAATTAATATTAATCACCCATTATTTTTTGAAACCTAAACTCTCTTACCATCAGTTTTGGAATATCATTTCTCATAGATATTCTAGTGTAAAAAAATAAATAATACATATCTTATAACCCATAATTATGTAATGAAAGTTACTCAAAACTTTCTAAATATGCATAAATTGACAACTACATTAACATTTGGTTAAAAGATTTTTTAGTGGACTCCCCACTCCTAAAATATTGTTTTAATTGATTTCCTCAACTTGTATGACTTATTTGCACCAAGTATTTATTGGGCAGTTAACCCTTGATGTAAATTGTTTTAACTTAACCCAAAACATAAAACAAAAAATAACATGATAATTGAAAACACCCCAACTTGGGTTTGTTAATAACTTTGATCTGTGAGGTAGGTTCTAAAACAATTATTATAATGTTGTGTCAAATTAAATTTTTTTGAGAGATTTTATACCTATTTTTTTAAAAAAATGATACCTTTTTACATATTTATTAATATTATGTGCATTTTACTTAAGTTATTAACCATGTTTTATAAATCATATATTTATAATTATATTTATTTTATTCTGCCTCTTATTCTTGTTAATTTATTTAATAGGCGATCTCATAAAATTAACAAACATAAATAACTAACCTTGAAAATGATATAAAAAATATAATTTCCATGATTATTATATTTCTATTGGTTAGTTTATCTAGTGTATGATAAAATTTCCCTTGACCCTAGGTGAAAAATCCATGAACCATAGATTGGTTTGTGTTGTAATATTCCACCTTGTCTCCCATGTATTACCTCGATTGATTTCTTCTAGGATCCTTCGCTTGGACTAACTCCATTCTATGTGGATCTCCACCCATACATAAAAATTTAGTCAGACATAGGTGAGAGGATCAAATGGATTAGATAAAGGGAGATTGCATAAAAGAAACCAGGAGCATGTAGGTCCTTACATAATAAAGAGTAGGGGATTACTCACAGACCATTATTTTTAACATTATAATAGTAAATCAAAGTAAACCAATCACACACAAGGGTTGGTCTAATTTCATGATTATCCATATATCATGTAATAAATATAATTTTTCATTTCTTATCAAATAATTAGATTAATTGTTTAATTAATATATAGTTATATTAATTAATCCAATTAATTCAATTCATCTTATTTCCATACAACCATCCTTATCTCACCATCATTTATAATTTTATACAAAATTAATTTCGTTTAAAATTTATATTTTACACAAGTGAATTAAGAGGAAACCTCACGTGTTCATAAAAAATTTAACCTAGAAATAAATTTTAATTTTAATTATTTGTCCTATAATAAGGCATGTACTATTGATTGACTGACACCTATAATGATTAATAAATTGGTTTAATGATTCATTCAATTATTCATTCTATGAAAATATATGAATAATTCTGGGAGTATACTACACCATGTGTATAAGAGTATATGGAATGTACTCATCTTTTTCCCATTACCACAGCACACACCTTAGGTTAGGACATGTTTCCTATCATGGAAAACAATTAGGTACACAATGTGTGGTCCAATATATATGAAATCTTACCTCGTTTTTCATGACATGTCACTTACAATGTTGTTCATTTGATACAAATCATTCCTCAGAAACCCTATGTACTCATACATGAGATAAAAATTACTAAACATCATGTAAAATGTTAACAAGGAATGTATTTCATTATGTCATGTGCCTTCTTATCTGGATTTACGTGTCAGTCCAATCAAATCAGACGTTGAATCAAATTTTTCATATATTACATGAAAAAAATAGATACACTCAATAAAACATAATACATGGTGTGTGTGTGTGTGTGTGTTTGGGAACCACACACCATGTACTCTAGTTTGGTCCAGGTAGATCCTTTGGAACCATAAGATGGTGAGTTCTGAATGCTTCTTTATTTTTAATCATTAACTATTATTGAGGTATGTAATCATGAATAAATAATGAGAAAATAAGAGGATACGGTATATTAAAAAGAATTTCATTAAGTAAAATAAAACACAGAAACATTTAATCAATCAAAGAAATATAATTAATTATAAATTTCTCATGTGACCACTCTGATACTACTTATAAGTTCCAGGCTTAGTTGAAGAATCCTATGAATGAATGAGAAACATATATTTTATTCTATAATCACATGTAATAAATTATTCACCTTATAAAATCATCATTTATAATAAGAAAAAATGGATTGGCTGACAAGAGTAAACACACAAGAACAATAAATGAAGGATCATGTCATGTAATTTACAATTAATTTATATGAAAATAAGTATGATATCCCCAAATTTTAATTAAACTTTTTTATGGTTTTTTTAATATATATTGTCACATCATCATTTCACTATATCAACCAAGAGATGAATCCATATAGTGGGGATCCACACATGCACGAAAATCATTGAATGTCACAAAAGAATCATCAGGTTCTAGGACAGTGATACTAATCACCTACATTGTTAATGGTTGATCAAAAAATAATTCTTTTTGATAGAAGAAAATCTCTTGATGATCTCTCATTTTATTGAAATGTGAAGGGAGGAGAGAAATATAGATCTACTTAACCCTCTTTAGTGATTGAGAGATTCTCTTCCAATCCATTGTGAACACCAATTTTGATTTAAGAAAGAGATATAATTAGATATTTAATATTCTAGTTTTAGGGCTGGAAAATCACACCCAACCCCATAACCACCTTTATAATTATTATTTTTACCTTGTAAAATAATAATAATAACAACATAAATATTATTGTTAAATTCTTAAAAAGTGAAAAAGAGAATGAATATACATAAATATCATTTATACCATTCCCAATCAGAAAATTAATGTTGGCATTCCTTGCCTCATTAAAATTTATTGGTCTTTGAAAAAAGACTATAAAAAATGTACCTGACTTATTATATAATAAATAATAATAATAATATATTCACCAAAAATAAAAATAAATATTTATTATATTTATTATTTTACTTAGTTATTCTTTTAAATACATTTTAATAAATATCTGTGATCAAACGAACTGAATAAATATTTTTCATTCTAAATTATTAAATTCATTACTTGAATTGGACAGACACTGTGGATACACTAAGTGTGTTAAAATCCTGAACACTTCCTAAAGTAATTAGACATATCCACATAAAGTCCAAGGATAGAGTCTAACAACCTACTAAGGATCTCATAATGAAAGATGTTAACAACACAAAAACATCGAACCTATTACAAATATTTACCACGTAATATAATCTATTTATTATGATATATCTAATCAAGAAGGTTTCATGATAGTGTCATCAACCTATATGATTGATGTCAATTTCTTTTAATTTCTAGAAATAAACACTACATCCAAACACCATGGCAATGTATTTATGTTGGAATTTCTATTCCCATCAAATGGCCTAAGATATCACCTTCCATCTAAATATAGAAATAATAATTATGTTATCTCATTTTCCAGTAATGAAATATCACCCAGGACACATGCTACGTATCCTAATACACCATGAACATATGTCAACATGGTATTTTTCAATACATATATGTATGTTCATCATGATATCCATTAATGACAATACTAAATTATAAATATCGAAAAAAATATTCGTAGATAAGAATATTCAATGACATAAGGAGGTGTGGATTTTCTATTAATGATTTTGTTGCTATAACCTCATATCATTTAGATTACAAAAGGAAAACACCATGAGAAGTTTTATAAATAAATTATGATCCTTCTAAAAATAATAACCTATATTTTTTGGGTCCCATCAAACAATATCATCCATCTATAAAACAATTATCAATAATAATATTGAAGAACCTATATTTTATTATTATAATAGATAATTACTATATGTTTTTATGCAACATATATTCTTTATACATTATCACATACATATTTTTCTATAAGAACAACAATAACATGATAAGAAAACATCCTTAATAATGAAAATATATAATTATGTACTAAATAAGTTGGTTCTAGGGAACCATCTCCAATATTAAAAAAATATATTATATTAGTGAGTAAATTATTGTTAAATAATTATGACTATTTAGTAATTAATTTATAATTGGCCTTTTTAATTTAATAATTATTATGGATCAATTATTATATAATATCTTTTATTGGTTTATAATAATTAGTAAATGATAATTATCAACAAATATATAATTAATTAACTAATCATTATGAGATAAGAAATAACTAATAATAAAGTAATAATTATTTACTTAGTAACAATTAATCAATATTGAGTTGATGATGATTAGATAATAGTTAACTAATAATTCACTAAGGAATAACTACGGATTAACTAATGAATAAATAATTATTTCTGAAAGATTATCTAAGGATTAAATTAGGATTAACAACTGATTATATACAGATTAAGTAATTATTAACTAATATTTAAATAATGATTCATATGTAATTAACTATTAATAAGTTAATATGTAACCAATAAGTAACTGATAAGTAAATAAAAAGTAATTAATATGTAACTAAAAATTAATTAATAATTACCTATTAATAAACTACTGATTAACTAATTATTAATGAATTATTAACCAATTATTAACCAATTATTAAATAATTATTAACTAAATATTAACTATTTATTAACAATTTATTAAAAACTTAATAACTATTAATTAACAAATGATAAAGGAATGCTTAACATATTTTTGTCGAATTATCAACTAATTGTTAACTAAAACATAACTAATAATTAACTAACAATTAACCATTTTCAAAATATTAAATACCTCATGATTTAAAATTCAATATCTATTTATTAACTATTTTTTAAGTAATAATTAAATAATAATTACCTCATAATTAACTAATAATTAACTAATTAGTAACTAATAATTAACTACTTTTTAATTATTAATTAACTACTAATTAATGAATGATTATCTAATTATTTAATAATCATTATCAAACTCTTAACTAATCATTATCCAATGATAAACAATTAACCAACTATTAGTTAATTAATTACAAACATAATTAATACTAATTATTCAAAAATCATGAACTCAGTTACCAACAATTACTAGAACCTATTTAGTAACTTGATTACCATGAATGAACTTCACACTTGTTCCACTTTCAACCTAATATGATTATTCCTTAAAGTTAATATTTTATATCAATAAATTAATATCAACAGGATTATATTATTCTCTAAGAAATAAAATTATTATCGGGATAATACAATTAAATATATGCTCTGGAATAGATGTACCCAGGGTAATAACCTCAAAATGGGAAGATTTACTATTAATTCAATTGTCATCTAGTGCATGATAAAGAGGAATAATTGTACATTTTTTTGACACAATTTTGGGATCTACATTAGATAATTAAAATTTTATTTAATTAAAAACATTAGATACGTTTAGGACAACTAAAATTTAGGCTTCAAAAAATTGTGAAAACATTGAGGACATGTCTAAACTTAAGAAGACATTTTACAATTTTAGAAAAGTAAAAATTATGTGGTTATCTAACTAAGGAAATACCTATATGGATACTATAAGTTGAAATAATATCAATCATAGATGTTCCTATAGTTAATAACCCCAATAAGGTAAGATTTTGTTTTAAATTAACTATCTGTCTTTGCATTGTAAAGATGTCTAACTACACAACTGGTTTGAAACCCCCAAGGTATTTACATTAGATTATTTAGATTCTATATACAAAAAATTAAACATATAATTATATCATTTTACTATGAAATAACTTTACTCAAATATTCCATGGTCAACCCTACATGATTGTAAGTAATTTTGAATATTATTTACACTATTTCCATCATAATCAAAATCAATGTTTCATATAGAAAATCTTGTCTATCTATGCGAACCACTACAGGGATGTTTTTTCAATTGATCAAGGGAAATTATATATTATAAAACTAGAATTAATGGTTATAATAACTAATTATTTTGTAAAAAATAATACTATGAAATAATTCATGGTTGTCAAAATATGAGACTTAATCAAGAGATCCATTTTTATAGCTATAAATATTTTCAATTCCATCCTTTTATTTAATATCTAGATTATTAATTGGATATTAATGAGGACTAGTTACAAACAATTTAATCATTTAAAAAATGGTTTGATTATAATTTGATGGTGTTATACATTAAGTTTTACACTGTATAAAATCATCTTTTTATTATATGATGAGAGAATCATAGACGAGTCCTCAGTGAAGTTACATCTGAAGAATATTCAATTATTCAGTATGATGAAGAAGGAAATAACCAAATTGATCACCCAAATATGAATAAATATCATTTTGATGAATATAATGTGTATAATGATGGAATGGAAGGACAAAAAGTAGACTATGAAAAAGAAGCTAGAGAAGTAAGGGAATAATTTTCTAGAAATTAACCCGTTGTGCGCCAGCCATGAGGCATTCTAAATCATCCACAACACTATACTTCTTTTTTGGATGCTAGAACACATTTTTTAAAATTTTACTGAAATAATATCACTCAAAAAACCGAGTTTACTATAGTTATAGAGGATATATCTTGTAAAATGGAAAAAAATATTATATTTCAGATGTGATTCTATATGAAAATAAACCATGAAATCTACACTGAATTGATTTTATATTGATATACAATGTTTATATATTATTTAGGAGTCTACCTAAATAAATATTTCATATGGTGTGACAAATATGGGGATGATTGTTGATTTCCCATGTGGGATATTCCTCACATTTCTCTTAGAGGATGGAGGATTCATTGGATTGAGGCAACTCATACCTTCATATATCCTAACCATACCCCAGATTCTACATCATTGGATGGTGAATTTTTTTCATATTTGTTTTCAAGATTATGAGGACCTTCTAAGATTTTTCTCTATCCCTTGTGCATGAGGTGATACTAAAATCATTTAGTTACCATATTTTCTATGGAAAGTCCTGGATCATGATATATAAGGCATTTTTCAATGTGTATAGTGATTGGGATGAATCGTATAAAGTGTTTTCACAATTTCTATCAGTTTTGATAAAAAATCCAAAACGTCTTCTACCTCAATACAAATAAACGTTTGTCTTGAGATAAAATATTTGATCTTTCTCATGTAAAATTTCATCAGTTTCTCTAGGAATTTAACCTATGAATTATCACATTTCATTTCTAAAACTAGTTTAAAGATATTAATAGAATGTCTCTTTATAAAATGTAAACTACATTTTTTCTGATTGTGGGAAATTTAAATAGTATCTATAGACCTCTTTTACATAAATTTTCTATAGTAGATAAAGAAACCTTGAATCTTGTAGTTGGTTTTTTTCATTTATTAGTAATAATATCACCTGCATTTAGGGTGTATGTGGGCTATTTGACCATAATTAGGTGATCAATGAGGAAAACAATGTATATCCTATTATATAAAGATCTGTAAATTCAAATGATCAAAACATCATCAGATACATTTATATAAATATGTGAAATACTATTCATGATGAAACTATGAGGAAGGATATCATTATGTGTTTTATATAAACTATTTCTTATATTTCAATTTGTTATCAAAATGATAAAATTATTTTTAGGTATTATGATTGATTTCATATAGTATGTGATCCATATTAGTGAAAACATGAGCAACAATTTGAAGGCAGTTTAAGGGATAATTAGTGAGTGTATGACTATATGATTTTGATTCAAAAGGAGAAATATAAAATTGAATACGGTGGGGGTATATGTATGGATACATTACCATAAATATTTTGGACTGCATCAATGACATCATCATGGGGATTTTCATGTTACCTATAATTGGCCAAGTTTAAGAGAAATTTTAGCATTTTGTATAGTGATTCATAGAAATATGAATATAGATTGTGGATGGGATTAATTAGGGGTCATTGTATAGATGACACTTTTAGCAAGATATTTATAGGAACATTTCTTAATATTTTGATTTTTCAGTGAGATTGTTCAGTTAAGAAGTAATTCGATTCAAGGTAACAATGTTCTAGGACCCCATCCCATGTAGGAGTGGTTCGGTGTTGGTGGTATTACTAGACATAACGAATTTTCACAGAAAATTCATTCAAGCATTATAGTTTCCATGAAAACATTCCATTGTAGAATGTGCTACTACGAACATCTTAAGGGAACCATATATGTATCATTTTATTATATTGATTCCATTTCTAAGTGAAATGGTGGACTATTGTTTCTTATTGTGGGGTTATAACATTTACTATTGCTCTATGATCATCCCAAATTAGTACCTAATATCAATTGGATGATACTACAACACAGACCAATGTCCAATAAGATCTAGAATAAGTTGGACTAGACTCAAGTAAAATTAATGTGTTTGAGATGCAACATATATCATAGGGAAGGTCATAAAATGAATAGATACCCTGGAATTTTTATAATGATTCCTCATTTTTATCCATGATGATGTATTTTATGATATAATTAAGTTCCTTATGTCATTAAAAAATGGATTAAGCTCAGAACTTAGGTCATTGTTTTCTGTCATTTTGTTTGTTTTAGTGATTAAAAAAACCTTATGAAAATATATAACATATTAATTATAAATAAAAATTATTAAATTATTCAATCAACTCCAATAATTGTTCAATTCTTATAAAACAATTTCTTCCATCTTTTCTAGTGATATTTTTTTAAATATTTTTATAATAATAAAAGTGATGATCTAAGTAATAATCTAATTTATATAAAGTATCTAAGTAATTATATCTTTATAAAATGATGAAACTGAGTTTTCAAGAATAATATAGAGGTTATTATATATAATACACTCTATGATGAAAATATAGTAATCTAGGTTATCAATATAAGAAAGAGAGAAGAGTGTTGACAAAACTTTTATATTCTAAATTATACCAATCATAACATTCTACTAACCATAAAATTGTATTTACATTTACACATAACTAATTATAATTTTATCGTAAGCATAGAGGTGGAGGATATTAATCTACTCCTATATAAGAATAGGTATGTTTCACAATTGGTGATAGTGTCCCATGAGGTTTAATGGGGTTGGGTACATAAGGAACACCAATATCATCATATTACATCCCCAGATGAGATTATACCATACATATGATGTGATGGATTCTATGAAATCACTATATCAAATTAACCATTTTTAATCATAACCTAATTACTTATCTAATTGACAGATGGAGACCTGAGAATCACACATTCCACTTACATGAGGGATATTTGACCATCAACCTAGATGATATGTATATTATTCCCATTCATTGTATCTAGGGTTTTTTTTATTATATGAAGCACCTGTAGATACTTGTCGGATATTTTATAGTTATTACATGGCCTCAAAATTACTAGGGACGACACTAAAATGGATGGAAATTAACTGTATATGAGCTGACTCGACATGTAATTCACACATTTACTAGTTGATG
Source organism: Viscum album (assembly GCA_963277665.1). NCBI lineage: Eukaryota > Viridiplantae > Streptophyta > Magnoliopsida > Santalales > Viscaceae > Viscum > Viscum album. The sequence continues at coordinate 507,689,743 of OY728125.1, forward strand.
ATGAGGAGAAGACCACAATGAATTACTTCTATTAGTATAGTCCATTCATTCCAAGCAAATTTTTCATTTAATAAGTTTTTGGCCTTCATATGAGGTTATGATTTCTTGGTGGAGATAGAGCTATATGCGTACTATAGGTGTTCACAACATGTACCAGATTCATGTAATGAGATGGTGATTCAGAAGTTGTATAGTAGGAAGGTTTCATGACATCTATATGGGCTAAGGGTAATCCATGAAACAAATTCATGTCATGAATGAAGTACATGACATGTAATTAAATTTGAGCTAAGGTGATGCATTTTTTAGACGAAACCCAAGACATGGGGATTTGGTGCGTTGCATGTGGTTCACAATTTGTAATATACCATACCCCATGGAATTTACATCATGAATGGGTTTCATGATGTGAATGTTTTACGTTTTAGGCATTAAATAGATTTTTTGTTAGATGCTTTAGTATTTCAACTACCATTCCACCTCTCATTCCATGAAAACCCTAGGCACCCCAAGGAGACATTCAATAGTACATCTCCATTACTTCAATCCTTGGGTTTTAGTGGATACCAATTGGTGATCTATGGTGAGTTTCCCTCTCTTTCCTATGGTTTTACTTCCATTAATATTTATATATCTACTTCTATGTTGTTATTTTGGTTTGGGGACTATATGAGATGTGTTTTTAACAACCCTTTGGTGTGGTGTAGGTTGATCCATGGTTTCTATGTGCATTTGTGGTTTTAAAGCTATTTTTTCTTCACCCTATAATGTAAAATGAGATTGAAAATATTCATTGAGGTAGGGGATCCTCGTTGACACTAATTTTTGTGCAATGTGTGATATCTAAAGGCTTTTTAAAATATTTTACGGAATAACAGGGGTCGAAAAAATGAGATAATTAATTTTCTTTTCTCAAATTTATGGTTTTAGGGAGTTATCACAATGTATACTACATTGATATATGTTGTTGATATTATTATACCTTCTTATTTTGAATTATAAAAATAACAGCTATTAGGATCCTTTCTTACACTAATGTTTTTATATTTTAATGACCCCTGATGTGTTTTTGTGTTATTTTAGTGTAAAATGGGTTAAATAATATACATTTGGATAATAATTAGTTTCCATTGGAATAAATTTTGTGTTATATTAACCATGATAAATGATGATTTAACATGAAAAATCACCTGGATAATGGTGAAATCCAATTTATCATGTTTTTTCATGTGATTGTTCTTTTTGTGTTTCCCTGTGTGGTTTTGGATGTTTTGTGGTGATGTTAGATACTAGTTACATTATGTAGTACATGGGGAAGTGATATAGTGGTTGGTTATAAGGGATGTGATGTGAGAACTTGTATGATGTGGTGCAATGAGGTTGTGGTATAGTGGTTTTGGAATTGTGGTTATGGCACTATAGTAATGATACGATGATGTTATGGAATAATGGTTGTGGTGCAGTGGTTGTGGCATATATGATTTTTTATGGTATGTAGAGATAGTGTTTCATAAAGGATGTGATGAGTAGTGGACATGGTGAGAAGTCTTTGGTGATGTGGTGCAATAATGACAGTGGATATGTGGTGTCGTGGTGGTGGTTGTGTGAGTTGGGATAGTTATAGCATGTAATGTTAGTGTTAGTTTCACACTTATACATGGGATGAATTATCATGATAAAAGAAAAAAATAATTCTGGTATATTAACTTGATCGAATAGAAATAGATATGTGATAAATGGATTAAATTTGTCTAATGAAGAATGATTAGTTATATCTGAATTGAAATGGCTATAAAAAATTGTTGAATTTTATTTAGTACAAATTGGAATGTTGTGTGGCTTGTGTGGTGGTTGTGTGGTGTGTTTCATATTGCGGTGGAAGTGGTTGTGTTGGTTTATGTGAGGTACATTGATAGTGATGTGGTGTTCTTTAGTGTGGTATATGTGATTCCATAGGATTGGTAGTTTGTGTCATCTATATACAATTTATATTAGGGTTATTTTATACAAACAACGCTCAAGTTGGATAGCCTTACCAATGCTCATTAGTGAAACTTTATGGGAGTTTTTCCAATTATATCATATGGTGGTGATGCGTGTTTTAAGATACACCCTCATATATTCTCTTCTATTAGTAGCAGTGATATGAGTTGGTGTTTGAGATTAACTAGTGGTGGTTATATGGGTTGTTGATAGAGATTTCCAAGTAGTAAAGTGTTGGATGAGCTGTCTTCTGGCTTGATGTAATGTGTTAGTCTGGGTGTCTACAAGAAATACGTTATGTGGTGCGATGTGATATGTGGTAGTGGTCACATATGGTATAATGAGGGAATGAGGTTGTTGTATGCAACATTAATGATACCCTACTACTCTAGTTTTTCTTGAGATTTGATGTTATGGATTGTGTGTATTTAGTAAGGATGTGATGTGATGTGATTTAAAATGTGTATGTGGGTGGGATTTTATGTGATTCGATGCCCCAGGTGTCTGTAGAGGGGATATGATGTGATGCAGTATGAGTGGATGATATAGGAGAACATGGCCTTCGACATTGGGGGTGTGAGAGTGGAAAATCTAAAGAGAAGTGGAAATGGAGAAGTGTTATTTATTATGAACATAATTATATGCTACTATATTGGATGCATGATTTGGTGTGCATGCCATGGTGAGGATGGGTTAGGTTAAATGACTCGTAAAGGCGCTTTCTGGTACTTCTATTTGTTCACTGATGCATTAGCATACTCGTTTCACATCTTCACTTGGGGCCTTGTTATGTCTATACTGAGTATACTAAAGACTCTAACCCAATATATATAAAGTGTTTTCAGGGGTATAAATGGAATATGGGGACTGAGATGGACATTAATAGCTGAGATGGATCAGATTTTGGGTTTTTATTGATGTCTTGTCTTTTGGAAAAAAAATTGAGACTTTTATATGTATTAGTTTTACATTATTCATGCATTATGGTATGTTTTTAGTTTACCTATATAATGAATACTAGATTTTTCGGTGATTATTATTCATATACACCAATAATATTTCTTTTATAGAGTTCAATTTCTCCCATACTGTTAGATTTTGTATACCTTTAGTGATAGTCATAACCCAGGGCCTATAGGAGGTAGCACTCAGGGGTAACTATCACTCTCCCCTTAATGCAGTATCTATGGTGGGTGGGAGTCATGAGAGATTAGTATCAATGTTTTTGGATAATATATAGGATGGAGTTTAGAGTAAGAAACAATGGGGTTTTGTGGGTTGCTATGGAAATGGTACTAGTAGATCTTGGAGCATGATATTGTCTAGGAAGTTCGGCTATGACCTATAGTTTTAGGGATGCTTATGATCCATTGCATATAATATAAGCTTATTGAATGGACATGTGAGTAGGACCTTTTTTTATTGTAGATACCTTATATATTAAAATTCATCGTTATTGTTTTTTTTATTATCTAAAATGGGTTATTATTGGAAAATAAAATGAATAATAATATTATTTGAAAAAATTCCATGCTACCGGGCCTAGAGTGTTCTCATTTATTTTTAGGAATGGATCATGTTCCTTATCTTTTGGTTTCTAAGAAGTTTAGGTTTAACCAGCTAATTTGGTTTATTGTTAAAGGGTTTACATGATATAAGAAGATGATCCATGGAAGTGATATTTTCATGAATTTCAGTTGTAGATTTTGGATAAGAATGAGGAGATCGTCAGTAATCTGGAGAGGAAGAATAGGTCAAAGGAGACAAATATTTTTTTTATTATCCATGAATGATCTATGGTCTAGGTTCTATTGGAATTTAGTAATTTTTTTGGATTCCCTGGACAGTGGTGGATACTATTTCTTGGTGACTATAAAAAGGTAGATGCTTTATGTTTCAACATCCATAGGTTGTTCTGGGATGATTTCCTATCATTGATTAGGATGTATCTCAATAAACTAGAGTTATCTCCTTTTATGTGGGGGAGTATGAGTGTTTAAGAGTGTTGGATCATGGTCATGGAACTCATGAAATTTTCCCCAAATGTTTTTTTAGATGATGAGTCCAGAGTGTGGCATATAGGGGAGGATTTGTGGATAGTGATCTAGTATTTTGTCACTATTTTTACTCTCCCAATGTTATTAGAGGAGTACGAAATGATTGAGTTTATTGAACTGATTATTTAACTGTGACTTTATCCGTGTGAGAGTGTGAAAATGAGTATTTTTAGGATCATATATTCAGGAAGTATGTTATGGGTGTTTATGTAGTCAAGGTTCTATTTTGTGGGTAACCGTCAACAATAGTCTTTTCCATGTCCCTCTTGGGAAGGTGGGTTTTTATTCTCTGTTTGGGGATTCCTTTTCCCATGTTATTCTTGTGTGGGACATGGTAACCATCAATTTTAGGGTACAACAAATCAAAGAGGCCAGTTTCTTTTGGGAATTAATGCCCTAATTTTATATAAGTAGTTCCCTCAAAGGTGTTTTTAGTAGTAGGTACCCTAGGTTGTTGTTCAGTGAATGATAGAAGGTGGACTAATTATAGGAAATTCACAAGATAGGACCCATCTATAGGGATCTATGGAAGATAATTGAGATGGAGGATGGCAACATATAGTTGGGGGATCATGGAATGGTTAAATGCGCGCATTAGAGGTAGCAATTCTAGTAGATTGAAGAGTCATTCAAAGTATGACTAGTTTATCTTCTACCCTCGTGTGTATGATCTATTTCATTCTGTAACATTGCACTCATTTATCACTGCTACTTTAGTACATTATTTAGAACTGGGTATGGAGATACTTCTAGTGCCATTGGTGTTATCCATTCCACTTGTAGTTCTAGCTTCTTTATTTGATGTGTTATTAGGATGTAGACTGGTGATGGGGAAGCTAGAGTTTATTGAGTTCATCTTACTATTTTAGATACATTCAATTAATGTTTTCCTTGGAATGTATTGGATGTATTTCACGCATGAAATTTTTGATTTATTTGAGATAAGAGTTTCTTTTTCAGAAGTGGAGGGCCAATGAGTGGTGTTTTTTGTGGTGATCAAGGTTATTAGTTGAGATATAAAAAGTGAATCCTCTTCTATCAATATTAGCAGAACTAACTGTATAATCACAGGTTAATAGTGATCACAATGTTTTTGAGGAGTTCTTGGATTTTTTCTAGAGGATGTTTTGACACTACCTCATTGATGAAATGTTGATTTTGGGACATTGTTATAGCCAAGAACATATCTGATTTCATTGGAACCCTGCCGAATAAAGACTAATGAGTTACATAAGAGGTGGTAATATGAGGATGATATGACACAGTGGGATTACATCTGAACGAGTGTGTCCCCATGGGGTTCTCTATTGTTTCTCAACAAGATGAAAGATTCTAAACTAAGGTTTTGTATAGACTATTGGATGTTAAATCAAGGTGACTGTCACAAACTAGGACCCCATTCTATGATAAATGGTGTGTATTATTTTTTGAGAGAATATATTTGGTTCCCTAAGATCAATCTTTAGTATTGATTTCATTATTTGTTGGTGAACGATGATATAATGGTGAAGATTTCCTTCAAATGTTGGTAAGAAAACTTCACATTTTCAATCATGACATTCAGTGTTATGAACACATGAGGTGTGTTCATGGGGCTTATGAAATTCATGTTCTATGAGTTCCTTAACCATTTAATTATTCTATTCATTAATGATATCTTTATCTACTTTAGGTTACAGGATGAGAATGTGGAGCATCTTTGAGATGTCTTATAGGTCCATTGACACCACCTTCTGTTTTTAAAATGTTCCATGTTAGTGTTCTTGATACTAGAGGTACATTTTATTCGGCATGTCATGTATTATGAGGTTATGGTGATAGACCCATTAATGGTTGTCGTAGTTGTTTATTGGGAATAATCCAAGAACGCATATGAGGTTTTAAATTTCATTGTCTAAAATGTTTTTATCGGAGCTTCGTACCAAATTTCTATTGAGTTTCAGCTCCGTTAATAGCATTGACTGGGAAAGACCATAATAACAACACTTATTTTTATTACACACATAAACATGATTTATTAAAAAAATATTCAATTTATACAAGATATAAGATCAATAGTTATAGTGTATTTGGGGCTTAGGAACCTTATAAAATGACTTAGAACATTGAACACAACATCCTTATTTAAAAAATCATTTACATGACCACTGCATTCCATCGTACATAGCATTTCATGGGATATCATGAGAACACGCATAAGAAAAGGGTGAGATATAAATCCCCTTAAGGGAGTTAACAAGGAATAACATGAATAATAAAATACATGTTAGGAAATATACATATCATGGGAGCATTAAATAAACAAGAACATTAAGGCATGATATAACATTATTATCATAACATGGAAATATGGAGACAACCCATAACATGGTATTAGAATGAGCCAAGTATCATTTCACTTGGAGCATGAGTAAACCATCATTTCACATTAATTATCATGGTTAAACTCTCATTTCACTAAATAAATCATGATACTAATATTTACCCATTGCATTGGAGCTCTATCTGGGCGCACCCTTCTTAAACATTTCATTTCATGTGTAACTGTGCCACATGGATCATAAAAAATGGAATCAATAAATATAATAATTTATTCTATGATAAATGAATTAATAATTCATACATGAAACTATATAATAAATTTGTAAATGTGCATAAAGGTGAATACCCTTGATAGATAAATGGGCATGGTATTCACAAAACAATGACTTTGTCTTGGAAAATCACGGGGCAATTTAGGCAGCATACTCGTGTGACATAAGAATATAGAAAATTAGTTATTGGGAGAGGAAGGGATGTTTAATCATTTTTACAATAAATTTAAAGTAAGGGGTTCATATAGATACTTGTCCCACATATGTAATGGAATATTATATTCATAATATTAAATAATTTCTTGAATGTAAATGAAGAGGGAGATATTCCTTACGAAATTTCGGCATGTTATCATTTGTACATGGGAGGAATTGACAAGAGATAAAGGGATTTCTCATCATTGAAACATAAATAGGGAAGTATGCTGGATGTGAGAAATCATACCACATCAGTTTTAATTGAAAATAAAAGGTCATGAAAACATAATGAAATTTGGACAAAAATGAGAAAAGAAGAAATCTCTTATGGAATTTTGGCATGGTAACAGGTGTACATGGGAGCCATTAATGAGAGATAAATGGGTCTATCACCATTAAAACATATGTAGGGATGTATTGGGGGGGTTATAAATCATAACAAAACATTTTTTAATTGAAATTAAAATGGAATTACAACATAATGAATGTTGGACAAACATGAGAAAGGAATAAATTCCTTACTAATATTTGGCATGGTAACTGGTTTACATGGGATGAATTAATGACTGAAAAAGGGGTCTCTGATCATTAAAACATAATTTTAAAAGTATAAGGGAGGTGTTAAATCATACCCCAACATTGTTAATTGAAAAGACAAGGGTATAGAAATATAAATAATCTCATACAAAAATGAGAGAGGAAGAAATCCCTTACTTGGAAGTGTGATAAAAAAGTCCTAAGAGAGTCTTGGTAGATGATTCATGGGAGCTTAGGGTGACATGGGAGGATTGTAGAGAGTGGAGGGTAGAGTTTGGTTGAGCTCTAAGGGTTTTTTAGTAAAGCGTAAGTGGGATCTTGGGTGGGTTTGTATAGGAAAAGAGAGGGAATTCTTTATTATTTAGGTTTTGGACCCTATACATTAAACTAATCAAAACCACTAACCATCCCATGGTTTTTCCCATAGTTTTTTCCAAAAGGTATTTGGAAGAAATATTTTTTAGTTTTAATGGACGAACTTTTTAAAATATTAGACTTGCTTATGTAGAGATGAGTCACACACTCAAATAAATCAATTTATAAAGTCAAAATATTTTATAAGTCTTGAAGGGTCCACTAAAGAATTATTAATTAAGTAAAAAAACTAAAATCACATTAGTTTAATGGTAAGAAATATATTGGCCGAACACAATGTTTATATTATTTTATTAGATCACTATTTGGTCATTATGATTTCATAAAACAAATTATATATTCAAATGGTATTTAATTTTTACATAAAAATTTGATTGTCTCATAAAATTATGAAAAATTCACCATTGAATAATTTCGATGTCCAGATTCAAAAAATGACATTCATTTTATCTAAATAATTGTCTAAATATTTCAATTAAAACATTTAAAATCAAAACCAACATTTCTTGAAAATTCATGGGTTTTGACAAAAAATTAGATTTCAAACTTAATTAAAAATCGCAATAAAATTCATAATAATTATTCGGTCAATTATATTATAAAAAAGTAATATAGTAATAATATTTAAATAAAATATTTTTTAATTCAAAAATCCATTATTTCATTAAAATTGATTTTTAATTGAATATTAACTAACCATACTATTTGTGCATTAAAAACTATTTACAACCTAAGAATAATAAAATGAATGTATATTATTTTTTATATACTAAAAAAATAATGCACACAATCATAGTACTATGAACATATTTCACTACCACTAATAACAATTGCATAAGATTGAAGGGTAATGTGTGCTATGCTGAGAGACTCTTGGGGCGGCTTGTGTAACATTGCCCAGGTAGTAATCTCTATCAACTTTCACTTCTCCCATAGGCGGTTCCTCTCGAGCTTAACATGTTGAATCTTAGCTTGGGCTTGGTCAAGTGTAAATTCCAATGATGCCACCACCTTTTTATGTTGTGACAACTTAGCTTCGTACAATGAAAGTCTACTGGATGAGGCCATATCTTCCTTTGTTTGAGTAAGCTGAATTTGTTAAAGCCCTATATTTATACTAAACATGTGATCACTGTTCAACAACTATATTATCAATGGTTACAATTATTTTTGGTATTTTAAAATCCAAAAACATAAAATCGATGTAATTAAATATTTTATATAATTATTTTACATAGTAAGACATTTAATTAGATCAAGGGGAAATTTCCTTAACAAAAGTTTGGGTTGTTACAATCTTCCCCCTTTAAAAAAATTATTTCACAAAATTTCCTTTTCCCACACTAAAACAGATGCGAGTAACTCTACTTCACCACTACCACCAATTCCCACGTTTCTTCTTCAACATTTTGGTTTCACCACAACACCGTGATGTGGGGAATTTTCTTATTTCGTAGGAAGTTTTCCCTCCAATCTATAATCTTCACTAGTTTCTATTCCTAAAAGATGTTATTGATCAATGGTACAACCTCTAGATAGGGTACATGTGATCGGTCAGGTATTTAATTTCTCAAGAGTGATACATAGAACACATCATGTACTTGAGATAGGTTTGGAGGGAGTGCTAGTCGATAGGCCACTTCTCCAATGTGATCGAGGATCTAAAAAGGGCAAATCTACCTTGGACTAAACTTTCCCTTCTTCCCAAATCTCATAACACTCTTCCACAGTGATATGCAGAGGAATACCATGTCTCTGACATAAATCTATATGTCTCATCATTGACTATCATCGTCACTATTTTGTAGACTCTGAGTAGCACTAATGTGCTACTAGATGGTGTTAACCTTCTGAACTATTTCTTCATCCATCTCTGGATGTAGAAGTTTTCTCTCCCTAACTTCATCCCAACATGACGATTTTCTCCAATTCTTCCCATATAGAGATTCATAAGGAGGTATTTGTATTCTTGAGTGTAAAATGTTGTTTTATGAGAACTCAACATGAGGTAGATATTGATCCCATCCCCCTTCGAAGACCATTGTGAATTCTCTCAACATGTCCTCAAGTATTTTGATAGTCCGCACAGATTGGCATCAGTTTGAGGATGATAAGTCATACTGATGTTTAGATCAGTATATAGAGCATGTTGATGACTCTTCTAAATCATAGAGGTGAATCTTTTATCTTGATCTAATACAATCAATTATGGTACTCCATGTAGCCTTACCATGTCTTTCATGTATATCTGTGCCAGTTGATTCTGAGGGAAATCTTCTCGAATTACAATGAAGTGTGTAGTCATTGTAATACAATCCAAAACAACCCAGATATCATTGTTTCCTTTGGATTTCTTCATAAGCCCGGTGAAAATTTCTATAGTATTGTTCTCCAGTTTCCATGTTGGTAGGGGTAATGGTTGCATCATCCCCTTATACTTCTACCTGTCAACCTTAACTTGCTGACATACCAAGATCTTTGAAGTATACTCAGTGACCCCCTTCTTCATGTTTTATCACCAATAATTCTCTCGGAGATCTCCATACATCTTTGTGTTTCCTGGCTGAATGGATAAATTTTAACTATGTGCATCATCCAAAAGTTCCTTCTTTAACTGTGGATTCTATGGAACACATATCCTTGACCCAGATATTACAATTCCTTCTTCATTGATATTGAACTCCAAGGATTTACCTTTTCTAATAGTGTCCACCTTCTTCTGAATTCCCACATCATACTTTTGAGCATTCTTTTACCTTCCTTAAATAGATGGTTGAGTAATAATTTGTCAAAGGATTGATGATGTTCCCTTATTTATGATTCTCATGTCCATCTTCATCAAATCTACGAAGACTGGATCATTTTAAATTCTCATAAATGAAAGAATCCCTGGGGCCTTTCTACATAGAGAATTTTCCACCTTATGCACTTTCCCAGTGTGGTAATAGATTCAGCAGTCGTTGTCTTTTTTGAGATATAACCATCTTCTATTGGCACATGTCAGTCTCTTTCTGTGGCAATATATACTGGAGGCTTTTGTGGTGCGTATATATTTCACACTTCTCCCCAAAGAGATAATGCCTTCAAATATTTAAATTGAAGATCACTATAGCTAACTCCAGATCATGTGTTGGATAGTTTTTCTCATTAACATTCAATTACAATGAAGCATAGGGAATGACTTTGTTATTTTTCATCAACACACAGCCCATTCCCTTCTTCGAAGAATCGCTGGATACCACAAAATGTTCTCCAATTGTGGTTAAAGTGAGCACATGCATAGTGATAAACCACCTTATTAACTCCTTGAATCTCCCTTAACATTCATCACTCCTAGAAAACATGACTCCCTTCCAAGTTATCTTAGTAATAGGCTTTGAAAATCATGATACATTTCTCACAAAATAGTGATAATATCCAACTAACCCCGGGAAGCTACAAATATCCATTACCGATGTTGGCCTCGGTCATCCCTCAATTGGTATTTTATTGGATGGATCCAGATATATCCCATTGCTTGTGATGATATAAACCAAGAATGAAACCTCCCTCAACCATAACTCATGCTTTTTGTACTTTTTATAGAAGACCTCCTTTCACAAGGTCTGTAGTATAGTTATAAGATTATCCTCACGATTCTCCTTGGTTTTGGAGTATAGTAGAATATAGTCTATAAAGGATACCTCAAATTTGTTGAGGTAATCTATAAAGATTCTATTCATCATGTCTAGGAAGATTTCTAGAGAATTAGTGAGTCTGAAAGGGATTACAATGAATTCATATTGCCCATACCTTGTACAAAAAGAAGTCTTGGAGATATCCTTATTCTTCACACTTACATGGTAATATCTTGACTAAAAATCTACCATGGAGAGGTATTGTGGTCCACATAGCTGATTGAACAAGTCATTAATTCTGGGAAAATGATACTTGTTCAATATCATGATTTTTTTGAGCTCAAGATAATCAATGAAAAGGCACATTAACCCATCCCTATTCTTAACAAAGAGGATGGGTGCACCGCATAGTGAAGCAAATGGGTGTATAAACCTTTTATCTAGATTCTCCTGTAGTTGTTTCTTCAGGTCCTCAAGCTCCACAACAACCATTCTATATGGATTCTTGGATATTGGAAACACTCCATGTATAAGGACAATTTAGAATTCAACATCTCTTCTAGGAGAAGACCATAAAATTTCTCAGGAAACACTTCAGTGAATTCCCTCACAATAAGCATGTCTCCAATGATTGTTTCTTCCTTGGACTCAATCATCTGAGCCAGCTACACATGCTCATATGGTTGTAATATCCACACTTGAAATGATGGTTCTAAGGAAGATTAATCCTCCTCCTTTCAATTTTACAAAATCGGGGTTTGATTCTTCATATGGAGAGGGATTTCCCTCTCATGTAAATTTATGTTTTCTCTATATAAGGAAAGCCTATCAATGCCAATAATTACAAAAAATTCCAGAAGAGAGAGTATCTTGAGGTTCACTGAAAAGTTAATTCCACAAATTTTGACCAGGGAGGAGACATATTCATGGGATACAGTGATTTCACCATTTTTCGTGCTCTCCGACATCATTACTTCCACGATTTGTGGTGGTGTTGGTATTGTTCTACTGAAAATTTTGAATATAAAGGAATGCATAGAACCATAATCCAAAATTATGTTCGCAATTCAGGAATGAGTAACTAGAGTACCTTTCACCACTTCAATTTCAGGGATCACTTCGGTAGTAGTGATGTAAAAAGCATTCCCATGGTGCCTTGGAGGTTGTTGGTTTCCTCAAAAAACCCTTGTCTTAGGGCATTGATTAGAAAGGTTCCATGGTTCTATGTTGTTGAAGAAATGAATAATATGTAAAGGGTCAAAGGAAGTGTTTCTCTTCTCAATCATAGCCGTAGGTTTTTATTGTCGGTAGTTAACATCTAGGTTCCATTCATTTCCACACATAAAGCATTTCCTTATCCCATTAAAGTAATTTCCAGGGTGCTTTTTCCGCACCTTTGGCAGGTGGGGTGCTGGGTTTTCATAGAATTGTCAGATTTATCCATCAGACCTTCATAATTGAATTCCTTCTTACACTTCTTATCCATGTGATATCCCTTGGATTCACCGAACTCTATTTTCACCTTGAGGGAACACCAGACAATTTCCTCATAGCTATCGAAGTCATGGATCGCCTGGGCTTTTCATAGGCTAGGTTTCAGACCACAATAGAAGTGGTTAACCATGAATTTGGGTGTAACTAAAAATCCAGAGGCATGCCGTGAAAGCCTTGTGAAGTTTTCCTTCTTTGCTCTGATGTACTCGTCATATTTTTTATTGAGGGAAAAGAAGTCTTTTTCCATTTTAAGTAGGACTGTGCGAGGAAATTATTTGTTGAAAAACATTTTTTAGAAATTCATCCATTACAATGCCTCAATATCCTCATCAGGATTCAAAATTTTGATCAATTTCCATCATTAATAGGCTTCACCCTCCATAAAATAAGCATCCAAAAGTACCTTCTCTTGTTTGTAACATTGAAGGTTGGAGAAGATCGTTTCAATGAACTTGATCTATTGTTCGACGATTGAGAGATCTAATGATCCATTATAATTTGGAGGCCTTTGTCTCATGAAGCTATCAATTGAAACACGTTCTTTATTTGGGGGTTGAATGTTCCTCTTGACCCATGTTTTTTTTCAAATCTTGAGTTAACTAAGAGAGTATCATGAAAAATTTCGTGATTCCTGCTCACATCATATTAGGCATCTCATTAGAATAGTCATCACATTGATCCTCGCATTAGTTGTTATCCCGATTCCTACGATTACAATCCATTGGCTGGATTAAAAGGAAATTTAGGGGTAACACATATAGTTTAATCTAAGGAAAAATACATATGACTTATAAATATCGTTTTTTTCCATAACTTATGAATCTATAAGCATCAATCTATGTTATCAATGATCTACTTCCAAACATATATTCTAAGAGGAATTTTTTTATTCCCGTAATAATTGTTCCAACTAATATTATGAATTTACCAATGTTTATCCCCCAGGAGTGTCATAACAAAGAGTGCCGCAAGGCCCATTTTCATGTACCAGGATACCACAGGTCAAGCTCAAATCTCATTGTCGGAGTTTTCATTCCTTAGTATATTTGGGCCAGAACCACCTCAAGCAGCTCCTATCCTGACATAGATGTATTTTCTTGATAAAACACATACTAAATACTAACTAAAACCTTGGGATGTTTTTATTTTACATAGTTTAATCCCTAAGTATTTCACAAGGGTTTTCTAATCCTAATCCAGAAAATAACAAAACTTGTCCTTTGATACCAACTATAATAACCCTGCTTTTTATTACACACTTTAACATGATTTATTACATATTATCTACACGAGATACAAGATAGAAGATAGAGAGGTATAGTGTCTATGGGGATTAAAAACATTACATAATGACTTAGAACATGAAACACAACATCTTTATTGAGAACATCCATTACATGACCACTACATTCCCTCACACTTAGCATTTCATGGGATAACCCGAGGACATGCATAAGATAAGGGTGAGCTATAAAGCCCAGTAAGGGATTAAAAAAGGCATAATGTAAAGAATACAGTAAATTTTATGCAATAGATATATCTTTAGAGCATAAAAAAACATTAACATAAATGCATGATATAACATGATTATCATAACATATAAATGTGGCGACAACACTTAACATGGCATTATCATGAGACAAGTCTCATTGCATAAGGAGAATGAGTAAAAACTCATTTCACTTGAACTAGAATGAGTAAACTCTCATGTAAAATTATGTATCATGATACAAATCTTTACCCAATTAATTGGAGCGCTATTAGGGGGCTCCCTTCATAAAAATTTCATTTCATGCGTAAGTGTGTCACATGGATCATACAACATAGAATCATTAAAGATAACCATTTATTTCATGATAATGGAATACATAATTCATACATGAAACATTATAATCAATACTTAAATTTTCATAAAGGTGAATACCCTTGATAGAGAAATGGGCATGGTATTCACAACACAGTGTCTTTGGCATGGAAAAATGTGATGCAATTTCGGTAGCATAACATCGTGATGTAAGAATACTTAAAATTGGTTGATGAGAGAGAAAGAGGTGTCTCATCATATGTATAAGAAATATACAGTAATGGGGTCATATAGATACAAGTCCTACATATGTAATTAAATTTTAGATTCAAAATACAAAATAATTTCTTGAATATAAATGAGGTGGGAGAAAATCATTACAGAATTTCAGCATAATAACAGGTGTACATGGGATGAATTAATGAGAGATAAATGGGTCTCTAATCACTCAAATAAAAATAGGTATGTATGGGTGAGGTTCCAAATCGTCACCCAACATTATTAATTTAAAATAAAAGGGAACAACAACATAATGAAATTTAAAAAAAATGAGAAAGAAATAAATCCCTAACGGAATTTTGGTATGGTAACCGGTGTACATGGGATGAATTGAATAGTGAGAAAGGGGTATATCATCATTAAAACATATGGAGGATATTATGGGGGAGTTAATAAATCTTACCAAAACATTTTTAATTGAAATTAAAAGGGCATAACAACATAATGAATTTTGGAAAAAATTGAGAAAGGAAAATTTCTTTATGAAATTTCGGCTTGGTAACAGGTATTCATGGGAGGGTTTAATGGGGGATTAAGTGGTCAATAATCAATAAAACATATGGTGGGAAGTATAGTTGAGGTGGAAAATTATACCTAAACATTTTTTATTGAAAATACATGGTTATAGAAACATAAAGATACTCGAACAAAAATGAGAGAGGATAAAATCCATTACTTGAACGTGTGATTCCAAAGGCTTGGGAGTGGCTTGAGAGAAGATTCATCGGAGCCTAGGGAACCTTGGGATGATTTTAGAGAGAGGATGGTATAGGTTGGTCATCCTCTATTGGCATTTAGTTATGAGAAAGTGGGAAATTGTTTGGGTTTATATAGGAAAAGAGGGAAATCTATATTATTTAAGTTCTGAACACTATTCATTAAACTAATAAAAACCGCAAACCATACCATGGTTTTTCCCCATAGGTTTTGACCTAGGGGAGTGTAAAAAAAAATTTTATAAGGCCAAAGACCGAAAATTTTAAAATATCAGGCTCTCTTATGTGGAGATGAGTCACACTCTCAAAGAAATCAATTTAAAAGGTTAACATGATTTATAAGTCTTGAATGGTCCACTAAATCATTGTAAAATAAATAAAAAAACTAAAATCACATTTTTTTAATGGTAAAACATATATTGTCTGAAAATAATGTTTATTGTATTTTATTACATCACTATTGGGTCATTATGATGTCATAAAACGCATTATATATTTCAACAGTATTTAATTTTTACCCGAAAATTCGAGTATCATTGAAAATTTTGAAAATTTCGCCATTAGATAATTTCGAAATATTCATTTCAAAAATATTACTCATTTTATCTAAATAATTTTCTAAATATGTGGATTTTTACTATTAAAATAGAAACTTATATTTATCAGTAATTCATGGGTTTAGAAAAAATAGCTTTCAAACCATAATAAAAATCACAATTTTATTTTAAATAATTATATGATCATCTATATTATATAAAAAGTAATTTAGTAATAATATTTAATTAAAATATTATTTACTTCCATAATCCACTAATTAATCAAAATATGTTTCTTAATTGAATATTAACTAAAAGTACTATTTGTGCTTTAAAAACTATTTACAATGTAACAATAATAAAATGAATGTATATTCATTGTTATATAAAAAATAATAATTCCCATAATCATAGTGATAAGGTCTTTTTACACAACCCCTTATAACGGCCACATAAGACTGAAGGGTAAGGTGTGTGATGACGACAGACTCATGGTGTGGTTCAGATAACATCGTTTGGGTGGTAATCTCAATCAACTTCTACTTCTCCCGTAGGTGGTTCTGCTCGAGCTAAATGTATAGAAGCTCAGATTGGGCTTGGTCAATAGTGAAGCCCAATAATTACACCTATATTTTGAGCTATTCCAAATGGGCTTCATACGGGGAAAGTCTACTGGATGAGGTCATCACTTCCTTTGTATGAGTAAATTGGATTTGTTAAAGCCCTATATTTTTTCTAATCATGTGATCACTGTTAAAAGGATATATTAGCAATGGTAATAATTATTAGCGGTATTTTGAAATCCAAAAACATTAAAATGAGGAAATTAAAATTTTATATAACTATTTTACATATTGAGACATTTAATCAGATAAATAAGAGTTTTCATTAATAAAAGGTTGGCTTGTTACAACCATAATTTAGTGGGGACGAATTAATGTTAGGATGTGTTCAGTTACATGAAGAATAAGTTGGTTGGTGCTTTAGTTTCATAAGGATGGTTTATTAATTTTAGGTTTTCTATGATACATCCAATCTATTCTTAGGATTCATGTTGATGTAGTAGAAAGAAATGATCTCATATGGGTCTAGTAAGTTACATCCTCATGTGTGTAACTATTCCACCCTTGATTTGGAGTTGGTGTGTGTTGTGTTTTTGCTTAATTTTTAGCACCACTATCTCATTGAGTAACACATTGCAACCCTTATGGATAATAATTGTTTTTTTGTTTATCTTTTATTAGTATTATCAGAATTGATGCCATCAAAAGTTGATTAATCTTCTTAAGGATTAAAATTATGAGATCTATTCCACCTCCAGGAAGGGTAATGTACTAACTAATGTGTTGAGTTATACTCCCTGATAATATGTGTCTCTATATTCATTGGATGATGTGCAAGGGATTTGGGATCGTATAGTGGGGTATATTAATGTTATATGGATAAGTGTTTGGATTTTTCATTATCAGATGACTATGGATTCATATTTGATGCAGTAGGTGGAGGACTCTCAGTGGGGATAATTAGAGTCAGAGGTGATTCATGGTTGTGTTTTCCAAGGTAACGCTCATGAGGGATTGTCAGAGGATGGTTGGAACTAAGTGTTGTTCCAGGGAATTTATTTTCCTACAAATGATATGTTATAGAGGTCTCCATGAGATTTATATATCGATTTTCTTTTTACATATTCGTATTAAGAATTTGAATCATGAAGAGGATATAACCTTGGTGTCCCTACATGAAATGGCTAGTGGAAGAGTTTGTGGAAATACATTTTATTTTTCTACTAGTGAAAGTGGTTCACTATATTCAGGGTGGTGTGTTGTAGTCCTTATATGTCCCCAAGAAGAAATGGCATGAAATCTCGACAAACCTCGGCATAATATTACCCTAATAATTATTAGAATTTGATGTAATATGGTTGGTTGTGGAATGACTGGAGAAATAAACTCACCATATAGTGTTTCCTTAGTAGATTACCATGAATGTTTTATTGAGGCGATATATGGATGATTTGGTTTTGATTAATGGGGTATCAAGGACAATCATCTCTAATAAGGATACCCAATTTCTCTCATGTTTTTAGGCGATTTAAGAATTCTTTTGGATCTTAAATATTAATTAATAGTACTTTCTAACAAAAAAAATATTAGTAGATGGAGTGAACCATCTAGAAAATGGAGGATATAATGCAGGATCATTTCTTGAAAATCAATAGATCGTGGGTATGAAACCTACCATTTTTCAAGGATTGAAAAACAAATTTATCATTCATAAATAAAAATGGATTCATTTGAGTAATTTTAATGGTTACTGTGTCTTTCCCTATTTTACTGAATGCTGTTTGGGGAGTCTACATCTCTTGGTTCTAATGTGGTGCATATCTTGACTGAGAAGATCCAATTGGTTCGAGAAAGGATGAGGGAAATGCAAGAACATCACAATTCCTATGTTTGTCATAGTTGTAGGCCCCTAGAGTTCAAGGTTTTAGACCATGTATTCATGAGATCCACCCCTTGATTATGTATATGGAGGTTTGGTAGGGGGAGTAATATTTATCCTGGTTTTTTGTTACCTTTAATGTTTTGAGGAATGTTGGTGACATGGAATGTCGATTAGTGTTTCCAACATTCCTAAAGTGAATCCATGAGGTCTTTCAAATGTATTAGCTTCATCAATATCTTCACGATGACTCCAACATTATTAACTAAAGATATTGGGATATTGAGAGAAATGAAACACTCATGGAGTGGCCAGTAGAGATCTAGGATCATTGAGAGTAGGTGATACATGGGTGGAACATGACATTGGTTGTCATGTTATGATGTCATGGTGTCTTGTGGGAGAGTACTTAGGAGTGAGAGATAGATATGTGTCCCTAGTACCTATTTATTTTTAGATTTTCATTGATTTTTTTTTCTTACGATGTTCTGTTTGGATGTTATTATCTTATGAGATGTGGTATTTACCTTAATGGGTGATGTGAAAAACCCGCCAAATATGAAAATGGGAGGACCTAAATATCATTAGAGAAATATTATACTACACCGAGACTAATCCCATGTGGCTGAGTCTATTCCACTGATAGTGGATAGTATCTTAACATGGAGGATGTAATTCCATGATATATTTTCCTGGTGTGGTGATGTGTTCTGTTTGGGGTAGTTGTTGGTTTTGGTTTTGTAGAGGTTTTGTGGTTATAAGGATGATTAGTGTTTGTGGTTTGTGTAGTACGCGGTGGTGTTTTTCTAATGGCAGGTGGTTATGAGGTTATGTGGTGATGTGGTTGAGTAAAAGTTTAATAGTCATTTCAGTTGGGCGTATTTTTCTGATGGTAATGTTTGAGGTGTAACGAGATCCTTTAGAGGTATCTTGTTCGATGGTCATTTAGATCCCTTTATTTCCTTATGTAGGTTTATATTCATAAGGAAATGAATTTTTTGAGTGTTATATAATGTAATGGTTTGGAACTTGCTAGCCCATTACATGTCCATTTGGGAAGTTGTAGTCCTTGAAAGGTTCTCTAGGGGGATCTATGGTGTTTGAGCTACTTGAGTACTATAGGCCACAATTAAAATTGTGAACCAAATTCGTGTTGTGATATGGTGATTCATGGATACTGCAGTCGGTTGGTTTCATGGACTGTATATGGGATAGGGGGAATCCATTAAATGGATTCCCAACATGAAAAAAGTACTAGATGTGTAATTGAATTCAAGATGAGTTGACATGAATTTTAGATGAAATCGGAGAAATGGGGCTTCCATGCCCTGTATATGGTTCATGGTTTTTAATCCCTGGGACGCTATGGAATTCACTTTTTGAATGGGTTACATGATATGAATGGTTCAGGTTCTATGATTTAAATATCTTTTTGTTCATCCAATACTTCAGCCTTTCATCCAACCTTCTTCTTCTCAGTTCAGGTGAAACCTTGGTGCCCTGAGGAAACAATCTATAACTCTTCTCCCATTCATTTATCCTCATGTTTTATTAGATTCTTTTGGTGATACATAGTGATTTTTTCCCTTTAACCCATGGTTTTACATCCATTATTATTTGTAGATCCACTTTTCTTATGTGATTTTGGTTTTTGATGTGTATGGGATGCATTTTGGTTACACTTTGGTGTTGTGTAGGTTTCTCTAGGGTTTCTATGTGTGGATATGGTTTTTTGGTTGATTCTTATTCACCATATTGTATGCAGTGAGATCAGAAAGATTCTTTGAGTAGAGAATCCTCCATCTTAACTATTTTTTCTCTATGTGTGAGATCAACATACATTTTCACACCTTTAGTTGAATAGTAAACTAAAAATAGGGAGATAATTAATTTGGATATCCAAAATTTATTTTTATGGGGATTTATTTGAATTTTTTACTACTTTAATATATGTTTTTATGTCATTATGAATGCATGTTTCCAATTCTGAAAATAGAAGTTGTCGGGAGGAATTCTTTCAATGTAGTTATTATGATATGATGACCCTTGGTGTGTTATTATGTGATCTCAACCTAAATAAAAGCGAAAATAATTTATATAATTATAACTAATGGTTTCCCCTGGATTTTTACTTGTCTGATAATACCCAATCTAAACAGATATTCAATGTTTGTGTTTCTTCTTGTTTTTTTCCTATGTGGTTTGGGCTATTGTGTAGTGATGTAACTCGATGGGTTGTTTAGTATGTGGGGTAGTGATGTGGTGGTTAGTTATAATGTATGTGATATGGGTAGTTTTTTCATTTTTTATGATGAGTTTTTGGTGTTGTGGTTGTGTTGTTTTGTTTGAGGTGTAGTGGTTGTGGCATAGTGGTTATGGAACAGTGATGGTGGAATAGATGTTGTAGGGAGATGAGACTGTTGTTACGTGGTTATAGTGAATTTATTGTGACACAATGTATTTATTGTGGTATGTGGTGATATCAGTTCACGATAACTGTGTTGAGTGGTTGATATGGTGATATAGCTTGGGTGATGTAGTGGGGAGACAATAGTGGATGTGTGGTTCTATGGTGGTAGTTGTGTAAGCTTGTCTAGTTGTAGTGAGTCGTAGTTTTTCTACTATCCTGGTAGGCCATTGGATGAAATTTGAGGATAAACGGAGAAAAATTGGCTGTTAAATAAATAATATGACCTGGAAACAGATATTTTATAAATGGATTAAAAGATATGAAGTAGAAATGAGTAGTGTCATGTGAAAATAAATGGATACTAAATAAATATTGAAAAACATGTATGTGGAAAGTGGAATGTTGTGTTGCTTGTGTTTTGTGATTCATATAGTGGTGGAAGTGGTTGTGGTCGTTCATGTGTGGTACAATGGTGTTCAGGTGTTGTGCTCTAGTGTACTTTATTTTAACCCATTGGTTGGGTATTCTATTTTAGCAACATACCATGCTTGTTAATGTTATTTTATATGCACGCCAACTGAGTTGGATGACCTTAACAGTGCTTAGGGAGATCATTTATAGTTGTTTTTCGCATTATCTAGGATGGTGGTGAAATATATGGTTGGATATACCGTCTCCTCTAGTCTTTATTTAGTGGTAGTGATATTGGTTGGTGTCAATGATTACCCAATAGTGGTGATATGGGTTGGTGTTGGAGATTACCTAGTAGTGATGTGATGGACCATGTATCTTTTGTTGGGATTAAATGACTTAAACTAGGTGTTTATGAGTGAGACATGATGTGGTTTGATGTGATATGTGGTGGGAGCGATTCATGGAAGGAGGAGATGACAAGGTTGATGTCCTTTACATTCATGATACCCTAATTCTATGGTGTTGGTTTTTATGTGATGTGAGGCCTGAGGTATTTGATCATATGATTTGATTTTATGTGATAATCGAAGTGTCTATAGGTGGGATTTGATGTCATGGACTAGGTTTCTACATGTGATATGTGATGTGATGTGTTATGCATGGATGTTATTGGAGAAGAAAATGTTCGATATTGCAGCATGAGAGTGGAAACTTATTGGGGAAACAATAGTTGGGTGCTGTTATTTACTAAGATAATTATGAAATGTTATTTTATGGATGTGTGATTTATTGGGTGAGCCATAGTGAGGATAGGATTGGTTAGATAACTTATATATTTTTTTTGGTTTTATTGTTTTTTGACTAGAACATAAGCATTTTATTTTCACATCTACATTTGAGGTCTTTGTTATGTCTCTACTAAATATACCTGTTGTGCTAACCCTATGTTTACAAACTATTTTTTAGGTCTTCAAGAGGACGTTCAAGACTAAGCTATACATTTCGTGCTTGGTTGGAGCTGTTGTTGGATTTCTTACAAAGAATTTTCTTCTGGTATATTTTGGAGATTTTTATATGTATCATTTTTACATTATTCATTCACTGTGGAATTGTTTTTCATTACATTTAAATTTTTTACTTGAGTAGTTTGTTTATTTTTAATCCGTCCTCCAGATCGTATTTCTTTTATATAGATTGATTCATCCCAAACTATGAAATTCTCTTTATACCATCTCCGCTAGTCATGGTGGGATTTGAGGTCACTGTCTCTCTTCCCTCATTGTGGAATCATTGGAGGGAGGGGTTCATGACACACACACATGTATCATTTATTTCATTAAAGGTAAAATGTGTTCGGATCACTAATGTATGATGGTCCAAATGATGTATTTAGGGATACTATAAGACATTGATCAGGGTGGGAGATATATTTGGAAATCTACATGCTTGTCATACACAAACAGAGCATTATGCACTTAATGCCGAATAAATCATAGTGATCTAAGGGGATGTTTCATTGTCATTTAGATGTGTTAATGGGAGTGAATCTAGTGGCTGGTGATGAGGTGAAGGTTGGAGACATATCATACAGAGGTTAGTAATGAGCTATCCAGTGTGGATCAACACTTGGTGATCCTAAGTGGATCAGCACCTAGCGATCCTATGTGGATCTGTAGTACGCGACCTAGTGAGGACCAACCATGGAGAGTCCCATCGTGGATCAGATTCATATCAATCTTGTGTGGGTTAGATCCTATGTGGTTTAGCACTCAGCAATCCTTGGTGGATCAGCACATACCGATCATATGAGAGTCAGAACCTATGTGAGTCAGCACTCAATGATCCTTTGTGGGTCAGCGCATACCGATCTTGTGTGGGTCAGATCCTATGTCGCTCTTGAGGGGGCTAGTACCTATCTATCTTGTGTGGGCCAGACTCCTTATAGTTAGATTCAGTGCCTCTTGAGAGAATATGATGATCATGCATTAGGATTAATTGTATGTACTTTTTTTCTTTACTAATACATGGTTTGAGATTAGTATTTTTCTTTGTTCCTTGTGATTGATATCATGCTTGTGATTTCTCCTTTGTGGAAATCTGAGAGACCATTGGGGGTCTCCATGTCCTTACTAGGTATTGTTATTCTCACCCCTGCATGGGCTTCACCCTCACCATGTTGTGTCTTGTGTAGAAGATGGGAATCCTTGACTGAGACTTAGGGCACTAGGACCTCACGCTGGATAGAGGTGATGGTGATGGGTGACATGACAAGTTGAGGAGATGAGTTGTACCAACGCTTCAGGTATGATTCTCAGTGGAACATATTAGGATCTATTTTTATGTATCAGTTGTAGTTGTATCTTTTCAGTTGGGCTTGAATTCCGACCCCATTAATTTTAGTACACACTTTTTCTATAGTAATTTTACATTGTGGTTGCATATTTTTGCATTCTAGTCTGTGTGTTTGTACAGGATTAAAGACAAAGCCTTCCCATTTTTGGGATACACCTTTTTGGTGATAGTTTACAACCCATGGCCTAAGGATGGTGGTCTTGGGGTAGTCACAGCACATTCCTCGGGGGATGGGTCATGAAAAAGTGGGATCAAAGGGCGGTTACTTCTACCAAATAACTAAGACTCTGATCTATTAAAAAGATCAATAGTGTGAATTGTTTTTAGTTTTCTTTTCAGATTGAGGATTATAATGTTGGTGTGGCGGCTGACGTATCCAAACACCAGGACCCTGAATTCTGATTTCTGACTCGGTGTATGAAAACATTGATTGTGTGTGTATTGAAAATGTTTCTTTTCGTTTGATCTCTTTGTGTCAGCTCACCAAGTATATCTTATTGAATGTGGGTCATCATTATTCTCTTTCATGATTCCTCCACATGAGTATCCAACTAGGATTCATGAGATAGTACACTATGACAGCCCCCCTCTTGTTGTGGTAGCACCATCAGGTGGTGAACCAGTAGCACCACCCCCCATTGGGTACCAGATCACACTGGCCCCACTAGAAGATTGTTCACACCGAATAATCATGTTGCACGAGTTCTAGAGATAGAGGCCTTCTAGGTTTCAAGGAACGATAGATACCCCTCTGGTTACAATGTGAGATTGAGTTACAGGTGGATAAGGACTGTCCTGATGTGGTGACCGAGTTTTCATCTAGCTAGGGAACCATTAGATTAGATGGTGGCCCTGGAAGTAAGCATTTTACATGGCTCAGTAGGGAAATAGAAGGGTTTAGATTACCCCTAACTTATGATGAGGTTACTTTTCTGTGGTCAGATATTGAGAACCTTTCTATGAGAAGGGGTATATTTCCATAGGAAAAACTATGGTGTATTTGTTCCCAAGAGCTTATACAGCTTAAGCAGGATGATATGTCAATAGCTAAGTATTCATTGAGGAACCCCAACCATTACAGGTAATCGATTAATACGATACAAACAGTACATCCAGACTTGGAATTCCAAGAGAGACGAGTTTAGGGGAATCTAATCCAAAACTATTTTCTATGTGCATTCCTACATATGTTATGACGATAGAGGGAACCTTTTTGGTAGAAATTTCATTGGTGGAGCAGATGCGGCCAGGGAATGTTATCAGTGGGTAAGCAAGAAACTGACACCAGTATTAAAGACATGTGTGTGTAAAATGTTCCAGGAAAAGGAAATTATAGGTAATTATGAATCTGCAAGGCAACATACATGGAATAGGATCTAAGAGACAAACATGAGGTGGAATACATTTCAACATGTTACAACCACTTATCCTTTTTGGATTTTTCATACAACAATAGTTATCACTCCACCATCGGCATGGCCCCATTTGAGGCTATGTACGAGAGACCATGAATATCACCCCATTGTAGGGAAAACATTGAGGAGTCGGCACTCATGAGTCTAGATTCGGTACAAGATACAAAAGAGAAGGTTCAGATCATCTAGGAGCATATGAAGACGGCACAGAGCTGGCAGAAGTCTTTTGACAACAGGAGACTGAGACCCTTGTAGTCTGAGGTGGGAGACCATGTCTTCCAATAGGTCTCACCCTAATGATGATTAAAGTGTTTTTTCCAAGGCATCATGCTATATTCTTGGTTCATCATTCCATTATAGATCCTCAACAGAGTATGATAGGTGGTGTACCATTTATATTTTCCCCC
Source organism: Viscum album (assembly GCA_963277665.1). NCBI lineage: Eukaryota > Viridiplantae > Streptophyta > Magnoliopsida > Santalales > Viscaceae > Viscum > Viscum album. The sequence goes on from OY728125.1 coordinate 507,715,373, forward strand.
ACAGATTCACTAGGTTCATAATTTATTCCATGTGTTGAATCTAATGATGTGCATGCATGATCCATCACACGTTATCGACTTGGGCGAGCTGGACATCAATGGTGGGGAGACATTTTCATAGATCACAGCGGAGATAGAGAATTGACAGAAGCGGGTCCTACTTGGCAGGTCAGTACATCTAGTGTGAGTTCATTAGCAGAACATGAATCTCTAGGAGAGCACATGGGAGCGGGAGGCTCAGATTCTTGCACAGTACCCTCATCTGTTTGAATTATTTCAAGACCGTGAAATTTTTCTATTATATGGAATTATTTCAAGACCGTGAAATTTAACGGCTCATGATTATGAGGCTTGGTGTGCCCGGAATAAATTTTTTAAACTTTTATTAAGGTATGTTCAGTAAATGCACGAGTGGAATTTTCTATCTTTTTAACCAATTCTCGGATTAAAAATATATAGGCACCATTTAATTCATAGCGCCATGATTTTCATAAGGTAGTCATAACTTCGACCACTATTGGTAATGAAAAAAAGATAGTTTTGGTGATATTTAAGGAAATAATAAAATTAAATGGGAATTGTTATTTTATTACTTTTTTTATACCTCCTGTTGAGAAACGGTGGAGGGGATCATAGAGGTGGTCATACCATTAAATATGTGATAATAAATCCCTAGTTACTCTTTAGTTGTGTAGCCACCCCTCATATAACTAATAGGACACAATAATTATGTCAATTAATGTGTCAAATTAATTTCGTAAATTAATGAATGTCATTAATTCATCAGCGCATTACCCACCCTTTCCCTCATATATTTAAATGCGTCTTGGGTAGAGTTTTTGAAACGACTTATTCAAGTGAAGAACCTCTGGCCAAGTGACGTGAAACCTTCCACCGATGGAGGCAGAAGCTCGGGCGACAACGAACTGGAAGTGACAAACACTGATGGCTTTATCAATACAGGGATTCTTCTTCCACCCCCACGATGACATCAACAATTCTAGAGGTAGGGTATGTCTTTTAATTAAAGAGATTACTACAATTATTTTCCTAGTTCTTTTATTTGATGGTGGTCATTTCGGGGGACATAAATAGGGTTTATCATTATTTTAATGTGATGCATTAATTATCACCTCTTGTTATAATACAAATGCCGAGGGCAAGGGCCAAAAAACGAGGCCTGGAACCTCCACGATTTTTTTTTCATTGCATTCTTCATAGGAGGGTTGTTACAACTCGATGGAACCCTGTAAACAAGAGGCATGCAATGAGAGCGACATTCTAGGAGAACTTTAGGTGTGTTCGAAAGGAAGAATGGACCACTAGAGCTCACCCGGTGGCCCGTAGAAGATTCATCGGCGTGGAATTGGTGTTGCAACAGTAGCGATCGGTGTAGGTGGAAAAGGAGTGGGCCGGTGCTCACCAGCCACAGTGGAGTTCAACGCTTCCCAGCACCACGGCTGATTGAAGGGGCAACTGACATGTTCCTGCCGCAGTGATGGTGAGGCGGCGCGCCATAGGTGGAAGTCGCGACATCGAAGCCATGGTAGAAGGCGGGGGACTCGCTCTTAGATAGTCCCACAGACACCTTGTCATCACCACGTAGAGTCATCGCATAAATTAACTAAATGGATCCTTTGAGGCATTCAGCAGGTGGACTGCATGAACCCTGCATGTGTCACACCAGCTAGCGGGCCGGACCACCCGGGGGGTAGGGGTTGCCCACGGCCCAGCGGGCCGAAACCACCATAGCACAGCCCCATCGGTGTAGGCCGAGATGGTCTATGTCCAATATGGTTGAGCCTATAGTGGTCCCACCCAACTGGGTAGGCCTAGGATGGTTCATGTCGGGTCGTGTCAGAACGATCGGGTCGGCCCAGACAGGGACCCCTCTCGGGCCCTGATACGTTTAAATGACAATAACTTGCGAACCAAAAGTCTGTTTGATGAACCGTTTATAGAACTAGGATACATGGAGTGAGAAGGTCCTTCTGATATACTCCATGAGAGTTTGGGATAAACTTGATGTACTGTTGGGTTGTATCGACCCCAAAAACAACCAGGCCCTCTGCACTAAAATGCATATAACTTAAAGACCGGGTGTCCGGTTGACGCACTGTCTGTTGTGTTGGAACCCTTATTACGTGATAGGTCATTGGGTTACTTATTTAGTGGACTTCGTACCGGTTGAAATACGACGGATGGATTGAGGATCGGTTCTCCCAGAATTAAGCATACAATGAGTGGGAATCCAGTGGATGGCAGTGAGGCGGAGGTTGGAGAAAAATCATACGGAGGTTAGTACCAAGCGATCCTGTGTGGATCAGCACCTAGAGATCCTATGTGGATCAGTAGTTTGTGACCAGAAGAGGACCATACTTAGATTGGACCATTATAGATCGATGTCATTCCAATATTATGTGGGTCATATCCTGTGTGGGTCAGCGCTCGGAGATCCTGTGTGGGTCAGTGCATACCGATCCTGTGTGGGTCAGATCTTGTGTGGGTCAACACTCAAAAATCTTGTGTGGGTCATGGCATACTAATCTAGTGTATGTAAGATCCCTTTTGGGTATTTCAGGGGTTATTACCTATTGATCCTATGTGGTTTAGACTTCGTATGTTCAGCAGTAGTGCCTCTTGAAAGAATAAGATGATCAAGATTTATGACTAATCATCTATACTTATGTGCATTAAATATATCTGGTTTGAGCTAAGTATATTTATTTGTGACTTGTGATTGAGATCATGCTTTTTATTTTTTCCTTTGTTGAAATCTGAGAGACCTTCGAGGGTCTTGAGGTCCCTACTGGGTACTGTTATACTCACCCCTGAATGGGCTTCACCTGCACCTTGTTGTGTCTTATGCAAATTATAGGAAACCGTGAATGAGACTCAAAAATATAAACCCTGATGCTAGATGGAGGTGATGGTGATGGGTGATGTGGAGAGTAGAGGAGACTAGTTGTACCTACCCATCAGGTAGAATTCCCTGTGGATGATCTCATGAGCAGTTTATTTGTTTCCGTCATAGTTGTATCTTTTAAGTTGGGCTTGTATTTCGTCCTCTTCTATATTAGTACACAATTTTACTACTATTTTTCTACTTAGTGGTTACACCTTTTACGGTTTAGTCTGTGTGTTTTTACAGGTTTAAAGGCAATGCCTTCCTATTTTAGGGATACACCTTTCTGGTGCTAGTCGCTGACCCCTGGCCTATGGAGGTGGGATTGGGGTAGTCATGGAATGATCCCAGGTGGACGTTTCATGATAGTTCCCATCCTCCAAACCTATTTAATATGTGTTCATCCATCCAAAAATTGGAAATGATGAAAAGGATTACACAATTTTTATATTTTATGCCACATCGGGTGCTAAATCTTGTGGAAAATGGTCAGGTTCAAATATCAGACAATCAATCCAGTTGGTCAATCAATTTTAATTATTAGATGTTGAGAGTTAGATCCAGATTAACTAGACCCAATCTTGTCTGAGGGTCCTAATGACGGTCTATGTATCATTAATTTCATGTATTGTGATGAGATCTTTATTGATTTCTGGGAAGAAAGTGTGAAAGTTCCCAATGGAAGAAGGCTCCACAATCCAAGGTGGAAGAAGGGTCACACAGAAAGAAAATATTCAGAAATCTATATTATTCTAAAAAATCCTAAAGGACATAAGGACTACTCATACCTACCTAAATTCATGAAAAAACAGTCTACACATTAGTTGAGGTCTAAGGATACAAACCTTTAAACTCATGAATAGGTGAAGGATTAGAAGGTGAGTGTAATGGTTTTAGGTGAAAATCATTTGACTGATAGCGGTGATAAAGAATATGGTGATGTGATGGAAGAAAAATGTTTGATTCCATAGGAGCTAGTGGTAATGGTTAAGAACACCACTAACTGAGTTGATCCCATTAAGGGTGTGTCTAGCGACTAGTATAGGGAGGCATGCAATGAGGTTTGAAAATATTGTCATCCATTGGGAGATTATTGTCCACTATGAGGAAGAAACGATTTGGGAATCACTTTTGATTAATTCCTTATAAGAATATGTGGATAATATTACTGAGTGTCTACTACTTGTAGATATTTATAAGGTGTAGACATAGTGGATCAACAAGAATGGCCATATTATGGTAAGAGGTTTTAAGGTGGGGAAATTTAGAATGGAGGAGCACATTCAAAATTGGGAAAATATAATGTATTAGTTAATAGATCATATCAAAGATAACCAATCTAGAGAGTTAAACAATAATAACTGGAAATTACTTAATAATAATGTGTCAAATATGATCAAATTAGACTTTAATGGTGCATCCATTTCATATGGTTTTGTATGGTTTATATTTTTAACTTTCATGGGTTATCAATTTTCCCTTAAAAGTTTATTAAAAATAAAAAAAATTAATTTCTAGTTCGATATATAAAACAGAGATACCAAAATTAATTGAATTGTGTAGAAGTTTATCATATTACGGCTTTGACTGATTACAACTATGGTGTTTTTAAATGTGTCTACAATGAGATTCTATGTTGGAGGATTTATAGTAAAATATATTAGTTTTCCTTTTGTAGTTTTCTCTTCCAATCATGTTGATCAATGATATTTTGGGTGTGTAACATACTACCTCAAAAATTTTAAGTTCAACGAAGTCTTGTGCTAATAGACTTGCTAAAAAAATTTTTGATCAAAGAGGAGATCAAGGATAGAGCTTCTTACATCCAATTTATGTCGATGAGGTTAGGGAGTACACTTGTATATTCTAATTAAATATTGATCAAATAAGTTCTTTTCATTGGACTTGGAAACCTTTGTTCTAGTTATCAAACCCCCTTTTTCAATGGTGTAATAATGAAGTGTTATCTCAATATAATTTTTTAGTAATAATATCAGTATAGGAGTATTTTCATTATTATTGAAGGATACATTAATTTATTAAATTTCTATTTTAAATTTTGATTAGATTATATACCAGCTATGTTTTTTCTAACTTCCGATTTATTTATTTTCTAATTTTTATTATACTAGGCTATTTTAAATTTTGATTTTATTTTTATATCAGTAATGTTGTTTTAACTTTTGATTGAATTAGAATCTGATTCGTAATTTACTTTAATACTCTGATTTGTTCAGAGAGAGTATCTTCTGAAAAAACATATGTTCATGAGTGGATAAATATTGTTAGTTATATTTTTGACATCAATTCACCCATCATGAAGTTTCCATGCCTACCCTATATGAGACATAACTCGGTGTTAGTGTTAGTCAAAATGACTGTTCTAGAATCAATACATTCTATTTCTTTTCGAATTTTTCTTTTTGAACTTGTTTCTATATTATAATTTGAATAATAATATTTTAAATGAAATATATTATTCTTTTAATGTAAATTATACCAATAAAAACTATTGAGAATTTGAATCTGATACACCCACCATTTTTGACATTGTTGACTATGAATACCTACATGACAAGACGAAAACTTTTTGTTATTATTATCATAGTACAAAATTATCAAACGATGGATAAAAATTATAAAATTTCATATAAGGAAATATTTTATTTTAATATAGAGGAAAATTTTGAGTATATATTCACACTTTTGTGTGCTCTATGATTATAAATATTTTCATTCAAATTTATTCATGTGAAACCATGAATGAAATTTATGGGAAACTATAAATCACACATTTTTTAATGTCGATGGTTCTTGAGACAAAAAGAGTAATTCTTAGAGAAAAATACCATGAATTTTAATTTTTTAGAAGAATAATTTGTAAAGAATCATCATCATTTTATGATGTTTTTAAATGGGGTAGAGTCTCTTGGAGATAATGAATTATTAGTTGGTCAAATTAAGGAGAATATTTTGTAAATTTTACAGAATGAATTGAAATAAAATTTAATAACGATTGAAAATATTAAAAATCCTATAAATATAAAATGGTTAATGACATTATAAATCACATTAAGTATGATAATAGGATTGAGATAAATATTGATAAATAGAATAAAATAAATGAATTGGTGTTTTTTCATATATTGGTGAATTAACTTCTTGGATCTAACACATTCAATTCTACTACTCTGAAGAAAATATCAAAACAATATTTGGATAATTGTTATTTTAATGTTAGTGAGGGTGAAATTTATTATCTTATAATGTGGAAATAAATGAATTATAGAAATTAATTCCAAAAATGTCATCAAAAGGATATAAAAGATAAGTCTAATATTAGGGATTTTTTAAACATTATCTATTACAGGTGTTCGAAGCTTGGAAATATTATGCCATATTATCTAAAATAAAATAAGGATGGAGATTATAAAGAAAACATCAATGATAAAATGGAACAAGGTTTTGAATTTATTTTATACTAAGAGTTCTAGTGTAGACTCATTTACTTTAAATAGTTCATAAAAAAATTATATTAGTTGTAAATTTTTTAATTTTTTTTCACATGAACATTGGAATGAAATGTGTTTCATTGGAAAGGTATCTACATACGCTCTTATGAATTTATCATAACATTTTTCATACTAGTTTTATTTAAATAATTTATGTGGATGATTCTATATCATTTTAATAAGTGGATTGACATGTGAATATCTTGGTTCAAAAAATTTAATGTTAAATAATGAATATTATTCATCTAAGGAAGATCTTTGTAAATATTATGATAGAATTCATAAAAAAATTATGAGTTAGATTATAAAACTATTTCTATTTCAATTAATAAGGACCAAATAATTTTTATGCAGTTAATGTTTAAATTTATTAGTCTAATGAAGATTCTATATAAATTTACATATGGTACGGAGAATTATAATTAGATCTTTCAAAAGTCTAATCTTAATTGAACATATTCTAGAATTATCCTTACATTATGAATTACATAAATAATGTTTAATCATTTGGTAACATGAAATAAAAATTTCAATAATAAATTTTAAAGAGGATTTCATTGGAAGAAAAATTGTTCTATTAATAAGTTCTATTCATTTGGAACTCATATTGATTATATTACTAGATAAGTAACAAATTTTAAAATTTGTAGGGTTAGATGAATGTATTTTCATAATGTATTATTTTCTATCATCAATGGATCTAAGAAATTATTGTTACAAAAATTGTATTCCTTTAAATTTCAAGAAAAAAGGATGAGTTCTAGTAATTGAAACACTTATACGTGGACAATATTATATCTCATCACATGACTACAGAAAAGTCCAACTACTATAACTTATTGAAAGTCTAAGGTATACATGTTATTCTCATAGAAAATGTGCAAAGAAAAATTATTATTATTGATGATATTTCACTACACAATAATTCACTTATTTATAATGTACATTATGTTTTATAACATATGTTAATCCTCATTAGAATAACTCAGTTATATAATGATGGTCACTCCATGAAAATTGGGAGTGAAAATTTTACCAACACTTTTTTAGAAGGAGTATGTATTTTATGAACCATTAGATATGATAATATTTATAGCATCATCAAAGAAGACATTTATTTTCAAAACATAAACATTTCTATGTTTAGTTGAGGGTAATTATTTGTTTTGGAATATGAGGTTATGATACTGTAGTGATCATAACCTAGTTAGACAAATTATAAAAGGACTATTGAAGTAAATTCAATAACTAATGATTATGTCATCATATATTTTGCAATTCACTATTTTGGTAAGAAACATAATTTGATCATTAAACATATAGTTATAGTCTCAACAAATGATCCATTATATAAAGTGTACTTGGATCATTATATATATATAAAAACTAGAAGTATAATAGGAAAATTCATTATGTATGACATAATTAATGATTATATAATGTAGACTTGGTTTTATTTTATCTCTCTTAAGTTTTAAGAAATCTTATAATTTAGAAAATATTATGATCATGATAAAAATATAAAAATAATTAATTTTTTAACTATCTAGATTGATCATGGTGAATATTTGTTAAATTACACTTTTGAAATTTTTTATAGTTCACAAGTCATTACATATAATGTTTATGAACTAATAACTCCACAACAAAATAGTATATTGGAAACATGTAATATAACCCATTAGAATATTCCATAACCATTCCTTTTTTAATAGTTTATTGTTAAATTTTTTTAGGATGAAGTCATTAGTAATTATAGTTACATTATAAATAATGGTTTACTTCACTCAAAATAAAATAAATTACCTTAAAAATTGGGGAATGGTTGGAATCTATAATAGCGAGTCTAGATTTTTCAATTCAAAAGTGTTCATATTGAATACTAAATATATCATAATTAATTTTTATTATAAAGGCAATGAATTTACTGTTTATGGTTACTACACTACTAGTGGAGTGTATAAAGTTATTAAAAACATAAAAATAATGTTTATGTAATGGTTTCTGTCATGTTTAATGAGCATAATCCTTACACAAAGGTAAAACATTTGATTTATGAAACTAAAATGGATTCTGTTTTAAAAACACACTATATTATAATTGAATAATTTTTACTAAATTCATAAAAAATTAACAATATAGAAGGTAGGATAATAATTTTTTATTAATTGGTTGAGGATAAAAAACATTCTTTTTTCCCTTGGAGCCAAACAATCTTATGTAATCATCATAATAAAAATATAATTGGTGATGTAGATCAAATAGTAAGAACTCAAAACACATTAAAAAAATAAATTTGAAAATAATATATTCTAATCTTAATTTAACCCTAAAATGGAATATGATTCATTTGGTTATAAGAGACAGTATGTTTCTATGAAATATGAGCACAAACATTTCAATCAAAGAATTTTTTGGACCCTAGTTGAGTGATCAAATAATATATCAGTTATAGAAGTAAAACGGGTCTTTGAAAATAAGTGTGATGAGAATAAAAAAATTGTTCAATGTATATAATTACTAGTTTCTTAGGATTATAATCCAAAAAAGTTCATAGACTATGAATTAATGTTTTCTCCAGTATATAGACTCGAATCTATCAGAATACTATTATCCTTCAATGCTCATCTAAAATGAACTTCATTTCAAATGGTGGTAGAAAATTATTTCAATAAAGGTTATGTTCAAGATGAGGTTTTTTTAATAACCTGAGGATTATAAGGATATTTATTTTCATGAACAGATTTCTAAACATACTAAATAACTATACGGAGTTAAAAAATCTCTGAGATCCTATAATAATATATTTCCCTTATTTTTCCTTCATAATTTTTATTTTTAAAGCAATCAAGGGTCCCATTATTTTTATCACAATTGTATCTAATTAAACCATCTTTATAAAAATCAATATCGACTAAACCCAAATAAAATCTTACAAAAAATATTTAGAAACATATGAAATCAGAATTGGAGATGAATATAATGGGTGAAATAAATTACCTTTTCAACTTTCATATAATTGAGTGACTAAAATAAAATATCTTAACTTAACATATGTACATTATATATATACATAATAATTTTAGTTTGGATAATGCTTCAATTATTAGTACTCTATTATATACATATTTTAAACTATATAGTGATGAATATGGGAAACAGTTTGATCAAAAGATGTTGACATTGATGATATGTAGTCTAATTTATTTTATTGACATTTTTGAGAAAATAATTTACCTTTTATTTTTATTCACATGATTCCAAAATAAATGAAAAGAAACCAACCTTAAAGAAGTTAAATAGACCATCTATTATCTTAAAGGGACTTCGGAACATGGACAATTTTTTATTCTAGATCTAATTTTAATATTAAATGATAGTAAAATAAAAAAATTATTTGTTTTGGAAAAGACCAATAAAGTATTTTGGGAAATTATAACTTTATTTGAGAATATTTGGATCCATGTTTTAACAATAAGAAACAATCAATTTCACTTTCCACTTCTCATACTCTATATATGGTATCATAATGTAATTAATCTCAAAAGATGTTTATTCAATACACTATAAGTAGTTTTGGGATGTTTTTTACAGATAATTTAATTATATATGATAGAAAAATTGTTATTTCTTTGTCTAAGAAAACCATACATCATTCACAAGCCAAACACATTAATATAAGGCACTAATTCTTTAAAGATCACACACTTAAAGATAACATTATTCTCATGTTTATCAAAAATAAAGGAATTATTTTTGATGTTTTAACTAAACCATTAAATTTCAATATATTTTAATATATTAAATAGATGTTTCTTATGATTAGTGATATGTGATTAAATTCTACATCTTATTTCAAAATTTCCAAATAATAAAAAACTCTTTGAAAAAGGGTGAGGAATTTATTTCTTTATAAATATGATATTTTTTTGAAGGTAAAGGAAATAAATTTCAGAAAAACTTATAATATGTACTTTAAAGATCACCCATAAACACATACTTCAAAATTAACCGTCATCATTGAGTTTAATGGTAATTTACATCTGGAAGGTACCATTTCCATTATGGATTTTTTACTATTACTTCTAAACACCCTCAATGATTTTAAAGTTTACATTATTTAATCATTGATGTTTACTTTAAAACAATTTCTAATTGTCTTTTATGTACGATTTTTTTACAATTATGAATGATTTATGTATATATATTTTACTTTTACAAACATTGATGTTACTTTTATATTCTTCTCCCATTTACTCTTATATATAAATTGTCATGTTTCTTTCCTTTGTAATTTCAGTTTCACTATTTCAACTTCTCTTTGAAGAAATGAGGAATATTTACTAACTATATTCAAAAATAAATTATTTTTATTATAACTACATGGAAGATAATAGATGATAGTTCAATGGAATATTTCATTAGTACTTGCATGATGAGTAGAAGAAAGAAACATACTAAAGAGGTCAATATGGAAAATTTAAATTTCTTGATGATATTTTTGGAAGATAAGTTGGTGTTTTAAATAAACATATAAAAATGTAATTTTAATAAGAAAACCATACACATTTATTTCAAGATAAATTTTGGAGGAGTATGATTTTTTACTCAACTCCATAGTATTATGTACCTGTATTCTCATTTTTCTCTATTTTTTCAAAGAAGTAGGAAGGTTGTACGAATCTTAAATTAAAAGAGAGATATTATATGATGTTTCAAAAAGTATGAGAAGTGATATAACCACAGAAAAGTGACCTTACCATAGAAAATAAATTATATTTCAAGGTGATACATCAAATGAGAACTATTTAAATGTTTGAATAATTGTTTCTGTGAGAAATCTCAATACGGTATTTGAAATACGTTATACTTATAAGTTTTAAAATCACATTAATTTTCCATTATTTTATTATTGGTTATTTCTGATAATTCCAAATGGGTATAATGGTTTATATTTATTTTCTAGAGGGTTGAAATTTATTTCTTCTTGAAAAGGGGGGATAGATATGGAATGTTTAAATTATATAAGAATTAATGTTTTCCAGGTGGGAGATGATTGTAAAATGCGATGGTAGTTAATTTGGAATAATTTTTTCTTAGGGGATGATTTAAGGATTTATATTAAATATTATAAGGGTAGTATGAAATTTTCATGTATCTCATTACATTACATGGTTTCATTTCTTTCTCTTTTTCATCATGATTTCATGTCTTGTGAAAAATAAAAATTGTGGAGAATGTTGAGTAATTTATCTAAATTGACATATTTTGGATTATATATTTTTATAAAACCCACCACACACCATATTCACTTTATCTTTGTAATTTTTTCAGTTCTATTTTTCATGTAGAATTAATTTCTGATTCCATGTTCTTGTGAAAAAAAACCATCTAGTTTCTTGATAATTGTGATCTTGCACTAAATTAACCCATTAAAATATGGAGATAATTTTTATGTATTTGTAACATATCATGAATTTATCTAGACTGTTTAAAATATTGTATTCTATAAATTGTACTATTCTACTATGAATTGTAGAAACATTATAGATATCAAGATTTATTCAAGTATGATGCTATGCATCATATTTCTTATTTCAGTTATTATGAGTATATTTTTATAGTTTGGCTATTATGATCTTAAAAGTGTGATGAATTATTATTAAAGATCATAGTTTTAATTTATTAAATTTCCCTTTAACTTTCATCGACCGATGATATTCCATGTGTGGATTCACCACCTCCAAAATAGTGAAGTTTGATGATGTCAATTGTGATGTTTATTATTCCCATTATAGTAATTGAATTTTAACATGGGGATAGTGAATCTTTTTATGGATGTTTTCAAGGAATTACATGTATAGAGTTTTATATTTTGATCATATATAGACTGAATAATTTCTTGGTATGGAACATTAATATCTTTGTTATGGATACTGAATATCTTTCCTCTTTGGATTAAAAGATAATAGTTCCCTCAATAGGAACTATTTTGTAATTATATCCATTTAGGAATTTTTTTATACAATACTATATGCATTGTTTTTATATTAACAGTTGAAATTGAAATAGTTTTTATATTGGTTAAGTTGTTTTAGGTTTTGATAGAATTATTTTCCACTGTTTATTTTACTTTGACACTCTGGTCTGATTGGAGGGTGACTCATCATGAAAACTAACATTATCAAGTGGGAGAAATTGATATTGGGGTTTTAAAATTATTTTAACCCACCCTCATGAAGATTTTATATTTTCCTCATCTTATACATTATATCCAAGACACAAAAAATCAATATTATATAATGTAGATTTCACAATTATCTAGTGAGATGGTATCTTCAACCCATCAGTTGAACACCATAAATTAGATGAGGAAGAGACAAGATGAATATAGGTGATAGAAGGACACCATTTTCCTGAATGGCATGAAGGCCTTCTTTTTTATTTTATTATATATAATCCCCCTTTTAAGGGTTGAAGGGGAACCCGTACATGACCCGTAGGCCCAAGGAACAAGGCTCGACATGACCCGTAATAAATGACCCGAAGGCCCAAGGGCATTCCATGCCCAATACATGAACCGTAGGCCCAACCCACTAGAGCTTCCCCTCCCCATATTCTACATCATTGATTTCCTTTAGCTCCCCACCTGCATTGTTGATTGGCTAGCATTTCCCCGTACAAAGCTACACGGTGCCTGGTCCTGATGGCGGTTGTCATACCCTCTCATTCTTCCAATCCGGTTAGCTCTGCTTCTGGTGACTACTACTGGTGGTCTGATCCTCATCTGGGGCCTGCTCTGTGTGAACTGGGCTACTTCATGGTCTTCAATGGCCCGAAGGCCCCGTGGCCTGATGGCCATTGATGGCCCGAAGGCCCTGAGACCTGTAGGCCCAAACCGGTGGCCCGAAAGCCCAAATCAGGTTAATATTCCGGTTGCTACAATACCGAGCAGTGCCTACTATAGTTCCTACTAAAGTCCTGCTATAGTATCTGCTACAGTTCTGATATAGTACCAGAAATAGGTGTGGTTTCGAATAAAATGGGGGTGAAATTCAATGAAATTATTTTTTAAACAACCCAAAATACCACCCAAATTTTTGAGGGATACTACCTGACATCCAATTGTAGGGAAATAGGTGATTGTCTCCTTTATAGCCCACTTTAGCCCTTATCAAATTCCATTATGGTTCTGATTCCATCTTGAAACCACAACCCTTGCCACATCCATCACCTAACACATAAGAATCCACTTCATTTTTTTCTAAAGAACACCCATATCATAAAAATAACATTAAATTTTTAAAATTTATATTTAGACATGTTCACTTAATATAAATTTAAAAATTTAAACTGGTACTAGATCTTCTCTATTTGGAACACAATACTTCATTGACCCCCTGTATTAACTAGATCATGTTTCTATTGATTGCATGATTAGTGTATGGATAATAAGAACTATAAATTTAAACCATATTGGGGATGGAATCTCATTCTAGTAGAGAAGGAATGGTTAGTGAAAAACTTCTTTAACCAAAATAAAGTTCCAAGATTAGACTCTACCATTTAGTGGTAGTAGGGAGGAATCAGTTATTGTATTTTTAATATTTATTTTTATAAACCAACCACTATGATAAAGTAATTTAACGACAATATATTTGATAATAACTTATCCATTCTCATATATTACTAGATAAAATAAAAAAATAACTTGATTGTTTACAAGGTTTGGTTTCAACATGGATACCCACGCCTTGTTGTGTTCAGTTTGAGTTTTGATATATAAAAATCCACTTGTAAACACATTTGAGTAAAATTGGAATTTCTATCATGAAAATATTTACCATAGGAGAATATAGTGGATGTATATCCCCATAAAATCCCTAGAAACCTATGTTTGGGTTCTTTATACTTGTTCCCAGTATTTTGATATCTCTTGAAAGTATCTTACAATGTCCTGACAGTTTGATTATATTCTCTATCAATAGTTCTTAAAACATTTACTTTAAATTCATTCATTAAAAAGTATTCAAGTTCACCTTCCATTTGTGATATTTTTCATTTTGTCCCTATTCTTAACTTCAATATTCTCTAATGATTTTCTTACTCAAATATTTGAACATCCCATCTCTTTATTACACATTAATTAATGATTTATTACATTAAATTTCACATAATAGAACCTATGAGATTAATAATTATAGTGTATTTCGGAATTAGGTGTGTATAATTACATCTTTATCATGGGATACAATAACATTATTGAAAAATTCCTTAACCTGCCACTAAAATTCCCTTGCTTTATAAACTGTACAAGATAACCTAGGTACATACATAAGAATGGGGTGAGCTATACAGTCTAGTAAGCGAATAATCGTAAAATAACATAAATAAGGTAATACATGTTATATAGTATGTGTATCAATGTTAAACAAAATGAGTTCAAATAATAAAATTGATCAGTAAGGTATGATATAGCATGATAACATAATGAAAACATGAGAAATATAGAAACAACTTAAAATAGTGTGTCATTAACATAGGTCAAGGATAATGATATTTAATAATTTTAGTATCAAAATTAGAATTAATTGTGACATTTAACGACATATAACAACATATATAATTAGCAATATAAGTCACAATATTTTAAAGAACCCTAAATAAATAAGAGAATGTGAGGATCCCTTACTTGAGTATATGGCTCCAAATGCTTTGGAGGAGCTTTTTGAGGGATTAGTGGAACTATGGGGGGGACTCTATTGATGGAAGTAAATAGTATGTATGTGCTCTTGGATTTTGAATGAATATAAAGGGGTTATTGTGTGTTTTTATATAGCAAAATAGTGAGGATTTCCTTATTATTTCTCAAACATAGGGTTTCGAATCTATATAATAAAATAAAAAAACCAGAAACCATACCATGGTTTTTTGCATGGTTCATACCAAATAGGAGTGGTTATAATTTGTTTATAAGGATAAGGTATGAAAATGATAAAATATTACCCTTTCTTATGTTGAATTGAGTCTTCATCCTAAAGAAATGATTTCAAAATCCAAATGTATATTAATGGTTTTGGAGGTTTCATAAATTATTTATAAAATTAATAAAATAAACATAAAATTAAATTAAATTAAAATTAAAATATATATTTTTACATGGATACCCTTTATAGTATTCATTACAACTCTTTTGGGTTGTTATGATGTCATAATACTGTGTATTTATACAGTATTTAATTTTTAATAGAAAATTTGACTCTCTAAAAATTATATAAAATTAACCATTTTAAAATTTAGAAATAGTTATTTCAAAAAATAAAATTCATTTTATAAAAATAATTTTCTAAACATTTTCATTAACAGTTTTAAAATAATAATCATCATTTTCGAGTAATGTTGGGTTTTTTAGGCAATAACAGTTTTCAAACCCTTACAAACATTTCATTTCAATTCATTAAAATTAAATGATCATTTAAAATCGATAAAAATTATTTAGTGAAACTATTTTATTTAAATATTATTTATTTCAAATATCCATTAATTCATCCCAATAAATTCCTTATTTTAATTTGAATATTATGCAAAAATAATACTTGTGTTTTATTGTATCAAAATAAAAAATTATTTATAATGTGACAATAATAAGATGAAAACATCTTCATTATTCTTTAAAAAATAGTGTACATGCCCTTATTTCTAGGTTCTTGATTCATATCCCTTTAATACACCAGCAAACTCCCAAGGAGTATGGTGTGTGAAGGTCAGACATTCATGGGGGGGTTCGGTATACTTTTTATGTGTTGTGATCTCGATGAGCTTGATCATATCCCGTAAATGGGTTTTCTCAAGATTAAGTTGTAGGATCTAAGAATAGACATTGTCGAGGGAAAATCCCAATGATTCTACTTCCCTTGAAATCTATGATAAATGGTCTTCGTAGTGTATAATCCTAATGGTTAAGGTCATCACCTCTTGAGTCTATGTCGATTTGATTTGTTACTACACTATATTTATACTAATCTAGTGATCACTATTTTTTGGCTATATTATTAATATTAATGATGCTTAATTGTCTTATAATTCTAACAGTACATAATAAACCCAATTAATTTCATCTGATTTCAATAACCAAATTATGTAATAAGACATTAAATTAAATCACAAGGGGAATTTGATTTATAAATCTTTGGTTCATTTCAATATCCCCCCATAAGAAATTATTCCTAGGAAATTTTAATTTACCACACTAAAATAGATTAGGTTAATTATGTTTCATCACTTCCTCCAATTCCCACATTACTTTTTCAACCTTTTGGTTTCCCTATATCACTTTAACCAGATGCATTGACTTATTTCATAAAACATTGTCTCTATGATCTATGATCTTCATCGATTGCACCTCATATGAGATATCATTCTATAATGGTACCAACTTTGGATTGATTACATGTGGGGGTTCTGGTATATACATTATCAAGAGGGATAAATGTAATACGTCATGTTCTTAAGATAGGTTTGGTGAGAGTGCTAGTTGGTAGGCTATTACACTGACACAATCAATAACATCAAAGGGGTCAATTTATATTCAACTATGATTTCACTTCTTCTAACATGTCTTTATTACATGGAGATATGTGGAGGAATACCATGTCTCCAAAATCAAACATTAGGTCTCATTAATGATTTCCATCGTAGTTATTATAATGACTCTGAGTAGCCTTGATGGTTTATTAAATGTTCTAAACCTTTTCTACAATTTCATCGACCATTTTAGGACTTAGAAATTTTCATTCCCCCGTATTCAGGTGTTCTACACCTCTTCACATAAACGGAATCATTTTGAGAATTGTGGATGCTTGAGTGGAAAATGTTATTTTATGAGAACATGAACATAAGTAGATGTTGATCACATCCTCCATTAATGTAAATCTAGAATGATATCTACATGTCCTCATGTGTTTTGATAATCTGCATAGACTCTCCATTAGTTTGAGGGTGATATATCATTCTGAAGTTCAAATCCATATTTAAAGCATGATGGAGTCTCTTCCAAAAAAATTTTGTAAATATTTGATCTTGATCAGATACATCGACAATAGTTTTCCATGCAATCTATCCACTTCTCTAATGTTTAACCTTACAAGTTGATTGAGGGAGAAATCCTATCGAATATGAATGAAGTGTGTCATATTTTTTAAATGATACACCACAAACCCTACATAATTATTCCCTCTTGATGTCTTTATAAGTCTTGTGATAAGGTATAGGGTGATGTTTAATCATTTCCATGTTGGTATGGGTAATGGTTTTATCATCCCCTTTTATTTTTTTGCTTTCTTCTTTCACTTTAGTACATAAATGATATATTGATATTAATTTACAATCTCCTTAATCATATTTTCCCACCAATTGTGTCCTCGTAGATCTTGATTAAGTTATGTGCTTCATGGTTGGATGTAGAATGTTGAGATTTGTGCATCATCCAATATATCTATCATTAAATCATGATTTAATGGTACATGTAGTCTTGAACCAAATCTCACAACTCTAACTTCATTAACATTAATCTCTGAGGACTTACCTTTTTATAGTTTCCAATTTCTTCTGAATTCCCATGTCATCTCATTGAGCATCCTTTATCCTTTCTATAAGTGATGGTTGAGAAATCATTAGCTAAATGATTTATGATGTTCCTTAATTTATGATTCCAACGTCCATTCTATTCAAATCTATGAAGATCAGATCCTTTTCAATTATCATCAATGATAATATGGATCCTTTTCACTTAGAACATCTTCTACTATATTCACTTTACCAGGATAGTTGTGGATTGAGCTTTCATAATACATGATCATCTCTCACCAACTTCATTGGTTCATATTCTGCTCTTTCTATATAAATATATTATTGAGGATTATATATATATATATATTACACTAATTCTAAAAGAGATAATGCCTCTATATTTTCAAATTTAATATCACTACATCGAAATCCATATCATGAATCAGGTAGTTCTTTTTTTATCATTCAACTAACTTGAAGCATAGATTATGACCTATTCATTCTTCCATGACACATTGACCAATCCCATTTTTATGCTTCCCTGAATAAAAAATAGATTTATACTAGTGGGTAGTGTGACGATAGGGTAAATGATAAGCCTCCTCATAAACTATATGAATAACTATTCACATTCATCATTCCGAATAGTCTTCAATCCCTTGTTATTTATCATGGTTAGAAGGTTTTAAAATGGTGGGAAATTCCCAAAAATCATTCACAATACCCATCTAATCTAAGGAATCTCTGAATATATATCACAGATGTTGTCTTTGAACATCCTTAAATTTCATTTATTTTCAAAGGGTATAATAATTTACTATTGATTGTGATGATATTCCTCCGGAATGATACTTCCTTCAAACAGAACTCACATTTTTTGTACATTGAATAATTATTCTCCTTTATAAATGTCTTTAAAATAGTGTTTAGAAGATCCTAATGCTACTCCATTGTTTTATATAATATTAGAATATTATCTATATATAATACTAATTTTTTTGAGGTACTCTTTAAATACTCTATTCATCATTTCCAAGAATATTTATGGATACCTAGTGATTCCAAGTGGCATAACTATGAAATCATAGTGCTTGTACCTTGTATGAAAAGCACTATTGGGGATACCCTCATTCTTCACACAAACGTCACCATATCCCAATCACAGATACCCCTTTAAGAAGTATTTTTATCCACATATCTGATCGAAGAAGTCATCAATCTATGGCATAGGATAATTGTTCTTTA
This sequence comes from Viscum album, assembly GCA_963277665.1. Lineage (NCBI taxonomy): Eukaryota > Viridiplantae > Streptophyta > Magnoliopsida > Santalales > Viscaceae > Viscum > Viscum album. Next base: position 507,734,603 of record OY728125.1, read on the forward strand.
TCTGGATCTTAATGAGCTCACGATAATCAATGGAAATTCACATTGGCCCATCCTTCATCTTGACAAAAAGGAGTAGTGAACCCCATGGTGATGAACATGGGTTCATGAACACTTTATCTAGATTCTCATATAGTTTTTTATTCAAATCCTTAAGTTCCAAAAAATCTATTCTATATGGAGTCTTTGAAAATGGGAATTCCCAGGTATAATCTTGATTGAAAATTCAACCTCTCAAGTAGGTGGGAAACAAGTAAATTATTTGGGAAACACATCATCATATTCCATCCTAATGGGAATGTATTAAATTGTGATTATTTACCTTGAATCAATCATTTGAGTTATATATTCATTCTCATAGGTAAATAATATTTATACTTGAGATGTTTTTTCTAATGAAGTTTCATTATCCTTTGTGGACTAGTACAGAATTGGGGGTCAATTCATGATACATAGAATGATTTTCTTATCATAAATATTTATGTTTTTTCTACATAGGTAAATCCAATCCATACCTTTAATTTCATCAAATTCCACCACATAATGTATGATAAGATTCGGTGGAAAAATTCTTTTTAAAAAGTTTGACAAGGGAAGAGTTATATACATTGGATGAAATAATTTACCTATTTTCCATTTTCACCGACAGCTCTTCTTCAATTATTTTTTGTGGTGTTTTAATAGTTATAATAAACATTTTTGATATTATGTAATGCATATTACCATAATAATAATAAAAAATCACTATTAATTAATGATTGAATCGTGTACCTATCACCACATTGTTGAGAGATCCAACACAGTGATTATGATAGAAAAATATCACCCATGCTTTCTTAGAGGTTGTTAGTTGTCTTCAAAAAATCAGGACTTAGTGCATTAGTTTGAAAAGTTCCCTGATTCCTCATAGTGGAGGAAATAAACAATTCGTTGAGGGATGACTTTAACATTGCATTCCTCCATCGCATTAGTGGGTGTATCATCTCAATAATCTCTTTCTAGGTATCCTTCTTCCCACACCTAAGTCATTTCCCAATCCCTTGTTGGTGCGAAAATACGCCTCTCTCAAAATTGGAGGAGTAGTTCAGCACGAAGCGGCAGAAAAGGGTGGCATTACAAAGGTTTCTCATAGAGCAGAGTCCCTCTCCACACCCACCATAGAGAAATCCCTTCTGATTTCCCACTAAGGGGAGATCCCTTCTACACTCCCACTATAGAGCAAAGACTTCTCTACATCCTCTACAACGAAAGCTAACAAACCAAGCCCCGGTTCTAAGAAAATTAATCGCCTCTCCCTCTGGTTTTGGAGTGCAATATACATCATATCTCTTCCTCCTCACGTGTTCCTATAAATATCTGGCTCCCCCAACATTATAGAAAAACTAACAATGACCTTTCTTCTTCCATCTCTTGAATCGTGAATCACCATTTTCTCTGTGAACCAAAAAATTGAATCATCCAAGGAACTTGAGCATTTAAATTCCCTCTTCTATTTTCTAAAATTTAACACCTTTTCATAAAGAGATTCCCTTTAAAATGCCTATGGGCCACTGAAAATGAGGGATAACCCTTTGGGTACTCAGGAATTTTGCAAATCATTCAATATTTTCAAATAACCCTTAGAAAACATGTGAAATCCAAGATTAAAATTGGTCACTGAGCACCACGAACTCGGGAGCTCTGAGAGCCACTATGATCCATGAGTCCCAATACTCTAAAAACCAGGGTGCTCCATGAGCCTCTCCGCTCCATGAGAATTGGTGCTCTGCGAACTCAGCTGCTCCTCAAGCCTCTCTAATCAACAATTCATAGTCATCTATGAACTTTGGTGCCCTGCTATCCCCTCCACTCCACAAGCTATGGTGCTCCATGATCTTGGGTGCTCTACGAGCCTCTTCGCTCTACAAATTCCAGTGCTCAGTCACTCCTTTTTCTATGAGAGGCCCTCTACTTTGCAAACTCATTTTCTTCTCCAACCCAAGTGGTTTTAAAAACCCCTCCCTATAAGGCTTCTTTCTTCTCAGCCCCATGATATTTGTAAATCCCCACTCTATGAGGCTTCTTGCTTCGTGAACCCTTCATCCACTCAGCCCTCCAGGCTAGTATGGGGTAACTTCAAGCCCCCTTGGGCGATGATTTATGTTGTTTTTCTTAGCCTTATTATTCTTCTCATAGACATGCCAATGGCTATTTCTTCTTTGCATAAACACACTAATATGAGCCCCTCAATGGATCACTCCATAACACCACCTCACGATGACATTGTTGATACCTTCCTTTCACCATCGGTGGGTGGGTATCAGTTAGGTTAGTCCTAGAGGTGTAGAGTGAACCCACCTTGTCTAAGATACAAGACATTAAACTACCAAGATCCATAGTCCTCAGAACATGACATTAAACTCTGGCCTTTCCCCATGCAATATACATGGCGTTCCCCATCTCGGGAATTCTCCACGCACTCTCATCTCCACAGGAATGAGTACTTCCTCACATGGAATGATATCCTCTTTGCATGAACGACATCTGCCTATGGGGATGGGAAACCATTTTGGTGTAATCCCCATATCCTTTCTTGCGGGAGGTAGCATACTCACTCTTCCATTTATTTTCGGTGCACAAAGGTCATAGGAGAGATGTGAACCTGGACATTCGTTACCCCATCCCTCTACCTCTAGGATTTGTCTCCATTAGGCCTCCACCTTGGAGTAAGTCCCAATATCCATCTCCCGGGGCCACTAACCATGAATAATCCCATATTGCCACTTTTGTCTCCTAACCACATAAAATCCCAACATCATTCCCTTTGTACGTACCTTTCTCAACGTCATTGTCAGGTCCGTGTTGCCTCTTGTTTCTCACACCGAGCATGAGTAATGTGGTCTTAGAGTAATAATTGACCATGGAATTTTTCCTAGGACGCTCTAGAGTGTAAGTCCCAATCCTCCATTCTGAACAATGTGGACTTTGATACTTCCCCTTTTCAGAGCAATGTACGTAGGAAGCCTCCCTAAGGTTCAAGCCCAACACCCATTGGATTTGACCACTTCATGTCATTCCACCTTCATCTCTCAAAATGTTAAACTATATCCCCCATTCAAAACTACATGGACATTGATCCTTGACCTTTCCAAACAAGGTATATAGGAAGCCTCCCGGACGTTCAAGCCCAACACCCATCAGTATTGACCACTTCACATTGGTTCAACTTCTTCCCACATGATGTTAAACTGTAATCCACATTCCGAACTATGTGGACATTGATTCAAGCCCCTATCAGAGAAAGGTATTTAGGAAGCCTCCCTGAGGTTCAAGCCCAACACTCATTGGTCTCAACCACTTCACATTATTCCACCTTCATCCTACATGACGTTAAACTATGCCCCCATTCCGAACTATGTGGACTTTTATCCTTTACATTTACGAGGAATGTATGAAGGAATCAACCCTGAGGTTCAGGTCTAACTCCCACAGTCCCAACCACTTCAGATCAGTTCACCCCCATCTATCACGTCATTAAACTGTACACCCCCTTTTTTCCAGTATGATGAAAAGGTTTATACCTTCAAACTATGTGGGTTTTGAAACTTGTCACTTAGATAGGGTACATAAGTCATTTTATCCCCAGCCAAAGGTAAGCTGTTGTATCCCCAATGAGAAGTAAGCTATTGTAGCCCCAACCAGTGGTAAGCAATTGTAGCCTCAAATAGTTTTAAGCTATTGTAGACTCAACCAGCGGTAACCATTCTAGTACACAATCAACGGTATGCATGTGTAGTCCCCATTGTTGGGACCTACATCTCTAGTCCACCCCTCAGGCGCCAGACCAACTCTCAGGCTAATTACCACTTGTAATTCCTATTATATCATCATATCATTGTCCTATGTGTACACCTCGATTCTATGTCCCCATCCAAAACATTGTGGACTTTTATTCCCTATGAAAAGGTTGCGTAGTTATCCCCTCTGAGGTTTAGGCCCATCAGTCATGTCCTATCATGATCTCTCCCTCAAGACCCCTATGTTCCAGGAATATCAGGCCCAAACCTAAAGGTAATATTTCTTTTAGGTCCCATCAAAGAATCCATCCTCCTAGGCCACCTCCTCTAATTTCCCATAACCCCAATGATATATGTGGATATTGATTCCATGCCACGAGGATATGTAGAAATTCTCTTTGAGGATCAGTCCTAACACTATAATCATATTTATGATGGTTCCACCTCATTATCCATCCACTTCACTCAATCATCCATGTATATCGTGATTCTTACCTTGGAAACCACATTCCAGTGAGATCATGTCACATGAATCCTCATTACTCCTAAAACCAATCAGGTCTCTAACCATGTATAAGCCACAAACGATCCATAACCATCCAACCAAGATAACTCCTCTTATGATGGGCCACTATCCATGTGTAAGACCCAACATTTCCTGAGGTCGCTATCCTATGTGCACACACTGATTCATCACCCCTTAAAACTACGTAGTTTTTATCCTTGTCCCTTGGAACAATTTACATAGGAAACCTCCCCATGGTTCAATCCCAGCCAACAGTCAACCCTATTGTCCCTGTTATAGAGAGACAAACATCCTTTGATCCGACTTCATTGGGAATCTTGATCCACTCTTCTAGTAAACCCCTCAGGTGTGACCTCTTGGAGATGTACCCATATGATCAACTTGTATCAGTGTTCTATTCCATCTGATCCATCTCTGATGGACATTAAAATATCATCATAACCTATGTTAAACATGGGAAGCTTAGAAAATACTTTAGAGTCATGCTTGCGACATTTAATTCCCTGCACTTGATGAGGAATGCCTTGGGCTTCTATGCCCTCAACAATCCCAATCGTAAGGGGAAGAAACCTAGATGCATTAGTGTTCCAGCATCCAGACACACCAGCGATGTCCAATGTTACTACTCCCCCGACTAAAGGTTGCTTCCTTGAAATGACCCCTTACAAGGACTTGGTAGAAGCAGTGTAATTGTAACAACCTGAGATTTTATGAGAATAATTCTTTGTAATTTCATTTATGTATTATGCAGTACAATACATCAAAATTAGCTTGTGCTACACACAATACCATATTAGCTTGAAGTATACGCAACACTATTCTTGGATCGTGTTACACAGAATTTGAAGTTCATTTTGTAGAAATTATTCTATGAAACATTAAGTATAGATTTTGTTTAATGAAATAAGTTTTGAATTATGTTATACGCAACACTGAAGGGAGATTGAACTACACGCATCTCTGTCTTGGCTTTCATTACATGAAATTGTGACCTTCCTCAATAACTTGTGTAGTACGCAATACCGGGTTTCACTAAATAACGATATATGGTTATAATATTATTATAAACTAGAGGTTATGAATAGTATTAACTAAATTTTGTATTTTATGACATTATAATTCATCTTAAACATTTTATAGAACATGGTATGAGAAAAAATTAAATTTTTTGGGTAAAATAAGTATTTTTAAAAAAATGTAGTTTTGCCACCTTTTGATGAGGCACCCACTTTAAATCTAGTTTTTGATATGTTCATAAGTTCAATTTGAAAAAATAATATTCTTATTTGGGATCAGTATATAAAAATTTATTGGGGATAAAATTTTCATATTATTCTGATAACTTTCATATTTTAATAAATAGTAAAAACACGCTATATTTTAATTAAAAACATCTTTTTTCATCATAAAAATTTATATTTTTAAATTATAATATTTAATGGTTTTAAAGTATAAATAGAATATATTTATAATATTTAACATTATTTATGTCATTATCATTGATTTTACATTGAATTCATAGTTAAAATCATTTCAATCTTTTGCAATGTTTTAACATTTAAAACTCATTTTCTTGACAATGGGATTAATTTTAAATTAATTTCTGCAACTTCTATGATTTGAATTTTGAAAAATGGATTCCATATTTGGAATCAGTAGGTCCAAATTTTGTTAATAAGCTACTTTTTATTTTTAGGCATTATGAATAGTAACTACGGTAAATTTTATTTACCGTAGTTAAAGGTAAATCAGGTAATTAAAGGTAAATATAATATTATAAAATTACCCTAAAACTTGTCTTAATATAATTGGATGATTATATTTTTCTATAAATAATACTTGGGTCTAAATGGAATCTAATGGAACCCACTTGTATTTGATTAAGACCTTTTATTTATTTTCTTTAAAGGAAAGTGAAATATGTCTCACTCAAACATTAATAATTTGATTATTTTTAATATAATATAATACATAATATAAATTCAATTATAAATAAACATTTGAAATATAAAATGTTTTTCTTTATCATGGTAATTTAATTGTATTTTTTAAGAAAAATTTAATTACCTTAATAGCTTATACATTAATGATGTAGAAATTATTTATTTAGTGAAAAATCAATAAAATGGTTTTTATTAAAATAAAAATACCTATCAAAATGACCAGACATTTGACCAAAAATTATTGGTCGACTATATATATACCCTAAGAATCCAAGTGTAGATTTTTGTACCATTTGGAGACTTATAAAATTTATTAAGACATTTATATTATTTTATTTCAAATGATGTCAAAGATGTCACCTTCAAAATTTAATAAATATAACAATTTAAATGTTGTGATTTTAAGATGATAAATTTGAGTAAAAAATTAATTATGAAAGTTATTATATTTATCTTCATCATTGGAGTTTAATTTTAATTTTTATGCAATAAATAAGTATATTAAATAATTTTAAAAAAATGTTGTACTAATTATTTTATTAAGAGATATAACGAATAAATGGTTTTAAAAATATTAACATAAATAATATATGAACGAATTAAGGTTCCCCATGAATTGGTTTTATGGATATGACATATTAGGAATACATTAAATATTTTGGTTCGAATATATCTTCTATGTTGATTTTATGTAAATTCAAATAAATGAAGTGCTAAAATTGACACTATTGTTATTTTATAAATATAACATAATATAAAATTGATTAAAAATAAAAAAAATTAAAAATTAAAAAGTAAAATTTATATGGACTACAATTTAATAAATTAACCAATTATGGACAATTCACAACACATAATTTATTATTTATAACAATTTAAAAAATAGAATCTTATTACCACAAATAAAATAAAATATATTAAATAAGGATAAATCAAGTTTATAAGGATTAAAATAAATATCCAACATGTCTATATTTTATTGGTTAATGAGATTACCACCGTATCGCATATAATATTATAATATGAGTCAATTTTGAAGGTTTTTAAGTGGGGTTTGATTTATTATAAATTAATATTTTTTAGGTTTCCAAAGTTGCCCCTCTCCTCACCTATGTAAGGGCAACTCCTCCCTCTTCTCTTTACACAATTTTGAGACTTCATGCTTGGAAAAACCCTGCCAATTTCACTTCTCAACTTCCCTATAAACATTATAGAGGTTCGGGTCTCCTCATAAGACCATGTCTAGTGCCATAAGATGAATCTTAGAAGAGGTGCGTCGAAGAAGAGATAATCTCTTATACCGATTCTTTCATGTTTCTTTCGTCTTCAACTTATTCTTCTTTAGTTGTTTCATTATAAAGTAATAAAATCAGTATCACTAATATACTGATATGTTATTATAAATATTAAACAACCCCATTTCATCTTTTATCCATCCTACGGAAAAGGAAATCACCGCGCGTGCGTACGTACAGAATACCGGCTCCACACCGTGGTGTAATCTGTTTTTCCACCACCATCTTACTTGGAGGGTTATAATGATGTAAAGAATAACTATATATAGTTATTATAACATCATACTGATTATTAGATATTATATTATTCACTCCAATTCAATTCAATAATTATGGGAATGATATCATCGCTCGTACGTACGTACAGATTACCGTCTCCACGACGCGATGAGATTCATTCTCCATGTTAACCACTCAATAATGATTATAAAGTATATATAATGAAGAATAATTAAATATATGACATAATAAAGCAACATAATTTATTTATATATATATATATATATATCGTATTATTACTTCCATTCATGTCAATAAAGAAAGGAAAACATCGTTCTTCCGTACGTACGGCTTACCGTCTCCATGAACGGTGTATTTCATTTCATTCATCTATCTATTATATATATATATATACTGAATATATATTATATATAAATCCTGATTTACATTCATTATGTAATTAAATAATTATATAAGTAATAATAATATCATGAACAACAATTCCAAACACGTACGATAAATAAAACGATTTTACCCAAAACGCTACTTTAACATGGAATTTACAAAAGAACGGGTAATATAAAGTCATAAGTGAACCATATATGATATCATAACAATTAATATGATTATTTATTAAGTAAATTACATTATTTAAATCCGTATATAGGAGGATCGGATACGTACAAAGCATATCGGACCTAAAGTAAGGGATAACATTTTCAATCTCTTTTTTATCCGAGACTGTTTATTCGTAAGTATTTCCTGGGGTTATATTTATCATCCATGGACCTGTTTTATAAAAATGGTTTCATATATATTTAAAGTCATTTTTACCCATTTTTTACTTTTACTACATGGTATGTAAGGAATATTTCTTTTGTTTAGCATACAAGGTATTTTTTGACTTTTCCGGCAAAAGTACGAGAAGAATGTTTTTTTTCTTATACGGCATGAACAGATTTTTACGGTTTCATAAGGCCTTATTTTCATGAATCATACTATAAAATATTTAATGATTATTTTCAAAAAAAATCCTTTTCTTTTAAAATTGAATGTAATTTTTTGAAAAGATAATGATTTTAAACAATAAAGGATATTTTCCTCAAGAATTCATTTTAAGTGTTTTGTCAAAACTATTTTCATGTAAGATGAAAATATATAGTATGATTTTGTTTCAATTATAATGTCTCAATTATTTACAAGGTTTGATTCTTCTTATGATGAAATGATATACGTTTGTTTTATATGGATTACGTTGTGATGGGATAATGTTTATGAAACCCATTTTATTCTTTGGGTTATGATTAATGATTTATGTTTATTTTGTGGAAAAAGTAAGAAGGATTTAATTATGAGATGGGTGGGACCTATATCTATCTCCAATGATTTGGGTAAAGATTTATATCTCATGATATAGACATGGCTAGAATGGTAAGTTAATCCAGTTCAGTGATACAGGACTGGAATGAGGAGTGAACTCGATTCAGAAAGGGACTTTGTCCACTATGATGGTCTTGGAAGCAATGCCTTGGATACTATGGAAATCGTATCATGTGCTTCATGGTTTTCCATAATTAAATGTTTTATTACCATGCTATTTTATCATGATTTATGTTCTTTTATGATCTATGACTTACGTACTACCAAGATTTATTTCACAACTCAAGATTTTGATGTTTAAACATTATGTTCTTGTTTTGAAGTTCAAATGTATATGGTTTGTTTTATTTTCTCCATGCTTACCCTTACTATGAATTTATGCTCACCCTTTATATGCTTTAGTTTCCCCAGGATATAAAGAAAGGTTCTAGGTAAGAAAAGAATGGAATAACTTTATGGGCAATGTTGAAGATCTTTCACCATGATTAGAAGATTATATTCTGAGTTTCCAAAGACACTAAACTATTACGGTCCATTGGTGTCTGTTTTTGTTATGTATTAGATATTCTGCAAATGTAATGTAATGTCTATATACATCAAGATTGGGTATCTATAGTTGGTATTAGAGGTATGTTTTAGTTAACCTTTGGAAACTAGGATGCAAAAACTTTAGTGAAATCTCTAGAGATATTTCTAAGGTATGTCTAGGGATGTCTCTAAGGTTAAGTATATGTATAGGTTATAGTCCTAGAATTACACTAATGATCATAAAATTGAACCTAAGATGTTATATATTGAAGTTACTCCCCCTTTATTATGTTATTTTACTTGCATGATTTTTTCCTCTCACGTTATTCTTTTGGGGTTTTAGAAAATGGCTGGAAACAGGAAGATTCACGATGGAAAATGGAATGATATTATTCATGAAAAACCAAATGAAACGGGATTTGGAAGTCCAAACATCATTATTATGCCTAATCATCAATCTCATAATATGATCAATAATCTCAACTTTGGTAAGTTTCCTCACTCAGATAATAAGAGAAAGATGGAGTTTTATGATGATCATAGAGGAAAGCAAGTTCAATTTCCATCATGTAAATCATGTGGTAAGAGGAATTCGGGATAATTTTTCAAAGAAACTGGAAGATACTTTAGGTGTAGAAAAGAAGGACGCAAAGATAGTAATTGAAAAGGAAATGGTTCAGTTAACTCCATGGACAAGGATAATGGTATTGCTAAGACATCGACAGTGGTTAAATGTTTTAAATTTGGAATTTATGGTCATTATGCAAACCAATTCCCTAAGGGAAAGTCTTATGAAGAGAATCAACATGGTCGTATGGGTAGTATTTATGCTGCTGATGATGAAGAGACTACAAATGATATATGAGATAAAAGATATTTTGAATATTGGTCAATGGTTAATGAAGGTAGTGGCATGATTGCGTGTTTATCAAAAATAATGTATGGTACTATGGATTAATGAAACATTTAAGGACTTTTACACTATTGTTTTTACAAAAGTAACTAGAAGTATATGTTGAATGGTACCAATAACCATGAAAAGTGATTGAAATATTTTTTGAAATAATATAAAATGTGCATAATGAAGGGATAAAGAGAAAATTAAGTGTTTTATAGTATTAATGAGATCATATAAGGACAAAGTGATATCATGGTTTGAGTATATAGAAAGTTTTGGATTTTTGTATGTGGAAAGAGTTGATTTTTGATAACATTCATGTTTTTACAAATATTCGTATGGTAATTCATGTTTCAAAAGAATAAATGATTAAGGTATTCTCATGTTTGGAATGTGACCAACAAAATATATCGTATGATATATGGGGGATAAATTAAGGCCTTCACATGCTCGGTAGATGACATTTCTAGTAATTGTTTTCATTATACTATGATCTTAAACAAAAGTATTTTGGATAATCCTAATGATTGGAATAGATTATGTTGGACATAAGTTAGTATTGTTTAAGGATAGAACGTTTTCCAATATTATTGATGGGATGTTATAAAAATGTAGTTTTATAAAAAGAACAACCTTCAGGACGGGTGACAAACTGTCGCATCAGACAAGGCTATGGGAATCGAACCCACAACCGAAGTGTGACATGCCTTTATCACTTAACAGTGGCCTACATTAAGTCCATGGTTAGTAGAAACCAGTTTTATTTTATTAAGTGGTATGATAGATGAATTATAAGTCCATTTTTGGACTCATATACAATTAACCTCACCATAGATGGACTTTGGTATATTTGATAACTTCTGCTAACATTTTTTTTGAGACAGATGGAATGACCCATCATTCTATCACATGATCTGCTAACACTTCATCAATGACAAATTCCACATCATTTTTTAAGATATGAAGTAGAAATTGTTCAAGGCACAGACAACAGTGATATTGTAACGAAATAAAGTAAGTATTTCTTCTAATTCAAATTCTTTAACTTTAGGGAAATGATATTGAAAACTAAAAATTTTGTCCTAGTGTCCTCATATCCAATGAAACAGATGGTACCTTAGATCGTCACAAATTTATGGCTTTGTGATTGTTGGATTTTTCATAGCCATGTTCTCTACCACCCTCCATCAGAACTTGATGGTAAGGTTTCTCTTATATACCCATATTTTAACCTATGTTATCATATGTGGAAACCTAGTGATGAGTTAATTTGGGTAACTGATACATTTCATACTTAACTTTTTAAAAATACGTTTTAATATTTCTTTTTACAATGTCGGTTTTTATGAAAGAAACTCTCAAGTAGTAAACCATTTATAACCCTGACGAATTTCGAGGGAGAAATTCATTTTAAGTGGGGTAGAATGTAACAAACCGCGATTTTATGGGAATAATTATTTTTAATTTCATTGATGTCTTGTGTCATACACTACATCAAAATTATCTTGTGCTACATGCAACACCATATTAGCTTGCAGTATACACAACACTATTCTTGGCTCGTGTTACACACAATTTCAAGTTCGTTTTGTAGAAATTATTCTACACAACATTAAGTATAGAATTTTTTTTAATGAAATAAGTTTTGAATTATGTTATACGCAACACCAAAGGGATCTTTCACTACACACATCTCTGTCTTGTCTTTCATTACATGCAATTGCGACCTTCCTCGATAGCGTGTGTTGTACGCAATACCGGGTTTCACTAAACAATGATATATGGTTATAATATTATTATAAACTAGCTGTTATGAATAGTATTAAATAAATTTGGAATTTTATGACATTATAATTCATCTTACACATTTTATAGAACATGTTATGAGAACAAAATAAAATTTTTGGGTAAAATAAGTAGTTTTAAAAAAATACAGTTTTACCGCCTTTTAATTGCGCACCCAATTTAAATATAGTTTTTGACATGTTTATAAGTTAAATATGAAAAAATGAAATTCTTATTTTGGATCAGTATATAGAAATTTACTTTGGAAAAAAATTTCATATTATTCTGATAACTTTCAAATTTTAATGAATAGTAAAAACAGGCTATATTTTAATTAAAAACAACTTTTTTCATCGTAATAATTTATATGGTTAAATTATAATATTTAATGGTTTTAAAGTAGAAATAGAATATATTTTTACTATTTAATATAATGTATGTCATAATAATTGATTTTACATTTAATTCATAGATAAAATCATTTCAATCTTTTGTAATGTTTTAACTATAAAAAATTCAATTTCTTAACAACGGGATTAATTTTAAATTAATTTCTGAAACTTTTGTGATTTGAATATGGAAAAATTAATTCGATATTTGGAATTATTAGGTCAAAATTATGTTAAAAATAAACTTTTTATTTTTAGGCATTATGAATAGTAACTACGGTAAATTTTATTTGCCATAGTTAAAGGAAAATCGGGTAATTAAAGGTAAATATAATATTATAAAATTACCCTAAAACGTGTATTAATATAATTTGATGATTATATTTTTCCCTAAATCATACTTGGGTCGAAATGGAATATAATAGAACCCACTTGTATTTGATTATGACCTTTTATTTATTTTATATAAAGGAAAGAGAAATATGTCTCACTCAAACTTTAATAATTAGATTATTTTTAATAAAAGGTTATAAAGAATAAATTTAATTATAAATAATCATTTGAATGATAAAATGTTTTTCTTTATCATGGTGATTTATTTTTTATTTTTATGAAAAATTTAATTACCTTAATAGCTTATACATTAATGATGTAGAAATTACTTTTTCAGTGAAAAATCAATAAAATAGTTTTTATTAAAATAAAAATACCTATCAAAAGGACCAGAAACTTGACAAAACGTTATTTTTAAAGTATATATATACCCTAATCATCAAATGGTTTATTTTTGGTCAATTTAGAGCCTTATCAAACATATTAAGACATTTATATTTTTTATTTTAAATGATGTCAAAGATGTCACCTTCAAAATTCAATAAATATAACAATTTAAATGTTGTGATTTTAAGATTATACATTCGAGTAAAAATATTATTATGAAAGGTATTATATTTATATTCATTATAGGATTTTATTTTTAATTGTTAACCAATAAATAAGTATATTAAATAATTATACAAAAAAGATGGACTAATTATTTTATTAAGAGATATACCGAATAAATGGTTTTAAAAATATTAAAATATATAATATATGAACGAATTAATGATCCCCATGAATTTTGTTTATGTATATGACATATTAGGAATCTATTAAATATTTTATTTCAAACAGATAGTCTATGTGGAGTTTTTTTAAATTCAAATAAATGAATAGTGTCAATATTGACAATATTGTTATTTTATAAAAATAACATAATATAAAATTGTTTAAAAATCACAAAAATATTTAAAAATTATAAATTAAAATTTATATGGTCTAAAATGTCATAAATTATCCAATTATGGACAATCAAAAACACATAAGTAATTATTTATAAAAATTTAAAATTTATAATCTTATTACCACAATTAAACTTAAATAGATAAAATAAAGATAAATCAAGTTGATAAGGTTAAAAATAAATTTCCAACATGTCTAAATTTTATTGGTTGATGGGATTACAACACTATATCCTATAATATTATAATATGGGTCATTTTTGGAGGTTTTTAAGTGGGGTGTGATTTATAATAAATTATTTGTTTTGAGGTTTCCAAAGGTATCCCTCTCCTCTCCAATATAAAGGCACCTCCTACCTCTTCTCCTTACACAATTATGATCCTTCAAGCTCGGAAAAAACCCTACCCATTTCACTTTTAAAATTTCCTATAAACATTATATAAGTTCTTTTCACCTCAAAATACAAACTCTAGTGCCTTAAGAGGAATCTTAAAAGAGGTGTGTCGAAGAAGAGGTAATATCTTCTAACGATTCTTTCCATTTTCTTTCTTCTTAAACATCTTCTTATTTAGTTGTTTCATTATAAAGTAATAACATCAGTATAAATAATATACTTTTATGTTATTATAAATATTAAACAACCCCATTTCACCTTCAATCTATCATACGGAAAACGAAATCACTACGCGTGCGTACGTACGGAATATCGTCTCCACGCCGTACTGTAATCTATTTTTCCACCACCACCTTACTAGGATGGGTATAATGGTGTAAATAATAAATATATATTGTTATTATAACATCATACTAATTCTGAGATATTATATCATCCACTCTAATTCAATTTTATAATTATGGGAACAATATCATCGCTCATGCGTACGTACGGATTACCGTCTCCACGACGCTATGAGATTCATTCTCCATGTTAACCACTCAAGAATGATTATAAAGTATATATAATGAATAATAGTTAAATATATGTCATAATTAAGATACTGGATTTATATATATATATATATATATATATATATCATCTACTTACTTCCATTCAAGTCAATGATGAAAGTAAAACAACGTTCATGCATACGTATGGATTACCGTCTCCATGAACGGTGTATTTAATTTCATTCATCTATCTATTATATATTTATAATGAATATATATGATATATAAATCATTATTTAAATTATATAAGTAATTAAATCATGTTATATGTAATAATAATATCAAGAACAAGAAGTCCAAACACATAAGATAAATAAAACAATTTTATCCAAAACGCTGCTTTAACATGGAATTTACAAAAGAACGGGTAATATAAAGTCATAAGTGAATCATATATGATATCATAAAAATGAATATGATTCTATAATATGTAAATGACATCATTTAAATCATTATATAGTAGTTTCGGATATGTACGATGCATATTGGACCTAAGGTAAGGGATAACTTTTCCAATCTCATTTTTATCTGAGACTGTTTATTCGTAAGTATTTACCGAAATTATATTTATCATCCATGTCCCTATTTTATAAAAATGGTTTCATGTATGTTTAAAGTCATTTTTACCCATTTTTTAATTTTACTACATGTTATGTAAGGAATCTTTCTTTTGTTTAGCATAGGAGGTACTTTTTGACTTTTCCTGAAAAATTATGAGAAGATTGTTTTTTTAACTTATACAACATGAAAAGATTTTTACGGTTTCATAAAGCCTTATTTTTATGAACCTTACTCTACAAGATTTCTGGATTATTTTCAAAAAAATCATTTTATTTTAAAATTGATTGGAATTTTGAGAAAATAAAATGATTTTGAAAAAGAAAGGATATTTTCCACAAAAATTCATTTCAAGTGTTTTGTCAAAACTATTTTCCATCTAAGATGAAAATATTTAGTATGATTTTGTTTCAAGTATAATGACTCTATTATTTAAAAGGTTTGATTCTTCTTATGATGAAATGATATCCCTTTTTTATATGGATTACATTATGATGGGCTGATGTTTATGAAACTCATTTCATTCTTTGGGTTATGATGAATGATTTATGTTTATTTTGTGGAAAAAGTAAGAATGATTCAATATGAGATGGGTGGGACCTATATCACCCTCCAATTAATTGTGTAAATATTTATATCCATGAGAGATACATGGATAGAACGGTAATTTAATACGGATCAGTGATACAGGACTGGAACAAGGAGTGAACGCAATTCAGAAAGGGACATTGTCCACTAAGATGGTCTTGGAAGAAATGCCTTGGATAATATGGAAATAATATCAAGTGCATGATGGTTTTCCACAATTAAATGTTTTATTCCCATGCTATTTTATCATGATTTATGTTCCTTTATGATCTATGTCTTATGTACTTCCAAGATTTATTTCTGAGTTTCCAAAGACACTAAACTATTATAGTCCTTTGGTGTCTGTTCTTGTTATGTTTTAGATATTCTGAAAAAATAATGTAATGTCCATGTACATCAAGCTTGGGTATCTACAGTAATTACCCAGCATCAATGAAGACATGGCACTGAGAAGATTTTTAGGAATAGCATCTTAATATTTAAGGGAGACCTGGACTAGGTATTGAGTTCTGAGTAGGAATCCACAGAAGAATATATCATCATCCAATCATCCTATTTAGATCAATGAGTAAATGTTATTAAATAAGTGATGAATGTCTCGAACCTTTGGAACATGGGAATATAGGCCAACAGCGCAACGCATCCTCCACCAACAGATGCACACCCCGACGAAAGAATTGGAAACACCAATGGTGAAACCGATGTGAAATTATTATCCTCAATTTAATGATTAGTAGCATTCAAGACCTCAGTGGATTAGATTGTCATTGGATCCATATATCTGGTGCCAAGTCCCACCGAGTATATAGTGAGTCTGGCGTGAAACTTAATAGTTATTGGGGTAGTGAACGATAGACATCCCAGTCTGTGACGTTGTCATCATGGATCCTTCTTAACAACCCTGGGAGTTGGGAAGACGATGGGGCACTGGTCTTCTCCTTCCTTCACTCGACACTAATGGTTGAATCTCCCTGCTTTGCAGGACCCTATCTCTGACAAGAAACCAATAAACACCCACCACCAACACAGGGGCTAGGGTAACGTCACGATGGAATTCCACATGGCCTCATCTCTTCTACATCGGCTGCCACATCCATGGCTACTAGGAACCCACGTCCCATATCCACATATGAACTGATTCAGAGAAGGGTTATTAATGACCTCGTTCGAAGTTACAAGGAAGAAGGGATTATCCCAACCCTGGATGTGGCACGATAGTACATTGAGGCCTCAATGCCTCAATGACACTGTTTCCCCCAAGGGCTATGCAGGGAGCCAATTCACCCTACTCTAACCTACAACCATTTTAGGAGCCTCTCCCCGAAACACTTCTATGAATCCCTCCCCTAAGCCAATGAGGTGAGCGAGGTCTGGGATAGCCCAATTGTGATCCCTTCCAAAGGTCCACCAAGGAGAGATCCCACCAGTCAGCTTCTGCACCACCCCCTGGCCCCACAGGCTGAGGAGAAAGTGATTTATGCACCTACACCACAAGACCCAATCAAGTTAACCTAATGCCATTGTTGGGTGCATACTGATGGGTACAAACCACAAGGGGTGTCATCATCAACGACTATCGTAGCCCATGACACCGCAGATGCATACCATCAATCCCTTGTTTATTCTGAATAGGGGATTTCATACACCTGACTCAGATCAAGACCCCAACCACCCTACATGCATGTTGGGACGACTATCCTAGTCGCTGAAAAAAGTGGCATCCGTTGTGGGCTAACCCAGGGCAATAACGCCTAACATGGAGGCCCTCCCCATGCCACCACCAATCAGAGCACTGGTCCATCCCACTACGAAGATCAGCGTGAAGATCCTCCCCCTCCCACCATCAATCCAGGTGATGTCCTTCTTCTTTGAACTGACATCCAGCATTAAGGATTTTCTCACAACATTAATCCCAGGTATGGATCCATTCCTTCAGTTGTAGGTCTCTAATGCGAAGACCTTCCCTGCCAGGTTAACCATCAGTGCAGGGGTCTTACCCATGCTATCATCACAACATATGAAAGCCTTATTCATCCTAGTAATCATAGAATGAGATGTATTCCTCGCTTTATTGACACCCAGCACGAAGGACTTCCCTGTGATCAGTTTGACTAGTACGAAGGCCCTCCTCATAGCATCACTACTATGAGGAAAAATCATCGAGATATTGCCCATGCTACTACCCATTCCAATGGAGGGCCAACCCACTCCAACACTTCCTATAAATATTCCATCTATGTGTCAGCCAGTGGAAATGTAGGTCCTCCTAGTGTCCCCTTTGACATTTGTCTAGGTGCTCCTCGCACCCCAACTCACCTAGGTGGAAGTATTCGCCTCCCTAGCATCAGTTCTACCGAAATTTCTTCTTGATCCAAAAACCTACCCCATCCTGATGAACCATCTGGGGGAATGAGGGTGGGTCTCGACATACATAATTTTTTTAGAGAAGATTCAGACTATAAATAAACTCGTCTTCTTCTCAAATTCTGAGCCAAAATGCGATTCAACAATGGAACTCTCACCATGATCTTCTGTGTCAAGGGTGGAGGCATGATTGATGAATATAAACCTCATCCTTATGGAGTGTGAGGTACACCGGATTCCCAACTCTCTCCAATGATACATCTAGAAGGAGAAATGTTTGGCCTCTTTCCAGGGGATGGTAGTGCAATCCTCTCTATTATCAACATAGACATTCTCTACCTCAACAAGAGATCATAGAGAGTTATTCTGGGGACCAATAGAGGACTAATTGTATCTTGTCCCACCATCAATATCCATATCCCCTGTGTAGGATGTTGTGGTTTCTAGTCCATCTTACAGAGATGTCATGGCTTAATAGTTACATTCTTCATCAGATATCCCAAGATGTGGCATCTTGTCAGCTCGATCTCATTAATTCTCACCAGCCAGTCTACCATCTCAATGTTTTTCTTCAGTTATGCTACTACTTCCCCATCCACCCCCAGTTGAAAAATGGGGAAAGAAAAAACTGAACATCGATTCTAATACAAGGGGATTGTGGGATATCTTTGCAGTGGACCATTTCCCAAAGATGTTCTGGCCAGTTGCAACTGCGAACTTCAGTGTGAGGAATTGCATACCCAGGAGGACATCTCTTGTTTCCACAAAACCCTCTGGGTGATGCACTTCTATCTCCATTATTGGATCATGTCATACCCCATGAGTTTGTAACACTTTGATGATATTTTCCAGCAGTGCCTTGTGGTTGACTTGGCTTGGCTCTCTATGGCCCAGCGCCCTGAGTCGCCCAGTCACCAACAGACCCTCCAGCAACGATGTGTATAGAGCATTATAGTCCTCTGAAAAATTATAATAGAGGCTTCCCCCCACATTAAAGTCCATGGTTTGGGTCATTATGCAACCATTCATTTCAGTTTTATATGGAGTTATCCGGACATGCCATGTGATATCAGGGATATTCCGTCAGGTAGAGTCGTGGTTAACATGGACGACCTATTAGATAGATATAATGGTCTAGAGATATTTGAAGATAGATTACCCCCTAGGGTATTTCTACAACTATTTTATTAATTGGTAAGGGTTACTCACCAACAAAGAAATTTATGGGGTCTTCCCACACCTACTAAGTCATTAACCCTCAACCAGAATCCCGGTATGGGAAAAGAGTATCTTGGAGAATTCAAAACCTCCGACCAGTCTAGATCAGTGAAGAAGATAATAGATAATCTTGATAAGGAAGAATTGTGTCAACGTCTTTTATTTCAAAAGAATATTTCCAGTGAACTCCTTGTCAAGCATGCTATGGAGCGGAAACCCGACTATTGTGATCCAAAACAGGGGCTATAAGGGCAGGTACAACTCCCCCTAGTAAGTTTCTTATGAGTGAACCTGACTATATTGTCCATATAGAGAAGTTAGAAGTTAGATATTATGGAACTATGGTAGAGTATATGTCACCATATCCACTTGAGCATCATAATAATCTTTAGGAAACAGCTACGGTTCCCCCAGCTGCTCCACAGGTCATTCCCCTTGCAATCCTGCTGGTTATCCCATCAGACGCTCCACGAGTCCTCAGGCCTATTTAATATGTTAATGAACCTACCAATGTACTGATGGTCAAGTAATCTCTCCATGATAATAATCCTTACCCAGATGACCCAATGGAAGCACTCATCTCCCACCTTGAGGCTTTGTAAATTTGACAGATGGAAAACTCATCCTATGGAAAGCCATATCTTGCATGGGTGGATGATATGTTAGCACCCCTAGTTTATAAAACCCTACGATTTCTTCTTTTAATGAGATCGGTGATCTACTGCAGCATCTAAACCACTTCATCTCAACGTGTGGACACATGTTGGGATCTCTTGCGTAGTAAGAGGCCACCAAACTCCGTTGTTTTGTACAAACATTATATGGGACTGTGTTTTTCTGGTACTTTTTGTTACCCATTGGGTCAGTAGCCAGCTGGTAGGATATACATAAAAATTTCATTTATCATTTTCGCTCTACCACCCAAAATATGAGTATTGCAGACATCTTCAAGTGCAAGAAAAGGCATGACCCGTGTGTCCTGAACTTTGTATCCTAGTGGAAAGGTCTCACATACTCCCTAGATATGCAACTGACCCAGGAAATACTACAGACATTATGTGTGGATGATGAAACAAAATTTTATTGTATATTTTATTATTAATAAATGAAATAATTTCCTCACATTATGCTAAATATGTTAATTTATAGAATATTTGGGAATGGATCATTCATTTGAAAATTCGATTAAAATTCCATTTTTACCCTTTTAAAATTCACTACATTATTCTGGGTATAAATATTTTTCTGTAAATTATTTTGACATAAAATTTTTTAATTGTGTTCCTAACTTAATGGGATACAAATTCTATTGAGGACATGGGAGCTAGATCATGCATTTGAGTGAAGTAAATGGTCCATGAAAACAAAGTTGGACTGAACTATCAAGATTGGACATCACATCGCCAATTGGTCTGTATCATCTCACCTGAACTTAGATTGGAGCCAAATTTTGAGGGATTCTCAGGGAAATTATTATAAACAAATCATCCTTCTATAGTGAAAGCTAATTCACATGTTTTGGAGGTGAATGATGTAGTTCAAGTGGGATTAAACAAATTTCCGATATTTCCCTTTCACATTTAAAAATGTTTCGTAATCCTATCCCTCCCCAACTCTATTTAAGGGATTTTTTCAATCTTTGGAAGGTCTGGGTGAGGATTTAGTAAGGTTTTGATGAAAGGCTGTCTCTTTTGAACACCTCACATCTATTGAAATATGTAAATCTTTGTGCAAAACATATCTTCCAAGAAGGCTCTCCTCTCCCTCCTACTCTTTGTAATTATTTTCTTTTATGCTTTTATCTTGAGGTTTTATTCAAATAATCTTCGGGGTTTTTACATTTTCATAATCTTATTTTTATTATTTGGAAGAAATCTATGAGTGGAGATGAGATTGGGTGTTCCCCTATCAATTCATTTCTTATGCAAAACATCTCCACGATGACAACACCACCCAGGGAAGATTGATTTTTTCATAGTTGATATAATACCTAGTCACTTAATTTAATTATTTCGAATACCTAAATATACTATAATTAATAAATTTTTATCAATTAATTGAGTTTTAATTTATAATTTACTCAATCAACTTGCATTAGAACGCGTGGTTGGGCTTGTGCAAATCGGGTGAGTAAAACCTCAATTTCAAAATATAATCACCATGGGATAAAATTGTAGGGTTTGAGTCTCATACGAAACTCAATTAATTCTATACTCTAGGTAGGAGATGCTTCTCTAATTTTACACTAACCATAATTTGGATTTTGGAACACAATCAAGGTAGGGTGCTACGATTGGACGTCCTGATGTTAACATAGGTATGATTTCTTTTAAAATATTTGTGGTCTTGTTAATTTCTGTAGGTTTTGAGGGTTGAAAAGAATAGGGGATCATAATTGATATAATTTTAATAATATTGTATAATTATAAATTAATGGTGAAGGGGGTATATTAGAACAACAACTTATTCTTATATAAGAATTTTTAAGGAAATTGAGTCTTCCATTGTTCCATCTTGGTTTTTGTTTAGTTTATTGTCTGAGAGTCACTAAACCAAGCACCCCAAATTGTGTGTCATTTGTTTTAACTTATTTTCTTGTTTCATTCAAGTCAATTAAGAGTTGTTTAATTCACATTCTCCTTCAGTGAATGACCTAGGTCAGCCACTATGATTCACTTAATAAAATCACAAATAATTATTTTTGAGAGCGTGTGTGACAATATTTATCAAATTGGAACCGTTGTTGGGGAGGAAAGTGTTTTATTCATCCAATTTTAGGTATTTTATTTATTCTTATTTTTTATTTTGATTCTATTCTTATCCTACCATTTCTTTAAAATTATTTCTTCGCACTTTCTTTTTTTAGACCATCAATTGAAAAATTTTATAATTATATTTGTGGCCACTTCATTTAATTTATCAAATTTATATGATTTATGACATGATCCCATCCTAAGGATCCCCTTGATCTGGACCCCAATATTATGTGTATCCTTAGCGCTCAAATCCGAAAATCTCATTCTACGGGATGTGTCGACATATAACCAGCTTGGGAATTCCTCCAATATAGGAATTTTGAAATTGAAATGACATAAAAAAAATTTACACATAATTAAATGGATGAAAATAAAAAAATTGAACTCAATAAGATTATTCGAGAGTTGGTTGTATTTGATATTTATTATCAAACTACATGCATTGCATATCAAACTCTTGAATCAAATATTGAACTAAAATATGGGTTAATTCTCCTTCTTCCAAAATTTCAAAGCTTGTCTAGTAAGGATTCAAACAAAAATTTAAAATAATTCAATGTGGTATTATCAAAAATGAAACCAAGAAATGCCTCTGAAGGTCAAATAAAACATAGATCATTCTCATTCCCACTTGATAGAACTGCTAAGGATTAGATGTATTATTTTGAACCTGAATAAGTAACTTTTTGGAATGATTTGAAACGTATTTTATTAAAGAGATTTTTTCTAGCATTAAGGACCACATCCATAGGAAAAGAGATCTTTAGGTTCAAGAAATCCCAAGGGGAGTCAATGTATGAGTACTTGGAGTGATTAATGAAGTTGTGTTCAAGCTTTTCGGATCACCAAATAAGTTAGTAACTCCTCATCCAATACTTCTATGAAGGACTCAAACCTATAGAGAGGAACATGGTGGATACTGTGGATGGAGTGGAATTGGACAAAAAAACCCCAATAGTTTCACTTGTGTTGATCAAAAATATGGAACAAAACTCTCAACAATTTGGCGATCAAGGTGCACGACATGACATGGGAGTATATCGGGTATGTCCATCTTCTCTCAAAAAGTCATTTAATTTATACTAAGTCAGATGATTTGACCTCTATGGTGAGGAATATTTATTTAGCATAGAATACATCCCAACTCCCTCTTTAAGGCCTCGTGGCATTTTCACTAAGACAAGACACCAAACTGATTATTGACCCAACTAAAACAAAAAATAGATTTTGAAGCATTGTTTCCTTGGTGACCATATTTTCAGAAACAACAACCATATCACCAAAATAATCTTAATTTCTTTGCACCAGCATACAACTAGGGGTGGAAGGATTAATCAGACGTGAGGTGTGCATATGGACAACAACAAAGGCCCCTCTTTAAACCAAACTTCCAACAGCCTTCACCTTACCAATAGGGTTTACAACAACCCCAAATGAGATTAGAAGCCCAAGTATCAACAAGAAAACAACAAGGGAATACCCCACCAAAGGAAGATTCTAATTTTGATGATCTTTTCAAGAAAATTGTTCTTAATAAATAGAATGAGCTAAAGAGTCACGGTTCGGAGTTGAAGGAAATGAATATGAAAATGATCCAGATTGCCACTACCCTCCATTAACTAGTGAGTATGAAATTCGTAAATATTCTTTCCCAGACTACTCCAATTCCCATGGGGAATGTTTGTTCCATCATATGGAAAAGTTGGAATAAAATGAATGTTACATCTGTTCCTATAATTCCACTGGGATTAACCTCAACTCCAGAGAATCCCCATTCAAAACCGGATGATGAGCAACCCAAGGAGAAAGTTAAAGGTATGAAATAGATTAATTATGTTCCTCCTAAACCCCATATTTTTTCAAACAGGGATGTTCAAAGAAACAAGATGGATGGAGAGGCAATGAAAAATGTGTTTTTGGACACATTCAAGCATATAGAGATAAGCACCCCCCTTATTGAGGCCATTAAAAAAATCCCAAGGTATTCGAAATTCATAAAATAACATTGTACCAATTGAAGAGGGTTCAAGGAAAATGAGAGGATCAATCTTCGAAGGAATGTGTCAACACTCATTACACTAACTCTAGCGATGCCAATAAATTGAAAGGATCCTGAGACATTCACCATCTCATGCACCATAGGGGAGTTACACTTTTTTGATGATTTATGTAATTTAAGAGCTTCCATAAATGAGATTCCTCCCTCTGTATTCTCTTCTTTACATGTCGGTGAGTTGAAGGTGACCATAGTGGTGGTGTAGTTGGTGAATAGAGCTACACCATATCCAGTGGGAGTCCTTGAGGATGTAATTATTCGGCTTAGAGACATGATCTTGGCAGCATATTTCTATGTTATTAACATGGAGGATGATCAGGTATGTTCTCATTCTCCAATTATCGTAGGTGGGAAATTCCTCAAAACTGCAAAAAACCATCATAAATGTCCATGATGGTACACTTTCCATGGAGATTGGAGAGGAGGTTGTGATATTTAATATTATGGATTCCATGAATTACCCCTCAGAGGACCATTATCCTTTTGTTATCTCCGATTTTGAACCACCAATTAAAAACCCCATTGATTTTGATTATCCTATTTCTAAGGGGTATTTTCAGTATTGGTTCAATTTTGATTCCAAGAGTACTTTCACATTAGTTTCTAAATCACAGAAGTCTCTTAGATTTGATTTTGAAATGGATTCATATTCTGTTTTTGATCTTGTGAACTATGATTTTGACATGGATGTTGAGTATGATGTTGGATTTTTTTTTTCTCGGATTGTGATGATTTCTATTCTGATATTGATGCTCTTTGTGCAAATATTTTTTTTTCTTTCACTATCTCCATCCATATATCACCCCCATTCATTGGAATTCATGACATTTACACCCAATCTCAAATACTCATACTTGTTAAGTAGCAAGAGATTACCTATTATTATTACTTATAATATTCCTTTTAACATGATGATAAACTTTTGAATCTTTTGAGGGAGTACATTATGGAAATTTGGTGGACCTTGGATAACATATCACGTATTATACCATCAATTTGCATGCATAGGATTATTTTAGATTGTGGCGCTGAAATAGTGAGGCAACCACAAAGGTGACTCAATCCAACCCTTCTAGAAGATGTTAAAAAAGAAGTTTAGAAATTTCTTGAGCAATGTATAATCATTCCCATTTCATATTCTTAGTGGGTAAGTTCTATTCTATTTGTACCTTTGAAAAGTGGTGTTACGGTTGTTAAAAATGAGAAAGATGAGTTATTTTCAATAAGTGTAAAAAACAGATGGTGTGTGTGTATTGATTATAGGAAACTAAATCAATCCACTCAGAAGGACCATTTCCCCTCCCATTTATTGATCAAATTCTCAAGAAACTAGAAGGGAGGGAAAAATATTGTGTCTTGTATGGATTTTTTGGATATTTTCAGTTTTATATATCTCTGGAGGATGAATAGAAGACTTCATTCACTTGTCCCTTCAGCACATTTTCCTACTAGAGGATTCCATTTGGACTTTGCAATGCCCCAGGTACCTTCCGAAGATGCATGGTGAGTTTTTTTCTTATTTTCTTGAGACCTTCATGGAGGTATTTATGGATGACTTTACAATATATTTATTCTCATTTGATGAATTTCTAATTAGTTTGGGAAAAGTGTTGAATCACTATATTGAAAAGCATCTAGTCTTGAACTTTAAAAAGTGGCATTTCATGGTAAAGCATGGAATTTTCATAAGGCATGTAGTGTCAAAACATGGGATAGAGGTTGATAGATCTAATATTGATATCATTTCATCCTTACCGTACTATTCATGTGTGTGTGATGTTATATCTTTCCTAGAGAATATAGGATTTTATCGGCGCTTCATCAAAGATTTTAATAAGATTTCTCTTCTTATGTCATGATTATTTCAAAAGGATTTTGATTTTTTGTTTGATGATTAATGCGGGGTAGAATTTGATAAGCTGGAGAAGTGTTTGGCCACTCCACCGATCAAACATCCCCCACAATGGGACATTCCTTTTGAGCTAATGTGTGTCACATCCATCTTTGCGGTTAGAGCTATCTTATCACCAAGGGTGGAGGGACATTCAAATTTGATTGCTAATGCTTTGAGTACATTAGATTCATCCCATTAAAACTAATAATTCAAGGAAAAGGAGTTTCTTATCATCATATATGGTTTAGATAAATTTTTCTCATAATTATTTGGATGTAAAGTAGTTGTTTTTTCTGACCATGTAGCTCTGAGGTTCATTTTGAAGAAGCCAGATGCAAGGCCAAGACTTATTCGGTGGATATTCCTTCTTTACAAATTCTATATTGATATAAACGAAAATAAGGGGTACAAAAACCTATTGGCAGACCACATGAGTAGGATTACTCACACATGAGAGGCTGACACCTTGTCCTATGTACCACATCGAGACACTTTCCCCGATGAGCATATTTATTCCACCTCAGGTATGCATCCATGGTATGCTGATTTAGTGACATCCGTGTTTCATAATAAATAGAAGAAATTTTAAAGAAAAATCATGTCATAAATTAAAAATTTGAGTTTCGGTATTGTGTTTTTGATGATCCCCACACCTGGCGCAAGTGTAGTTATTATGTTAATAGGATTTGTGTTCATGATCATGAGTTTGAGTCTGTCCTTCAATTCTGTAAAACATGTTCTTATGGTGGACACTTTGGACCCCAATATATAGTTATGAATATTTCAGACTCTTGATTATATTTTCCTAACTTATTCCATGATTCACATTTTTATTGAAAGTCATGCTCACATTTCCAAAATACATGAAACGTTTGGAGGAGACATGATTTGCTTCAACAACCCCTATTATTCTGTGAGATTTTTTATGAGTGGGGCATCGATTTTAGGGGTCATTTTCCTAGTTCCTTTGGTTTTTTGTATATTTTGTATGATGATGATTATGTAAGAAAATGGGTGGAGGCAAAGGCCACCAGGAGGGATGATTCACATGTTGTATAGGAATTTTTTAAGAAACAAATATTTTTGCAGGTTTGGAGTACTAAACGATATTATCAGTGACTATGGGACAGAATTGTGTTAATGGAATTTGGATAAACTACTTTAGAAGTATGGGTGACACACAAAACATCAACACCATACCACCCCAAAAAAATGGATAGGATAATTTTTAAAATTGTGAATTGAAATTGTTTTTGGAGAAAACTGTACAACCGAATATGAAGGATTGGAGGAAGAACTTGGATGAAACATTGGGGGCTTATAGGATAGAACACAAGACTCCCATTGGTATGTCCCAATTTTGTATTGACTTTGGGAAGACCTATCATCTCCCTGTGTAAGTCGAGCAACATTCTTATTGGGCTATCAAGATATGAAGCATGGATTTGGCCCATGCTAAAATTCAAAGGAAGCTTCAAATTTAAGAGCATGAATAGATTTTATTATCATTATGTGAGAACTCAAGGCACTATAAGGAATGATAAATGGATGATCAAGATAGAATGATCCAAAAAAGTGAGTTTCATATTGGAGAGAAAGTAATTGTATACAGTTCACGACTGATGCTAATGCCTATTAAGTTGTGGTATAGATGATTGGGTCCTTATATTGTATCTAATTTTTTTTCTTATGGTGTAGTGGAAATCATGAAAGAGGACACTGGAAGGAGCTTCACATTCAATGGGAAACTCTTCAATAAATACATTGAGGTAATTTCTACTGATGTAGTTTATTTTATCACATTGTATGACACCCTTATCACTTGAGCACATCAGGTTGTTCCCAACCCTTACACTTTCATATTATTTTTCATATTTAAAATTATGCTTTTCATGTACACATATCATCTCATAGGTTCAAATTATGAAAAATGAAGTATTTTATGTGTGGGGTAGGGGCCAACATTTTGGGGTAGATATTTAAGATTTTCATTTATGTATTTTCTTTGTATTTTCTATTATGTTTTTTGTTAAAAGTTTCAACATAAAAACCCAAAAAACCAAAACAAACATAGATATATATAACATGTAACATTCTCATGTGGAACATATTTAAAATGAATGTTTTCAAAATTCATTCCTAGAATGATATGCATGAGTAAGATTTCATCATCAAGGGTTGATTTTTATAAAATTGAAGTCATCTATGATATGAATGGTTGTGTCATTATAAAACCTTTTAGATTTTGACATCATTATTTGTGATATTTGTTCATGTTATATTGTTTCAATGATTTCTCCACACAAATTTTCACTCAACCGTGGCATGTGTGATTTTTCCTACTCAATTGAACGTTTTGTCATGTTAGGTCAAAAAAATCATTGGTTTATCCATACATACATTTCTATTCTGATCAGTTTAATTACGGTACTAAATTGACCAATGCGTGTGTACCTGTTATCTGATGGTTGTACACCCTCAAAAAAATTGGTTGTGTCTTAGAAAGGCCAAAACACACTTTTTCCAAACCATTGTTCTTGTTATAAATATTAAAATTAGTGTCATGAGAAGATAAAAAATGGGTTGAGAGTTGAGTGTGACATTTTTCCCCAGTGAAACTTAAAAAAGAAAAAAATGAGGGGAGTGATGAAATGTACAACATATGGGGATATCTAGGTCAGGAGCATAAGGTATGACTTTAGGGAATGCATAAGTGAGTGGGTATTGAAATTAGATTGAAAAAAAACATAGAACATGTTCATTGAATTAAACCAAGTATAATGAATTTTTTAAATGACCTGAATATACTGAATAATGGGAGGATTTATGATCTTGGAATGGTTGGCACACACACGCATGGAGAATTAGTGGCATGGTAGATCGACGACTTGTTTCTCTGTTATTGGTGTAATGACTCTCACAGGATATTTTATTGACATAATTTATGAGCAATTGAATTTTAAATTTATTTATACTGACTCTTGATGGGATTCTTACATTGCCTACATTTCCACTGTGGACTAAGAAATATAAACATGCATATCTTGTGACAATTTTCTCGAATGTATGATATGAGCTTTTTCCCAGGAGTAAAAAGGGTAAGTGTGAGGGAGTTAATAAAACACAATTTTGTTTTAAATTTTATTGATAATAAATGAAATAATTTCCTCACATTGTGCTAAATATGTTAATTTATAGAATATTTGGGATTAGATAATACATTTGAATATTTGATTGAAATTTTAGTTTTACCCTTTTGAAATTCACTATAGTATTCGGAGCATAAACATTGTTCTATAAACTATTTTGATATATATGTTTGAAACAATGTTCCTATCTTAATAGGTTACAAATTCTATTTAGGACATGGGAGCAAGATCGAGCATTTGGGTGGAGTAAAAGGGCCATAAAGGCAAAGCTAGACAAAACTGTCTAGATTGGACAATACGTCACCATTAGGGTTGTATATTCTTCATCCAAACTTGGAATGGGCCATCATTTTGAGGAAAGCTCAGGGACATGATTATGAAAAAAACATACTTCTTGAATGCCGGATAATTTATTCTTTTTGGAGGTGAACTATGCAATGAAAGTGGGATTAAAATATTTTACCAAATTTACCATTCACATTTAAAAATGTTTTGTAAACCTATCCCTCTCCAAACTCTATTTAAAGTTTTTTTTCATTATTTGGGATAGATGGTTGAGTATTTAGGGTGTTTTGGTCGAAAGTGTTTCTCTTGGTAACCCTTCAAATCTTTTGGAAATGTATGGCCTTCTACAAAAATCTCTTCCATGAAGGATCTCTTCTCCCACCTCATCTTTATAATTCATTGCTTTCATGCTTGTATCTTGAGTTTTTACTCAATTAATCTTCTGTTCTGTTTCATTTTCATCTTCATATTTTATTTATTGTGATGGAATCTATGAGTGTGGAGGAGATTGGGAGTTCCCGAATCAATGCATTACTTATGCAAAACGTCTCCACGGTGACAACTCTTCCCATGGAAGAGTAATTTCTTTTTTAGTTTATGTAACACAGAATACCTTAATTTATTTATTTTGAATCAATTAACAAACTATAATTCATAAATTTTGATCCATTAGTTGATTTTTAGTTTCTATATTACTCAATCAACTTGCATTTGACCGCGTGGTTGGGCTTGTGCAAATTGTGTGAGTAAAACATCAATTTCAAAATCTGTTCAACTTGGGATAGAAATTAGGGTTAAATCCAGATCCCAAACTAAAATAATTCTTTAATATATGGAGTATAGGCTGACCTAATTTTACAAAGACCATAAGTTGTCTTTTGGATCACAATCAAGGTATGGTTCTACGATTGGATGTCCCGAGGTTAACCTAGTGGTCATTTCATTTAAAATATTTGTGGTCTTGTTAATTTCCTGAGGGTTCGACAGTTGAAAAGATCAGTGGATAATAATTGAATTAATTTAACAATATGGGATAATGATTAATTAATGGTGAAGGGGTATATTATAACATCTACATATTCTTATATAAATTTTTTTAAAGAAATTATGTCTTCAATTGTTCCTTCTCATTTGTTTTTTAGTCAATTATATGTGAGTAACTAAACCAAACACCCCAACTTGTGTGTCATTTGTTTTCAATTATTTTCTTGTTTCACTAAAGCCTATTAAGAATGTTTTAGTTCACTAACTTGATGACAGAATGACCTAGGTCACCCACTATGTTGCACTTTGTAAAATCCCAAATAATTATTTTTGAGAGAGTGTGCGACCATGTTTATCAGTGGGGAATGTAAAAACCAATCTAGTCCCCTCTATAATGACCAAAAATTATCGTTGGGGGTTCCAAGATTTATTTATTATGTCCTAGAATCTAGAGGAAGCCTTGTAGCATGCTAAGAAGGCCCGTATGTTTCCTCTGGTAGATCCCACGAGAAGGGTTGCTTAGGCCGAGCCCGTCGCGGTGGGCCAAAGAGAGGCCCCCATAAAATTGGAGTTATTACCCATGTATCCACCTCCATAGCCTCATAAAGGCTGACTGCCTTCGGCATAGCCTTCAGCCCTGCAGCGACCATCCCAGAACCGGTAGGTGCCCCCATGTAACACGACTCCACCCCCATGCTAGATAACTAGGTTCCACCTCCATGGAAGGCTCCTCCAACCCCCTGTCAGAGCTGGGATCCCAAATCTCCCTTCCCAAATATAAGGAATTGGACCTACTCATTCAAATAAACTCAGGTCACTGGTTATTTTTGAAGCATCTTGGAATAAGGAATTCAACGGTTGTTGGAATGCTGGAGGCCTGAAGAAGTGGATATCACTGATTTCTATAATTACTGCACCTATTATCAGATCATGGGGAACACCCTCAAAAAATAATATGAGTTTAATGATTGGATTCAAGACCAGGTTGATAACAACATAGTATTGTTAGGCCCATCACCAACATAGGTAGCATGTGTATTCATACTACCAGACAATGAAAACAACAACGAAGGTGAGTGGCAAGCAGTTCCTAACCATGGGTCCCAAAAACATGGCAACTGGATGGCCCGTAAGATGGTCTCTCTTTCCCATGGTATTATCAATGAGCGTTTGAATCAACCCGAGCCTTCAAAAGTCATCATGACACATGTAACCAATACCTGTTCTTCGGCGTCCCAGCCTTCTTCTTCCCAGAACGGCATGCATAGGCGGCGCATGGGAATAAAATTCACCCACCGATGCCATCATCATCTCATACTTTCTGCAAATTCTTACCTCCAGAGATACATATTACCCGCAGGATCTGTCCAATGGTGGAGGATTCTTCGTGTGAGGATCAATGGTGCTCTTCAATTAACATAGTGGAGCTAATAAACCTCCACAAGTTTCCCAACGAGGAGGAATGCCAGAAGGATCCTCCCAATGTCTCATGTCATCACCATCATCGATAGAGTCCTCGTTATATGGGTATTTATAATGACTTAGTCAATTATTCCATTTAGGCTATGCATGGAACCGAAACCAGACAATAGGCCCAGCGTAGGGCTCAAGATGCACAACCTCCTCATCTGGTCTCATCAGATTTTCATTCACTACCATTTGTGATGGATGATCATGCGGAGCCGCCACATTCATGATACGATCAGACACATTCCATTATGGACTATCCTTATTCATTTATCCCTCATCCAGTAGTTTCTTTGTGCATTTCTTCTAGTGAACATTGGGATATTCCCAGAACCAGTCGACTGGCTGTTAATCCAGAAGGGCCCTTCATACATCCTTCCATAAGATGACCTCCTATAAAAATAATTTCACACATGGAACATAAGTATCATATTCCAATGAATCATGCCAGCATTCTTTCAAGGATATATGTTCTTGAGGCTCTTTGCCGCTTCACAAATATTTGTAAAGCCCTTGCTGAGGCTTTAATAATTCCCCTCTAGTTTTAGATAGAGGTGGAAGCTGGAGAATCCTTCCATTCTGAGGTAGCTGATCGTGCAGAATGTTAGGCTATTTTCTCTTTCTATGGAGAAGATGAATTCCACCCTATATCTAGTCATATCCTCCCATTTTTTATCATTGTCCACTTCAATGGAATAGAGGTTTATCGATGTCTAGTCGACATAGGGTCTGAGATCAACCTTATCCTGACCTGGACACTCCATAAGATGGGGATGTCTAAAGATGATCTAAGTCAATATGACCTAAATATTAAGGGTTATGAAATGAAGTAATGGAGTCTGGTGGGAAAGATACATCTGAAGACCCAGTTTGGTGGCCTAGTTGCAACACCGAATTCATGGCTGTCTCTCATGAAACCACCTACAATGTGTTGATGGGTAGGCCATGGCTTCACCTGCATGTAGTGGTCCCTTCATCGTATATTAAATTCCATATGTACCCCTTAAATGTTCATTTGGGTGTACTCCAAGGTGGAACATCTCCAATTTTCCTCTTGTGATGCCTTCTATCTAGATCCCAACTATTACAAGAGTAAGGACAAGCAGATCTGGTCTAGTTTTGCGGCCCTCTCAAAGGAATTTTGTTGTCGAAGCTTCCGACTCCTCATTGTCTTCTCTGATATCTCATTCCCCTATGTCCATCAAGTCAGAGTAGAAGCAGTGGGGACTATGAGGTTTTTTGGATTTGAGGAATGGCAGTCGTCGGTTTTCAGAAACTTCCCGATTCAGTTTACCCCCACTCCGTTGGCTCATGGTTCGCTACCTCGTCATCAGCCAGTCTTTCCGTACTCTAATCCCAAGTTCCACTGCGCCACTCTTAGGTGGATCGGGAGCAGTGGTAATGATGGGGTTTTGGGATGTGTGGTGGTGGCTGTTGACATTCCTAGAACGAGACCTCGATGATATCCTTGTTCAGATATGGAAACCAGTATCGTAACTTCAGTAATGTTTGGTGGTGGTTTTCTCTACTCATATTTATGTTTTTAGTTTTTCTTCCTTATTCATTTTGTGATGGATGGAGTGATTTAAAGATTGCAATGATGGTGGAAACATCTTGGTTTTTGTGTGTTCATATTTCATTTGTTTCTATTTTTTCGGGCATGATTGTACGGATCCGGTGATGACGATGAGTTGGTTTTCGGTGGGAATTATTCTTCTAGTGCTAAGATGATGTACTCGTGTGATGGTTTCATGATTTTTTGGTGTGAGATGTGATGACAACAGAGTTGGTGATGTAGAATTAGGGTTTCATTGGTGGCTCGCGGGGTGGGTGTTTCTCGAGAGGATTTCTTTTCCCGCTTATGCTTTTTTGAAATTGAATTTTATTATTTAAAATTTTGCAAGTGGGTCTTTTACTAGTGTAATATGTGTATCCAGTTTCTTAAAGGAGGTTTTGGATTTGGTATTCAATATTTGTATGGTTTCCACACACACACAAAGTGGTTTATCTGGAAAATTAGAAAAAAAAGTATTTGGAGGAGGAAGGACAAGTGGATCATGTCTAACAAGGTTGAACACACTACTACTACAACTGACCCATTGACTGATCTAGATGATGCCTATATTTTTCTGATCCATTGATTGGAGGCCATGACCCCATACATGGGACAATTCATTGTTGTTTTCAGAATGAGGGGAAATCATATTCCCATGTCTAAGGGACACCAATAGATCACCTCGTATTATTATACATATTTGGCTCGGGTGATCCTAGAGCCCCCTACTACCATAAGGTATCGGGATATCTGCCACATGATATCGACAACACATCATACATTCTTGTTTATACAGGATGGGATAATCTATCCTAAACAAACATTCCACTATAGATCTGATATCTTCAAACATGGCCCCTTGTGATGAAGGCTAGATGGGATCATGTCAATAACTTATGTTGCAATTGTTTCAGCAGCATGGGAGTACCCCAATACAGTGTCCATCACTGCTCAGGCTGGCACCAATGACCCTTCAGGATCTGTCGACATAGAATAGTTTCATATCGTTGAAGATCCCTCCTCCAAGAATGAAGAAGAAGATCTGAAGGATGCTCCTCCCACCTTTGAAGAGGGTGTATCTACCACGATCGATGAGTTGGTACAGGAGAACCTCGATAAAAAGAAACATCTGAAACCCAAATTGACCAGCGCCACAATGTTGATCAAAGATCAACAATAATAAGTAGCATTTATTTTAGAAGCACCGTGTTGTGTTTTCATGAAGTTATTATGAGATTCCATTACATGATTGTTAGTCTGACGTCCATCCCCTCGAACTTCCGGAAAAACATAGCGGGTTCAAACAGCCTCCCAGAAAGATGCACCATTCTCACGGTGAAATGGTTTAGGAAGAGGATGATAAGATCATCAGATATAACTTAGTCAAGAAAGTCCAATACCCCAGATGGTTATCCAACATTGTTCCTGTCAGGAAGTAGAATAAACAGATTAGAGTTTGTGTCGACTTCCAAGATCTCAACCATCACTGTCTGAAATATGATTTTACCCTTTTTATGACAGAACTATTGATTGATGCCACTTCTAGATTCTAGGCTCTCTATTTTATATATGGGTATTCCATGTATAAGAAAATTTTGAATGGACCTTAAGGATAGAGATTCTACATCCTTCAGGGTGCCACAAGGTACTTTCTGCTACCAGGTAATGCCCTTCAATCTAAAGAATGCAGGTTCCACCTATCTACATTCCATGGATCGTATATTTAAGCCTATCCATGAGGCATTGGTGGAATAAAACATAGAGGATCTGGTGGTCAAATCATGCTAGTGTTAGGACCATCTCAAAGACCTCGGGAAAGTGTTCGGCTTCGTCTGATCCCATCATCTAAAGATAAAACCCTTGATGTACACCTTCAGGGTCACCTTCAGAATGATTTTTGGCTTGGTTATCCTCAATATTGAGACATGATATTCCTCTATCTTGAAGAGTTGACTCGCGTTTGTATTTACAGTGCTGGAAATACGACACCACTTGTTGCATCATGAGATATATCAAGTGTCCCAAGTGGATCCACTGAAGTAAATTCTGAACCGCCAAATTTTTACAGGCCATGTATCTCAATGGGAAGTGATCCTCCAGTAGTTAGACAACTGGTATTTCAACTAGAAGGCCATCATGGGACAGGAATTGGAAGAATTCCCTGATGCCTATCCATCTCCCTTGGACCAGTCTTTGGATCTTGATTTTCTAGATGAGGAAATCCTCTTGGTATACCAAGCTATACCATGCTGGAAAATTCACCTTGATGGCGATTACTGAAGCCCTATCAGTAGAAGACTAAATTATCTTAAACTCAACAGGGTGGCCATCGTCTTCATCATTCCAGCATAAGCTATCGTTCTATATTCCTTTCTATTGTTGGATGGTTGTACCAACAATGAGGTAGGGTTCCCACCTCTAATTATTGTTCTCAAGTTGGACCTCGATATGGGTTTTCAAAACTTACATGTCAGAGGGGGCTTCGAACTAGTAATTAGACATATAAACAGTGACTACATCATCAGGATGTCGGAGCTCGTACCACTGTTGGAATTTACCCACCAGTTGATGGTCCAATTCCCATCTCGATAAGATGTTACTCACGTACCTCAGTCCCAGAAAAGTCAGGCCAACGCCTTGGCTATATTTTCTGCCACTCATACAGAGCTTAGTCAAGATGAGTTGATTATCCATGTAGCACATCAGAGAGTTATCACTCCCATTACTCCAGATGACAATGATTTCCCGTAGGTAATCCAAATTACCATCATAAACTTTATGTCAGGACCCCTAGGTTCCTCTTCAATAGTGCTGGAGGTGACTCCCAACCGGATGGCTCCCTTTATCGAGTATCTCCAGCACAAAAATCTCCTGGTAGATCAAGCAGTGTGTGAGTTAATCAAATGTTACACATTATAGTTTACCCTCCAGAGTGGTCTTTGTCTTGAGAAGATCCTCTATAGATGCATGTTTTAGGGGGTTCTCTAATGTTTTATTCAAGGAGTTGAGATTTATCAGGTAATGTAGGAGGATTAAGCTGGCTCATGCGGGGCTCATTAGACCAGGCCAGAACAATCTAACTAGATCTAGAGGTTGGGGTATATTTTCCCTACCGTGATTCTTGACTATATCTAGATTTCTAAGAGGATCCATGCATGAAAAATCCATGCTAATTGTGTGTATCGACCACCAGAAACTCTCCACACTACCAAGTACTCTTGGCCCTTTGCAGTCTAGGGACTCGATGTCATTGGACCCCATCCACCCGCAACAGCTCACCAATGTAGTTTTATCCTGACTACTATGGATTTATTTTCAATGTGGGTAGAGGCAGTTCTGCTCATGGAGGTCAAAGCCTAATCTATCATTGAAATTTTGAGCTCCAATATCATCTACCAGTTCGGATTCCCTTACATCACCCTCACTAATAACAACACCATCTTCTGGGAAACCAAACAAAAGAATTTGTACGCCAAGTATAACATCTGTTCTAACAGTACCTCTCACTATCACGTGCAAGAAAATGGGATGATCGAGGAATTCAAAAAATACCTCTCTAACATTCTACAGAATATTTTTGGTCAGAACAAGAAGAGTTGGCCGGATAAGCACCCCAATGATCTCTGGCTTATCAGACACTGACTCGTAACTCCACTCAGGTGACGCCATGTTCCTTTGTTTATAGAATAGAGGCAGTATGTCCATCGAGATTCACATTCCTTCATTAAGGACAACTATATATAATCAGAAAACACTAGATAAGGTAGTTGAAGTCCATCTAGCTGAACTCGAATAACTCTATGAAAATAGGATTTTTGCCCTACACAATCTGGAAATGCATAATAACATGTTATCCAGAGTGTTCAACATGAAATTTCACCTCCTCTTATTATTAAAAGGTGACATGGTGTTGGCCCTAAGAACACCGATGATACCCGATAGTAAACCACCCAAGATGAAGCCCAAATGGGAAGTACCTTACATCATTAACAAGGTTTAACCCAATGGCGTGTACTCCTTAGTTACCATGGATGAGGAGCATATAACTCTTCCAACCAATTCAAAATTCCCCAAGAAATACTTTTCCTATGTAAACATGTCCTACATGACCATAAATGGTGACATATTTACTATATGATGTTAAATTGTGTGATCTATATGAGCTGAAAGACATAAAACTAATTGACACATGTCCTACATTACCTTAAATTATATCTCATCCCACATGATGTTAAACTGTATACGGTCATACATTACCATAAATTGTGATGTCTTTACCATATGATGTTAAAATGCATGATCTGTCTGAGCTGAAAGACATTAAACTACTCGGCACTTGTCCTGCATGATGTTAAACCATATCTCTCATGCATGAAATTAAACTATATATGGTCCCGCATGACCGTAAATTGTTCTTTCTTCACCACATGATGTTAAAATGCATGATATGTCTAGGATGAAGGACTTAAGTCTACCCAACACCATTCCCACATGTCGATAAACTAAAAAATGGTCTGAGCTCAATAACCATAAATTAAGATATCCCCGCGTCCTTTTTTCATGACACAAAATAGAATGACATCGCACGAACTACGTATTGAGCAATTCTTGTCCCAATGGGATATGTAGGAATACTTAGACACTTCATCTTAGTGTCTAGCCCCAAAATCATTCTTGTTGACTTCCCCTAGGTTTAGTCTCCTTAGAGTATCACACATCGTGTATTGTATACTTACTTGGACTCATCTATGTCATTTTTACAATGATCACACCATATTCCCCTCCCCGTTCTTCCATCCTCCCACGTCCTCACCACATGATGTAAAACTACATGTCCCTTTCAAAACTACAAGTGGCTACATTCCTATCTTTATAGGATATGTAAGAATTTCTAGACATTTCATCCATAGGCCCATCCATAAGTTTCAAAATTTCTCCATGGGTCTGACCCCTTAGACCAAATTCGTCTTAAGAACACATGTTGTGGGGATGGCTTTGCATTCCTCCACATACATCGGTTTTACCATGACCGGACTATGTCCTCCCTTCATGGAGACCTCCATCACTTTTTTGTCCAATGCATATGAATTTAAAGTGCATGGGAATTCTCACACTTCGTGCGTCCCCATTATTTGGGTCTCCATCTTCATTCACTTATGAAAGGACCCCCAAATAGTATTGATGCTTGGCCTTATGGATCAAGTACCATTTCAGACCAACTTCCTCGAGGATTTTGAACGACACTTCGTTACAAGTCCTACATTTTGGCTTTGGTCACTAGTGTAAACTCATTTTTTGTTCCCATTTTATGCCAGGTGATACATATTCTATGATTCGAACACTATCAAAAGCTATCCTCCAACGATATCGCCACACCTACATGTCCCAAATGTTGGGTGCAATGATTTATTTTGTCCTGCTATCCCTTCTAATGTCGTTATGCCTCTAGCAGGGGTGTTATTCTAGGTGGAATCGACCATGACCAATCCCTTTTCATTATTTTCGTTCCCTATATATAAGGTAGAACTAGATCCCATTCCTTATTTCCCACACCATTCTTCGCTCAAGTGGGATTATGAGATTTGGTCGGGCAATACCCACATAAAGTATCACGTAGCCATGGCCTGAGCCTTATGAACATAAACTAAGATCACCACCATCTTCATCACACGACTTCAAAGGGGTATCTTTTTCGTATCTTAGTGATGTAAACCTAGTCATCACTAATCCCATGTGTTAATAAATTACAAGCTGGTTGGGACTTCCTGTCTGTGGCCCAACCTCAGGTCCCTCAACCTTTTTGGACCCCCGGGGCCCATGTTATCTCTTTGGATTGTGCGATGTGGTGGGGAATCTATGTCCTCATTCACATTGGGATATTTTTCTATGCCGAATACATCCCCTTGATACATTCCTTGAATATTTTCCCCAATGTATGACGTAAAACTTCACCACATGTCTTAGAACTACGTTTCTCTTGATTCTTATCCTCATGAGATACGTATGAGTACCTGGACATTTTGTCTTTGGGTCAATCCCAGGTTCATTTATTCTTTCTCTCAACCTCTTAGTCAAAGTTCACTCTAAAAATTATGAATAGTGTGGAATATGTGGGATTATGTCATCTTTCACATAATTTTATTCTCTACGTCGTACACATTCATCATCGAGATCCCCCTCTACTATTCATCTTTGTTGCATGACATTAAATTGTATAGTATCTCTTAGAACAAATTTTGGATTGATTCTCATACTCATGGGATATATAGGAATAACTATAAACTTTTCGTTAGTGTCCATCCTAGGTTCATTTAATCTTTTTATTGACCTCTTGGCATGAGTTCTCTTTGGGAATAATGAGTAGTGTGGCATCTCTAGGAATTATGAATGATGTGGTGTAAGTGGGATTATGTCCTCATCCGCATCGGATTATTCTTCATGCCATACATATTTCTCATTGAGATCCCCCCTCCTATCTTCATCCTTATCAAATTATGTTAAACTACATGGTATCTCAAAAAATACATGTGGATCAGTTTACATCCTCATGGGATATATAGGAAATCTCGAACAATTTTTCTTTGGGTCCATCCCAATCTATTAGAATCCTCCTCATCTATCTGGCCCCTTGGATAGAGTCTTCTAGGAGGGGGGTATGATGTGTGGTATGGTCTTATGCCTTCCTTCACATCAGGTTTGTATTTTCCACACCATATACCTCTCTCTCATGAGAGCTCTTCCTCCCCTTGTTATCCACTCATCTTCTCCAGCAGGCTTCTCTTGAATTGGGCCCCTCGACACTCTTTGCAAGTTCACCAATGTGCCCAAGGGCTCTCTAGTTTAGGACCTAGAATGTTGGATCCTACATAGGCGTGTTATTGCCCATTTTCACACATCATGTTCCACTTCATTTTGGCTAAAAACATCATTAACAATTTAAAGGACCCCCGAACTGCATGGAAGCTAGGCTCCAATGCTCTCCTATGGCCTCCGTCCAACGTCCCTGAGAATTTCAAACATCAAATTAATAGAAGTCCTACGTTGCGAATATGGTCAGCATTTGATACTCATTTGTTGTTCCCATTTCAGGTCACACGGTATGCATGCAGTGTTTCGAACATAGTCCAAAACTATCCACCATCTCTACGCCAGACCCATTAATCCCTAAATATTGGTTGCATGATTCAAATCCTTTCCACTCTATCATGTTCAAGTGGAATTTCTACACTCATGCTGATATCCCATAGAGTTCGTTTTAATGTTATGTGGACTAGGCCACAGTGAGGCATCATTCGAGGTTTCACACCATTTTACCCTTTTCATGCATTCCACATGTTTCAAAGACCTTCTCCACCCCTATTTTCCACATCGAGCATAGCTCATGTGGGCTTAGGGATTTCCTCAAGGTTGGATCCCATTTGAATGAATCTCAATTATCATGGTTAGAGATTTATGACCATGAAATAAGATATCTCTACATCCCTTCAGCAAGACGATAATCTAAACAACCTCTTCAAGAACTACATATGTCTTGATTCCCATCCTTATGGGATACGTACGAATACCCATGCATCTCATATTTAGGTCCATCTCAGGTTCCACTAATTGTGTCTTCAATTAATCCTCATGGCCCTAACATTCATAGAATTTCATTGTGTAGAATGTGTGGTCTTATGTCCTCATTCACGTCGGGTGTGGAATAGCCACACCACATACTACCCTTTCAGGAGCTATTCTATCATGCCTCTTATCCCACACGACGTTAAACTGCACTCTCAAAACTATGTATGGCTTGATTATCATCCTCATGAGATACATAAGAAAACCTAGAAATCTCATCCTTAGGTTCAACCCCATTTCCCTAACTTTTTATGGCCCCTGGGACTGAGGTTTCTTCCCCGGAATTGAATTCGGTGTCGTGTGGACCTCGTCCTCATTCACATTGGGTATGATTTATCACGCCATGCACATTACCCTATAAAACTTATTTCATTTGTATGCATCCAAGCCATATGACATTAAAATATTCTTCCTAGTCCAACATGAATTTAAAATGTTGTGACTTTCCTATAGTACATCAAAATTTATGGGTTTTTCCTATCATATGACCCTAAACTATGACATTATTGTCTTGTCCGCATGATGAAAAATAGTAGCGTGTTTTGGAGTCCTCACCTGAGGGGGCAGCATGTCTGGTATTGGTTCTCCACCATGCCATTTCATAAGGCATACATATGGATTCATTCCTATGGTGATTCCTAGACTCTCTTTCCTAGGTTTGTTGCAAAAAAAAGTACATCCACACAAAAGAACATACAAGATCCAACAAATGCCAATTCTTTTGGTGACGGGGCCAGACCCGCATGAATGTATTGTCCATGGAATTGTTACCCAACCTTGGAACTTCTAGGACTACATACAACTTGATCCCCATCATAACGGGGTATGTAGAAATTCCAAATCACTTTTCCTTGGGCCCAACCCAACTTTCATTTTTGGTCGCATGACCTAAAACCTCCCCCGGGAGCATATTGAGTGGTATGGACTCCTACTAACCTTATTCACATAGTGTTTTGTAATTACCGCACTATGTGTATTCCTAAATTATTTTCATCTATGGTCTAAGCTCTATGCACTATAAAATAAGATCCAATTGTTCTTGTCATAGGACACTAACCTACACAACATTTTCCAGAACTATGTGTGCCTTAATTCCCATCCTCATAGGATATGTTGGAACACCCATACATTCCTTATATGGGGCTAACCCTAGGAATATTAAATCCTTCCCCCTTTTCAGCCCCATGGACCTAACTCTTTTTTGATCATCTGGTGTGACGAGTACCTCTTGGGTTCACATTCCTGTGTGGTATTGCAAAAACTACAGCATGTGTCTACCTTGTCTCTTCACAAACTGGTCTGAGTTCCCCAACCCTAAATTAAGATCTACTTATGGGAACTACACATTGGTTTTGGATAATTCACCACCCTGTGCACATTCCATTAAACTAGGTTCCCTCTTAATGATCCAGTTGATGACCTTATTCTAGGAGTGTGCAACCCCAACACCCTTATCCTTGGAATGGGATTCAAATTCCTCTATCTGAAACATCTTTTTGATGTATTCAATGTGTCATATAAAAGATCCCAAAGTGTGAAATTTACACATAAAAATCCCCTTGTTTCGTGACCATGATTCATGAGACCTTTATTAGGATCCCCATCCTCTTCCGCACTTGAACGAACCCCCTTTACAACCTGGTCTCAGGCCACATTGGCTCACCTACTATCTTGGGACAACTCCCATGGAGACCCTAGACAACATTTCCGAATGGTCCCGTATTTCGAACGTGGTAAGTGGTCGACCCTCATTTATATATCCCCATTCTAGGCTAACATGAAATAGATATTGGGTTTCATTCATGGTCAACAGTTATCCTCTATAGTGATGCCGTTATCATTGGGATCCAGATATCGGGCATCATGATTCACATTTTTCCATTCCCTTTTGATTAAGGGGAATTAAAAAACACACATTTCTATTGATTTGTAAATTAATATAAATTATGAATTCATAGCATTAATATTGAGATGTTTTTCACCTAGCATTCCATTTCTCTTGATGTGTGCCTCCTTGTACCAGTAAAATCCAATCACTACCCCTTATTTCCACATTTAGCATGAATCATGTGGTCTTAGTGGTTGTTTTGGAACATATACTAGAATATGTTTCCATACAT
This sequence comes from Viscum album, assembly GCA_963277665.1. Lineage (NCBI taxonomy): Eukaryota > Viridiplantae > Streptophyta > Magnoliopsida > Santalales > Viscaceae > Viscum > Viscum album. The sequence continues at coordinate 507,778,182 of OY728125.1, forward strand.
TCCCATTTAGTTCTTTCATGAAATTAAAAAATAAACCCATAACTATGTATGGCTTGATTCCCATCCTAATGGGGTATGTAGAAACACCCGAACTCTTTTCATTCGGTCTAGCACCAATTCAGATCACCCGTGGTCTATGCATAGAAGAATCCCATTAAGAAAACATTGTGTTGTGTGCACTGATTATGTTATCATTGACATTGAGATATGTACTAATCCTCACATTTCTTTTATGGGTAGCCATGTCCTCAACGCATGGCATTAAACTGTAGTTCTACCCTAAACAAGTTTTGGTTGCCCCGTGATAACTATGGGATGCGTCAGCTTTCTCTCTAGAGAGGATTTCCCATACAAACATTATTAAAATACCATAATGTGATAAAGTGAATTGTTAGTCTTGATTATAATCATTATGGGATACATAGAGACGCCCATGAATATCGGTTTGGACCCAACCCATGGTCATTAAACCTTCTGGCCCCTAGGACTCGATTATGGTCCATTCTGTATGACCTTAAACTAGGAGACTACAATATGTGAAACATGAATTTAAACTATTAGTGTTTGTCCTGGAAGTATGACTTTAAAATCTATGTGCATTATCTAGGTCATATGATGTTAAACTATTAAATTAATCGTCCTCCTCAAAATGATGATAAACTACAAGTCATTCTAGGTCCTCAACAGAGAGGTCCTATATGGGAGTAGGTATGATCACTGATCAGACTGTGGTTCTCACATAATGTTTTTCTATCATGTTTGCATAATTTCAAGAGTTTTGGAATCCATTCATACAACCCATCACTCCACCCTCCAAGCATTGTTTTCTCTTTATTTGGATCATCATCCTCTTTCATTCCTGAAAGAACCCCCTAACAATATCGATGCACGACCTATGGCTCAACTACAATCCAAGGATAATGTTCTAGAATACTATTGATGATATCTTGAGTCTGGAAATATGTTTCCAACATGGTCAGCTATCATCCCTCATTTTTTATCCACATTTTAGGCTAACTCAACAGGGATAATGTGTTCGAACATGGTCAACATTTATCAATAATTTTTAAACATCCCGTACAGGGTTTCAAATTTTTTTCATCGTGATTCAAAATTCCACTTACCTCTGTTCAGATTGATTCTAACTCCCCGGCATTACCCCTCTTGTGCACTAGAGAATGTTGGGAAATGGAAATTTTACTATTCTCAGAACTTCATTCTCTAGTAAGGCCTTCTTATGTCTTCTTATAAATTCAAGATGGTTACTTAGACCATGGATTCCCGAAGCTTGGATTGCACTCACATATTCAGATGTAATGACAATGCAGTCATCCCTTGTTTCTCACATCGGTCAGGACCCACATGATCTTAGGAATCCATCACTAGTTTTTTCACAGATGTGATGGAAATGCATCAAATAAAAGAGATAAGGGAATTATTTCATGTGACCAGAATAAACAATTTAGGTATGAAACAAATTCATGATTTTATATAAAATAATAAAAAAATGGTTTGGCCCCTCCAATAGATGGATTATCCTCCCCAACAGAGCATCCTAGCTCCACTACTCTTTGGTTCATGGCCTCCAAAATTTTCTCCCACTGTTCAAGATTCTTCACCTCTGCACTGGCCATGGAAAATATCCTATCATCCCTGACCACAACTCAATCTATATTCTCTCATATGAGATCCCTCTCCTTAGATTCCAGTAATAAATGTTCTTTGAATCTATCCACCCGAGCTAGTGGTTGACAAATAAGCTCCATTTATGTGTTAATAAAAGAAGAGTGCTCATTTATCTATGATCCCAACTGATGGATCTCATGCTCAACCTCTTGATGCCTCTAGATAGTGACTTCCTTCATTTTATTCCATCCCACAATAAGGGCACGTTCATACTCAAAGACTCTTTTGGTGAGGTAATATCGAATGAGGATGTGAGGGTGTCAGACATCTACCCCTCTGATGCATAGATCATGTAGTCTCATGCAATGTCTCCCAACCCAGATGACCCACTCTAATATAGGAGTATTGTCGATGAAGCACCTGATCAATTTCTACAATTTGCGATGAATGGTCTTACCATCATCTTCATCAGAAGCAGTTTTAACATGATCCTCAAGGTCATCAGGTTTGTACTCTAGAAACACCTCCAAGAATTTGTAATTAGGATCTTTCTCAAGGGATTCATTTAGAAGGTTGGACTCTACATCATTGGTATGATCCTCACCATCAGATTTCACCTTGATGATTTCAAGTTCCAGGACACTAGAGGTCCACTCAGAAATCAAGATCATCATGGTCCGGTCTGCAAGGGGGTCTGATTCCACAATAATTGGCACTCCTCTGTGAAAAGAAGTACTAGGAGATCTGGTCATCTTTTATAGGGCAGTACATGCAATGTGGAGAACTACATGTGTAATAATACAAATATTTCAGCTGGTTGGGTCTGATAAACTTATGTTATGAATTATGAAAATAGTAGGACTTACATAGGTCGACCAATGAGTCATGTTCTTGAGACACTACTTTTGAGATCCTAGAATGTGGCCCCATATATATGATTGGGATCTCCGAAGCCTCTGGGTGAACTGCCCAGAGAATTGCATCCCTTCCAGGATCTACAATCATCATCACCTCTGATGAAGACCCCAAAGAAATTGTCACTGTTTTACGAGGGTGGGGTTTCAATACTAGGTCCACCTGCACTAGAAAAACATAAGAGAGATGCAATTTTGATTGTTCAATAAGATGTTGCGGTGGAGAGATTTAGATTTTACCTCCAAAGCTTCGATAAGATCCTCTTGATATGAGGTTTCAACCTCACCTTCCTCCAAGGGGCTCCCTCATCCAGAATAATTTCCCCAAGAGGACTCTTATGACAATTCAATTAAGGGGAATATTTACCTTATAGCAGTTGCATATAATTGTGGAAGGATAATTTGACTGATCATTACCCTCCCCATGTCCGTCATTAGATGCAGAATACCTCCGGAGTGAACAAATTCTTCCAGCTTGGTGACATATCGCTCCCCTTCTTCCGGAGATAGCAAATAAACTGGCCCAGGCATGACCAATCTATGATAGATCCATCCCAAAGTGTTTGATCTGATCCCACATCTCATACATGGTGAATAATTGCCTATTGACATCCCAGGTATCCCAAGCATTGGAAAATATGGAATCAAGAGGCATATCCTTATGGGGTAGCTGCATCCCAGGGGGCCTGAATGGGTATCCTGCAGAACCCTCTGGCGTTCATTATTTCCCTTTGACTCTGATCAGCAGGGGGTGCCAGGTCTACTTCCACCACCTTCCTTACACTCATCATAGGACCATGAATCACTGGCCCCACCGTGGCCTCTCCACTCTAATGCACATTAGTTTGGCTGCTGCAACATGTTTTTTCAACGTTTCAACCCCAACTCCAAGATGGGGAAGTCACCCCTCATTGGGTTTGAATATTTTTCCACTTCAACATCTCTCTCATGTATGCTGACTCCCAGATCATAGATTATTATTTCTCCATCTGAAAAGTAGTAGTGGTCAGGGGCAGTTCATTCCATATCTTTCCATCCCCCCGTGTGAACATAATCCCCATTTATCTTATCACACAAGGGTGATTCTCATGGAGTACCCACAGGTAAACCGATGGGGTCAGTCTTTTCATGCACTGAAATTTCCTCAAAAAGAGGTGTAGGGTATAAAAATCCCAAATAGGATCACAGTCCACTCCTGAAACAAAACATACTCCCCAAAAACCCAAGATATAGTATTGATGTTCTTCACTACCCTGTATGTCATCGGTAAATATGCCTGTGGGAATTGGGAATGGATGGAAGTTGAATTCATCCATCTTTCAATCCTTGTTCAATATGGTCAGAGAAGTTAAATTTGCTGAGAAGCTCCCCACTACATTCAAGATGGCTAGTCAGATGTCTATCTTGGGAGGGGAGATAGTTTTTGAATAGTCATACACACTAATGTGTTCGCCTATCTAGCCATACCAGAAGTGGAACAGTCCAAACACCCGCAGTGGCTTCCTCCCTTAACTAATGTGCCCTAGCACTTTTTACAGATTGGCTAGCATCGGGATCCTGAGACTAAAATACTACCCCACCACCAGCATGCATGCCATTTTGAATGTGCTCAGCTGCACACCCATGTCTTTATCTCAGAAAAGCAGTATCCTACCATAGATGAGTGCAGAAATAAACTCAGTCAGCCTAACCACCAATTTTTTAATTAGTATTGATACTATACCCCAGAGATTCCATTGGATTTCCACCTATATACGCTAATAATAATTCTCTTTATTGTATTGGGTTCCCTATTTAGGACAAGTCATAGAACTTGTCGGTAGCTTCTTCGGTGCCTCCCCCTTTGGTAGTGCACCTCAGTGGTAAATTTATGAAATTATAAAACCACCGTTTGAAATGGACATCCCACACCGACTACTTGTCCTCACATGTCACCAGGTCCAACAATGCCTTTTCCAACCACAACATCTGCTCTATATATTCCCATATGTTTTCCACGAGGAGTAATTCATCATACATCTTCCCCATAAGTGGGATCCATTAAATCTGGTGGAGATCCCAAAGGATAATACCAACTTCAATGTGATGGAGGTGGAAAGTGTCGGTCGTAGATGACCACATGCTCAGAAATTTGAGATTAAAGCTCTTCAACTAATAATTATGAAATTGGGAAGCCCACACCGCTTCATATAAACCTAAATGCTTTGGTTCCATCCCAAACTCTTAACAAGATTCACAAACCCAGTAGGCCCAGGCCCAGTCATCTGTGAAACATTCACCTTGATGCATGTCCCACTCATCGGTCCAACCCTTATATGGGTTTCCCAAATCCACCTTCTAGATTTTTTGGTATCTTGGGGGAGAAACCTTGGGATACATCACTTTCCCATTAATATTGTTAATGTTTTTGTATAAGAAATCACCCATAATGGGAATGTAGTCTTCCCAGGTATGTCTGGCTGCCACCCTGAACAACTGGTGCTGACCAAGAGTGATCTTGAACCAGTAAGATGGTTCATATCTACTTGCCTCAGGGATGAAAACGTTGTCCCTTATGCTGAATCCGTACAAGGGAATCCTTTTGTAGAGTGGGTAGTTCTTCTAACTCTCCATCCACAGCTCTATCAAGGATTTGTGATCCGAGTGGCATTGCAAACACTTTCTAATCCCTATATCGTTTTCCATTTCTTCTCATCAATCAACATATTCTAGAACCTCTCAATAAACATCTGGGTTGGACATCCCGTTTGAAATATTTTTGGTAATTTCATCAATGGTCAGAAAGCTCAGTTGTGAAGCTCAGCCATAGAGAATGACAACAATGTTCCAGTGCAGAGCCCCAACGCAATGGCACCGTATAGAGGTTAAGGCTCGTGGAGCACATTTTCGTAGACTAGGGAAAATAAATGCATGACATGAAGAAAATAAGGATCAATTTGCAACTAGCACATTGAGCAGTGTTGAAAAGAACCATATTGTAGAATCTGGTTTGTCGAGGGAGATCGTGCAGTGGCGGAGCATCTATAATCAAAGAGCATAGACACACCATAGTGGAAAGTGAAAACAATGTATGGGTTTTCACACTTTATATATCGCCGAAAACCCCCAAATATTCATGGAGCATATCCACTTCGTGGTGCAACTCACGTCACGCTCCATAGAAAACTCCACCAAGATTTAAAAAGAAGTTCTTCGCGTGCCATCACAGTGACTCCACTTCACGACCGACATGAATTTTGGAGATGTTTTCCCTATAAATCTAACCCTCATTTTTGCTCATCTCCCATTCTAGGGGGGGGGGATTTGATGGTGCCAAAATCTTCGTCACCCAAAAGTGGAGGAGCAATTCATCGCGAAGTGTCCAAAATAGGGTGGCATCGCAAAGGTTTCTCATTTAGAGGAGGACCTCTCTGCGCCCACCATGGAGAGAGCCCTTCTCCATGCCCACTATAGAGCGAGCCCTACTCTGTGCCCACCATGAAGGAGGCTGAAGGATGAAGCCACACCTCCAATGTAATTGGCCACCCAGCGGAGGCCCTCTCTGTGCCTGTCGTAGAGCCTTCCCATCTCTGCGCCCTCCGCGATGTGAGGTCTTCTCTGTATCCTCCTTAATGAAAGCTAACATATCAAGCCCTTGTTCTAAGAAACATAACCACATATACCTCTAGTTGTGGAGAGCATGTTACTTCACACCACATCCTCCTCTTGTCGCATTCCCCTAATGCATATAAATACTCAGCTCACCCCAACATCAAAGGAAACCATACCATGACCTTTCTTCTTCTGGCTCTCAAATAGTAAAGCACCCATTTCTTTGAAAACCTCTAAAAACATGATCCCCCAAGGTAATTGATTATTCCAAAACCCTTTACCCTTTTCTCAAATTTTCCCTTTTTCATAAAGGGATTCCCTTCGCAAAGCCTTTGGGACATTGCAATGGAGGGTGACCCCTTTAGGTACTCAGAACATCTCAAAACATTCATGATTTGTGAATCACCCTTCAAAAACATGTCAACTCCATGCTTAAACTAGGTCACGGAGCTCCACAAACTCAGGAACCCAATAAGGCACCATGATCTGTGAGCATCGGGGGTCCGCAAACCCGGGTGCTCTATGAGCCTCTCTACGCCGCGAGCCCTGGTGCTCTGTGAACCTGGGTGCATCATAAGCCCCTCTACTCTTTGAGCCCCGGTGCTCTGTGAACATAGGTGCTCTGTAAGCCAATCCACTCCATGAGACTTGGTGCTCCATGATCCCAAGTGCTCTGCGAGCCTCCTAGCTCTACAAACCCTGATGCTCATCTGCTCCTTTTTCTATAAGAGGCACTCTTCTCTAAAAAATACCTTTCTTTGTGACCCCATTATATTTGCAATGCCCCTGTCTATGAGGCTTCATACTTTGCAAACCCTTCTTCAGCTCATCCCTCCAGGATTTTGCAAGGTAATTTCAAAGTACCTTGGGTGGTGCTTAATGTTGTGTTGCTTAGCCATACGCATCTTCTCATAATCTCTCTAAAGGTTATTGCTCCTTCACATAGCCACACTAACTTGATCCCCTAAAATGGATCCCTACATAGCACCACATCACAATACAATTTTTAATGTGTACTCTTCCCCAATGGTGGGTGGGTATCGATTATTTAAGTCCTAGGGGTGTGGAGTGAATCCTCATCATCCGAGATGCATGATGTTAAACTGAAAAGCACAATCATCCTCATAACATGTCTTTAAACTGGTTCCCCCCCATGAAATATACACAGTGTTAACTGTCTCAGACATTCTCCATTCTCACTCAGCTCCACAGGAGTGAGGTCTCCCTCACATGGAATGAGATCCTCTTTCTAGAATGTGATCTATTTGTGGGGAAGGGAAACCATCTGGGTGTAAGCCCCAATCCTTTCTTGCGAGAGGTAGCATCGTCTCTCCTCCTTTCATCTTTGTTGTGAAATGGTTAGAGGAGAGATGGGAATCCAGACTTTAGTTACCCCATCACTCTCCCTCTAGGATTTTTTTCCATTGGGGATCCACCATAGATTAAGTACCAATCTCAATATCTATAGGCCTCTAACCACGCATAAGACCCTATTTCATCTTTGGGCTGCAAAAATCATGTTATCCCAAATTCATTCCACGTGTACACACCCTTCATGAAATGATCAATCGGTCTTTTTTGACTCTTGTTTCTCACACCAAACATGACTCACATGGGCTTAGAGTAAGCATTGACCACAACATCCTTTTAGGGCCATTGTTGAGTGTAAGTCCCAATAATCCATTCCGAAAAACGTGGAATTTGATCCTTCCCCTTTCAGAATAAGTTATGTAAGAATCCTCCTTGAGGATAAATCCCAACACACTATGTTCTCGACCACTACACATAGTTCCACCATTATCCCTCATGATGTTAAATTGTGTCCCCCATTGCAAACTACTTGGACTTTGATCCTTGCCCATTCCGAGCAAGGTACGTAGAAAGCCTCACTAAGGATCAGTCCCAACACCCATTGTTCTTGACCACTTCATGTCAATCCACATTCATCCTACATGATGTTAAAATGTATCCCCCATTCTGAACTACATAGACTTGGATCCCGGCCCCTATCCAAGCAAGGTATGCAGGAATCATGCTGAAGGTTCAATCCCAACACCCATTAATCTTGACCACTTCACATTGGTCTGCCTTTATCCTGACTGACGTTAAACATTGTAACTCATTACAAACTATATGTAATTTTATACATGCCCTTTTCGAGAAAGGTATGAAAGAAGCCTCCCTGAGGTTCAGGCCCAACACCCATCGGTCATGACCACTTCTGGTCGGTTCAACACCGCCCTTCATGACATTAAATTGTACTCCCCCTTTTCTTTAGCATTAGGATAAACTGTATAACTTCTAACTATGTGGGTTTTGATCCATGTCTCCTAGATATGGTGTGTAGGAATACTTCCTATGGTCCAACCCAAATCAGAGATAAGCCACTGTAGACCCAACCAGTGGTAAGTCATTGTATCCCCAACCTGCAGTAATCCATTGTTTCCCAAACCAGTGGTAAGCCGTTGTAGCCTCAACTAGAGGTATGCCATTGTTGCCTCAACTAGCAGTAATCAGTTGTATTCCATCATTAACGGTATTCCATTATTGTCCCCTTTGATGGGACCTACATCTTTGGTCCGCCAATTTGGAATTAGACCAACTCTTGGGATGATAAACACATGTTAGCACTAGTATATCATTGTGTCGATTTCTTATGTGTACACCCTAATTCAGTGTCCCCATCCTGAACGAAGAAAACATTGATTCCCTATCACCGGGGTATGTTGGATGCCTCCCTAAGGTTCCAGGCCATCACTCATGTCCCATTGTGGTCTCTCCCTCGAGCCCCTGGGTTCCGAGAAGATCATGCACCAACATGATGTTTCTATTTCGTCTGGGTTCCATCCATGAATCCATCCTCACTGGCCTCCTCCTCTGGTGTCCAATCCCCCACCGAACTATTTGGATTTTGATTCCTAACCACATGGATACATAGATAGTCTCTTTGAGGCTCAAACCCAACACTACTATCATATTCACGATGGTTCAAAGTCATTCTCCATTCACTTTACTCAATCATCCATGTTTATTTGGATTATAATCCAGGACACCACATCTTAGTGAGATCAAGAAATTGACATCATCACTGCTTCAATCAGCAAATAGGCAGCTGAAAATGCATAATCCCCACACAATCCATATCCATCCAACCAAGAGCACACCACTTGTAATGGGCTTCTATACAAGTATATTCCACTACATGTTTTTGAGTTATTTCCCTTGAAACACACCTTCATTCATCACCCCTTTGAACTACATAGTTTTATTCCTTGTCCCTTAGGATATGGTATGCAGGAATCCTCCCCGAGGTTCAATCCTAGATAGAGTTAAACCCTAGAGTCCCCATTATAGGGACACCAGAATTTTCAGATCCGACTTCATTAGGTGTCTTGATCCACTCATCCATTAAACATATCACATAATCCCTCTTGGGGAGGCACCCATATGATTCATTTCTATCAGTGTTCTGATTAGTCTGATTCATCTATTCTTGGTGTTAAACTCACAACAAACCCTATGTTTAACATGGGAAAATGAGGAAAACCTCAGGAATATGCCTATGGAATATAATTCCTCAAACTCAATGTGGGATGACTTGTGATTTTTCACCACCTAGAAGCCCTATCATAAGGGGAAGAAACCCAGACACATTAGTGTCACAACGTCCATACATGATAGCGATGGCCAACGTGACTGCTCCCCCGACCGAAGGTTTCTACACTGACTTGACCCTTGGATTGTCTAAATAGAATCAATGTAATTAACTAGTGTCCATGAAGACATAACACTGGGAAGAGTTTCAGGAAAAACGTCTTAATCTTTAAGGGAGACCTGTACTGGGTAGTGAGTTTTGAGAAGGATCCACAAAAGGAGAGACTGACATCCCATTATCCCATTTCGATCAATATGAAAATATCAAGAAATAAGCAATGGATTCCACCTGCCTTTGTAAGAGGGAATGTGGGGAAACAGTGCATCGAATCCTCTACCAGGGGATGCACGCCCCAACGAAAGCATCAGAAACATCCCTCATGTGAAATTTCTAGGGTTATTCCTTACGTACTTTTGAAAAGTGGGATGTTAAAATTTCATCGCCCAGTTAGATTTCTTTAATGGATGACCAGAATTAAAATATCCTTTCTTCTTTTTATCACCATGATACCCATGAGATTATGTGATCACTAAATGGACTTTGTGGGCACATCTGATAATTTCCTGATAGCTATAGAAGTCTTTGATAACCAGGTATTTGTGTATACAAAATTTTAGTCTACCAAAGAATTGGTGAAGCTTTCTTTCTGGGGTAACGAAAAATACAAAGGTGTATCCTTCAATTATTGTGAAGTTTTCTTCATACAGCAAAATATATTAATCATATTTTTTCATCAAGTAAATTAAATACATTTCTATTTTCAGTTATAGACTATGAGAAAAATATTTATTGACAAAGAATTACAGAATTCCTTCGAACCCATTGTTTGATCTCTTCCCCAGGATTCTTATTCCAGATCAATGTCCACGAATGATCAGAATCTCCCTCCATCTGATAAATATTTAGTAGAACCTTCAAATTCTAAGAACATTGAATGATGTATAAGATTTTATCAAAGGATTTCATCCAGTGTTTTGAAACTAAGGGACTAGATGATCCACTGAAGGTAAGAGGTCTTTTTCACCTAAAGGACTCAACCAAATCATTTTCATTATTAAGGGGGTTTGGGTGATCCTACAAATGTATGTTTCCATTCATAACAGAATTCAGCTGTGAGATTATCATTATAATGTTCATCATTCTCACTCCCATTAGGTTGGCATCTCATTGGGGCAATCATCACATTGCCCATCACATTGATTGTTTTCCATATTCCTCTCAATTTAAGATAATGGCTATAAATTAGAATAAATGACATAAATGGGAATAAAATTAAATTAAAGTGATAACATATAAATTACATTTATTAATTAACTTATGAATATCTATGGTGAAATATATGTTATACATGATTTATTTCCTATTTATATTTTTATGGGATTTTAATGGTTCTATTAATATTGGTTCACAATTAGATTATGAATTTACTAAATAATATCCCCTAGGAGTTTCAAACTAGGTTTTTAGTAAGGCCCATTTTAGTGCACAAGTTCTCAGTCGAGTCTAGCTAAATGTAGAATTTTTGGGGTTTAACCCTATGTATATATTTTCTAGATCCAAATCCACTTGTAGTATCTAGATAGGGATATATTTTCTTTGTAAACAACTTTTTCTATATTTTCCAAAATTTTGGGATTTTTTGTTATACATAGCCTTATCCATTAGCCTTTTTATTATGTTTTCAAATCATAGTCAAAAATATTACTAAAATTTCCCTTTGATACCAACTGCCAAAACCTGTCTCTTTATTACACATTTGTTCTTATTTTTTTACATAAAATCACAAATAATAAAATCCATATGACCAATAATTATATTTCCTCTACAAATGATGTAGATATAATAACATCATTTACATGGGATACAACAACATTATTGAATAATTATTTAGTATGATTATAAAATTCCATATATTTTAAAACTACATGGGTTAACATTGAGTCATACATAAGTATGGGGTGAGAGATAAATCCAAGTAAGATAATAAACATTTTATAAAAAGAATAAGGAAGTACATGTTAGAAAATAGGTGTATTAATGGGAATGAAAAGGAGAGAGAATCATAAAAATGAACAATGTGGTAAGATATGGAATGATAACATAAACGCAAAATAGGAAACATGGAAACAACATAAAACATTGCATCATAAACATAGGTCAAGGATAACTTCAAAGACAACATTATGGAAAAATTCTTGAAATGTAACCATGTTTACTCCCTGTCTCGTCATGAAATCTCATGTTTAAGTGTGCCATATAAATCATTCAACATTGATTCATTCATCATCATATTTCATTTTGTGATCAAGGAGTGTAGAATGAATACATGTATGTTCAAATTAATATATGTATGAGTTTATAAATGTGAACGTCCTTGATAGGAAATGGTTATGGTATACACTACACAATTGTTATGGCATGGAAAATCATGGTGAAGTTTTGGTAGTATGACAACATCACATAAAAATTCGTAAAATGGGATGATGATAGAAAATGGGGTATATAATAATTTGAGAACACCTTTTCAGTAATAGTGGAATAGTAAATACATATACCCAGAATAATAATTTTCAATATAATGAATAAGAGAGTAAAGAAATGTGAATAACGAAGAGAAGGTGAAGATCTCTTACATGAGTGTGTTACTCCAAATTGTTAAGAGTAACTTACCGAGAGATAGGGGCACCTAGGGAGGAGTATACTGGTGGGGGTGGGGGGTACATTACAAAAGGATATTTACTAAAGTGGAATTAGATATTGGGTGGGTTTATATAGAAAATAAGTGTGGATTTCTTTATTATTTTTAAAACATAGGTTTTTGTCTATATAAAATAAAGTATTAAAAAACAAAGACCTTACCATGGGGTTTTACAATGGTTTCTACAAAATGAGAGTGGTTTTAAGTATCTTAAAATTAAGAGGGCCTAACATAATAAAATAATACCATTTATTTTGTGTAAGTGCATCGTAGTCTTAATGAAATGATTTTAAAACCTTAATGTATAATAATTGTTTTGAGGTATTCATAAAGGATTTATAAAATTAATCAAATAAACATAAAATAAAATTATTTTAAAGGGGAAACATAGATTATTTCTTCATTTATACCCTTTATATTATTTATTAAAAAACATTTGGTTCATTATGATGTAATAATACACACTATATATTTATAATTTGTTTATTTTTTACTCAAAAATTTGACTGTCTAAGAAAATTATGAAACATTACCCATTGGATAATTTTAACGTTATGATTTTAAAAATAATATTAAATTAATAAAAATTATTATCTAAATATTTTAATTTAATCTTTTGAAATATGAATTTACATTTTTGATGAATTATTGGTTTTTTGACAATAACAGGTTTCCAACCCTTATAAAAATTTCATTTGAATACTTAAAAAATATAAGTTAATTTTTTTTATAAGAAATATTTAATAATATTTTTTGTTAAAAAATTATTTATTTAAAACAACCATTGATTCATAAGAATATATTCCATAATTGAATTTGAATATTTGCTAAAATTACTACTTATGGTCAATTTTATAAAAATAAAAAAACATTTATAAAGTAAAAAAATAATTGGATGAACTTTAATTCATTATACTATAAAATTATTTTGTACATACTAATATTTATAGTGTATTGATAAATATACACTTAATAAACATGAAAATTCCCTATGAGTAAGGTTCGGGATGGTGAGACGTTCATATGGTGGTTTGATGTACATGGTTTGTGTCATGACATCGATGAGTTTTAACTTCTCGCACATATGGGTTACCTCATGGTTAGGTTGATGCATCTTAGATTGGGCTTGCTCAATGGAAATTCCTATAGATTTCATCTCCCTCAAAATATATAATAAATGGGATTCATATGGAATGATCCTAATGGTTTAGTCCATCACTTCCTTTTTCTTTGTCAATTGGATTTATTAAAACCCTATATTTATACTAATCATGTGATCAATGTTCAGCGACTATATAATCAACAATAATGGTGTCTAATGACCATTTTAATCTAATATGATAAAATTAAGGAAAATTATTACATGTGTTTTCTATAGGTATATTACATAATAATAAATTTATTTAAATCACAAGAGGAATTTTATTTATAAATTTTTCCATCATTACATATCTTATGATATTTGGATATCATAGAGTATTGGTTTATCTTACTTGTTTTTTCATCATGAGCTCTGACATTATAACATAAGATAAATCCTCCATATTTTATTTGTATCCTTTATGATATATATATATTATTGGAATCATCTGCATTCTTCTTGATTAACATGTTCTTATTATTATATACCATCAAATTATAACTTTTTTATACAATGTAATATTCTATCATAGAGTCCACTATTAGATACTTCATTTATTATTTAATAATAGTATACCTCTTTATTCTAATATTTATTTTCTTCAAAAATTTAATGATAAAGTTTTTGGATATTAAATTCTAGTAATCTCATCCATTCATAGTGGTATGTTATCTTCCCATTCAATCCCAATTATTCATTATATACTCTCCTAAGAGAATCAACATATTAAACTCCCATGATATTTGAATAATTGAGGTCTGATCTTCTCTAAAAAAATCAATGGTATTATAATTACTCAATGTCTATATAATTTTATTAGGTAAACCATGACATGGTCATAATGTCATTGGTTAGAATAAAAATATCCCCCACACTTTCATCCTTTATGAAAAAATACATCATTTAAATATCTCTGTGGCATATAATATATAAAACATTATCTCCACTGCCGAACCGACACAGCCTTAACCATGACGTGGACATTCCTTGAAATTTATCATAAGGAAACATCTCAAATGAAATCCAAACTACCATGATATTGAATTCATAATATGTGAGTTCTCTAACCACTACGATCATGTTATTTTCTCATCAATGTGGATTCACCATAAATATTAACATAGAAAGAATTAAAATTCCATGAATACATTATTTTTTCCTTTAATAAAATAACATTTCATAATTTTAATTAATATATTTCCTAAAAATACATAATACTTTAAATCTCTCATAATTTTTCCTTTAAAATTATATCATTTTACAAAAAATAAAACCTTATTTAATATAAGGAATATCATATGTATCATAGTGAGAGAACATTCCCTTCCATTATTTATTAGTGACTAATTAATCATATATTAGATTTAAATATTGTTACATATTATCGTGTATTTCCTTGCTTTTATAGTTTCATAAAATGGAGTCTTCTTATGTAAGAATATATTATTCTTACTCATTATAGTGTATTACAAAGACTTTTTCATTTTTTGACATACCTAGGAAATTATGTTATGAATTATCTGAATTTATATTACATATCAAGGTGTATGACATTTATTTTTCCATTTCAAGGACATATCACCAATATTTATAATCATATTAAAAATTAAATACTTATTTTTCTATTTTCGAAATTCTTATAATCTGAGGTAGACAATTATGTTTGATATAAGGAAAAATTCAATACACAGTTGATTTTATGTGATCACGAGAGAATTATATTATATATTTTCTATCCCAATATTATGTTATGTATCTGAATGTTAGTCTGAGAATTATTTTAAACATTCTGTACATGGAAAAATTTCTAACCCCATATATTCAAAAAAGCATCATGAAATATGAAAACCTATTTAATCCTTATCAAACAATTATCATTCTTATAAAAATTTTAAATTTTTAAAACAACATTATAAAATTTTACAATTTCTCCAAAAATCCTTACATATTTACTATAAAGACTTATTGAAACATATGTACTCTTATTTTATTATTTCTATGAACTTCCCATCCTCTTTCAATACGAATTTTTACTCATCTCCTTTATTTTTGAATCATTACATATTTCAATATGTTCAACAGTCAGTTTAGTGGCCAGATCTTAAAAATCTAAAATATTGTTTACATAGTACATATCATAAGAATAAAGACCTTTATTTAACAAAAATATCATATCATAAATTGTTAGACATGAAGGATACTACATTGAATCAATCTATTCCAAAACACAATGAAGAAAAAAACAATAATCGATTTTTCCAATATATATATGGACAAAACCCACATTATATTCATTCATTCTGCTTGTTTCGAATGCATATTGACAATATAACTTCATTATATAATCATTGATTATTATAAATAAATAAAATCACCTTACTCGATCAGGTTCATCCATCCCCCCATAGGAGTTGTTACTAATACCAGTAAATAAATCTTTTCCAATATGTGTTCTCATAATCATGCTTTATATACACCTAATTTAAAATAAATGTAAATATTATTGTAAATGAATATTTCCCCCATTTATTTCTAAATCTCTTCAAAAAAGGAAATATCACACATTTCATAGTAGTGGGCCAACACCAACCAAATCTTAGTCTGTGTGATTTGTAACCATTGTATAAAATGATTATCGTTATGTATATAATTAATTGTTTCCATAAATGTCCATAATGTGGTATAAAAATTGAGTTCTCTATCTAGGGAAAAGCTAAATATATTTCTCATGGTATTTTATCATATACCCAAAACTCAATAAACACCTTAACAATATTCATGTTTATGGTATTAAAATTGTCGTTTTTCAGTTGGACTAACACTCTGTCTTGATAATATTTTTTGGAAAAGGACATTATTTGGGAAGAATGATCATTATAAATCAATCCTCAAATACTATATAAAATTTCAATACTCTCTTGAGTATTTATGCTTTTATAGCTTCCCAACTCAACTCCACTTCAAGGGATATAATCAACATCTCTTCATCGTAAAAGTTAAGGTATTCTATGATAGATTCATATATTTTTTATAGAACGCATAAAACACTCATAAATATCCCCCATAATTCACCTCTTTTATTTACATATATATTGGTACACATTAAAATTAAATAAGGGAATAGAGAATCACTTCCTTTCTCTTCAATGAGAGCATCATTGTTGATAGATTACTCTTAAAAAATACACATTATTTTTTGTGGATTTAGCATTATAAGTACTCTTCATAATTCCTTTTCAAAAACTCTTATGATATGCATTCATAGTAAGTATAATTATATTCATCTTTTAGTATATCTTCTCTTATGGTATCTTCACTTTAAAATGTGTCGTAAAATCACATTAATGTCCTTTTATGTTCTACTCTTTCATTATTTTGTCTTCTTCTATATATAGAATAACTATAAATTTATTTCAAATATGTCCATATTTTATAAATCTTCCACATATAATATATTTCTCCCTATGGAGGATACTTTTTAATATCTGTACATTAAATTTATCTTCTTATTTTGAAATTTATTATCATATTTTAGAATAATAAATTTCTTGTGATTACTTCATCATTCCTTTTTTATAAGAATTTTTTTACTACAACGGTTAGATATAATTTTTGTTCAGTGATCATTTAAAATTTGTGCAGTTTCTAGTGTCTATATTAGAGGTTTTCTCACCCAGTCTTTAGTATAGTGTCATTGGTGGTAATATCCTCCACATATTTCTTCAATAAATTTAAAGATATTTTGAGTAGAAAATATTTTTCATTATTTACCCACTAACATCTTTTCCCCGATATTATTTATTGTTTTCAAATTACTAATTTTCTTTCTATAATTGATCCCCTTGATTCATTCCAATTAAATGGAAGTGGCATGTGATACGATCAGTTTTGGGACTTGTATCCAATGGTTTCACAACAAATATAATATCCATTGAAACTTGATATTTGATCATATATTTTGGATAGTTTTTTTAGAATATGTTAGTTGTATAAATGCACTCAATATCTTATGTTTATATTCTTCTTAGTAAAATTTTTTTTATAAAATTATATTTATCTCTCATAAATATATGGCTGACATTTTGTTTAAATTTATTTGGCCCGAAGTCTTCAAATTGTTAGGGTAGAATCTATATTTTAGGATAAAATATATTTAGCACCACTGAAATAATAAGAAACAATGTGTACCTTTTTTGACTTTTTTTTACAACATATTTGGATAATATATCATGAAAATACATATATTTCCCATAATAGTCTCTCATCATCCATAATGTATTTACATACTTAAGACACATGTATTGCCCCTCATTCAACTCTTCCTTATTTTCATCCAACTTTCCATCAGTAACATTCAATAATTTATTTTTTTCTCTGATTTTACATTAAAAGTATTAATATAAATAGATATTTAATTCATCTTCTCATCTATATTTCACATTTTTTTCTAAATAATCTTTATTCTTTTCATCATTTCTTTTTTCTCAAAAAAATATATTAACTACGACTTTTAATTAAATTCATTGTCCCTTTTTTCTTTCTCCGCATCACTGATAGAAGTAACATTATTATTATTAACATGATCCATTAATATCCTATTATTTTTATTGGTACCCCCATATTCTAATTCCCTCTATATTAATGAGTGTTCATATTTTTCAATTCTTGTATAATTTCATTTAAAATTTCTTCAACATTTCCTCTCCTTTTCAGTGTCACCCTTTTTGGTGTATCTATATCTTGTTTTATAGGAGGATTCTTCTTCATCACAACTCGTAGTTATATCATATAACTTTTTGGGTATTAAATTAAAAAATGTATAATTATACCAAAATAAAAAAATTAGAGAAATCATACTTTTTTGATTTCATATTTCACTTTTATTATTTTGAAAAATCATGGAACAGATTATATTATGTTCCCCACTTCTTTCTTCGGCACATATTGAATATAAAACAGTCTCATCCTCATTTTTAGCATATTATTTCTCATGGGTATGAATTTGATTTCCACATTGGGTCTCATTTTGGACACATTAGTTTTTCTTATCTCATATTTGTGGAGTGTTTTATGAAATTATTCACGGGATAGGTCTTATTTTAGTTTTATGGATGAATTATTTCGGATAAAAAATCCCATGACATTTTTCATTGACTTGTTGAAAATAGTTTATTTGTACATACTATCTCCAAATCCCCTCATGTGACTAAAAATATCATTTAATCTATTGGATTAATCATTTATTGTCTCATCATCATAAATTTATATACACACAAACATAGATATGCATTTCTACAATTTGGATTCTTTAATTTTCACATTCACTTCTTATATACTCTCAATAATTTCAAATATCTAATTGTATATCTAAATCCCTAAAACATTTGTATAAACATCATCAGACATGGTTGATACATTGATGAATGAATATAATTTAATGATTTCTCAACCACTTTAATATTTTTCATTCCATAAAAGGTCATAAGATCATCACTCAAAAGTGGTGTAAAGCCTAATATAACAACATAATTAACTTATAGGACTTATAATTTTAAATAAGGGAGTATCCCATTCCTTTGTCAATTAATTTTATTTACAAAAAATATAAGAACCCCACCACTATTGATAGAATTAAAACTCCCTATCTCTAGCTCCATTTGGGATAGGATCCTTCAGTGGGATCATGGTTTTTTACCCCAATTTAATTTCCCATGATTTGTTCTATAATTGAGAGTGTGGGTAAATCAATGAAAATCATATTATGATTTATTATTTCTAAATAAAACTTTGTGACACGTAAATGTTTAATCCATTCTTAGATAATATTCCTATATTTTCCATAAAACACCAAATTACAAAAAGTAAATACAATTTTATATTTATAAATATAGTCCTACTGTGGGTACCTACTATTTGCTGCATTCATTTCACGTTTAGAGAGAAAACATTTCACTAGTAGGAAAGCGTGATTAGAAATACTAGTTATCATCAAAAAATCATAAGCACAGGTGAATATAGTGGATGGTTATCTACCAAATATCCATATTCACCTCCTAATATGTTCTTTATACCAACTCGCACTAGTGTGATATATATCCTAAAAATACGATGTTGTTTCCCTATATTTTTTAATATTAGATCCCAACAATTCGTTAGAGTATCATTCAATATTACCCAAAAAACTATTCCTCATCATCTTATATATTGTTTTGCGGTTTGAATGTGGTCCTTTTTTCAACTTAATCTTATCTAGATGTTTTCTCACTCATATCCAATAATATTGGCATATCTAATCGTAGATTTTTGTCATACTTATCACTTATTCATAAGAATTTACACAACATTAATGGTATGGTTCTCAATCACATCCCAATACCCTTATCTGGTATAGATTTATCATATGAATGATATTAATTCTTCCAAAATACATGAGCACATCATCCTGGATATCTATGGCTTTTACCTATTCAATAATCAATACTATTTTAACTTGGATTTAAGTATTTAATTCTTGATTCCATTATGTATTTTACTACATAAAATCATGATGGTATTCTTTCAATATTCAATTATGGAAATATTATTGATTCTTGGTGGAAGGTGATCTTATAATTTATCTCATACAAATCTCCCAGGATACTCAAGATATTATTCATCATGAAATATTAGAATAATCAGATCTCATTTTCTATACAAAATCCATGGTATTAAAATTCCTCCATGTCTGCAAATATTCTGGCAGCAAAACCTTTTTATGGTCATCTCATTATTGGTTCTGGTAAAAATATATATGAATATCTCTTCCTTTATAATGCACTATGTTATGAAAATATTCTCATGACATGGAATGAATTATAAATAATCTTTAGTGATGATAAACCATGTTTCTATGTAGGTTTTTATTGTGTATCATCTGTTATCACAAGGAAAAATATAACATGGAACTCTCACTACTATAACAAGACATTCAAAAACTACCCATTTTTTCAACCACCACAATAATGGTATTTTTTCCATGGCATGGACAAACCTCAAAATTCCAACTCATCTATTATCACAAGACCTTGATTGTGATTTTTTTTCTTGATGAAAAACCCTTGTATCTTTTAAATTAATACCACTCTTCTAAATATATATTCTTGGAAATCTTTCTGAATCTTTCTGTTAGAATCCTAACATTATGAAAACTACAAAACATAAATAAGATAACGAATATGTTATTAGTAACAGTTTCAGATCTCCCTTTTTTCATATTTATTAATGAGTAATTATTCATACATGAGGAGAAATTATTCTTACATACTACAGTTTAAGTCCTTCATGTTTTTATTTTCCATAAAGAAAAGCTACTAATATAAAAAAATATTTTTCTTAAGTATTGCAGTGAAGTATCTATATTTTTTAAATTTTAAAGCCATGCATAATCTAATATGTAATGAATTTTATTCATTTTATATACATATCAAATTCTAATACATTTATATCTCATTTTAGGGGAATTCTCACCAATATTCCAACACATTTTATAACATGGTATTATGTATTAATAACTTTTACAAATCCACTTCAGTTGAGGCAGGAAATTATGTTACATATAAAAAAAAGTACTTACTCAATTTCATATGATCTCAAAATGATTACCTCAATTATTAATTTCATTTTGTTTAGGCAATGTAAATTAGTTTTAATATATTAATTGTGCTACATATACAATTAGTAGATATATTTACAACACTCTACACATATGAATCATTCAAAAAAATATAGAACCTCTTATATCCCTCTCATACAATACTCAATCAACTCAAAAAAACCTCTAAAAATTTCATATCAATTTGGAAAATATCAAACTTTTTCTATGGATATTTAAATCTCAATAAGTTGTCTTCTTGTAGTATATGTAATCTTATCTCGGTAATTCCATGACCTACGTTTCTTCTTTTAATATATCTTCCAAATTAACACCATCATTCTGCAATGTCTACTATATTCAATTAGTTTATCATTTAGTTAATCAAACATCTCTTCCAACACCAAAATATTATTTTATATAATATTTTTCATAAGAATAAATCCTTCTCTTTCATATCAATAAAATCTCACAAATTTTCCTATATAATATATTCCTCATTAAATAAATTAATTCAAACACAAAAATATGTACCAACAAAATAATATACATTCCCTAGTAATATATAGAATAAATATACTCTATGTCCATTCATTTGGATCTTATATTATACATATTAGAAATACAAATTCATAATGGCATGATGACATATTGAAAAATATATAATCACCATAATCCCTTGTCTTCTTTAATAACCCCCTTTGAATTTGTTTCCAATATTAATAAATATATATTTATCCATATGTGTTCCAATAAACTATTTTTATATCCCACATATTGAAAATAAATTCATTCGTTCTAGTAAAATATGATTTCTCTCATATATTACTCATTATCTTATTAAATGGTTTCTATCACATCATACTTAGGAATGAGCCAAAATTAACTATCTCTAATTGTATAGGATATATTATCAGGGTAGAAAACAAGTGTGATTAACACTAAAATAAATGCTATCCATGACTATACAACATGTGATACTAATTCCCGGTTCCCTTTTAAGAGGATGTTTAATTATATTTTTCAATATATTTTATGTGTTGCACTCACCTCAATAAACACATTAAAAATTTTAAAGTGCAAGGTAGACACATTAAATTTTTTCAGTTCAAGAAACAATCCCAATAATATATATTTTTGAATAGGATAATAATGGGAAATAATGGTTATTATACCCCAAGAATTAAAAAATATTTACAATTTCTATATTTGAATAAATAATAATTTATTAACAGCTTCTCTCCTAAACTCCCCCTTATGGGATGTACTATGCATCTCTTCATCAGGGAAGTTAATGTGTTATATGATGGAATGTAACATCTCAAGTAAGTAAAGAATAATATGTTTTTATATCTATGTCTATTTATGAATTATATAGTGTTTTAGAGGCTTAAAATGAGAATAAATCCAATCTTAAGCATAGAATACACTAATATTTTTAAAAGATTCTTTTACCGCCTTTTGATGGAAAACCATTTTTTAAATAAATATTTTGACAATTTTATAAGATCTATTTTTCAAAATAAACTTATTCATTAGAATTGAGATATTGAAACAAACTCTGGATAAATATTGGGTATTTTTCTAACAATGTTCACTTTTTAATGGATAGTGAAAAATACAGCATTTTACTTCAAAACTACTTTTCCATCTAATTTAATTATATAGTTATACTTTCCATTTAATTGGACTTAAAGTGTCATTGAATTATTTTTTTATCACTTAATACAATTTTGTTCATTGGAAGTAATTTCACTTTTCAATTGGATGTAAAAACAAGTCAATCATTTGATAAATTTTACTTCTTAAAACCCATCTTAGGTTGTGACAACGAGAATTATTTTGAAATTTATTACTGCAATTTATGTTTTTGGAATTTGGTAAAAGGGATTCCATATTTGGAATTATATGGTTCAAAATATGTAATTAGGACTTATTTGTTTTTGGACATTATGAATAGTAACGACGGTAATTATCTTTAATTATCATCATTAATTAGTAATCGAGTAGTTAAGGATAATAAAAAAATATCATAATAATATAAAACGACCCCAACATGTGTCCAAATCTTCATTTTTGAGTCGTGGCCATCCATGGGAATCTTTTTACCGAACTTGAGGGCCCGTGGAGTCACATGGGTGTGATAGTGACATTTATGAAATTATTTCTAAAAAGAAGAGAAATATGAAAAAGGTTTGTATATCCTAAGTAAAACTATTTTAATATTTCTTACATAAATGATCTAATAGGCTATAAATATTCATTGAAAATATAAAAATATTTCTTACATCATGGTATTTTTGTTTAATAATTTTTAGACATTAAATAAATAAATTTATTTACAACACCATGATGATGCAATGATTACCTCATTAATGAACGATTTAAATAAAATGAAAGGATAAGGTTAAATATAAGACTTACACTTGTAGAAAACCTCTTTTATGGGTGGATTTCGAACCCTTATCACCTTAGCCTCAAAATATATAATTTTGGGACCTTTAAAATCCAAAAAATCATTTTATAATAAAGTAACATTTCAAGACTTTCCAAACGTGATCCTCCTTCCTCATATAAAAGGCCCCCACCTCTACCCCCTTACCCACACCTCTCAATCCCTTGGATCATCAAAAACATGATCAAATTATCTCTCCACATTCCTCTATTACTCCTAGAAGCCTCACTTTGTGCATAAGTCTTTCCAAGGAAGCCTTTGGATCAAATCAAAAAGAGGTACACGATTTAGAGGTAATGTCTTCTCTCGAGTTTCTTCCTTTTATTTTCCTTCTTCACTCACCAATATCTTATTATTATTTGATCCCATAATAACACCAATATCCTCAATATACTAGTATGTTGTTATGATAATGTCTATACCTACACTTACACACTCCTTCGTCTAATGGTTAAAGAACATACTGTTTCTGTGGGTGGCGAATTACTGCCTCACGAAACGATGATTGTTAAATATTCTATTAACACCTTTAATGGTGGACATTATGATATCACTATATTTATAGATGATATATATGATATTAATTTTTTCTATATGCCTCTGAATTTTATTTTTAAATCACATCGTTATGCTGTTCTTGTTGTGGAACTGCGATAATTTCATTTGAGGAAGTGTGGACTACCTCCCCATCAAGTGATGTGACTCATTCATGCAAAACATGGAATTTATAAAGAGTGTAATTAATGAACTTATGTTACCAATATAACATATATATTATACTGGAATTACAATATATCTATGTCTCATTTAGTTTTAATGTCTATTAATATGAGAAAAATGAATGTAGCGTTCATGCGTACGTACGTCCTACCGTCTCCATGAACGGTATATTTCATTTCTTATCTTCAAAAATTATGGAATATTATTAAATACATATATACTGGATATATATGATATTTAAATCATGAACATCATTATGGAGATGATGTACTTATAACTACATGGACAATTTTCTTCATAGAAATATATTTTTGACTCATGTACCGAACATCGACAAAACGAATGATATGAACTCACATTTTTAACTAATTATTATAATATAATAATATGTGATATTAATTGAATACTAAACAATAAAGGAATTACATAAGAAATTATAAATTGAACAAAGTTTATTATTCATGAATTTAATGAAATGAACAAGACAAGTCAGACTTAAGGTAAGGGACTTCGTCTCAATCTCTTATTGTTGAGGCATACTTCAATTTATATACGACCTTATTTTATTAGTTTTATAATAAACCCTTTTGACTTTTAATTTCATTCAAAATGAATCCTTTTTCATGAAGTGTTTCACTAAATGACAAAAGGAATGTTTTTTGTCTTATGTATGCAGCGACAACGACTTCTCCACCGCCATGACCATTATTTGATTTTCGGCTTCCTCTACAATCCATAACTTTTTAAAATGAATAATAAATTCCATGTTTTACTTTTATTTTATTTTGGTCTTGAAAATGGTTTTCATAATGTTTTGATTATATCAATGTGTTGTATTGATATATTGTGATTGAAATGTGGAATATTTATGTTTCCTTTATGCAGGTTTTATGGTTCTTGGGAATTGTTTATGAAGATGGGTGGTTTTGTGATAAACTAAGGGCGAGTGATCCCGAGATAGCTCTCCAATGCATCGGGAAACACAAAGGGTTTAAATGCTATGGTTTCTCTGAAGAGATTTAGGGAATATACTGTGACTGGTATTCTAAACGTAACCATGAGGGATACTCCCTACGTAATAATGTTATGAATTCCTCAAGTTAACTTTATGTCTTATTATTTCTATGAGTTATTTATAAATATTATGATTTTTTTAGGACTGTTAATGTGCTTATTTTTTATGAGTAAAGTATGATTTCATTCATTCTTTTGTATACATGGATTAATACTTTGTTTCTGTATTTTATATCCCTTTCTGAGATTTTTATGCTCATCCCTTGTTTTTGAAATGTTTTTCACATGACATAAAGTAGAATAGGGTCATTGATGGGATCAAGGAAATGACATGTTGTCTGACACATGGAACTAGACATGAATCTTTTGTTCAAGAGTTTTTATTTTGTGAAAAAATGTAAACTGAGTAGATGTGTCTACATTGTAATCATTGGGATGTAGTTGTTTTGTCCTAATTATCTAAAACTCTAAACCTAAAAAGATCCTCTATGTGAATTATTCATTTAATTCAAGATTATGTAATGTTTTATGGATGGGTCCTTATAGTTGGTATCAGAGGTCAGTTTAGATAACATTAGGATTTAAATTCTATTAAATGATTATCCAAAAATATTTTTTTACATTATGTTCAAATTGAAATGATATAGCATTTGAAGAATACCATGTTGATAAATCTAAGACATGTTTTTTTGAATGGTTTTCCACCGATGAAACAGGGAAGCAGTGCTAGGAAGGAATACAGAAGGAAATGACCTTCCAAATTAAAATCCTGAGAAGGTCGGAATTAGAACTAAATAGTTTGTTGTAGTAATGGAGTAGTTGACTCAAGAGATAAATGCTGGTGGAATCCATGCACGAGATCAGCCATATCAACCACAAAGGAACATGTTAGTGGTGGAAATTTTTATTAGGTAACATCCCCCATCATTCAATGGATCATCTAGCCCTGTTTTAGATGAAGGGTAGATTAATGCACTGGAGAAGATTTTTGATGCCATGGGGTGTTTAGACAATCAAATGGTTAGTCATGTTGTTTACTATTTGGAGGGTGACGCAGATCAGTGGTGGTTGATGTTTAAAATATCAGGGACGCTGATGATATTGATGCTCTTGACTGGGATGAATTCAAAGGAATGTTTCTTGAGAAATATTTTCCTAAGGCTCTTTGACTTAGGATGGAAAACCAATTCTTGGAATTGAGGCAAGAGGACTACTCAGTGCATTCTTATTAAGAAAATTTCACTCGATTGGCAATGTATGATGCATATTTTATCAGATACCTTGATAGTAAAATCAATCGTTTTACTCAGGATTAAAGACAAAATATTAAAGGACGTTAGATTCTCATGAGTTCAAAAGTTATAGAAAACTTTTTCAATGTGCTAAGAAGGTGAAAATGGTGTTTGCTGATGATCAAGTGTTCTATAACAACCAACAGAAGTAGAGACTGAGGTGGCAGGAGAAAGGGAAGAAATATTCAAAAAGGTTTGATGGTAAGAAAACTAAGTTTGCAGATTGTGATAAATGTGGTTAAAATCATGCTGGGGAATGACTTTTGAATTCTGGAAAGTTCAACTGATGTGGTAAGATGGGACATAAGGCTGGTGATTGCACTAGAAAAGATCATGGTAATGGTAAGACCAAATTTGATTTACAATTAGTGAAATGTTTCAAGTGCAATGAGATGGGTCATTATGAAAATGAGTGTCCGACAAAGAGCTCGAATGATGGGAAGCTCTCAGAATACAAGAAGAAAGGTGTGGTAAAATCCTTTGCAACTACTTAAGCAGATGATGGGCCATCAAATGAAGTGGTATCAGGTACTTTGTTTGTTATTTCATATTATTCCAATGTGTTGTTTGATTCAGGGTCAACACATTCTTTTATCTCTGAAAAATTTTCTATTAAATTGGGAATTCCATCTCAAGACATTACTCATGAACTTATGGTAAAAACACCTGGGGGGAAATTTTGAGGCAAAAATAATTTATATGAATCTTCCTATATTTATCCGTGGAAATAATCTACTTGAAAACCTTTTTTTTACCTCTAGTAGAGATTGATGTTATCCTGGGTATGGATTGGCTCTCTGTTTACCATGCTAAGATTTCCTATAGAGCTATAGAAGT
Organism: Viscum album; assembly: GCA_963277665.1. Taxonomy (NCBI): domain Eukaryota; kingdom Viridiplantae; phylum Streptophyta; class Magnoliopsida; order Santalales; family Viscaceae; genus Viscum; species Viscum album. The sequence continues at coordinate 507,805,755 of OY728125.1, forward strand.
TTCTTTTCAGAAAGACTTTCAGTTTCTGTTCAAGAATGAACCCTTACTGTTGATAACATATCAAGAGGCTGAGAAACATGTAAAAGATGGAAATGAATGTTACCTTGCACATATTGTTGAAAACAAAGGAACCGTTTAGATTAATGATGTTCATGTGGTAAATGAGTATCATGATGTTTTTCCTGATGATCTTCCTGGAAGAATACCAGATCGGGATGTTGAATTTACTATTGACTTAGTTCATGATTCTAATCCAATTTCAAAACCCCCTTATCGAATGGATCAAATTGATCATTTAGGTTTGAAGATGAAATTGCAATATTTATTTGAGAAAAGCTTCATTTGAACTAGCACATCACCATGGGGTGCTCCTGTCTTATTTGTTAAAAAGAAAGATGGTTCAATGAGACTTTACATTGATTATAGAGACATGAATAACATCACAGTTAAGAAAAATATCCTTTGCCTCATATCTATGATTTGTTTGATCAGCTCCAGAGAGCTCAGTATTTTTCAAAGATTGACTAGAGATCAGGGTACCATCAGTTGAAGGTAAAGGAAGCTGATCTTCTAAAGACTGCTTTTTGTACAAGATATGGCCATTATGAATTTGTAGTTATGTGTTTTGGGAGAACCAATGCACCTGCTGTATTCATGGACCTTATGAAGTGAATTTTCCATGAGTTCTTGGATAAGTTTTTGGTTGTTTTCATCGATGATATTTTGCTGTTTTCTAAAAGTAAATAAGAGAATGAAGTTTCATTTATGGTTTATTTTTCAAACCATAAAAGAAATGAAATTGTATGAGAAATTAAGCAAGTGTGAGTTTTTGTTGAAAAAAATTTCTTTCCTTGGTCACATTGTTTCTAAAGATAGAATAATTATTGATCCTTCAAAAACAAAGGTTGTTGAATAATGGACAAGAACCACAAATGTAACCGAGATTCGTATTTTTCATGGTTTGGCATGGTATTACCATAGGGTTGTTAAACAAATTTCATGGTTTTCTAGCCCATTGACTCAGATAACACTGAAGGGTGTTAAGTTTATCTATACTACAGAATGTGATCATTTTTTCAGGAATTGAAAAGAAGAATGGTGAATGCTCTAGTATTGACACTAACTTCTAGGAACGGTGTGTTTCTTATCTACAGTTATGCTTCAGTTTATCTTGGTAGTACTAATATGTACAGAGATCTATAGGAGTATTACTAGTGGGATGGAATGAAAAGATATATTGATTATTTTACTATGAAGTGTTTGACTTTTTAATAGGTTAAAGTAGATCGGAAATTAACGAATGTGATGCTTCATCATTTTCCAGTGCCATAGTGGAAATGGGATAATATATCCATGGACTTCGTTTTGAGATTACCGAAGACACCTCTAGGTAATAATGCAATCTTGGTTATTGTTGATCGCCTGACTAAATCTCTTCATTTCCTTGCTATATGATATAATTTTTCCCTAGATCAACTTTATAGATTGAATCTTAAATAGATAGTCAGGTTACACGGAGTTCTACTCTCCATTGTATCTGATCATGATCCCAGGTTCACTTCTAACTTTTCAAAAGGCCTTCAGAAGTATTTGGGTACTAAATTAAATTTTAGTTTAGCTTTTCATCCTCAATCAGATGGAAAATCAGAACAAACAATTCAGAATTTGGAGGATATGATACATGCTTGTTTATGGATTATCAAGGAAGTTGGGACCAACATCTTTCATTGGTTGAGTTTTCTTATAAAAACATTTTTTATTCTAATATACAGATGGCACCCTTTGAGGTATTATATGGGAAGCAGTGTCAAACTCCATCTTTTTGGGATGAAGTAGGTGAAAGGAAGTTGATGGGACCATAATTGGTAGAAGAGATGGCTGAAAAAGGTCATCTAATAAAGAAACACATGAGAACAGCTCAGAGCAGGCATAAAATTTATGCGGACAATAGGAGGAAGGATCAGTATTTGGAGGTAGGTGATCATGTCTTCCTCAAAGTTTCACCATGGAAAAGTGTGATGTGATTCGGTAAGAAAGGAAAGTTGGGTCCAAGGTTCATTGGACCATATGAAATTTTTAGAGAGAGTTGGATCTGTTGCATACCGAGTGGCTTTACCTCCGAGTTTATCTCAGGTATATAATTTTATTCATGTTTCAATGTTAAGGAAGTACATGCCAGATCCATCTCATGTTTTGAGTACAAAGGTAGTTCAGTTGGAAGAGAATCTTTCATATGAGGAACAACTATTCCAGATTCTTGACCACATGGAGCAAGTGTTGCGGAATAAGGTGATTCATCAATTAAAGGTTCTATGGAAGACCCATATAGTTGAAGAAGCAACATGGAAATATGAAAATGCAATGAGGGATAAATACCCCCACATATTCGATAAGTAAATAAATTACGGGGACACAATTTCCAAAATTGGGGAAGGATGTAACATCCCATGTAATTAAACAAAACTATATTTTCATATCTGTATCTATTTATGAATTATATAGTGTTTTAGAGGCTTAAAATGAGATTAAATCCCATCTTAAGTATAGAATACTCTAATATTTTTAAAAGATTATTTTAACACCTTTTGATGGAATTTTTTTAAATCTAACTTTTGAAAATTTTATAATATCTATTTGTCAAACTAAAATTATTCGTTAGAATTGGGATATTGAAATTTACTTGGGATAAATTTTGGGTATTTTTCTGACAATGTTCAATTTTTAATGAATAGTGAAAATTACTACATTTTACCTCAAAACTGCTTTTTCATCTGTTTTGATTATATAGTTAGATTTTCCTTTAAGTTAATTTTAAAGTTTAATTTAATTATGTTTTTATCACTTAATACATTTTTTTTCATTGGATGTAATTTCACTTTTCAATTGGATGTAAAAACAACTCAATCTTTTGATAAATTTTGCTTCTTAAAACCCCATATTTGGTTGTTACAATGGGACTTATTTTTAAATAAGTTACTGAAATTTCTGTTTTTTGAATTTGGTAAAATGGACTCCATAATTTGAATCATATGTTTCAAATTTTGTAATTAACACTCTTTTGGTTTTGGTCTTTATGAATAGTAATGACGGTAATTATCTTTAATTATCATGATTAATTAGTAATCGGGTAGTTAAGGGTAATAAAATACTATCATGATAATATAAAAATACCCCAACATGTGTCCAAATCCTATTTTTTGAGTCATGGACGACCATGGGAATCTTTTTACCGAACATGAAGGCCCATGGAGTCAAATGAGTGTGATAGTGACATTTATGGCATTATTTTTAAAAAGAAGTGAAATATAAAAAATATTTGTATATCCTATGTAAAACAATTTTAATATTTTTTTACATAAATGATATCTTAGACTATAAATAGTCATTGGAAATCTAAAACAATTTCCTACATCATGGTATTTTTTTATAATATTTAGAGATTAAATATATAAATTTATTTATGACACCATGATGATGAAGTGATTACCTCATTAATGAATGATTTAAATAAAATGAAAAGATAATGTAAATTATAAGACTTACCCTTGTCGAAAACCTATTCTACCTGTGGATTTAGAACCCTTATCACCTTATCCTCAAAATATATCATCTCAGGACCTTTAAAACTGGAAAACCATTTTATAATAAAGTAACATTTCAAGACTTTCCAAAAGTGACCATCTTCCCTCTTATAAAAGGCCCTCACCTCTACCCACATACCCACACCTCTCAAGATCTTGGCTCGTCCAACCTCTACTCATATTATCTGTCCACATTCCTCTCTTACTTGTAGAAGCCTCACATTGGCAGAAGTCTTTCCAAGGAAGCCTTTGACTCAAATAAAAAAGAGTTACCCGATTTAGAGGTAATGCCTTCTCTTGAGTTTCTTCATTTTATTTTACTTCTTCACTCACCACTATCTTTTTATTATTTTATTCCCTAATAACAATAGTATCCTCAATATACTAGTAGGTTGTTATGATAAAGATTCTACCAACACTTCCACACACCTCCGTCTAACGGTTAATGAACATACTATTTCTGTGTGTGGCGAATTATTGTCTCACGAAACGATGATTGTTCAATATTATTTTAACACCTTTAATGGTGGCCATTATGATGTCACTATATTTATACATGATATATATGTTATTTATTTTTTCTATATACTTCTGATTTTTTTTAAATCACAACATTATGCTTTTCATGTTGTGGAACTGCGATAATTTCATCTGAGGAAGTGTGGACTACATACCCCTAAAGTGATGTGACTCGTTCAAGCCAAACATGGAATTTATAAAGAATATAATTAATGAACTTATGTTAACTATATAACATAAATATTATACTGGAATTATAATATATCTACGTCTCATTTAGTTTTAAAGTCCATTAATAAGACAAAAAATGAAAGAAGTGTTCAAGCGTACGTACGGTCTACCATCTCCATGAATGGTACATTTCATTTCTTATCCCCAAACATTATGGAATATTATTAAATACATATATACTAGATATATATGATATTTAAATCATGAAAACCATGCCGGAGATGATGTACTTATAACTACATGGACAATTCTCTTCAAACAAATTTATTTTTGACTCATGTAGCGAACAACGACAAAACGTATGATATGAACTCACATTATTAACTAATTGTTATAACCTGATAATATGGGATATAAATTTAATAATAAACATTAAAGGAATTCCTTAAGAAATAATAAATTGACCAATTTTTATTATTCAGGAATATAAAGAAACGAACAAGACAAGTCAGACTAGAGGTAAGGGACTTCGTCTCAATCTCTTTTCGTTGAGCCATACTTCAATTTATATACGACTTTATTTTAATAATTGAATAATAAATAACTTTTAATTTTAATTTAATTCAAAATGAATTTTTTTACATGAAGCATTTTACTAAAAAAAAAGAAATTTTTTTGTCTTATGTATGTGGCGACAATGAGTTCTCTACCACCGTGACCATTATTTGAGTTTCTGCTTTCTCTATAAGCCATAACTTTTTTAAATGAAAATAAATACCATGTTTTACTTTTATTTTAATTTGGTATTAAAAAAATTTTTCATAATATTTTGATTATATCAATGTCTTGTATTTATATGTTGTGATTTAAATGTGGAAATGTTATGTTTCCTTTATGCATGTTTTATGGTTCTTGGGCATTGTTTATGAAGTCGGGTGGTTCCCTGATAAACTATGGGTGGGTGAGCCCGAGATAGCTCTCCATTGCACTGGGTAACGTGAAGGTGTTAAATGATAAGGTTTCACAAAAGAGAATTAGGGAATATATTGTTATGGGTATTCCAAATGTAACCATGAGGTTTACTCCCTATGTAAGAATGTTGTGAATTCCTCAAGTTACCTTTATGTATTATGAATTCTATGAGTTATCCATAAATCATATGATTTATTGAGGTATGTTAAAGAGCTTATGTTTTATAAGTAAATTATGATTTCATTGATTCTTATGTATACATGGACTAATGTTTTCTTTCCATATTTAATGTCCCTTAATGAGCTTTTTATGCTCATCCCCCAATTTTGAAATGATTCTCACATGTCAAGGGAAAAGTACATGATTTGATGATAGTATCGAGAAAGTGTCAAGAAAGAAACCATGTTTTATTTTAAATATTTTTCCATTGATGGAAAATAATGAATACAATTTTTGATGTAACCACCTTATTTAGATGTGGAATGAAATGCATGATTTATGATCTAATTCTCTAAAACATTAAACCGAATGAGATTCTCAATGTAAATTCCTAAACAACCCAAGATTAATTAATGTATAAGGATGGGGAATTATATAGAATACAATTTTTATTGTGAATTAATTATAAAATTAATCCATAATCCCTTAATTAATCACCATTATATTCAGTATATTTTAAAAAAAATAAGAAAATAAGGTAATAAGAAGGATCATTCTTGATTCTTAATGAGACCAGTAAGCTTGGGGGTTTACACATAACCAAAAATTATGTTCTCTATAGCTTCAATAATGGGATAAATCATTACTCTTCATTTATTAAGTTTCATATCACATGTATTCATAAGTAACATGTTTGTTTTTCTCGTTTTAATTGGATCTCAATGTTGGAAATACTCTTTAGTATGATAAAAAAACATGTATATTGTGTAATATTCTTGTTTCCATTCACTTTTTTTCCTTTGTAGGTAGAATAACTATATAATTTTAGGAAATATTGGAAGATCACTGATTTATCCCACAAATAATATTTTGATAAACCATGATATCAATTTTTGAAATTCACATATGAGATTCATCTTCTTCCTATGATATTTCTTTTCTTATTTAGAATAAGCACTTTCTTAGGTTCTATTTGTCTTTATTTTTTGAAAATATCTGTTTTAACCAAAATGAATTATCTATTTTCTAATATTTAATCTTTTATAAATTAAATGACATGTATTGTATATCTTTGATGTATTTTGATATAGTATTCACACAACTTCTATATAATTATTTTATAAAATCAAGGTACATTGATTTGACTTCTTTTTTGATATTTTATCTACCAAATTATTTTTCTTAACAAAAGTTCTTCTTCATATAGACCTTCATTTTTTCATTGTATAATTTTCCCCATTGATTATTTACAATTCCAGGGAATTGGAATGATACACAAAAAATAATAGGAAATGTATCCAATGGTTCCCCAACAACCACAATAGCCTTTAAAAATTGATCATTCACAATATTAAATTGTCTATTCATGAGAATATTCTCACTATACACATAAACTCCAACCCTTGTGTTTCATACTTATTAGGGAACTTTGTATTCTCAACTCATATTAAAATATACATTATATATGGGTATCATTTTTTACTTTCAATTTATATAGCCTAACCATTTTCAGTTTTGTTAGTGGAATCTATTCTTCAAAATTGAATAGATTTTTCATCACTGGAATAATGAAAAATAACTTTTACCTTATGCATTGGATTGGTTTTCATACTATCATAATATTATTAATGACAAACATACATATATTTCTAATAATATTTTTTCATCATATTCAAAGTATTTCTATCACTATGACACATGCACAATGTCCCCTTCAACTATTATTTTTTTTACATCCAACATTTCATCATGATCAGTCGTCATTATAAATTTTTCATCCATTTTATCCTTAAGTGTTTTATTCTTTATAGTAAGTCTATTATCCTTCTCATTTACATTTACTTTTTATTTCTCAAGGAACATGTTTATTTTCTTTAGATTTGTCATTTTTCTAAGACTTTCTATCATAGGCGGCAAAAAAATTATTTATTATATCCCTCTTACTCATCCCCGTCACTTATAGAATAGTATTTATGTATTTTAACTTGATCTATGAAGGTCTTGTGATTTTTATTGGTACCTTCATCTTCTGATTCACCCTATATTGGCGAGTCTATATCTTCTACATTTATCATTATATTTCGTCCATGTTTTCTAAAAGACATCTTATACTTTATAGTTTCAACAATTCTAGTTTTCTATGGATTTTTTTAGGATTGTTCCCCTTTATCATAACTCTCAGTTTCATTATATCTATTTTTGGAAGTAAATTTCAAAATTACCAATCCCATTACAATTGAAACATATTCGAGGAAGTATACCTATGTATTTACATAGTTATATTTTAGTTTTTTTTTAAATTATAAGAATGATTATATTATATCCATCAATTATTTATTCATAATTTATAGAATTGGTAACTTATCCATACTAATTTTTAATGAGATTTTGATTTATCATTTATTTCAATACCTTTTCCTTCCTAACATTCCTTTGGAAAATATGATCTTTTCTTATCTCGTAATTGAGGAGTGTATTATCAAACTCTTTAAGGAATAGTATTCCTTATCCTCTAGGGTTGATATATTTGGATCAATACACCCTAGAATATTTATAATTAGCTTCTCGAAAATGGTAAAATCATACAATGTATATCCATGTACCCAAATGCGACAACATATATAATTTACTCCAATGTAGTAGTTATATATTATCTCAAAATTAGTCATTCATATATCTATTAACTTATCTCTCCAGATATATTGTTTGACTTTATTAATTTTCCCATTCCCTTTATATATATTCTTAAGATTATCCCACATCTCCATAGTTTATTTGAGTACCATGGATCTAGTTTATAAATTACCAAAAAATGATGATAGAATAATACTTTTTATTTACCATCCACTTTCATATTTTTTACTTATTTATAAAGGTCATAATAGTATCTCTCAATAGTGTTTTAGACCCAACTATAATAGTTTCACTAACATCTAGTCATTATGATAATATATAGAGGAGAATGTAGTTTTTCTAATAGATAATGTTTTTTACATCAATGATAAGAACCCCTCTACCATTGAAAGAATTCCCACTTCTTATATTTAACACATGTCACGATAGGATCAATTAATGTTATCATAGTTTTCTATGATTCTAGTTGAAGTGCCTCAATGTATTGTTTCATTAAGAGTATTTGTGGTGAATTTGTGATAGTATTTTTATGATATCAGTTTCTAAATCAACCTCTATGAATAATTATTGTCTTGATCATCCCATTAATAATATCTCACCCTTTCTTATTTTTAACCAGATTATAGAATATAAAAACACAAGAGTATAAAAAGGATCATTCACAATGTGGTTATCTACTTTGTAAGACATTAAAGTCATGTTTGGATTCACATATTCATACTAGAAAGCACAATTGACTTCAAATACAATCTATTTATCAAGAATTAGAAACACATGGTAACAAAGTGGAGGGATATGTACTGAAAATCCCTAGATGCATATCTATCGTTTTTTATACCATCTTTAACTAGTGTGATATATCTCTTGAAAATACCATTTAATATCTTGACTATTTTTCTATAATGGATCATTCCAGTTCTTCAAGGGATCCTTCCAACGGACACAACAAATAGGTCTTCAACTACTCTTAACTTCATGTTAAATGTTCACATATTTCTTTTTCTTCACATAAATATTACAAAAATAGTTTTGTCACTCATATCCTATTATATTGAGACATTATAGGGATGATGTTTTTCATGATTTTCCCTTATTAATGAGACTTCAATCTGTAAAAATGTTATGTTCATCTTCTTCTGAGACACGTTTTATGATACTGATGTATCATAAGACACTTATTCCTTCTTCCTTAGTGCACAAGTTATTCTTATTGTATTTCATCAACTACAACCACAATTATACATACCAATATTCACTCTTAGAGCTCATTAAACAATTATTTATGGACCAATTGATAGTGTACTATTTCTTTTATTCATCTATTTATTTTTCTTAAACAAAATCAAGGTGGAAGAGTTTCCATACTAAATTATTTATATCTCATTAAATCTCAATGGCAAGTGATATTTTGAGTAAAAATCGTTTAATCCATGTAAATTATCACATAATATCCAAGATATTATTCTCCACATGACTTCAGAATAATCATAGTTTTATATTCTCTTGAAAATCCCTATTATTTTAAATTCTTCTATGTTTTCATGGAATCACGCTTCAAACCTTCTGTTTCAATCATAAAATTTCTATTTGTTGTTAAAAGATCCCATATAATATTTTCCATCATCATGAAATATAGTACATTGATCTACTCATCCAGTGGAACATATTAAAGATTATCTCCCTTTCTAACCCACTAAAAGCATTACCTTGAAATTTATTTTTTTCAATGTTTTTCATAGGGAAACATCTAACAAAAAATGATCACTACCACAACATGGAATTCATAATATATCCATTTTAAAATGGACATTTTAATGTTATCTTTATCCTAAATATGGAAAAACCATAAAGATAAACTCATGTCTCTAAGAACATTCACCCAGTGAGGAAATTAATACCTTGAGGATGGGATTGAACTATTAGAAGGCTTCCTATATAACCTATTTATAAAAATAATTAAAACCCATTAATGTTGTTGAAACCATTTATTATAGCATCATTTGGAAAGAAAACATATGAGGTGTCTTAAGCACCACGTACTGTGCTTGATCCTTAAGAAAGAATCCAATATATCCTTATTATGACAAGAGTTTGAGCATCACCGTATGTTTGCAGCCACATGACTTACCCTGTGGCAGATTACCTAATATGGGTGTAGTCATGTCAATCCACTGATTGACGATTATATAATGAATTTTTCATGGATGGTGGATAGTCAAGATATGAACTATATGATTATTTCAAATCCCTTTTCCCATGTTATCCATGCTTAGTGTAAGAAACCATAGGTAACAATTAATCAATCTCACTGCATATGGATGCAGGACTTATGTATTGGGGAATCAATTATGAAGTGTTTGATATTGAGATTAGACTTTATAAATGTTTCATACATATCCTATTTAAGGAAGAAATCAACATCATTGTAGTTTTGTTTACTTCTCAATCAGTTGATGGGTGAGGTTGAATGATGTACCTATAAGATATTTTGAGTGCCATAAGTTTGAATTTCAGAGACATGAATGTTCTTACTTATAGATATATGTTCATTTGATATTGTGACCTATTAATTTTTCTTAAATTTCATTTTTATATCATGAATAAAAGTTCATGTAGTTTAGTTTTATCCCTAACACCATGATGGATGAGGTAGGGAAATGAGGACATAAGAGAGTTTGGGTACCATGGGTGTGAATGCTGAAGACATAAGGGTACCTGCACAACAGTGGATTGTTATTTGAACATATTCCTTATGAAGGTGTACTATATATCTTGGTTAGAAAATTTATCATAATTATCATAGTTATTCTTTGGATATGCCCTAATATGTATACTTGAGATGGATATCATATCCCAGGATGTTTGTCAGACAGGTCCTGATGGCCTACCTGACATATCTTGACTATCTGTTGGACAAGAATAGGTTTCCTTTATTACATGTCTGAGGATTCCCTGACAAGTACTGGTTTCCTAGATGACACTTTTAAATACAGCTACATAATATAACTAACTTTTCCAAAGTACATCACATGATCTAAGTGGAATTTCTAAGGGAAATTGCATGATCAATGATGACGTATCTGGAGCATATTGCATGAACTATATGACTTGTCTGAAAGACATCGCATGATCAATAATGGCATCTCTTGAGGCTGTCACATTACAAGTTTGACCTGTTTGGAGGTCATCGCATGATCAAGTTTTACCTGTTTGGAGGTCTTATTAGTACCTAGCTAACATGACTATATGAAATAACATGGTCTAGATTAACTTATCTGGAAGACATCACATGATATGGATGACTTATCTAGTGGGACATCATGAGACATGGTTGACATATCTTGGTGTCTATGCATAACACGAGTGACATGTCTTGATTAAATTTCAATAGTTGTCTTGAATTCCTAGAATAAATTTCAATACTTGGGTGTTATTACATTATTAACAATTAAAATGGACATTTAATGATCAATATAACATGTCGATATAATGTCACGTGACTTGGGAGACATGTTTTGTGGTGGTTTCATTATCTAGGTAAGACATGTGAAGATCATGAATATCAATGTATCCTTATTATCATATGTATCCCATCTTTTTTAGTCTTTATTATAGCCATTATTTCATATGTTCCACATGTTTTTTCCAGTGTTAGCTTATTTTAGGATTCATGTGTCCTAGATGACATACAAAACCTCCTTCACATAATCTAGTTGACATTCCAAAAATACTTCACATGTTCTATAGAGTGATAAAATGAAGAACATCTCTATACCATCTGATCCCTTATGTCATTACCTATATTTTAGTTAACATAAGTCCTTTGTGATCATGTCACTATACACGTTGAGAAATCTGCTCCAACACTACCTTGTAGAAGTCACCCATCTTCTGTGTGTTTTTTACTGAGGGATTCGATTCACATACCACACCTACCCTATTATATGCAATTATACATGGTACATATCTCTATAGTATGACATGGATTCACTGGAGAAATTTTGGTATCATGAACATCGTATGGTCCTGCCATGGGTTATCCATCAAACCACATGATAAAAGTGACCATAAGAATATTCCATCATCTCTATGATAATTCAACTCTAACCAAACAAATTTATTTTCCCAAACCATGTTGATATGTAAAATATATTTTATAAGTTGATAATGACATTTAAAATTGCCTTTAGGAGGTCAGGACATCCATCTAAAGGATTTCTTGTGATATAGAATAAATTTTTTAGGGCATGTCTCTAGACAAAGTTGACATGTCAAGTGGGGCTCCTTGGAATCAGGACGACATGTCTAAGGGCCCTCTCATGATCATTCAGGCTTGTCAAGGGGGATTTTATTATTCAATGGTGGCCACCAAAATATTTTAACCCCTCTCAAGATGATTAGTGTATCTTCCCCTCACGAGAATCTTCCACCTTTTCCTTTTTATTTCCTTCCATATTTTACAAGGATAAAAGATCTCATGATGTTATGCATGTGATTTCATGGAAAACCACTCTTTTTATTTATGGTACCAGAGAATAATTCCAAAATAAAATGGAAATGTTGAGGTCCTTCACATAAAAGATGTGGCATGCGAACACACTTTTTCATGAAATGGGTGACACGTCATTAGGGGATTTTTATGGTCTTGTGGTTCATATGAGAACATTGCATAAATATAGATTTAACTCATATTAGAATGATTGTCCCTACTTTTTATGATTATTTATAAGGGTATTGGATGACTATTAATAATATATCAATTAAAAAATCACATGATCATAGGAACTCATTTGAAAGCCTCCACATGATCAACACATTTCAGTACGCGCTCAAAAAACAGGAGTGCTTGACAAAGGGGATTCTATTGATCTTAATCATAGGATGGAAAACACATGATGTCCATGAATTACCTTATGAAATTCACATTATAAATTATCCTTATGATTTTTCTATTATCAACCTAATTAATCCAACTCCACTTCCTTTTTTATGAAAAAATAATAGCCCAAGCTTCTCATATTTCTTCCCATTTAGACATGATGAAGAAAATTTGATGGGAATTAACAAATCCAAACGTCTTCAGGAGAGACTTACATAAGGATATGAATTGAATTATGAGGAATGTAAATGCCTACATGATCCTTTAATGATTCCACCAATCAGTGTCTTGGGTGACGTTTTGACTCCTGGGTGACGGTAGGTATTCTATAGAGCAGTGTATAAATAAGGATGTGAGGGGCGGCTAATTTCACTGGTGAAATAAAATCTTAGAGATCATTTAATTTCATCCACAATATGATCCCTTCATAAGATATCATCACAAGATCTAATAAAAAAACCTATTTTTAAATAATGACCATATGAACTAATTGAAATATCTATTCAGAAGAGCTGACTGAAATACTATTTTACATAGTTCATACCGGAGATCCTGATCATGCACTCTACATAGTCTTAACACATGTTTATATATACCGCAAATAAATTCATGGTAATTTCATGAAACATGACCCTAGTCATTAGACATATGGATATCGTTTAATCATTATATGATCTACTAGTTCAGTCGTATGATCACTTGACCATCATGCGGTTCACATGAACCTCATAAGTTCACGTGATAGGAAGTATTATGAATAGATGTGTAGTGTAGATATGAAACATGGATTAGGAGATATATGAGAACTCTATGGATCATGTGGTTCACAGTGCCTATATTCAGTTATTATCTTCTGTATCCCATCATGGTTCATGAACTTCACATGATGATTCCAGAATCTTTCATCCCTTTTGAAATGCTTTTTCACTTGTCTGATAAATTTTTTTTTCTTTTATACACATGGATTCCAGTTCTTAATAATCTTCAACCATAGGTAGCTAGAGGCCCATGATTTCTAAGAATCATAACACTAACCTTGGGTACCTTGTGCACTCAATTAACAGTTCTTAGTAGACTCTAAATGATTTATAAAATTATACCAATCAAATCATACTGTAGTGTGACCACTACTATTTTTAATTTGATGACCTCCATAGAGAGACTTTGAAATATAGAGATTCATAATTTTTCATGATATCAATGATTTACTTCTATAAAATTTACATTTTTTATAGTTTTCTTATATTCATGATGTTCATTTAATTTTATTGATCTAATATTGCATAGATCATCAATGATACCCATCCTTAATATAATATTGAGTAAACCTGAATGCCATGATTTGAATGCTTAAATCAAAATAGATTTTTCATGAGGAATGATCATGAATTCCCATTGAAATAAGAATACATATTTATGTACCTTCTCGAGCTATCTTGATATTATCTAATTGAAAAGGGTAATTTTTGTATAATACGTATCCCTAATGGAGAATGCATTATATTACTCTAATGTTAGGGGACTTAGTGAGTATAACATGATTTCTAAGGGAAATATTATGATCCTTACAAGCATTATATCTTTTTTTTGATATTTCCCTAATTGTTTCCCATTTTTTATATAGCATAAGTCCTTTAGAGAATAAACTCATAATTTTACATGAACCCTTATTATGAGTTTCTTCCATGATAGATTTTGTGCTGTTTTCATTTTTATGAGTGATCAATATTGGATGGAGTACACAAAGTTCTTGAATAGTGTGGACTGACTCAAATTTTTCCCAAGATTCTCTTTTATGGTTTTCAACATGGTGATTATTGTGTCCTTTTTTCAGATATTTTAACATATTTAAAACTAGATCATTGTTGTGATGTAGTTTAGATCCTTTTAGCTGAGACCTTATATTTCTTCTAGTTTATAGTCTTCTATCTTGTACTTTCTACTGCTAGTAACATAAGGTTCATGATGTAATATTCTCTATGCATTTTACTTTTAGGTGGTAATGAATTATTCCATGTAGTTTAACATTATTTGATAATGAAATAATATCTGATGTTGAATTTCATATAGTGAGGACTTTCTCAGGAAGTTTAACATCATGTGCCAAGGATATAAACTATTAATTTTAACATCATGCATTAAGGAAATATACAATATACTTGAATGTCCTTCTAAAAGGACATAAATATGATATTCAATTTTACTTCATGATACAAGTACATGATTCATGAATATTGTATATGAGGTAGATATTTCAGGGATGACCCAAAACACCCTAATGTTATTAGTTCCACCATAGTGTTTTCAGGGATCATGAGGATTGGTGTTCCATTCTTACAAGGAAGATATGCCTCATATTGGTAGGTTGAAGCCCTTATGAATCAATAACATGTTCAAATAAAGGTGTCCCCACTCTTTTCCAAGGGAAATGAAATATTTTGGAGATGGTATGGGTGGATGTAGAAATATTAAGGGAGACAAGTCCTCTGGGATAGTTGCAATTTTGGTCGAGTAAGTCATAACCCAAAATATAGAATCAGTTAATATGGAATTGGTAGGATATGTCAGGGATAAACTATGACACCCTGAGGTGACATGTTCATCCTAGGTGTTACTAGGTCTCACAAGGATCATATTTCATTTACTACAAAGAAATGATGCTTCAATTTGGTTGTTCATAGCCCTTATGCATGGCCCCATCGGTCATACATTGATAGTTAAGTAAAGGGTATCCCAAATATTTTATAAGGGCCATGAAAGGTGATTATAGACATAAAAATCAATATGACGTAGTTGGGTATGAAGGAATATATTATCCAGGAAGAGTTCTTGAACCCTAGGACAATTTATCTATTAGTTAAAAAAGATAGGGCCCTATTCCCTATGGTTTCTAGTTATGGTGTGTGGGTCATCAATGGTTTGGAAAAATAGTGTCAGATTAATTCATTGATAAAGGGTACAAAATATTGTGATGTAACAATGATGATATCAAAACCACATGAATATTTTGGTTATGGGGATTGTAAATCATGGTTCAAAGTTCTCAGGACATTAGGAAGATATTGTAGAATCATAGCAGCAATGACCCAAAAAACAATAAGTTCTTGCATTACACCACAATGAATTCAATGATCATGATGATCAAAAATACATTTTTTAAAGTTAATGATACTTTCTTTATGGATTTAAACTCATATATTGGAGGTAATTACCTACATTCACAGTCAAAAATGGTTCCCTTAAAAATTATTATCCTTTTCCAAGGTCTATGGAAGCCCATGAAAATTGGAGGCACTCAAGATAAGAAGTGTGATTTATCGAAATTTTAATATTGAATAATCTTTAGAGCACCCTAAAAGTTGTGTCACCACCTTGTGAACATGTTATCATGGTGAAGAGTTGTGAAAAATTATCACTCTAACGTTTTCCTATATTAAGGGATCCAGTGAGTAGTGATCATCTTTTACTAAGTATATAACATTGTCATTATGAGATTTATGACTCCTTCATTTACACTCTTATTTTTTCCTCCACACTACAGATGGGTTTTTAGTGAGAAGAGGCATGAATTTTTATCAATATTCCCATTTTGTGTTTTCATCATGATTTTTTTGTCTCTCTCACTATTAGTTTTGGGTCTTTTGAAATTTTCCATAAAATATTAAAGGCTAAGGTCATACATATTTTAACAAAGCGTACATAGTTTAAGGTCATTATGTTCTTGAACCTGATCTGAGGGGAATTTTACAAAACATCATAATTAGGATACCCAATGTGAAAATTAATCCAAAATTCATATCAATAAGGGATAAAAATTTTGTAAATTATGTCGTAAGCTTATCATGCCCTGAATGATTATATCGGAAAATCATGTCAGGGATGGCCCAGAACACACTATGGCGAGGAGTTCTAATATGGTTTTTTCAAGATCACAAGGATTATAAATCCCTTACAGAGGGCCAAGATTTCACTGGTTGGTTGGTTGAAGCCTATTATGCATCGAAATCATAGTCAAATAGAGAGATCACTTTTTTATTCTATGATCATGAAAGGTTTGTGGAAACCTATGGTTCTGAAGACATGACAGTTGATTTATTTGAACAGTGGATTAAAGATGATTGAATCCCCCCATACATTGGTTGATCTAGGATAGGATCTTTTGGTCCACTAATAAGGAATTATGATGGGTGATAGCCTATACATTTTTACATAATATAGTGTGTAAATATCTATCATTCAGTTTAATGTCATGTAATGAGTATATTTTCCTTAAAACATAATATCTTTTAGTAAGTATGTGGTAACTGACATGAATATTAGGGAAGATATCCCTAGGGTCACATTACTCGAGTCATGGTAATTTAGATGTTGGGATCATCTTTTATTTGAACATATTCTTACTAGTGGGTATCCATATTCTAAATACAATATTACTAAAATCTACCACATGTGCAATAAAGGTATACATACATATGACTCATGAATCGGAAAATGTATGACTTAGTGCTTTTCGGAAATTTTAATATGCTAATTTTATCATCACATCATCATGAATACCTTTTTTATTATAGTTTAACATCATAAAACAAAGGAAATGGTTGTAGATATTAAAAATATTCATAGTCACATCTTCCAGATTTTATTTCCATGTTCTCTAAGCACACATGAGCCTTACATAGTGTAAAAAATAAGGGATAATCAGATAGTGAGCTGAGCCCTGTGAGGATGGTTCTTAGATAGTTTGTTACAAACATCCAAAACATGTGTTCCTAGGAGTATATTTTTATCAATTTATATGTTGTTGCTGAACCCAGGATTTGAGAAATGATGACCACTACATATTATATAATTAAATGAATCAGGTCACATGTAGTTATATCATGGAATCTCTATAACGACCCATACTTTACATACATTGTTAATACTTCGAAATTGAAGCACACTTATTACAACATATGACAAAACCACAAAGGACCGAATAGGTATAGTGTCTTTAGAAACTGGGAAACATAAACAACTGGTTCATAAATCTTCTACAGTGTCTCCCATTTATTTCATCATATCTAGGGTCCCTTTTAGCATATTCTACTTAATATCCATCTTCCTAACCTGGGGAAAAGAAAACATAAAAGGGTGAGCTCAAATGCTCAGCAAGGGCAAATAAAGGAAATAAAAATCATATCATATCTTTATGAAAATCAAAACCTGCAAAAGAGATCATAATATCTTAACATGGAATAAATCATAGAAGTGAAAATGATATCCCCATAATCATAACATAAAACTTGAAACTTTGTGGCATGCACACATAATCATGGAAAATCATTTCTTGTTAGTCATTACTCATTGCCAAGACTATCTTAGTGGACAAAGTCCCTTTCTGAACCGAGTTCACTCCTCGTTTCAGTCCTGTATCACTGAACCGAAATAACCTTCCATTCCAGCCATGTCTATCTCATGAGATATAAAATCATTACCCAATGCATTGGAGGGAGATATATGTCCCACCCATCTTATAATGAATCCTTTCTTATGTGTGCCACATAATCATAAAACATACATCATCGCATAACACATGTAACAAAAATGAGATTCTTAAAACATCATGACATCATAAATCAATTCATATAAGATAAAGTAATTCATAAACATAATTCCATCACAACATAGTCAAATCAATGTAAAAATATGGATAGAAACAGAACCCTTTATTATCTTAGATGGAAAATAATTTTGATAAAACACTTGAATTGAATTATTGAGGAAAATATCCTTTCTTCTTCAAAATCAATTTCTTTTCACAATACATCATGGAATTTTAAAAGAAATAGATTTTATTGAAAATAGTCATGAAATATTTTAGAGGAAGCTTCATGAAAATAAGGCTTTATAAAACAGTAGAAATCCGTTCGTGCCGTATAAGTTAAAAAAAACATTCTTCGTACTTTTGTCGGAAAAGTCAAAAAGTACCTCGTACAAAAAACGACAAAAGATTCCTTTCATACGTATTACTAAAAACTCACCGAAGGGTAAAAATGGATTTAAACAATTTTAGGTGGATGGAAATAATATTAAATATTTAGTAAACATGGATGTGGATGATAAAATACACCCCAGTAAATACTTACGAATAAACAATCTCGGATAAAAATGAGATTGTGATATTTCCCTTACCTTATGTCCGATTTGCTTTGTTCGTGTCTGAAGCTCCTGTATAATGGTTTAAATAATGTTATTTAATTATTCTAGAATCATACATATTGATATGATATCATATATGGTCATATTATTAGCTTCTTGTTAGTAATATTTCATTGGTACTTGTTACTCGGGTCTTTATAACTTTTTGTTCTTATGCGTGTTTTGTTGAATTAATTCTTATTCTTATCTTTAGGTTATAGATAATTCATTTCCAGAATGGTATTAGTGTAGTATATACCATATTCATTCATTCAATTCATTTATATAATCATTATGAAATGAAGATCATGTAGAACGAGTTGCATCACATCGTGGAGACGGTATTCCGTACGTACGCACGAGTGATGATATCGTTCCTATGATCGTGGAATTGTATTGGAGTATATATATATATATTATTTCAGTATCAATATTACTTAATAATAATCATATATAGTTACTCATTACACCATTATACCCATCCTTGTAAGGTGATGGTGGAAAATAGATTACACCACGGCGTGGAGACGGTATTCCGTACGTACGCACGCGCGGTGATTTCATTTTTCCGTAGGATGGATAGAAGATGAATTAGGGTTGTTTCATATTTATAATAACATATCAGTATGTAAGTAATACTGATGTTATTACTTTATCATGAAACAACTAAAGAAGAAGAAGTTGAAGAAGAAAGAAATTGAAAAGATCGGTAATGGATATTACCTCTTCTTTGGAATGCCTCTTTGAATCCTCCACTTAAGGAACTAAGATTGGTCTTTGGAGATGACCAGGACCTCTAGGATTATTCTAGGGAAGTGGAGAGGAGAAAATGTCAGGGGTTGGCCGAGCTTGAGTGCTCAAATTGGTGTGAGGAGGAGGGGGAGGAGGTGCCCTTTTATAAGGGAGGAGAGGGGCACCTTAGAAATATCTCAAAATATTATTTTATATTAAAGTCAAAATCGGTTTATAATGGTTCCAAAGGGTCTTATTTCGAAGATAAAGTTGGGATGGTTCGAAATACTATCAACCAATAGGATTTAGACAAGTTTAGGGTATTATTTTAACCTTATCAATTAGATTTAACTCTAAGTTAATTAATTTAACTTTTACCGTGTCTTTTTGTTTTCTTTCACTATATGGTTAATACACTTACTATAACATGCCAAACGAACCCCAAATTGTTTATTATTAATATATATATCCTTATCTAAGTCATTTGGCCGAACCTTAGATTTTTAGGAATAAAATAACAATTAATAATATAATATTTGATTTAAAAACTATTTTGTGTCAATTTTGACACTATTTGATATATGATTTTTGTTAAAGTCATAACAGAATTATATGTTCGAAACAAGTTGATTAAATCAACATTAATATATCATAGTAACCTAGAAAATTAGTGGAATTCATTAAAAGTCTTAAATTACATTTATTTTGGTATTTATATTATCAATTTTGTCAATATTTCATTAATAAGATAATTACTGCATCATCTTTGTGTCATAAATAAATTAAATTATTTGATGTCTAAAAATTAAAAATAAAATACCATCATGTAGGAAATCTTTGTCTATTTCTAATGAATATTTACAATTGAATTTATCTTATGTATAACCCCATATTAAAAATGATTTACTTATTAAACTTTGATTTTAACTATTTTAACCCTTATTTAAATAAATTAATAATAAATGTCCTAATCTAATCCAAGTGGGCCTAAATGGTCATATTTTATTCCTAAGTTTGTTTTTGGTTGAATTACACTTGTCTAATAGAATTAGGACTTGTGTTAGGGTAATATTAATATCATATTTACCCTTAGTTACCCTATTTACTATTAACCGCGGTAAAAATCGTAAAAAGTTACTATTCACCAAAAAATTATTTTTATCTCATTGAACCACATTTTACTTACTGATATCAACCATGTCTGTCGGATTTTCGAAATTCCATTCACAGAAGCGGTAAAATTAAGTTTTATGCAAAATTCAGTTTTTAACCTATCACTTAGTGGTTTCACTATTCATCAAAAATTGAAAGTTTTCAGAAAAATACCAAAATTTCACCCTAGGCTAATTTCGATATTCTGAGTCCAAAAATGAAGTCCATTTTGAAAAATAAAATTTATAAAATTTCAAAAAGTGGTTATTACTATTCATAACTGCTAGTTTTAATAGCATATTGTTGTTTAGTGAAACTCGGTATTGCGTACGACGCAAGCTATCGAGGAAGGTCGCGATTGCGTGTAAAGCAAGCCAAGCAAGTGTTGTGTAGAAAAAGATTCCTTTGATGGTTTATATAACATAAAAGTCTCGGGTGTTACATTCTACCCCCCTTAAAAAGAATTTCTCCCTCGAAATTCTTCACTTTGTAACAAACAAATGAGGATACTTCTCCCTCATCATATCCTCAAGCTCCCATGTAGCTTCTTCAAGTTGGTGGTTCCTCCATAAAACTTTCACCAAGCGAGTGGTCTTGTTTCGTAGGACTTTTTCGCTACGATCCAGAATCTCTATCGGCTGTTCTTCATAAGAAAGATCTTGCTCCAGCGGTACAACTTCTGAGCTGAGTACATGTGAAGGATCTGGTATGTACTTTCTCAGGAGAGATACGTGGAACACATCGTGAACTTGAGAGAGATTCGGTGGAAGCGCCAATCGGTAGGCTACCTTCCCAACACGATCCAGTATTTCAAAAGGACCGATATATCTAGGGCTCAACTTCCCCTTCTTTCCAAATCTCATAACCCTCTTCCAGGGAGATATTCGTAAGAACACTTTATCGCCCACTTCAAACTCTAGGTCTTTTCTTCGGTTGTCGGCATAACTTTTCTGTCGACTCTGAGCTGCTCTTATTTGTTGTTGAATAGATCTAACCTTTTCTGCCATTTCATCAACGAGATCAGGTCCTAATAGCTTTCTTTCCCCAACTTCATCCCAGCAAGTTGGAGTCCTGCATTTCTTTCCATAGAGAGCTTCATAAGGAGCCATCTGAATACTGGAGTGAAAGCCATTATTATAAGAAAATTCCACGAAAGGTAGGTGTTGATCCCAACCTCCTTTGAAATCCATAGAGCAAGCTCTCAACATATCTTCTAGGGTTTGAATTGTTCTCTCAGACTGACCGTCTGTCTGGGGATGATAAGCAGTGCTGAAACTCAACTCTTTATCCAGAGTATGCTGAAGACTTCGCCAGAACTTCGAGGTAAATCTCGGATCTCGATCAGATATAATAGAAAGTGGTACTCCATGCAATCTTACCACTTCTTTTACATATATCCTGGCAAGCTGATCTAGAGAGAAATCCTCTCTAATAGCAATGAAGTGTGCAGACTTTGTAAGACGATCAACTATGACCCAGATAGCATTATTGCCTTTGGATGTTTTAGGAAGTCCTGTGACAAAGTCCATAGTGATGTTTTCCCATTTCCATTCGGGTATGGGTAGTGGTTGTAACATCCCCTTAGACTTCTGTCTCTCATCTTTAACTTGTTGACAAACCAAGCATCGAGAGACATATTCAGCAACATCTCTTTTCATGCCATCCCACCAGAAGTACTCTTTCAGGTCCCTATACATCTTCGTGCTTCCAGGATGAATAGAGAATGAAGAACTATGAGCCTCATCCAGCAGCTCTTTCTTTAATTCGGGGATGGGAGGAACACAAACCCGATTCCTGAACTTTATTATCCCATCACAATCAAGGTTGAATTCAGGAACATTTCTCACCTTCTTTTGTAACTCGACATCTTCTTTCTGTGCCTCTTTAATCTTCACATGTATAGATGGTTGAACATTCATTTGAGAAAGATAAGATTTTTTTCTTTCCATTATAATTCCAAGATCCATCCTTTGTAAATCCATAAATATTGGATCTTTTGTGATCCTCATCATGGATAAACTAGCATGGTCTTGTCGACTTAATGCATCTGCCACCTTGTTTTCTTTCCCAGGGTGGTAATGGATTGAGCAGTCATAATCCTTAATCAGCTCCAACCATCTTCTTTGATGCATATTCAACTCCTTTTGTGTGAAAATATACTTTAAACTTTTATGATCAGTATAAATATCACACCTTTCACCATAAAGGTAATGCCTCCAAATCTTTAATGAAAAGATTACCGCAGCCAACTCCAAATCATGTGTTGGGTAATTTTGCTCATGGATTTTCAACTGTCGTGAGGCATAAGCTATCACCATATCATTTTGCATAAGAACACACCCCAATCCCTTCTTGGATGCATCACTGTAGATCACAAACCTTTCTCCACTACAAGGCAGTGTGAGCACAGGTGCACTGGATAACCTTCTTTTCAACTCCTTGAAATTCTCTTCACATTCCTCTATCCAGACAAACTTAACTCCCTTCCGAGTCAACTTGGTGATTGGATTAGATAATCGTGAAAAATCTTTTACAAAACGTCGATAATATCCAGCCAAACCAAGAAAACATCGGATCTCAGTTACTGTTGTTGGTCTTGACCATATTTCGATAACCTCTGTTTTTGCTGGATCCACAGATATCCCCTCTTTTGAGATTATATGACCCAAAAATGCAACTTTTTGAAGCCAAAATTCACACTTGGTAAATTTGGCATAAAGCTTCTCCTTTCTCAGGGTCTTCAATATAATTCTCAAGTGATCTTCATGCTCTTCCTTGCTCTTTGAATAGACAAGAATATCGTCTATAAATACTACCACAAATTGATCAATATAGTCTCTAAAGACTCTATTCATTAGATCCATGAAGATAGCAGGGGAATTAGTAAGACCAAATGGCATCACTATAAATTCATAGTGTCCATACCTTGTACGGAAAGCCGTCTTTGGTATATCCTCCCTTTTGACCCTTAATTGATGATACCCTGAATGAAGATCAATCTTGGAAAAGTATTGAGCTCCGCGTAGTTGGTCAAATAAGTCATCAATGTGTGGGAGAGGATATTTGTTCTTGATAGTGATCTTGTTAAGTTCTCGATAATCAATGCAAAGTCTCATTGATCCATCTTTCTTCTTAACAAATAGAACAGGTGCTCCCCAAGGTGACGCACTAGGGCGTATGAATCCCTTATCAAGATTCTCTTGGAGTTGCTTCTTCAATTCCTGCAACTCAATTGGGGCCATTCTATAAGGTGTCTTTGAAATAGGAAAAGCACCCGGTACGAGTTCTATTGAAAACTCAACTTCACGATTTGGTGGAAGACCTGGAAATTCCTCCGGAAAGACATCATCAAACTCCCGTACAATGGGCATATTCTTAATCGTGAGTTTCTCACCAACCATTTGAGATAAATAACCTTCATTTAGTGGAATCAATACCCATAAGATGGAAGAAATTTCCACTGGAAGGTTATGTTCATCCTTTCATTGATAGACGATCGTAGATTGATATGGAATATGAAATGTGACTTCCCTTTTTTAGCAATCGATATGAGCTCCATGTAGAGAAAGCCAATCCATGCCAAGAATCACATCAAATTCCACTAAAGGAAGGATCACAAGATTTGCAGGAAGCACTTTCCCACAAACTTCGATCGGAGAAGAATTATAAACTTTTGATGCGATTGATGTGCCATTAGGTGTTGTCACAGCTAACTCAACATCTAATTGTTGAGGTAATACGGTGATACCCTTAGAAAAGTCTTCAGAAATAAAAGAGTGGGTGGATCCAGAATCAAATAAAACATTTTCTACTTTAGAGTGGATGGTAAGTGTACCTTTCACCACATCGTTATCGTACTCCACATCGCTGATAGAAATTGCATGTGACTTTCCTTTGTCTTTAGCCTTAAGATTTTGTTGACGTCGACCATCATCATCAACCCTTGGATTTGGGCATTGATTGGCATAATGCCCCATCTCCTTGCACTTGAAACATTGAAGTGTAGTAGGTTCATTCTGTGTATCCCTTCCTTTGTTTGCATCATTAGACATCTTCTTCCCATTATCACGGCATTCAAATGTCCGATGACCTTCTTTTCCACATTTAAAACATTTACTTTTCCCTTTAAGACAACTCCCTCCATGTTTCTTTCCACACTTTGAGCATAAGGAAAAGCTCATCTTCTTTTCCGTGTGCTCTTTAGATTTTTCTTTGAATTCCATCTTCCTCTTCTTATCAAACCCATGTGACTGATGGGTTACTCCAATCTCCATCTCGACTTTGAGAGCACATCGAACGATTTCCTAGTAGCTATTGAAGTCCCTTATGGCTAACGCCCTTCGAAGACTTGGTTTTAAGCCACTAAAGAATCGATCGATCTTACTCTCAGGTTGGATAATAATACCAGAAGCGTACCTTTCAAGTCTTGTAAAATTTTCTTCATAGGTACTAACAGATTCATCATCCCTTTGCTTCAGTTCAAGGAACTCTTTCTCCATCTTTGTTCGGAGAATACGAGGAAAGTACTTATTGAAAAATAAGTTCTTGAACTCGTCCCATTCCATAGACTCAATTTCATCCCTTTGTCTCGTATTCTTAACAAGATTCCACCATTGATCCGCATCTCCTTCCAAACGATACACTGCTAGGATGACTTTATCATGCTCATAACATTGAAGAACTGAAAATATCTTTTCAGTAGTACTAATCCATTGTTCAGCAACTAATGGATCAGTAGACCCGCTGAAAGAAGGTGGACGCTGCCTCATGAAGGATTCAACAGAATGTTGCTCCCTCCTTTGTTCGTTTGGAAATCCTGCATGATTCATAGCTTGAGAAAGTTGTGTGAGCATGGCTACAAGATTTTGCATTCCAGCTCCCATATCGTTTGGTTGCTCAGGGGGACAATCATTGCATTGCCCATCGCATTCCGCATTAACACGGTTCCTTCGGGTTCCAGCCATTGACTAAAACCAAGAAGAATAGTGTGAGCAACACTAATTATAATAGGAAACCACATAATTCAAGAAATTCATGCTTATAGTCTTATCCTAGGTTATTCATGGCCATTTCTAAGATTGTGTTCTATGCTTAGACTTATCCTTAGGGTTCTTACTAAGGCTTTCACATCCTAGTTTCAAAAGGTTGACTATACCTTTCCTCTGATACCAACTATAACGACCCATACTTTACATACATTGTTAATACTTCGAAATTGAAGCACACTTATTACAACATATGACAAAACCACAAAGGACCGTATAGGTATAGTGTCTTTAGAAACTGGGAAACCTAAACAACTGGTTCATAAATCTTCTACAGTGTCTCCCATTTATTTCATCATATCTAGGGTCCCTTTTAGCATATTCTACTTAATATCCATCTTCCTGACCTGGGGAAAAGAAAACATAAAAGGGTGAGCTCAAATGCTCAGCAAGGGCAAATAAAGGAAATAAAAATCATATCATATCTTTATGAAAATCAATACCTGCAAAAGAGATCATAATATCTTAACATGGAATAAATCATAGAAGTGAAAATGAGATCCCCATAATCATAACATAAAACTTGAAACTTTGTGGCATGCACACATAATCATGGAAAATCATTTCTTGTTAGTCATGACTCATTTCCAAGACTATCTTAGTGGACAAAGTCCCTTTCTAAACCGAGTTCACTCCTCGTTTCAGTCCTGTATCACTGAACCGAAATAACCTTCCATTCCATCCATGTCTATCTCATGAGATATAAAATCATTACCCAATGCATTGGAGGGACATATAGGTCCCACCCATCTTATAATGAATCCTTTCTTATGTGTGCCACATAATCATAAAACATACATCATCGCATAACACATGTAACAAAAATGGGATTCTTGAAACATCATGACATCATAAATCAATTCATATAAGATAAAGGAATTCATAAACATAATTCCATCACAACATAGTCAAATCAATGTAAAAATATGGATAGAAACAGAACCCTTTATTATCTTAGATGGAAAATAATTTTGATAAAACACTTGAATTGAATTCTTGAGGAAAATATCCTTTCTTCTTCAAAATCAATTTCTTTTCACAAAACATCATGCAATTTTAAAAGAAAGAGATTTTATTGAAAATAGTCATGAAATCTTTTAGAGGAAGCTTCATGAAAATAAGGCTTTATAAAACAGTAGAAATCCGTTCGTGCCGTATACGTTAAAAAAACATTCTTCGTACTTTTGTCGGAAAAGTCAAAAAGTACCTCGTACGAAAAACGACAAAAGATTCCTTTCATACGTATTACTAAAAACTCACCGAAGGGTAAAAATGGATTTAAAAAATTTTAGGTGGATGGAAATAATATTAAATATTGAGTAAACATGGATGTGGATGATAAAATACACCCCAGTAAATAGTTACGAATAAACAATCTCGGAGAAAAATGAGATTGTGATATTTCCCTTACCTTAGGTCCGATTTGCTTTGTTCGTGTCCGAAGCTCCTGTATAATGGTTTAAATAATGTTATTAACTTATTCCAGAATCATACATATTGATATGATATCATATATGGTCATATTATTAGCTTCTTGTTAGTAATATTTCATTGTTACTTGTTACTCGGGTCTTTATAACTTTTTGTTCTTATGCGTGTTTTGTTGAATAAATTCTTATTCTTATCTTTAGGTTATAGATAATTCATTTACAGAATGGTATTAGTGTAGTATATACCATATTAATTCATTCAATTCATTTATATAATCATTATGAAATGAAGATCATGTAGAACGAGTCGCATCACATCGTGGAGACGGTATTCCGTACGTACGCACGAGTGATGATATCGTTCCTATGATCGTGGAATTGTATTGGAGTATATATATATATTATTTCAGTATCAATATTACTTAATAATAATCATATATAGTTACTCATTACACCATTATACCCATCCTTGTAAGGTGATGGTGGAAAATAGATTACACCACGGCGTGGAGACGGTATTCCGTACGTACGCACGCGCGGTGATTTCATTTTTCCGTAGGATGGATAGAAGGTGAATTAGGGTTGTTTCATATTTATAATAACATATCAGTATGTAAGTAATACTGATGTTATTACTTTATCATGAAACAACTAAAGAAGAAGAAGTTGAAGAAGAAAGAAATTGAAAAGATCGGTAATGGATATTACCTCTTCTTTGGAACGCCTCTTTGAATCCTCCACTTAAGGAACTAAGATTGGTCTCTGGAGAAGACCAAGACCTCTAAGATTATTCTAGGGAAGTGGAGAGGAGAAAATTGCAGGGGTTGGCCGAGCTTGAGTGCTCAAATTGGTGTGAGGAGGAGGGGGAGGAGGTGCCCTTTTATAAGGGAGGAGAGGGGCACCTTAGGAATATCTCAAAATATTATTTTATATTAAAGTCAAAATCGGTTTATAATGGTTCCAAAGGGTCTTATTTCGAAACTAAAGTGGGGATGGGTCGAACTCCTATCAACCAATAGGATTTAGACAAGTTTAGGGTATTATTTTAACCTTATCAATTAGATTTAACTCTAAGTTAATTAATTTAACTTTTACCGTGTCTTTTTGTTTTCTTTCACTATATGGTTAATACACTTACTATAACATGCCAAACGAACCCCAAATTGTTTATTATTAATATATATATCCTTATCTAAGTCATTTGGCCTAACCTTAGATTTTTAGGAATAAAATAACAATTAATAATATAATATTTTATTTAAAAACTATTTTGTGTCAATTTTGACACTATTTGATATATGATTTTTGTGAAAGTCATAACGGAATTATATGTTCGAACCAAGTTGATTACATCAACATTAATATATCATAGTAACCTATAAAATTAGTGTAATTCATAAAAAGTCTTAAATTACATTTATTTTGGTATTTATATTATCAATTTTGTCAATATTTCATTAATAAGATAATGACTGCATCATCTTTGTGTCATAAATAAATTAACTTATTTGATGTCTAAAAATTACAAATAAAATACCATCATGTAGGAAATATTTTTAGCTTTCTAATGAATATTTACAATTGAATTTATCTTATGTATAACCCCATATTAAAAATGATTTACTTATTAAACTCTGATTTTAACTATTTTAACCCTTCTTTAAATAAATTAATAATAAATGTCCTAATCTAATCCAAGTGGGCCTAAATGGTCATATTTTATTCCTAAGTTTGTTTTTGGTTGAATTAAACTTTTCCAATAGAATTAGGACATGTGTTAGGGTAATATTAATATCATATTTACCCTTAGTTACCCTATTTACTATTAACCGCGGTAAAAATCGTAAAAAGTTACTATTCACCAAAAAATTATTTTTATCTCATTGGACCACATTTTACTTACTGATATCAACCGTGTCTGTCGGATTTTTGAAATTCCATTCACAGAAGCGGTAAAATTAAGTTTTATGCAAAATTCAGTTTTTAACCTATCACTTAGTGGTTTCACTATTCATCAAAAATTGAAAGTTTTCAGAAAAATACCAAAATTTCACCCTAGGCTAATTTCGATATTCTGAGTCCAAAAATGAAGTCCATTTTGAAAAATAAAATTTATAAAATTTCAAAAAGTGGTTATTACTATTCATAACGGCTAGTTTTAATAGCATATTGTTGTTTAGTGAAACTCGGTATTGCGTACGACGCAAGCTATCGAGGAAGGTCGCGATTGCGTGTAAAGAAAGCCAAGCAAGTGTTGTGTAGAAAAAGATTCCTTTGATGGTTTATATAACATAAAAGTCTCGGGTGTTACAATCTCCCTATGTAGGTTTGTCCCATAAGCAAGGATGGGTGAAATTTTTTATTTTATATAGACTAAATAATTTGATATCCATGTGTTAGAACATATCCTATAATGATAATAATCAATAAATGCATATATCATGGATGGGAATATCTATACACAGTTCTGAACCATTGGTGGAGTAGTGAATTATCTTTCTTGATTTTGGTAGTTGGACATATGATTTGAGATATGGACATCACTATGTATCATAGGATGATAAGAATCAAGCCACACATATTTCTTGAATGGGATTTTCTTTATGAATGTTTGAACCACATGTATAGGGGGATTTTTTCCCATTAGTTATTGTTTCGAGAACCAATATTGGAGATCTAGGAATCACTAAGTATCATATGATAACAGGAATCGAGACACATTTAGATCGTGAGAAATCATGTAGTTTAACATCATATGGAAAGGATGGTTATTCCCCCACATGATATGGAATATTTATAGTTAGAACCAAGAAAAGAGATTTGGGTGTCACTACATAACTTGTGATGGTAGAAATCTAGCCACACGTAGTTCATGAAAGGAGGTGTGTTTGGAGATAAATACCAAGAATATTAATCCTATCAGGATATGTCTTTGAAAATGAATTGTTTTATGTCATGAAATAGACATCAACAATGTAGTTTAAAATAATGTAGTGAGGACTCATGGTGTGACTTTTAAGACTCTACATCCCAAACCATGATGACCTTGTATTGAACTAATATGTCTTGACTATGTGGGGAATCCTTCATTAATGTTCTTAATCCCACATGAGCTATGATCAGTGTGAGAAATTAGAAATGTAAAAATTTTATCTCACAACATAGAGGTAGTCAACAGAAATGACATGGGAATTTTTAAACATGTAGTGGATGGTTCAGGACAAAGGATTTTGGCCTACCATCATATCACATTTGAATGAGAATAAATCCATAGATAGTCCTATAAAGCAATGCATTTTAGTGTCATATGTTTAGGAAGATAGTCATGTGATTTAACAACCTTCAATAAGGATAAAGGTTACTTGTCATGAATACATATTGTGATTTTATAGTAGAATGTTGATATTGGTATCAATATATATCTTATAATGGAATAAATAAAGTGACAAATAGTTTTTAAAAAACTATGTAGTTTAACTTCATGTCGTTTTGATGTCAGCTGTGCAGATTAATGTCTTGTAGAATGGATGAAGGTGTATCGAGGTGAAAAATAGGGCTCGAATATTGTTATGTAGTATAATGTATTGTGACTAGGATAGAAATATTTTGGTTGGACCTAGAACCAAGGATCATAGTATCACTATGTATCCTATGATAACGGGAATCTAGCCCCACATAGTTCATGGATGGGTATTCCTTATGTTGATCTAACTTACATAGAGGGATTGGGGAACTTCATTTCAATTTTTGATTGATATAACTCATATGAGATGAATCATAGTTTAGAGAAAGTTTCATTTTTAGTTTAACATCATTTGGAGATGATGTCTTCAGTATAGTTCAATTTCATGTGGTATGTATGTCTTCCATACAGTTTAATATCATGTGGTCATAATGTGTTCCATTCATCTAAAAATCATGTGGTTAGGATGTATTAGGTAATTTAAACTCATGTTACTCGGATAAAGGAATCCATGAAAGAGACTACACAAATTATTTCATAATAAACCTTTTATTGGTGGGTGGAGTGACACATTCCCCATCCATTGCGGACAATAATTATGCTTTATTTTGATAGATATTGTGTAAGAAATAAGTCCCTTCCCAATTGGGGTCCATATTTTTAGGTATCTTTGCTAATATCATTATGGTTTTAAGAGAAAATAGCAGTTCTCCTTGAAGGAACAAATGACAGTGGACAATTTTATTAAAGTCTCATGTGATATGATTCTAATTGACATTGAGGTTTTGTATTGTATGAAACCGTTCTCATCAAGCCTCTCCATTTCATTCAACCATTTTTATGACTGATTACCATCTAAGAGATTTCCATATATAGATATTAAAAGAGATTCAAACTAGACTTCTATGGAATAATCTTACTCATTTCTATACAAAAATGAATATGTAGTTTATTGTGCAGCATAATGCATGGTTGTATCATAGGATTAACATGCGTTAAGGTGCTTCGATGGCTTGAACTTCATTTCCCTATCAACCAAAATCTATAGTATATTTGACATATTTTTATTAATGTACTATATGAATTCATTTTCTATTTCATAATAGCAGGTTGAATGGTTAGAATCAATGTTTTACTCATGCTATAATTTCTTCAGATTAATATAATAGATGTTAATGTTCTTATCCATCAACATCTTGTGTGGGACTCCAAATCTTGGGATGGAATTGTACTTCACAAAGCTGATGATATTTTTCATCTTGACATCTTTAAAGGGTATTTACTCATCCCATTTTTGAGACTAAGTATGTAATATTAATTACATACTTAAAATACTTATATGTTGGTGGGGGATATGACCCCAAGACATCGATTCACTATACGGAAAAAAACTAGGAGTATTTTGTTTTATGTAGCTATTCTAGGGGATGATGGATGATGTTTACATGGTTTTGGAATTCATGACATTTCCTAGAGAACTCCACACAGTCCTACATCATTGTTTCTATTAATAACCTAGCCTCATAATTTGGAGGTAATATCTTGTCCTAGAATTTTGAAAACCACATATTCCTACATGGACTCTTATTATTAGGGATGGAATCTCTATTTTTGTTTTGAATCTAATGAGGATTCCATTAAATCCTTGTTGGTAGAGGTATTTTTCCTCATTTGGACTATTTTAAATGGTGATGTTCTCTACTTGGAACAAAATATGTTACATTCTATCTCAGTCTACTAGGAAAGTCCCATTATAGAGATATAAAATTATGGGCTCTATCTATCTAGGGGTGCATATAATTTCATCACACAATTGTATGGTGTTAATCAGATTGATTTCATGCATGTCATATATAATGACTGATGTGACAGTCATTTAGTGTGTGATTTAGAAGATTAATTCCTCCCAAAAAGGGTTATATATAATGATAGCGACATTATCAAACACATCAGAACATTAATTATGTGATTGGGAGACATGATTCAACATGGGTTCAAAGGGTAACATGACCATTCATCCTATGACATATCCAATGAGAGGGGACAATTATTCAACAATGATGGAATACTCTCCCTTGATTTTCTTTATCACTAGCTCTAAATCCTCTTTTATGTTATGGTCACCTACTTTCGGTTGTAGGTCTACATCCATTAAAATGATGTAGGAATGGTATTCAGCCTCATTATCCTCAAACACATTGAATAATGAGAAAAAGTATGGAAAATTTTCTTTCTATGGAGAATAATATTCAATCACTAGATCCGCCCAATTAGGCTGTGAATTTTATATCCATTTCCAACAGTACTTTGGGAGAAACCATCAAAATATATCTTTATTTCCCAGGTAGTTTCATTGTAATAGAATACATATTCATAACAATTATTAGTTTCTACTATGTTACACTTTGGGGTGCGATGTTCTATAAGGAAATACACTACGATCTTCCATTTCACTTCATTATGTGTCCTGAACTGGACTTCATACTATTGTAGAAAAATATACCTCGGGTTACAAACAAGGTCAATATAGGGATTCCAAATATGTACTTGAGTGTTTCAATACAAGAGACCAAGTGTACTCTATGGTGTTGTAATTAATGCCTAAGATTTATCATTGTAAAGATGAGTATGGGGTAATTATTCCCTATATTATAATATCATGTCTTAGTTAATATCATCATTTGGATAAGGTAGTGGAGACTACTCTCATTCCCCGCATCATTTTTCTATGTGAGGAGAGTGGAATGTGACAATTCCATAGTGCCCACAAATGAGATTAGGGTGTATTCTTCCCCCAGGGGCATCAAAATCGGTGGGTAATGTATGTATTGTATTACACACTCAAAGGATTATTATTCGTCCTCAACCCATCAGAAGGAAACTCCCTACATAATTTTCTCAATGAAGGGGAGAGATTTTCTGGCTATGTTTTCTATGAAATAAGGAATGTAATAAATGTTCCCTTAGATATCCCATTGTTCATTGATATTATAATGTGGTGAAATTAATATAATTTAAATAGCCTTCTGTTGTTCAACATCACTACCATGGTTTTATACCAAGTATACACTTAATTTCTATAATGTTACCCAAAATAAAAGTTCAGCTGATTCATCTTCAGACTATATTTCTAGAGATTCTCTAAGAGAATGATATGTTCTGTGAAAAGATCAAATCATTTTTAATATTTAACAACATGTTTGATGAAATGAAATTACACTATTCATAACATAATGGGAAAAAAATATGATTCATAAAGAATTGATAATTAGTTTTAACATTATTTAATTGAATGGGCATGAATTGGTTGAAAAAGGTCCCAAGGGTGATTTGAAGTTATTGGATTCTTCATCTTCATGGGCCATCTTTATTTGATTGTACCTTAAGTACATATTAATAAAGGAAATGGATTGGAATCTAGAAGTTACCTTGATAAATAGTTCTATGATTGGCAAGGGAAAATTTCACTTTATGAAATATCAATTGTGGTCAATAAAATTGATGAAGACCCTAATATGACCATTCTTTTTCTTGAAATAGCTAATGTTGGTGCTCTATATTTTGTATTCCACTTCCCATAGAAAGTTGTATTTGAAATATTTGTGAACATCTATTTCTATATTTTTTACATGGGAGGGGTGTATCCTCTGGTCCTCCTTCTTGAATCCTAGATGGTCATTGGGTATGTTGAGATGGTGTGTAGCCGGATCAGGGTTTAGTGTAGGAATTTCTGTATAGTTCGAACAAAATATATAATGATGTTGTTTTATAGATTCAATGTACATCACATAATCCTTGAGAGGAAAGGAAGAACTAATCAATATATGTCTTGGGTCTTCTTCCATTCCAATATTTTCCAGTATTAGCTCCATTATTAATGTGGAGATACATTCCTAAAATATGGGAGGGGAATTCCAGAGTTCATCGTGTTTTACTTGCACCTCTACGTCCTTGGAGCCATCTTCAGCTGAGATAGAAAATTTGAGGATTTATAGGTCATTTTCTATATGAGAGAGGTTATGGGAAATGAAATTATCACCCCCTATTATGAGAGTCATTGTAGATAGATTTTAGAGCTATTTTTCTTTTACACTTACATTGGGGATAAGACAATCTTAGACATCTATGATTAGGTCCATTTCCTCAACCAAAATTAATGGTAGCATATAGTTTTTGTTTATCATATATTAAGGATTATCAAGGGAGGTCCCAAAGTCGTTAAGAGGTGAAACTATTATATTTTTACCTAGTATTGGTTGTTTGGATATCCTTATATATAATAATTTTGTAGAATGTGTGGCTTTACATGACTCAATGGAATAACTGTTACCATGTTGTATTCCAACCATTCCTTCAATGGGGTATTTCAAGAATTGGTGGAATATTGAAGGTACCACAACATTGATATAATGCCAATGCCTTCCAAGAATGATGTCATATACAATTTCATTCTAGATAACCATGATTTTATTGTTATATGTGAGATCCCTATAGTGATTCTTGAGCTTGATCTTTTTAAGATCTCTTTTCTCACTCTTATCATACCTATCAATGGTTAACTTTGGGGGTGATAAGTCCCCTTAGCTATTTCACCAATGATGAAGGGACCAAGTAAGGATGAGGTTGATCCCAAAATTATTTTCAATTAGATCCCATTATATGTCAATATAATTTACCTTTTAGAAATATATAGTATTTTTATATGACCCTGGATGAACTCTTCACAATCCTTCTCTATAAACGAGATGGTGACAAGGAATTCAGATTGAATAGTATCAGCTAAATAAACCTCTTCTTACAAAAATTATATCTCTTACATATTTGGGCTCTAGAGGGATTCGAATAGTGCCTTTTATGACTTCTTTATAATGATATAGTACATCCAATATTGAGAGACTTACTAGGAAAAGTACCAAATTCATCAAAATCCTCTATGTTTAGATAGAGGTCGAAACATTCCAAGATTGGGTTTCTTCTTTTTATATACTTCAGGTTCTATGGTACTTGGAGATGCTGTTCCAAGGGCTTTTGTGGAGGTTGAGGGATTATCTGATGTGAGTGGATTAGGTCCCACTGACCATCCCCTTTTTCTAGGCTAATCCTACAGTGATATCCCTACAAGATGGTTGTTTAATATAACTGGGTGTAGATGACTACTAGTGGTTTCTGAGACACCACTCTATTTTTTGGACTTTTTGGAGTTATTTTCCAAGTGAATCAGCTATATATATGTCCTCTTTGGCGATGAGATTGAGATATTAGGTCTGACCATTTCTGAATTTTCCCCTGTATCCTCATCCGCTACCACTACAACCTCCATATCCCTAGCCAAGTTTAGGGGACATATACTCAGATGAATACTCATTGTTAGAGAAGGGGTATCCAAGATTATTAAATTAACATATTTAAATATGATCTATTCATTCGATGATGGTTCCATTTGGTGGGGCAGTTTCTGTGCTTTGGATGATGTCAGAAATAAGTCATCAGGAGTTAGTGCTTGTGTTGGAGCTGAATATAACTCTCCTTCTTCAATCTCTTCCTATTAATGAGGGGTATTTCCACCTTTACGATGTGTATTTAATTCCACCACCCTATGTGATGTAACCATTATCGGTATTTGAAGTTGTTCTCATTTGGTGGAATGATCTCAGTCAAATGTCTTTTGAGTCATAATATTTTCAAACTTTTTTCCACACCTAGATGAAACTTTTCTTCCATCACCATATTTTTTTATTTGAAAATGGTTACATTGAAAACATGTGTTAGGAAATGATCCATCATCATCTATCCAGATTTGATGATGATTTGTAGGATATATTTTGAGATGATGAAATCCTAGATGGCATGAACCAACATTCTATTGAACGGCCAATTGTTGGGATGATTATTAAGGCTGAACTTTTTGGGTTTCATGGGATGTGGTATCTTGAGTAGATTATTTTCCCTAGATTAAAGGAAATAATCGGGGACCTACTTATTTTAGAAGGAGTATTCTTTATTCATCCATTCCTCAAAACCAAAGTGACACTAACCTCTTTTTTCTTTTGACTGAGAGTGATTATGTTGTTACTTCAACTAAAGTTTGGTAAAATGGTGGTTTTGGGGAAATATAGGTTCTTCAATGAGAATTTCTATTGGTTTGAGGGTAATAATGAATATAAAATACATACTGATCCTTTAAAATTATTCTATGTGTATCTTCCAAGATTTATCTTATACTATAGAATGGATTCTTCAAACATTTTTTCTATTTTACAAATTCACAAAATCTTCCTAAATATTTTATCAGGATTAGGGTTGTCACAAAACATCATGGTGATTTTCCTCACATAGTTCATGAAATTTCTCATATGAGAGATGGATGCTAAGTGAATAGGTTAATCGTTTATATCTAAATATGAAGTTGGAAACCTTTATATTTTTATGTTTATTTCTGCTTTTCTATTCAACAATTGTAGTTTTCCAGTATGTAGATTTCAACTAATAACGAAATTGATGATGATGTTCTTCCCATACTACAATAGATCCCACTAGAATGGTGTTGTACCAATCAAATTGTAGGCCTATCAGAGTATGTACAAACCACCTTAGCTTAGTCACCTCCTGATGATCTTTTTATCTCATCATCAGATCACATGGGGAAAAACGTTGGTGAGATATTGTTCTGGATCTCCTGTACCATGTTAGAAAGAGAAGGTATGTTGGCCAAAATTGGATGAGGGGATTGTTTCATCCACATTTTTCGGAATATACTTCATATCAGACATCTTAGGTTCACATTTACCGTTCATTTATTTCATTAGAGATACTAGGGTCTTAATTGCATTGAGAAGTTTCAGAGGCACTAATTTTCTTGAATCCTCTGATATATAGGGAGAAGGTGGGTTCGGATGTGGTAGCCCCATTTTCATATCCTGTTGATTCTCAATCCCTGGTAAGACTGAATGATCACCTTGGTTGAGGAGAGGTTGTCATCATAATGGAGGCAATTCACAATCTTATTTGAATTCCTCTTTTATATAAACTAGCTGGATAAATATAAAGACCTTATGAAGCTCAAATACTACTATTGAAAGAAGAACATCTATTTACAAATGTATGGAAGGAGGGATGTTCATATCATTATAGAGAAGATACCCTATAGAATGTTTCCCATGAGTATATCATTATTGAGTTTCCTAAGATTATATATCTCATTCTAATATAGTTCTAACTTATCCTATATAGAATGAATTTCAGTTCGTATGGGTGAAGGGTGTCATATAACCACCTCTTCCCTTTATCTTCATAATCATTAATTTGTAGAGTTGAAAAATAAATATTTATACATTTCAGGTTTTGGATTATCCTTTTTTTCATGTCTGTACAAACATAGATGGTGCATCAAGGTCACCTTCTTCTCATGGTATGTTTTCCATATTAGGTCTCTATATATTTTCTTCTTGATTCACACTCTATATTTTGTAGGCAGTAATGTAATTAATATAGGTATATACGAAAATTTTATTTTTCACATCACTTTTGATACAATGTGTTGATTTTAAAGAACATGAATAATATTTATTTTTATCAACCTGTTAAATATTGGACCTTTTTGTATTATTCCCCCAATGAGGTCTGATGGAATTTTTTATATGTTCCTGCTACCTCAGTTTATGAGTAGTGACCTTGAGTCAGTTTCCAATCATGATTGCTGAATTTTCCCCAAATAGAAACGGTTCATCTTGCTGTAGGGTGAATGGATGGGATGAATAAAATTGATATTTACCCCCAACCTAGAGAATATAGATTCCCTCTATGTTTATGATGATGATGAAAATGCACCCAATCTAATGTGATGAGATCTATTTGGGGCCACAATTAGAACTTACTAATCATATTGTTGTGGGTATAATTATTTTGGTTAATATTTAGATGATTCAAGGAAATGGGATTGAGATATAAATTCCCCCATCCCTATGGGATGAGGTTTTTCTAGAAAAAACCAATGATTTCCACTGGACACCTTCAGGGTATGGTGAACCTAGTGACGAAGATTGCGATAAAAATGCCTCCATACCTATAGGATGGGATTGGTATGATACTGCTAAAAATATTTCATGAATCCTTTTAGAGATTAATGATCTATGGGGTAGATGATATGGTTTTTATTCCCCTAGACCGATGGGCAGGGTCTGCTCCTAGATGGATGCTATTGTAGCTTCTAATGTGAGCTTTTTGACTTGGTACAGTTGTGATCTTGTATGAGGTGGCTAAATGGAATTCAATGATGGGATTCATTTTTTAAAGGTAGTTTATTTTTCAAATGAATGTTTATCTTCTCTTTCTGAAATATCATCCCATTATTTCGAGGAGCCCAGTTTAATGATATGTCTATAGTCCTCTCCCTTTGTACATGATGTATTGACATCCCTAAAGCGATGGTATTCCAGTAAATTCATAGAATTGATCACACATCACCTAGTCCCTTGATCTATCCAAAGGCTATAAAATTATAGAATTCCCTATTTATTTAGACACTCTACTCTAGGGTTGAGGTGAAGTGAAGATCCCCCACACTTCCTAATCATTGTATATGAAAACATGATGGGGATTTGGAGATTAGTTTCTAAAGAGTATTGATGTAGCGATGGAAGGTGTGTTGAATATTTTCATTGTTCATTTCTGGTTTTGGATCATGGGCCATAAAGTTAACATCTAGGTCTATATGAAAATAGAGTTTTCTGATTTTTTATGGTTACCATCGTATCCTTGAAAAATCTGTTTCAGAGTCTTTAACCACTAATGATTTTGCCAAATATTTTCGGAATATATAAATATAAAATTCCTTCTATATATCATCTAGGATTTCATAGATATACGTGGTTATCATCCATAGTATTTTTGGAAGTTTTTTTCTATCTAACTCCTTCAATATATCAATGTTGGATTACTCTTGATCAGATATACATGCCTCTACCTAGTCAGACCCCAGAGATCACTTACTTAGGTCGAATGATGACTATGGTGAAGTGTTTCATTATGTTGACAGGGAACTATATATGGTTGACTTGGGGTATCATGTACCTCCATATAAAAGGGTGTTTTATTTTTAACACATCTCTATATGGAGGTGTCTTGTAAAGATGAGTATTTATTTGTCTAACAAGGATATAAACATGGGGATGGTAACCATGAGATATTTCATCCATATCCACACTACCATGTGGAGAACCAACATGGTAATGATATAATTATACTTTGGTTGTAGATTAAATTGACCCTTTATGTATTTTATATATACATGGAATAGCCTCTGGGACACTGGCCTTGAGTTGGCCAGGGATTGATACTCATTCCGCAACGTAGCCAGAATATTCCAGCCATCCTTTTTGGGTTCTGTATGGATAAGATCATACTATATGATTTCTATAGAAATATTTTTATAACCATATGGGTTTTTGGGAGTATAACATTTCTTTTAAGAAGAATCTGGGGTATTCTAATAATCTTTTGTATTGTTAGATTAAGTATGATCCTTACTTTGGGTGGTTTCTGGAATATATCGATCAACATTGGCTGAAACAGGGATACGAGCCTAGTCTAAATATGAATTTCCCACCCAAATATTTGAAAAGAACTTTGTAATGGGAGGAGGGATATGAGACTCCTCTTGTATAGCATCTCAAGGATGATGGTATATTTGTCCATCGGTGGAAGTAGGGTTATGAGACTAGAATCCATGAGATGATGGAATATGCCAAGAATCTTCACCGGTAGGAATGAAAGCCTATCATGAGGCATGTACTACTCTGACATTATAGGACCTGGTTAGAGCAGGGATATGAGGCTGATCGTATGCCTTTGGTGTATGCTGGCGGCCTTTTTATAGGGATATTATCTTGTCCCAATGCATGTGCCACTGTTAGTTGGTGTGCCCTAATTGGAATGATAATATGATCCATGTATATTTACATTAGATTATGTTATTGATATTTTTCAATAATAATTAACTCATTTCCCGAGGAATGTAATACTCTCACATGGTGTGCCTTAGTTGGAACCAGAATATGATCCCAATCAAGTGCCTCATCCTTTACTAGAATATGCTGATAATTCTCCCAAATGGGAGAAAAAATGTGTTATTTTTCCAGAGAAACCACTTTTTCAAGATTATCAAAGTGTTGTGTTTCCCTATAAACAAATATATAAATATTTACATATCCTTGTATATACACATGTCCCAATATATATTGGTAGAGTTCTTCAGCTGTTGCTAGAATGTAGTGAAATTTTCACAATGTGTGAGCATGAATGTTTGTCTGTATATTTCTGTGTGTCCAATATATAATGGAAGATATATTCGACTGACAAAAGGATATAATACCATTATTATCATCCTTGTTTTATTATAATATTCAGATGGAATTAATGTATGGGGGTAGTGATATGTGCCTCTACCATGCTTGTTGTTGGAATATTCTTGTAGACTTGCTCCGAGTGGGTAAGGATATGAGCCAGTCCAGTGGATATCACTAGAATATATTGGCAGGAATTGTCCTTTGAAGTGGGGATATGATACAACTATTTATTATACAAAGATTTTTTGATGTGTTGTGACTATCTTGGAACTCTTTCATGGATTTTAGAGGTGGAAATTTTTCAGATGGTTCCCCCAATAGGTGATTGAGTGCCACTTGAGGGATAACACTGGCTAAATTTGTTGAATGGAGCCCTCCTAGGTAGTCACTAAACTATAAGGGGGTAATAGGTGGCTCCATTATGCATTCTCCTAAGATAGTGAAGGTTGTGATTTTCATGATCAAGGGATAAGCTTCTTAAGTGAATGAAAGTGGAAACGACTTCCACTGTAGATTTTTATTGATGATGGATATTCATATTTTTAGTGATTGGAGACCCTTTCAAGTATCCATGAGTTTTTTTTATTTTACTATGTTGGTTTTATTTCTGAGACATTGCATTCACCACCTGATGCTAAAGGTTTCTGACAGGTGAGGTCATTCAACAACCTTTAGGGATTGTAGCCATAGCTAATTTTCAAAAACAGTCACATGTTAAAGATATGATATCGAGTAAAGGTGTTTTTAGAGTAGTATATTTAGTCATAAATACATCAAAGAAAAATGTTACCAATATACAAATTATCAGAAGAATTAGACATTCTCAATCATATATACACAAGTAAGAGAAATTTCATTTCTTAATCCCGATTTGACCATTAATATCTCATCGACTTGTTATATTGAGGATATACATATTTCATGAGGAACCCATTTTCATGGGATTTCACATCTAGTGTGCAATTGTTTTTGGAGGAAAAAATGAAATGAAGTGATGAATGGTCAACCGATTGTATTTATTATATGATATTTTCACATTGGGTTCACCATTTTGGTTTTTGAAGAAAATAACAAGTAAATGGAAGGAAAAATGGTCTAATAATATACTAGGAAGTCTATACTTTTTAGCCCATGAATATAATGACATAGTAAAATACCATCATGTCAGGTTCTCTATTTTTGTATCCGATGAAAAATAACTTCATAGTTTCACCTAATGATTGATTGTGGGTGGTTTAATGTTTGTAAAGTCATTCAAATTGGGTTTTAAACTTTCAACCATAATTGAAAATCCTAAAGGATCCAAAATCCATTACTGGGATTAAACCATATTTAGAATGGCAAGAGGAAACATTTGGTTTCAGTCCCAAGGGAACATATGAAGTCGCAATGGTCAAGTGGATGGGTGGTCGGTCTCATTAAACCATTTTTGTGGAAATAATTTCCTACCCCAGGACTCTTTTAATGATTTAATAAATGTTCATGAATCTCCTCCTAATCCAATTATTGAACCAGCTTCCCTTAAAAAATAATATAGTGTTGAATACTTTCATATTAAAATTTGGGTCTAATAATGTTTGATGTTTTATTTATTGGTGGTTCTTCATCTAATCCCCATTAATGGTGGATTCTAATATTTTGAATCTATATAAGCAGGCACTCTATAGTTAACTTTTTTATAGGGAGGTGATTATTATCTTGAAGATGGGATTGAACGTTTATGATGTGTTCTACTAATCCTATTTATAATAACAATCAAAACCCACATACTTAATTGAAACCAAGCATTTTATCATCATGTGGAAAGGATATATATAATGGAATTTTTCCGCCACTTATTATGGTCATGACATAGAAATTCATCTTATGTATCCTTATTATGAAAGGAATCAATGTCATCGTAGTTTTTCAGAACCCTCAGGACATACCCCTAGGTGTATTCCCTTATATGAGGGTGGTCATATCATGCCACCGATTGGGGATTACACACATAGGTTTCTTTGGCTGGCTGAG
The DNA here is from genome assembly GCA_963277665.1 of Viscum album. Taxonomy (NCBI): domain Eukaryota; kingdom Viridiplantae; phylum Streptophyta; class Magnoliopsida; order Santalales; family Viscaceae; genus Viscum; species Viscum album. The sequence goes on from OY728125.1 coordinate 507,849,028, forward strand.
ATTCATGACGCAAATCGTATTATTATTTAGAATCCATAATCCCTTGTTATACATTCTTAGTGTGAGAAGAAATGGGTAACAAGTAATATTTCACACTACAAATGGATATGGAACTTACATGTTTCGGTAGCCCTTATGGGGTGTCTGATTTGGAACTCATGCCTTAAGAAGGAATATTATATTTCTCGGTTATGGTATGAATCAAATTCATCTTAGTTCAGTTGACTTCTAAATACATTAATGGATGATGAAAAATGATGTACTTGATGGAGAGTTTGGGTCCTATGGGTTAGAATTCTAGAGACATGAAGGGTATTACACTAAGGTGGATTCATATTTGAGCTCAGAACATTGGAAGGAATCCTATGTATCTTTTTTATAGTATAAATAATATTTTTCATTATTTGGATCCCCAATCGTCTAACAGATAAGGCTGGTAAATGAAACCGTAGGAAAGTTTGGGTCCCATGGGAGTGAATGTTAGAGATATAGACGGGATGAAACTAAACTAGACCCTCATTTGAGATTAGGAATTAGGAAGGAATCCAAAATATATTTGTTATTGTAAGAACTATAGTTATTGTAGTTCAGTTGGGGCTATTACTGAATATTCTCACTATAAAAGGTTATCTTGTCTTTGGACATTTTCTTGATATGTCGTAACTTCCTTCTAAACATAAATTGATTGTCTGACTGACATTTTTTGGGGTGCATGTATGACATGTATGAGGATGTCTAGAAATTTCCATTTTTTCAAGAGGAAATATCTAAATACAACAACATAGTCCATCTGACTTTTCCAAAGTACATCGCACAATCTAAATGGTATGTATATAGTAAATCTCATGATGAGGGATGACATGTGTGGATGGTGTTGTATGGACTGAATAACCTGTTCATAGGACATCAATTTCTGAAGACTGAGATGTTGAGAGGGTGTCGCATGACGTAGATTACTCATCCAGAGGACATCACATTATGAAGACTAACATGTTTGGACGGTGTTGCATGTCAGGGAATACATGTCTAGAGGACATCACATGATTAAGACTAACTTGTTCGGAGGTCATCACATGATCTAGATAAATTTTCCAAGTGATATGAAAAGAGATAGCTAAAATGTCTTGGTACCACAAAAAATCGTTGTTGATATGTCAGGTAGACCTTGTAATATTTGGATACACAACCTAGATGACTTGACAAGACATTGATCAGATGAATTTATTAACATGTCCAAGGGACATTACAAGATCCAAAAGGAATGGTTATCGAGTGTCTCATGAATTGGGTGGAATTTCTTGTAATTTTCACACGGAATGTGTAGGACATGAGAAGCACATGAAAATAAATGTATCTATCTTCTTATAAGTATCATATATTTTTAGTCTTTATTATATGATTTATAACATTTGTGCCTCATGTTATGTCTATTTAATATTATTTTAGGTTTAATGTGTCCTAATGGACATGTGAAACCTCCTTCGCATACTCTTGATGGAATGTCATATGTCCTTCATGTGATCTATAGAGTGATCTTGAAAATCACATATCAATGGCACGTTATCCCTTTGGCAATTCCCAAGATTTTACCTAGCATAATACCTTTTTGATCACTTCATTGCACACTTTGAGAAACCTACTCATATGATCTTGGGTAAAATTTTCCAATCATTCATGTGTATTTTGTTAAGGGGGAGGGATTTATAGTCCTCTACTCACTAGTTATACACCAAATTTCCTAGAGGATATCTTATAAGTAAGAGATAGTTTCGGGTGTGGGATTTTGGTATCACGTGTACCAGATGATCCTACCATGGGGCATTTGTGAAAATGCATGATAACAATGACTATGAGATTTCTCCACCTTCCCCATGTTTATTGGACCCCAGCTGATCAAGGGGATTTCAAATAACCATGTTGATATGTCAAATATATTTCAAAAGGTCATGAATTCATGTAAATGAGTTTTTTTGAGATCAGGATTCCCCTGGAAAGGCATTCATGTGATCAAGGATGACATGGCTTGGGTTATTCATGAGACAAAGGAATCATCGCATGGGGCCTCTGCATGACCTAGATGAAATGTTTAAGGGATATTGAGAGATCATGATAGATTTTATATGGGGATTATCATGATCATTTGTGATCACCCAAGGCATGTAACCCCTTTCTCATGAAGATTGTTGTATCTTACCCCAATTAAAAGAACCAAATTTTCCCCATTTTTCTATATTTTATAAGTACATAAGGTGTCATGTTATTGTGAAAGTGTTTCAATGCAAAACCACCCTAATTATATGTGGTTCCTATGGGAAATCACAAAATTCAGTGGACATGTCGAGGTCCTTCTCATAATGGAGCTAGCATTCCAACATGGTTTTGTGTGAAAAGGATGTCATGTCACCAGGGTATTCATGAGGTCTTGCAGACCGTATGATCACATCACATGAATAACAATTTAACTCTACTTCTCAAGATTCCCTAAATATTTACTTCCTTTATTTTATAAGGGGGTTTGTATTATTATCAAGTGTCTATAGATTTACAAGTTGCATGATAAGTGAAAACAATTTAGTGGCCTCATCGTGAAAAGTGTTTTTAGGATGTCGTCGTAATAATTAGGGGGCTTATCAAAGTGGATTCAGATGAGAAAAAAAAGATCATACGCTATGAATTATCCACATTCTTGAACATATGAATATAATGTGGTCATGTTTCCTTATAAGGGTTAGGTGATTCATGAAATTATTCTTCCTTCCCTTCCTCTTTTTATATAAAAATAATACTCCATCCTTATGGTATTTCTTCCCATGAATAATTGATGATTCTAATTTGGCAGGCATCAATATCCTCATACATAACAAAAAATTATTTTTACGCATTGTAGTTTAAGTCCTTACTTTTGTATTTCCCATGAAGATAAAATTCTTACATAAGAATATATTGTTCTTAGGTTTTCTAGCATATTCTAATTTTTTTTCATTTTTCTAATTGTCCCTCAACAATTATGTTATACATTATATAAATTGTATTTATATATAATAGTTTATGAAATTTTATTTTTTGTTTTAGATACTTATCACTGATGTTTCTATGAATTATAAAACAAGATCTTACATATTAATCTTGTTTATAAATTCTCATTATCTAAGGAAGACAATTATTTTATGTATATAAGGAGAACCTAAAACATAGTCAATTTCCTATAGTATATATAAAATTATCTTATGAATGATTTATCATGAGATAATTTAGTGTTTCATAGGGTGATTTTGAGAATTATGTTATTTATTCTATACTTTGATAATTATTTGACAACATTAATTACATAATTCTTCAAGAAAACTCATAAACTCTACTATCTTTCTCATATCATTATCAATCAATTTCAAAAAATATAATATTTCAATTGACTTTGGAACTTGAACTCATTCCAAGGACCTTATTTCAAATATACTTTTATTTGATTATTTCCATGGCCTATATTACAACTTTTAAAATAACTTCCAACTTAACAACTTCATCCTTCAATCAGTGCTACCATAAAGATATTCATAAGTCAAACCGATATCCAACTCTGAATACTCCAATATATTGTTGTATATATTTTTTATGGAAGACATAAAAATATATATTTCATAGGAATATCATATCAAAATACATCATATATATGAGTTTCAATATTTAATTTCTTTATTGCAATACTCAATGAATTTGAAGTAGAGAAATCCCTTTTCCCACCCATTTATGGACACTGTATCATTTATCTTCATTCATTGGGATCTTTTAAAATAAAAATTGATAACATTTATTTACATTAGAAACCTTATGTATTTTCAAAAAATATGACCAGCTCACTCTATTAGGTTCTTCACATGAAACATAACCATCTATGATCCTAGATAAAAATTATTTTTTATTTTTTATTTTTTTAATATTTCTCATTCTTATTATCTTATTGGTGCTTTATGGGGAAAATTTTTGGGTTCCTCTATTGGGGTATACTCCTCTTTCATGAACTATGGAAAATTCTCCCTTGATTCATTGTGAATTCATGAAGATAATTATCCAATTTTTCATCTATTAGCTTGATCCTATATTGTACTCTTGTTCTTAATTTACATTTTTAACCGGCCATAGTGGTTAACTATACAATAATGCATGATCTAAATCATGGGGTTTTTGATATCAATGTTTTTTATGGTTATCCTTCTTAAAAATAATTATTTATGAAAATAAGTATGTCAATTATTTTCTTTAAAAGTAAGTGTTTTGATGTCATTTATTTCACTTAACAATAATCATTGTGATTATTATTTATAAATTATTTTTTTATCAAATTAGTTACAAAATAAATTATCTATAATAGAGTATCCAATGTCCATTTGAAATTTGGAAATGGTATAAATGGGGTTTCAATGGTGTTTGATTACCATTTCTCTATAATTATTTCAAATTCACGTAAGGTACTTTTGAAAAATTCATAAGAGATACATTTTTTTCAAATGGGGGTTTAAGTGTTTTTGTGGATATTTTTTATTTTATTAATAATTATTACATATATTTAAATTTTTTAAGGTTTATAAAGGTGGTTTAACATAATATACATTATTATTGATGTTTTGATTCTCTTTTATTATTACCCCTATATTATGAAAACAATGATGCATTTTTTTACATGTCATTGTGATATGGAATTAATGAAGGGGATGTTTCTTAGAGGGTGTTTAGGATATAATAAGGTAGTTAATTTGAATATTTATTTGATTGGATTTTCTGTTCGTGAGAATTATTAGTCCTATATGGGAGTCTTCGGAAGATATGATGAAAGTAGAGGATGAGTGTTTAACTAGTTCACGATTACACTATAACTAGTGTACCTATAGTTTATTTCAAGCCATAGATAGTGGATTGTTACCTATGAGTCCAATGAGTGGAAATTCATGGTCATTTTTGTAGTACTAGATTATAGTAAAGTGAATATGTCTATATAGAGAGGTGTTAGATTATATCCATAGGATCTAGATTATTGTCCCATGAAATGATTTACATTATTTTATATTTTATATTAATGTGATTTATCTTAATTTCACTCACCAATTTCAGGATCATGTTTTTTTAAAAGCAAAGTGGATTTGAAATGAAATGGATAATTTTTTTATTATCATTAATTTTTCAAAAAGGCAATTTACTATCTTATTCTCAAACTAAAATATGTTTTAATAGAGAAATATTACCATAAATTTATAATTGTACCTTTCTACACCTTATCTAACACCTTATAAATACAATATAATGTGTTTATATACATGGTTTTATATGATACAGGTAATGAAAATAGATGATATTCATTTGATGGTTTTCCTTAGATGATTTTTTCATGTATTTGTGGTGGGATTTTTCATGCGGTGACCATAGTTCACATAGAGATGGTTCAATGGTATTTTAGCACGGATGGGTAATTTTATTGTTATGTATCATTTACTAGTCATATCATTCTACTCATTTTGGTCTATTTCATATTATTTTTATAATGTATCAATTTAATAATTTTTTAGTAATGTCGTTCTGTGTGTTTACATGGTTTATTATAATCATTACTTATTGTGTATATCTTATAAATTTGAAACATTTTATTTCATAGCATATATTTCAAACGTATATATACATTATACATGATTCATGGAAAATGTCCAATATTTTATTATATGATTTAGAGGGTGAAATTATTCCCAATAGGGTATATCTGATAACCTTGAAACTTTTTTCAAGAATATAGTTGATTCATTACATTATAATTGGGTATCATCCTCCCCCCATGGGTCTCATCTCGACTCCCACACGTATGATTGGTCTCTATATCATACTTTTACTATAAAATACTATTAAAAAATTATATATATATATATATATAGAATAATTTATTTCTAATTTTTTTAGAAATCATATTATATTGAGACTTATCAAAATCATTTAATTTATCTTACCAATAATTTTTATAGTAGTATTCTTAGTGTACATCATCTTATGATATTTTTTTATAGTTTCAATTGTATCGATCACAACATTCATATATTGAATATATAAATTCAATATAAAAAATTTATATTAAATAAAGAATAAATAATAGTAAATGTTACATACCATTGATTGATGGTGGAAACCAAAAAGTTGACTATTAGATTTCGGAGCCACATCTTGTAGTTAGATAGATGAGAAACACAAGACTCTTCAATGATTGTTGGGGAGTATATTTTTATATATTTCATTATAATAATATATAAAATACTAATAAAAATGACCATATATACAAAACCATCATGTCTCATTGATAGAAGTTTTAATGATGTCCTCAATATGTTGTCATAGTCCCTATATATAATTAATAAAAATAAGAAATAATTTAAATAAATCATATATGAAACAATAATAAATAACTATTTTAGAGAATTCATAGATAAAAATGTGTTGATTTATATTCATTGGGTCCTGATACCATTATTAACCTGGAGAAATAAAATTGTTCCATAGTCTTACAATTGTAATAAATTTTATAATATATATACATATTAACTTTCATAGTCTGGTAGTGAAATCAATGGATGAGAGATGCTCTAGAGAAAGGTATCAAATCATTAATCTAGTAAGACCTCAGTCCCTCTTTGATGGAATTATAGTTGAATCCTCACCACATTGATTGAATAACAAAACATGGGAGTCAATATCAAGAAAATGATCCTTGGTTACAAAATTATTAATATCCTTTAATACATATCAAAATATCTAAAACAATATTTTTAAAAAATATTATAGGCTATTAATTAATCAAAAAAATTAAATATTTGAATAAAATTGAGGAATTATTGAAAATATTTAATACATTCATTATGATTTATTTAATTTTAACATATAATTCATTCTCTTCTTTTTAATCATCATCACAACCTTTATCTTCTTCATGATCACTATAAATTTTTGAAATATTTTCAATTTCATAAACTTCTATTGTTTCAAAATCATTTACACATACTTCAATCAAAATTTCATCATCATTGACACATAATCACAAAGTCTTGTTAGTGAGAAAAATATTTCTTCAATTAAGAGGTTTATTTGGTGGTGTCTCTCAAAAAATCAGCACATTTAAACTCCACTAAGAAACACCCATTTTTAATAAATTGATTATCATAGGATTTCATTTATATTACACTTCGATAAAAAAATTAATATATTCTAATTCCTAGTAAGATAACTGGATTTTTTAAGCATAATATCAATATATTGAATTTCATTGTATATGTAATTGATTTATATAAAAAACAAATTTTTTATTTTTTTATGAATTTTAATATTTTCTGGTATAATATAAAAATTCATTAATTATATAAGAATTATAAAATTTGGATAATTTAAATTGCAGCATACTAAATTCCCATAATAAACTAATAATTCAATTTTCATATTTTGAAAATAGAGAAAAACATTAATTCCTATCAATATAAATTTCATATTGATTCTCAATTTATGGAGGTGAATAAATATAACTTATTAAGACAGAAAACAAATCATAAAATTATGTCTCTTTTAATATTTGAGTTTTCCTAGGAAAATGTGTATTACTCTTCTCTAATGTGATAATTGAATAATCTATAGAACAAATAAAAAATTTAATTTTTTAAAATATTAATTAATTAATAATTAATTAATTTCATTCCTTGTTTGATTACTTTCATAATTTATTCAAAATTTAGTTGAAATTATGCATATGGTCTTTGTATTCACTCCTTTAAAATTCAATATTCACATTCACTACTAAAGCCACATCTCAATAGATTAAATGTTGATAGTCAATTCCATGCATCAACATCTAATTTTTTCTTATGGTGGTATATTCTATATAGTTTTGAAGCTTATTTAGATTAAAAATAAATTTTTTAATAAATTGTAAATCACCATATGTATATATTCATATGAAATACACCATTTAACTAAAGATTTGTTATGTACATTTTTCTTTATTTTATGCATTCATTTTCTGAATTTGTATGTTCATGAAATTTATATAGTCCCTCAATATTTTTATTCATGTAGAAAATATAATATTAAATAATCTATTAAATCAAACATGATTAGTGGAAATAAATTTAAAAACTTACATATGAATACAACCGACTCTTGTAGTATATTAAAAAAAGTATGATATTGGAGCTCAAATATTAGAAAAAAATTATATTTCTTTGAAATAATCCTAATATTTTATCCAGTTTAAGTTTAAAATATGATAATTTATTACCCAAGGTTCTATATAATAAATGTTTTCAACCAAAAAAATCATATTTTAACACCATTGATAGAATACCGAATGTATTTATTTTTAAATATAATATGCTTATTTTGGATGTACTAAAATTTTCCATCAATAATTTTTTAATAATTAAACTTTGGAATACCTATAAATGTTTCTAAAATAATACCACAAATTGATGATATCATTTTACATTCCATGTATGACTAAAATAAAATATAATATATTATCAAAAAAAATATTCTTATAATGATTTACATCAAGGATGCGGTGGTATAGAAAATTAAATTAATATTATTAATACCCAAAGGCACATCATTTTATTTAATTATGATCTCTCAAAAATATAACCATTTTCGTTTGGTTTAATGTTGGTCAAAAAAATATTTATTAATGAACATAAAATGGAATCATACTAATTATCTAATCTGTTGATGGAGGTAAATCTCTATAAATTACACACATCGTATAGTAAAATCTATTTATTATAAAGTGATGATAATTAATAATTAATAATAATAATTTAATCAAAATTCTTCCATTAATAAGAGTTAAAGTTTCTCTATCACCCATCCTTTGAAAAAAATTGGACCTTCTTTATTCTATCAAGATAGCATACCAAATAAAATAAAGTTATATAATTTCCATAATATTTTGTCATAATGAAAAATGTTTCTATTATACTACAACATATACAATTAAACCATAAATTTGTTATAATTTGAATTTATTAATAAATCGTTTCAAATAAATATCATTATTCATTTTTAGATGTCCATAAATTAATAATGTTGAACATAAATATTTTTTATCATAAACATCCAAGAGTATATGTTGTATGTAGTTATGAAAAAAGGTTGTCAAAAATATTACCTATGATAAACACTGAAAGGATAAAACCACTGTTTTCAAATAAACAAATAAAAATTACCAGATTACAAAATAAAATACAAAAAAAAACAGGCCAAGATTTCTCCAGGATTCACCATCATATAAATGATTTAATTCATAATTTGGAACAATATTGAAATAATGTAATGTTATGAATTATATTTTTCTACTAGATGAATGAAAAAATGTAATCGATGTGTAATTTGGAAATACATAATGTTCTTATTTGAAGCAAGTATTTTTTTTAAGTTTAATTTTTTATAGCTTGCTAATATTTGTATTGGAAAATTAACTAAATATTTATTGTCCCTATAATATATGGTATAATAATTTGAACATGGATGACTCTTATAATAACTAAAACTTAAATTATGTTTTTTTATTAAAATCTTCTATCAATGTATTTATATATAACAGTAATTATTTAACCAATAGGACTTATCAATTAATAAAATAAATATTTTAAAATCGAACTTAACATAAATATATTCCATAACGACATCTACATTTCTAAACATGAATATGATATATGAAAAAAACCTTTTTAATTTAGTGTAATATAAAATATATATGATTTAAAATGATAGTTTTCAACATCTTCTATTTTTTCAGAAGATGTCCTTGAAACACTTTGGACAAAATTTTGATTTTTTTGGATCATTATTTAAAAGATCATAATATCCTTATGGACAAATTTAACTATATTTATACTAAAGAATATAATCTAATAAAACCCGAAAATCTAATAAATGAACTTCAAGAAATGAAAATATTTGTGTCTTCTTAAAACAAAATTGTTACATAGGAATATAATCATCCCTTGTAAAAAATTAAATATTTTATTATGAATATATATATAATAAATTAAGATAATCAATGTTGACATGATTTATACTAACATATTCTGATTTTTTAAATGTATATCTTAAAATGATCACATAATAGTCATTGTTATCTATTTTCACCATCTATTATTTTTAAAAATAAAGATACACATTATAATTTTGAAAAAAAAATCACAACAAATATATTAAATAAAATTAATATATTAAAATAAAAAAATGAAGTTATTATTATTATTTCTCAGGAATTAATAAATTGTTCAATTAGTTTATTTTTTATGAAAATAGATTTATACAAATATTTTTAATAGAGGAAACTAAATATATTTGAAAAAAAGTAAAATCAATTTCACCTTAAATTAAAACTTTTTAATCATTTAGTTATTTCTCAATGACCATATTGAATCCAATAATACTTCCACCATCCTCTTAGAAACCATAATTTTATGTTAAATATATTTATTAAATAAGAAAAAAATTATGTAAGGAAATAATGATTATTTACTTAATGTAAATTTTTTAAATAAACATTTAATTTCCTATATTAAATGATATTTTATATGATAAAATAAATATTTTGAACACAATATTATATTTATTAAAATAGAACATATTTGTTTTTAGTGTGTAACTTTCCCCCATATTTCAATAAATAACTTGTATAAATCCTTTTATCTTAGATAAAACTACTTTTATCCCTCCTTGATTTTCAAAAATACTACAAAATAGGTTTATTCTTGAACCTTGTCTATTAAAACCATCATATAATTCATAAAAACTATTTAAAAAATCGATATTATTACCTAAGAGAATGAAAAGTCAAATACACACACTTAATTTTATATTTATTTATTCTTTGAAATAATCCATTAAATATAACTCTTTAATATGTAAAACAATTACATCATCATTAGTATTCAATCTTCATAATTCATTAATAAATTATTTCTTGTACTATATACATATTTATAACATTTCTATGATGGGTGATTGGTATAAAATAACCTTAAAAATATAAAACTTTAGTTCTAAAATATAAATATCATTGATAAACTTTATATATAGTTTCTTTAACCCCTTTAGGTATTTTATAAAATTTCTTCTATAATTCTATTCGTTATAATAGTGGAAATATTTTCCTTTATTGAAATGTCATTTATTCCATTTAAATGGTGTTGGTGCAGACTGTCCATAACAGCTATTCTTTTTTCTTTTTACCCAAAACATTTCAATTTAACTTTTATACGACCACTATGGCACTCAATATTGGACCTCCCATGTCCTACATAGTAATAAAAACAATATTTATTACATAGGGAAAATGTTATAAATATCATTGAAACCATAATTTATAATGTATTATTAGATCATTTTTAACATTAATAAAATAAAATAAAATACAGGGATAGATCAAGCCTAAGAGATGCCTTAACTACCCCAAGTCTTTTATATACCCATTCATATTGAGAACATGAGTTGAGATAGAAGTATCCACAACTTTATTATACTAAAACATTGATTAATATATTTCATATATACAATGTATATCTTGTTCATGATAGATATTTTTGAGTCTTTCCCTCATCTAAAAATCTATATCCATATGTTTCGTTTGAATATGCTTTAGAATTCCTCTCATAAATTTTTAATTAATAGAGGTTTTAATAAGGATACAACCCATGAATATTAATGGGAAAACAATTATTTTTTCCCCATAAAGGATAAATATGGATTCATTCTTAAATAGACTGATTTAAAAAAATATTGGGCTTGAGAGGTTGGTCATATATATTGTGGGTTGGCATGTGGAAAGAATGTTTTATTAAAACTAATTTTATCTTGTTTTGTAATACCACCAAACCATACCTCCCACCATAAAAGTTTCAGTCCATTATATATTGGTTTTATATATTTTTAATATTAACTATTAAATAAAAATAAAACAAATGAAAATATAGTAAGTGGAATGGGTTGGTTGAATGGTGTGTCGTACACCAACCTGTTACAATTTCCAATGTATCCATAGCTAAAAATCATTTTTTTTCCATATTTTACCACCCCGTGTTGGCTATAAATATTTTTTATTTGTAGAGAATATGTAAATTGAGGAATTCCTTTTCCCTTATATGAAATAGGATGAATGAATTAGAAAATCATCAATTAATAATAAATTATGAGGTAAGAAAAAATGGGGCGACAACCCAAAATAAAAATCAAAATGAAGAATTTATAAAGAATTGGATGGGTATAAAGAACCCTAATATAGTTTTTTATCGTAGTATATTTATTCGAGAACATAAACCTAATATTTTGGGTTTGTCTGTACCAAAATTATTATTCTACTCTAGGAATTATTTCTTTGAAAGAATGGGTTTCCGCTTACAAGAATCAAATCTATCATTTATAACGGTGGAAAGGATCTGTGTAATAGCTCATTTGAATATGGGATAACTTTACATTATTAATTATTTTCATCAAAATGTTAAATATCAATTTTTAATATATGATAACTAAAAAAATTCTACTTCATAAATGATTAAAATTGATATTAAGATCAAAGGGACTTATGGGAAGAAATTAAATCCTTGAGTTGATGATTCACTAAGACATGTACATCACATGGACACTTTAATGTAGTTCTCATACCTGATGAGAGTCTGAGAAAAGATATAATTTTACAATAATCCATGGAATACAAATATGTTGTTGAAGATAGTTAATTTTATGATGTAAATTATTTAGGTTCCAAGTACACTTGGTATATAAAACACCATCAAAAAATGGTGAACATTAATCTTGACAGGGTTTTTTGAATGAAGAAACATTAGATACTTGGGTGTCTATGTCTTTTTTCACTCTTGAAAGAATTTATTCTGATCATCACCCAATATTTTCTAATCATGATAAAAGAATTGTGACATTACCTTTCTCACTCAATTTTATCAATTCTGGGGTTCCACACCCTGAAAATAGTTATCCTCCTCTAGATACCTTGGGATATCTTGAATAAAAGGATGGTTCCTAGTATTATGTTCACAATATTAAGATATATAAGAATAAATTAAAATAATGAGGGATATTTCCATTCAGATCTACGGAAAAGGTTATTTCTCATCTTAAATCCTCATATTATCAATTTCTAGAGGATTACACTTGTAACAATTTATCCAATAGTATTGAGAGTGAAACTATGGTCTCCCACAAAGTTAATAGTCTTTTAATTATCACGACGGGAATTAATAGAGATTCCTTTAAATACAAATGGATTATGGATGGTGATAGAAAATATTTTTTCTCAATACCCTTTAAAGATTATTAATATATAGTAGACCACAACCCCTTCTTATGGATAGTGATTAATTTTTTCATAATAGGATAACCCGTGTTATTCATTTTCTCTCCTTATTCATGAACCTATTTAATTTCCCTAGTACAAGATCTTTTTTTCATTGTATAAACACCATGATATTTAACTAGGATGATAATAATAAGATTAAATTAAATAATTTTGAATTTGATATCAAATAATAGTGTCTGTATTTAATGTTAGAAGCTCAAATGGCCAAGTTTCTTTAGCAAATTTTTCTTCCCAAAATTTTGGGTGGTTATTAAAAATGGTGTTTCTAGTTTATCATTAATTTATTTAATTATATTAAATCTTCTTGGGGAATCAATAAAAAATTTATTTCATTCATTCAAAAAGAGGAGAATTCAAATGACATTCATCTCTTCAGGGATGTGACTCTTTTCAACATGATTCAAAAAATTATAAGAAACACTCTTGTTAAAAGAATTTGTATAATTTAAAATAATACTATCAAGTAAAATTAATTTGGAATAATTTATTTAAGGAAAATTCAATATTATATGATAACTACAACTTAATGTGTAACTATTCTCAGAAAACAAACCAAGGGTGGTAATATTTATTTGAAACTCGATGTCAAAAATTATTTGGATACAATGAATTAAAACATCATTTGTAATTTTTTGTTGAGATTTATCTTAGATAATGTTTTCATTAAGTGGGATAAATAATTATTATTGAACCACATATTTCAATTATTATTAATTATTATACTAAGGGATACTTCACATATTCACGAGGAATCAGATAATGTGATATTATTCCATCCATTATATTCTCTATTATTGGTAATTACATAAGTATACTTATATTGGACCTGATTGATAATGATAAGAATAGTAATATATAAGATGATAGGGGTTTATATCCTCCCACACACAAATTATATACTGATTATATCCTCCAATATGCATAGGTTGATTAGAAATAAAATCAGTTATTACCTCCAGTATTATGAATGGGAATCAAATCATGAGATAAGTTGGATGAAATCCTTTTTCTATTTTTGAATGAATGTAACTACATTTAGAAAACTGTCTTCCATTAATAACTTGGGAATTAGACAAGGTTATTTTTCATTTACTTATTTGGATAACCCCATCATTATGGAGAAGGCATTTTTCATGTCATTTCAGTCACATGTTTTGTTAGATTATGATAAAATTTATTTTTGTAAGGGAAAATATTTATTAATAACTAGTAGGGTTTGGCTTGTGAAATTAATCACAATTTATATGCTTGCATACTTTTAAATGGTATTGAAATAGATGAATTCCCCACTTGTGAGCATCAATATATCCATTAAAAACATCATTAGTAGTGTTATAACCCTTTAATGGAAGGTTATTATTAGAACATGGATGTAATACTATCAACCCATAGATCTTATCAGTATTTGAATTACAAATCATTGTAATTTCTACCAATATCTATAGGTACATTTTATATGGAGTCTTATTAATGATAAATTTGGGACACTTGGGTTTAAAATATCCATATTCTTATGTATGACGAAATCTAGAAATTTGAATTATGTAGAGTATTTTATATGGTCTGATTTTAGAAAATACTTCTCTTTTATTTCAGAATAATCACATTGAATAATCAATTGAAACTATTATCTCATATTTTAGTTAGAAAACTAGACAATTACTCCCTGAAGAAACCGTATAAATTATACTAAATTTATTTTTGATCTTAATTCGGTGATCACAGATAAAATGGAAGTCTGTCTTCAAGATATTATTAATGAGATCAAAAACATGGTAAGAAATTATAACATTATTAAAAATATATTATATGATGATCTAGGAACCAACAGATGATGTGATTATAACCCCTAACTCTAATTCTATAATGATTAGTTTTGAATGGAAATATTTGGACTATAATGATGAATACATTATGGGTTACCTCCCCCAAATTCATGCTTCTTTGGAGCTAGAACATTTTTATATTAATAATGACTCATAACCTAAAAATTTAGGCATTGTACTTTTATTTATATTCATCCTATGAAACAAAAATAGGGAGGAACTCAGTCACCTTTTCCTATGGTGTGGCACTACCTCGGCATTATGACATATTGTATTTAATATTTTTGAAGTCAATCATCCTCAGACTATCTATGATTTGTATAATTTTAAAGCATTATTTTTTTATTACTCTCTCAATAAAATTAATGAATGTTTTTCGTGTGTTCATCACTGAATTTATACATGTTATATGGATCACCAGTAATAGGATAATACATGATCATGAAACCTTCACTCTTGAATTTGTTTTATATATTATGGATTCTATGAAGAATGTGAACTCCCTTGAAAATTGTCATTAGAAAGTCCCAATAATTGAATTTCTAGTTCTTAAGATTCATGTAATTGTATGTATATTTAAGCCTACATCTAGATATTTTGAAGTTATATGGAATCTACCATTTCCAATATCGATCAACTAATACTTATATGGGGCATAAAGATGGTATTAAAGGCCTTTAGGTTTCGGAACAGTCATCGAGAATCGTAATTTGGATGTCACTGAATGCCTCTATGAACCTTGTGGGGTTTATTCATCTCTTAGTTCCAAAATTATTAGCATCTTCAATGTGATTAAAATGTAAAAGAAATGTAGTTGGAACAGTATGTGTCTTTAATGTGACTCTATGAAAATCATGCATGATATTAGAATTGGACACATTCATCCATCGTGGAGACTATCAACCAGGTGGATTAGATGCCAGAAACTTCTTACATCTTTAAAGTACATTATTACACCTGAATTCTGTGATTCCAATATCTTAGATGAGGTAATTTTGAATTACGGATTTTGTGGAAGTGAAATCATTTCATTAAATAATTCATAGATGATATTTTTTCCTTTCATTCCAAGTAATTCTTTTAAAATTCCTTAATTCAAAATTTTGTAATTTTTTTATTTCATGAAAAAGAAGAGCTTTTCTCATAAAATAGATCACACCATTCCACACCCTCTATTGTCTTTGAAAATCTATAATGATTCTTCTTGGTTTTTGATATTTATTTCTTTATTGTTATACCCCTTATTTTTCCATACCAATATACCGAAACCCCAAACCAGCTTCCCATTGTTAGGTTATATTTACTTCTACTTGGCATCCTACATTCCATAATCATTAATACAACTTATCCCCCTATTCAACCTACACTATTAACATCCCCATATCCTATATTAATCCATAGCAATATCCCCCACCATACCTCTATTTTCTAGGATAAAAATTGACCCTAGGAAATTTAAATGATAATCTAAACGGATTTGCATTTGTTCCCCTTTACCCTATTAATTTCAAACACCATGTTGATAAATAATATTTATATTAATCACTTCTATAACACAACCCCAATAATGTCACTCTATCCATATTTTTATTTCCAAAAAATTGTGTTTTTTAAAAATTTCCCTATATTTTGTTTATCAATCAATCTTTTAGTTTTTTTAAATGTAACAAAAAATATAACATATATATATATATATATTAAATGTTATTTTGTTCTAAATTTTAAATTATTTTTAGTTTCTCAAAATATTAAAATACACTACATTTATTTCTTTTTGTGGGGTGGGATGTTAATTAAATGTTGTTTTAATATAATATTTCGATTTTTTATATTCCATTTATTTCCCAAGTAATACATAGATTGAGATTTTTAAAGGATGTAGTCTATCCAAGAGTTTGTTTAAAATAGTAACTTATATTTTGATAAAAAATGTAAATACTACCCTGATTTTATTCTACCCATCCACCTTCAAGGTCACGAAAATTTCATTTTCAATATTCACTTGAATCTAAATTATAAATTCAAAGGAATATTATAATTTCTTAAAAATAATTATAATGAAATAAAAAACACTTAATAAGTGTTTAATTTTTTGTGATTAATGTATAGAAAATGATATCAAACCACACTCTAGAAGAATAGGATGTGGATAAACATATTTTTTTGGACAAAATAAGTATGAAACTTCTAAAAAAACCATTTGTTTAGAAACATGTACTGGTTTGAAAGGAATAAATGAATAAGTATTTCCAAAATGATAATTATCATCAATAAAAAATAAAAACCCAAAGGATTGATCAGTTTTTGGAATTATTTATTATGTAAATCATAAAACAATACAAGTGTTTCTCTTATGTAGAATATAATGTGGTGATAAGTTTATAGAAATATTTGAATTACAAGGTAAAATCCATTTCTTCGAATATAACTAAAACTAATATTGGATATTATATTTATAAAATAATTAATTTGAAATAATAGATGGTAAAAATTTAGTGTAAAATATATCTTACTTTTTAATTATCAACTACTTTTTCTAGTGAATGATAAATTTTTCATTACAAATTATACTGATTTTGAATGGAAACTAAATAGTTATGATGTTTCCTTTTTTTGGTATGTGAACCCATTTTTGTCTTTAATTATCTAAAAACACAATTCATATATTGAATGATTTCAGTATAGATAATAATGTAATATGTTTAGAATTGGATAATTCTTAATAAAATGATAATATTTTGGATAATCATTACAATAAATTTTTATTAAAGAAAACTATCTTTTGGATAGGTAATGTTTTCATATTAGAAGTTATGCACATATGGTGAACATGTTGGTTCAATGACTAAAATTATATTATATTTATAATGCAATAATTAATGAAATAATTAAATATGTTAGGGGTTATAAGACTCATATGAGAAATGTTGAAGGTTGCTTGAAAATATCAACTTTCTAAAAACATTTATCTCATATTTGATTATCAACTCTTTAGAATTAAACTTATTTAAGGATTGAATGTTATTTTAAATAAAAGGGGTATTTTTATATGGTTTCATTGAGTGATAAAATTATAAATAATGTTCTTTAAATAAATATTAATGGATAATTGATAATTGTTTTGAATTTTTTATGTGATTTTATAATATCACTATTTGGTTTTTTTGAACAGGTTATTTGAATGTCGCGTTATACTTTTCTCAAGAATAGAAAATAAATTTCATTTTTTAATTTTATTTTTTGGGAGAATATTTTATGTTAAAAGACATGGAATTTCATATGATGTAAAAGTTTGATAATTATTGGGGTTAATAAAATGTTTTACATTCAATGAATACAATTATTGATGCAGGATTTGAGATTTAATTACTAAATAATTCATTTTAAAAAAATATCCTCTTGGATTTGAGGAAAATTTGAATTTTCAAAAATAAATCATTTGTATGATTAACGAGGAATATAAAAAACAAAATTCTTGTTCATTACATATTCAAATTAAAAAAATATTTAATAATTATCATCTTCAAATTTCATTGGGTTCTAATACAAGTATAGATAATTATTTTAAACATTTATATTTTATTTTGATTTTCATATGATCGGGTTTTATACTCATTTATTATATATTATTTGAAATTTAAGAAATAATAATGGAATATTTTATTATATTAATATATGGATGATATTATTCGAACTTACAAGACGTAATTTGAATAAAATTTTAAAATTCCAAAACATGATTATTTTCTCATAACAATGGATTTTATATTTTGAAATGGTTGAAAGACCATAAAAATGGTTATTCATTTTATCAATCATGTACAATGATCATCTACGAAGACACATAACTATGGTACCTTATTAATCAAATATAATAATTGAAGGCCATTTGTTTAACAAATATAGGTTTATCCTTCCTTTAATATTTGTTCAATCCTTAACATATACTAGAATTTTGTTTCAGGGTTTTACACCCACTGGTATTTTTTTACTTCTTTATTTATAAATATATATTTGAAAATCAAACTAATATTTCAATTTAAATTTATTTATTTAAAAATTTTATAGTATGGGAAGAACAATATGGATAAGATGAATATTAAACTAATTAATTGAAGGATTCAAATTCTAGTTAATATTTTCAACATAGTTTTTAATTTGTCTATATATTTATTATTCAATTAAATTATACATAATTATTAATTTCAAATCTCAATATTTAGATTATAAATTCCTATTTTATTGAATTAGTGTTTTCCTTATATAGAATGTATAAATACATTATATTATTTGATCCCTCCTATTAATCGCATTAGATTATGATTCCATTATTTTTTGATTTATTTTTTCTATCATCCAAACAAAAAATTTAGGTATCAGTGGTGATTTTAGTGTGATGACAACACCACATACACCATATAATATAATTATTTGGATGTTAAATTTCCTAGGTATGGCTATATCACTAAGAGTGGGAGATGATGAATTTGTGATACTCTTTTATGATTTTTTTTATTTTTAATTCAATATCCATGAATTGTTATATTAAAAAAATCTCTTATTATTTCTCTCAATATTTCATATTTATAACCAGAAAAATAAATAAATAATTGTAACATTTTTTACAAGGTTCATCCCCTTCAAGGAGACGCAACTCCCAGATGTGATTGGTTAGTCACCCAAATCATAGAATCTTCCACTATAAATGAATGTGGTTATAATGGTAATCTACAAGGTCCATATATACATCGAACATAAAAGTAACTTCACATTGTGCTCTTTGTATTTCAATTGAAACCCCAACTTATCCCTTCTAGTTACAATAATTTTAGAAGAAAATGGGAATGGACACTTCATTCTGAAGGTTTCATTAGAAATAGTTTCTAAATTGATTACTAATAAATCCTTTAATACAAATATAATTTCATGTTTTCGCTTATTTAAGAACATAAAAATATGATAATAATGATCTTATCAATCGATCTTTATTATTGTTTTTAGATATTAAGGAATATACTTTTCAGTATTACCATTCTTACATTTATTAATATTCTCTATCTGATAGAACAATTCATCAATATTCTAAAGTATCATTAATTATATTTTAAATCCACACATACCTGCAATATTTCTTGGATTCCTGATCATCTCACATACAGATGGTCAACAACCCCTAAAAATATATATACTTTAAACTCATTTAAATATAATTAAAATAATAGTTAGAGTATTTATTTAAATCACTATGATACTTAGAATTCTGTTTTTCTGATATTTGAATTACATTGTTTCCTTTTCTATAACAAATCCATTGAATTTAATTTATTTTGAATTTATTCTATCTGTGAATGGTATAATGAATAATGATGACATGGATCTTGTCATTATCTATGTAATTTTTGAACATAAACATAATTCACAATTAACATATTTTTATTTTTATTTATTGAATAAAAATACCAAATAATCGTCAAATTTTGAATTCATGTTTTCTAAATTTTTAAAAAGTAAGGTACATTATGATGTTTCTATGCACATTAAAAGACACTATAAACATCCTTAAAAATTACCCCTACATTATGATGTAATATAATCAAACATAATAACATTAGAAATTAAAAATATGTTCATCCGAATTAGAAAGTATTATAATAACCTTATGATTACTTTTCAGAACCTTATGATGATATATCTGAACTTTATGATTTTTTTATTTTTTTCAATGGTAGGAAATTTCAAAAATCTCAAAATGGACCCTGAAAAGTCCCAAAAAAGATTATGATTTCCTCCCTTTATATTATTAATTTGATATGAATCTTATGGGGTTCTGAGGGAACCTTATGATATCCAATTTAATGTAGTGTTCCTTATGAAAACCACTAAATTCCAATCAACCTCAACCTCACAAATATATTAATATACATTACATAGTCAACAAAAACCTTATTAAGTAATTTATATTAGAAATACATAGTCCAAAAACCTTTAGAATATCTCATGAATCTTAAATATTTCTAATTACTGGGTGAACATTTACAATTCTATAATTTTCATTATAAATTATAAGATGATCCTCATGAAATTCGAAAAAAAACTCAAATTTAGAAAAACATAAATAGCAATGGAATATCTTATACTCATATTTATCCATATAAAAATTCCACTAAAACAAATTCTCAAAAAATATTGACATATTATATCTCATGGTTGACATCAAATATTACTCATTTTACACTTCCATTGGGTTATTCAATCTCCCCCTTTATATTACTTGGCAACCGCAATAAATTATTTTTCAAAACTCAATAACTGATTCAAGAAACATCATACAAAATCCTATCTCCCATGATATATATCTTGACACTACAATACTATATAATGTAATTTTTTTCGATACTTCCATCCCTCAGTTAAAATAAAATTCTGTCTAAGTATTTTAATGTTCACCCCTTATATTAATAAAAAAAATTTGTTTTTTCTCACATTTTTACTATAAAATCATGTTAAAAAATTTTCAAAATATATTCAATACCATTATCCATTTGAGTTGTTAACCATCCCCCCCCCCCATTGAAGACGTAATCTAATTATATTTGGCGGTCACCGTCCAATGTTCATCAAGGGAGAGGGCAGGGATGAACATTCATGTTCAACCTAAATGTAAAAACCCTATTTTTATGTATTAACTTATTGAAAATTATTTATATATGTTCTTAAATGGTAATGCATTATATCTTAATTTTTCAACTTAAAACTCTATATTTGATAAATTGTAACTTGGTATCATTGGTCTTGGATATTGGGTGATGGACAAGATTTATTAAAATATCAATAACACATAGTTTATCATATGAAACATTTAGAGGGCTTTCAATATTCAACTTTAAATACTTTAGATGATTCTTTATCAATATCATCTATAAACATTAAATAGTATTGTCAACATATTTGGCCTCTATGGAACATAATGTGATATAGTTTTATTTTTTACTTGTCCAACTCATACTGTTTGTTCTTAGAATAAATAATCCTCTCAGGGTGAACTTTCTATCTTCACAATCACCTAACCAATCCATATTAGTGAATCGCTAAAAATTTAGATTCCCATCCATCATATAAAATAGTCCAAAACCTGAATACACTTTGATATATTTAAAGAATCTCAAATCGCCCATTATATATGATTTTTTTGGTTCATTTTGGTATCTGGTAGATAATCTTACTACATATACATTCTTAGTTCTAGAAAAAGTGATATATAGTATGTCATCACTATGACAAAATAATCCTTTAACTGTGCTAGAAAAGATCATTATTATCACTAAAAAACACTATTATCAAAGCATGGTTACAATCCTGAAGCTTTTAACAGTGCTAAAAAGTGATGTTAAAAGGGGTTTTTACCAATGATATAAAATCTCTGTTAAAGGTGACCTTTTACAATGCTTTTTAGTGCTGTTAAAAGGGGCCTTCAATAGTGATAAAAAAGAGTTGTTAAATGAACCACTCATAAAGGATGTATAATTTCCATTCCTATGCACCCACGACTCCCATTTTCTATACTTCCCACCCCCACCCCTTTAGCAGTGCATCCCCCACCCCTTTATTAGCACTTTAGATTATCACGCCCTCTCGTGCACACCCATGTCTCCAGTGAGTTTCGATCCTAATTCCACCAACTTATACACTAGTGCCTTTACAACTTACCTATACTTTTTTTGTTTTACATTTCATGATATATCTATATATGTAGATATTTTTTGTCAAATTGTTTATTAAATTTTTTATCAGTATTTTTATATATTAATAAATATATTTTATAAGTAAATATGATTAATTATTTATTTACAAAATCAAATTTTTATGTGTGAATATATAAAAATATGTATATATAGTCATATATTTGATTATAAATAAAATACTTTTATAAAAAATGATAAAATGTAAAATCCATAACATCAATAGGAATGTAATCCATGGGAATAAATTCATTCCCCCACTGAAAAAGTGAAAAAGTGCCGCCACAAGAGAGCCGTAAAATCCAACAAAATTTTTAAAATTGATTACCCCAACTAAAATCTCTATTTTGGAGGCCTTCTTAGTCTTTTTTTCCTTCCAAGATGTAATAGTGGTTTTCCTCTCTCAGTGAGGGCGAAGATCCCATCACATGATTTAATTTGAAATTTGGTAGTGCACAAATGAACACCTAAATCAAATTTTTTTATCGTTTTATGTTTATGTTATGTTTTCAACTTATTTTAGATAATTTATTATTTTTTAGTTTTTTTATCTTAGAATTTATATTAAATGAATATTAATAAGAAATAAAAATAAAATTATTAATTAAAAATATTTTTTAGCTATTTTATAATCTATTTTCACTAAATATATAATATATTAATTTTAAATGACTTTTTATAGTATTGAAAATATATTTCAAAATTAATATATTACACTTATATCAATATATATATATATATATTATTTAATGTAATAAAAATTTTTGAGTTATAATTTTATTGTTGTTTGTAAAAAGGCACTGATAAAGGGGGGGTCTTTATCCGTGCTTCTAGAAAATAAAGGATAAACAACCCCCTTTATCATCACTTTTTTACGAGAACTGATGAAAGACTCCAATTATCAGTGCTTTTAAAAAAACACAGATAAAGGCCCCCCCTTTAATAGTTCTGTTTTAGATCTGTTAAATAACCCCATTAATAGCACTAGAAAAATGATGTTAAATACCCCTTTAACATCAATTTCTTAAGAACTGGAAAATGTGGTCTTAACAGCATTTTAGCTAGTGATATTAAAGCCCAAGAAAGGGATAAACCCAGCTTTTTTGTAATGTAACAATCAATCTTTGGTAATCCTCTTAATTTACACTTTCTCCTTTAGTATATTTTTAAACTTTCATTCCAACCTCAATGGGTATCGATAATTTTTTAGGGTCTTTCATGATAAATGTATTTAGCATTTATCTTGCATACTGTTGTTGTGATATAATGTTAAATAATTCCTCTTAAAAATCAATCCTAGAAAAAAAAATAAACTATAATAGAATAGAATTTCAAACTAATTTAGAATTTTATTAATAAATTATATTCAAGATCAAAAAATGTTATGTACAATAATAATTTCATAAACATTTAAAATTACACTTAAATTACCAAATTTCATTATCTTTATTTAAAGATTTCTAAACATTGTTCCTTTTAAGAATTTCAAGTATTTCAAGTTGTTTCTAAATATTCAATATCAGGACATGCGGCCAAATGTAGACAATATAGTTCCTTTTTTAGTTTTAACAAGACAATAAATTAATTTTCAAACACATAAACTACATGTTACTCATTATACAATTCTTCTACCAACTCACTATTTAAGAAGGCAGATTTGGCATCCATTTTGATGATTTTGATACTATTTATGTACTGTAATGACATATAACATCCCAATATCCTCTAATCTTGAAATTTGTGATATCTTATCTTTAGAATAAATTTCTTTAACCTATTAATAACACTTGACAACAATTCTAGTCATGTTCCTTGTAATTACACCTTTTTGTTAGGTTTTTTTAGGAACACCCAGTTGCTTCTGATTATAAAATTTCTCACTTGTTATTAGAACAATATCCTCATTAGCATTCATATCTATCTAAAACATTTCCTCATCTATAACTTCATCCAACTATTTATTCATGAACTATTCATCCATTGATTAAGGCTTAACCAATGAGGTAAGGGATTTTTGATCTTCAACCCCAAATATTATTCTTAGTAGAACATGATCATTATTTTTTCTAAAAATATTTTCTATTTCACAATATTTATCAACCACATAAAATATTAATCAATCACTCATAGAATAATTTTTTTCATCACTAGATTATTTATAATGGATATAAAAATTTATTTGTAATTTCTTAGCATCTTATTTAGACATTTTTTATAAAATATGCTTTTTTTCTTCTCTCTATATTTCTAAACATACTTCAATTTACTCATTTGTTTCACCATGATTTTCAAAATATTTCACAAAAAAATAACAAAAGACTAACTTGTGACTTGTTTTATTCTAAAATCTGTAACAACTTCCATTTAGTAAGTATGAAAAAAACTATTTTTCTCTTTCTATTAAAAATTTCCCTTATTGTTGTTTTTTAAGTTTATATAAAAATGATCCATGAATGAATTTAACGTACCAAAAATTTTCTTTCTCATATACCACATCTCATAGGGTGTCATATTTTCCTCTAATATCAAAATACACATATCATATATTTGTATACCAATACATACGACCAATCTCTATAAATATTTTGAAGTATCATGTTCAGCTAACATTGTTCTTCCCATCTCAACCATGATTGTAATCTTCTTATATGCTACACCATTTTACTAGTGAGTATATAGTTTATTATATTGAAACTAAATTTCATAATAAGAAATATTATTTTGAAAATCATCTCATGTATTCATTGAACCATTATTTGATATTATTTTATTGATGTAGAGTCCAAGATATTTTTGGGATTTCCTTTTAATGATTTTGAAATTTGTAAAATATTTCATCTTATTCTTGAATAGCACAAAATTATCCATATGGGTGTAGTAATAAATGAGATTAAATAAGTAAAAAATCATCCATAGTAGAGTTTTGTCTTATAGGCCCACATAAGTTAGTGTGGATAACATCAACCTGTCTGGTAGACTGAATATACACTGCTTTGTGATAACCTTAAGTCCATTTATCTTTTAAAAAATTCTCATATATATCATCTCTATGTATATATTTTCATATTAGTTATACCTATAATAAAAATATACATTATAATCATACATATAATTATTTATCTGATATGACAAGGATTTTTATGAGATGGAAGTTTCCATCTTAGATACTCAAGTAATAAGAGTTGTTAGGGTCACTAATTTAAAATAAATTCCCATTTTTTTCTTCTTACTTTGGTTAAATTCTATACATTATTCTCTTAATGATACATGAGTCATTTTTTAGATAATATCATTCCCATAATAATTTATTTCAATAACACTCAACAAATTGTGCTTCATCGCATCAATAAATATTATATTATTTGAATTCATACATGGTGCTTCTATTTCTAGTGAATAAATTCCATTGATTTTTAGAGAATAGTTATTTCAATAAGTCAATGATCCTATTTCATTATTTTCAATCAACATTAATGTTAGTGTATCATTATATTTTTGAGATTACTAACCACTGTCAATAATCCATGACGTGTATCTCTTGCATGATTTCAATGAAAATTTAGCAAAAACTAACTTCTATTCCTTTACATATGAAATTCCCTTTGATTTAGAGCCATAGTAAATCTCTCTGTATAGAGTAGTCATTTTCTCCACAGTATACTAATTCAACTTTTTACATATGCCACAAATTTCTTCTATGTAATCATACTTATTTGTGTGGAAGTGATGAATTAATTCTTACAACTTCCTTCCTCTAAGTTTTTCTCTTTATCTTCTTAAAAATAAATCATCATTGATTCACAAATCTTCCATGGAATTGGCATATTTAATGACAATGAGTAATAATTGTATCCCAAAATACCATTATACAATCAATATCCCATATAAAAAGGTTTTCCATACTAATAATGTTTATTGAAAATTTTGGAATTTTAGTGTCTCCATAAAATGTGAATATAATTTCTTGTAGGTGAGTTTTCTTTTATAAATGTTATTCTATTAATTTAATGTATTATACTGCTTCCAAAAGATCATATTAATCCAAAATAGACCAATTAATATTTTTTTATCTACACTATTAGTGGAATTTTTTTATTTTTATTCCAATACCCTAATGTTTTAATAGAATGGAATTAGGTTTTATAGCGTATTCGACACATATAATTGAGCATAAACACCTTGTGAAATCTGTATATTTTTTAGCATAGATGATAAATTGGTGGGTATGAATAGTATTAATTAACTTTATATATATATATATTTGTGTGTGTGTACCACTAAATATAAATTATTGAAAAAAATTTAGTAAATAATCAATCAATTTTTAGTAATGTAATTCTATTCATAATAAATATGCTTTCATCAAAAATGATTTTTATTTCATTTTTTAAAAATGTATTATAATTACTTTTTGGAACTATTAGAAATTTTATATGAAAAAGTTAAATTCATTTTGAAATAATAAAATCAAAATTTACATTTGGTGAAATTTTAGGATTGTTTTGAAAATATTGATTTCTTTCATGAATGGTTAAAAATACATTTTTTTTTGTAAAATTTCCATTTCCTTTAAATAGATTTTGTAGAATTAAACTTACATTTATTTTTTTAATATGACATAAAATTACATAATTATTAATTATTTATATTAAATCCACTTAATTACATTTTAATCATATTTATATATATTTTTAGTATAAGAAAATTTGTGGGTTTAAAACAATTTTTTAACTATTTTAAAGGGAATAATGTTCCCCTTTTTAATTATTTTAAATTCCCCAAATCAATAATTATTTATATGATATTTATATATTATATAATAATAAATACTAATTTATATTCAAGAAATTTTATTTATTAATCATAGAGTAAATATTAATTCATTTTTTGGTAGAAAAATTCCATTCATCAAAACCATTTTTCAATCACGTCTATGGGTTTAATTTTAAATTATTTTCTCCACTTAATTGAATTTAATTTGATAAAATAGATTCCATATTTTATATTATAATAATTTTTATTATTTAAAAATTTAACATATTTTTTTACATTAATGAATTGTGAAAATAGAAACAAATATTTACTGATGTTAATGTAAAAATGGTCTTACATGGTGGGGGGGGGGGGTTAATCTAAAAAAATGTTCAAAATGACCTAAAACAGGTCTAAAATATTTTTTTCAGTTTTTAAACCATATAATTTCTAATTATTGATAATAGTCCATTTTTATCCATTTATCGTGTGAAAAAACATGGGCACACCTTCTTATTTTTAAAAATTAGTATAGTGTTTCTCACCTACCTTATAATAGTCCACTCACTCTCCTATCCTACTCAAAATATCAAGGATATTTGCATTGGAAAATACCTAAAAATGTATTACATAATTCATTTCCTACATCCAATATCCGTCTATTTGGTCATAAATACATCCTAATAATCTTTTTGGTTCTTACCAAACAATATTTGTCCAATGAAGAGGTATCATGCTTAACCGAGCGTCTTTATTTTATTTCTTCATCCACCTCAATAAAATAATAATAAATTATGATTATATAATGAATAATGTATCCCCAAAATACTGGTTTCTTATTATATTAATTTAATAACCTAAATCTATTTCCCATTCCATCTAATGGATTTTGAAATCATCATTTGGGTGTGTGGTGGACAACCTCCTCGTGAACCGATGTCATTTACCTTCCATCATTGCATATCACAAATTTGTATTATCATGTATTTAATATATATATATATATATATATATATTAATATTTATAAACTTATGTATTTATGATATCAAATATAACTTTTTTTACTTTCCCTTTCGTGGGGGATGCAGTAATATTTCTCCAATGTATGGTGGACTACCACCCCACGATGCGATGTGATTTTTTTACTAACATGTTACATGGAATTTAATAATGACAAATGTAATAAATATCTATGATATAAATTAATTAATTATTAAATTCATGAAATTTTATCAGTGAAAAATTATAACATATCATTTTCTTTTTTTCATTGAAATATGATAATGTGTTTCGTGTGCATGTGAGGACTACATCATCAAAAAAGCGATGTAGTTATTTTTTTCATCACCACAACACATAGATTATATGAATAATAATATTTACTTAAATAATATGACATTTATTATATTATTATCATCTTTTAAATATAAAATATTACATATATTAATTCCATATTGATCATTAAAAAATTTAAATGTTACTCATGCATGTGTACAAACTAGCATCTTCGTTATTTAAAAATATATAATTTTTCATATACATATTTCATGACTGGATTTAAAAATATAATTGATTAATAAATATGATCAATATTTCAGTATTATGATTATGGTGATGTTGAAATACTGCATCATTTAACCATGGTCAACATACCGAAGATATTTTGAAACAATGAAGAGAACATTATCAAAACACCTTATGTGGACTTAAGTAAATAGGTATTTTAATATGTCATTGAAAAGAAATAAATTAGATTGTTTAAAAAAAGTATTAAACTTGGAAATTATTATTATGAAATTATATAATTGATATAATCTTATTATATATGAGTTAAAGGATACACATTAAAAGACTGGGCTCGATGTAATGGTGTCTCATCTCGCTTTTATTTCTCTGAGTCATATTCCATATTCACAATTTTTATATTTTTTTTCTTGTATATAACTATACATTTACGTATTATATTATGAATAATTAATACATAATTGTATCTTATGTTAAAATATTAAATATTTCACACAAATGTATTTGAATTAATAGTTACCAAGTGGTAAATAATTTAAGAACTCAATTTCTTTTTAATATGATATATTTCTTCTTCATTATATTAGATATTCTATTAATATGTGTGAAATTAATTTTTAATTTATTAATTTTTATTTAAAAATATTTAGGTGATATTACATTTTATACAAATAATATACTCCTTAATTAATTCTCAACATTATTGGTAAGAATTTTGTAATGGTTATCCATATTGAATTCAATTTCTTTCTGACATACATTTATGATATTCACCTATATTCATTTTTTGAGGTTTATATAATTCCATTTATACATGTAATATCAATAATCTACTTACATTCAAGATATTTAATATTTAATTTTGACATATTCTATAATGAGGATTATGATTGAAGAGTTACGAAACTGGAAAAGGCTTTATGTTATAATCTCATTTCCTTTGCGATTTTCTATATTGAAGGGTTTTTAAATGGTAATAATATGATATTATTATCATGAAACACATATATATGTTATAAAATAGTAATGAATTTTTTTAACAGGGTTATTTTCTATTTACTATATTTCCTATTTAAGAAACATCATGAAAGTAAGTTGTAAGTCATATAGATCTTGTATTTCATTTTAGATCAGGTATATTTACTTTTTTTATAGATGTTTTATAATTTGTTTTAAAAGGTTATGATATAAATGTAAATTATTTCATAAATCCCTTTTATAGTATCTTTTAACTCTTCTTAAAAGGTTTTAAAAGTAAATTCCATGATGTTTTCTAAAAGTTTTACATTTGACTCTCTTTTTCAAAATAGTTTGAAAAGAATGTTTAGTTTTTACATTTATGACATAATATAATTTTCATCATATCATATACATTATTTTACATTATGTTTATTTTATATTATTAGTAGGTTTTTAAAAAAGTACATTATTTGCAAAATATTTTATTAATTTTGAGTTTTCTTAAAAATTCATTTTGAATGTTAAAAGGGGTATTTTACTCAAGAATTGTTCTAATGACATTTTAATGTTACTACCATTAATCAAAATATAAAACCTATTATTTTAATTATAATAAACATGGTATATTTTTAATTAAACCATCCTCATTATTTTATTATAAATATTATGATAGTTTTAATGAGATTGTTATATAACCCATTTCTTTTCCATGGGTTAATCATGTCTCAAAGATATTATAATCAACACCATTTTCTCTAAAGGGTAATCATGTTTCAAATATATTTTTATGGAATGATTTTTAATTTTATGGTTTAATAATGTTTCAAATATATTTTTATGGAACCTTTTTTTCATGAGTTAATCATATTTCAAGGAGATTGTTATAGAGCCATTTTTCATATATTAATCTAGTTCCAAAAATAATATAGGTTTTATATATATATGAAATGTCCTATCTATGTAATTTATTCATGTTTTGGATATTAAAAATTATATATAATGGATGTTCATAGATAGAGTAGGGTGAAAATAATATAACATATATGACGGTTTTCCCTATATAACATTTGGTGAGCTGGATATAACTTATACAATGGGTGCACCCAGATAGCACTCTAATTAATTTTGTAATGATTCTTTTCTATGAAGAATTATATTTGAAGTCGTACATAAGGTTATTCTAGAATAATGGTTCTATATGGATTCTATGAAGATAATTTTCCATTATACCAACATGTTTTTCTATACTGCAATGTATTATAAAGGTTTTATTAGATCAATATTGATGTCACATGGCTCATTATTGTTGAATAAAATTATGCTTTCTTGTGTGAAATCCATATGCCAGGATTTCTTGTATTTTGATACAAGTATTGATGGGTTTGAAAATTTTTCTATCATTCTATTGAACTTTTATTATGCCATTATACCTATATAATTATATTATTCTCCAAAATGACATTATCTATTAATGTTTATGTTTACCCTTACTTAGTATTTGGGCTCAACCATATTGGGTTTATTTTTACACAGTTTATCAATATTTATTTTTAATGAATTGTTTATAAAATCTTTTCAAATGTGTTATGATTATTATATAATTGTAAATAAGAAAAAATGGGTTAAGTGGGAGAAATATTCATTTAAAGACATGGTTATTGTTATCTAAGACATTTTCCTAATTCTATTAAACTATAAACCTAAAAGTTATTTGATAATATAATTGATACAATATTTTTCTTTTAATTTCTTAATTTTATGGTGAAAAATATTGTGCCACCTTAATTGGTATCAAAAATGAAAATGAAAATTTAATGTTTTATTCACCAGATTTGGGAGTGCGGGTTAAGTGCTGTTATAGTTTGTATCAAAGTAATGTTTTAGATAAATTCTGAGATTATGATGTTTTCAAATGAGTTTATCTTATGAAATATGGATACCATTATTGTAATATAATACTAAGGCTAATTATATGGTAAAATTCTTAGAAACCCCTTTTGAGATTTTATGTGATGATATCATAAAGTGATTAATGATACTTTCAGATGTGTTTTTTTGTTTAATTATATGTAATGATCTTGTTTAATTTGAAGTATTCCTTTAAAATTTACATAAATAATTTTTATGGTATTTTTATCGTTTTGTTTTTATAGGATCTGGGATATTGAGGTAATTCTGGGAACACGTATTTTATCATATAGATGACCATGGGAATGAAAAGTGATGTGGTGACTAAGTGAAAAATGCTATTTCAAAAGATGAGTGATACATTTTTGGTCTTGTTAGATGAAATTTATGATATAACCTTTATGGTTAAATAAGTAATCAATTTTTATTTCAATAATGTTATTTGGGATATAAGTTAAATTATCGGTAGAGTTATTTATTATTAACTTTGGGTTTTGTTTTTTAAGTTTGTAGAAAAATGTATTGTGTCATCATATCATGTTTTATTAATTTAGGGAATCATCATACCATGTGATAACCATTTTGGGTTTGGTTAATTTATAAAGAAAGGTTTAGTAGATTTATTTTCCAATTTATGAATATGTGTTGTAATAAAATATGATATTAGTGATTTGGGCTTGAAAAACTCATCTTGACTACTCATCTTTTGGAGAAAAGGATGATATTGTGGTGAAAATTGATCAATGGAAAATATTAAACTTATTATGAAAAATTATATCCATATTCCCCCATTCTAGGTGTAAAATGATTTCTTAAACACAAGGAGAATGATCTTGAAACAAAAAAATCCCCATTACAATAATTTTTATGTATATCAATGTCCTTTTCACACCTCTCTCATTAATAGTTTTTTGGTTGTTGACTTTCCCATAACAATTCACTTTATTATGATCAATGATCCCTATCACTCTCTATATTTATAAGTAATATAAAATTTTATTCCATTTACAAGTATTCACTTATAACCTATGTTATCCTATTTTGAAACCTTATGTGTGTTATTTCTGATGACCCTCATACTTCCTATTCTCTCTTATTAAGTGAAATTTTTGTTAACACTTATTACGATTATGGTTTCCAACATCGTTTTTTTCAATTTCAATAATTTTATTATCTCGTTCAAGTTAAAATTTCAAGAATTCAATTTATTTAGTGAGGGGTGGATATAGCACACCAATATTTTAGAAGGATATCATTATATTTGAATGTGTATTCGACACGCATCATCAAGCATAAATAACCTGTGAAATTTATTACTATTATAACCCAGAAATAAAATTTCTGGGTATGAATAATAATAACTAATTTAATTTATATCTATATATATATCATACTAAATAAACAATATTGATAATTTTTAGTAAATAATTAATCAATGTTTAGTAACGATCTATTATTCTTTAAAAATATGTTTCCTTTAAAATTGATTATTATTTATTTTCAGAAAAAAAAAATTATAATTGTTTTTGAAATAATTATCAAATTTAATTTATAAATTTAATTTATTTTTTAGACAAAATTATCAATGTTTAATTTGGGTAAAATTTGGTGATTTTTTGGAATTTATTGAATTTATATTGAATAGTGAAAAATACATAATTTCGTAAAAAGTCATTTATTTTATATAAATATGTAGATTAAAAATTAACATTTTTTTAATATGAATTAAAATTACATAATTTTTCTTTAGTTATATTTATTCCAGATTATTACTTTTTAATCATCTTTATATTGAATTTTAGTATTATTAAATTTTTGGGTTTAAAATGCATTTTTATGAAAACTATTTTAAAGTGCATAATGTTTACCATTTTAATTAATTAAAATAAACCGCAATGATGAATTAATTAAAGTAAATTTATATATAATATATAAATAAATTCTAATTTAAATTCATTCAATTATTATTATTGGTTATATAGTGAATATATAATCATATGTTTCATAAAAAAATAATCCTCTTTGAAAACCACTTTCTCATTATGCCTATGGGAGTAATTTAAATTAAATTTTATAAATTATATGAATTTAATTTGATAATATAGATTCTGTGTTTTTAATCATAATAATTTATATTATCTAATAAGGTAAACTTAATTTTTTACCATAATGAATATTGAACGGAGTAAATTTTATTTTCCAATGTTAAGGTGAAACAGTTTCATCTGGGGTTTAAATTAAATGATAATGGTAAAGATGTCCTAAAATATTTTCTACAAACTATTTTATTTACATATGATTACATTATAATATATAATCCTTTATAATATTCTATTTTGGATCCTTGTGTAGTGTGAAAAATGTGGGTACACCTTTTTCCTTTTCAAAATTTAATATTGTTCCAATCACCTCACTTATAAAAAGACACCCCTATAATATGCTCCACAGACCTTAAAATCCATCTGTCATATAGAATACCTACTATAATTTCTTCCTTAATTTCCTCCCTATATCCTAGATGTAACACCCAAAAAATTATAAGAGTACCTTTTATTTGACAATGTCTAACCTATCCAAAAATTATTGTATTTAATATTTTTAATATATTAGCTATCTATAAATTAATGTAATACTAAATTATCGTATCTCACACAAAACAGTTATTTTATTTAATAACATATGATACAAATCTAACAGAGTTTTATCGATCAAAAGTATATTATTAAAATAATGTTATTTAAAATAATAATATATATCCAAGATGTTAAATTAGATTTCGTGAATATTATTAACTAAATAATGAAAATATATGGTTCATAAAAATATTAAATATATAAAAATGTTTCCAATTAATTACAATGAAGATAAAAACCAATTAATTATAAGAGAAACGTGTGTATGTTCACAAAGGTGTTTTATTCTATTTAATCAAATTAATTACTAGTACTAAATGATATTAGTGAAATATATATGTTATATATTCAATAATATTTTTTACATTCATCCTATATATTTCATTATCATAAGATAATTACATACACAATTTTATGCATAAAAACAAACATTTTTCTAAATGAAATATTACCACAATTTTATCATGATCCTATTTTAAAAATGGATTTTGACACTTCAATAAATTATATTCTTAAAAACTTTACTTTTTAAATAGGGACATCAAAATTATCTTAGGGTGATATTTTGGTTATTTTTTCAAAAAAAATCAATTTTTAATGAATACTGAAAAATACTGCATTTTAATTGAAAACAACTTTTTCATCTTAGTAATTTATTAGGAAAAATTATTTTTATAATTTTTAAAAAGGAAATAAGTTAAATTATACATAAATAAATTTAATTTAGGACATTGAAATCAATTTCAATTTGAAATTTATATAAAAATATTTCAAACTTTTGAACATTTTTACCTTAAAAACTTGTTTTTTGTCCAGTATGTATGATTAAATTTAAAATAGTTTTTTTCACATATACGTTTTTAATTGGAAATAAAAATTCAATATTTTTATTAATAATTATTTATAATTTATAATAATGTCAACTTATTTTTTAACCAAAACAATTGTTGAATGTAATTAAAATTAATTACCTTGATTAAAAGAAAAATTATATTAACAAATGACTGAAACATAAACATACGGCCAAAATGACTTATAAACATTTCTAAAATAAATTTTATATTCTTATTGAGACCGTATAATCTATTTTCTATAATTTTTTTCATTATTGGTTCCACCAGATGTGGAAAAAAATATGGGTGGAGTTCCCGCTTCAAAACATTACAAGAATTCCACTTATCCTTCCCTATAAAAAGAAACTCTCCCATCCCACTTATTCACACATATCAGACCATTTGGTTCATCCAAATTATACTCCAATAATATACCAACATCCCCACCCATATCCTGAAATCCCCAATTGTGGATGAAATCAATCCAAGGATGTCTTTTGGTACAAACTAAAATGAGTTACCTAAAAAACAGGTAATGCTTTCCACCTATCACTTTTCTTTTCACCGCATAAATTATTTATATATCATGATTATATAATAACATGAGTACATTCCAAAAGATTTTATGTTTTATGAAAAAATTTCTATATAGACTTCAATACACTTCCATTAAATGGGATACACAATGGCTATTCTTTTGTACGACCGACTACCACCTCACAAACTAATGTCTTTCATTCTTCCATTACCACCATCAAGGTTGGAATAATGATGAATTTAGAATTTATATATGATAAGTATGAAATATATTTTTTATTTATTCCTATTTAATTTTTATATATGAAATATTCCTTTATGCTTTCTATTTTGTGGGAATACGATAACATTGTCTGTGGACGTGTGGACTACTGCCTCCTCAAAGCGATGTGATTCGTTCAGGCTATATGTGGAATATATTAAGGATTGTATTAATAAAAATAAATGACATATATTAAATAAATATGATAATATAATTAAAATATAAAAATATATATATCAATTAATTTTCATTCTATTAAATAAGATAATGAAATGGAAGTATCATCCATACGTATATATAACCTACGATCTAAATGAAAAGTACATATCATTTCCTAAATCCATGTATTATGGATTATTATAAATATATATAATGAATATATATGATATTAATAAAATTAAATTCTGAGGATGATGAAATCATGATCTATTCAATAGAAAATATAAGTAATAAGTCAAACCATACCCGAAAAACTAGGAAATTAACTCCCGAAATAGTGAAAATAATGAATGTTTGTTTATAAAAAGGTAATGATCTGTTATCATTATATAATATATGAAATGATAAATACTATTATGTATATTTTTTATGTTTTTGACCTGTTAAAAACCATTATAAATGATGTTAAAGTATGTTCACCCAAAAGGAAACACAATATAAGGGATTCTTGTCTCACTTTTCATGCTATGAGGCATACAAAATTTTCACCACTTATTTATTTTGTGTGATGTGTATTATTACCATATTTTAATTTATATAATGAGTATATTTATCTTCATGATATTTATAGTTTCTTTTGAAATATGTTTTTCATGGGTATTATAATTCAATAGTTACCAAGTAGCAATTGACTTCATCTTAGTTTCAATTCAATGAGGAATAATTCTTGGAAGAAATTTCATATATAAAGTGTGCATAGTTCCAACTAAAAATTTAGTATAATTACTCATTCATTATTCATAATATTTTTTGTTTTAATTTGTATTATTTCATCTAAGGTGAATTACACGTAATGTTTCCCACGTAGTAATGAAATTTCACTGCCCAATTCATTTTCATTGGATTATATTATTACTAATTCTGTTAATATTAAATAATTATGTGTATAGTTACCTTTAATATCTCTTTATTTAACTACAAATTTTCTAGGAAGATTTACATTGTATACACATAATCCATTAATTTATTAATTCGCAGTTCAATGTTATGATCATTGTAAGAATTTATTTTGTAATCTCATTATAATCGAGATTACATATTGTTTAAATTACAATAAAGAAATTTATATGATAATTGTATAATAAAAAATTTAGTTTCCTTATAAATTTGTTATTAATGAAGACTTTATATTAATATTACCATTTTTATACTCTTCGGTACTCAAATTGTTTTTTAAACTATTTCAAAGATAAACTGAATCCATTTCTCTCTTTAGTAAAGAACTTGTTTTCATATAAAACCCATATTTTCTTAAAAAAATTATGTTTTTAAAACTTTTATTATTTTTTAAATTCATGTTTACCCCTTTTTTCATTAGAATATGTTTTAAGAAATCTTCTTTTCTATTTTCAAAAAATCCATTTTCTATCATTTTTATCTTGAAAAGGTAATGTATTTCTACCTTTTACAAAATTTAAGGATTTACCAACTATCATTTCATTGAAGCGTAATTTTCATGTTTAAAATGATACCTTTAAATATGTTTTATAATGTGATTTCCAAGTAAATGGATTTTCTAAATGTTTTTCCAAATAAAAATGATGTTTTCCTGATGGATTTTTTTAATTGATATTTTTATAGAATTTATATTCATCAATGAAAAAAACCTTTATTTTTACTCAACTTGGGATATGATGTATTGATTATATCCTTATTTTTCCTTTATATTTTTTTAATTGATTTGGCCAATGATTGAATTTAAATTGACTTCCTTTTTTTCTTTGTTAGTCCCATTGAAATATTCAATTTCTTATGATCATTAGATGTTCAGTTTTCCTTAATTATCCTTATAATTTATCATGGATATATTCATTGACTATAACATATACAATTTTCACATTCATTATTTACATTGAATGCTACTTTTCTAACATTAGAAATATTTATAAATTCATATTCTTTATTCAAGATAGATATTTGATAAGGAACTTTTTTATCAATTTAAATCAATTATTTGATATATGATGAATTCTTTGGATATGCATGACATGGGTTGGGGACCATTTCATCAATCCCTATAGGTTTGGTATTGGTTAATGAAATACCTAAGACTCCTTAGTAGTCTCATGATAAGAAATTAGTTGGCTAGAATAAACTAATTAGGATTCACCTAGTATTTTTTAAACCATTAAAGGGATAAATCTTTACGGTAAAGGTATCATATTCTTGGGAATCATTTCATCACAGAATTAAGAATTTCCTTTATTAAGAATTTATTTATTATTATTTTCCATGATATTACTTTATTGAAATTTTCTATGGATACATTTTCATTCACAGTTTATTGATTTTACAGAATGTGTGTTCAGTTATTAACTTTCCATATTAATTATAACTTATCCAGTTATTTCAAATGTCATGGGTGTAATGTTATTTACCATGAAATATTTTTTATGCACTCTCTACCTAGTTTATTGGTTATATATAATTTATTTTCAGTTATTACCTTTCCATATTATTATACTCATTGATTCATTATTGCTTTAATTTTACATTATCCTTAATAAGTATTTGAGCTCCCCTGGTTTTTTTATTTAAAATATGAATCCAATAAGGGTACTAAGAAAGATATGTAGGGATATTCTAA
This sequence comes from Viscum album, assembly GCA_963277665.1. Taxonomy (NCBI): domain Eukaryota; kingdom Viridiplantae; phylum Streptophyta; class Magnoliopsida; order Santalales; family Viscaceae; genus Viscum; species Viscum album. The sequence goes on from OY728125.1 coordinate 507,888,205, forward strand.
TTGGTAATAAATTTATCCTTGAATAAAATATCTTTTATTTATTTTATTCAATTTTAATGCAATATTTTCGTATGTACCTAGTTTAACTAATCAACTAAACTATTTTATCCTTTGGGATGTAATTTACTTGAATCTTATGCCAATGTAATGGTAGTAGGCACATGCTCTATTATTTCTGGATTCGGGTCACTATAGTTGGTATCATAACATGTTTATTATCAATTTTGGAATCTAGATTTAGGAAAAAATAGATTAGATAACATAACCCTGAGGTATAATTTGAAAAACTTTATATATGAACTTGCTAAAATTTTGGTAGGGTAGAGATTATGTAGTACTTCCTATAAATACATCCTTTTCTGGATACTAATAGTGGGTGTGGTTCTGGAAAAGAAGTACCTTTCTGTAAAAACTATAACAATGTGCATTAGACCAAACATGAGTGTAACCTAGTACATGATAACGGGTCTTTCTGCACTAATGGTTTTACACTCCCATGGGATATATATAGGATAATTCACATTTTATTAAAAAAACTTATTAAATATTTGAATGTATTTTGAAAATGAATAACCTAGGATAAAACTAAGGCGTTTTATATTTAAAATAAGGCATCATGATTTAGATATCGTGTAAATGACTATACATTTATATCACTATGTCTATTATTATTCACATAATGCCTTCTGGATTTATTCAATGACTGTAACTTGAAGGAGTATTGTTAAGACTGGACATGAAGGACAAGTTTGTGATAATGAAAAACCAAATGAGATGTTGGAGTGAATGAAATTGTTTTTCTTCCTAATCTATTCTCACAAAATATAATTAAATACATATACCTTGACCAACTCAAAAACTCACCAAAGAAAAGAATGATAGAGTTTTCTAAGATATTGAGTAGTGAAACCCTAGAGAAATGAAGGTTTTCTTTTTATCATGATTGAAACAATGAAGGAAAAACTTAGGAAAGTGTCTCAATATAACGAGAATTTTCTTTATGTGTGGGAAAGAAAAAACTGAAGCAAATAATTAATTCGGATAAATAATTGATAAGATGGAAGGAAATAAATATCATCCTATGGATCAATTTAGGGTTCATTTCATTAAATTTGGGGAACCATTGAATTTCCATAGTTAATTCCCTCTTCATTGTGATAAACACTAGGCCAAGAAAGAACCTATGTGGAAATAAATGGATGAAGATTTCATGTATTCATTTTTTATTGAAAAACACAGTTAAAAGGTATTTAATGTATAAATTTCATGGATATCCATCATATTTTATTATAATATTATAATATTTTAGAATAGAAAATTGAAAACATGCATATCGAGTGACAACCCATCAAATCTGGCAAGGTCGAGGGACCTCAACCCATGACCAAAAGAAGATAAGGGTTTAACACCTACCACTAGATTATGTGATGTCATGGTTAATATGTAATAATTTTTATTTAAATAATTAGAAAAAATATTAATAATAAACCATTAGTTTTACATTTTATGTTTAGATATTAATGTAATTATTATATTTGATTTGGGAACTAGTTAGAGACAAATATAATGATTTTTTTTAGTTATTATGATCCATTAAAAGAAGACGCTAGTGTATCAAAAATTGGTTCCCTCTAGCATATCCCATTTCTTGGAGTAAGGGATGAATTATAATTTTATCTATGGGAAATCAAATGATTTAATTTTTCATATGAAATTAAAATTTATCAAGTTAGTATATTTACTTATATTAATGTGTTGTAAAATAATTACCCAATAATATAAAAATGATTAAAAAAATGTTTCCCGAATACATATCTTTTGAAAAGTTGATATTTTAAATCATTTTGGATTTATAGATTTTATACTTAAAAAAATACATTGACCATTCAATTTTTTTCGATGACTTTAATAACTCTCTATATATATTTATGCCTTTCCTCTAAGGCCATATATTTTATTTCTACCAATGTTATCCTACTTAGAGACAAAATTATATCATATTCCATGTTAATTTTTTTACATCCCATTCCATCATCTCTAGATGATTATTTACGAAACCTTATCATGTTGTTGTATCTGGTCATAGGAAATATCAAACCATTTTTTACCAATAATTGAGTTTAAATTGCGAGGACACAATTTATTTCAAGTGGGGAGAATGTAACTCGCTGAAAATTCTAAAAGAGTATCATCTATTTGATAGTGTATAACCAATCAAGACATTATAGTGTAAATAGTATTTTAAATATATTCTATTTATTTAAATTCTTCCAATATTGAGTTATCTTTCATCATGCAAAATTAAGACTTTCATTGATATCTTACATTTCACACAAGAACGACTTTTACCGAACAGAAATATTTTATTTAAATATTATTATATAATATAATAAGATATAACCAATGAATTAAATTATAAGTTATGAATATTAATAATTTTTTTTAAATATATATTTTGCAAAAATATAAAATAAATTAACCGTTTAAAAATAAATTAGAATTAATATAAAAACCAATTGAATATAAAAGAAATGTGTTTATCCTCACAAAGGTGTTTATCCTAATAAATAAAATTAATTACTATTAATTAATTATTTTAACAAAATAAATATGTTATATATTCAATAATATATTTTTAAATACATCTAATATATGTTATAGTCCTAAGATAAGAACAATCCTAATTTTATATAAAAAACAATATTTTTCTATAAATAATTTTACCATCTTTTAATGGTGCACATAGGTTGAAAATGAATTTGGAAAAAGGTATCAATTTTATTTTTAAAAATAAAAAATATTTTTTAATTTTTAACATAAAAATTATCTTATGTTGAATTTTTTGTATTTTTTTGTGTTTCATTTTTTAGTGAATAGTGAAAAATACTTTATTATAAATGAAAACTATTTTTTCATGTAAATAATTTATCATGATAAGTTATATTTTGAATTTATTTTTAAATTGAAATTATATCAATTATATGTAAATTATTCCAATTTTGGTCATTGAATTCAATTTCACTTTGAAATCGGATATAAAAACATTTCAATTTTTGAACTTTTTTTCATCAACATTTTTGTCCTATCTACAGGATTAAATTTAAATTAATTTCTTCCACTTATATGATTCGAATTATGAAAAATTGATTCCATTTTTTTAATAAAAATAGTTTATATTTTCTAGTAAATAAACTTTGATTTCAAAAAAAATATTAGTGAAAGTAATTAAAATTTATTAAAATTATCATGAAAAACATTATCATCACAAAAGACTAAACCATAATCCTAAAGACAAAAATGACCTATCAACATTGAAAAAATCCATTAAATATTAATATTTTAACTTTATATTCCATTTTATCTAATTTTATTCATTATTGTATCGGCGTATCATAGAAAAATTTTGTGTGGAGTTCTATCTTCCAAAAATTAGAAAAATTCCACTCCTCCTCCACTATAAAATGGATATAACCATCCCCACTAATTAAAACTATCAATCTTATTGGATCATCCAACCTCTAAAAAAATCTCCCAAAATACTCCCCTCTTCTTAAAATGCTCAATTTTTTCCAAATGTAAACAAATTATGTTTTTTTTCTTAAAACCAAATGTAGTTACCCAAATAAATGGTAACACTTTTCAATGATCACTTTTCTTTCCACCCATTAACTTATTTTTATATCATTATTGTACAATAAAAATGATATCTATAATATGCTGATACATTATTATTCTATGATTTTGACCTATAATTTCACACACATCCATCAAATGGGAGACACAATCATCGTTCTTGTGTACAATGGATTACAACCTCACAAACAAATGTCAATTATTAATACATTACCACCAATAAATGAAGTAATGATTTTGGATTTATAGTTTATATTTGATATAAATGATATTTATGATTCCTTTATTTGTCTGTAAATTTCTATATAAATCATTGCACTATGCTTTCCATGTATTGGTAATACAATGATTTCATTTGTGGACGTCTGGACTATCGGCTCCTCAAATCGATGTGTTTCATTTGCACTACACATGGAATGTATTAAATATGGACATAATATATCTAACATTTTAATATTTTTTCTATTTATTTTGATGAATATATCCCCAAAAAATTTTCAACATATATCAAATGGTATTAATTTTTGAATTATGAGTTTTTTGAGTTTAACTGTGAAAATACCCTCATTCTGGAATTTTAATAGTTTTTCATTAGTTTTTGTTTTGGGAATTACTTTTACACAATGATGCAATTTTAGAAAAAATATTTTTGGATCCTTTGGTTGTGGTATTAATATGTCACACTGAACCATGTGTTTAATCGACCATTTGGTGGCCTAAAAAACAATTCAAATTGGAGAACAAATTTTTAGGAAGAATATAATATCATTAAAGAAATTAGTCATAACTCAGCTCAGAGCTATCAGAATGAACTGATTACACATGTAAAATAACACGAACATGATGGTTTATCTTATGGATAAATTACAATAATCACATTGTATAATAAGATCATTTTCGGCACGTGACGTTGGGAAAGTTGAAGAGACACATCATAAAAAAATGCTTCGTTATTTTTTTGATAACATTTTCAAAACATGTACAAAAGTAATGATATGTTTTATCGGGAATATAAACCATGTTTGCAAAACATTTATTTATAATCCTCAGATTTATTAATCAATAACATGTTCTTTATTCGAGTGAAATTTCTGGATACACATTATGGAAAACACCAAGGGTTGTCCCTTTCATTTATATTTTCTACTTCACTTTCATTTCAGAGGATGGTGGGATTAAGAGAGTGGGATATTCTGGATGATCAATTATGTAGAATATGATTTCTATTAATTTTAATGAATTCATGAAGCTCTATGCTCCTAGTGGTGGTGGGTAGTGGATATCTGGGGATATATCACCTTTTTAGTTTGTGTGTTTATTTTTTTAATTTGTATTTATCTGGATACTATTTTTCATGAATGGTGGATGTTTCATTATTTCATGAATTAAATTTTCTCAAAATTATTTTGGATTTATTTTCATCTTTGGATTGTAAATTTTTTATGCCCATTTTTTAAATATCATTATGCGAGGACCCATCATTGATCATAATGAGTATAATATGATTTGGTTTCTCAGAGCTCTTCATGTAATTGGATCACATTTATAAGAGGATAAAACCCCATTTTTTAGGTCATAATATACTGTACAGTTAATTTTTTCATATATGTTGCAATATTTAGGTATATATTAAGAAATAAAATTGGATAATTCATGTAGAAAATAAAAAAGGTAGTGTCTAAAGATTGATATTTTCCACCACTGTCTTCTTTACCATATTATTTTTAGTATAGTTTTCTTCTAATTCCAAATTATATGTTTGGTTTATATTTCTAATTTTTTTTCATAATTCAACATTATTCATATCATTTTAATCATCACTTTTAGTTCTGAAATTTGAAAAAAATACAAGTTAAATTTTTTTACAGTTTGATAATATACCTTGAAACCTCTTCATGAGACAACCTCTTTGTAAACATTACGCTATAATTTTTGTGGAAAAATATTTATTGGATTTTCATGAAAAAATCATAATTCTAATTTGGTTCAATTTCTATGTATTTTTCTTAGGTTTTTCTATTTTTTATCTTATAGGATTCTATCAACAAATTTAGAGTTCTTAAAAAACAAAAGAAGAGGATTTTTACAATGACTAATCATATTCTTGGCCAAATTATCAACCATTCAAGGATTTAAGTAATGAAGAATTTTTAAAATCTAAATTCAATTAAAATTATTTAATTATCCAATAAAATAAATTTCATGGTCAAACAAAATAAATCGTACCTTTAACACATAGCTTCCATAATTCAAGAATATAGGAAAAAATAAAGATTTGTTCCATTGATTTCAAAGAATTTAACTAATTAAAAACTCAAAAATATGATCGAGAAAGGTAAATTAATGTACCACCCACTTTTGATGTTTATTATGACATTTTTGATGATGACAAAACTAATTTGGAATGATTGTTTTCAAATTTTGAAGAATAATTTTTCACTGATTTCAAAATTTATTTGTCTTTTAGAAATCAAAACTATTTGGAAAAAAATTGGATGAGTCTTTTAAAAATGAAATTTACTGTAGAGCCATTATTTTTTAAGAACCATTAGTTTGATTCATTCACATTTGAAGAAAATATGAAGGAATCATGGTTCCTCCCTATATTAAATAACACAATTTTTAACATGCGGAAAGAGATGGTACCTAAGAATCCATAAAGAGAAATAAAAAAATTTGATCCATATTTTCTAGAATGTTTTGATAACAAATTGATAAATGTTTCACCATGTGAAAATTTATTTTTAATTTCATTTGAGTGGGTTTATTTTCTAGATGAATGGGGTTTCATGTTTGAAATTGAATAAATAATGGTATGTCTTGTTGAATAGTACATTGGTTCACATGAGGATGGTGGTACCGAGCTAATTTTCAATGAAGAAATTATTTTTGAAGATAAAATGGATGATGAAAAAAATCCTAAGGTAAAAATAAAACAACCAGTGGAGGTCATTTTTTAGGATAAGATGTGGGAGATGAAAAATATTAAACAAAAATCATTTTTCTAGTATACGAGGATGAAACTACATTCACCATAAGATTGTCGATAATCAGCTGGAAATTCCTAACCTGGGAAAGGGAAATCCTAAAACCCACATTGGGGGTTGAAACCAAGTCTCATTCCCCTTCTATTTCTTTTCATTTTTATTTACTTTATTTCAATAAAATTTTAATTCATTTCTTTTTATTTAGGTTTCCACGTTGTAGCTTTTATGAGGCCACCTCAAGGCTACTGCTGCTCAATAAAAATTAGGTTGAATGTTTCCTACCCACATTTATTGTTATGTCTTTCCTTTTTGAACTTAATATCATATACAAATTATGCACAATTAAAAAATAGTACAAAATATGTGTGGTGGAGGAACATGTGTACATATTATGATTTTTTGGGTTTTGTATTCAATATATGTGTGTTTTATTTAAATTATTTTTAATAAAAAACCATTTGATGTTGAAAGTAATTTCATTCTTGAATTTAATTATTTTTTTGATGAAAATAAAAAACATGATTCATGGAAGTTAACATAAATTATTGCTGAAATGTGCTTTGTTATAGATTAATGTTCTATAAATCCCTGAAAGACCGTTGAATTTTGAATTTGGTACCATGAATTAAAACTAATATTTAAACTCACATTCCCAAGAGGATTATGAATTTTTTTTCATATTCTTCAAATTCACCCCCACTTCTTGAGTTAACCATTCATTTTTAAAGAATTAGTGTTCCAAATGATTAAGACAGTTATTTTGTGATTGGAATCCCATTTTTTCTTGAGATTCCTTTTATACTATGGAATATCCTATAAATTTTACCATTATCTGGCCTTTGTATCCATTTACTACCTATTATATAAACACATTACATGCTATTTTTTTATCAAAACCAATCTTGAAGTACATTTTCTGATTTTTGTAAATATTAAGTATGGGGGGAACTTCTTTGTGTTGTCATATATCATTTGGTGTTGATTTTGTTTATAGAAATATAAAAAGCATGATAAAAACATTTATAAAGAGTTATAATCTTTATTGTGGAAGAAGGACTTCCCAATTTGGGGAAACATTATGGTTTCACATTTGGGAAAACACCCTACCCACTCCCCTTCCTTTATAATTTATACATCACTTTCTTTTAAGAGGGTGGTGGGATTGAGGGAGTTGTCTTTGATGGATGATATATTCTAGAGAAGAGGAGTACCACTAATGATAATGAATACATGATTTTAGAATATCTAAGTGGCGGTGCACAGTGGAGATTTAGGGACATATCCTCTATTGAGATTGTGATTTTCGTTGTTTTCATTTGTATTTATCTTTAAATTGTTTTTATTGAATAAAGATGGTTTATATCATTATTGAATTCAATTTCTATTAAATTATTCTATATTTAGGTTCATATTATGATTTGTCACGAACCGAGTCTGGTCGCCTTCAAAATCGGCACCCGACCTGGTCCATGGCAAGTCCCGAAGGGCATTCCCAATCCCCACGGGCTGGCACAAGTGCCTGGGTATCATATCATGATGATTGGGAACGATTTACCCGATTTTATAAACATTAAACAACCAACAAACTCAATAGACCAAATCTGGATTTTTCAACTAAAACCGTCTTTTACAAAATTTCAGAACTGAAATACATAAGTTAAAACTATTTTTAAAGACCATTACAATGGTACATAACCAAATAAGGACAGCCCAAGAACCTCCATAAGGAAAGAGGCACTGCCCTCAAGCTATCTCCACGACACTGTATCCCAATGGACAACTAAAAACCTGAATCAATGGCATAAATCCTGTACACAAACCTGTGAATAAGAGAAGAAAATCTACTTACACCCAAAGGTGTAAGTAGGGTGTGAGAGAAATCCCAGTAGGATACCACCACTAATAGATTCCATGTGATAAACATTTAATGGCGAAAATTATGCAAGTTTTCCAAGACATGAGATACTAGTTAAAATTTCTAAAAGATGCAACATTAAATAAAAACAGTTTTCAGATGGGTTAATTTAAAGAATAAAAACATTTAAAATAAATACTATAGCTACTGAATTTTCCAGCCTCTCATACCGTATACCGACGGTAAAAAAAAGTATCCAGTGAGCACAATCAATGGGAAATAACCCCTAGGCACTAGCTAGCTGTGGGTCCCAGGTACCTCGTATCTCGGTGAGAGTAACCATCACAAATATCCATTATCATGCACGAGCCACTAGTAGGGAACATACCCATAACCTAGTGGTCCCCAATCATCATCATCATAGTTTAGTTAGAGTTGTAAGCGGCAATCTTTCTAAGTGAAACTGAGGCCAAACCCCACAGATTCACTAGCATACTAGTACACGTCCACCCACCTAGATACCCGGGATTTCCCTTTGTGCTCAAACAAGTTCAACAATCCAAGAAGTATAGTTTTCACCTGAAAATATCACTTCCACATCACATATTAACCAAACAGCCCCATGTACATCACGCTAGTCAAAAATTCCACTTTTCATTCAAATGCATTTTGAAATCAAACTCACTCCAAATTTCCTACAACACTTTTCAAATTTCTTTAACACTTCCACAAATCCATTAAACAATTTTATAAAATCATTACAAGATATTCAACTCACATAATAGCCCACACACATGTCACACAATACCCTTCTCACCTTCACAATTCATTTTATAAATAAACTCACATGAAATATCCCACACCCGTGTTTCTCACACAAAACATAATTTAGTAAAACATTTCGACAATTTATAAAAAAAATTATAAAAATGTTTAACATCTCAAATCACCACTTTACCATTCAAAACCCCACATTAGGTGAACACACTCACCCAAACAGTACATATACTCCCTTTCCCAACTTTGTTTATCCAAATAAAACATTGGCAATTTTTATAAAACAAACCCAAGAGGTATAACCATTGTTTGCACACTAAACCCATTTCAAAACCCTCATTTAAAAGAAAAATCATACCAATACCAATCCAAAACATAATTTTTCAGCCATAAAACAATTATTAAACCAACCCCAAATGTTATAAAAATAAATCAAATAATACCACAGAGATACACATGAAAAACACACATTTTCATAAATCAGTTTCAAGAAGTACAGCATTTTTTTCTCCTTAAACTCATTAAAAAAACCTACTTTCTTGGCCAACATGACAATAAGGAATTAAAAAATCATAATTGGCATCCCGTTTCAAGACTAATAAATCACTTTCATATGTTATTAACTAAACCCAAACATTACCCCAAGAGTCACACATGAAATGTACCCAATTTCAAGCTATAATGAAACTAAAAATTAAATTTTCAACCAAATCCATCAAAACAGATTTCAGAGCACATAAAACAGATTATAAACATGCTAAATTAATAATCCATGCAAACTAACTCATCATAAAATGGCTACACATGGAATCACCTACCGTTTGAGTCGAAATCCTCAAAACTTGGTGCGAAACCTTAAGCGCACCACCGCCGCACCACAAGGAATACAAATCCATACCTAGACCACCAAAAATTTACCCAAAAGATACCAAATCAGACCTTAGGATCGAACTCTAACTTCTGGACATTTTAGAACATAATGAAAAAGGGAGGAAACCCTAAGGAGAATGAAAAATTGAAGAGAGAAACACTTACTCAAAACAATCATGAATAAAAAGACCCAAAATCCACCAGATTCTGAATCTGAAAACATCCAACAATTCAAGAGATGTTCTAACAAGGATTATGAGACCATGTAGGAATTTTAATGGGGAAAAAAGAGTGAGAATTGAAGGATTTATGAAGGAAACAAATTACATTTATTAATCTGCCCGAAATGTGAGTGCTTTAGAAGATTCGACCTAAACCGCGATGCAAATGAGCTGCAAAGAGGGTGGGCGGATATGGGACGCGCAGCTGGGTTCACGGGGAGTGTTTGGGGCTTGGAATCACCGAAAAATCCTTAATATTGGATACGTTATTAATTAAACAAAATTTATTTTTAAAACTGGAATTGGGATTTCGAGCAGGCCCAATCCCTTAAATAAAAACCCATATACAACTTTTTTATGGTTTCCTAAAGGCTCCAAACTACAATGGTGGTGTTTCTATATCAGGTTAGACCATTTAGGAACTTTAATGGGTGAAAAATATTAAAAAATGAAAAAGTTATAAAAGAAACAAAATTTATTTTTAAATCTGGAATTGGGCTCACGGTTTGGCCCAATTAATGAAAACTCACTCATTCCACCATAAAAGATTGACCAACCCCAAAAACAAATCATAAATGAAAATTAAATGAAAATTAACTTTAAAATAAGTCGTGTATGTGACAATTCTCCCCACCATGAAAACTTTCCGTCCCCGGAAAGCGACCACAAGGCCAGATACCAAAACCATGCCCAACAGATAAACTAAGATGTAATTCTTTTCCAAGATTTTCCCCCAAGGGTCAAAACACCTCCAGTGATCAATTAAGGAATGATTAATCTCACAACCCAAACTTACACCACATTACTGAAATGATCAATCACATTCATACATTATCCCAAAATGAAACTCCTCGAACGCTATCCGAACAAGACTCAAGCAATTCACCCAAACGAACAACAACTTCAAACAAGGTTACACATACCTTGCTATAACTAAACCATTGGGCACTCTCCAATCTCAATGGTTACCCAAATAAGATTTAGGTAGCTTGATAGATCCGAATGAGACTACCTACCAACAATCCTTGACCATGGATAAGAATAATTTATTGGTACGGGGAAAAAAATAGGCTCCCCACTATAAGAACCAACAATCTTAATCGACCAGCATGGGCCGGTATAGAAAGACCCCAAAATATAAAGTGTTGGGATGGCCACATGGTGAGTCTGAATGGTTTGGGAAACCATGAACCAACAGTGGGGATTATTCTATCTACATGGTTTTTTTGTTCATGGTTAGAACTAACCATGTGAAAACCGTGTGCTCAAATTTTCAAGCCAAATTTCCATCCATTCTCCAAAGACTCAATGGAAACCAAATGGGGAGGGAATAACATTGTGTGATGACATGGGTACAAAACCCTCCACCTATTTCCACAGAACGGGAACAACATAAGAAATATGATGACACCATAGGTTTAAACTCTTCCTATCTTTCATACTAAGGATAGGACTTTGTACAAGGGTTTAAACGACACTGGGGTTTCCCCTGACTACGCGCCAGCTTCTCTCCGGGGCCTATGGCTGGAGCTCAAAATTTTGAAGCATCTTTGGCCACGCAGTTTGGCTGTTGAAACCCCTATGTGGAACTTCTTCTTTTGGTGCCACAAACAACTACACCACATACCCTGATGGGTTCATCAAGACATAACACACTCCATAACTCACTTTACCAAAACCATACATTTCACTGAAACAAGGGATCAGAATAAGCACACACATCGCACCTTGTTTCTTTGGCTGAGAAACAACAGAAGGGCAGGACACGTATAAACACCTTCCCCTAAGATAGAGGATTTGATATCTTTCCCAAAGGATACATACTCCCAACAAAACAGAGAACCTAAGAGGATTGTGTGACCTTGACCTTTACAGTCAAAAGAGCACACAACATCACAATGCGTCACCAAACATGACCCTTGTGATTGATAGAAAAAATACATGGAACATGACCATATTCCAAGTCCCTAAACAACAAACAAGTCCAAATAGTGGACACAATATCCTATCAGGACCAAAATATCAAAATTGGTGGTTTAATAATAACTCTTGCTTCAAGGAAACTATGAAGAACCCAGAGGCCCTCTTAGACACCATCATGACACTCATCCACACTAACAACCAAAGAACACTTCCACCTTTGATGAATCATGAATTTTAAGAAACCAAGGCCTCTTTCAACCTTTCACAAGAACTATACCACTACAAGAGGATCTACAAATCAACTAAATGAATGGTTGTAGACTCAATCAACAATGATCTATAAAATATTCCTTATATTGATCAACTGTAGGATTTTCCAATGGAGAAACAATACGGGTTGCACTTCAGTTGTGCACTAACCCTAAATGGGGGCGTACCTTGTCCAACAGGAGAACCCAAGGACCCAACCAAGATGGTCCATTGGTCAAAAAAAACAATAAACCAGATCCAAACACATGAAGGTAACCACTATAAAGGTGTCCCGAAACATATCTCAGAGGAGACTACTAACCGGTCCTTCTACCTAGCTTACCGACCAAACATAATCCCAAAACACAGTTCAAATAGGAGGGGTTATTGGACTAAAAAAACATCCCACAAAAACAACATCTTCAAAGAACCATAATACAAATCACCCCAAAACTATTCATCAAGACATCATGTTTTTCTTTAAAACCATTTCTTTGAAAACAAGCGGTTCAGCGGTAAGAGTATCGACCAATGGTACCCCATGGGCCTCACACATGCATGTTTTAGTGCCACACCAGACACCCACCTCATATCCGTCCCGGCACTCATCCAGTCATTCCATCAACCATCCATCATCCCATATAACCCCATGCATGTGGTCACTAATGGAAATACCAAAGGTTAAAACAATAATTCTTTCCACTTTTCAAAACCAAAACGGTCAACCAACGCATCCTTTTTTTTTCTCATAACCGCTAACCGCGAGATCAAAATCCCAACTCACATCTTACAAAAATTTTCAGAAAGTCACAACCATTTAGAAAATAACTCACATTCAAGATATTCACATTAATTTCAAAACCTCTCATCCCATTAAAACACACTATGATTTTTTAGAAAACTCTATTGGAAACACTTTTCAAAACCAACTTCAATATAGTTTCTACCTTCAAAAGAGGTGTAATCACACAATTTTCTATTTCAAAATATTTCTGAATATTCAGTTCCAAAATTTCATAAATCATACCATTCCATTTTTATTTTAAAATCATTTCACAAAAACATTACACTTCTTAAAACCAAGTCACCTTAAAACCAAAGTGCTAAGATTTCAAAACTAAACCACAAAACAATGCGAGAGGAAACTAGTTTCAGTGGGTGACTTGGAAATATGGTTGGCGGCCATATTCCAATCACTTAACTGTCACAGAGAGTGTTCTAGGGAATATCCCCGGCTTCACATGGTTTTCTAGGCCATGTGAGCTCACTGAGACCATTATCCCAACTCTCTTTTCATTTCCCCTAATCATCATCAAACCAAGAAAACCAAAGGAATCTGAAAGGTCCCGACTTCTCCTAGAGACATGAATCCCGTCATGAGGTGTGGTGATTAGCCACACTACTCATAACCAAAATTACAAGTCCCAACAATCCCAACTCTAGACTATCCCGACTGTTCCCCAAATAACATGACTCCAATGGAGAGAACCTCCTTTGATACCATTTTGTCATTAACCGAATCTGGTCACCTTCAAAATCGGCACCCGACCCGTTCCATGGAAAGTCCCGAAGGGCATTCCCGATCCCCATGGGCTGGTACAAGTTCCCGGGTATCATATCATGATGATTGGGAACGATTTACCCGATTTTATAAACATTAAACAACAAACAAACTCAATAGACCAAATCTGGATTTTTCAACTAAAACTGTCTTTTACAAAATTTCAGAACTGAAATACATAAGTTAAAACTATGTTTAAAGACCATTACAATGGTACATAACCAAATAAGGACAGCCCAAGAACCTCCACAAGGAAAGAGGCACTGCCCTCAAGCTATCTCCACGACACTGTATCCTAATGGACAACTAAAAACCTGAAACAATGGCATAAATCCTATACACAAACCTGTGACATAAAGGAAGAAAATCTACTTACACCCAAAGGTGTAAGTAGGGTGTGAGCGAAAGCCCAGTAGGATACCAACACTAATAGATTACATGTGATAAACATTTAATGGCGAAAAGTATGCATGTTTTCCAAGACATGAGATGCTAGTTAAAATTTCTAAAAGATGCAACATCAAATAAAAACAGTTTTCAGGTGGGCTAATTTAAAGAATAAAAACATTTAAAATAAATACCATAGCTACTGAATTTTCCAGCCTCTCATACCGTATACCGACAGTAAGAAAAAAGTATCCAGTGAGCACAATCAATGGGAAATAACCCATAGGCACTAGCTAGCTGTGGGTCCCAGGTACCTCGTATCTCGGTGAGAGTAACCATCACAAATATCCATTCTCGTGCACGATCCATTAGTAGGGAACATACCCATAACCTAGTGGTCCCCAATCATCATCATCATAGTTTAGTTAGAGTTGTAAGCGTCAATCTTGCTAAGTGAAACTGAGGCCAAACCCCACGGATACACTAGCATACTAGTACACATCCACCCACCTAGATACCCGGGGTTTCCCTTTGTGCTCAAACAAGTTCAGCAATCCAAGAAGAATAGTTTTCACATGAAAATATCACTTCCACATCACAAATTAACCAAACAGCCCCATGTACATCACGCCAGTCAAAAATTCCACTTTTCATTCAAATGCATTTGGAAATCAAACTCACTCCAAATTGCCTACAACACTTTTCAAATTTCTTTAACACTTCCACAAATCCATTAAACAATTTTATAAAACCATTACAAGATATTCAACTCACATAACATACCACACACATGTCACACAATACCCTTCTCACCTTCACAATTCATTTTATAAATAAACTCACATGAAATATCCCACACCCGTGTTTCTCACACAAAACACAATTTAGTAAAACATTTCGACAATTTATAAAAAAAATTATAAAAATGTTTAACATCTCAAATCACCACTTTACCATTAAAAACCCCACATTAGGTGAACACACTCACCCAAACAGTAAATATACTCCCTTTCCCAACTTTGTTTATCCAAATAAAACATTGGAAATTTTTATAAAACAAACCCAAGAGGTATAACCATTGTTTGCACACTAAACCCATTTCAAAACCCTCATTTAAAAGCAAAATCATACCAATACCAATCCAAAACATAATTTTTCAGCCCTGAAACAATTATTAAACCACCCCCAAATGTTATAAAAATACATCAAATAATACCACAAAGATACACATGAAAAACACACGTTTTCATAAATCACCTTCAAGAAGTACAACATTTTTTTTCTCCTTAAACTCATTAAAAAAACCTACTTTCTTGGCCAACATGACAATAAGGAATTAACAAATCATAATTGGCATCCCCTTTCAAGACTAATAAATCACTTTCATATGTTATAAACAAAACCCAAACATTACCCCAAGAGTCACACATGAAAAGTACCCAATTTCAAGCTATAATGCAACTAAAAATTAAATGTTCAACCAAATCCATCAAAACAGTTTTCACAGAACATAAAAAAGATTATAAACATGCTAAATTAATAATCAATGCAAGCTAACTCATCATAAAATGGCTACACATGGAATCACCTACCATTTGAGTCGAAATCCTCAAAACTTGGTGTGAAACCTTAAGCGCACCACTGCCGCACCACAAGGAATAAAAATCCATACCTAGACCACCGAAAATTGACCCAAAAGATACCAAATCAGACCTTACGATCGAACCCTAACTTCTGGACATTTTAGAACATAATGAAAAAGGGAGGAAACCCTAAGGAGAATGAAAAATTGACGAGAGAAACACTTACTCAAAACAATCATGAATAAAGAGACCCAAAATCCACCAGATTCTGAATCTGAAAACATCCAAAAATTCAAAAGAGATGTTCGAACAAGGATTATGAGACCATGTAGGAATTTGAATGGGGAAAAAAGAGTGAGAATTGAATGATTTATGAAGGAAACAAATTACCTTTATTAATCAGCCCGAAATGTGAGTGCTTTAGAAGTTTCGACCTAAACCGCGATGTAAATGAGCTGTAAAGAGGGTGGGAGGATATGGGACGCGCATCTGGGTTCAAGGGGAGTGTTTGGGGCTTAGAATCACCAAAAAATCCTTACTATTGGATAAGTTATTAATTAAACAAAATTTATTTTTAAAACTGGAATTGGGCTTTCGGGCAGGCCCAATCCCTTAAATAAAAACCCATATACAACTTGTTTATGGTTTTCTAAAGGCCCAAAACTACAATGGTGGTGTTTATATATCAGGTTAGACCATTTAAGAACTTTAATGGGTGATAAATATTAAAAATTGAAAAAGTTATAAAATAAAAAAAAATTATTTTTAAATCTGGAATTGGGCTCACGGTTTGGCCCAATTCATGAAAACTCACCCATTCCACCATAAAAGATTGACCAACCCCAAAAACAAATCATAAATGAAAATTAAATGAAAATTAACTTTAAAATAAGTCATTTATGTGACATGATTTCAAATTATTTCTTCCCATAATTTAAATTTTTTGGGGCGAGGTCTCCCTATTAAGAACAATGAGTGTAATCTGATTTGGTTTCTCTAAGGTATTTGTGTAATTAAATCACATTTATAAGTGGTTCAACACCCATTTTATAGGTACCAATAAGGTTTATAGTTAATATAGGTTAATATATTGAGGACTTGATATATAAAATGGGAAATAAAATTTGAAATTATGTAGATAATGATAAATTGAGATTTTTAAGATCAATGTTTGTCCACCAATGTCTTCTTTAGCTTGTTCTTTTTAGTCTCGTTTACTTCTAATTTCAATTTTATTACTTAGATTTATAGTTTTAATATGATTTTCTATCATTTAACATGTATAGAGTCATCTTTACCCCCAATTTTAGTTCTGAAATTTGACAAAAATTTATTAATAAAGTGACAGTTTGATAAATTTGCTTGCAACATCCCCGTCAGACAACCTCGTTGTCACCACTCTACTACATTATTATGAGGAACCATTTTGTTTGGAGTATCATGAAAAAATCCCCATCATTAGGTATTAATAAAAACATGTGACATAATGACTTAAATATAACATTGTAATTAATATATATATATATATATATCATTTAATTTTCATTATTTTAAATTTGATAATAAAATGGAAGTAACGTTCATGGATACGTACTACATACCATCCCAATAAATGGTACAGTTCATTTCCTATCTAAAAATATTACTTTTTTATAAATTAATATATAAGAGATATATATGATATTTAAATCCTGGTATATATTCTTAATATGATTAAATCGTGATCTAATTAATAGTAACAACATGTAACAAGTCAAAGCAAACTCAAAAAACCATGTAATTAACACCCAAAATAGTAAAAATAATGAAATATTGTTAACAAATGGACTATAAGATATTATAATAAGATGATATATTAAATTATTATTATTATTATGGTATTGGTATAAGTTAGTTTCATTTTTAAAACCATTATAAATGAAGTTAAATGACGTTTACATGAAAGAAAACACAATGTAAGGTATTCTTGCCTCACATTTCACTCTTTGAGGCATACACCAATTTCACAACTTAATTATGTAGTTTGGTGTGTATTATAACCCTATTTTATTTTATATAATGGATTCATTTGTCTTCATGGTATTTAGAGTTTCATTTGAAAAAATTTCCTCGATTGTAATTACAATTCAGTGGTTTCCAAATAATAAGGGACTTTGTCTCAATTACCATTATTTGAGGAATATTTTTTTGTTATACACATAATATCTTATATACGGTGTAGATACTACCACCTTTAATTTTAGTATCATGTATAATTCAATAATAATTATATTTTATTTTTTGAATTGAATTATTTCATCTATGAGGATTTAATCTTAAAGTAACTCCCGTGGTAATGAAATTTCATAACCCAATTCATTTTAATTGGGTTATGATACTTCCTCATTATAATTAATATTATTTCATTGTGTGTATAGTTACTTTCACTGTATATTGAAATATTTACACTTTTTAATATTTATTTACCATGGATACAAATAATTAATTCCTTTATTAATTATCACTTTAATGTCATGATCACTAAGGTTTTATTTAACAATCTTAGTCTAACCGAGATTTCGTATTCACGAAATTAAATTAAATAAATTTATATTCTAATTGTATAATAAACCATTTAATATTATTCTCTACTCAGAATTTATGCCTTTATTCATGTAATATTTTCATTTTCCCACTCTTTGGTACTCAAAATCTTTTGGAATGTGTTTTTAAGGAAACCTGATTTCATTTCTCTCTTTAGTCAGAAAACAAGTTTTCCAATAAAAGTATGTTTTTATTAAAATTTTCTAAAAAATGATTGTAACCTTTTCAAAATGAATTATTAAAGAAAATTTTACCACTATTTCCTTTTACCACTATTTCCTTTTACTAATGTTTTCAAAGGATTCCTCTTATAACTTTCTGAATAGGGAATATTTTTAAGCTTTTACCATGCAAATAGAATTTTATTTTTACCTTGTGTGGAATGTATGGATCTACCCAACGAAATTTTATTGAAAATTATTTGGAATGTTAAAAAGTTAATTTTTAAAGAATTCATTTTCAAGTTATTATTTTGATTAAAATAAATTTCAATATAATTTCCAAAATAAAAAATACATTTTCCTCTAGAATGTTTCTAAAATAACATTACATAGTATCTCTATACATTAAAAATGAATAATATTTTGTTACTCTACTTGGGTAATGTTTCATTGAATCGATCCATATTCAACACTTGGAAGGATTTTAATTGATTTTTCCGAGGATAGTATTGATATTCACTTCCTTGATTCTTTTGTTAGTCCCCTGGAAATATTCAATTTCATATTATTATTAGACATTGAATTTCCCCTTATTATCAATTTCATTTATGATAGATACGTTCATTTACTAAACCATATACCAAATATATATATGGTGTTTAATTTTAGTGTTATTTTATTTATTTCTGAAATATTTATAAATCAATATGCTTTATTGAATATAAATATTTGATAAGGATTTTTATTTATGAATTTATATAAATTATTCAAAATATGAGGAATACTTTGGACATGAATGATACAACTTGGGAATATTTAGTTGTAGCCCTATAATTTTATGGCTCATAAATTCAATCCACATGATGCATTAGTAGTATTGTGTTATGAAATCAGTTGGCAAGCCTAAACTGAGTTAGTTTTCACTTAGTGTGTTTTATACTATTTAAAGGATAGTTCTTTATGGTGAACGTCTTATGTTGCAATGAAATATGATTTCTAATTATTAATAATTTAATTTATCCATAATTCATTTATTATTATTATCCATGAGATTATTTCTTTGACAGTATCTATAGATTCATTTTTATTATCAGTTTATTGATTTCATGTCATGTGTGTTCAGCTATTTGCCTTTACATATTAATTATGCCTTATCCAGTTAATTGAATGGAATGTGTGTTAATTTATTTATATTTATATACTATTTATACACATCATTTCCATTTTATTTATTACATGTCATTTATGTTCAATTTTTTACTTTTCCATATTGATTATACTCATTGATTCAGTACTGCTTTCATTGTACATTATCTTTAATAAGAATTTGAGCACACCCTTTTCTTTGTTTCCATTCCCAAGGAATCCAATAAGTGTTCTAAGAAATATAATATAGGATTTATTATATGGGACTAAATATATCCTTAAAAAAATGTGTTGTGATTAGTGACGTCATTTGTAATACAACAATCCTGTATACGTCAATTTTACAAACACTAGAAGACTGTTCGATCCAATAGAATGCAATTTACTTCAATATTATTCCAATGTAACGGTAAGAGTAACAATCAACAATATTTCTAGGGTCAGGTCACTATATTAAAACCCTTATCATTAACAAAAATCCATCCAATGAAGACATTTAGTTCTTACCTAAGGAGGTTGTCTGAATAAGAGGTATCTTTCTAAACTGAGCATTTTTATTTTATTTCTTCTTCCACATCCTTAAGATATTATTCATTTATATTTTCATAAAAACATATTATCTCCAATATAATTATATATTATTTTTTTAATTTAATAACATAAAGAAATATCCCCTTCTTTCAAATGGGATGTGAAATCATTATTCAGGTTTACAGAGAACAACCACCTCACGAACCGATTTAATTCATCTTGCACCATCTCCACACATGGATTTTTATAATGTTGGATTTAAAGTGTGTATATATATATATATTATATTTCTATAATATTTAAAATTATATATTTTTTATATCATATATAACTTTTTTACATTCTATTTCTTGGAGGATACGATAATGTCACTCATGTGTATGGAAGACTAACTCCTCGTGAAGTGATGTGATTCGTTTTCATTAATAGTTTAAATGGAAGGTAATAACGATAATTTCAATAAATATATGTCATGTAAATTAAATAATTATGATATCCATGACGTATTTCTAATTTTTTTACAAAAATATATTATTTTATTTCTTACACTGAAAAATGATAACGTCGTTTGTGCGCAACTGTAGACTACCACCTCCACGAAGCGATGTGATTATTGTTTTCCCCAGAAAAACACATTTATGATATACAAAATTATATTTAATGAAATAATACATAATTTATGATACTATTTTCATTCTATAAATATAAAATATCACTTACATTCCTTCAAAAATTATCAAGGAAAAATAGAAACATTACTAAAGTGTTTGTCTGACCTACTATCTCCATGATTACAACATAGTTCATTTTTTATAGAGCTATTTAATGATCAGTTTTAAAATTATAAATTATGTATAAATATAATAAATATTTCAGGATTATTATTCTATATTTTTTGGAATATTATCCTCTTTAACCATGGTCAACACACCAAAGTCTTTTTGAAATTATGAACTGAACATCCTCAAATCACCCAACATGGACTTAACTAGTTATGTATTATAATATTTCACAAAAAAATAAAATTAATGAGTTAATTATAAGTTATGAAACCTGAAAAGAGTTATTTATAAACAAAACAATTGATATAAGATTATTATAATGGATTTAGTGGACATACATGGAAATTATAGAATTGAGGTAAGTGTTTCTCCACTCGCTTTTATTTCTATGAAAAATATGCCATATTCTGTTTTTATTTTTATTTTTTGGTGTATATAACACCCCTTAAACCTGTAATAACATGAATAAATTATACACCATTTTATTTTTAGTTTCATTTTAAATTATTTCTCCCAATATGATTTCACTTGAACGATACCAATTAGTAATGATTTTAATAACTCGGTTTATTTTCATTGGGTTACATTACCTCTTCATTATATTTTATATTATATAATTAGTTTTGTAATTACTTTTGAATATAATATATTTCCTCTTTTTATTGTGTATTAATATTTTATACACATAATTGATTTTTTGATTAATTCTCTAAATTAATTGTATGATCTTTATAAGTGTTATTCATATCAAATTATCATTCTTAGATAAATAAATTTATAAAATAAACCAATATTAATTTGTTAAGTGTGTATAATTATATTTTTACATTTTAGATCATGAATATCATTATTTTTTTATATTAAGTGTTTTATTTGAAGTAATTATTTCCTAGGGCTTACAATTCAAGAGTTACCAAAGTGGAAAAGGAATTATGTTACGATCTTCATTCTTTCTAGATTGTTTATGGAGAAGGTAATTTTGGGGGAAATGATATGCTATTATTTTATTTAAGTACATAAATTTCTTTTAAACTAGTTGTTAATGTCTTTAATATTTTTAATATTCATTTCCTTCCTTATTGATTAAAGAATCAACAAGAAGTTCATTTATAATTTATACTGATTTAGTATTTCCTTTTTTACTATGTATTTTTCTCTTCCATATACATGTTTTCAAAAAAAATTGAAAATGTAATTTTCTAAAAACATTATTTCTTCAATCTATTTTACAAGACCATGTACCTTCTTTTAAAATGTTTTAAAATTAAATTTCATAAGTTATTCAAATGGGTCACTTTTGACTCCCTTTTTTAAAATATTTTGAAAACAATGTCTATTTTTAAATTTTATGGCATAAAATAATTTTCTTGTCATCATATCCATTATTTTACATGATTTTCTATTATATTTTTCTAATTGTTTCTTAAAAGAAAAAAATAATAATATTTTAGTAATTTTTAGTAGTCTCAAAAGATATTTTCAAATTAAAGAGGTTATTTTCCTCAAGAATTTTTTAATGATCTTTTGTTGGGGTTCTCGTTAATCCATGTCAAAAACAACTAAAGTTTCTTATTATAGATACTAGATATGTTGTAATGATATAATCATCTTTCATTCCCTGGATGGATTATATTTGTCTCAAAGAGATTATTATGGAACCTGTTTATTTTTTATGGTTGAATCTTATTTCAAATGGATTGATTGGGAATCCATTTTATTTATATAAGTTAATATTATTTATATGATATTGTTATGGAAATATTTTATTTATCAAAATTTATTAATGTTTCAAAAATATTTTTATTAGACTTGGTTATTTTATATGATTAATCATGTTTTAAAGAGATTATTATGGAACCCATTTATTTTATATGGGTAATCACATTATGAAAAGGATAAATATATTGAGTATGAGTTTATGATGAGATTTATTCTCTATATGATGTATTAATGTTTTGGTTTTAAGAAATTATAGATGATGGTTTCTCCAATATAGCTCCAAGTGATCCCAATGTATCAAATACAAAGGGTGTTCCTAGATAGTTTTTTGGTGAGCCCAATATAGCTTATATAATGTGTGTTCCTAGATAGTGCTCCAACACATTATGTATTGATTATGTCCTACAGAGAATTGTATTCCAAGTAGACAATAATATTATTTAAATTATAAGTGTTCTTAAAGGGTCTATTGAAGATAATTTTCTTAGATACCAATATGTTTTTTTATGCTAATATAGGTTATAAATTTTTACTTCGATCATGATCGATAACACAAGGAACATGATTATTGATTTTGATGACCATTTACTTTTTGATAGATGTATGTGATGTTTTAATGTTCTATGATCAAGTTATTTATGGGTTTCAATATTCTCATGTTATGCTCATGAACTTTTATTATGCCAGCATACCCTTATGATCATCTTAATATCACTGATGATATTTAAATGTAAATGATTATGTTTACCCTTACCTAGTATTTGAGATCACCCTTATTATGTGTCATTTTCCCAATGTTATCAAGATAATTTTTAATAAATTATGTCTATAAATGATTCATAAAGTTGATATTGACAACATAATGTGAAATAATAAAATATGGGTTAACTGGGAGAAATGACCATTAAAATAAAAGGGTATTATTTAGTTTACTGTTTATCCTAATTCTATAAAAATATACTTCTAAAATTTCAACGATAATTTAAGGGATATATTATTTTCATTTTTATTTTTTCTGTTTTGGATGATGGAAAGTTGGCCACTTTCATCCTTATCAAATCCTAAAATGTTATGTTTAACTTTTCATCAAAGGATTTTCATATACGAATTTGGGGTTGTTGTATTTATTAAGAGGAGAATAAACCTACCGGATTAAACCCTTCTTTTCCCTATTATGTATTGATTCATTTATAATATCACGTTCATTATACAATTAATCACTTATCATATTCCTATCATTTTCATATTCAAATATCATTTATTTTTCATTTCATAGTTATCCTTCCTTCAGTGAATGATTATCCTCAAGGCATTTAACTATAATATCTTTCTCAACAGTTTTAAATTTCATGTTTTTTAATTCATTAATTTTAGTATATTCTATTTGGATATAATCGTCATTTATATTAGAAAAATTTTCAATTAATTTTACAACAAAAAAACTACTTCTTATTGAGTTTTTTGTTCAACTCAAGATATGTTTCTAATTAATCCATCAACATATGGTTTAGATCTTTTTATTCACATTCATCTTTTCTAATTGTTGATGTTTCAATACCTCTTTTAAAATTACCCATAAAATGTTTGATCTTTTCAAAACATTCATAGTCTTCTTCGATTCTAGATGAGTAGTCGGAATTCTATTTTTTTCTCATCAAACATATTCATTTACTTCAAGATATCTTATTCTATTTTTCACTAGATTTAAGTATTGATTTTGAGATTTTACCCCAATAACTTATCAATGGTTTCTCACTATCATCACCTAATTTATACTAACAAATCATCATTTTAATAACATTTATAAAAAACATCCCAATATAATTATAACAATATCATCATTATGGGAGTTTCACTTTATTTTTTTCCTCTTACACTTCTTGAATTTATTTGATATATGATCTAATCTTATTTTATTATCATATTTGTTTTCCTTATAATCATATTAACTTGAATATATAACTTTATCATATCTAATTTTTAGTTTTTTAACATAAAAAATCCCCTCCATGTTTAATTTTACATTGGAAAGGTAAAACTTTTCTCATTTCATAAGAAATAATAATATTTTGTAAATAATTAAGGGTGAGATCCTATATATCTTATAAAGATTAATTTTTAGAATCAAACATATCAGGAGAATTTATGATCAGATTTTTATAATTATGCAATCATTCAAATAAATATACCATAGAATATTATTGACAATTTAATTGAATATTTTAAAGTATTTATAAAATTTTTAGATATAATATATATTTATATCCTTGAATATGCTTCTATAAATGTTAAAATTAACCTATTTGACATTCAAATTTCCTTCATAACTACTCTCTAACTTATCCAAAATTTCATTAGTAGTTTTAATCCCAATGAATTTTACGTATAAGTTTTATGTTATATTTGTAGTAATAGAATTTTGAGCTTTTCCAATAACTTATATATTTCTAATTTATATAAAATACATTGGAGAATCCATGTCATTATAGGAATATATGACTATCATTACAAAATATAGAAGGCTTCTAAATATATTATTCTTCCCAATGTGGTAGTTCTTACCATAAAATATACAGGAAAACCCCTATTTTTGACTCAAAATTTATATCATTTAATTCAATAAGGTTTGGATATTTTATTGGAAACATTGTTAGCACTGAAACCCATTTAAGTACTCAGGTATTATTATATCACTAAGAGGGGTAGGTTTGAAATTGTGTCACTATTTATTATTTTATTGTTTAAAATAAATATCTATGGTTTTTTAATGTTTTATCCTCAATTTTTGGGTCTCTTAGTATTACTTTAATATTTTATAAATTAAAAATAATAATAAATATTGAATTTTTATAAGGTTTTACCCCTTTATTGAAGTCCTACTCCAATCATAGATTCATAAACTATAAATACAAGTGGTTCAATGGGAATCTTTATATTCCTTTCATAACTCCTCTATAAGAAAAACATATCAATATTCACCCCTTAATCCCACTAGAATCATAGATTCTAACTTCCATGTACTATATGTTAAAAACTAAATAAGAAATATCACTTATTACTCATTTTTTAGTACTAGATGATGAGGATATCCCTCCTCAATCCTTAAGTGAGCTGAAATAATTAGTTTTCACTTATTCAAGAACATGAATGCAAGGTAATCATGATAAGATCAAATATTATTTCTCATTTTCCTCAGATCGTCAGTGATATGGTTCTTAGTTTTAGTTTTCTTATTCTAACTCCTTATTCAGTAAGGTTGTTTTTCATTATAATTGGGTAACATGTCTGGTATTAAAACCACAAAATTACCTTCCTCATTTTTTAATTTCTAGTTTTATATTATTATAATATTATTAATATTATTTCAATAATAGAATATAGAAATCTCACATTATTCTTGTATTCCCAAACATCTTATTAATGGTTGGAAAGAATATTCTAAAAATATATAAAAAATGACCTCATTCAAATATCATTAAAATCCTAATAATGATTAAATTTAAATCTCTAAGAGACTTGAGGTATTCTTATTAAGACATATAAATTTTCTATCTTCCTTTTATCCATAAATTTTACTGGTATTTAATTCATTTTAAATTAGTTTTCTGTATACAAGGAAACATGAATCATTGTGACATGATACTTCTCTTTATAGTGTAGAATTCTTGGAACTCAAATAGAATCACAATTATTTTTTTTGAGATTTTTATCCATTGAATAACAACACCTAAGAGTTATCTAATTTCGTTTTATATTTTTAATATTTTAAAAAAAATTAATGAATAATAAAATGTTTTTATGTACCTTATGGTGTACTGATATGCATTCTTATCTTCACTAAATAATTTATAGCTAATAAATCCCTAAATTTTGACAATGGAAAGACACATCTAATCACAACACAACATTAAAAAAACTCAACATGATTTATAACACAATTATTTTTATTTGATTTAAAACAAATGATCAGTAAAATATCATCTCATTTGATCTACATAATAATTTTTTAGAATTTATTATTTTATGATGGTTTTAAAAAAAGTAACCTATAAAAAATTTCCACCTTATGTGGATTTTGTTTCATTTCGATCAACTATGCGGCCAGCATCTGTGAATCCTAACAGATTCAATTTAGAATTGTTTCTATACAATATACTACTATTCAAATATCCTTTAATATATCACATATTTGTTTAGATTATAGCTTTTGAGACTATTTAGGATCACTCTTTTATCAATCAAAAAGATTCATTTTATAACCTATATCTATCCTTAATTTTTTTTATAAATCATACTATGAATACTTCCTCAGAAGTTTATTTTATTTATAGTTATCCCTATTTAATCCTTTCTAAATTTTATTCCTACTCCAATGGGTGTGGGAACATATTTATAATACCCCATTACATTGTTTTTCACGAAATATATAGAATATTTCTCATGAGATATAAATATATAATCATACATTTGTGGAGTTTGTAATCCAAAAAATATATCGTCTCACCAAACTTATTAATCACAAAATTTACCTCCTTATACATTTCATATTCATCATAGATATACTCATTATCACTTGAAAATATTTTATCATCAATGAATATTAAAGTAATTATATTACCTATGGTCATTTATTTAAAAAATGGTCACTGTTAACCTATCCTTCCCAAAATTTAATCTATATAAGCCAGCTATCTGACTAAGAATACCAATTTCCAGGGGCCTATTTTATACAATAAAAATATATTCTCACTCTTTATATCATGTTGTCTTATCAATCTAGAATGAACCCTTTAGGTTTCATAAAAAATTATTATTATAGGACTATATTTAGAAAGGAAAACATTACATTAATATTACATTTCTTTTACTTCTTGTGATCTACCACATTAAAAAATAGTATGATGGCTTCAATCCATGAAATTACAACAAAAGTAACTTTAAAATGTACCCCTTCTACCTTTCTGTAACCCTTTAAAAAAATATTCTCCTATTTCATGACACTAAAAAAATTATTATTTTTTTCTAAAATCCCACTTGGTACTAATCACATTTTTTGACTTCGGATATTTGTAATGGATTAAAAGTGTTAATATTCTGAATATAAAAAAAATCCATTATTCATTTAATTAACCTTGTTATTATTCTAAATTGACTCTAAAACTATTTTAATGAAAAAACAATGAAATGATATAATTTTTATTTTGAAGCCTTAATCTTATTTTTATCTACACTATAGATTCTATATTTCCAATGATGTTTTTTGAATCAACCTATTTTTTAAATGCCTTGTTCATTGATTCTCATTTATAACTACTTCATCCCCATCATTAGTTTTTTAAAGTCAAATATCAACAATATTTTTTATATTTCTATATTATTATTCATTATATTTATCAAAAATCAATAATATCATAGAATCAACATTTCCAATCTCTCGTTCACTTATCGCATCATATTATCGTAATCATAATTACCTTAGCATCAAAAAATTCAACTATTTTTTATGTTTCTTGTTCTAGTACTTATACAATCCACTATTTCTTCTTTATTCATTAAATATTCCATCTTTAGTTTTCTCTTAAATCATTCCCAAATTATTGTTTTTAATCTTATTATGACCCGACCTACTTACCATTTTAATGTAACTAAATTTTTTACTTTTCATGAACCGCATTTCAGAATATTCCATTTTCCTCCCAAGATATTGAATGTATCTATTATAAATGTTCATAATAGTACCAACTACTTCCCTATAGAATATTTTTGAAGGATTATGTTCATAAAGAATAGTTCTACCCAATTAAACTAAGATTCTGAAATTTACCTGATTATATTAATAAATGAATAAAATGAAATATACATCACTTATTAATTGTTTTTGTCTTAAAGGACCACCCAAAGCTGAGTAATTTAACTCTAGTAGTCAAGTGAACTGAATCTGCACTCTTTTTTTAGATCCTTGAACCATATTTCCCATTTAATGTATTTGGAAAAAAACATTTATTTCTCTTTTGATTTGGGGCTTGTCTCCCACCACACTATTCCATGATATCTCTTTCAAACTTCTATGTCTAATATGGCCATGTATTATTTTTCAACATCTGGATTTCATCTTTTACACTCAAATAAAAGGATTTGGTATGATCCTAAAATTGACAGAGAATTCTACTTGATCCATCTCATAGAGTGAAAATCCTTACATCCTTAAAGTTCATGATTAAACTTGATTCCTTATACAATAAAAAATTATTTCCATCATCACAAAGTTATGTTTAATCCCATTGATATATAATACATATTTGGATTTCAATTTTTTCGATTCAATTATAGAAGAACCAATTCCTCTTATTTATTGAGAACATTCATTTCAAAAAATCACAGCCCCTCCATCATGTTATAAAATGTTATTTAATAATTTAGTTTCATTAGTAATATTAGATGAACAACACAATATCAAGAAACCATGACTTATTTCTTTGTTGTAATCTTGAAATACAACTTCAGTAATGAGTAATTTATTTTCTTCTGCTTATTTTTAGTTTTTTACTTTATAATTAGGGATAAATTATCCCTGAGGATAATTAATACATTCCTAAATAAAAAAAATCTATTTATAACACCCACCAAAAATTTATTCTATGAAATCAGACCACTTTTGTGTTGGTAAATATGATATATTTTTTGTCACAACTCTTTTCCATTCAAAATTTCTTTCTATATTACAAAAATGATCCCCCTTTAGTCATTCCATTTCTACAGTAATGAAATTGTAAACTAGTATGAATATGATGTTCCAAAACACTATATAGAGAATGTAATATCCACTAAATCATGATCTTTCATGCAAAAATGTACTGTCCATAAATTTTTTTTCTGATCTATACGAAAATTTCATTACTTTTATCATGGTATGTAAGTCCTTATTGAAATTATAATCAATTACTTAAATATAGATGATAATTTCACATAAAATATATAAATAAAAATATGTACATATTTTTTTATGAAACCCACACTATTCGAGGAAACCAACTTATTTTAAGAATTTAATGGACAATGGTTGGCCTAAATCTTTATACACATCTTTTCACCATCTTTTGATGAGTCCGATTTAACTTATACTAGTTTGTTGAAATAATTTTTAATATTCTTCATACCATTAATATATTCTATACACTTTGATTTTGTCATTAATAACTCTCATATTTGAAAAAAATCTTCATGATCTTTCACTAATTTATCTTTCATGACAACATTCATCTTGAAAATTTTGATTTCATCTATATAATTTACATCTATTTTTAAGTTACAATCCATTATTTTAGTCGTATTAATATATTATTTATTTAAAACCCTAAATAAATTATTGATTTTTGATACTAAAATAGAGTTTCCTTCCTCTTATTTCTTTATTATATGTCTTTTATTCCTTTACAAATTCTTTTTTCTTACTTTCAACTAATTTGAAATTTTCATCTTGGTTTTCACCCCATTTCTTTCTAATTTTTTTTTCAATAATATCATACATACCATGGTTTTTATTTGGATATTTATGTTCAAAAATTACAATTCCTCTATAATTAAATCATAATAGTGGAAATGTTTTTTTATATATTCTTTGGCATTTTTAATGATTCCTGAGATAAGAAATATAACTATTTTATATTATTTATTTTCTTCATCATATTCTTATACACTTGAATATTCAATATCATCATCATTGTTTTTTAGTTTTTCCAGGGATTTAGAACTCATCACATAATTGATCTTCTTTTTTATTGATTGTGTTTTTTTCATATCATAAGTAGTAATAAGTTTATGAAATTCATCAATATTTAGATCATACATATCTTCTAGAGAATATTCCCTAGGATAAAACATTTCTATAAATTTTCACATCAACATCATGGAAATTATAGAATCTTCTAGATTATCTTCAAATATTATTATATTGTTAGATATATCATTGAATCTTGTAAACTAGTCATCAATGGTTACATATTAATAAATTTTGATATATTCAAATATACTTTTCTAGATTTTATTCAATGATTCATTAACATTCACACTATGTTAAAAACTATTTTCATAATTTTCCTACATATCCATTACAATTAATATCATTATCACCTTGTTATAATATTTTACCAATACCAATAAGAAAAAATATATATTTTACAACAACTTCTAAATTATTCTTATAAAAAATATATTTTTTGAACTTCATAATATTAATTTAAATCCCATGGTTGATTTGTAATCCACCTAGAGGAAAAGTAATTAAATATATAGAAACTTCATGTTCTTCTATCTAGGATATTTTTTTCTATATAAAGTAGGTAAACACTAGATAATAAGTGAGTTTACAATATACATATATATGAACACATTTATTTGATAGAGGGAACCTATGTATTTTCTAATACTGTTTGAAAAAAAATAAGAATGGGTTTTACCCTTGGGGGAGGGGTGAATTAGTGGATCATTGTTCTATTATTTTATTATATTGAAATTTACCTCTTTCTTTTTTAGGATATAATCCACTAAAAAATATTTTTTTATACCTTACTCACAAAAATTGAAAGTAAATAATATAATAAGAATGAAAATTTTACAATGTTCACATCCATTATTGGAGACATACTGTATTATATTGTTGAGATAAGCCTGAGTCATAGATTTTCTACTAGTTTATAGAAGTAGTTAATATTAAGGTTGATAATGTTCCATTACCCAATCAAAACCTACACATAAAGTTATTTTAATGAAACCATATGGTAGTTTTGATATCTATTTCTCTAAAAGAATCTATTTTAACATGAAAGGTTCAGATCATGCTTATATAGGATCAATACAAACATAAATGATAACCCATGAATATAATTATTTAAATCAATTCACTATAGTATTATTAAATAAAAATAATTATTTTACTAATCAAGACAACAACATGATAAGATCATGGTATACTCACTTCATCTGGAACCATTTTATAATCAGATTTAATAATACAGAACTAGTTGGTGGTCAACTTCATCACCTTTTAAAACTGAATATATGAATTCTACAAGTTTTTCAACATTTTTAACAAAAATATTAAGTATATATTTTTTCATAATATCCCATTGTCTTAATTTTTATAGTATGTATTTCTTTATGACTCCCCTCAACCATAAATTATCAATATTTTATAATTAATTAAATTACAGAAATCATTTCCATCACATATTATATTTAATTATCACAAAAAAATTGTATAATAGGATCCTATACATGATTCTTAATTTGGATATTCACATGAGAACTGTCCCATTATCAGTAAGTATTCTATTCTCATTTAATAGTTCAATTTTAATAACATTTCATAAATCCCCTCCTACTAATTTCTTCTTATTGTAGCTAAAATATATAAATACCATCGAGTATTTCTTCATGAGTGATAAAAAATAATTTAAAAAATATTCAATTGATAATTATAAGGTGTTCATGAAATCATCATCTTTATTCTCTTAATTGAATCAATTTCCACTGAGAAGTCCACCAATATCCTTCATGTCCTAAAGCAACTCACCCTAACACAATTTTTAAACAACTCCATTTAAATCAAAACATAATGATTTGAATTTGATTTATGAACTGATGATACGAACAACATAATTTCATTTGGCTTATAGAATCATTTATTCTTCTATTTCTTCAATACATATTAATATAATGTATCATAACATCTTCCGTATTTGATTTTCTTCCCCTTAGTTCTAGTTTCATATTCACAATCACAAACATGAATGAAATAAATTTATTTCCAATCCGCTAATGTTCAGTTTAAAAATCCTCATATTTTACTTAGATTGTATCTTATAGGATATCAAATTTCCCAAAATTTCACAAAGTTAAATATCTTGTGAGATTAATATATTTTAAAAAATATATCTTTCATGGAAAAAATAACAATTATTGTTTTAATAACCTACATGGAAAGAATATCACAGAAAAAAGACAAAGTAAATATGAAAAGGAAATATTTTATGAATTGTGTAATATGTTTTCCATTTCCATGTGACCATAGTGTCCTTTTCAATAATTTTATGTGGTCTCAAACATGTTATGTCTTGTACTAGTTTCATACAGAGTCTCAATATGTTATGTACTAACCAAGTATCTTACAAAATATAATAGTATTTTAGAAAACTTAAATTATCTTATAATGTTGAGTTAATATCTTATGGACTTGACCAGACTTAGATTACCTCAAAACATTACTTTTTTTTCAAGTAGACTGAGAACATTTTCCAAGATTTTCTAGTAATTCTCAATAACTTTAAAACAATAAAAAACATACTCAGAATATTCACTTACTTCTTCAATGGTCTCTAATTATTCTCATTCATAGTTAAAAAGGTAATTATTAGAAAATATAACAGGTTTATTCAAATGTAACTCCGTATATACATAGTCTGAAATTTATATGAAGCAGTTTAGCACATTAAATCAAGTAATACATAAATTTAAAAAATAAACATATATTAATCATAAAATAATTATTTGGTAATAAAATAGAAAAATGAATATTTCATAAATTTATACATCATGAAAAATTATAAACATCTCATAAATAAATAAATATAATCCATTTATAATAAATCATTCTTTAGAGAAATAACAAAAAAAATAAACAAAAATATTTAATATCTATTTAAATATCAATTTTATAATATTAAAATTTTATATGAAATGGAATATGACCTTGGACATATTTCTAATATATGAGGCTCATGAAAATATTTATAATCATGAAATCTTTTAATATTTTATATAAACTCTTTATATAAACTATAATATGAAATATTTCATTCTATTAAAAACAATTTACCAAATTCACCAAAACTCCCCATGTCATGATTTAAAATATTTCAAAATAATATATATTAATATTAATAGTTCATAATATTATTTATGAAGATTTAGTGAAAAAAAATTGAAATATTTTATATTTAGAGATATTTTATATTTTATAAACACATTATAACAAAAAAATAAGTAATTTTATTTTAAAACTAAATAAAATTTTCATAAAAATTTTTTTGTACGAAGTATATACCCTCCTAAATTCTACAGGGCATGGGGGAGATATTGATGTGGTATATGTATTTTAGTAATTGAAATTTTTCATGTTTTTATGCTATTTGGAAAATTGAAAAATAATTAGTAGTTTATATATATTGAAATTTGATAATATGATGGATGTGTATTATATTTGACATTATTATAAGGATGATTTTAGATTTTTTCTAAATATGTAATAAATAAATAAATTAAAGTATATGAATGAGATGAGATATGTGTTAGATGAAATGAATTGATAAGTGGTGCAATAAATTGTTATATGTACTCACTAGATTTTGTGGTAACTAAATAATTACGTCATGAAATGATTTATATTGTAAACATTTAAAATAAATTTTTGGGGAGGGGGTATGGGATTTTTATTCTGATTAATTAAGGATGTGGTTTTTTATGAGGATTACATGTGTGAAGGAAATGGTAACAGATGAATTTGGTAGATTGTGGAACCTAAGTTGGGATATCTGAGCCTATATATCAGTGTATAGATTTCAAAATTAGAAATAAATTATGAATCATTTACCATTTCTATGCACCACCATCTGAGTTAGGTTACATTATTAGCTCCTATATGGATTTGGGTACTAGGAGAATCCCCAACATCCGAGATGTTGTATAAATAGTTGATAAATTATTCTTTCCCATTCCTACCCTTCTAGAAATTGTGTTATGGTAGTGTATTTGCTCATATGGTTATGGAATGACAAAAAAAGGGATTGGGTTGTTTAATAATGAGGATATAATTGTAGTATGTGACAGTATTTGGATATTAGAAGTGATGGTACTGTTACAACGTAAGATTTTTGGATGCGAGGGGGACTAAATTGATGATGAAGTAGGTTTGGGTACCTTTCCTTGCTATATTTTACTATTTTAGCATAATATATTATACTCATATTTTTTAGTGAGTTGTTTTTGTGTGAAATATTTACAAATTAATAAGACATGTTAGTTTTAATATTGATTAACTGAATATTTGGTATCATTCCTTCACATTGACATGATATTTCACAAGAAAGAACCTATTGAGTGTATTCAAATTCTAACCCTTCATTTATATTATATTTTTTATAGTTTTGGTGAATAATTTTTGACATCAATATATATCTTAGCAGTTCAGGACCTTGGTTTTTGGATAATATTGGAGGTTTCTTTGTTTTCAATAGAAGTTGTTTGGTTTCTGGGATTTGGTCTCTTTTTTTGGTTTTCATGGTTGTATAAAATCATATCAATTTAATTAAGTATTATTTGGATGTTTTGGTTTTTTTATATATTGTGTTGAGTGTTGAATATTTTTTAATTTTTTTTTACTCAGCTTAAAAGGGGTATGAGTTTTTGTTTTATATTTTTTATACATTTAGTTATTGTATGAAATTTGTGGGCCATTAGAATTGGTCTTCATATGGTCAAACCAAACATCAATACCAACACAAGAGGCTTCTTGGAGGGTTTGGGTTATTATATAAAGAGTAAAAAATATTCCAGTGAGATTTAAAATGTAATGATAATTATGTTTTTTGAATATCATGTCATGTAAATAATTGGGGGAAAATTATCATATATGAAAATAAATTTACTTTTATCAAATGAAATATATACCATTTTGGTTTCAAACCATGATTAATGTTTTAAA
Source organism: Viscum album (assembly GCA_963277665.1). Classification (NCBI taxonomy): domain Eukaryota; kingdom Viridiplantae; phylum Streptophyta; class Magnoliopsida; order Santalales; family Viscaceae; genus Viscum; species Viscum album. The sequence goes on from OY728125.1 coordinate 507,923,930, forward strand.
TATTAGATATAAATTAATTTTCAAAATCTCTTCTCACATGAAATTAAAATATATGAGTTTTATATTGAAAATATTGAATTCATTATCATTATTTAATAATATTATTTTTCAATAAATATGATTAATATGATATTTAAAATATTAATTACCACTACATCATAAATTCCACCTAAATTTTAATAAATCAATGCATTTTTAAACTCATAATATTTAAAAAAAATAACCATTATTCATATTCTTAACACGATTCTAAATCATACTTTAGTTATTTTCCTCTAGTGATATTTAATTTAAGCTATCAATATGTTATTGATATTCCAATTTCCATAACAAATAAATAAGTTTACCTCAGACTAAATATTTCGTGTTTCTTTTTTTACATATTTTTTAATAATTAATTATATATATATATTGTTTTAAAAAAAATTTTAATATCATTGTTTTTGGAAAGTTAAATTTTCCATTAGGAAAATTGATTTGGTAATTAATAACTTCAATATTCACAATTTTGATTAAGAATAATATTTTTACAATTAAAACAAATTAATTATAACGTAATATTCAGTAATCCATATTATTATTTCAATACACATTAATCATAAATTTCTAAAAATTTAATAAAAATTCTGTATTCATAAAAATAATATTATTTAATAAAAAATAGGCATAATTTTTTTAAATAAATTGAAATAATAAAAATAATTTTCATTTACATTAAATTTATAAAAATTATTTTTAATCCTCCCATTACTTTTAAATAATTATAACCTATATAGAATCTCGAACTAGAACGGAAAATGAGTAGAAATAACGTGAAAATTAGAAAAAATGAGATAAAAGAGATAGTTTGAAATTTTCAAATGATAATAACTAGGTAAACATGTTTTTTATTTAATAATTATATTTTTGAATGATAATGAAGGTTGATAAATTTTTTTATTTCCCACACCAAAATAATTTTTCAGCGTCTCATTGAAGTTTTTTATGATATTAATTTATAATGGATAGGTTATCCATTATTGAAAAGTCCCATATCATAATTTTTTTTAAAAATTAGACATAATGTATATTTATGGTGTAATCGGTTTCCTCATCCAAAAAAGATTCATATAAATGACTAGGGGTACTATCACGAAAAAAATATTTTGTCTTTTTAATTTTTTAGAGACTTAATTTTGAGGTCTATTAGAAATTGACACATCATATTACACCAATTTTCGTACATTAAGGAAATTTTTTATGATGTGTAAGGTGGATGTATCTATCATTATACGTTTAAATAATTAAAATTATCTATATAGTCCATTAAAAAAGAGGCTTGTTTTAATACTTATTTAGAAAAATCGTTATTAAAATAGTATCAAATATTGGATAATGGTAATGATTAAGGATGTTCTCTACTAATACAATTTACTTATGGACACTATTTTTATAATGTCAATTGAAAGAATCCACAATTGATAACTAAAATAAACCAATGATTAGCCCAAAACAAATATATGACAAATAAGTTGGATTATATTACTTAAAATAGGGTTATATGGGTTAATAAAACAAGGAAAACAAATTAAATTATCCACAATTAGTTCATAATAATTATATCATACCCTCAACATACATAAAAATGTTCTAAGATAGTAAAAATATCATTATAAATAAATATTATAGAGAACATAACTCTAAAGAATTATTTATTTAATATTAAAATGAAGGAAATATTTTGATAAATAAAAAATACTTTAACATGTAATAGATTTAATAATGTAAGTATAAATTATTATTGTGTTTTCATAATATTTTTTCTCATAATCACCATATATGTTTACAATGTTTTATTATATTGTAAAAATAATTATTACTTATTTTCTATTCAACTTTATCGTAAAAATGGAGTCATCACCTTCCATTTGAACAATGATTCAGATATATATTCAATTGGTTAGTTTCCTCAATGAATTATTACTAATGGTTAAGTTTATGAAAATCCAACCAAACTAAACAATTTAAATATTAAATATTCATCAAATAACATGAACTCATTAACTAGTTTAAACTAATTTTTATTGGTTTATAGCTGTTCAGTTTGATCAGTTGAAGATGGTAAATTTAATACTATAAAACCCTAGTAGAAATATAATTTTAATTAAATGAATGGGTGATATAGTTTTTCATAAAAGATAAACACCATTTATATCAAAATGTGAAATATATAATATTCTACACAAATATTAACCATCATTAAATATTTATTTACAACAATGATCGGTATCATTTCTAAAAATAATATTCATAACATATTATTCTATTATAAAAACTAAAATAATTACAAAATTTATGTAAGGTTAATTTGAATGAAATAAATCCAATTTTCTAATGATAGTGTTCATATTCATCTCTAACAATAGTAAAAAGATTTTATTTATAGGAGTCTATATGTAGTTCATTAATTTCATTCTTCGAAAGGCATAATTGAAATAATGTAATTCATCATCTCAAATGATTACTTTTTCATGTTTTATTGTTATGAGATATGGGTCTCGAGGTTCTTATTGGCCTCATTTGATTCTCAGTTGGAGATAAAAATTCTTCATGTGTCCTAAGTTTTCTCATTGATTTCTTAGTAAAGGTTTAATGGGATTTCTATGGGCTATAAATATTACCTCTAAATATATTGATAAATTTGACCATATTACTATAATAGAGAAAGAATGAAATATAGAGCTGGATTATATATGCATTTTTTGTAATTAATGGAAAAATATTCGCATTTATCAATGGTAAAAATGAGCAATGACAAATGTTGACATTTATCAGTGCTTTATTTAGCACTGAAAAAATTTAACCTTTATCAATAAGTTTTTTATCGCCTATAAAATTTAACATTTTTCATTAGTAATCTAGGCAACGATAAAATATTTTTCTAAAATAATAGTGAATTAATCATTATATATGATATATATATCTATAGAGACACTCTATTGGGTTCTCAAATTCACAAATATAATTAGTTATATATATAAATTTACGTACATATGTATACCCATAATCTCACACATATTTGGATCAGTATTTGTTGCTTCTCTAGATTATTAATACTATATATTTATAAAATATATATATAGTCACAGAATATATAATTATTAATATAAATTTATATCATAATGAAAATAATTTCATTAATTTTATTAACTGAATTAAAAATCAGAATTTTAGTTATCAAAAATTAATTATAAAGAATGTTGTTATATTTTAATATTTTTAATATATATATATATATATCATTATTTATAATAACAATAATAAATGTTCATAAAATTTATTTAATTTAATTTTATAAATATTATTTTTCTATAAGGACACTTTTTTGTTCTTCAGTTCATAGTGAATCATAAAGGAATAAGAAGATGGTTGCTTAGTATTCCATTGTTATATCTCTGGATGAATGTAGTAGAAATCAATGTAATTTATCGACATTATAGGAAGTGGCTTCCAAGATGATTTTTCATAAAGGTTTTGTTTTTTATTTTTTTTTCTAATCAAAAATATAATACCAAAGACGTTCATATTTTTAGGAATGTGATGATAGTGAGGATTGTCCTGCCATCTATGGGAAAACATTATCAAGTCTATGATTTGGTCTAAAGAGTGTTAGTAGGTTGGGTAGTTTCATATATCTAGCATATTCTTATAGGTATAGAAATCCATAAATTTCATTTCCCATGAAAATAATAAAAGATTCATGATTGTGAGCTATGATTAATTAAATTAGAACAAATCATATTGTTTATCTAATAGTGGGGTTGTAATTGTAATCGTTTTAATGGTAATAAATACATGGTTTATGTTTGGATCAATTTTTTTCCAAAATTTAGATACTATGTTATACTTGAATTCCATTTTATATTGGTTCTAATATTGGAATTCTAATTAATATATGACATGTAATTAATGAGTCCAAGTATGGTTGTTGTGAAAGAATTAAGGTTCATGTTGATATTTCTTTTAATATGATTAATAAGGTTGTTTTATCAACACATGATGATGAAAATTGTCTGTGTATAAAATATGGGAAACTACCACATTTATGCTTTTATTTTCAAAATATTTGGTCATATCAAAGAATAATTTTGTGTGGCTGTTACATGATCACTCGGTGCTATGAAGGGTTGTGAATTGAATAATCTCAAAATGGAACAAAAGAAAAATGAAATAAAAGTACATGATATTTCTACTATTTCTTGTGATCTTAAATCCATAAAGGGAGATAAACTAAGAATTCTCAAATAATGGAGTGGTTTGATTCCACTTCTACCCTTATTTTATTGGGTATGTCGATGGAATAATAGAGTAGGCCTATAAATATATGGATTCTAATACAGCATAAAAGATTGTTTATACTATTATTCATCATCATACCCTAGGGAATAATGATATAGGGGTTTATGATACATAGGGTATATATTCATACACAACTAGAAAACAGAACTATACCCATAGTTTTTGTAAAATAGTGTGTATATATTTCATGCGAAAAAACTTTTGGGGGAAAGACCAATACCCATGGTTCTCCTAAAATTGTGGGTATAGGTTTCATGGGATATTTTTTTAGGGAATACATATACCCACTATTCTAAAACAATGGGTATTGGTTGGGATATTCCAATGGTTTTTTTAAACGTGGAAATATCTTCCACATAGGAAACAATTTCAACCTATACCCAGAGTTTGACCAAACTGTGGGTATAGATCGACCAATTTTTTTTCATAAAAATATATGTAATAATTAATATTTTAATATAAATATTGATATAAATATAATATATATATATATATATATTATATAATAAGATACATTGTGTGATAGAGTAGTAGTAAAGTCACTAGACTGTTAGGGGAGGGAGTTCGGATCAAATCCCAGAAGGTATTTTTTTAATAAATGACTTATACCCACAGTTTTGGAAACCATGGCTATAGGTATCAACATAGAAAATTCCTACACTAGTGGTTTAAAAATTGTGGGTATAGGTAAATACTAATGGCTTAGTTACTAATGGATCATAGAACTGTGTGTATATCATATACCCATTGTTTTTTGGGATACACCCATGGTTTTTAACCATGGGTAGAGGTAAAAATTATAGTGGTGATAATAAATGTAGGAGAATCATAATACTTCATAGATTTTGGATAAAATATTTATTCATATGAATTTAAACAAAATTTGTGGTTCATGGGATGATGTTGAATATGGGTTGATGACCTTTAAGAATGAATCTACTCAACACATTTGACTGGATGAAAGATATTAAAAATAATATGAATAGACTGATTGTGTTAAGAATATGAAAGAATTTATAGGATATCATTTATATAGGAAAGGCACTGTAATTATTAAATCGTATGGAATGGGAAAAAATCTAGATACTACTACCGCAATGAAATAGAATTATTAAAAGAGGTCTAGTAAGTGTGTTTTGATGGGTTTAATTCAAAAGGGAACTATAACCCTAAGATCATCACTTGATCATTCTTTGGGGGAATTAATGCAATTACAGTAGTCCCTAGGCCTCACAAGAATTTATGTAGAAACTCATATGACAAAATATTTTTATCATGGGGAGATAGACTCTATTGATCCTACTATTGTCACTATAGTATATGAGGCTGTCTTAGATGGGGGTATTAAACATGCTACCCAAGATCAATATAAATGTCAACAAAATTTCTTGTATTTAAAAATTCCTTATTAATAATTCATGTAAGTGGGTCAGAAGAGGGGGCTCAAGTCAATAATGATGTTTACAAAGTTTGATATACTATGATACAACAACTAGATGTTATTTTATGTCACGACCTGTCCTCAGGACCCGTGCCGTGACTACCCCAAGCCCGCCTCCCATAGGCCAGGGGCTGGCGACTAGCACCAAGGAATAAATCCTGTCAAAAAAGGGAAGGAATTTCCTTTATAAAGTAAAAAAACACCACATAGTAATCTAGAATAAGTATACACTAAGTAAAACTGGGTACAATAGTTAGTCCTGAAAGTAAATGGGCAGAATACAAACCCAAACTAAATGTAAATTACAACTGGAAAGAAAGTACAGCAACTGAAAGTAAAGCAGTAACATCGAGTCGTCCACTGGAAGTCCCACCTGATGGGTGGGTATGGATAGCCTCCTCAGCTCCTCGGGTCCAACTGTCCGCTATGTGTACGTCCCGCCCAGTGGTCCACCTCCACGTATCGACTTTCTCCACAAGTCACTACCATGATCAGCGCTGCCCGTCATCTGCATTCAACACAATATAGTGCGGTCATCGCCCGTGCAGGGGTGAGTATACGCTACTCAGTAGGGACCCTGAGACCCCCGAAGGTCTCCCAGAATCCACAAAGGATAATCCACAAAGGAAAGATAGAATCACGAAGTAACATCCAACACTACTTAGGTATATGCCCATACATATACCTAATTCATCAATTCCAGTTCGACTCCAACATCTAAGCCCAAGTTCGATCATGTCCACACAGGATAGCACAAACCAATCAATACAGGATAACACAACCCAATCTGCAAAGGAATGTAAGTCAATCATATCGAAGATAGTGATTGTAAGTCAAGACTCACCTCACACACGTATACTTCTTCGTAAGGTGATAGATATGATCAGATGTAGCCACTGATTCATCTAAGTTGGGACCCACGTAGGATACAAAACCAGATAAGTTGTCGGACCCACATAGGATACAGACCAGCCACTTTTCCAGACCCAGATAGGATACAAGAACAGATTCAATACTGTTAGACCCACGTAGAACACAAGAACATTAGTCATCGTCATCGAACCCATGGAGGATTTAAGTATGGTCTTCATCACTGCCGAAACCACAGAGGATTTCAATACAGTCATCATCGTTGTCGAACCCACGGAGGATATTAGTGCAGTCATCGTCGCTGCCGAACCCACGGAGGATTTCAGTGCAGTCATCATCAATGTCGTAGTCACAGTTAGCTCTAGGGTTCCCGCACACAGCATGCTCGATTCTAGGAGGGTCCACTCCAAGATCCAAGGTGGGGTCGATACATCAACAGACACGTAGTCCGGAGTTGATGTATCCCAAGGTTCTGTCTCGACTAAAGGAACACAATGTGACAGACGGTGCATCAATCAGACGCTCGGTCTGAGAGTTATTGGCTTTTTCGTTCTAGGGTCCTGGTTGGTCTTTAAGTCAAAACCAACCCGAATTAACTCCAACTGCGTCCAATCCTCTAGCATATTAAGCCAAAAGGACCTTCTCATTAAGATGAGTCCAACAAAGTTGACGTCACATCAATCGGACATCTGGAACTCAAGTTATAATTGTTTCCGCTCCGAGGGCCCGGTTGGTTTCGTGTTCGAACTAACCCACCCATACACAAAGTTCTCCAAAACCTTGACTGTAATATATCGAAACGACCGTCTTGATCCAAGGATAGAATCGCAACTGAAGGTGCATCGATCGGAGGTCCGTAGCCCATGATACATGTGTTTCTATGAACTGTCCAATTTTTAGGGGGTTTTGGGCCCGGACCGACCCGGCCCAAGACCCCCTGGGTTGGCCCGAACCGGTTCTCCCTGACCCGGGTCCGGGTCCGGCCCAATAGGGCGCGGCCCAGCCCAGCCGGCGCGGCCCGCCCCTGCTTTGTTGGTCGGTTGGCTTGGCACGGGCGCGGCCCGCATGGCCAGCTCGGCGCTGGCCGACCCGCCGCGGAAGGGGCGGGGGTGCTGCCCCTTTGTTTTGAACCCACGGACCCCATGTGGGGGCCTCTCCCATTGGGAACCGGGGGTTAAGACCCCCGGCCTTCTCCAATCGGCCATCCCGGCTGGACGGCCGGTGCCGCAGCGGGACCCCCTGGTCCCGCCCCTCTGACACGCCGGCGACCGGTGGTTCCGGCTGCCTCTCCCTACTCAGCCGCTGCCAAAGGCCGCAGCCTTGGTATTACCAGCGCGGCGCGATAGAGCCGCTCCCCTTCACTACGGCCCGCCTCCGGCTGTGGTGTCAACGGCGCGACGCGATGGCGCCGCGCTTCTTTGCCCGTTCATCTTGCTTCCGCGCGGTACTGTTGCACCACACTACCTTGTTCGGGCCGCGACAAGTACAACATCAAAAGGGGGAGGAGGTTCATCTGTGTTCGTGCTGTCTGACCTCCTCCTGTTATAATGATAACAGGCGGCTCAAGGAAAGGACAATGGATGGAAAGGAATAATTCAAAAGCAAAAACAACCCCTACCTCAAGGAGTTGTCGAACGAAGGTCGTCGCGGAGAAAGGGTGTCGCGGAAGACGGCGTCGCGGAACGAGGCTCCATATATGATGACAACGAATTTCCGAATAGGTGCAGCATCTCCCTTCCTTTGACATGGGAAGAAGAACAAAGGCTGGCGCATCATCGTTCTTCGGAATAAGTTGTGACAGCGTTCTTCGTCGAGATGGAAATGTTCTTCGCCGGAGAGATGAAGTTCTTCCAATGTGAAGAACGCACCCCCTATTAACGCAACGAAGCGACCAAAAAATAAAATAAGGCCTCTTCCTTATTTTATTACCATTTCCAACATTTTTTAAATTCAAACATTCAAAAATGAATTCACTTCATTTAATTAAACATAACTTGTCAAAATTAAATAAAGTGATAAATTGGCAACATTAATGACAAGAGAGGTTTTAAAAGGAGTTAGGGAAAATAAATGAAAAGGTGGGGGCTCGTGTGGGCCCCACCTTATCTTAAATTCCAACAAGCGGAGTTAGAACATCATCGGGTCCCACCCCAACTCCCTCGCATGGACTAAACCACTTATGAAAGTGGAATAAAAATTGTAACACGATTTTTATTTTTATTTGATCTTAGTGAATTTTTTTAACAACTACACCCGAGAAAACGTAACTCCAGAAAAGGTGTTCCTAAGAAATTACTGGTGTTGTGGTTTCATCGGTGCCCTCGGATTTCGATTCTGAGCACCGGTTCAAAAGTTAGAAAAACCCACTCGTTCGTTCGCTGAACGTACCCGAGCTAAACTTCGGAAATTGATTCCGGGCACACCGGGACTCGGAATCAGGTGCCACCAGAAACTGCATACTCGTAAAATCCTAAAGAAAATTTAGAAAAAATTTCCCTAGAAATTTACAGGGTTTTACATTACTCCCACCTCAGGGATTACGTCCCCGTAAAGATAAATCACAAACTAGGGGAACAAACGAGGGTACTAAGCACGCATCTGAGCCTCCCGCTTCCAAGTGCTCTCCTAGAGGTTTCTGTGATGCCATTTGATGTGCACTAGAGGAATCAGCCATCCACGTAGGACCTTCTCCTATTGATCCTCGATCTCCACTGGGACCTCCGTAAAAGTCACCCCATCGTCAAGGTCTAGCTCTTCATGGTCGATGATATGCATCAGGTCGTGCACGTATCTCCTCAGCTGAGATACATGGATGACGTTGTGCACCCAGTGGAACTGAGGTGGTAAAGCCAGGCGGTAAGCCACCTCTCCTATCCTGCTGAGAACTCGGAATGGTCTGATGAAGCGTGGAGATAACTTACCGCCCCATCCAAATCTCCGTACTCCACATCAAGGTGAGACCAGCAAGAAGACGTGGTCGCTATCCTCGAATTCTAGTGGTCTCCGCCTCCTGTCAGCATAAGACATCTTCCAGCTCTGAGTTGTCCTCATCTGCTCCTAGATGACATGGACCCTCTCTGTCGTCGCTTGGACCTTCTCTGGTCCCACATGTGCTGACTCCCTAGGGTGTGTCCAGCACAGAGGTGATCTGAAAGGTCGTCCGTACAATGCCTCGTACGGTGCCATCCCATTGGTGGAGTGGTATCTATTGTTGTACGCGAACTCCACCAAGGGTAGGTGGTCCTTCCAACTGCGACCAAAGTCAAGGACACATGCACGGAACATGTCCTCGAGAGTATAAATGGTCTTCTCCGTCTGACCGTCCATCTGAGGGTGAAAGGCGGTGCTCAGACGTAGTTGCATCCCGAATGCCTCCTGAAACCCCTTCCAAAGCTGGAAAGTAAAGAGAGCATCTCGATCGGAAACGATAGATGATGGAACACCATGAAGCCATACATACTCCTGAACGTAGAGGTGTCCCAAGCTCTCCACTGATCTCTGCTCTCTGATGGGTAAGAAGTGGGCCAACATGGTGAGTCATTCGACAATCACCCAAACGGAGTTGTGACCTCTGGAAGTGCGTGGAAGTCCAGTCACAAAATCCATAGATATCTCGTCCCACTTCCACTCCGGGACCTCCAAGGGTTGCACCAAGCCTGCTGTTACCTGGTGCTCCGCCTTCACCTTCTGACAGGTGAGGCATCGAGAAACGAACTCAGCTACATCCTTCTTCATACCCGGCCACTAGTGCTGCCATATGAGATCCGGGTACATCTTCACCACTCCTGTATGTAATACTAAAGAGGAAGTGTGAAACTCCCTCAACAGCCCCTCCTGAAAAGCAGCTATTACCATGGTACGTTCTCTAAAAAGGATGACGTGATCTCCTCCCATAGAAAAACCATCAGGTGCCAGTCCTGAGGATATCTGTGCACGCCGCGTCTCACTGTCAGCGTCCCCACGTTGTGCCTCTCTGACCCGATGTAGTATTGGAGTAGTGACTGTGAGTGACTAAAGAAAAAAGCTACTCCATCCTTATCCACGAAAGATATCTACAAAGCGACTAGTTTCTCCGTCGCCTCCCCGAGTAGCTGAATTCCCGTCCTCCAGCTGAGAGAATCGGCTACTACGTTCCCCTTTCCATGAGTATAGACTATCTCAAAGTCATAGTCCTGGAGGAACTCAAGCCATCGCCACTGTCTTAGATTCATTTCCTTCTATGAGAAGATGTACCTGAGACTCTGGTGGTCAGAATAGACTATAATGCGCTCACCCATCAGATAGTGTCACCAAATCTTTAGATCCAAGACCACTCCTGCTAACTCCAGATCATGGGTAGTGTAGTTCTTCTCATGCTGCCTCAATTGGCATGATCCATAGGTGATCACTGGTCACTCCTGCATCAGGACACATCCGAGTCCGGTCCCTGATGCATCGCAGTAGACTACGTACCCCACTCCTTCCTCTAGTAGCCTCAATATTGGTGTGATGGTCAATATCTATCTCAGCTCTTAAAAGCTCTGTTGATATCTATCTGACCACACGAAGGGTTTACCCTTCTTTGTCAAAGCTGAAATTAGTGCCGCAACTCTGGAGAAAGTCTGGCACAAACCTCTGGTAGTACCCAGCTAGACCCAAGAAACTCTGCACCTCCGTCACGCTCCTAGGTGGCTCCCAAGCTAGCATTGCCTCGATCATCGCAATATCCACCGCAAATCCCACCTCAGAGATGACGTGTCCCAAGAAGTGTACCTCACGTAACTATAACTGACACTTCGAGAGCTTTCCATAAATCTGGTGCTCTCGGAGTGTGTCCAGTACAACCCGCAAGTGGTAGGCGTGCTTCTCCTCAGTGGTCGAGTATATCAATATGCCGTTGATGAAGAACATGACAAAACAACGGAGGTATGGCAGAAAGATCCTATTCATGAGACTCATGAACACTACTGGAGCATTGGTTAAGCCGAATGGCATAACCAAGAACTCATAATGGCCATACCGACATCTGAAGGTCGTCTTCTGCACATCCTCGTCCCGAACTCTGAGCTGATGATAGCCTGATCTGAGGTCTATCTTCGAGAACCACCGTTCTCCCTTAAGCTAATCGAAGAGGGCTGATAGTTGTTCCTCAGGGTTACCTGGTTCATCCGATGATAGTCGACACATAGTCGCATGCTCCCATCTGTCTTCTTGGCAAACAAAATCGGGGAAGCCCAGGGTGAAACACTGGGTCGGATGAATCCCTTTCCCTACAAGTCCTCCAGCAGTACCTGTAGCTCTCGAAGCTCAATGGGATCCACCCAATATGCTGGTGTGGATATCGGGGCTGTCCCAGGGTATATGTCAATATAATATTCTACCTCTCTCTGAGGAGGTAGTCCTGGAACATCGTCAGGAAAAACGTCCGCATACTGATCCACCACTACAGGAAAACTCGGACTCTGCACGTCAACTACTCCTTGGATGAGGCTATCCAACTGATGAGTGATCAGCTATCCTCTCCTCTACATGAGTCCATCCTACGCTGCAAAGTCTCCCTTCTCGCCAGTTAAGGTGAACCTGCTCCCATCGGTGCGAACACACCGCACCATGTGCCAAATACAGTCAATCTGTGCACGGACTGTAGATAAGCAATCCATGCCCAAGATGACGTCTTAAGGGCTCGACGCCGCTACCGGAAGATCCCAGCTGAAGCTCTCTCCTCCTAGAGTAAGCGCACACTGCCGGCACCAGTGCGAAATCATCGAGTCTGCTCCCGTAAGAGTCTCTAGCCGTAAGTATCGACCCAACGGCTCCGTCGGAATCTCTGAGCTCCGAACAAGGGCAGAAAAAATAAAAGAATGACTCGCTCCTGTGTCTATAAGAACTGCAAGAAGGGTGGAGTAGACACAGATAGTACCTCGAATCATTTCTGTTACACCGTGGTCATAGGCCTCTCCTGCCTGAAGCTGAGCCTACCTCTGTCCGCCAGCTCCCTATGGTCGGGGTGGTCCTCCTGGTGGTGGTGGTGGTAAAGCTTTAAAGCGTCGCCCACCACCTACCGCTCGCCCAGCTCCCCTGCCTCGTCCTCCTGCTCTCTACGGACTGCCACAGTCAACCCTCTGCCTCTTCTTGGGTGGCCCCTCAACCATCTGCTGCTCCTCTGAAGGGCGGGTCGGGCAGTCACGAGCTATGTGTCACCGCCCGCTGCATGCGTAGCACAGTTTTCTCCTTAGAAGGCTGGCTCTACGTCGTGTGCCCTGCACCTCTGAGCCAGTGTCCTGAGCTCATCTACCTAATGGTATGGTCTTCTTGGACCCATGTGACATCCGTCGACTACCAGCTACAGACGACTCTACTACGTGCCGCCCTGCGGTAGGTCTTGTTGTTGGCGTAGGCTCATCAAGAAAGCTCTCTATGGTAAGAGCTCGCTCCAGTGATCCTTCCTTTGTCAGAATGCTGAGGGAGATCATCGATGCCCTGATCTCATGCCTCAATCCATGCTCGAAGGTCCAGGCCCGGAAGAATGGGTCCCGTAACATGTCCGTCAAATAGCGTGAGAGATCGGTAAATCTCGCCGAGTACTGGGCGACCGTCATGCTGCCCTGCCGCAGCTAAAGAAGCTCCTGGATGCGCACAGCACAGTGGGTGGCTAGGACGAACTCTGAGCGAAGGAGGATCTCAAAGTCTATCTAGAGGAGAGATGCCTCGTCGTGAACCTGGAGCATCAGGCTCCACCATCTGTCTGCTGCCGCGTGCAGGAGGCGCACTACAAGTATCACCATGAGGTCAGCTGGTGTCCCCACTGACCTGAAAACTCGAACTACAGCCTCCAGCCAATCCTCGGCTACCTGAGGGTCCATCTCCCCGTGGAACCTGGGCAGTCTATGACACTAAAACTCATGCAGTGCACTAAGGCGATTCGTACTCTTAGCGGCTAGGGATGGTAGCATCGGTGGCTCGGCAGGTAGAGGTACCGCTGGTGCCTCTGCTGAAAAAGGGCCCTACACCGAGGCCTCATCGATCAATGGGATGTCATCTCGCACAAAGCTCTGAACCCTAGCTGGCTGCCATTGTGGGGCCATCTTGAAAAGAAACATGTGTCCCACGGTCAAACAGTATACCTGGTGACCTAACACAATGTAATAACAAAGAAAACTATTGAGACACACATGCAATCAATGTTTTCGTGCAATGAGTCGGAAATCAGAAGACAAGGTCCTGGTGTATGGATACGTCGGCCATCGTACCAACACTGGACTCCCAGGACTGATAACCCCACTCAATACCCTTAACACTATTACTTCACATAGTAGAAAGATCACAGTCCTGAGTTCTGCGGTAGAACTGAACTCCTCTGATAACAATTTGTCATGACCCATCCTCGGGACTCGTGCTGTGAATACCCCAAACCCACCTCCCATAGGCCAAGGGCTGGCGACTAGCACCAAGGCGTAAATCCCAACAAAAAGGGGAAGGCATTGCCTTTATAAAGTAAACAAACACCATAGAGTAAGCAAGCAGAAGTATACACTAAGTAAAACAGGGTACAATAGTATGTGCGGAAAGTAAATGGGCCAGAATACAAACCCAAACTGAATGTAAAGTACAATTGGAAAGAAAGTACAGCAACTGAAAGTAAAGCAGCAACGCCGAGCCATCCACTAGAAGTCCCACCTGAAGGGTGGGTACAGATCGCCTCCTCAACTCCTCGGGTCCAGCCATCCACTCAGTGTACATCCCGCCCAGTGGTCCACCTCCAGGTACCAACTTTCTCTACAAGTCTCAACCACGATCAGCGTTGTCTATCATCTGCATCCAACACAAAGTAGTGCGGGCATAGCCCGTTCAGGGTTAAGTATACGCTACTTAGTAGGGACCCCGATACCCCTGAAGGTCTCCCAGAATCCATAAAGGATAATCCAAAAAGGAAAGATACAATCACGATGTAACATCCAACACTACTTAGGTATATGCCCATACATATACCTAAGTCATCATTTCCAGTTCGGCTCCAACATCTGAGCCCAAGTTCGATCATGTCCACACAGGATAGTACAAACCAATCCACACAGGATAACACAACCCATTCCACAAAGGAAGGCAAGTCAATCATATCGAAGATAATGATTGGAAGTCAACACTCAGCTCACACAGGTATACTTATTCGTAAGGTGAGAGAGATGATCAGATGTAGCCACAGATTCATATATGTTGGGACCCATGTAGGATAAAAAACCAGCTATGCTATCAGACCCACATAGGATACAGACCAACCACTCTGCCAGACCCATGTAGAATACAAGAACAGAGTCAATACTGCCAGACCCACGTAGGATACAAGAACAGTAGTCATCGCCGTCGAACCCATGGAGGATTTCAGTACGGTCTTCATCACTACCAAACCCACGGAGGATTTCAGTGCAGTCTTCATCACTGTAGAACCCATGGAGGATTTCAGTGCAGTCGTCGTCACTGTCGAACCCATGGAGGATTTCATTGCAGTCATCATTGTCGTCGCAGTCGCATCCAGCTCTAGGGTTCCCGCACACAGCATGCTCGATTCTGGGAGGGTCCGCTCCACTAGCCAAGGGGGGGTCGATACATCATCTAACATGCAGTTTGGAGTTGACATATCCCAATGTTTCACCTCGACAAAAGGAACTCAACGTGACAGACGGCGCGTCAATCGGACGCCCGGTCTGAGAGTTATTGGATTTTTGTTCCAGGGCCCCGGTTGGTTTATAGTCATAACCAACCCGACCGCACCCCAACTACATCCAAACCTCGATCGGAGAAAGCCAAGTGGTCAGTCTCACTAAGAGGAATCCATAAAAAGTTGATGGCACGTCATTCAGACGTCAGGAGCTCATGTTATAAGTGTTTTCGCTCCGAGGGCCCAGTTGGTTTTGTATTCAAACCAACCTGGCCGTACCCCAAGTTCTCCCAAAACTTGAGTGAAGTATACCGAAACTACCTTCTTGATCCAAGGATCTCATATCGACTAATGTTGTGTCGATCGGAGGTCCGTAGCCCATGATACGGGCGTTTAAACGAACTGTCCGATTTTTAGGGGGTTCTGGGCCCAGAACGACCTAGCCCAGGACCCCCAGGGTTGGCCCGCATGGCCAGCTCAGCGCAGGCAGAGCCACCGCGGATGGGTGGGGGCTCTACCCCCCTGTTTTGAAATAGTTTCCCCCATGTGGGGGCCACTCCCTTTGCCATCCGGGGGTTACGACCCCCTGCCTTCTCCGATCGGCCGGCCCGGCTGGCCGGCCGGTGCCGCCGCGAGACCCTACGGTCCCGCCCCTCTGACATGCCGGTGGCCTGCGGTTTCGGCCACTGATCCCTGCTCCACCACGCCCTCAGGCCGTAGCCTTGGTTCGATCGGTGTGGCGCGACGGAGCCGCACTTCTTCACCCATTCCTCTTGCTTCCACATGGTCTCGTTGCACTGCGCTACCTTGTTCGTGCCGTGACAAGTACAACATCAAAAGGGGGAGGAGGGTCAGTTTTGTTCGTTCGGTCCAACCTCCTCCCATTATAATGATAACAGGTAGACCAAGGAAAGGAAAATGTACAGTAAGGAATAATTCATGAACAAAAACAACCCCTACCTCAAGGAGTTGTCGAACGATGGTCATCGCGGAGAAACGGCGTCGCGGAAGACGGCGTCGCGGAAGATGGCATCGCGGAACGAGGCTCCGTATGTGTTGATGGAGAACGTCTGAATAGGTGAGTCATCTCCCTTCCTTTGACACGGGAAGTAGAATGAAGGATGGCGCATCGTCGTTCTTCGGAAAAAGTTGTGACGACGTTCTTCGTCGAGGTAGAAAAGTTCTTCGCCGGAAAGATGAAGTTATTGCAATGTGAAGAACGCTCCCCCTTCATAACGCAATGAAGCAACCAGAAAATAAAATAAGGCCTTTGCCTTATTTTATTACATTTTCCAACATTTTTAAAATTGAAACATTCAAAAATGAATTGTCTTCAATTAATTAATCTTAACTGGTCAAAATTAAATGAAGTGATAAGTTGACAACATTAATGACAAGAGAGGTTTTAAAAAGGGTTAGATAAAATAAATGAAAAGGTGGGGGATCATGTGGGCCCCACATCATCTGAAATTATCAAAATGGGAGTTAGAACATCAGCGGGTCCCACCCCAACACCCTCACATGTACTAAACCACTTATGAAAGTGGAATAAAAATTGTAACACGATTTTTATTTCACTTTGAACTTAGTGCATTTTTTTAACAACTACACCCGAGCAAATGAAACTCCAAAAAAGGTGTTCCTAAGAATTTACCGGCACTGCGGTTTCATCGATGCCCTCGTATTTCGATTCCGAGCACCGGTTCAAAAGTTAGAAAAACCTGCTCATTCGTTCACTGAACGTACCCGAGCTAATCTTCAGAAATTGATTCTGGGCACCCCAGGCTTCGGAATCAGGTGTCGTCCGAAACTACGTACTCGTAAAATCCCAAATTAAATTAAGAAAAAACATTAACTTGAGATTTACGGGTTTTTACATTTTAGGGGATACCAATCAGGTACGGGACTACATGAAGGATACAATCAAGGATTATATTAATTTTCAGGTTGTAGATCAATTTGAATTATTTGAAGATATATATGAATCCAATATAATATATATTATGGATGAATATCTTGTAACCTTAAAAATGAGTGATTCATCAGTTGAATATAATGGAAATCCTTTGTAACCCATTCTATGTAGGTTTTGTCATCTTCTACGAGTTATAATTTCATGAAGAAGAGGTTCTTATAATAACATGTCTAAAATATCTAAATTTGATTCTTTAAGAAATATTATACTATATGACTATGTATAATTTTTCTCATTGTAACTATTGTAGATTGTTTCTAGCTTTCAAAAATTTCCTTTAATTTTTTGTAACATTTTTAGTTTGTAAGGCTAATGGAATTTTGTTGGTGTTTGATTTTGGAACATGTTGTTGAAGTTCATGTTTTCAAGCTGGTTATGGTTTCACAAAGTATTCCTATAATTGTTTTGGATGGATCCAATATTATGGGATACTTATCAATTCCATAACAAACTAAGGGGTGTGTTTATGGTCTAAATTTCAATAGATCTTGATGCCTGAAATATTATATATAATTTAAACTGATATTAAGTATTGTTTTTTGTATTTATGCATGGATTTCTAAATTAGTTCATAAGATGATGATTCTGAAGATGGAGTTTTTTGGTCTATTTTCATTCATTCAAAATTCCCAATATGTTTTTAGAGATTTGGGTTTTAATGTTATATTTGAACTCATCCTATCCTCTATTCCAAATTTTACCATTTTAACTAACGAGGCTAGATTTCTATGACTCTAGACTCTAACAGTTCTATATATATTAATTTCAATAATATATATATCTATGTATGTATGTATGTGTAATTTATAATTTTTTATTGGTTTTAATATAAAGATAAAAAAATAATGAATATATTTCTATTCACCTTCACATAGAAACACACTTTTGGTTTTTAACTTTCACATATCTCATAGAAGAATATAATTTTAAATATAAATTTTCATACACACAATCACACACAAGAATATATATACATGATGAAGATAGAATTTAAAAATATTATATAATATATCTAATTGTTCTAAATCCCACATAGTTCTTGTTTATGGGCAATTGTCTCATTTTTAAATTTTAATGGTATTTTGAGCCCAAATCCAAAAATGGTTTAATTTTGGTGTTTAACTGTTTTATTTTTCTTCTTTATTTCGGTCATAAAATTTTATAAACTGAACCAAATTGAGAAATTCATTTTCTGTAGGTTTCAATACATAATTGGAAGAATTTCATCCTTCTGGAGGCCTAGATCAATCAATCATTTGTAGGACCAAAATCTGCGCATAATTCAGACCTCGAAAACTGTGTGCAGATTTGAAATGTTTCCAAGCTGAGCTTTTATCTCGAAGCTGACAGATCCAATGGAGCTGATACTAAACAT
Source organism: Viscum album (assembly GCA_963277665.1). Lineage (NCBI taxonomy): Eukaryota > Viridiplantae > Streptophyta > Magnoliopsida > Santalales > Viscaceae > Viscum > Viscum album. The sequence continues at coordinate 507,942,564 of OY728125.1, forward strand.
GGAGATGGAAGGTTAATTAATGAACATATTTAATTTAGTAGTCCACACCTTAATCGTCTGATTACAAGGTCTTTAATGCATAGAAAGTTGGAATTGTGGAAGACGAAGAGTCACCTGGACAGATTTAATGTTCCGCACCAAAACCGTCATAATGCCTTCATACCTTGACCAATGAGGCTTTAAATTTGTGAAGGAATGTGTAAGTCTATTTGGAACAACGTTATAGAAGTCTCCATTTCCCAATGATTCCATTTAATGGGCCAAAAATTCTATGCAATCCGGAGGAAATAATTTGATCAAGAATTCTTCTCTCATTTCACCTAAAAATATGTGTCTCTTCTCCCTTTTACAAGGATTGCCATTTTTAAGGGGCAAGGTTGAGTATTTTTGTTGTAATAGTTTATTTTATTTTTAATATATATTAGTTTATATTTCCTCTTCATACCTCTTTTCTTCCATTTATTTTTTTTATGTGTTCTTCCACCGTTAGTCCCTTCTGAACTCCACTAAAAATGGAGAACTAACCACGACACTTGTTTGAAGGAGAGAATGGTGGTTTGATTGAGTTTCATGTACTTTAATTTCGTATCTATTTATTCAATTCTTGGAATTTTGGTGGGGGATAAATCAATTACAGTGAGCGGTCGCCCTGTTTTATCTTCCACCAATTTCTTCTTCTCGTTTATCAATTTTCCTTCCCTTTTCTATTTGTGTCCTGCATATGGTGGATCATGGCATGAGTAGTGATGGTCAGTGAAGAGGTCTCCTAGGTGACTTTAGGAAGAGAATTACCCCGTATGCAGAGGTCTCAGTATGGAGTGATGATAATTCAAATGAGAAGGTGAGGTGTGACACGTCTTGATCACCTCTTTGAGTTGAATTTTGAGATTCTTTTAAACAATGATATCAACGACGACGACCTCCTAAGAACAACTGTCTACATTCTTTCTTCTAACATAATTCTGTATTGCATTTCATTATTATATATTATATTTATATTTTACGCATTTTAAATTATCCCCCCCCATTTATATTAGTATTATATTTTTATATAAGTTATTTTTGTAATATTGACAATAGGAAGATAGTGCGTGTTAGCGACCTCCTTGTGATAGACCCTAGGGTGTGCCACTATGGTAAATTTTTAGGTAAATAAGAATTTAATTGAATTTTTGTTCGAGAAAAACCATTCTCTTCAATTTGGCGCCGTTGCTGGGGAGGGCAAATGCTTACGCATACTATTTTTCATAAAACCCCCAAAAAAATTAAAAATATCAAAATCTAAAAAATATAATTTCATTGCATATCATTTTTTTTAGGTCCTGGATTATTTCAGTTATTTTTCATATTCTTGTCCTATTACTGAGTTGTCTAGCAGGGAAGATTCTATTATGATATAGATGGAAGAAGGTGCAGTGATGATTCAAAATAATTTCAAAATCTGTCAACAAGCATGCAAGATGGTGGCATCGCTGGCGGCTGAAGTTGATGAAGTTAAAACTCTATGTCTGGAACAACAATAAAAAAATAACCAAGATGAAGAAGAAAAGGTAAATTTTTTCCACATACATTTCACGTTGAAGAACCGAAGGAGTAATTGAATATTCAATTGGAAGATGTAATTGTCTCTCCTTGGCCATTGCTTGAAGAGGTTCCTAAAGACGAAAACCCAGTTGATACAACTGTGGGAGATCAACATGCTTTGGATGAACATTGGTTAGATTTTGTTGAATAACAAAATATAAGTGATCCTGCCATATTTTTCAAAGAAGAATCAGTACATATCTACCCCTCTCTTTCTTTGGATGAAGATGAAGAAGCCCCTGCAGAAAAAGAATTCCCATTGGCCTTGCCTGAAGAAATCGTGTTTCAAGATAACCTACATGAAAGAGAAGATTTTTATATTGAATGTTCATGTTTTAATCATATCCAAGTGGAACTATTATCTAACTTCCCTTCTGAATGTTTTGACCTAGCATCACATTTGCAAGCCCAGGACGTTGATGTCAAAGTGGCCAAAGAATTCGTGGCTGAAGAAGTAGAGGAACCATTCTTCCTCTTTCCCCCATCATTCCAGTTATACCACAATGAAATGGTGAAGGAGATATTGTACTCTATTCATGGGTTTATCTATGGATGTTGTAGGCTGAAGAGCATTGGAAGAAAGAATTTTTAGTGGTTTCTGAGCAAGAAAATCTACCCACCATCGTATTGGGGTTAAACTGCTGCAACTGTTGGACTAGGGGCTGTAAAAACATAGCACCCGCATGGGGGGTTAAACCAAGAATTATCCTCTTTCTTCTCCATTCCTCATTCTTCTCCTTCATCTTTTTTTTATTTATTTTTATCATATTTTCTTTATTTCATGCCTTTTAGGTCAAGTGGTAGTAGCATGGAGCTTATGTAAAAGCTGCCACTATAAAATAAGGTCAGGTTGTATCTTTCCTTCCTTTTATTTTCCCTCCCTTATCATTATTTTGTTGAGCTGCACTGGGGGTTGTGAAATCTTGGTGTGGGGGAGTGTCTACCTGATTAGATGTTTTGTGTTATATCTTTTTATTTTTATTTTTCATATTTTTATGATTATTGAGCATTAATGAATATTCTGATCATTTTTTACACACCAATTTATTTTGAGAATATTGTGATGATTTTTGATAAAATGGAATTTAAATGATTTTTGATGTGTGAATACGTTTTCCTTTAATTGGATTTTCAAGATTTTTTATGAGTTTGACCAATTTTTGGAATCCATTCCCATCAAACACTGACTAAAATATATTTTTCCTGTCCTGTGAGGTATTCTGAACTACATTGAAATATTCTTTCTAATACCCACACATTCTTGAGAGAAGCTTGGATTTTGTGTGAGAACCAGAACATTTTATTTTTCTCTATCGAAGATTTGGATTTCATTGAATGTATTTGACATGATTGAGGCATTTGTTTTTCTAGCCAAATTTTATTGTGAGACCTACCTTTACATCTATCCTTCGTTAGCCCTTAGATGCCATGAATTGCCTTATAGGTTTAAGCCACATTACAAGCTGAATTTTCCATACCAACCCACACTCTTGGTATATTTCCGTGGATATTTCAAGTTTGAGTGTGGGGGGAGGGCCTTTCGTGTGAGTAATTGGTATTTGATTCATTTGTGGTTGATGTGATGTGTGTGTCAAAATTTTGGGCAGTGGATGATAAAGATCAAATTGGGTATGAGTAATCCTTTCATTGTGCTTTATTGTTTCATCTGGTTCTCCTTCAAAAAAAATGAAAAAATAGAAAAAAAAAGGATATGAGATTGAGTTTATCATTGTACTTCCTTTTATGACTCATGTACCAATCTAAATTCAAGGTCGTGATTGTCGTTAATTTATTTTATTCAATTTTCAGCTCATTCTCTATGAAAAAAATAAAAAAAAGAGAAAATAAAGTTGTGCCTTTCTGGAGCTTTACAAAAAAATGAAAATAATGAAAAAAAGGGGAGAAATTTGATGCAATTATTCTTTGGAATCAATTCCTGGCTCATGTCCCATGTCATATAAAAAGGGGGTTTTTTGTTGTGTTTCACATTGTTAAGGGGATTGAGTGAGGTTTATCTTGTGTTTTCACTTGATTATTCATGCATTGTACTTAAGAGTCTAACCTCCTCTTCCGTGCCTTAAATTTTTCAATCATTTTCCCACCAACCCTAAGCCATAGAATTCAACTAAAAAAAGTCCTCAGGATTGAATTAATTTTCATGTTTCATGCTATGGAGATATGAGAATTGTCACAAGCCTATGGTGATGCATGCACTTTCCAATTATGAGCATAACTCTAGATTTAATATCTCTTGAGTGAAGAGTGACATAAATTTCAATTTGAGGTAGGTTGTGATTGGGCCACAGATGGATTTCTGAGGTTGAAAAAATTTAAATGTGAGGAATGAAAATGATTGAGAATTGTTTTTCATAGAGGAGACATGATGGTATTTCATTTTGGAGGAGATCATTGATGTTTTCTCATTTTTTATTTTTGTTTGAATTTTGATTTGAATATACGATGATTTCCCAGGAGTGAAATGGTTAAGTGTGGGGGAGTGATGAAGATAGAATTTTCACATATTATATATATTATTTCAATTTTCTAATTCCCACATAGATTTATTTTATGGGAAATTGTCACATTTTTATGTTTTAATGGTATTTTGAGCTCAAATGCAAAAATGGTTTAATTTTGGGGTTTAACTGTTTTATTTGTCATCTTTATTTCGGTCATAACATCTTATAAACTGAACCAAATTGTGAAATTATTTTTCTTTAGGATTCAATACATCATTGGAATAATGTTACCCTTCTGGAGGCCTAGCTCAATCAATCATTTGGAGGCCCAAAATCAGCTCATAATTCGGACCTCGAAAACTATGCGCAGATTTCGAATGTTTTAAAGCTGAGATTTTATATCGATGATGACCGATCCAATGGAGCAAATATTAAACATGGATCTAGAAGGTTAATTAATGAACATCTTTCATTAAGGATTAGACGTCTGAATCGACTGATTGCAATGTCTTTAATGCATGGGAAGTTGGAATTGTGGAAGACGAAGATTCACCTGGACAAATTTAATTTTCCGCACCAAAATAGTCATAACTCCTCCATACTGTGACCAATAAGGCTGAAATTTTGTGGAGGAACGCGGAAGAATATTTGGATCAAATTCTTAGAAGGCTCCATTCCCAATGATTCCATTTAATGGGCCGAAAAGTCAATGTAATCTGGAGGACAAAATTTGAGCGAGAATTCTTCTCCCATTTCACCTATAAATATGTGTCTCTTCTCCCCTTTACAAGGATATCCATTTTCAAGGGGAAAGGTTGAGTATTTTTTTGTAATAGTATATTTTATTTTTAATATATATTAGTTTATAATTCCTCTTCATACCTCTTTTATTCCATTTATTTTATTTTATGTGTTCTTCCACCGTTATTCCCTTCTCAACTCCACTAAAAATGGAGAACTGACATCAGCGCTTGTTTGAAGGAGGGAATGGTGGTTTGATTGAGTTTCATGTACTTTAATTTCATATCTCTTTATTCAATTCTGGGAATTTTGGTGGTGGTTAAATCGATTACAGTGATTGGTCTCCATGTTTTCTCTTCCACCGATTTCTTCTTCTCGTTTATCAATTTTCCTTCCCTTTGCTATTTGTGTCGTGCATAAGGTGGATCATGGAATAAGTGGTGATGGTCAGCGAAGAGGTATCCTATATGACTTTAGGATGAGAATTACCCCATATGCAGAGGTCTCGGTATGGGGTGATGATAATTCAAATGAGAAGGTGAGGTGTGACAGGGCTTGATCACCTCTTTGTGTTGAATTTTGAGATTCTTTTAAACAATGATATCAACGACCATGACCTTATAAGAACAACTGTCTACTTTCATTCTTCTAACTTCATTCTGTATTGAATTTCATTATTATATATTATATATATATTTTACGCATTTAAAATTATCCCCCCCCCATTTATATTAGTATTATATTTTTATATTATTTATTTTTGTAATAGTGACAATAGGAAGATAGTGCGAGTTAGCGACATCCTTTTCATAGGCCCTAGGGTGTGCCACTATGGTACATTTTTAGGTAAATAAGAATTTAATTGAATTGTGGTTTGGGAAAAACCATTATCATCAATAGTTTATATATATATTATTTAATTTATATATGTACACACAAGTATAGTTAAACCATATATAATTGTCCATATAAATTTATTATCAATATAAATAGTATCATAAACTAGGTAAATTAAATAAAAAATTGAAAATGATTTTATAAGAAATTAATATTATAAGAAATAATGAGTATATTTATAGATACACGTACATTTTATGTTCCACTTTCACTCAACTCATTATTGTATATATATTTATTTATAAATATATATACACAGAATCACACACATGAGTTTAGATAATAATATATACAATAGTCAAAGGAGGGAGCCAAATAAATTGAAATTCTACCAAATCTTTCAAATTACAAGGGGAGACTCGAACCTGAGATCTCTCAAAGGCATAACCACTAGGCTACACCCTTGGGGGAATGAATCTGGATGATAAGATATATGTAAATTTTATATATATATATAGATAGATTTAGAATACATATAATTATCAAATGATTTTTTTTGTGACGAAAATTTTATCATTGATTTAGTTAAATGAATTAAAACAATTACCTTAATATTTATTAAACAATTATTGAAAATAATGAATATATTAATATTAACACATATGTTTGGTTTTTCACTTTCATATATCTCATTGTATTATATATATTTATATATATAATTATGTCAATTAATTCACATACATGAGTTTATATAATAATATATACGTACATTATATCTATATTTATATTATATATATTTATAATACACATAATCATCAATATAATTATTTTATAGTGAAAATAATATCATTAATTTACTTAAATGAATTAAAAAGTAAATATTATACTTATTAAAAAATATTTTATCAAAAAATTTCATATTTTAATATTATTACTATTATTACTATATATATTTATGTCATTATTTATAATATTAATAATTTATTTTATTCAAATGTTGTAAAACCCCAGACACATTTAGGGTGTCAACTATTGAAGGAATTTGAACAATTTATTTTATGACATTTTCATTTTAAAAACTCAGTGTTGGAATGGATTTCTTATTGTTTATACATCTTAAATTTTTTATATTATACGTTGTTTAATACATTTTTGTCTCCTTGGGTGCTTGATTAAGTGGAAGAATGGTGGACCAGCTATATAATATTTTTAGTAGAAGGCTATCATAGTGTGACTGGTTGAATTCACACCCTGACTAGATTTTGTTGTAGATCTTCAGGCCGTGAAAGGGATCGACTAAGGGTGAATCCCCTTCCACAATCTATTCAAACCATAAACCAAGGGTTCACACTATGACAGTTTTAGGGGAGAGGAATGGCTCCTCTCTCAGGTGGAATTCATGTGAACCACCTAATTCACATCATGAATGGGTGTGTGGGTGTGTTTTCAAATGAGTAGAATGTTATTTTTTCATCAAGGTTTTGATGGGGGTGGGTCTCAAGAGATATGAGGAAGTGATTTTTACAAGTCCACCTCCTCCCCTTACATATCTTAGTTCCCTTATTTTTGGGTGATTCAATATGTGTTTTGATAATGATCTCATGTTTGATATTTCATTTTTATCATCATTCAATTTCATCCTTACTATCCCTTTATATTGGTTTTGTTTTTGAATATGTATTGGTGATGATTTTATAGGATAATAGTAAAGTAAACATAAATTGGGGGTAATTTCAAATGGATTTTCTAGAGTGTATCATTTAACAATTTATCCACTCTGTAACATATCATTTTCTAGGATGTATGTAATGATATGAATTTTTCAAGGGTTGTTTCCTAAAATAAGTTTAATTTTTGAATGAATTAGTTCCAATTGTCTGGTCTTTTGAGAAGAGATATTTAGGGTGAATAACACAATATTTTAGTATTCTAGTTATTGTGGTTTCAATATGATAGGATGTCATGACCCATCCTCGGGGCCCGTGCTGTGACTACCCCAAGCCCCCCTTCCATAGGCCAGGGGCTGGCGACTAGCACCAAGGCATAAATCCCAACAAAAGGGAAGGCATTGCCTTTGAAACGTAAACAAGCACCACAGAGTAAGAATGAGGAAAAGTAAACACTAAGAAAAAACTGTAACAAGCTGTGCTGAAAGTAAAAGGGACGGGAAATACAAGCCCAACAGTAAAGTACAACTGAAAGGGGAAAACAACAACTCAAAAGAAAATCCACAGCGTCGATCCGTCCTCTGGAAGTCCCACCTTAAGGGTTGGTACAGATAGCCTCCACTGCTCCTCGTGTCCACCTGACAGCTCCATGTACGTCCCGCCCAGTGGTCCACCTCCAGGTACCATCCTGCTCCGCACGCCTCCTCCACGATCAGCGTTGTCCGTCGTCTGCAACCAACACAATGAAGTGCAGGCAAAGCCCGTGCAGGGGTGAGTATAAGCTACTCAGTAGGGATCTCGAGACCCCTGAAGGTCTTCCAGAATCCACAAAGGATAATCCACAAAGGAAAGATACAATCACGAAGTTACATCTGACACGGCTTAGGTATATTCCCATACATATACCTAAGTCATCGATTCCCATTCGGCTCCAACGTCCGAGCCCAAGAACAACCCAGTCCACACAGGAAAGAAAACGTATACCCACATAGGATAGCACAACACAATCGACAAAGGAGAGTAAACAGTAATCCACATAGGATAGCTCAACACAATCCACAAAGGAGAGTATACAGTAAATCCACATAGGATAGCTCAACACAATCCACAAAGGAGAGTAACACAGGATTCAGCTCACATAAGTATACTTCTTGTATGACGATAAAGATAATCACTAAACCATCTAAGTCGTCGGACCCACAAAGGATCGAAAGGTACTAACCCCCGCAATGACCCACATAGGATCGATAGATAACTAACCCCCGCAATGACCCACATAGGATCGGGCCCACACAGGACCTGAAGGCGCTGGCTCACACAGAGCTGCTGAGCGTTGACCCACACAGGATCGGATCCACACAGGATCTGTAGCACTGATCCACGTAGGATCGCTAAGTGGAGTAGTCGTTGTAGTCCACTGAGGATCTCTGTACAGTCATCGTCGCAGTCCACTGAGGATCTCTGCAGAGTCGTCGGAGTCGCAGTCCACTGAGGATCTCTGCACAGTCGTCGGAGTCGCAGTCCACTGAGGATCTCTGCACAGTCGTCGGAGTCGCAGCCAGCACTAGGGTTCCCGCACACAGTAAGCTCATTCGGGAGGGTCTGCTCCATGAGCCGGGAGGCTGATACATCAACTGACACAATGTTCGAAGTTGATGTATCCAAAAGATCTGTATCGTCAATAGGAAACCAACGCCGCAGACGGCGCGTCAATCGGACGCCTGGTCTGAGAGTTATTAGCTTTTTCGTCCCAGGGGTCCGGTTGGGTTTTAAGGAAAAACCAACCCGACCGTACTCCACCTGCATCCAAACCTCGGGCGGAGTGAGCCAAATGATTCTTCTGACTTAGAGGAATTCAACAAAGTCGACGGCACGTCAATCGGACGTCCAAAGCTCAAGATATGAGTGTTTCCGCTCCGAGGGCCCGGTTGGTTTCGTGTACGAACCAACCCGGCTGAACCCAAAGTATTCCGAAACCTTGAGTGCGATATACTGAAACGACCGTCTCGATCCAAGGACTGTGTTTCCGCTGACGGCATGTCATTCGGAGGCACGTAGCTCAAGTTATGAGAGAAAGACCGAAAATGGTCCGAAGACGGGGGGTCCGGGCTCGGGCCGACCCGGGCCGACCCCCCCCCCCCCCTCGGGGTCGCCGAACTGGGTCGACCCGACACAGTACGACCCGGCTGGACCCGGTCCGGTCCGGCCAGGGTGCGGCCCAGCCGGTCGGACCGGCCTGGCTCGGCTCGGCCGAGCGGCCGAGCGCTCAGGTGTCGCGAGGCGCTGCCCCCGCGGTTTGGAGGTGCTGCGGCCCCGCGTGGGGCCGCGGTGGTTCAGCGGACGTGGCATGTCACCGCGTCCCGTGTGGGCGAGCCGGACCCGCTGGGCCACGGGTCCGCTGGCCACCGCGCCGGCGACCCGCGCCGCCGGCCGCTTCCGCGGGCCACCAGAGTTGCTCTAGTGGTCCACTTTCCTTCCCGTCTGCGCCGTTGTTCCTCCCGGGTTCCGTTCATCACTGCGGGATTGTCAAATTTCCCTTCTGTCACGTTTTGTCATCGCCCGCCAAATCCGCACAACCACGAAGAACGACTGAGGGTTGTCGGGCAGTGTTCGTTTGGCCCGCACCCTCCGCGTTAGATAAAAAACAATGGGAGAATTATTCAACACATGAATACATAATCAAAAACAATTTTAAAGAATTAGAATTGTTTTCATGAACCGTTTACTTCATTTTGAACGGAAAAAAACACGGGAATATAAAACATCCAAATAAAATCCCTACCTCGTCAAGTCGTCGCTCGCGGGTCCTTCGCGGATTTGATCGTCGCGGAAGGAGGGGTTCGTCGCGGAAAGAGGGGATCGTCGTGGTATTCGGCGCTGCGTCGACAAACTCCGAGGACCAAGAAACAACATATTTAATTATAAATAATTAAATCCGTGTGTTGTTATAAACCACAAAGAACATTAGAAAGAAACCCGAGATCTCTTACCACAAGTAGTTGGTGATCGGAGATCGGGGCGGGGAAGAACGTCTCAGATGAAGCGTCGTCAAACTCCGAGGGTGACGGCGTTCTTCGCGTTCTTCGTGTTCTTCGCGAAGGAGGATGAAGGCACAAGAATTCTATCAAAGCCTCTCAACGTGTAATCCTCCAAAAGTCGTGTTAGTCTTATTTTATTATTACGCCAACAAACGAAAAAGAGGTAAGTAACGACCCATTAATTCATAGAATTAATTCAACGAAAGAAACTGCCCATTTAATTCACGAATAAAAAAACCCAATTAATTGGTGCGTTAAGAAATTAAGAAAATGCGTCAGTTGACTTTCATAAAGACGGGTTTTCACGGGTGCGTTACTTAGCGGAAAAGAAACGGTGGGGCTCGTCCGGGTCCCACCTCACAAATATCCTACCAAGAGGGTAGGATATTTTTGGATAGCATCCTATCCGGATCAACTCAGCTTAATCCACTTTAAGTGGCTTCATGTGGCTTCCAAGTGGCTTAAGTGAAATAAAATAATGTTTGTCGTACAATTATTTTATTTCATAACTTTAAGCCCAAAAATTAAAAACCACAACCGAGCAAACACAACTCTGGAATAGGCGTTTCTAAGCAAATACCGGCACTGCGATTCCATCGGTGCCCTCAGAATTCGATTCCGGGAACCGGTTCAAAAGTTAGAAAAACCCGCTCGTCTGTTCACTGAACGTACCCGAGCCAAACTTCGGAAAATGATTCCAGGCACACCGGGCCTCGGAATCAGGTGCCGTCAGAAACTGCGCTCTTGTAAAATTACAAAGAAAATTAAGAAAAAATATTTCCTTGAAATTTACGGGTCTTTACATTACTCCCACCTCAGGGCTTTACGTCCCCGTAAAGATACATCATAAAATAGGGAAACAAATGGGGTACTGAGCACGCATCTGAGCCTCCCGCTCCCAAGTGCTCTCCTGGAGGTTCCCGTGCTGCCATCTGATTCGCACTAGAGGAATCGATCATCCACGTAAGACTCGCTCCTGTCAATCCTTGATCTCCACTGGGACCTCCGCAAAAGTCACCCCATCATCAACGTCTAGCTCCCCATAGTCAATGATGTGTGTCGGGTCATGCACGTATCTCCTCGGCTGAGATACGTGGAAGACGTCGTGCACCCGGTGCAACTGAGGTGGTAGAGACAGGCGATAAGCCACCTCGCCAATCCTGCTGAGGACTTGTAAAGGTCCGATGAAGTGTGGAGACAACTTGTCACCTCATCCAAATATCTGTAAACCACGTCGAGGAGAGACATGCAAGAAGACGTGGTCACCATCCTCAATCTCTAGTGGCCTCCGCCTCCTGTCAGCATAAGACTTCTGTCGGCTCTGAGCTGTCCTCATCTGCTCCGGGACGACCTGGACCTTCTCTGTTGTGGCCCGGACCATCTCTGGTCCCACAAGTTCTGACTCCCCAGGGTCTGTCCAGTACAAAGGAGATCTACAAGTTCTATTGTATAACGCCTCGTATGGTTCCATCCCGATGGTGGATTGGTAGCTGTTGTTGTACGCGAACTCCACCAATGGTAGGTGATCCTCCGAGCTACGACCAAAGTCAAGGACACATGCGCGGAGCATGTCCTCGAGAGTCTGAATGGTCCTCTCCGTATGACCATCCGTCTGAGGTTGAAAGGCGGTGCTCAGACGTAGCCGCGTACCGAATGCCTCCTGCAACCCCTTCCAAAGCCAAAAAGTAAAATGAGCATCCCGATCGGAGATGATATACGATGGCACACCGTGAAGCCGTACAGTCTCCTATACGTAGAGACGCCCCAAGCTCTCTAATGAGCCCTGCTCTCTGATGGGCAAGAAGTGCGCCGACTTGGTGAGTCGGTCAAAAATCACCCAAATGGATTCGTGACCTCTGGAAGTGCGTGGAAGTCCAGTCACGAAGTCCATAGATATGTCGTCCCACTTCCACTCCGGGACCTCCAAGGGATGTATGAAGCCTGCTGGTACCTGATGCTCTACCTTCACCTACTGGCAGGTGAGGCACCATGAAACAAAATCTGCCACAGCCTTCTTCATGCACGGCCACCAGTGCTGTCGTCTGAGATCCTATTACATCTTCGCCACTCCAGGATGTACCGCCAAAGGAGAAGTGTGAAACTCTTTCCACACCTCCTCTCGTAAAGAGACGGGTACCAAGGTATGTCCTCTGAAAAAGACATCGTGCTCTACTCCAAGGGAGAAACCATCAGGTCCCTGTCCCGAGGATATCTGTGCATGCCGCGTCTCACAGTAGGCGTCCCCACGTTGTGCCCCTCTGACTCGCTGCAGTAGTGGAGGAGTGACTGTGAGAGACTAAAGTAAGGCTGCTCCATCTCTATCCACGAAGCATATCTGCAAGGCAGCTAGCTACTCTGTCGCCTCCTCAAGTAGCTGAATTCCCGTCCTCCTGCTGAGGGCATCGGCTACCACGTTCCCCTTCCCATGAGTATAGAATATCTCAAAGTCATTTTCCTGGAGGAACTCAAGCCATCACCGCTATCTCAGGTTCAGGTCCTTCTGAGAGAAGATGTACCAGAGACACTGGTGGTCAGAAAAGACTGTAAAGCGCTCACCCATCAGATAGTGCTGCCATGTCTTCAGAGCGAAGACCACTACTGCTAACTCCAGGTCATGGGTAGCGTAGTTCTACTCATGCGGCCTCAACTGACGTGATCCATAGGCAATCACGGCCCACTCCTGCATCAGGACACATCCGAGTCCGGTCCCTGATGCATCGTAGTAGACTACGTATCCAACTCCCTCCTCAGGCAACCTCAAGATAGGTGTGCTGGTCGCCGCAACTCTGTAAAAGTCTGGCACAAATCTCTGATAGTATCCATCTAGTCTCAAGAAACTCCGCACCTCCGTCACGCTCCTGGGTGGCTCCCAAGCTAGCACTGCTTCGATCATCGCGGGTTCCACCGCAACTCCCGCCTCAGAAATGACATTCCCCAAGAAGTGGACCTCACGTAACCAGAACTGGCACTTCGAGAGCTTGCCATAAAGCTGGTGCTCTCGGAGTTTGTCTAGTACAACCCACAAGTGGTAGGCGTGCTCCTCCTCTGTGGTCGAGTACACCAAAATGTCGTCGATGAAGACCATGAAAAATCAATCGAGGTATGGCAGGAAGATCCTGTTAATGAGGCTCATGAACACTACTGGAGCGTTGGTTACGCCAAAAGGCATAACCAAGAACTCATAGTGGCCATACCGACACCTGAAGGCCGTCTTCTACACGTCCTCATCTCATACTCTGAGTTGATGATAGCCTGACCTGAGGTCTATCTTCGAGAACCACCATGCTCCCTTGAGCTGATCGAAGAGGTCATCAATCCTCGGTAGAGGATACATGTTCCTCACTGTCACCTGGTTCAGGTGACGATAGTCGACACACAGTCGCAAGCTCCTGTCTGCATTCTTGGCAAACAATATCGGGGAAGCCCAGGGTGAAACACTGGGTCGGATGAACCCCTTTCCTTGCAAGTCCTCCAACTGTACCCACAGCTCTCGAAGCTCAGCGGGGTCCATCCGATATGCTGGAGTGGATATCAGGGCTGTCTCGGGGTACAGGTCAATATAAAATTCTACCTCTCTGCGAGGAGGTAGCCCTTGAACGTTGTCGGGGAAGACGTCCGCATACTGATCCACCGCTGTAGGAAAACTAGGACTCTTCACGTCAACTACTCCATGGATGAGGCCAGCCAACTGATGAGTGATGGGTTGTCCTCTCCTCTGCGGAAGTCCATCATGTGCTGCAAAGGCTCCCTTCTCACCAATGAAGGTGAACCTGCTCCCGTCGGTGCGCACACATCGCACATTGCACGAAAAACAGTCAATCTGAGCATGGACTGTAGATAACCAATCCATGCCCAAGATGATGTCGTAAGGCCTCGACGCCGCTACAAGAAGATCCCAGCTGAAGCTCTCACCTCCTAGAGTAAGCTCACACTGCCGGCATCAGTGCGTAATCATTGAGTCTGCTCTCGTAGGGGTCTCTAGCCGTAAAGATCGAGCCAACAGCTCTATCGGAATCTCCGAGCTCTGAACAAGGGCAGCGGCTATGAAAGAGTGACTCGCTCTTGTGTCTATAAGAACTGCAGAAAAGGTGTAATAGACATAGATTGTACCTCGAATCATCTCTGGTGCGCCATGGTCGTAGGGCTCTGCTTCCTGGAGATGTGCATGTCTCTGCCCACCAGCTCCCTGTAGTCGGGGCGGACCTCCTGGTGGTGGTGGTGGCAGAGCCTCAAAGCGTCTCCCACCACCTGCTGCTCGGCCAGCTCCTCTGCCTCGTCCACCTCCTCCCTGCGGACCACCACGGTCGACCCTCTGCCTCTGCCTAGGTGGCCCCTCCACCATCTGCTGCTCCTCGGCACAGCGGGTCGGGCAGTCACGGGCCATGTGGCCCTGCACGCCGCATGCGTAGCACTGCCTACCACTCGAAAGACTGGCTCCGCACTGTGTGCCCCGCACTGCTGAGCCAGTGTCCCGAGGATGTCTGCCGGAAGGTCTGGTCTGCCTGGAGCCCTGAGTCATCCGTCGGCTACCTGCTGCCAAAGCCTCCTCTACCTGCCGCCCTGCAGTAGGTCTCGCTGCTGAAATAGACTCAGCAATAAAGCTCTCGATCAGAAGGTCTCGCTCTAGTACTCCCGCCTGGGTCGGGATGCTGAGGGAGATCAGCGATGCCCTGATCTCGTGTCTCAAACCCTGCTCAAAGGTCCGGGCCCGGAAGAATGGGTCTCGTACCATATCTGTCAAGTAGCGAGAAATATCGGTAAACCTCGCCGCGTACTGGGCGACCGTCAAGCTGCCCTGCCGCAGCTGAAGAATCTCCTGAATGTGCACCGCACGGAAGGTGGTCGGGACGAACATTGAGCGGAAAAGGCTCTAAAAGTCCGTCCAGATGAGAGAGGCCTCATCGTGCACCTGGAGCATCAAGCTCCGCCATCGTCCTGCTGCTGTGTGTAGTAGGCTCGCCACGAGGATCACCATGAGGTCTGTCGGTGTCCTCACTAGCCTGAAAACTCGAACGACCACCTTTAGCCAGTCCTCGGCTGCCTGGGGGTCCGTCTCCCCATGAAACTTGGGTGGTCGCTGGCGCTGGAACTCGTGCAGAGCTCCGAGGCGACGTGAATCGTCAGCGGTCTGTGCTGGAAGAATCGGGGGCTCGGCGGGTAAAGGTACCGCCGGTGCCTCTGCTGTCATTGGGCCCTATACCAAGGCCTCGTCGCTCGGCGGGCTGTCGTCGTGCTCTACTCTCAGAACCCTAGCTGGCTGCCGTCATGGGGCCATCCTGAAAAAGAAATCAAGTGCGCCACGGTCAGAACAGTATACCTGGTGAGATGACACAAGTAATCACAAAGAAAACTTGAAACACACATGCAATTAATGTCTTCGGGCATTAAGTCGGAAATCAGAAGTCAAGTCCTGGTGTACGGATACGTCGGCCGCCGCACCAACACTGGACTCCCTGGACTGATAACCACACTCAATACGCTAAACACTATTGCTCCACATAGAAGTAAGATTAGAGTCTGCGGTAGAACCGACCACCTCTGATACCAATTTGTCACGACCCGTCCTCGGGGCCCGTGTTGTGACTACCCCAAGCCCGCCTTCCATAGGCCAGGGGCTGGCGACTAGCACCAAGGTGTAAATCCCATCAAAAGGGAAGGCATTGCCTTTGAAAAATAAACAAGCACCATAGAGTAAGCAAGCGGAAAAGTAAACACTAAGTAAAAACTGTAACAAGCTGTGCTGAATGTAAAAAGGGGCCGGAAATACAAGCCCAACAGTAAAGTAAAACTGAAAGGGGAAAACAGCAACTGAAAAGAAAAGCCGCAGCGTCGAGCTATCCTCTGGAAGTCCCACCTGAAGGGTGGGTACATATAGCCTCCACTGCTCCTTGGTTCCACCTGACCGCTCCGAGTACGTCCCGCCTAGTGGTCCACCTCCAGGTACCATCCTTCTCCGCACGCCTCCTCCACGATCAGCGCTGTCCGTCATTTGCAACCAACACAACGAAGTGCGGGAAAAGCCCGTGCAGGGGTGAGTATAAGCTACTCAGTAGGGGCCCCGAGACCACCGAAGGTCTCCCAGAATCCACATAGGATAATCCAAAATGGAAAGATACAATAACGAAGTAACATCCGACACGGCTTATTTATATTCCCATACATATACTTAAGTCATCGATTCCCGTTCGGCTCCAACGTCCGAGCCCAAGCACAACCCAATCCACACAGGAAAGCAAACGTATACCCACACAGGATAGCACAACACAATCCACAAAGGAGAGTAAACAGTAATCCACATAGGATAGCTCAACACAATCCACAAAGAAGAGTAAATAGTAAATCCACACAGGATAGCTCAACACAATCCACAAAGGAGAGTAACACAGGATTCAGCTCACACAGGTATACTTCTTGTATGACGATAAAGATGATCACTGAACCATCTAAGTCGTCGGACCCACAAAGGATCGAAAGTTACTAACCCCCGCAATAACCCACACAGGATCGATAGGTAACTAACCCCCGCAAAGACACACACAGGATCGGGCCCACACAGGACATGCAGGCGCTGGCTCATACAGAACCGCTGAGCGCTGACCCACACAGGATCAGATCCAAACAGGATCTGTAGCACTGATCCATGTAGGATCGCTGAGTGAAGTAGTCGTCGCAGTCCACTGAGGATCTCTGCACAGTCGTCGTCGCAGTCCACTGAGGATCTATGCATAGTCGTCGGAGTCGCAGTCCACTGAGGATCTCTGCACAGTCGTCGGAGTCGCAGTCCACTGAGGATCTTTGCACAGTCATCGGAGTCGCAGCCAGCACTATGGTTCCCGCACACAGCAAGCTCGTTTGGGAGGGTCCGCTCCACGAGCCGAGAGGCTGATACATCAACTGACACAAAGTCCGAAGTTGATGTATCCAAAAGTTCTGTATCGTCAACAGGAACTCAACGTCGCAGACGGCGCGTCAATCGGACGCCCGGTCTGAGAGTTATTGGTCTTTTCGTCCTAGGGGCCCGGTTGGTTTTTAAGTCAAAACCAACCCGACCGTACTCCACCTACGTTCAAACCTCGGGCGGAGTGAGCCAAAAGATCCGTCTCACTTAGAGGAATTCAAAAAAGTCGATGGCACGTCAATCAGACGTCCGAATCTCAAGATATGAGTGTTTCTGCTCCGAGGGCCCGGTTGGTTTCGTGTACGAACCAAACCGGCCAAACCAAAAGTATTCCTAAACCTTGAGTGAGATATACCGAAACGACAGTCTCGATCCCAGGATCGTGTTTCCGCTGAAGGTGCATCGTTCGGAGGCACGTAGCTCATGTTATGAGCGAAAGACTGAAAATGGTCCGAAGACGGGGGTCTGGGCCCGGGCCGACCCCCCCCCACCCCCGGAGTCAGTCGACTCGACCCGGTCCGGTCCGGCCAAGCGCTCGGGTGCCGCGGGGCGCTGCCCCCGCGGTTTGGAGGTGCCGCGGCCCCACGTGGGGCCGTGCTAGTTCAGCGGACGCGGCATGTCACCGCGTCCCATGCGGGCGAGCCGGACCCGCGCAGCCGCGGGTCCGCTGGCCGCCGCGCCGGCGACCCGCACCGCCGGCCGCTTCCGCGGGCCACCGGAGTTGCTCTGGTGGTCCGTTTTCCTTCCCGTCCGCGCCGTTGTTCCTCCCGGGTTCCGTTTTTCACTGGGGGATCGTCAAATCGCCCTTGCTTCCCGTTTTGTCGTCGCCTACCAAATCCGCACAACCACGAAGAACGGCGGAGGGTTGTCGGGCCATGTTCGTTTGGCCCGCACCCTCCGCATTAGATAAAAAACAATGGGAGAATTATTCAACACATGAATACATAACCAAAAACAATTTCAAAGAATTAGAATTGTTTTCATGAACCAGTTACTTCATTTTGAAGGGAAACAAACACGAGAATATAAAACATCCAAATAAAATCCATACCTCGTCAAGTCGTCGCCCAAGGGTGCTTCGCGGTTTTGATCGTCGCGGAACGAGGGGTTTGTCACGGAAAGAGGGGATCGTCACGGTACTCGGCGCTGCGTCAAAGAACTCCGAGGACGGAGAAACAACAGATTTAATTATAAATAATTAAATCCGTGTGTTTTTATAAACCACAAAGAAGTTTAAAAAGAATCCCGAGATCTCTTACCTCAAGCAGTTGGTGATCGGAGATCGGGGCGGGGAAGAACGACTCGGATAAAGCGTCGTCAAACTCCGAGGGTGACAGAGTTCTTTGTGTTCTTCGCGTTGTTCGCGTTCTTCGCGAAGGAGGATGAAGGCACAAGAATTCTGTCAAAGCCTCTCAACGTGTAATCCTCCAAAAGTCGTGTTGGTCTTATTTTATTATTACGCCAACAAACAAAAAAAAGGTAATGACGTATTAATTCGTAGAATTAATTCAATGAAAGAAACTTCCCATTTAATTCATGAATAAAACCGCCCAATTAATTGGTGCGTTAAGAAATTAAGAAAACGCGTCAGTTGACTTTCATAAAGACGGGTTTTTGCGGGTGCGTTACATAGCGAAAAAGAAACGGTGGGGCTCGTGCGGGTCCCACCTCAGAAATATCCTACCAAGAGGGTAGGATATTTTTGGATAGCATCCTATCCGGATCAACTCAGCTTAAGCCGCTTTAAGTGGTTTCAAGTGGCTTCCAAGTGGCTTAAGTGAAATAAAATAAAGTTTGTCGTACAATTATTTTATTTCTTAACTTTAAGCCCGAAAATTAAAAACCACAATCGAGCAAACGCAACTCCGGAAGAGGTGTTTCTAATAAAAAACCGGCGCTGTGACTCCAACGGTGCCCTAAAAATTCGATTCCGGGCACCAGTACAAAATTTAGAAAAACCCGCTCGTCCGTTCACTGAACGTACCCGAGCCAAACTTCGGAAAATGATTCTGGGCACACTGGGCCTCGGAATCTGGTGCCGTCAGAAACTGCGCTCTTGTAAAATTCCAATGAAAATTAAGAAAAAAAAATTCCTTGAAATTTACGGGTCTTTACATAGGAGAACCCAATAACCATTTATTCATTTTTTGCTATTTGAATTAATTTTATGAATGATTTTAATTATTAAATTTAATTATAAATTGACTTTAATTAATTTAATTTGATCATTTATCATGAGTTAGTGCCATTTGGTTCTAGGTGGACGCTAGTTTGACATGGACATGCTCAGAAAAATGTCTCAAGGATGTGATTAATCGGAATAACTCCACGGTTAGCTAGTTGATCCTCACACATTGACTGTACTATTTTTTCATGATTTATCTGTCATGTGATATGTGTTGTATATCCATTAAGTAAGGTCAATTTGGTAAATTACATAAATTGGTTAATTGAAATTAAATTCATGTTTCGGAAATGAACAATATTCCAAGGCCAAGATTGATCAAATGTACTGGCTGGATACCTTATCCTCTGATGGCTAGGACCATGATTTTAATTTTATGTTATTTGATACTTGGATAGAAGAAGAGAATTAATAATATGAATTAAATTAATTTAAATGGATGAGATGTGGAAACCCTAGAGTGAGGTTCCCCTAGTGACTTATAGGAAGATGTGGGTGATGGATGAGATGGATGGCCTAGGGATTATCCATGTGAGAATTGTAGAATGCGTTTAATACTTCGGTCGAGTAGATATTATCATAGGTAAAGTTTCTCTACCCTTCTGTGATGTGAGTGATTGAGTGGGTATGCCTCTGGAAGACTATGGAAAGGTTGGGTGAGAGTACAAACCTGAGATGGCTTACGAAGTTTTACGGGAATTGTCCTGTCTCTTGATACTAATACTAGGGGGTTTATCATATGAGGAAATTGAGTTAATTTTGTGATCATGATAGTTTTAAGGGATGGTATTCCCTTTATATGAT
Organism: Viscum album; assembly: GCA_963277665.1. Taxonomy (NCBI): domain Eukaryota; kingdom Viridiplantae; phylum Streptophyta; class Magnoliopsida; order Santalales; family Viscaceae; genus Viscum; species Viscum album. The sequence goes on from OY728125.1 coordinate 507,962,777, forward strand.
GGTTTTTTATAGATATAAAAGAATGGGATAGTGGGACACATGTGTTTGTTGTTTCTAGAATGTGACATAGGGAAATCTAGGGAGGAATCCAAAGATACATTAACCCCTACAAGGAAATGAAAATGGGAATGGTTAGTGATGATTTTTGGTGTCAACTTATAAGCTGAGTTGGTGATTCACCTTTTATGGTTAAGGATTTGAGAGGTCATGAACTTGAGAATCCATCCTCCGGCTTGTGATGATAGATTGGGTATATAGTCCACCCCATAATGTCTTATCTTATAAGATAATTTGAGTGGGACATAGTACCCACCAAGATAAAATATGATACATGGGTTTCCAAGTATGTTCTATAAGGATCCAACCATATGGATAAATTTAATGATTTACATGGATGTGTTCCTTGGAATTGTGGTAGGGTATGTGATCAAGCCCCCCCCCATATGGACATGATATGGATTAAAATACATCGGATTTGATCCCTATATTTGTTATCATACTAGTTTGTAATGAAATTTTTTTAATTGTCTATATATTCAAATTTTCATTGGATTTCAATGCCTTGGACTTTCTTCTAGAAATGGATTCATGGGTATTTGTGTGGGAATTCCATTGACACTCCCCTTAGATTCAACTCATGGTTACATGATTTGGATTTCCTATGAATTTATCTTATGAATTTGTAGTTGATAATGATATTACTGGATTATAGGGGAATAAATTTAGGAATCATCCATGGTCCAGATATGGGTTTTTATGATTTGATGACTTATTTAGATTCACTCCCTTATATGGTAAATTTTTTTATTATGAGCATATCACATGTTTACACCACATTTACTGGTTATGTATGATAATAAATTAGTTTTATTCTTAGGATTTATACTGATAAACTCATTAGTAGGCCATGTAACATGGATAACTGAGAAAACATCACTGATTGTAGGTTCAGGTTGGGAGGAGGCTTGGAGTACCTCAATCTAGTGGTAAAGATCAGACAAGATTGGAATCTGGGATGAGTTAAGAATCAGGGATGTGTGTAGAGTCTAACCATAATTTATTTCATTAATCTGTTCTATATATTTGACCATCCAAGTGGGTGATCAATAATTGTATATTGGAATGATTGTGAGTTTTTAAAGTTATATTCTTCAAGATTTTATTCCATATAACTTTTTCTGTTTTTTTCATAAACATAATATAATGATTATTATTGAATTGGATGGTGGTTACATTATTTTTATATTTAATTGTGAACTCTAATATGATGGTACATTCTCCCTATAATAATAACCCAGAACCTAACTGTTATTCAGAAGGCTCAATCATATAGAGTGGCATGCATGAGGTCCCAAGGAAACCTCTTGTCTAAACAATTATGTGTAGTAATAGGTCAAGGGAATTACATTCTAGTATAAGAGATCTTATGTGAGTAATATTATATATTGTATTATAGTTTTTTCATAATATTTTGTGGGATGGTATATAGGTTACCTAGGAATGTGATGTAGCTTCTTATGGATATCAAACTTCTGTTTTGGGAACACCTTTTTCGATAGAAATTCTTGGAAACCAAGGGAATGTGATTTCTATTATTGGATTACAATTTTACAATTTTATAATTTCATCTACTATTACAAGAATATTGTTTTTGGATTTATGATTTTTTGTTTTTGGATTTTGGCCTGTTAGAAACAGGGATGTGTTCATGCATCATATTTAGAATGTATTATTCACATAACATAAGCGTATTTTGTATAACTTATATCACAGATTATGTGGGATAAAATGTTAAAAGGTTAAATAATATATTATATTGTTTTTTCTTATATAACATGGCGGGGTCATTATAGTTAGTTGTACCACTTCATATTATCTTATGATAACAGTACAGGTAGATTCTATATGTGGGAAATGGTCATCCAGTCACTCAAGTAAGTGATGTATAGATACCCAAGTATGTTAGAACGTGTATAGGATTACATATTGATAGACCACTAGTTAGTGGTTATAGAACTATTTTTGAAAAGATAACATGATTTATTATTTAAATTTTCAATAATAACTTATATTATGATTTATCATATAGATTTTTGGTGGAATTTTTGTCAATCCAACCACATGTATATATTACTCCTATAACAAATCATCTAAGGTAATTCCATTATATATATAATTTTTAATAGATGAGAATGTGATTCTTGAGATTTCATCTCTTATAATCAGAAGTCTAGTGAGGATCAAATTGCATTTTTATATTCTCATGGGGTAGTCTCATACATATATTCCCAATGCGAGTCCTTGAACGTGGGTAGGTTGATGAGTCGGTATGTGATTCCTTTTATGATTGAGACCATAGATTGAGTAATTTAACTAGTGAGTTTCATTATAATGATTATAAGTGAACAAAGAGGTATTTCTCATGATCATTGACCTATGTCAGTCTTGGTTAATGGTATAGTTGGTCCATAATAGTGATTCAATTAAAGGATCAATATGGTTTGGAGTTGAGTATTATGGTTCATATGTGTTGTTATATTTGTGGGGGTAACACTCTAGAAGTTTTAACCATGGATTATTAGTTACTTAAAATATGAAAATCAATGGTGGTGGTTCACGATTTTGAGATCAGTTCATAGGATGTGTTACTAGGATTGTGATATATGCATGGTGCTGTTTTTATAATCATGTTCTGGAATGTACATGGATTCTTTTGGTATTGATGATGAAATTAGAGTGAAGAATAAATTCGATACATGGACCTATGTAATATTACGAGCTTTCGGGGGTGTAGTGAGATAACTGATAGATGATTGTGAGTTTGAAAATTTCAGAGTGTTGGTGAGAGATAAAGTGATATACCTTTGGCATGAGTGAAATGCCTAATTTTAAAGAGTAAAAATGGTGCTACTAATTTGAAGATACTGGAATACGTGGGGATCATGGTTAGTGTTTTAAGCATGTGATCCAAGGATTTGATCACAAATGACTCATGGTATAATGAGCTAAAATATAAATGGAAATATCACCTGCTCATTACTTGTGGTGATTGTTTGAAAAAATGAACAAATGGTTAGGAATGTATGAGTGGAAGAAATATGTATTTTATGGAACTATTATATAATGATTTTCTAAGATATTGGATGATAATGTGTGTTGTTTCCAATATGATGATGTTGGAACATTCGATGGAACAATGTCTGGTGTTGGCAGTGGTGAGAATGGCTCGGGAGGAGAAATAGATGTGTTTTGATCAAACCTATTGAGGTTTCTCTATATGATTGATACAAAAAGATCGACAAAGTGAGGTGTACACCAAGGGATGTTGGGGGGTTTGAACATAATTACAGATATATAGTAGTGTATGTCAAGGATGATGTTCCATGTTAGTTGGGTATGGTCAGAAGTTGATATGTGATGTTGGTTCTCATATATGAGTATGATTAATGGGGCCCACAAATTCAGCATAGGGAAAGTAAATATTCCTATAAGAACTATGAATAATAAAGAAAACATTCATACTAGTCTAGTAGGCAACATGGATTTAAATTTGATTGAAAATTTGAGAAGAAACGTGAACAAATAAATCTTTTCCTGAGTTTTTAGTGTACCACACACCATCACTAGGAATGGTTCATGAGGTGCACGAACTGTGAACCTTCGGTATGCTGAAGGACTCGTGAGGCACTGGCCCACAGGGTGATTACTAGCAACCTAGAACATCATCAACCACATCATTGGTGAAATCAAGTGCATATATTTTATCTGAATACCATCTCTCGAACTAAGTAGTATTTGGATGAAGCAAGCTAGATGGGTTCCGCGAACCATGTATCATGAACCACAACCTTTGCAAACCCAGGTCGACAAAGTCTTCAGCAGGTAGAGATATTTCTTTATGGGATTCTAAAAATGGTGCCTCATTCCCGCATATATTATTTCCTCAGTACTATATAAAATATAACACCAGAGAAATTGGAAAGGAGATGGGAGATGGGCGGGAGAGAGCACAAAGGAGAGCCTAGAGGCGGGAAGAGAGAATTTGGATGCAGAGAAAATTCCTACATCAGTTTCAAATCATAAATGAAGTGAAAACCACAAACCAGTGTTTTGAAGGAATAGCAATCAATGAACAATAAAAAGAAGGAAATTAATAATTATTGTTGAATTGAAAACCTGATTGGTGTTATCCCGTACCATAAATACCACGAAGATGAATTCCCCACAAACCATAGGCTCTATGACACTTCATCAATTCAGTGCTCCGCATAGTGCGTCACTATACAGATCGAACCCTGCACAAAGTGCTATATCAGTATGAAAATGGAACCTAGAGCAGTATGGAAAACACATACAAAACTGTGTACAACTATGGTACAAGGTTGTCCATACCCATAATCTCTTACTTCTTCAGTACATGAATGACCTTTCTACCCGCACAGTATTATGATAGGTGAGGTTCCCCCATCCTGCATAAGAAAATATTTTATCCAATGGGGTGACTTTCAATGTCCTTCCCTCTTCCTCCAATCATTCCCTTCCATTACAGCCCATCCCTCCATAGTTCCTTCATGAACTAGTCCACTAGAACCAGGCCAATGAATCCTCCAAATCCACAAGACCTGTACAATCAGATCATCGAGCACACCAATAAATATTTCTGAATCTATATACCTATGGTAGGAGGAGTCACGAAATATGTCCCCACAATGGTTTGGAACCCTCAAAATTTATCTAAATCTACATTTTCACAGTTACCCAAGGACCAAATTTTGGATTACAATGTGAAGCTACCTATTCTCGGTTTTACAGGTAACCATTGACCTATCCCTTCAATGAGATCAAGTGATAAGAAAAAAGGTAACTCTTTCCAACCCTTTGACTAGGGATTATGCTCCTCCCCTTTCCTAGAAACCTTAAAAGGGAAGTCTTCTTGAGGTAATCCCCTAGAATTTTGTGAGATGTGTCACTCTTCACCCTCTTCACCATAACTCATGATGTGTCTCGATAGATCACTAGGATATGACTATCTTGGATATCAATATTGGTGAGGGTTGCATGCATAATGCCCCCATTTCCAAATCTCATTAGGATCGTATCCATCGCATATTCCATTGTCATTGTCCTCCTTTTTGAGTAGAAAAGAAGAGAAATTGTCCCTTTGTTGAATCTTTCACGTCCTCTTCTTTCTCACAACGAACATGACTCATGTGGGATTAGGGGTTTCTGAAGATACAACATTATACCACTCAACTGAAATATGATATAACTATGAGAACACTGATTTTCACTATAATTGGGATATGTAGGATGCATGTCCAAGGCCTGAGCATAAGGGGAATTCTCCTCGGAAGTCAGTCCTGATAAAAGTTTTCCCTAAATTCCAAAGGGCTTCCATCTAGGTGTAATTTTTGATAACCAAACTATATGGGCTCTGATTACTCTCCCAATGACATGTAGGAATCCTATATTTTGGGTTAGGCCCTAACAATAAACCACCTTCCATCCCTTCTAGATGAAAATAAAATCTATAGTGCCTCATTGCATGGATGATGTAACCATTGCCTCCATGGCATCAAATCCATGTATATTCGTGATGATAATGGATCCCAGTGGTATCCCATGGATACACACTTATAGAATAAAATGAGGATTCATGAACATAATAACATGGATTAAATCAATAAGAGAGACCCAGAATAGGCAATAATTCTCCCCAAAAGTGTGTGATGTGCCCGACCTCCCATCATCTCAGCCAATAGAGTCCCTAAGTGTCATTTTGAAAATAATCATCCAACGAGCACTTTCCTTTGGATTAGAGGACCATGAATCATGGATACCATTATTATTGATTATTTTTGGCTTCATGAATAACCTGTAGGAGACCATCCAAGGAAATTATATCCTCAGAGGACCGATTCTATAAATACATAACCCCCATCCAATCACCTATTGGGACCATTCTACTGTGCCACCTTCTTCATAATGAAAAAGGGATAAACTACCCATCCCACTTGGGGTCAATCCAATTCCCCCTAATAGGAAAATGACACTTATCAATCCAAAAAATCAATGGAAACTTTAATGTCTCTATAATAACAAAAAATTTCTTGTCACCCATCAAACCGTTATTTCTTTTCCCCAAACGCCCGCCTCAGGTTGAAAAAAAATAAAGAACCTGACATGAGTCCTTGACCAAGGTGGTGGTTTTTACACCAATAAAGCCCTATCACCTCATAAAAAAGATGGGGGCTAAGAAAAATCATTGATCATGCATATGATCATAAGATATTACTTTTATGGGGTTTTTTTCTATATATGTCATATATAAATTGAATGTTTCCATAGAAATCTTATATCCCAATGGAATCCTGAAAACCAATACAAACACGCACCACAGTGATCCAACATGCTATCGGGGGCCAATGAATATAAGACCCCCTCACCAACCCAACATCTTCAATGCATGGTATCCAACATGATGATTAGAGAGTGACAACAAAATGGGACTCTCCCCACAGTGGAGGCCACAAGACAAGTTGTGAAATATGAAAAAGCTCGACAGCCGCCTCCATAGTCGTGACTGACATCTGAGTACAAGGAAGCTACGTTGGTTGTCTCGAACTATTTTAGGATCTTATCCATGAAACGTGACAACAATTACCTCACTTATCTTAGGGAGTTAGATGAAATTAGTTCTGAGGACTTCAACCCAACTTCACAAGGGTCTTACTCACGAACCCTTTCTAGAGAGAATCGATGCCAACGCTGGGTGACCAAGTATCCTTGCTTTGAAGAGGATCTCATGCTGAGATCACCTACTGAATTCCAAAGGACACAGATCCATTAGGCTTACCACCAAGGGAGAAAATGACATAATCAATATCAGGTAATCACCCAGATTCATGACGATGAAACCCTCCATACAAACATTGAAACATTCAACAGGTAGACATACAACTCTGTCACCTCTACTCAAACCTACCCTGGATATAGGGTATCACAATACTAGTACATGAAAATTCCATCAAGTTCTCATTGTTCCGGTCATGCAGATAGTGCAGTGAGTTACAGGCAGAGGAAAATATTCACTGATGTGCATGAACCCCGTCATCTAAATAAGATAGAAACCAGCTACAGGTAGGCACAAATACCTGTAGTTGTGCGTCAATATTTCTATCCAAATAGTGTAGTAAACAAATAAGATAAGATAAAAATTCATGTGAATGAATATAAATTCCATGAAAAAAAAGTGGAAATAAAGAATATGAAAAATCATTCTTATAAAGATGAATCCCACCAGTCAAATACAGTGGAAACTAGAGAAGGCAATCCGCAACATACTCATTCCTCTATCCCAAGACAAGAGAATTTCCAGTATCCACTAGAAACCTATGGAGGATAGGAGAATAAAAAAACTCCTACTTTGATATCATAATTATCCATAATACCCATTCCACCCAAAGATGTATCTCAGCACATCCTGGAAATGATGGAAGATCAAACGCTGTTTCCAAACCATATCCTCCAAACATGTCAACACATCATTGCATCAGTGGAAAAGGCAAGGAACCAGGCCCACAACCCGGTTTCCTAAAATGAAATAAATTACCAAAAAATGGGTTGTTCACTCTAGAGCAGTTATGCATCCCTGATCTATTCTCCGAGGGTCTATAGAAATAACCCGTGATATAATGAAAACCACATCGAAAATAAATATTCAATCCAACTACTAGATGTTGGACCTATGTAGTGGATACTCTCGGGTAGGCACATATCCCTACAAAAACATAATATTTCACCATCATATACAAGCGGCATTAAAGAAACCAACAAAATAGTGACCCATATAAGAGGGTCGTTACCAACAACAGACGACCCGGGTTACCTACAAGAGAGAGCCCAAAAATGAAATCATCCAAAGATGAATAGAAAAGGAATATCATATAAGTGATTCTCCTCTGCTAGATGATGGATTCCTGGATGCCCTCAATTATATATAAATAGTGGATCAAGACCCTATTAGTCCATTACCAAATTATGGAAGTGTAAATAGCTGTTGTGAAGTCCCTCCCTGCAATATTTCTTCTAGAAGCTCTGAAGGTCCTCTCCAGATCACCCATGGAGAAATACTCCATGGTATAGGAACAATAAAACCTGATATTCTATCTCTTGATCCGTGTTAGGGATACCCTCCCCTTGACCATAATATAAGACAACAATAAGGCCCTTCCCTTACTAGCATCCACCCTGGTGGTCCTCCCCATGGTATATGCTACAGATATGCTTCTCCTTACAGTTGGATGTGATGTCATGATTGCAATCCTCGCCATGATGATATCCACTGTGAAGTCCATCCTCGTAATGGTAGTTACTATAAAGGACATACCCTTAAAAACATCAAGAAATGAGATGGTCCTCCCCTTATTATATTAAATCCTGAAGGCCCTCCCTAGAATGTAAACTTCTTAAATTCTCACTATAGTTAGATATCAAGTTCTGATAGTAGTCCTATACATCATATTAGTCATCATGGAGGTCTTCCCCTTAGTAACATCAAGAATAAAAAAGTCATCCTTCTGATATAGCCTACCTAGAAGGTCCTCCCCATGGAATAAATCATAAAGACATTCACCACGGTCAGGCATTAAGATGAAATGGAAGACCTCCCCATTGTAGCACTGATTGTGAAGGTCCTCCCCATAGTCAAAATATACACGAGAAAGATGGTCATTAATTTAGTGGAGGAAATGGGAGAATGCCTTCCTATGCTGAGGCACTAAGAAAGATTGAGTCAATCATGTCCAAAACTCTATATATGATGAGTGATATTCGTTCTCAACTTGAAGATGGTCTGGGGCCATGCTAATCTTCCAAGACACCCCTACACCACTCACATATTAATGAGGCTCCTACCAGCCATACTGCTTGCAGAGAAATCATTAAGATTCAGTCAAGATGGGCATATCATGTAGAGGAGACCCCCAAAAAAACAGGATTTGATGATCCTGATAAGAAACCTTGATGGGATGATATACCATTGTTCTATTGGTCCACAACCACTTCACACTATGACATAATAATGGAGTTTTCAAAGGAATGCATGGATAACATTCTCCTCAATATCTGCACCACTCTCCTCCTGCTAAAACAAATTTTCATTCCTTATAAAGGGTATGCAAACCATGTCAGCATATTAGAAGTGCTTCACCATCAAATTGACTTGTAATCCCTCATGTCTGCATGGTGGCCCTAATTAGAAAGGCGAAAGAAAAACCTTGAACTGGCCTGCCTTAATGAACTGCACAAGGTGCATTGCCTCATCGCTGATGCCTCATCTGGAGTTCACATCTGAGGATGGGGAGAACATGGAACTCCACCATTCACACCATATCCCATCCAATAGACCTCATAAAAAATTAAATCATGAAATTTCATTATACAAAGGAATCAATAAAATGAAATCTCATCTCAGAAAAGTTTTAACCCTCCATAAGAACCAAATATGAGTATGTCTCAAAATAATCCGACCCAACAAGATCAATCCATCAATAATCTTATGATATAACCTAACGAGAACATCCAGTAGGCCTTCTACCTAAGGGAATCCATAAGAAAGAAGTTTTCATGTCCTCAAAATAAAATAAATCTTGTACAAACCCAGTTCTATACCCATCTCACAACCATGAGAGAGTGCATGAATTCCTGAAGGTGAAAATTGTGGTAGCTACCAACCCAATACAGGAACAGTCTGAGCCAACACGGATAGGGTAATCTATAACACAAAATTACATCATAATACCACTGAATCCCCGCCATAGTCCAACTATGAAATAACGGTAGCAACCCCTACCCACAGGGCAGGGTGATTTTTTACTTGAAATTCCGACACATCAGATATCTATCTTCTCCCGTCTGAGAATAATGATGTGTAGAGATGTCACTCATTCAGTCCCATCTGGTGGTTCATACCCCCAAGGATGAAGGCATATTTAGAGGTCAGATAATGTCTCCATTTGGGTCAATCTTCCCCATGAAATCTGAAGAATACCATATAATGGGAAGACAATGTCCAAAAATGGATGAAAAAAACTCTCCTACCATTTTGTACTGGGTACACCACCCCCAATGCAGTATGCACCATTGAATGTGGTGGACATTAGACCGACTGGCCCCATAATAAATTATAAAAATGGAGAGGATTAAAGATAATATGGGTCCCCTCTGGATGTGGTCCACACCAAGCCTGAGCATGTGCATACCCAGAACTACAGAGATGCCTTAAATTTGGTTGTACCCACATCATACCCATTACTACCTCCCTCGCGAAGCCCCAACCTGAATAATAAATCCCAAGTTGTCTATAACCCACCCCATCCTCCCCTTTATAATGTTTCCCTAACGCTTGATGAATGACATTCCATGAAAAAGGATGAAATGAAAGGTCTCAAGAGAATCAATGTTGAGATGCTTCAAGGAAGCTACCTTGATAGATATGTTTCTTAATTGGAGCGTTAATAGGTGTTCTTAGAAGAGGTGCCTCTACCACAGCCACTCATCCTAAAAAATGAAACTACGCTCATATGGTTGTCCAGTCTCGCACCAGGAATATCAGCCTACTTGAATATGGACATAGAAGGACATCAAGACTTTCCTCTATTGGGGAAGCAGCCAAAATATATTTAGGCGAACCCATAAAGGATACCCTCGGTTGGGTATCCACCCCAAATTCCAGCAGTGCCAGGAAGTCCGGTTTTTCCCCCTACTGCACCCACCAAGTTCATGTTCAGTATGATATGCATCAAGGGATCTTGAATACTGTTAAGAAATTGACTACTCGACATTAGAAACATGAGTAAAGGGTGCCAAAATAAATCAGTTCAAGGAATGAAGAAATAATTATTACTTGTTCTTAGTTGACCAAGTTCATGGATACTATAAATTTGTCATGAATAAAAACATTATCTGGATACCAGAGCCAAAGTGATCTGATGAAGTGGGTCTTGATGACCATGAAATTAATTTCCATAGCATTGAATAATAGGACACAACATTCCAAGATTCTTCTTCATAAAGGATCTCATGTAAAAGGTGATGGATTCTGGAAAAGTCATGTTAGGTCTTCCACTAGAACTAGAGGAGTATGTCTCCACCTTAGACCCAAGAGAGGAAGAGGAGTGGAAAAAAGTCACCATAAAATAGGAACAAAAATTTGATAGTAGGATGACTTAGAAAAAATCCAACCAAGATCATGGAATCCTCCAAGCATATCTAAAAAAACCAACCATGCCCCTAATAGTTCCTGATGCAACACATCCAACATCCTCAGTCCCATAATACTCAAATGGCCAAATAATAAGAAATAAGGAACATGAAGATGAGTTTTAACCAAAGATGAATCTGTACTTGACAATTTCTGATATCATTCCAATAGACTTCAAAGAATGGGCCTCGTCCCAACAAACATCGCCATTAGGAGAATATTGACTGACTAAATCATTGTGGGATCAAGTAATGATCTTAGGCTCCATTAAGGTCATTCACTTAATGGACCCCTTCTCAAATAGAGAATATGGATTCAAACCCAAATTCCCCACATCCAAATAGAGAGTCAGAGGAAGAGGCCATAGGTGACTTGTGTATCCAGGAAGGCGTTATTGTGGAAAGAGTCAAATTCTTGTTCACAATTTAACTAAAACTATTAATGTTGTAGAAAAATACAGAAGGACCCTCCAGCAGACACAACATGAACTAGAGTGTTTCTCTACCCCAACTAGAAGAAATATGATCCCAATCATCTTAGTGTATCCATATATGGAAGAGTAGATGTATAATCACACAAGGCATGTATGTATACATGTTCGGATAAACTTGGATGGCACAAAATCACCATTAGCTTCTATCATTGAGGTTGGTCCATCTATGTCCAAAACTCAAGCCCCTAATGCTACCATGAAAGATCATCCCTAAAAAGGGAAGCAATGACCTTTAGAGGAAAAATATGATATTATAAAGTATCTATCATATGTAATGGAAAGTATATTGATCATGGATTCCTTGAATCTATCATCAGAACTTATGGAGGCACTCATTGAAGCTTTACTAAGTCCCTAGGATTTTGAGGCCAAAGAAGATATTGTCGAAAACTATCGGACATAGACCAATCCCACAGAATGACATGATGTCATCTCCTTCACAGATCAGGATGAATATTCCATCATGTATGGAAAAATCAGACCCTTATATATGTCTAGAAAGATAAATGGTATTTACATCAAGAAAATTTTAATCAATAATTACTATAGAGTTAACCTCCTTTCTCTGCGAACACTTTGTCAGTTCGACTATGATATGGAAATTCTGACACCCTACACCAAAACTCTGGTGAGATATGAAAAAATAAAGAAGAATCTATCTAGATGAATCATGATTAAAATGTGGCTTGGTGACCTCATGTCTGATTCCTTTCTTTTAGTAGTGCATAAATATACTGCCTTCAACGCCCTGTTGGGGTGACCCGGGCTGCATAATCACGATGTGATTACATCATCATACCATTAGTGCCTCATATATTACACTAATGGGTAAAAATGGGACATTTCACACTGATAAATCCACATTATAATCATGTGAGACTCATTACATCGTTGTATCATTCTATGAACCGGAAGAGAAGTTTTCTTTGGTAGAGGACAATGGTTGGATCACTTTTCATAGACAGATTGGAAATGACTCCTGCTAATCCCCTCAAACAACTTAGAGAAGATTATGTATTACCCATCAATCCGATTGAGTGCATAAGTTCAAGCTCAGACACAGACTCATCTCTCTGCATGATTTCTGTTATGGCCTCCAACTCCAAGGATGCTAAAAAGCACGCTAACCCCCTGACGATGGTGAGGGATCAAAAAAATTCTCTCGTTCCATCCTCGGGGTCCCTAGATAGTTTTTTCCTTACTCACTAAGGCATAAGATGATTTCCTATCACTAAAATAAAGTGAGGAAACTCATTCCACCATTCCATCATTTTTAGAAAATTCCACACAGTCATCCAGGGAAAAAGGAGTTGTTTTAGTTTCTGAAATTATATTTTTGATTCCTCTCCCAATGCTGGAGAGTTTATCTCGGGAATATCCTTTATATCATAAGAGGAATAAGATGGTTAAGAGGACAAATAGGATGAAGGGGATGAAGAGGATGAAGATTAAGAATAATAATAATAATAATAATATGATCTCAAATATTCCCCTCCAGCATTTGAAGAATCCATCTCCACCATAATCTATGAACATAGGGAGATAAACCTAGGCACTAAAGAAGACCCGCAACCCACTATAATTATTTTGGATATTCATTTCTAAGAGCAGGAGGCATATACCTCCTTCCTTAAGAAGAATTGAGATGTTATTTCTTAGAACTACACATAAATGCTATTCCTCGATCCTGATATGGCCACTAGTCACTTTGGACTGTTGGAATACTATCATGGTAACAAGAAAGCTACTAGAAGAACCCACCAACACATATCTCCAAAATAGAGGTTGAAGTTGACCAAACTAATAAAATATAAATTTATTCGGGAAGTACAATATCTTATTTGGATTGTAAATCTTGTCCATATCAAAATGAATAATGGATAGATTAGAGTCTTTATTGACTTAATAAACCTCAATTGGAACTGCCTGAAAGATCATTTCTCAGTCCTGATCATGGAATTGTTGAACGATGAAAAAATCAGATATAGGGACCTCTCTTTCATGGATGGATATTATGTATATAATAAAATCTGAATTGATGAAAAAGATGAATAACCCACTACTTTCATGGCCCCCTAGGGATTATTATGCGATAAGGTGAAGCCATTCTATCTGGAAAATAATAGTGCTATATATCAGTGCTCTTTGAATCATATTTTCAAACCCTTCCAGGGAAAATTCAACAAGTTATAGGTTGATAACCTTGTGTTCAACTCACGAAATCACTCAAACCACCTGACATATCTTTAAATTTTATTTAATAAATTTGATAGCACAATATAAATATGAATCACATGATGTGTTATCTTAGCATTAAATTTGGTGAATTCCTTATATTTTTCGTACACCATCGTGAAATCGAAGTCGACCCTGTGAAGATAAAATCCACCCTTGGCATGTCTCCACCTTGAAAACTCACTAATTTGACAGATCTCTAGGTGAACTTATCTTACATTTTGGGCTTCATATCAAAACATGCAGGTAATTTTTTAACTTTCACCTAGTTGATGATGAAATGGGTTGCAAACCAGTGGGATAATTATTGTAAAGAAGAATATAAAAATCATTAAATGTATCTCTTAATCCCAACAATGTTGATGCCCCTAGTTGAGTCAAGACCACCCATTTTGTATGTAACTTCCAAGGAATGATAAATAGGTGTTCTACTCACATAGAAGAATGATGTTGACAGTTAAAATAGTCTCTATTACCTCATCCTAACAATGATCGATGTAGGAAACTGTTATTCAAGAATCGAAAAGAACTACTTATCCCTAATATTTTCAGTTCATAAAATCGTGAATTTTCTATAACACCACGCCATCCATTTGGTCTCCTGCTGCAACCCACTAAAGTATATCATCAGTTTTCCTATGCTAACTGCACACCTATCATAGTGGGAAGTCATCCTATAGTAGTTTTACATGTGTTACATGCTCTAAAAATACATCAAAGGCCATGTGTTATCATATTTCCTAGTGGGGAACCCCTCGATAGAAATGATACCATTAGATATTGTAATCTCTAATGAAGAAGTATTCTCTACCCAAGAAGGTCCCAAAGCATGGTAAAGTTACATCAATGGTGCCTCCAGAAACCCAACAGGGAGGAGGATGGAGGAACCCACTCTCAAAAAATTATTGTTGGTAGTTATACTCATATCTCTTGAAAATGCCATATTTCCATTCTCCTTCCAAATTTTAGAGGGGTGAACAAATAATGAAGAAAAATATTGGGCCCTCATTGAAGGCTTAGAGATGAAACTTCATGCACAATCTGAACACATGGTGATGAAAGGTGATTTAGATGTGGTCATTAAGTAGCTCGATGGTGACTATGCCATTAAAAAAGAGGTGTTGGTTCTTTTGATGAACGATGTCCAAGGGATAATGGAATAACTCCCATTATAACCAACACTAACTTACATCCCCCAGTCTTAAAGTTCACAAGATGATGTGTTGGAAAATGAATCCAATACCGTAGTTGATCCAAACTAGGATTAAATAGGCATCAGCATTTCCCACCATCAGATGGAATTGTTATTCATTTAGAACAAAACTGAAGAAATTGATGAGTTTAGCCCCATTCCTAAGCCTTACAATCACACCAGTATAAGGATGACGACCATTGATAATTACCTCCTGAGGGGGGAACTCATACCTGATAGGGATGGAAAATAACTTATGTGTAAGCAAGTAGTCAATTTTGTTATGCATGATGGTGAAAACCAAGAAAAGGTTATCTACAAAGAAGGCCTTAACAGAGTCCTTCTCAAGTGCATCGATCGAGAATAGAATGCAACTGTGATAAAAGAAGTGCACACTGAAATTTATGGAGCACACTAATCAGCATCCAATCTCTCCCATAAAATTCAATGGATTGGATAATATTGGACAACTATGATACAAGATTGTGACACATTCTCTAAGAAGTTATATCCCTACAATGTTCCTGAAAATTTGATTCACCAACCCCCAGAACTACTTCATGCATCTAAATAGTAATTTCCTTTTTACCTATTGGGTATGGATGTCATGAGAGCATATCCTCCCGACACTGCCCAAAAATTCAAGTTCATTCTCATAGAAACTGACTTCTTCTCCAACTTGGTGGAAGCCATACCACATAAATAGGTCAGAGTAGGAAGAAGTTTTATCTTTGTAAATGACAACAACACAACCATATTTGTTATCCCTCATACAATAATGATGTACAATGGAACCAAATTATTCCACACTTAGTTGGTCAAGTTATACAAAAAATATGGAATCAAATCCAAACATTCATCCCACTACCATATAGTAGCCAATAGGAAGATAGAGGATTTCAACAATACATTGTCCAACATACTCCCGAAGATGGTAGGCAAGGACAAGAATGCATGGTCATAAAAGCTCCTCCATGATTTATGGTCTTACCGGACCACGAATCTCACTTCCACCAAGGCAACCTCGTAATCACTATTATATGGGACATATGTGGTTTTCCGCATTGAAGTTAAAGTTACATCACTCTGCATTGTCGTTTGTGATCACCAATATGTGAATGAGAAATCCAAAAAATGGTTTGATGAGTTGGAGTTACTAGATGAGAAAAGTTTTCACACTATTCATCATTTGTAAATCTTCCAAAATCAGATTGCAAGTTCCTTTATAAAAAAGGTTCCCTTTCAGTATTTAGACAATGGAGAGATGGTGTTGGTCCTCATAACACTGATGATACTCGGGATGAAACCCCCAACGATTGAGCCAAAGTGGGAGGGGCCATATGTCATACATAAGGTCTACTCTAATGGAGCACAATTCTTGATATCAATGGATAGATAGTTCATCACAGCTCCCACCAATGTATGGTTTCTAATGAAATAATTCTCATAATAGTGATGCATACATCCAAGATACGTGATTTTAAACTGCATAGAAACATAAATCATCCTAATTACATGACGATAAACTACACCGTAGGTTCATCCTAATATCATGATGATAAACTGCATGATAGATTCGTTGTAATGGCATGATGATAATCTGTATGATAGATTCTTCCTAATCACATGATGATAAACTGTGTAACAAAATCATCCTAATTGCATGATGATAAATAGCATGATAGATTCATTCTAATTGCGGGATAATAAACTACAAGATAGATTTATCCTAATAGCATGACAATAAACTACATGACAAATTCATCCTAATCTCATGACATTAAACTTCATGATAGATTCATCCTTATGAAGAAATATTAATGTGCATGGTTTACTTATAAATAAGAGTGGCTTAATTTTTATTCATTAGTGGGATAGGTAGCGACACCTTGACTATAGATCATGGCCCATCCATCATATGAAACATAATTCCCCTGTTATATCCTCTATCACCCCATACTATGAGGCAAATCCTTGTCACTCCTTATTTCTAATATCTTGAATATGTCACATGATTTTTGGATTGGTGGTAAGGGTTCCCCTGCATAAAAACCCATAGAGGAATATGATAGACCTGACACCCATATGGGATGAAAACTAAATTCTCCTACTCTTACACCCGATTAAGATTATTAAAGGGATCATATTGTTTATAGAACTGCATATGAAATGATTCCTACCCTTGCATGATACATAGTGACACCTAGATTTAACGTCCAAGCCCAGACACCAATCAATGAAAAATTCCCTCTTGTTTCTATACACATGGAAAAGACCTCTATAGGGAACTTCTAGAACAACATATGACTTGATTCATGACCTTACTGGATATGTAGTGATGTTGGGATCATATATCATGGACCATCCATAAACACTAGATAAATGTTCCCCCACTCCTATGCCCGAGTCAGATCAGTACAGGGAGCATATTATTACAAAACTACATATGGCTTGATTCCTGCCCTTTAAGGATACCTAGTGATGCCCATATTTAACATTCTAGACCAGCCACCAATCAATGAAAAATTCCCTCTCACTTCCATACACATGGAAAAACATTTGTAGGGAACTTCTAGAACTACATAAGACTTAATTCCTACCCTTCTAGGATACATAGCAACGATGGGATCATCTATCCTAGCATAGCCATTTGCACTAGATAAAAATTCCCCCCTCCCTGTGTATGGAAATGACCTATACAAGGATTTTATTTTCATAACTATATATGGAATGATCCCTCTCTAAGTGAGATACATCATGATGCCTGAATCCCATGTCTCGAGCCCAGTCACATTATGGTTATAATTTTAGTTGGATTACCTTTGTCTCTACCATATGATGTTAAAAAGTATGGAATTTGATAGAACTATGTCGGTTATAATTCCTATATTAGTGGGATACATAGTGATTCCCAGATCTCATATCCTGGTTCATCCATCATTTTAAATTCCTTCCCCCTCGATATGCATGGACCATACCTTTACAGGTAAGATATGTCTAGAACTACTTATGGCTAGATTCTGCCCTTGCAGGATATTTAGTGACACATTCACCTCAAATCATTGACCAACCACTAAGAAACCAAAATTCTCTTTTTACCTATGTATGTGTTAGACCTATGTTTGGAATTTCATTCCAGAACTATGTGTGTCTTGATTCCTGCCATTGCAGGATACATAGTGATGCCCAGATCCTCCATCTTGGTCCTACCTCCTTTTAAAAAAAAGATAATTCTCCTCCCTCTCTGTATAGGTTATAATTTCATAGGGGAATTCGTGAATGGTCCTAACCATGTGAAATTAAACTGAATGGTTTCTAAAGAATCATTTGTGGACTTATTATCATTGTTACAAGATCCCGAAAATTCCCCCAATTTCCTACACAACAAAATGAAATGTGAATACAGAAATTCCATGTTGAATTCCGACACCTTTAAGGGGACAAAATATTATGCTTACCCCTACATATGAGTCATATTTATGTAGAATATTTCATAGTTTATAGTTAATCATGGTCTGTATATTTCTTACATACCCAAAAACAGCTTTATTTTTTTCCAAACTCCATACTCTGGGAAATATTGTGTCCCCATAATCATTTAGGACCATTATATATGGATGGATAGTGTCATGACGACACCTTTTTTTGACAACTGACATCATGACCTAGTGGATATGCATATGTTTCCCACAAAATGGGCCTGTTAGATAATGGAAAATCCATCCTGGGGAGAGGCTATTCTTATTTCTATACGCCCAATGCCTTCCAAGAACCATGTCATTTTGTCTGATGTAAGGGCCACCTGGGACTATGGTTTAATACTTTTATCATCGCTCATGTCTATGGAATACCAGAATATTCCAACCACTATAAACTCAAAACAATTTACGGTATTTTTGAAAAGTTGTCTTTGTAACATGATGGTAAACTGTGCTTCCAATGTCCTTACAAAATGAAACTAAACTGTAAGGCCAGAAAATTCCTAAATGCACGACATTAAACAGCACTGCACAATTGCAATTCTTATATTCTTATAATGGCTCAGCCTCCCCAAAAAAAATTTATTTCCTTCCTACATATGGTCTAGATGTCCGCAAGGAATGTTCATTGGGAATCCTATGTGAATGAGTTTACACCTGATAGATGTGTTGTATACCCAAATCCTTTGATCTGGGCTTATCCACAGAAAGTATTTAAATGTCCCCTTCTCTGTGCACAAATTTAATCCAAACAGAGAATCCCTGGATAGGTCCAATTTAATGGGATACTCAAGGGTAATCATGTTTCTTTTATTTAACATTGGTATTACCCTATGTCCACACCCCATGCTGATGAATTATGTCGAATTTTTCATTTTTGCACAACATTAAAATGAAAAATGTTGTTCTAGATAAAAAAGGCTCCCTACCATTGATTATTTCATTCTTATGTGGTGACTTGAAATCCTTGCAAGGAATTGTTTCTCAAATCGATCATAGCTCACGTGAGCTTAGGGACCTCATCCAGAGATCCACCATGTCAGCATAACAAATGTGTCTAGGATTTTTTTCCTACTAGCATGACCCCAAAATGAATGTCATAGTTCCCTTCCTCATTAGGAACCCAAGGTCCTTGACGTACAACTTTAAATTGAAGGGTCCTCCAAAGATGGAATAGATGCCTCACCATATGTATGAGCCAGATCTATGTAGGGGATTACTTGATCCCCTGGGTGAATCACATCCCATAAATTTTTAATGTATCTAGATACGCTCCTTCCACACATCAAAATCCATTATATGCTTAATCTTAGATCCCCATAACCCTCCATGGCCATCAGAGATGGAAGGATAGTGTCCTATGCAGACCTTGTTTTGACTATGAACATCATTCCTTGGTTTCTCTGCATATGTTTCCAACAAAATGACTATCAATCAAGGGAAAATTGATCCTCATAAGAGTCCTCTCCTACCTCGGTATTCATAACAACTCCTAAGCCCCGTGACATTCCTCCTAATTTAAGAACCCCCAAATTCATGGTTTTCATTCTCTTTCTTTCCCATATACAATATATATTAGAACACCCTTGACCAATTCACCTCTATTCTGTCAAGGATTCTACAAAACAATGATTCCCCATACATATATGTGATGTTGATCCATATAAGAAAAAATAAATTCCCCCACTTATTTCTCGTTTTCCCAGTAATGTCCAGCCAAATAAATACCCCCTTAAATGTTTACCAACACCCCCTTTTATATTCCATATGTAATGTTCAGAAAGGTCCCAATCTCCATATTCCTTAATGGCTATCGGAAATGGATGGGCAGTGTCTTATGGACACCATGGTTTCACAATGCACATCATGCCTCACTGGATCTACATATGTCTCCTAGGAAACAAACATCAATTAAAGGCCAAAGTTTTCCCCTAGAGAGTCCTTTCCTATTTTTTTATGTCCGAATGACATTTATGTCCCATCCCACACCCCAAATTTAGAAACCCACAGGATTTCGATTTACATAATTTTCCCCTTTTAAAATCTAAAATATGAATAGAATTACAATTTTATCTAATGAATAATTTACTTTCTCTTGATTATAGTAAAATGATCTCTCATAATATGTTTCAAGTGTCCTGGATATATGACATTAAACAATACTATTCACCCGTCCTCCCTTACACAAGCATAATTCATGTGGGATATTTTTCACATTCATTTTTGATACAGATTTCCCTAATACTTTTGAACATCTTCCCTCAAATAGGCCACCCACTATATTCCCCAACCTCAAAATAAATCCATGTTGTTATAAACCTCCCAGGACATAAGAATTAAATGGCCAGTGTCCTGATTACACCTTTGTTTGACTATGCACATCATGCCTCGATGAATCTAAATATGTCACTTACAAACCGTCCATCAACCAAATGGAAATAAATCCTCATGAGAGACCTTTCCAACCTCTGTATGCCAAAGATCTCTCCCAAGACTCATATACATCCAAAAATCTCAAATTCAAGGTCAACAAAAATCAATCATTCTTGTATGAATGTTATTATGACATCCATGGTTAAGGAAACTGAAATTGGGTCCCACTCCTCATCAGTTTCAGTCAATGGATTTCGACCTAAAATATTAGCAATAAGTATGATTGGTATGACTTTCAACCGCCAATTCCAATGAAAAAAATTCAATACTCTCCATAGTGAAAACCCACAAGGGAATCCCCAAGATAAAAGTCGATTGTTGGTTCAATAAACCTATATTATGTTTGGTTTAGGCATACATATAATGAAATAAGATGTTCAAAAGAGGCCTAAATCTCATTAGGTACAAAACCCACAAAGGTTGACTTATGAAAAATTCATGTTATACCAGCTAAGACCAGATAAATAGTCTTAGGAAAAAATTTGGGTAATAATGGAAATGGAACAAAGTTTGTGAGGTTTTGTAGGTAAACCCAAGAACAGCCAAACTATTCTTACTGAGTCCCTTGGCTCAAGAAAAAATTAGAACCTTAACTGCTCATTCATATCAGGAGCACTTCTAAATCAAAATAGTCTCCTCTTTGTCCAAATCAAAGTCGATTATGATGGGGGGAATTTGTAGTGTCATGAAAATTATGTAAATGGAATGTAAATACTCCCACAAGAACATTTTAGAAGAAACAATTCATTCTTGTAAGTCCATCAAGTCAAATGGATGCAAATTGGATAGAAAATATGAAAAACAAATCATAAAGAAATCGAATTTTTCACGATTTTTGAGTGTACCGTGTACCATCACAGGAAAAGGATTGCGGGACACATGAACTTTGAACCATCAGTACGTGGAAGGACCCATGAGGCATTAGTCCATGGGGTGAGGGCCAAAAAACAAAGGACGCTGTGAACTGTGTCATATGTGAAATATAGTGTAGAAATATTTTCCACATAACCTCCCATGAAGTAAGTAGATCGCGAACGAAGCAAGTTGGCATGGTTCTGCGGACCACATCTCTCAAACCAACATCTCTGTATACCCCGATTGACCGAGCCTTCCAAGGGTTGAGATATATCTTCGTGGGCTTCCACAAATGGTTCTGCATGCCCATACATATGATTTTACTAGTTCTCAATAAAATAGGGAAAATAGGAATTGGGTAAGTTAGGGGAGATGAGTGGAAGAGAGAAAAAATGAGATCCTAGAGGTTGGAAGATGTAATTCAGATATGGAGAATATTCCGAATTTGGTTTCGAATCACCGATGAAGTGTGAACCAGGAACCACTTTTATATTGGTATAACTATCCACGAACCTAAGAAAGAAG
This sequence comes from Viscum album, assembly GCA_963277665.1. Lineage (NCBI taxonomy): Eukaryota > Viridiplantae > Streptophyta > Magnoliopsida > Santalales > Viscaceae > Viscum > Viscum album. The sequence continues at coordinate 507,985,252 of OY728125.1, forward strand.
AAACATAATAATAAGTGGTGTACCAAAAACAAAATTAGTTCCATCACGAACTATAAATCCCTGGTATATGAATTCCACCATGAACAACTGGCTCCTAGAACATTGTTCAATATGGTACTCTTGGTATCATGTCGATATCCAGATCAAACTCAACGATGGGTAATGTATCAGTAGGTGGATGAAACCTGGAGCAGCATGGTGAACCACATCTAGGACCGCGTACCTCTTTGGTGCACGGTTGTCTATAACCATGTCTGTATACTACATCAATAAATAGATGAACTGTCTACCCTTATATCATTATGCTATGTGAGGGTGCCCCAATCCCACATGAGAAAAAAGTACAGAGAATGGGGTGCCTTCAGGTGTCCTTACCTCGGGCTCCAGTCATGCCCCTCTATTAATATCCATCCCTCCATACCTCCTCTACAAACAAGTCCACCAGCATCAGAATAACTCCACTTCCAAAGCCACTAGAATCATGTGATTAGATCATTGGGTGCACCAGTGCACCTTTTTGAATCTTCATACCTATCATAAGAGGAGTCGTGAAGGTTGGACCCACAATGGTTTGGACCCACCCAGAATGTGTTTAAGTCTACATTAGCATGGTGACCTAAGGACTGACATTGTGATACCAATGTGAACTTCCTTGTTCTCATGTTTATGGGTGAACACTATCCATTCTTTCAACAAGTTCCAGTGATTTGAAAAAATGTCACTATTTTCTTCCACATTGACCAGGGTTGATTTTCCTCCTATTTTCCAGAACATGTAAAAGGTCACTCCTCTTGAGGTAAGCCCCAATCCTTCTGCGAGAGGTGTCACTCTTCACCCTCTTCGCCTCAAATCGGTATATGTCTAGATAGATCACCAAGATATGACTATCATGTATATCAACATGGGTGAGGGTTTCATTATTAAATATTCCCTTTACCTCTCATGTTAGGCTCATATCCATGGCCTCTTCCACCTCCATCGTCTTCCTTTTCCATCAGCAGAGAAGAAATTTTTTATCTTTGATGAATCATTCAAATCCTTTAATTTCTCACACTGATCATGACTCACAAGGGCTTAAGGGTTTGTGACAATAACACATTCTCCCACTTAACCAAATTCTGAGAACTTTGATTCCTATTCCAATCGGGATATGTAGGACGCTTACTTGAAGGCCCAACCCAAACGGGTTCCCTTCCAAAAGGATTACCCAATTATACCACCAGTAATGGGGTCTTTTCACATGTTTAATCCCAAAACTAAATGAACTATGAGAACTATTATTCCCACTATAATTAGGATACGTAGCAAACTTGTACGATGACCAATCACAAGGGATGCTCTCCTTAGAAGTCAGTCATGATAAAATGCTCCCCCAAATTCAAAAGGGATTCCTAGTTGGTGTATGTTATGAATAACCGAAATTTGTGGGCTATGATTACTCTCTTGAGAATATGAAAGAAGACATTATTATTGGTCCAACCCCAACATCAAACCACCTTCCTTCCCTCCCGGGTGATGATAAAATCTTCAGTGCATCACTTGATAGCTTAAGTCAAAATTTCCCCTATAGCATCAAATCCTTATATATCCATAATGATCATGAAACCCAGGGGTAGCCCATGGATATACTCTTTGGGAATGAACCAAGGATTCATGAACATATGAACATTGATTAAATCTATGAGAGAGTCCCGGAATTGAAAATAATTCCCCACAAAAGGTTTTGATGAGTCCAACCTCCTATCCTCTTGAACAATAAGGTCATTAAGTTTCATTGGACAAATAGCCATCCAACAATCACTTGAATTTGAAAATAAGGTCCATGAAAAATGGATAACTGGGAAATTGAGTGTTTTTGGCTCCACAAATAAACTCGTTAGAGACCATCCAAGGAAATCATATCTTAGGAGGGTTGATTTCACGAATACTTCACCCCTTGCAATTGCCCGCTTGGACCATTCGACTATGGAACCTATTTTGTAATGAAAAAAGGGATATACTGCCCAATACATATGGAGTAAATTCAATTCCCCCTATGGGATAATGACACAGATCAGTATGAAACAAAAATGGTGATGTAAATGTTTATATAATAACAGACAAATTCATTTCACCCATAAGACCATTTTTTTTCACCAAAACACCTACCTTGGAGTCGAAACAAGGTTGACCACATTAAGTAATTATGTTCTATAATTGACGGAGTAAATTCCGTGGTTTTTGGAATTTCTATATTGTATAATGATGATATGGAAACCCCTATTGTGGGGAAAATTATATCCATTATTGATGTGGTGATGTCGATAATTTGATGGTCGAAGATGATTTTAGATGTCAGTGATTAGATGAATCTGATTTATTTGTTCCCATGTTAAATACTAGATTTAGGATTTAGATATACTATTATATAGATTCTAAAAATTTACATCGCTATCCGGATGATTTTTATGTGATATGAGGCTGAGTTGAATCAAAGGTACTCTAGTGCTTAATATGTGAGCATGATGGTTAGTTTGGTTAGTTGGGGATCTAACAATTAAATTGCACTGAAGGTTAGATGTAGGATTTAATGTTTATGCTTAATAATATTAGGATTCCTATATGAGTTAAGATATCATAATATTGTGATGAGATAAAATATAGGAAGATAAAGCCAAATTTTCTTTTGAAGGGATGACCTGAGGATAATTAACCTATGTATTCATGTATAATTGGGTGATGTGATATGGAAACAACCCTGAGTGGGTTTTGGGACCATTAATCATTTTTTTAGTAGGTGATTATGATGGTGGGAATCACCATGGCCATGTATTGATACATAATATCTATGGACTGTAGTGAGTAGAGATATTAGATTGGAGATAAATTCATTGATGAAACCAAGGTTTCGAGGGATATACGAGAAAAGTAAAGAACTATATTGGTGTTTGATAATGGTGATGAATGGATAGCTCATGTTTTGGTGAATTAATAACCTTATGTCTGGTGTTGTAGAATAGTATATTTATTATCATTTTGTAGTATAACACAATTAGTTGATTGTAAATTAGAAACTGGTGTGGGTTTAGAATTAATTCTTAAAAGATGATCCAGGCATCTCATGGACGAGATGTGCCATGGTGGGGTGGTGTAAAACCTTGTACCCTATAAAATTGTGTATTCATAAGGGAATTTTGAATTTTTATTTTGTGAAAGGGTTATTTTGAAAATTGATATACAAATTGGAATTTTGATTGTTTGAACATCTCAAAATGGTGATTTTAGATGTGATTTGAGCCTTGATTAATGAATCATGTTTTTTAGTGAACATCATAACAGTGTTTGGTTAGTCGAGCCATTGATTTTTTCATCAATAATTTATTCATAGAGTGATATGTGACATTCATTCCATGATTTATCCATTACAATGTCCCTTTGGGATACAAAATGGGTTGGTGGAGGAAGGAATCCATAACATGAGTTATTTATACCATGAACCATGGGGTTATGCTATGAAATTATGTAGGAGTATGGATATATTCTTTTAGTAGATTAATTAAAACAACAAAACACTAGGATTGTGTTATGAATTGGTTTCTCGATATGTTCATAAATGATGGAAAGGATGTATTTCTATTTTCTAACTTTGGTGGTTTTATGGGGCTTTGAGTGATGAGTGGAGGCCATTTAACCTAGATATAATCTTCCCCTTACATCTCTTGGTTATTCTATATATATGGTACTTTTATATACATATTGACAAAAATTTATTGGAAAATAGTCTATTATTTTCTCCATTCATGTTTCTCCATCATAGACATGAATTTTTGTTCATTTATTGGGTAGGGCTCGATGATGATTTCTCCAGAGTATGGTGTAATTGCCCAAAACTAATGGGGCTTTCCCATGTCTTATCCATAGGAATTCCAAAGACAATATTTGAATGTTAATTAACATCGTTTTAATAGAGTTATGTCTCCATATGAATTTCTCAACCGTTTTTCCTAAATTAAATTACATTGTTGGTTGAATTAGAATTGGTTGTTCGGGATTATGATTAGTGATGTCCTAAGAGAAATTCATGGGATGTTGAAATTCCATTGGTTTTTGTTTTTGTGTGATGAGATATATTAATTATTTTTATCCAATTATTATTATTGAAATTAATTTGGAAAATTAGTTTTAATTGTTTAATTAATAATAAATTGATTATAATTATTTGAATTGGATGACTTCAAAAGATTTAGGGGCTCAGGGTGATAACCAGTGTTCGATTGGACTTGGAAGATCTTGTGAAAGATTCATTGGTAAGATATTAAATATAATTACTACGTGGTTGAGGTTTGTGGTCCTAATGAATTTACATAAGGTTATTGTTATTTATTAATGTGTCATGTGATATGTGTATTATCAGTATCAAGGTTGATTGAACTATTAAAATATATAAATTGTTTAATTGAAATTAAATACAAATTTAACAAATAAACTAGGTTCCATGTCCATGAAGGACCTCATGCACAAGTTGGATTCATTGTTCATCGAGGGTTGAGGAATTTTTTTTAATTTTATTCCTTGTGATCCATTGAAATTGGAAGGGTATAAATTGAATGAAATAAATTGAAATAAATGAATAAAATATATCTAATCTAGTGATTTGTTCCCCCAATGACCTCTAGGAAGGGGTGGGTGATGGATGAGATGAAAATTCTATGGATTGTCCTTGTGAGAATCATGGGATGTCTTAAATCCTTTAGGATAGTGGAGATGAGAGTAGGGTGATTGTCCCTCCCGCACAGAGATGTATTCACTTAGGTGGGAAATCCATATATAATAAATGGATAGGTTGTGTGAGAGGACTGACCTGAGATGAAATAGGAAGCAATATGTGAACTATTCCATCTATTGATACTGATGGTAGGGTGACATGTCTTATAATGTAAATTATACTATGTAGTGATTATGATAGATGCAAGGGACAATATTCCATCCATATGAAAGATGATGACCTATGATAAAAGAATGGGATAGTAGAATCCACATGTGTATCAGTTCTATGATGTGACCTAGGAGAAATTATTGAATTCCCAAAAGTTATATTGACCCCTGAGAGGGTATGAAAATATGAATGGTTAGTTATTTTTATGAGTATCACCATAGAAATTGAGTCAATGATGATCTTGTTATCATTTTGGATGTGATACATTATGTGCATGAGAGGATAACCTTATACTTATGGGATGATATTGTGAAAATGGTCAATCTCATTGAGTATTGAACAATGAATTTATTAATGTTAGACACACAGCCTACTAAGATATACTGAGACACAATGGATTCATAGTATTTTCTCTAAGTATTCAGCTGTTAAGATTGATATCGATGGTTTCCTTGGATGAGTTCCTTGGAACCAAGGTAGGGGATGTGACCCATAGGTAGAAATTATATGGATTACAATTCCTTGTACATGCTTGATAGATTTATTATAATACAAGTTTAGAATGCTTTGGAAATTCACCTTGGATTTGAATATTCTTTGGGGTGGAATTAATTGTACATGATCCTTGAATTTTGATTATGTGTATTCATGGTCAAATGACATATTCACACTCTTTCGATTTGGATCATGTTTATTTGATATGGATTTCCTAGGACATCCTCTTAGGAACCAGATGTCAAGCATGGTTTTGAAGGATTGCCTGGGAATTGCTCCTATGAATTTTGCATAGGGCTGATATGCATTTTGATGATTACATGATGTTCTTGGAGACACTACAACACTAGGTGATGTATGTTTGGGTTGATCTTGGATTTCATCATAAAACCCGAGGATTGATAGTGATTATTAATTTACACTCGTACTGTTATTGTATTTATTTATTCTGAGCATATCACTTATGTACACATAATTTAATGGTTATGAATAGGACCAAATTGGTGGTTCCAACTATTTTATACTCACACACTTCATTGGTGAACATGGAACATGGGTATCTGAATAGACGTCACAGATTTCGGTTTTAGGTTCAGTGGAGGCATAAAGTAACATAATCAAGTGAGATAGATCAAACATGATTAAAGACTTATTTTAGGTGAGAATTAAAGATTATAACCTGACCTCAATAAAGTTTATTTATTTTAAATATTCAATATATGTAATTGGACCAGTGGGTGATCATTTATTATATGATAAAAATACAATGTGTCTATTTAACTAAATGCTTCCACATTTAATTTAATATAACATGTAATGTTTTTTTACATTTGTGTACTCTTAAAATAATTATTTTATTGGATAGTGGTTGGTATAATTTTAACTATCATTGTGAACCATAATATGGAGGTATTTTCTCCCCATGGTAATACCCTTAACCCTTGCTTCTAGTCTATAGATGCTACTATATTGGGAGGTAGGCATGTGGTCCTAGAGAGAGATTCGGTCCAGACACTGATGAGTAGTCCCAGGCCGAGGTGTTAAAAAATGTAAATAATTCACTTTTATATAGAAATATATATTTATATATATTCATTTTATTAATAAATTCATATATGTTTAAGCATGTAATTTATATTTTAAAAAAATATATAATATAAATTTTAATAAATGATATATATTTTTTCAAATAAAAATGATTATAGATTTATTATTATTTATACTTTATAAAATGAATTGAAAATAGTTTTCCATTATAATATCATATTTTTATAATATTTAAAAATATTTATAATACTTTTCTATATAGTGTAGGATATTAATTCATTTATATAATTAATATATTTCTTCTAAATATAACTAGTATAATTTCATTTGAATTAATAAATGTTTACATTTCTTATGTATAATAGTAAAAATATTATATACATTTCAATCTATATGATCTTGAGGGGATGAAAAAATTCCAACAACACACACACTTAGACAACCAAGTAGGTCAAGACTCAACCCTCCACCCAAAGAATGATAAGAATCCACATGACCTATTTAGTACATATTTATGGACCAAAGGTCAATGGTTTGATATCCCAAAGGCCCCGTTGGATATGATCCAAATTCCCATGAAGGAGATGACTCAAAGGCCTTGATGAGTAGCGAAGAGTCGCTTAATGTCACTAGTCATTATACCATGTCACCCCCTTCCACTACCATCAAGACGTCCTTTTTCATTGCATCGTGGCATGAAAAACATTCACAAAAAAACAAAAATATGGATGGGTAGGGGGCCAATTGATACTTTTTATTTCACCCATTACCCTTCTAAGATTACCACCTAGTGACACCTGCGGGTCTTCACATTGCACCTCTTGTCAGTCATGTTGTGTCATCTACTAGGTCACATTGGAAATAGTGTTACTTGTGATCACATAACACCTCCCCTACCAGTAATTTTCATGTCGTGTTTCCTCCATTACATTGTGGTAGGTCACCTCTCCATATCACTTTACGTATAAGTTCCAAAAAACTATATGTTTTTTATATACATACATACAGAAAAATACAAAATTTTCTATAGATTTTCAATGCAGGTGTGTTTGAGTGTCCAGTTAAAATAATACATTAATATATTATACCTCAAGTAAATTATATCATCTGTAAACTTATATTAATTTTAACAAATTTCTAAAAATATATTCATATTTTAAAATTATTATTTATAAAATTATTCTATTTGTGTCATTATTTATAATATTAATACCAAATAAAATTCAAATGTAATTAATGATTTATTTAAAATGAAATAAACATATGTGAATACAAATAAATATAATCATGCATTTTAATATTATTGATAATAAACAAAAATAATATATTTTAATTTTTTATAAATGAAATTTAAATATAAAAATAGTTAATAGTTTTAAAAAAACACAATTGATAATTAATTTAATATTTATATTTAATCAGTAAAATATATTAAATTGATTTTATTTTTTCTTGGAAGAAAATTGTTTTTTTATAAAAATACATATATACTTAGTCTAAAATTTATATTCACTCAAATAATAATTAATAATTCTAAAAAATCAACTGATATTTTTTAAATATAATTAATACTTAATATTTTATATATAACATTATTAATACTAAATATATAGAATTATTAATATTATACACATTTAAATTTAGGATTTAACTTTTTTTATGTATATATATAATTATTTGATAATATAATTATATGTTTATATAATTAATGACATATTTAAAAAAATACTTATCCATATATATAAGTAATTATATTATTTCCTTTATCTTCACTAGTATTATCATTGATATTGGTAGGATATGTATGGTTAATACCTTATGTATCAGTTGGTTAACCTTATATATGAATATTTTATAAGCTCTTACCATAGAGATGATAAATCTCATCATTATCAACATTAAATGTCATGTTGATAAAATAATAAATTTTCAGCAATTACAATTTCAGTTATGTTATAGACCAATTCAATCGGTGATTTTTAGTATGTTTTAATAAATCCCTTGGTGTATTTATAAAAAACCTAACTGCTCCCCTGATCAGAACTATCATTAATTCAATTATGGATTTTATACTCTTCCACACCTCCTTCACAACATTTTATAATTGATTCCACTTCCCAAATCAATGAAATGAAATATCCTCCCATTGTGATATTTCATGGTGATATTTTTATTATCATTCATGTAAAATAATTCCGCACACTGTTTCACCCCCTCATTATAATCATTTTTACAATTTATGTTATTTAAAATTTTTTGTTTCATGTTCGTAAAGCCTCATAATTTTGTTCTTGGTATGTAATAATCTTATCATCATCCTTTCTTTATGAGTATCTAGGTTTATCGATGATTAGGAAATAATTAGTGATATTTTAGTAGCTTTTAAAATCTTACAAGTCTTTTTATTGATTTTTTGTTCAAATAGAAAAAAAAAATTTGTGGCACATGTTTTTCTGGCCCCAATTTTACCCATACCTATATAGATATGGAGATATTGATTTTCAGGATATTTTTAATGTCATGTTGAGGTAAAGACACCTTAGATGTGAGATACTCAACTTGGTGTTTACCATTATGGACTATCATATTTACGAACACCATGACCAAGACTAGGCCAGGGCGGAGGTTGTGGAGAAGATCGTGTTGGCCTCAAAACTGTTGAAATAGCTGGATTACCTCTTAGATATCATCTATTTCATACAGGAAAATTCATGCATCCTGAATTTGGGGGTTTGAATTCAATTTTTATCAATTATTTTCCCCAATTAATTTTTTCATCTCCCTTATTGTTTTTTATTCCATCAATACAATGATTTCCTAGACACACAATAGATGATTCTAGGGAATCCTTCCATTCATTTATTTTCAACCTTGAAGAACCTCGATTATTCTAAACCTATTTACATGAACTTATTATAATAATTGAATCATGATAGAATGTGGGAGTACTCATTTATTCAAACTCATCATAGCCTCAAAAAAATTTCTTTTAATTGTTTACCAATGACAGATGTTCTTACTTGATGAAGAAGACATGAAGATTACCATTTACAACACTTTCCCTGGGATATGTAATTTTTCTACACTTAGTTTGATTCACCCTTGACCGAAATTCATGAACCAGTATCATACTATAATTGATTCAATTATAAATAAATATTGGCATTAAAACATGTTCTAGTTGGTTTGAGAATGTGGAATGGGTGACGACTCCCTGAAAAAAAACATTATCTTTTCATAAAAACCATGAGGAAGGATGATATATATCATGTTGAGGCCACGTATATGATTTTATGACTATTTAGAATTTTTTTATTATATTATTTGACCATAATTGAGTTATTTCACTTCTGTGTTCTTGCATATCATATAAGACAATGTCTTAATGTGATAACATGTGTGTGTGTGTGTGTTTGGCCACTATTATGCATTCTTATTATGATTGTTGTGGCTATATGTTATATTCCTATAGTCTATGATATAAAGACTTTGGAGGTTTTTCTTCTTGTAGTGTATGATGGGAGGACCATAATTTATTTGTTAATCATTAGAGTGGGAGCATGATTTTATGTGATGAGGATGAAAGAGGACTGAGACAAGGGTAGTGGTATGATATCCATGAAGATTGACCCGAGACACAGATTTGGGACATGATGTCCATGTGGCCCAACCTTAGGTGAATCTAGGGTAGTCTAAATATGTGGTATAACCCATGATATTATTAGGACATGATTGAATTTTGGCCTGAACTGGGAAAATTATCATTGAGGATCCTAATGGATACACAATGACCTTCAGGTCGACCCTTGTTCATGACTTCTATTTTTAATTTTCATCTATCATGGAGAAACAATAGGTATGGTTGGGTGATGGTGGTTATTTGGTTAGTACAATACTACATGTTAGGTTGTTTTTTTGAGTTTATTGGTAGTAGAAATAGGGAAATAAGGAAATAGGAGGTCTGTATGGATTCCACATTTAAAAATTAAATCAAATTCAACGTTTTAATTCAAAATTTAAACAAATATGAAACAATAAAGTGAGATGTCAATTAATCTATTTTTCATAAATTCAATACATGTTATAAATATTTTATCAAAGTAATTTATCCATGGAAATGATCAAATAAAATTCAAGAATTCATGTGAATTTAGTAAATGTGTTGAAAAATGATGACGTAAATATAGAGAATACAAAATTTAAAATGAGTTTAAAAATAGATAAATTTGAGTCTCTTTGTATCCAACCCCTAGATTTAAGGGTCTATAGTATTAATCACTTGATCATTGTAGTGATAAATAAACTTGACACTCGTAATTTGGGTTTTGGAGTACCCTCCTGAGTTTTTATAGCAGCAATATAACTTATTCCTCACTTTTGTAGAGTAATAACCTACAGAAGAAAGTATAATGAGATAGTGTGATTTTATTTATAAAACACATCATAATTACACTCAATAATATATAGGATGGATTATTTTTTGGGGGAGGAAAACGTGAGAGTCTGAATGAGATACTTGAGAGATTTAGTAGTTTATGTAGGTTTTTTTATAGTATAAGATTAATCTAGAAAATTGACGGCGATTTAGAACAATATAATTATTGGGAGAAAGTTGTATTTGAAATCCTCCTTGATCCTGTATTTGTAACCATTGATCTTTTAGAAAACTTCTAGGAAAATATATGAGAAATTGAGATTTTGAATTACAGATTTATGATAATTTGGGATAGTAACAAATGAATCCAAAATCCATCGTTGTTTTAAATGTCCAGTACCATTCCAAGACACACAATTCCTAGTTGTTTTATTATTAAAAACACCGAAAACACACCATATATTTTCCTTATTTTTTACAAAACTACTCTTATACAAAATTCCCCTTCCACAATACCTCATCGTTGGTTGTTGTTTCCTAGTTTTGTATGGACCAACAAAAATTAGCTCCTGCAATTTCTTGAAGGGCCTTATAAGGATCTTCAAACTTGATTTAATGTCCTTGAGACTTATGATATGACCTCAAAAATATAATCAAATATAATCAAATATTTTTATAATATAATACAACATAAAAAAGTTTCGATCAATTTATTTTAATAAAAAAACATACTCCACTAAATTTTTTAGAAACATAGGGTAGCATATGTGATAATTGAAACACTTTGAGAGAGATAGAGTGTGTGTGTGTGTGGAATAGTATTCTCTAAATTTTTTATGACTACAAACCCTTAACAAGAAAAATATATATTAAATATAAATATAGAGTAAAATATTTACTAATTTTAATTATAGAGGTTAACAATATTTTAAATGATATCAATAAGTAATCATATTAAGAATTCTATTAATAATAATATCATATAATTTTAAATTATCCATTTTTTTAATAAATTAATAAATACAGGAACAACAATAAATAAATAAATAATGAACAATTTTCCCCGTTGAGAAAATTATTTTATAGGTAAATCCCCCCCCCCACTTTGTAAAATTATATAGAATTATACTCATTTGTAATTATCAAAAAATAAAATAAAGTATAGTTTTTAAATATTTTAAAAAATATATTAATGGTGATTTTTATAAAATGACATTAGAAAAAGATTATAGATATGAAAATATTTGGAAAAAACTAAAAAAAATGTTTTCAAGACATGTCTTAACTTCTAAATACCCTATAGGGGTATTAGAGAGAGAGGGGGGGAGAGGGGGAGAGGGGGAGAGATATCCTTGTTTAAAAGAGTAAAAGAAGATATTTAAAATGTGAAAAAAGAAAAAATAGATAAATATAAAAATATATATAATAATAATAACGAAAAATAATCATGACACATTACATTTACATGGAATTGATGTACCCAAGAAATGGTTTCACCTCTATCCATTGAATGTGTCCTTTGAGAAATCATCAAAAAGTTCATTAAGGATAATTAATACTTAGTAATAATCCTTTAATTTTTATTTTTTCAATGACATCAATAATTTATATATTGAGATATGTATATAAAGAATATTTGTTAACTATTCTCAATCTTCATTTAGGATAGATAAAAAAAATTTCTAAAAATATGTAATTACTTATATGAGTTTTTTAAAATTACTAAAAAACATTAATTAATAATTATTTAAATAGATTATTATAGAAACTATATCTATGACAGCATTGAGAATATGTGTTATTTTTATTGAAAATAATTAAATTTAAAATAGAAGACCTATCTTAAAAAAAATTATCTAAATTAGAAAAGAGATAAAAATTATACTTAAATGATAGAATAACTGAGAAAGAGTGATCATTTCCAAGATAAAAATAACATAAAAATAGGAAATATAATATTAATTTTAAATAAAACCATGATTTAAAAATCAAAAATAAAACATAATATAGCCATAGGCCAAATTATGTGTTTCAAAAGTGAACCATTCCTAATTCCCCTTTAATGAATTGAAAATGATCATTCGATATAGTTATGAAAAAATTATTATCATGTTGATAATATGTTGGAACATAACCCGAAAAAATGATACTTTTTTTGGAAGTTATATTTTAATAAATAGTGTTAAAGGTTAATGTGTTTATCATGAGAATGTTGGATACTATTTTTAAAGGTAATGATGTTGTTGGTAATTTTACACTAAATCAGTATATGGTCATACATAATATTTATATCTAAGTGGTATTGTTTAATCAATAATATTTGGGTTGAAGTAAAATCATTTTCTATATATTCCCCTTTAGCAATAGAAAGATAAATTGAGTTATAATTATTACTAATCCACAAAATGATGTTTTTTCAATGTAGGTATCAAGTATCACTTATACTTTTCCTATCTAGTTGGAAGCCTCTAAAATAATCAATGGAAAAATAAGTTATTTCATAAAAATAATTCATTTTTATAAATTAAAATTACAAAAAATTTAAATTAAAAATAATCCTTTTGATATATTTGAAATTGGATTCTTTTTTATTTTATCGATAAAGAGTAAAAATACAAACACTAAATGTGATATCTGGACAGGTTGTAGCGAGATAATGTAGAATACTGAGTGTAATTTTATAAATTCCGTTATAATTCATTAACAGATTCATCCAACATAAATATATAATCAATACACATGGGAATACTAATTTATATTAGTTTGAAAAATTACAAATCATTTTTGGATGTTCGTTGGTCAATTTTACTTGGTTTAAAAAGATACCATGATTTCATTGATAAATCTAAAAACCAATAAAAAATTTCAGTTCACCCATAAATATCATATATGATTCAATTTTCATTAAATATTAAAATTAAAAATATATATATTCATATGTAGTTTCAAAAATCTCATCATCAATGTAAAATTTCATGTGTAAAAAATCAGTTGAGATTTGTTTTAGAAAGAGAGTTATATCAAAATTCCCATTTTAAAACCATTTGATAAAACATAATTTGAAATTTTTTCTTACCGAGCTCAAGTTTATTCTTTTAAACCATAATTAGATTAAGAAAATTTGGAAATATTATTTAGTTAAATAACATTTTCAAAACTAGGTTGTTGTTTTGAAAATGAAATTCTGAAATAAAACCATTTAAAAATGTTCTTTCCACATCCACCTGAATGAGTATGGAATTTATATGAGTGGTGAATGAAAATAATATTTTAGTGGATTATAACTGAGGAATGGGGGATCAATTTTCACCATAGTTAGTTCATTATACTTGGTTATAACCTTTTACAAATATTTTAATTTCATTCTAAGGATATTTTTTTACTTGACTTATTTATTTTTAAAACACAATTTAGATCCTACAAGGGGGTGATCACATGGTATTTCCATTATATTTTATAAATCTTTTTTTATGTAATTTTATTTAGTTCATATTTCATATAAAATACATAATTTTTATCATAATTTAATCATTATGGTTTTGGGGTTCTAGGTGAGAAACAAAGGCAAGGAGTCCATCATTATTTCAAATTGATATTCTAGAATGAGTTCCTACTAAAAGATCTCTAAAATCATTTTCATGTGGTTGGTCCCTATATTTTATTAATGTATTTAAGAAAATAATTTTATGTATATTGTTATTCTTCTTCAAATTATTTAGTTTGAAAATGTTCTTTAAAAAAAATCAAAAATATTTTGGGAACTAGATTTTTTGAATGTTTTATACGAAACATTGATACATTTTCCCCCATTTTCTTACATTCATTAAGGACTCAATATTCCATGATTATGTTGGAGTTCTAATGTAATATACCATCCTTAAATTTAGAATCATTTTTGTTAGTATTTTATTAAAATTTTAAAATAAAACATTAACAACTAAAAACAATAAAAAAGATTAAATTGGTTTTTTTATTATTCTTATATTCACAAGGGGTCATTATGAGAAAATATATTTTGATAATTTAATTGATTATATAATAATTAGTATTTATATCCACTAATAAATAATAATTTTTAAAATAAAATTCATTTAAAATATTTTTAGTGGTTTCTTGGACATTTTAATTTTTCATCTCTACTATCATCTTTTGTTTAGGGGTTCACAGATATGAAAATTGAATTATTATGGCACTTGTAAAAATAAAAAATAATCAAATTAGTTATTATGTAAGTCTAATACATGATCACTTTAAATGGAAATAGTTTAAAAAACAACGTTTTTTATAATATTTTTTGAAAACATGATGATGGCTTTGGAAGATTCAATTTTATGAGATAATGAATATTCCCATGATAATCTTGTAATGTTTTCAAACAATTATGAAATTTTTGGTTTTTCAACATTTAAATAAAATTTGATAAGCTCCAAAAAGATCTAGATTAATTAATTATACATATTTTAAAAGTTATATTTGTTTTATTATATTTAAAATTGGATTTATGTTTCTTTCCAAATTGGAATACTTCACTAATTATGTCATAATATAAATTTAATTTGGGAAAAATCATAATGGATGATAATAGTTTAGTAGGAAAAAATATTGTATGCTATAATGGAAAAGTTGTCTTTTCCAAGTCCATGAGTCATTTATTTTTTCACTCAAACATTAGAAATTTTACTATTAAGATATTATAAAATTAATTGTGTAAACATTTTGAAATATATATGAGGAAAATTAATGTTTCCTTTTCACGTTAGTTATTTGATAAAATATTTTTTCAAAGTTATTTGAAAATATTTATCACACAATTCACTACTTCATTGTAAATTTTTTTTCAATAAGTTTATTAATTTAAAACAATTATTATAATTGAGATATAAAATATGATGACACCTTCACTACTTATCATACCCATAGAGTTATTTTAAAAATTGATGTTACATCCTTCATGTTTAATGATTTAGTTAAATTTTATGAGGTTTCCACATATGTGTCTTCATCAACCACCATATATACAAAATATTTATTCTGGGATTTTTCTCAAAAGACACTTTCTACAAAATCAGTTAAATAAATGTTTATTTTCCCCAAAAAACATCGGACCACTAATTTTACTTAATAATTCTTTTAAAATCTCTATTTTTTAGTCTGTGGTTTTTTTGGGTAAAATTATAATAAATATAGATTAAATTTAGACCCTAATATATTTCATTCTAAAAATCACATTTATATATTAAAGGAACAATTATTTTAAATACTTACTATATATTTCTTTTGTGAAACATTTGACTAAATAATATTTTATTTAATTCTTGATGGTTCATACATGATATTAGAAACCAATACCAACCCCATCTTGTTCCTTTTTTTGATAACCTTATTTTTTTATTTTTTTTTCAAGTTTGATGAATTTAGAAATGTAATTGTCTGAGGAATTTAATTATGGTTTTGAGTTCACCAACATCTAGTTAATTTCTTATTTTTAATAAATATATCTTATATTTTAAAGAAAATTTCTTTTGCTTTTTAGTGATATTATTTTCTATTTAATGAGTTTATTAACTATATTTTCATAATTCCCATATAATTTAGAATGTTTATAAAAACAATTTGTGAGTATATAATGAAATAATTTTAGGCCATCATAGTTTAGATTACTTTAATAGGATTATATGAAAATAGAGAGGAGGGATGAGAAGATTAATATTAACAGGGGGATTAGAGGAGGGGTACATAGTCTATATGTTACTTGGGGATTGAGTCACTTCAAGTGAATCCATGAAGTTATCATTTGAACTACACATTATGACTTTGATATACTTATTTCCTTTCATATTTTCTTTGATATAGTTTTTATACATAGGTAAATCTATCTTGATGTGAGTATTCATTGTACATTTTTGGAATGTCGCATCAAGTTATTCCTTTTGATATACCATCTTGGGATGGTTGTGGAATTTATTATTTTAGAAGTAATGTTTCATGTTCCTCTTATGTATATAAAAGTCTTGACCCTCTCCATTGAATGGTTCATTATTGATAGATTTCATGGTGATGATTTTCTAGAATTATTTTACTTTATTGGACTCATTTTCTTCTTGTTTATTCATAATTACATCATATGTCAGTAAGTATTAGATGACTTCATCAACCACCATTCATTTCACATCATTCTCTTCTTGAATGGCTGTGACTTTGGGCTCCTAGAAGTAAGGTAAAATCAATAGTAGTTTCTTTATGAGTGTTTATATGGATAAGTAATCCACTAGGGACATTCTACCATTGTAAATGATATTAAATATCATAAAAATTCTTGTAATAGATTCATTTCGGTGCATAACCTTTTCAAATCTTGATTATATATATCCAACATAGCTTCTTTTATATAATTCTTGCCTTCATCTGTGCCTTATAATGATATTCCAATTCCATAATCTATTTTTCTATAAAAAAGATGATTAAAGTCATTTGGATCGTGAATTTAATGTAAGGAATTCATATATTTAATATTTATTTTATAATTATTAACACATTCAAGACTCTATTATTATTCAAAATCTTGGGTGAGAGAATACTCATGAGTTACAATTTTCCATAGAGGATAAATAGTGCATCCAAGAAAATTTTACATTTGATTATTCAAAAAGGATTAATCAATTTCTTAAAAAATATAATCATGGGAATAAGAATTAGATGCCACAATACAGTCAGTCTTTGAAAATTGATATGATTTGAAAAAAAATTAAAGAAAATTTTGAAAATTTTAATTTTTCTTTAAAAAACAAAAAACTCACCAATGATACCAATTTTTTGTTAGAGAATTATGGAAATAGGGGGTCATGATTTTCATTTTAAAAATTAACAAGTAATAAATGGTTGATTTCAAAATTTAAATAATTACAAAAAAATAATGTGAGTAATAGATTTAGTGATAGATGATAAATTTGATATAAGTTATAAAGACAAAATCAAATTAATTTAACCATGGAAAATAGTGAATCAAAATTATTAATGTATGTTAATTAATGATAAATAATGACATGGTATAAATTAAATAGTTAGTAAAAAATTAAAATGGATTTCAAAAATAGCTATATGTGATCCCCTACACCACCATACATTGGCTTGGGAAGTCAGTAGTATTAATGTAATTGTATTTTTAGTGATCAATAAAGCAGTCCCTCATAATATTGGTTTGTAAGTACCCACTTCAGCTTTATAGATAGCTAAGTAACCCATATCTTAATTTTGTAGACTAAGAACAGATTTAATAAACGATGATGATAGGAGATAATGTTTCTATAGAAATATTATTACCATTCTACTCACAAATCTCATGGAAGGTCTATTATTATTTAGGATGAGTGATTTGATAAAAACAATTATATCCTTGAGATATTGAAGTGTAGACATTGTATATTTGAGAGGTTTTTTGAAATCTAGAACTTTGGAATCAATTAAGATCAAATAAAATATTGGGAGAAATATTTTGTTAATAGCCTCCATGATCCTATATTTATAGTATTCCAAAAACACTAGAAATATTTTAGAATTCCCCTTGAGAAATTAATACATTTATTTAAATATTTATGAGAGGCTTGATCAACATTAAATTAATCCCAAACCAGTCACAGGCCAAAATCCCAAAAAACACACCCTATAAAAACAATTCAAGGGTAGCTTTTCCTTTTAAATGCCCAGAATCACACCATGGCATGGGTTATTTTTCCTAGAAATAATCCTCTATAAAACACCCTACCCACAATGCCCTAGTGGTAACCATTTATTCTTTTATTATTTAAATATTTTAAAATGGATCCTCCACTTCAATGAAATCCCTTCTAGTTATCATCTAAATCGATGAAAAGGATTTGAGAACACAATATGAAAACAATAAGAACTTCCAAGATACATAAATACTTTTATAATATTATTCAAATTGATTAAGTTTCATTCCCTTGATAAAAAATATAATCACTATAAATTACTGAGATGAAATTATTATAAACATTAGTGATTGTTTTTTTATCCTAAAAACAACACGATTTATTGAGGTACAATGGTTTTCTTGTGATCTCATTTTTTATCATGACATACACTCTTAAACATTTGAACTCGTTTTAAGGACACATTTCTGGTTACCTATTAGTTTTATACACATATCCTGCATGGGAATATCGATACACATGAAGACTTCATGATTTGGGATAAACGAAATGGAATTTCCCAGGGTACATGGAACTGAGAGATAGATCATGATGTTCAAATGAAACACTAGGATAGACATCTGATTTTTTTATTGTGTTTTATTTACTTTCTAGAATTTCACATACTCTGGTTTGAACTACCACTTTGGGATCCTTGGTTAATTTTCTATATGGAATGAGAATCTTTTCGTGTTATTCATTGTAGATTTTTTTATTTCTTCAACTGTGTTATCCAGTGTTATTATTTATGCTTATCATTTTTAAAATTAAATCTATATTCTCCCAATTGTAGGTGTTTGGACACTCGATTCAATTCAAGAACCTATACATAGAGTGAGGCATGCCTAAGGGAATTTGGAGCACAATATTGGATTTGGTTATTCATGTTGGGAAATAATAATGATATATGAAAAGATTATTTTACTCTCTATTTCGTACTTAATTTATTTTGTCGAATGGTATAAAGGATTTAGGATTTATGGGACATAGGTTGGGGATTTTCATGTGTGCCCAACCAGCACGTGTTTGATAGACCTCTGAGTTACCATTGTTTGGGTTTTTGTCACAGTAATGGTTCTAAAATTTCATGTTGATCCTAATTATATTATGATGCAACTATTTTATGTATCTAGGGTGTGTTCGTACAATATGAGTAATAATTTATAATCACATGACATATATATTTTAATTAGTGCCTTGGTTATGATATATTTTCAGGATATAATTGTATTATTTATTGAGTTATATATATATGTTATTACTTATATGATATATGTGTTTAGGGAAGAATTATTTTAACTTCTGCATACTATATTGTTTCTTATATATATATATATATATGATTTTGGCTAATGTGTAGGTATGAAAGGCTTTGATTATTACTAGAGGGTTTGTACAATCTTTTCATTGGTAGCATCTATGATAGGATTACATATAAATCCTTTATGTATTCTATATAAAAAATTAATTTTGTTGATGTGGACATTCTAAATGTATTTTTGGAATTCGAGAAAATTTCTCCTCAAAGAAAATTAACTAGATTTCTTGGTAGAGAAGGCCAGAATGCTCTCACAAGGGATAATATTTTGATTCAAATATAAAATTTGTAGTCGTGTAAGAACCCGGTTTTTTCTATAAAAGTATTTGGAAAATTATTTATGTTATTCCAGGGCTGCACCTTCAGACGACGTTCGATTCCGAGCACCGGTGTGGCCGGAATTAAATTTTTAGTGCGTTCAAACTAGGAACGCCAAATAAATGGGATAACTACTAAACGGTGATTCAGATCCTAAATCTGAGTGTATTTATGGGTCCTTAATGGGGTTTTTACCATTGGAACGACATAAAACATGTCAACGAGGGGCGTTTGGACCCCTCGCTCACTTCCGGAACATTAAAGAGATAAATTAAATAATTAATTAATTCGTTTAATGGCTTAACTCAAGTATCTATTAAATGGTGGCTTGGATTGAAATAATTGAGGGCACCGTTGAGTTTGGAACATGCCGTTTACCCTAGGAGGGGCGTAACATTCGCGGGCGCAGGCCTTCTGTGAAAAATGACACTGAGGGCTTTTTCGTAATTTGGTGGACTCAGGTGTTGAGTTTAATAACTTTTGGATGGGGCCCCGGATTAAAATTCTGAGACCGACGTTATTCTTGGGAGGTGGTGTTTACCCTAGGGGAGGCTTAACCTTAATCTCGTTGAGCGTTTCAGATGCGGGTTAATTTTGAGTTTTAAATTAATTATGTTTTTCATTAATTTCTCCTTATTTAAACCTAATCCGCCCCTCTCTCTCCACTGTTTTCCTGGCAGAAGGAGCTCAACCAAGGAGATCCCCTCAATAATATCGCCTCCATAACCTCCTCCTCTCCATGTGCGGTAGCCGGCGGATCGCGGCGAAGCTTCAAGCTACGCCCAACAGGGTAGGATCGTGCATTTTATTTTCTTTCCCGCACTTACTTTGAGATTGCTTAATCACGTCGAATTGATGTTGTTTCTTTGAGAAAATCCCATAACTATGTAGTATATTTCATGAGATATCCAATGCATCTTTCGTATTTTCAATCCGAGTTCGGAGGAGGATGCAGTCGTTTGTCAATTTCTGTGGGTTTTGAGGTTATCCGTCCAGATATGGCCTCCGGCGGTGGTCCGGTGAGATCTCTAGCGGCAGTGCGGGCGAGCCGAATAGAGGAGGCCGGCGGAGGCTCTGGGTCAGCAGGGGGCCGCCACGGGTGAGGCCGAGCAGAGGAGGACAAGCTTCGGCGGCGTGCATTAGCACGAGGCCGCAGCCCCAGGCAGGGTCGGGGGTGTCATCATGAGGCAGAGCGGCCGTGGCGAGAAGGTCGGGCGCGCGACGTCGGCGCTCGGGTGAACAGGGGTCGTGGCGCACGACCCCACGGGGAACAAAGACCCACATCCCATGGGTCTTCATGCGGTAGGGACGAATGACCACTAGGTCCGGTCTGTGCGTGGACCGCGGTTCCACGGCCGGCCCGTGCGACCGAATCGCGGGCCAGCCCAGGCTGGGCGAACCGGCCGACCCTGGCAGGTCCAGCCCAAGGGGCTTTGCCCCCTCGACTCGGACGCCCGTAATTTCTGGTAGGGGATTACATTTTCCATGTTGTCTGCGGAAGGGCCTTCCTGGCATCGAGATGAGCATTTTGTAATGGTCTCGGGAATTTTTAATTCCTGAGACAAGGGGTCCGGTGGCACGACACGTGCATTAAGTAAGATTGGCGTTTTCCGGGAGTTCTTATTTTGGGTGTGGCGGACACATCTGATGTCTGTTTTGAGCATCGTCAGTGGAGTTGCGCCCCTAGAATTGAGCCAGATATTTCTAGTGTGGTTTTGGGCATTGAAACCAGAGTCGAGGAGTGGGCCCCACGGCCCGTCTTTCGAGCTACGTGCTGCGCTTTACAACTTTTTCATTGGACGTCCGTTCGGGGCGTGAGAGCAGTCGATTTTGGGTGTTTTCCAAGGGAATTGCATTGGCACAATCTGCTTTCTTTAATTCCGCACAGTGGTACGGGCCCCACGAGGGCCGTTTTGGGAGTTGTCGGTGATTTACATCTTTATCACCGGGCGTCCGTTTTGGACAAGTGAATAGTCAATCTTATGTACTTTTTCGAGAGGATCGCAACGGTGTGATCTGTTTGTTGTGTGTCAGGACCGGGATGCGGGTCCCACGCAGCACCGCTCATGTTTGGTATGTTGGAACACATCGTTTTCTCTGGATATCCATTGCACTCAAGTGAGCAGTCCTTTTGACATCTTTTCCTGAGGGGAATGCAATGGTGCGATGCACCTGACTATTTTCGGGGCTGAGGCTCGGGATCACGGGATGTCGTTCAGAAGAAAAGCGGTGTTGGATAACTTTTCCATCAGATATCCATTGGAGACGAGTAAATAGTCTATCTCGTGTGTTTTTTCGCATGGATTACAATAGTGTAATATGTTCAGGCGAGTAGATCCTCTTATGTGATCTTATTAAATGTGGAAATATGAAGGGTGCTCCATTGGCGGTTCGTCCTACTATGTTTGTAGAAGACGCATTGTGTGTGATCGCTTGCACTCCCATGTGAGTGAAGTAAAGATGTAGTTGGTCATGCTTGGGACGATGTGGTGGAAAGTTGGAGTTGTTACATTTACGCCTTTTTATTGATGTTGGGTGTCGTGTGCACGTTAGCCTTTGGGATGGAGAAGTGACATACTCTGGGGGTATGTGAGGACTCTAGGAGGTACATGTGGTTGTTTTTACCTAAGAACGTTTGTTCCCTTAGTTGGAGTTGACTTGGGGCCACATGTCGTGTGGGCCCCATGTGTGTGTTTTATTCTGCTTTGCGTACCCTTGTCCTCTCGCGATGTAGAGGGTCCCTCTGTTCTCGTTTGTTGACCAGCATGATTGAGTTTTCCCCTGGTTCTGTTCTTGATTTTTTGACCAGCAGGGTTGAGTTTTCCCTTGGTTTTGTTCTCATTTGTTTGACCAGCAGGGTTGAGTGGGTTTTCCACCCTGGTCTTATTCATAATGGTTTTGACTAGTAGGGTTGAGTGGTTTTCCCTTGGTTCTGTTCTTGATGGTTTTTCCGGCAAAGTTGCTTCGTGTTCCCGGGTAGAGTTCTTGTTGATTCAGTGTTACCAACACTTTACGTGGGCACCGATACTCTACCCAAGAGGTTGTTTCCAATAGGGCTGGCTAGTTGTACCATACAGTAGGGATGGCCAGTGAGCTACCATCTAGAAGGGATGTCCAGTGAGCTACCATCCTGCAGGGATGGCCAGTTGGTTACCATCCAGCAGGGATAGCTAGTACAGCAGTGTTAACCGAGAAGTACCTTCCACTAGGGTTAGCCAGAGCGGTTCCGAGTTTACCTCTAGTGGGGCTGGGAAGTTGACCCCAATGCCGGGTTTACCTCCAGCTGGGTTGGGAAGTGGTCCCCGATGTCGGGTTTACCTCCAGCTAGGCTGGGATGTGGACCCTGATGATGGTTTCAAGCCCCCCTCCAGTTGAGTACACTTTTACGGGATTGGTCATTGGGACTTGTCGACTACTTTAGCTGGGTCTCCCTCTAGTGGATTACCCTTTTACCGGAATGGGAAGGGTGGCACCCGTCGACTCTTGCCAGGTCTCCTTCTAGTGGGAACCCATCGACTTCCAGGGATTACCATCCAGCGAGGCTGGGCAGGGGATCACCTGTCAACTTTGAAGAGACCTCTCGACTGCGGGGCAATGATGAGGTGTAGTTTGACATTCCCCTAGAACTCTAAAGTATGAGGGGCACATTCTCCACTGAGACGAATCCTTGTGAAGATACCTAAAACTATGCGGGTGAGTGAGTGTCGCCCAAAGTGGATAGTGTCAAGGTACAGTGATTTGAGCCCCCTGACTTGTATTTCGGGGCAGACGTGCGGGACACTGGTAATCGATGGTGTTTACTTCTGGGACTGTTGGCTACTCACTTTCTTGAGCTGAGATACGGGATGGAGATCCCATTATAATCTTGTTCGGGCTTCATGATTGAGCATATGGATATGTATATACCGTGTTCCCGTACCCACTCTGGGGGTTTTGGCTACTCTCCTTCCAGGAGATGCGAAGATGCGCAGGGTATGCCACTTGCTTTCCGTGTCAAGATTCTCGTGGTTGGATGAGCCTACTCTCCTTCTATAGGTAGCGAAGGCTCGACGAGAAGTTAATCTTATCACCGTTTCCAGCTCCTTGTGTCTGGACGATTCTACCTCCTTTATCTTGTTCGGTTGATCTGGACTCTCTACTGTTACTCTACTTCACTCTCGGTTGTACTCCTTTACTTTTACCTGTTCGATCTACTAGTCACCCTTCGGTACCTTCTTTGTTTCTCCCTAGAGCCTTCGGGGTATCCTACATAGTGTTTCTATACTCACCCCTGCTTGGGCATTTCCCGCACTTAGTGTGCCCTTGCAGATGACAGACAGGTTGGTCGTGACTTCAGCAGAGCATAGGACTTCGGGAGCTTAGACCACGTGCGATGGTCGTAGTTGGGTTATAGGTGTAGGACTCCACCAGCAGTTTTTCTATTGTTTTCCTGTTTTCGGGTTGTGGCACCTTTTCTGGTTGGACGCATGTTTTCCCCTTTTCTTTTCAGTTTACTTTCAGCACTACTTTGTACTGTTAGAGGTAGATGCTCTTTTTTGGTTTATATATAGCAGTTGTGCATTACTTTTCTTGTATTTTATTTTTCTCTTCACTTCTTCATTTAGTGGGATGTGTGTGTGTACATGTATTTAGGCAAGGGCCTCCCCGAGTTATAGTGCCTTTGGTGCCGGTCACCAGCCCCTGGCCTGTGGAGGCAGGCTTGGGGTAGTTGCGGCTCGAGCCTGGGTAGAGTCTAGTAGGGACAAAGTGGTATCAGTGGTGGTTCGTTCCATGGGACATTGTTCAGATGTCCCTAAAAAGGAATTGGTTGGGATTTAGGGCAACATGTTTATGTGTCTCGAGAGCAGCTCTCAGGCTACAGAGTCCTGTGATGGTGCGGTGATCGTCGTATCCATTCACTAGGACCCTGATAACCCACTTGTCGACTCGGCATGCTGAGACATTTGTTGCTGGGAAAATCGTTTTGTGCATCACATATGATTGAGTATTTGACTTTCCTTCTTGATTCATCTCCCCATTGTCGTTATTGTTATATACACATATTCTCATCTTACGATGACACTCCTTGAAAATATTTAGGATGTCTACATGAAGACAGCCTGCTAGGATACCAGCTTTTGTGCATGACGACGGCCCTGTGAGTTACGTTGCTTTAGTCCAGGACCCATCATGTTAGCCCCTTTCTCTGGGTGGGCTAGTAGCCACACCCCCACCTGTTGAGCAGCAGACAGTTTCAGCAGAGCAGACTGAGTTTTGGCTCTGGTTGAGCACGCTCTGTGAGTTCCAACGACAGAGACCGCTGAGGTTCAGTGGTGAGCCAGACCCTCAGGCAGTAGAGGTGTGGATTGGGATGGCGGTTCGCCTTTTTCGGCCTGTACATACGCCGGTAGATCTTATGGTGGCTTCGTCCTCTAACCTTTTCCATGTAGAAGCATGGCGTTGGTGGAGTCTGGTGACTCTGTTTCATGAAGAGTCTTCGCTTTTGTGGGGTGAATTTCAGTTTCTGTTTTGTGAGGAGTTTTTCCCCTCCTGCTTATGCTCCGTTCGGATTCATAAGCTCCTACAGTTTCAGTAGGGAAGGATGACGGTGGCTGAGTACATGGCTAGTTTCGCAGACCGTGAACACTTTTACCCGAACTTGGTCCATGACGGAAACTTCCGAGCGCAAAAGATTGAGCAGGGTATCTGCCAAGAGATTCGTGCTATAATAGTACCCTTACGCATTCCCACATATGTCGGGGTGCTAGAGAAGGCATTGTGGGAAGAGAGATTCCTGTCGCGTTCTACAGTTGGTGGTGGAAGCAGGCTCGACAAAGCTGAGACGTCTCCCGCAGCTAGCAGAAATTGGCTGACAGAACATCGACGCAGGTGGATTTCCGATAACCGGACTCAGGGGCGTGGTCGTACACCACAGTGGTGCCAGAGGGCACTAGTGCAGCCCGGAGAGCGCTAGTTCTATGCTTGTGATGGGTGAGGTCACCTGGTACGAGACTGCCCGACCAGAAGCACTGAGGACATTTGGCAGACAGCAGGTGCACCACCGCAACAGAGGATACGCTGTGATCGGCGTAGCACTCGGGGAGGTGGTGCTTGCAGAGGAGTGGGAGGAGATGGAAGTGTAGGATGACCTTACGAGGTCTTCCCATCACCACCAGGCGGTCCACGCCTGGCTCCGGGAGCTGACGGTTGGGACTGCGGACAGCCGCGAGCTTTGGATGTCTATGATCCTACAGAGCATGAGGTGACAAGAGTTACACTCTACAACTCTTCTAATTTTTGCAGTAGAATTTTTAGACTCTATTTGTGAAATTATTTCCTCCCTACTCCTTTTTTGAGTTGTTACTAGGGTGGCTTGCGGCGTCGGTGTAACCCTATGTTGGTAAGGAAAATGTGGTGGGACCTTTTTCATCATTTGATGGTGTCAGCTCCAACGCTTTCTGAGCATGTAAGAGAGTCTTGGTTGCAGGACATCGACTGTGAACCCTTGTGTGATCAGATATCCTGGGATGTTTCACCTTATGGATATTCTGGAGAAGGGAATCACTGGGCTTTGACCCAGGTCCAAATGCTGATTCTAGTCACGGCATGCGACATAGAGGATCGGTCGGGGAGGTGAGCTACCCTTGAGGTCCTTTGGACCATTGGAGAACGTGCGAAGGGATGGCGAGGTTCCCTACCACCTTACCCAATCCCCAAAGTCTGGAGTGGGTGCACGACGTCTCCCACGTTACCTACCTGAGAAGATGTGTGCATGCTCTTATGCACATCATCGGAAAGGGAATACCTCGCATGAACATATCAAATCCATTAGTCTGTGTGCGGTGACGTGGGACTGTGCAAGAGTTCTTCTGGGTACGGAAGATCCAGGTGCGGGTTTAGTTCCCTGAGTTGTTCCCTAGTTTTTCTTTTTAGGGACGAAAATATTGAAATATGGAATGATGTAAGAACCTGGTTTTTTCTATAAAATACTTTGGAATATTCTTGATGTTATTCACTAGTAGCGCCTTCAGACGGTGTGCGATTCTGAGCCCTAGTGTTGCAGAAATTAAATTTTCAGTGCGTTCATTATGGGCACGCAAACAATATGGTATAACTCCTAAACGGTGCTTCAGATCCTAAATATGGGAGTATGTATGGGTCCGGAATGGGGTTTTTACCCTTGGAACAGCATAAAACATGTCAGAACAGGGTGTTTGGACCCCTCGATCGCTTCTGGAACGTTAAACGGATAAATTAAATAATTAATTTATTTTTTTAATGGATTAACTCAAGTATATCTTAAACGGTGGCTAGTATTGGAAAACTGAGGGCACCGTTGAGTTCGGAACGTACCATTTACCCTAGGATGGGTATATCTTTTGCGGGCGTGATCCTTCTGTGAAAAATCCCACCGAGGGCGTTTTCATAATTTGGTGGCCTCGGGCGTTGAGTTTAATAACATTTGAACGGAGACTCGGATTAAAATTCTGAGACTTCCGATGTTCCCGGGAGGTGGTGTTTACCCTAGGTGAGGCATAAACTCGACCCCGTCGAGCATTTCGTATGCAGGTTAATTTGGAGTTTTAAATTAATTATGTTTTTAATTAATTTCTCCTTATTTAAACCTAATCGAACCCCTCCCACTCCATTGTTTTCCTGGAGGAAGGAGCCCAACAAAGGAGAGCCCCTCAATAATCTCTCCTCCATCGCCTCCTCCTCACCAAGTGCGGTAGCAGGCGGATCGAGTGAAGCTCCGGGCTACGCCCAACAAGGTAGGATCGTGCATTTTATTTTCTTTCCCGAACCTAATTTGAGATTTCTTAATCACGTTTAATTGTTTCTATTTCATCGAGAAAATTCCATAACCGTGTAGTATATTTCCTGAGCTATCCGACACACTTTTTGGTTTTGGAATCGGAGTTCGGAGGAGGACGCAGTCGTTCGTCGATGTCTGCGGGTTTTGAGGTTATCTGGCCAGATATGGCCTTCGGCGTCAGTCCAGTGAGATCTCTAGCGGCGGTGTGGGCGAGCCGGATGGAGGAGGCTGGCGGAGGAACTGGGTCAGCAGGGGTCTACTGCGGGTGAGGCCGAGTGGTGGAGGGCGGCGGAGGCACTGGGTCAGTAGGGGGTCGCCACGGGTGAAGCCGAGTGGAGTAGGTCGGGCTTTGGCGGTGGGCATCAGCGCGAGGCGGCGGCTCCAGGCGGGGTCGAGGGCGTTAGCGTTAGGCGGAGCGGCCGCGGCGAGCAGGCCGGGTGCGCGGCATCAGCTTTTGCGTGAAAAGGGGTCACAGCGCGCGACCCCACGAGGAACAAAGACCCACATCCCATGGGTCTTCACGCGGTAGGGACGACCGGCCACGAGATCCGGTTTGCACGTGGACTGCGGGTCCGCGGCCGGCTCGTGCGGCCAAACTGCGGGTCGTCCCCGGCCGGCCCAGCCCAAGGGGCTTTTCCCCCCCGACTCAAACACCCATAATTTCTGCTACGGGCATCCGTTTGCATGTCGTATGCGGAAGTGCCTTCCTGGCGTCGAGGCGAGCATTTTGTGATGGTCTCGATAATTTTTAATTCCCGAGATGAGGGGTTTGGTGGCACGACACGTGCGTTAAGTAAGATTGGCAATTTCCGGGATTTCTTATTTTGGGCGGCGCAGACACATCCGATATCCATCTTATGCTCCGTCACTGGCATTGTGACCCTGGTTTTGAGTCGAAGTTTTATAGTGTGGTTTTGGGCATTGAAAACAGAGTCGAGGCCTGGGCCCCACGACCCGTCTTTTGAGCTATGTGCAGCGCTATACAAATTTTTCATCGGGCGTCCGTTCGGGGTGTGCGAGCAATCGATTTTCGGTGTTTTCTGAGGGCATTGCATTGGCGAAATCATCTCTCTTTAATTCTGCATGGTGGTGCGGGCCCCATGAGGGTCATTTTGGGAGTTGGCGGTGATTTCTAGATGTATCACCAGGTGTCAGTTTGGGACAAATGAATAGTCCATCTTATGTACTTTTTTGAGAGGATCACAACGGTGTGATCCGTTTGTTGTGCTTCGGGACCGGGATGTGGGGCCCACGCAGCACCGCTCATGTTTGGTATGTTGGAACACATCTGTTTCTCCGTATATCCATTGCACTCAAGTGAGTAGTCCTTCTGACGTGCTTTCCCGAGGGGATCACAATGTTGTGATGCGCCCGACTGTTTTCGGGGCCGAGGCTCGGGATCACGGGACGCCGTTCGGGCGTAAAGTAGTTTTGGACGACTTCTCCATGGGATATCCATTGGAGGTGAGTAAGTAGTCTATCTCGTGTGTATTTCGGCGAGGATTAGAATGGTGTAATTTTTTCAGGCGACCAAAGCATCTTACATGTTCTTATTAAATGTGGAAATATGAAGGGTGATCCGGTGGCGGTTCGTCCTACTGTGTTTGTAGCGGACCCTTGGCGTGTGATCGCATGCACTCATATGTGAGTGAAGTAGAGATGTAGTTGGTCGTGCCTGGGCTGATGTGGTGGAATCTTAGATTTGTTACGTTTACGCCTTCGCGTTGACGTTGTGTGTCGTGTGTATGTTAGCCTTTGGGCTGGAGACGTGACATACTCTGAGAGTATGCGAGGACACATGGAGGTACATGTGGTTGTTTGTACCTCAGAACGTCTGTGCGCTTGGTTGGAGTTGACTTGGGGTTACACGTCGTGTGGCCCCCATGTGCGTGACGTGTTCTGCTTTGTGTACCCTTGACCTCTCTCGAGGTAGAGGGTCCCTCTGTTCTCGTTTGTTGAGTAGCACGGTTGAGTTCCCCCTGGTTCGGTTCTCGTTTGTTTGACCAGCAGGGTTGAATTTTCTCTTGGTTTTGTTCTCTTTTGTTTGACCAGTAGGGTTGTGTGGGTTCTCCCCATGTTCCTGTTCACGATGGTTTTGACCAGTACGGTTAAGTGGTTTTCCCCTAGTTCTGTTCTCGATGGTTTGGCCGGCAGAGTTTCTTCATGTTCCCTGGTAGAGTTCTTGTGGATTAGGTGTGACCAACACTTTATGCGGGCATTGATCCTCTACCCAGGAGGTTGTTTCTAGCAGGGCTGGATAGTTGTACCATCCAACAGGGATGGCCAGTGAGCTACCATCCACCCGGGACGGCCAGTGAGCTAAAATCCAGCAGGGATGGCTAGTGGGTTATCATCCAGTAGGGATGGCCAGTACAGCGGTGTTAACTGAGTAGTACCATCCACCAGGGATGGCCAAAGTGGTTCCGAGTTTACCTCCAGCGGGGCTGGGAAGTGGTCCTTGATGCCGGGTTTACATCCAGCTGGGCTGGGAAGTGGTCCTTGATGCCGGGTTTACCTCCAGCTTGGCTGGGAAGTGGTCCCCGAAGACGGTTCTGAGCCTCCCTTCAATGGAGTACCCTTTTATAGGACTAGGCATTGGGACTCATTGATGACTTTAGCCAGGTCTCCCTCCAGTGGATTACCCTTTTACGGGACTCGGCAGTGTCGCACCCGTCGACTCTTTCCGGGTCTCCCTCCAGTGGGAACCCGTCAACTTCTAGGGATTACCCTCCAGCGAGGCTGGTTAGGGGGTCGCCTATCGACTTTGAGGACACCTCTCGATTGCGGGGCAGTGACGAGGTGTGGTTTGATGTTCCCCCAGAACTCTCAAGTACGAGGGGTGCTTTCCCCATAGAGATGAATCCTTGTGACGCAACCTAAAACCGTGTGGGTGAGTCCGTGTCGTACAAAGAGGATAATGTCAATGTGCGGTTATTTGAGCCCTTTGACATGCAGTTCAGGGAAGACGTGAGGGATGCTGGGCATCGATGGTGTTTACTTCTGGGACTGTTGGCTACTCAAATTTTTGGGCTGACCTATGGGATGGGGATCCCCTTACGATCTTGTTCGGGCTTCTTGATTGAGCATATAGATATGTTTATACCTTGTTCCAGTACCCAATCCTTGGGTTTTTTCTACTCTCCTTCCGGGAGAGGAGAAGACACGTGCGGTATGCCACGTGCTTTCCGTGACTAGATTCTCGTGGTTGGATGAGTCTAATCTCCTACTATAGGTAGCGAAGACTCAAGGAGAATTTCAGCTTCTCACCGTTTCCAGCTCCTTATGTCTCGATGAGTCTACCTCGTTTATCTTGTTGGGTTGAGATGGACTCTCTACTGTTACTCTACTGCACTCTCGGTTGTACTCCATTACTTTTCCCTATTTGATCTACTGTTCACCCTTCAGTACCTCCTTTGTTTATCCCTAGATCATTCGGGGTATCCTACATATTATTTTTATACTCAACCCTACTTTGGATTTGCCCGCACTTGGTGTTCCCTTGCATACTATAGTTAGATTGGTCATGAATTCCGAGAAGCTTAGGAGTTCAGGAGCTTGGACTGCGTGCAGTGGTCGTAGGTGGGTTCTAGTGTGGTACTCCCCTAGTATTTTTCTTTTGTTTACTTATTTCCGGGTTGTGGCACCATTTCTGGTTGGGCGCATGTTTTCCCCTTTTCCTTTCAGTTTACTTTCAGCACTGCTTTGTACTGTTAGTGGTCGATACAATTTTGTGGTTTATATATAGCAGTTGCACATTACATTGCTTGTCTTTTCTTTTACTCTGCACTTCTGCATTGAGTGGGTTTCATGTCTATGTATAGGTATTTAGGCAAAGGCCTCCCCGAGTTATTGTTCCTTCGGCACTGGTCGCCAGCCCCTAGCCTATGGAGACGGGCATGGGGTTGTTGCGGCCCGAACCCGGGTAGGGTCGGGTCGTGACAAGGCGAATGGTCTCGAACCTAATAAAGTGGTTTACGATTAAGGGACACTTCATCCAGGTGTCTTCTACCTAGAGCTTATTTAAGGTGGGTGAGTTTTGAAGACTATTTTTATAATTATTGAGACTTTTTGCTCCAGCATACCCCATCCTTCTTGGGAACCAGAGGCCCTTTATATGTTAAGGATTGGTTTGATGTCATTGAGCGTATCTTAGACCTAGTGGGGACTATATGTGAATGATGGATGATTTTTTACACCTTCATGCTTCAAGGATCCTCTTGGAGGTTGTGTTCTGTCTTTAGCATGGTTGGGAGATTTGATAGATTGACTTGGACAACCATTAAAGACCTTTTATTTGATGTGTTATTAACAACTATGGTGAATCTAGAATGAGTTCATGAATTCATTTATATTTTTTAGGGAACTATTAATGTGTCTTCATACTCATAAGGTTACACATAGTTGTTATATGTTTCTCTAGTCATGGCTGGAAATAAGGTGAAAAATTCTAGGATGTTTGAGTCTGCCATTTTTCTAATATATGAATCTATGTTAGAAATTTTTACCTGATTAGATATAAAATGTTTCATTGTATGGAACCGATAGTCAAGAATGTTATGGATGATGATATTTTTGATTATTTTCATCCATCCACCAGTTGACTTCTTAGTGACTCATCTGGTGGTAGGAATAGGGAGGTTGAAGAATCATTCTAGACCAATAGTAAAAAACCATAGTAGAGAAGGGGTTTTTAAATCTTTCGGTAGGGGTAGTTGGTCCTTAGTGTTTTCACTATGGAAAATGTGGTCATTGTCAGGAATATTTCAAAAGATTCTATGTAATGTGTCATGGATGCAGTAATATCGGTAATGTTTAGTAATTTAGTTTGATGATTCAATAGACAAGTTCTTTCAATGGTGTAGATCAGACAGATACTAGGAAATATCTTTAGTGACCTATGAGAGTCATGTCCCATAGGTGTAAGTACATGGTTTGGAAGCGGGTAGGATGTATATAGTAGAACATGCTTTTACATGCAGTGGTGAGGGAATATATAATTTCTAAGGAGTGGTATTGATTAAATTAATGCTTTATATAAGTCTTTTTCATACCAGTGCTTTCTACTCATTTATAACTCGTGATATTATTATTTTCCATCACTTTCTTATCAAGATTTACTTAGAGTTCCTTTCTCTCTACACACCCTTGGGAAAGATATTTGATTATCATTTGAGGTGTTTAGGTTTTCTTGTTTTCATTTTAAAATATAAAAATCAATGGCAATCCATGATCCTTGAGATGACTAGCTTCACCATGATATTAGTCTTGGATGGATAGATTAGTTATTTGGTAAAACTCAACTACTATAAAATGTATATATCATTTACTATACCGAAGGGTTATAATTGTGCATTGACTTCTGGCTATAATGTTGGAACATGTATAGTATCACAAAACAAGTGTTAGTTTGGAGATATTATGGTGTTGAAAGATAGAATAGTTCTTATAATGGATCTAGAAGTAGCCTCCTACTCTCCAATGGTGGTGGAAATAAACAAAGTAATATGATTGAATAACTTTTCATGCCTCCCTATTAAGAGAGTAATCAAAATTGAAATAAAACTAAACATGGGAGTGTAATCTATATCGATTCCATGATATCAGATGAAACCATATGAGTTGATGGAACTGAAGGTATGGCCCAAATATTTGGAATAAAATTGATTTATCTGACTGCGAAAAACACTATGAGGTTCTATAATGTTCTTTTAAAATATGGTGGATGATATTATTCGTTTGTGTGTAGTATAAAATAATATCCACCAAGTGAACAAGAAACATTAATTCCTATTTTAGAGAATCATTGATTTTTTGATCAGTTAGGGGTTCTCGGTGGTTCTCCAAGATTGACTTACGGTCAGGATACCATCAGTTATATGTTAGATAAGAGGATATCATGAATATTAAATTCAAGAGTAGGTATAGAAAATATGAGGATATTTTCATGCCTTCGGGATATAAAAATTCATCTATAGTGTTCATGGATGTAATGATCATAATATTTCATCAGTATCTGAACTCCATTATTGTAGTTCTCCTGGTCAATATCTACATATAACAATGAACCTAAAAAATGTACACAAGTCATCTTGAGATGTTATTGATTAAAATTAAAGCTCATCATCTTTATGAAAAAAAATTTTAATTTAATCTTTTTAATTCATGGGGTTTGTTTCATTGGGAATATGATCTCCTTGGTGGGTATTCCTATAGACCCATAGAAGGGTAAGGCAATGATGTTTTTGGCACAACCTATGAATGTGTTTGTAATCATAAATCCTCATGATTTAGTTATGTACTCTAAAATATTCATACAACAATTCTACCATATATATGTACCTATGAATTGGCATACAATAAAGAGAGTGAATTTTGAAGGGATAGCTACTTATCATGATTCCACCCTAGATCTAAAGATAAGACAGTGGAAACATTTATTCTAAAATTTCCATATCCTAGGATTTGTTATAATGATTACTATGTTTCCTGATGATTCAGTTTAGTTGTTGGGATAATGTAGAGGGATTGTATTATAGCATAAAAATTATGTCAGTGGTGACCCCATGAACCATAGTACCTAACCCATGGTTTAGAGTTTGTAGATGGGGTGCATGCTCTAAATTGTTGGTGAAACTATCTCTTTAGTGTGATTTTTTTCTACAAGGACCATTAGATATTGAAATATATCATCTCATAGTTTGATCTAAAAATGATGTAATCATTTTCATATTGTATAGATTATGATCCAAGGAAGGGAAATTATTTTACAGATGCTCTAAATAAGAAAATTATAGAGATATAGAACAATAGATATTAGTCTTCACATCTTGAATTTCAGTAGACAAGTTTGATAATAGATTAGCTTATAATTGGGCTTAAGGATCATGGTGTGATGACTTGTGCACCATTAGTTATTATGTCATATTTGGTGGACCAAGTGAAATGAACCAAGTGTCAAACCTCGATTTCATGGTTATTTAGGAATACTTGGCCTAAGATGATTCTATTTTAGGATAAAACAAAGATAACGATGATAATGTTATCTATATCAATGGGATATTATTTAATCCATCTTTTTTAAGAGAAGAGATAGTGTGCGCCTCTAATGTTACGTATCTACAGTCAAATAAGATTTAACATGAAACCCAACATTATTGTTGGTTTCTTGGAATAAAGAGTGACATTGTTGGTTTTGTTTCACAACACCTTATCCACCAGAGGGTAAAGGACAAGCAAAAACACCCTTGTAGTATAAATCAGTCACTTCTATTTCTGATGTGTATGTGGGATTAAATGATGATGGAAATAGTGATAGAGTTACTCAAGACCTCTGGGATATTTCATGCATTTTGTGTGATAGTGTAATAAAAAAATAAAGCAACCCATTATTTACTAATTTGAGAGAATTACATTGTCAATGAGTTGGGAAAGTTGTTAGATTAAGTGATTATATGATTACGAAGAGTGTATTCTAGTATCATGTTGAATAAAGATGTATTTTTTAGATTTTATTTTTTAAATTTATTATAGAAGTATTTGGGGACTTAGTTGAAGTTGAGTATGACGTATCATCCACTGACTGGTGGAAATTTCGATAGGATGATTTAGATCCTAGAGAATATACTTCGAGCATGTGTCTGGGAATTAGTTGGAGCATGGGATGAGTAACATTCATTTTAAGAGTTCACTTATAATAATAGTTTCTTGTATTTATTTCATATTAAAGATTTTGATACTCTCTATAGATAGTATCATTACTAATAGTTGTGTTGGAATAAGAAGGGTAAGGCAACAATGTTTTGGTTGAGCATGGTAAAAAATTCCATTGAGAGAGTGTAGAGAACCACACCGATGTATTTTACTAATAATAGTAGGTAGTGATCATTTGTTAACTAGTGGATATAATGATTATAGTTCACTTTTGGTGATTGGTTCTCTTGCAGGTGTCACCTCGGACGAGGCATAGTTGTTTGATGATGTAGGGGAAGATGGAAGCATAGTTTATGGGACTGTTTGAGATCACTAGACATATCTGAGGAGTGTAATACCTAATATATTATCCAATTTTTTAGCAAGAAATTAATGATGTGTTCCACTCTTGTCACAATTAGATATAACATCTTCATCATGCACATGTGATTTACTATGAGGAAATTTAGTTAGAACCGGACACATTTTTTGTGAAGTTAATAGAGTGAGATTTTTTTAAATTACTTTATTTAAAATAATGTGCCAACGAGCCTATACACAGGTGGTACATGCTCCTACTTGGCATCCAAAAGACCCGGGATCAAATCCGGGTAGGGCTGAAGTTCCGGGCACTATAGCAGGGTACTGTAGCAGTGGTGACACTGTAACAGCGGAAGAGCTATAGCATGTACTGCAACAGTGTGGGTACTGTAGTAGCACAGTTCACCGATGCTCATTTGGGCAAAAAAATGGGCTTCCAAGCCTTGTATTCAGGCCACTTGACCTTGGGACTTCGTACTATGCAATGGGTCTCCCTATAACCACACTAAAGAGGTCTTTTCTTTAATAATAAATTGAGGCTTTGACCCCGTAATTTATGAAAATTGAACTTTTCCATAATTATTGTGACAATAAACACTAATTTTAAATTATCTAACAAGAAACTCTAATTTTTTCTTCTATTAAACACAATACTGAGTTTTTCATGTGTTACAAGTAACACCAAGTTTAAACAAAACATATCATAAAATTAAAATATTATTATTTAATATGGTAGTTAACACATAGCCATTTGAGTGGAGGGTCTGAATAATATTAAATAATTTATGAACATATATTATAAAATATATAGTTAATTATTTCATTAAAAAAAATTAAATGAAAATATAAAACTATTTGAAAATTAAAGGAACGTTTTTTCTAAAAATCAATTTTTTATTAAAAAAATGTATTATTCCTCAATAAAATAAACAAAATAATGTAGGGGAATGATTTTTAATGAAATTTAAAGAGTATATATATTCAATAAACCATTTAATATTCATCTAATGTGATTTTTAAATAAGAGATATGAATTAGACCATTTTTAAAGTGTATTTTTCTTAAAGGCATATTTGTTGATTTGTATGGCACACTTATTTTAAAAAAATATAATTTTTGAAAATGAATTAAATAAAAGAAAAATCTTTTCTGAAATACATTTATCAAATTTTTATTAGGTTAAATGTTTTTTTATTTTTCTGAAATACTTTACATTTTATTAATAGTGAAAAATACAGAATTTTAATTGAAAATTGAATTTTTGTATAATGTATTTATAAAGTTAAAATATATTTTAAATTTATTTTAATTTCAAATTAGTTAAATTATACATATATTTATCCAATTTATTTCCTTTGAATCAATTTATTTTTTAATTTTTATATAAAAACGTTGTCAACTTTTGAACATTTTCTCATTAAAACCCCATTTTCTCATCGCTTATGTGAGATTAAATTTTTATTGAATTTTACCAATTATTTTAATTGATATTTTATAAATAGATTAAATATTTTTAATGATCATAATACGTAATATTTAATAATTTAAACTTATTTTTTGACTAAAATGAATAGTTAATATAGTAAAAATTAATTATCACGGTTGAGGTAAAAATGTGTTTGTTGGGGGTTAATAAACAGATAACAATATAAATGACCTATTAACTTTTACAAAAACTATTCTCAAGAAATATTTCAACCATTAAACCTATATGGTTATATAATGTCACATTTTGTACCCTTTTGACATTTGAAAATTGTGGGAGCATTCAATTCCTTTCAAAAATGCAAAGTGTATCCTCTCCCCCAATTATAAAAGGTCATCCTCTCTCTTCACTTATTCAGAAA
Organism: Viscum album; assembly: GCA_963277665.1. Lineage (NCBI taxonomy): Eukaryota > Viridiplantae > Streptophyta > Magnoliopsida > Santalales > Viscaceae > Viscum > Viscum album. The sequence goes on from OY728125.1 coordinate 508,023,081, forward strand.
TTCTATCTCACTTGGTTCCCAAAATACCTTCCAAAATAAACTCAAAAATTCCCTCCTATCATTACAGAAGCCTTATTTTGGACAAAAATATTCCTCAGAATGTTTCTGTTGAAAACCTAAGTCAGATACCAGAATAAGTGATAATGTTCATCAACAACCATTTCTATTTTATTTCTTCCTCCACCATCATAAATTATTATTATTCCATGATTCTATAATAAACATAGTATCACACATATAATGAGATGTTTTTAGATTATGTTAATTACCTACAACCATCTCCACTTCCATAAAATGGGTTATGAATTCATTATTCGTGTGTACGTTAGACTACTGCCTCATGAAACAAATGTCATTAGTTTCTCCATTAACACATACTGTGGAATGAAATAATAATTGATAGATTTTTTATTTAGTATATTTTTGATATTTATGATTTTATTATTATTGTTGAATTATTCTATCACCCATACCTTTATGTTTTCCATTTTTCGTATGTACGGACGACAACCCCCTCACAAATTTATTTAATTCACTAATGATTTACATTGAAGGTATTAATTATGGGTTTAATGAAACTAAAAGTTATATATATTACATAAAAAAATATTATTTAATTATAATATATATATATATATATATATATATATATAACATACTTGTTTTCATCCAATCCGATTAGAAAATGGAAATAGCGTTCATGAGTACTTATGACTAACCGTCTCCATGAATTGTGTATTTCATTTCCTGTCGCAAAATTTAAAGGATTACTCTAAACAAAATTATACTAATTTTATTTTATATTTACACAATATTTTAAATTATATATATGTTAAAACCATGATCAAAGTAATAGTACCATGTAATAACAAGTTAAAACATATGTGAAAAACAAAGCAGTTATTACATGAAACATGATTTTAACAAGGAATTGTTAATAAATGCATAATATAAGGTTATAATAATATCATAAATGGAATGATATATTTTATTATATTTCTCTAATATATTTAAAATAAACTTATATTTGTTTCACAGTATGTTCAAACATGTATGAAAGAAGTCAATACTTAATGTGAGGGATTGGATTCTCACTTTTTACATCGGTGAGACACATGTCATATTCAACACCTATTTATTTTATGTGGTGCATATAATTATCATGAATTTATATTATAATTATTTCAATGAGAAAAATTTTGTTTTAAATATCCATTTTAGTTTCTCAATTTCATGGGGTTTACGGTTCAATAGTGATCAAATCAGTAAGGGATTTTTGTCTCAATTTTCCTTCTTTGAATTATGAACCTGTAATATTTTATAAGGATTATATAAATCCCATTTTAAATTTAATATCATGAATTTATCCTCTTTATATATTAAATTTTATTTATTTTAATTTTTTATTGAACTTAGGATTGAATGTTTCTAATGTGGTAAGAGTTTTATGTAGCAATATCAGAGTTTATCAGGATTGTTTGTGATAATGCATCCAATGATGAAATAATATGATATATTTCTTTAAAAAATCATTAATTCTATTTATCCATGGTTATTTCATGATAATACATGTATTACATTAACTTTACCCTATTTATTTACTCAATATTCCAAAATAATGTTTTTACAAATTGTTTTCAGTAGAAAACTCAAAACCATGTTTATAGAAATGTTTATAGAAATGTTTAAAAATATTCATAGAGAAAAGTATGTATTCTTCAAAAATTGTTTTAAATTATTATTTAAATATTTATTTATATGATATGAATTCTTATTTTAAATGAAATGGATTTCAAAAAATATTTTATCTTTCAAAACGAAATTTTCAATGAGAAGTAACATTCCTCAATAAATGGTCCAAGTGTCCTTTCAAAATTATTTTACATTTAAAATAAAATATAATGATGTTATTTATGTTTTAATAGGTATAATATTTGAAGATACCATCCTTATTCTTACTCTGGATGGTTAATTATTTTTTTGATGAAAACATTATGAAAAACATTTATATATCATGGGTTATGCGATCTAAATTCATGAAAGGTTTATGAAACCCATTTTCTTTACCCGAGTTATTATGTGATGATACGTTTAATGTTTTATGATATTTTGTAACACATAAATATAGTTTTAATTATGATATGGTAATACCTATATCTCCCACCAATTCATTGGGTAAATATTTATATATCATGAGATAGACAGCACTATAATGGGGAGTGAACCATGACTACATTGATGGTTTGGGGAGTGAATTCATTCCGATATGATACCCTGGTAAATGATCCTTCAATAATGTGGACATGATTAACTATTCTTATTTTTATTCCACAAATTCCAGGTCTTATGACAATGCTATGCTCTCATGGATGAGGTTCTATTATTCTCTTATGATTCATGTCTTATAAACTTCCAAAATTTATTCCATGACTCATGTTTATGATCTTTAATATTCAACTTATTGTTTTCAAATTTTATACTCATGTTCCCATTACATTATGTTCATGTTATGACAATGTATATCTTTTTTACCCTTAGTGAGAATTTTATCTCACCCTTTCTTATATTTCCTTTCCCTAGGTAATGAAGATATGTATTATGTGTGATATTTCTAAAAAGGGTTCTTGTTATAAAAATTTAGTGGTAGATGATGTAACTCACTTATTGACCAGTGTTTTTGTTTCCAATTTTCCAAAGGCATTGAACTACTACAATCCTCAAGTGTATTTTTGTTTAATTTAATGAATATACATAAAGAAATATGTAACATAAATATATCATAAGCATGTATCTCTATAGTTTGTATTAGAGTATAGGTTTTTTCAACCTACAGAAATCTGAAAGAGAAATATTGGTTGATATCCATTGGGATATGACTGATGATTTCTAGGTTTGTCTATAAGGATATTCCTAATGATGAGTCAATTTATAGGAAGATGTCCTAGAATTTTAGAAAATGATAGAGTGAGTCGTTTCCAAGAAATTATACCCTTTTGGGATACTAAAATTGATTATCTATTTTATATAGAATTATCTTTGGGTAATAACACTAAAATTTGTTTTTTGATAAGGACTTGATGATAACATAGTGCACGAAAACAGGCCTTGCTGCACACCTAGTTCCACACTCCTAGGGGATATACTTTTTAAATTCACAAACTCTTTATAAACCATCATGAATGATTTTAATAGATGATGACTATGTATGGAAGACAAAAAAAACCTATGATCTCATAGATTAAAAATAATGTGTCATTATATAGACATCCAATAATTGATTTTTTTATGATTATGTGATTTTCTGCTATAATAAGTGTTTCTCACACTATGCGTTTTGTCTTTAGTTGATGGCCAGAATTGGAAGGAAATGTTTTAATATAAAATGTGGCAGACAATTTTCTTATGTATCGATAAATAGAATGCTGACTAGAGTGAAAGATGTTGTGATTATTATTAATCTATTTTCACAGAACATGAGTAACAACATGGACCATAATAACCTATCAAGATCAAAAAATAAGGGCAGGAAAGAGTTTTGTGAGTGTTAGATTAATGGATACCATAGAAAAAACAATATTCAGTTTTTCATGTGTTGAGAATGTGGGATGAAACACCCACGTGGATGTCTTAGATAATTGGTATGATCTTTTAACTATGTAAAAAAAGGGATATAAAGAGAGTAACTACAAACGGAAAATGAAATGTTCAGTTAACTAATAATATGTGAATATTGGTGTAACTAAGATACAATTGACTATTAAATGCTATAAATGTATAAATATGAGAATTATGAAAATTTATGTCCTAAAGGGATTACTCATGAAGAAAATCAGAAATAATGTAAGAGTAATGATTATATTGCTGATGATGAAGAGCCTACAAATTACATATTAAAGGAAACATATATTAAGGAATGATATGATGAAGTATAGTTAATCCTCTAGGAAACAATTAGGGTGACTGAAGTATTTATATAGAGGAATTTGAAGAATATGTTTTATGAATAATAAAATATTCATACATTTATTTGTATATGTTTTTTCATTAAGTATTTGAAAAAGTATTTTGGATGATGATGATGGAATGTAAGAGTGAATCAATTTAAAGGTGATATTTTTATAATGGGATTGTAATAATTAATATGATCCTAATGTTGTGAAAATTTTGTATAGTTTGGATATAGAGACAATTGATAGGGAAAAGAAAAATTATTTGATGACCTCAAAACTGATAAAGGATTTATTGGAAATGTGTTTTATCGTATCATTGATGGAGTTTCCATTATTATTGGATTCATGTAATATATTAAATAATCTATAATTTTATTCAATGAATGAGAAATAATGGATTTTTTCATAGAGTTTCTATGATAATTTTGGTTTTAAGATAATATGTGATGAAGTTATTCACATGTTGGGTATGTGAGAATTGATAACTATTTCATTTTTTTGGGGGATTACCAACATGTTTATTCTGGAAATTTAGTAACCTTATTTCTAATGATTTGGAATTTAATGTTTTGTAAGGTTCATAAGGTTAAAAATTAATGAATTTTTTTATCTTGAAATTAGAATGAGGTTTTTTTGATCAATGTATTATTTCACCATATTAATATTTATGCATATTGGATAACATGTGCCAACCATTTTGTTGTGATGATAACTGAATATTGACGGCAGGAGTTGCCATTAAGTATATGGAGTATATGATTCATTAGTTCTTAGGGTTTAACCAATTCACCTTCACTACTTATAGTATGATATGTATTTTAAATTGATCAATGAACATCAAATGGGTGAGATTATTCTTATTAAATGAAATAAAATCAAGTAAGTGTATCTTCTCTTGAAAATTCTTCAAAATTAGCAAATGGATAGTGAATTAATTTTTTACCTTTTATCTCCATTTTTTATGATATAAATGAAAATTTTCAGGCCTCTTTGGTATTTGGTTTTATTTTATCATACCTTCTCTATATCAAAATCATTATTGTGATCAGTAGCCTTTATCACCCTATATAATTCTTTTTTCATTTCTTCCATGTCCAAATCTTCAATTCCCACCTATGTTCTCCTATGTGGAAACGTAGTCATGAGTAAAATTAGGTAACCTTTATGTTTCAAAATTACCCTTTTAAGGGATTTTTTATTATTCATTTGTATGATTTGGATTTTTATGAAACAATTTTAAAATGTTAGACCTTCTATGAATGATATGGATTTTGAGGGAGAAATTCATTTTAAGGGGGATATAATGTAACATCATAGGATTTTGTAAAAAAAATCAAATAAATTTTATAATTTCCATATTTTGTGTGATAGAAAACACTAATTTTATCTACTTTTACCTGAACAATTATTTTCTCTTCTATTACACACAATACCATGTCTATTTTGTGTTACACACAACATCGTGTTTAAATGAAATGTGTCATAAAATTAAAATATTTTTATTTAATATGATAGTTATCACCTAACTATTGGAATGGAAGGTATGGATATGGATAAAAAATTATAAAAAATTGGTTAAAAATGTATATATAATTAATTATTTTGAAAATAATTAATTAAAAATGAAAATAAAAGAATTTAAAAATAAAAGAAATATTATTATAAAAAAGACTATTTTTGTGAAAACAAATGCGTTCAACCTCAATAAAATAAAAATATAATTTTGATTAATGATTATATTTAATTTATATATTATATATTCAATCAAAAATTTAACATTCATCTTATGGGTTTTCTATAAAAGAGATAAGAAGAAATCAATTTTTATGCTTAAAATTTGTATTTTCCTAAAAAATAGTGTGGCCTCATTTTTAGGGCAGACTCAATTTAAAAATAAATTTATTTAATATTACCAAATTAATATTATCAAATAAAAATAATTTTTTTAAGTTGGAATATCAAAATTGATTTAGGGTAATTTTTCGTGATTTTTCTGAGAAGTTTCATTTTTGATAAATAGTGAAATAATGTTGAAATTTAATTGAAATAATCATTTTGGTATAATTTTGTTTATAAAGATTAATTATATTATATAATTGGTTATAATGTTACATTAGTAAAATTATACATCCACTATTATGATTTTTTTTCATTGAAATAAATTTCAAATTGAATTTATTCATAAAAACATTGTGAACTTTTGAAAAATTTCTCTTTAGAAACCTGCTTTGTTATCACATCTGTGGATTTAATTTTAAATTTATTATTTATACTTCAGAAAATTGTATTTGAGAGAATATATTAGATATATAGAATAATAATAATATAAATTAACAAATAAGTTCAACTTATTTGTTTCAAAAATTAATTCTGAATGTAGTAGAAATTAATTACCACAATTAAGGAAAATTGGGTTTTCGAGGTGCTTAAACTAAATAGATAGGGGTAAAAATGACTAACATACTTTCCAAAAATCTATTTTACATAAATATTTCAACCATTAATACTCTAAGGTTATATAATGTCTCATTTTTACACTTTTGGTATATAGAAAATGTGGAAGTTGTAGCGTCTTTCCCTGTATGCCATATAATTATTCCCCGAGACGGTGGGCTACAAGACCTTAAGCGCACCTCAATGAATGCCAAAAGATTTCAACTTATAAAGATAGCCTTCGATAAGTATCTGAGGATACTATTACAATATTTATTAGAGTGGATAACATTAATATATATATATATATAAAGATACAAGAAACTGTATAAGCAATAATAGATTGTTGGAAAAATAGTAATAGTTAAACATTAAAGATAAAAAATATTTGTGGAAGGTCAATAATAAAAGATAACATATTATGATTATGTTATAGAAAATGATCATTTAGGGGGTATAGGATTTAATTTTATACAACACACTGTAAAAATATAAAAAAAGTCCAAAAATGGATATGAATACCATTTCAAGAATAAGCTCTGTCCTCTACTCCCAACTCCATCCTTGTAAATAAAGTTAAGCATTGGAGGCTGGCTTCTTTACTTTGTCCATACCTACAACCATAGAGTCTACATGGGTTGCAATGGCACTCAAGTAGGATATGAGATACAATCTCAGTAATCTAGCACCCATGGGGTCTTGGACATTATATTTCATTAAATATAAATTACATTGTGTTCCTAAACAATTTAAATGAATATCAAAATTAACTAACTAAATAACATTGAAATGGGTTCCACTTGGATACCTATCTAGATTACATACTTTGAACTACATCGGTGAGTTTGAACCAAAGGACCCTCTAAAGGTAAATTGGGTGAGATCAAGTTTCCTATGATGGACTATCCCCAATCTTGTGATTCGTACTAGAGGAAACCTCCCTACATTTTCAAAACCAAATCATAAATTCTAAAATAAAAAACATTCAATTATCTTTTCATTAGTTTAGTTTAAAAAACATTATAAAATATAGCGAGACACCCTAATCCAGTAGGGATGGCCAGTGAGCTACCATCTAGAAGGGATGTCCAGTGAGCTACCATCCAAAAGGGATGGCCAGTTGGTTACCATCCAGCAGGGATAACTAGTACAGCAGTGTTAACCGAGAAGTACCATCCACTAGGGTTGGCCAGAGCGGTTCCGAGTTTACCTCTAGTGGGGCTGGGAAGTGGACCCCAATGCTGGGTTTACCTCCAGATGGGTTGGGAAGTGGTCCCCGATGTCGGGTTTACCTCTAGCTGGGCTGGGATGTGGTCCCCGATGATGGTTTCGAGCCCCCCTCCAGTTGAGTACACATTTACGGGATTGGTCATTGGGACTCGTCGATGACTTTAGCTGGGTCTCCCTCAAGTGGATTACCCTTTTACAGGACTGGGCAGGGTGGCACCCGTCGACTCTTGCCATGTCTCCTTCCAGTGGGAACCCATCGACTTCCAGGGATTACCATCCAGCGAGGTTGGGCAGGGGATCTCCTGTCATCTTTGAAGAGACCTCTCGACTGCGGGGAAATGATGAGGTGTAGTTTGACATTTCCCTAGAACTCTAAAGTATGAGGGGCACATTCCCCACTGAGACGAGTCCTTGTGAAGAGACCTAAAACTATGCGGGTGAGTGAGTGCCGCCCATAGTGGATAGTGTCAAGGTGCGGTGATTTGAGCCCCTTGACTTGTAGTTCGGGGCAGACGTGCGGGACGCTGGTAATCGATGGAGTTTACTTCTGGGACTGTTGGCTACTCATTTCTTGAGCTGAGCTACGGGATGGAGATCCCGTTATAATCTTGTTTAGGCTTCATGATTGAGCATATGGATATGTATATACCGTGTTCCAGTACCCACTCCAGGGGTTTTGGCTACTCTCCTTCCAGAAGGTGTGAAGACGCGCAGGGTATGCCAATTGCTTTCCGTGTCTAGATTCTCGTGGTTGGATGAGCCTACTCTCCTTCTATAGGTAGCGAAGGCTCGACGAGAAGTTAATCTTATCACCGTTTCCAGCTCCTTGTGTCTGGACGATTCTACCTCCTTTATCTTGTTCGGTTGATCTGGACTCTCTACTGTTACTCTACTACACTCTTGGTTTTACTCCTTTAATTTTACCTGTTCGATCTAATAGTCACCCTTTGGTACCTTCTTTGTTTCTCCCTAGAGCCTTCGGGGTATCCTACATAGTGTTTCTATACTCACCCCTGCTTGGGCATTTCCCGCACTTAGTGTGCCCTTGCAGATGACGGACAGGTTGGTCGTGACTTCAGCAGAGCATAGGACTTCGGGAGCTTGGACCACGTGCGATGGTCGTAGTTGTGTTATAGGTGTGGGACTCCACCAGTCGTTTTTCTATTGTTTTCATGTTTTCGGGTTGTGGCACCTTTTCTGGTTGGACGCATGTTTTCCCCTTTTCTTTTCAGTTTACTTTCAGCACTACTTTGTACTGTTAGAGGTAGATGCACTTTTTTGGTTTATATATAGCAGTTGTGCTTTACTTTTCTTGTCTTTTCTTTTGCTCTTAACTTCTTCATTTAGTGGGATGTGTGTGTGTACATGTATTTAGGCAAAGGCCTCCCCGAGTTATTGTGCCTTCGGTGCCGGTCACCAGCCCCTGGCCTCAGGAGGCAGGCTTGGGGTAGTTGCGGCTCGAGCCTGGGTAGTGTCTGGTAGTGACAAAGTGGTATCAGTGGTGGTTCATTCCTTGGGACATTGTTCAGATGTCCCTAAAAAGGAATTGGTTGGGATTTAGGGCAACAATGTTTATGTGTCTCGAGAGCGGCTTTCAGGCCACAGAGTCCTGTGATGGTGCGGTGATCGTCGTATCCATTCACCAGGACCCTGATAACCCACTTGTCGACTCGGCATGCTGAGACACTTGTTGCTGGGAAAATCGGTTTGTGCATCACATATGATTGAGTATTTGACTATCCTTCTTGATTCATCTCCCCATTGTCGTTATTGTTATATACACATATGCTCATCTTACGATGACACTCCTTGAAAATATTTAGGATGTCTACATGAAGACAGCCTGCTAGGATACCAGCTTTTGTGCATGAAGACGGCCCTGTGAGTTACGAGGCTTTAGTCTAGGACCCATCATGTTATCCCCTTTCTCTGGGTGGGCCAGTAGCCACACCCCCACCTATTGAGCAGCAGACAGTTTCAGCAGAGCAGACTGAGTTTTGGCTCAGGTTGAGCACGCTCTGTGAGTTCCAACGACAGAGATCGCTGAGGTTCAGTGGTGAGCCAGACCCTCAGGCAGTAGAGGTGTGGATTGGGACGGCGGTTCACCTTTTTCGGCCTGTACATATGCCGGTAGATCTTATGGTGGCTTCGTCCTCTAACCTTTTCCATGTAGAAGCATGGCGTTGGTGGAGTCTGGTGACTCTGTTTCTTGACGAGTCTTCGCTTTTGTGGGGTGAATTTCAGTTTCAGTTTTGTGAGGAGTTTTTCCCCTCCTCCTTATGCTCCGTTCGGATTCAGAAGCTCCTACAGTTTCAGTAGGGAAGAATGACGGTGGCTGAGTACATGGATAGTTTCGCAGACCGTGCACACTTTTACTCGAACTTGGTCCATGACGGAAACTTACGAGCGCAAAAGATTGAGAAGGGTATCTGCCAAGATATTTGTTCTATAATAGTACCCTTGGGCATTCCCACATATGTCGGGGTGCTAGAGATGGCATTGGGGGCAGAGAGATTCCGGTCGCGTTCTACAGTTGGTGGTGGAAGCAGGCTCGACAAAGCCGAGACGTCTCCCGCAGCTAGCAGAAATTGGCTGACAGAACCTCGACACAGGTGGCTTTCTGATAACCGGACTCAGGGGCGTGGTCGTACACCACAGTGGTGCCAGAGGGCACTAGTGCATCCCGGAGAGCGCTAGTTCTATGCATGTGATGGGTGAGGTCACCTGGCACGAGACTGCACGACCAGAAGCACTGAGGACATTTGGCAGACAGCAGGTGCACCACCTCAACAGAGGATACGTTGTGATCGGCGTAGCACTCGGGGAGGAGGTGCTTGAAGAGGAGTGGGAGGAGATGGAAGTGTAGGACGACCTTACGAGGTCTTCCCATCACCACCAGGCGGTCCACGTCTGGCTCCGGGAGCTGATGGTTGGGACTGCGGACAGCCGCGAGCTTTGGATGTCTATGATCCTAGAGAGCATGAGGTGACAAGATTTACGCTCTACAACTCTTCTAATTTTTGCAGTAGAATTTTTAGACTCTATTTGTGAAATTATTTCCTCCCTACTCCTTGTTTGAGTTGTTTCTAGGGTGGATTGCGGTGTCAGTGTAACCCTATGTTGGTAAGGTAAATGTCGTGGGACCTTTTTCATCATTTGATGGTGTCGGCTCCAACGCTTTTCGATCGTGTAAGAGAGTCTTGGTTGCAGGACATCGACTGTGAACCCTTTTGTGATCAGATATCCTAGGATGTTTCACCTTATGGATATTCTGGAGAAGGGAATCACTGGGCTTTGACCCAGGTCCAAATGCTGATTCTAGTCGCGGCGTGCGACATAGAGGTTCGATCGGGGAGGTGAGCTACCCTTGAGGTCCTTCGGACCATTGGAGAACGTGCGAAGGGATGGCGAGGTTCCCTACCACCTTACCTAAACCCCAAAGTCTGCAGTGGGTGCACGACGTCTCCCACGTTACCTACCTGAGAAGATGTGTGCATTCTCTTATGCACATCATCGGAAAGGGAATACCTCGCATGATCATATCAAATCCATTAGTCCATGTGCGGTGACGCGGGACTGTGCAAGAGTTCGTCTGGGTACGGAAGATCCAGGTGCAGGTTTAGTTCCCTGAGTTGTTCCCTAGTTTTTCTTTTTAGGGACGAAACTATTGAAGGTTGGAATGATGTAAGAACTCGTTTTTTTCTATAAAATACTTTGGAATATTCTTGATGTTATTCACTAGTAGCGCCTTCATACGGCGTGCGATTCTGAGCCCTAGTGTTGCCGAAATTAAATTTTCAGTGCGTTCATTATGGGCACGCAAAAAATATGGTATAACTCTTAAACGGTGCTTCAGATCCTAAATATGGGAGTACGTATGGGTCTGGAATGGGGTTTTTACACTTGGAACAGCATAAAACATGTCGGAACAGGGAGTTTGGACCCCTCGATCGCTTCTGGAACGTTAAACAGATAAATTAAATAATTAATTTATTTGTTTAATGGATTAACTCAAGTATATCTTAAACGGTGGCTAGTATTGGAAAACTGAGGGCACCGTTGAGTTCGGAACGTACCATTTACCCTATGAGGGGTGTATCTTTCGCGGGGGCGAGCCTTCTGTGAAAAATCCCACCGAGGGCATTTTCATAATTTGGCGGCCTTGGGTGTTGAGTTTAATAACATTTGAACGGAGACTCGGATTAAAATTCTGAGACTTCCGTTGTTCCCAGGAGGTGGTTTTTACCCTAGGTGAGGCATAAACTCGACCCCGTCGAGCGTGTCGGATGCAGGTTAATTTGGAGTTTTAAATTAAATAAGTTTTTAATTAATTTCTCCTTATTTAAACCTAATCGAACCCCTCCCACTCCATTGTTTTCCTGGAGGAAGGAGCCCAACAAAGGAGAGCCCCCCAAGAATCTCTCCTCCATCGCCTCCACCTCACCAAGTGCGGTAGCAGGTGGATCGAGCGAAGCTCCGGCCTACGCCCAACAAGGTAGGATCGTGCATTTTATTTTCTTTCCCGAACCTAATTTGAGATTGCTTAATCACGTTTAATTGTTTCTATTTCATCGAGAAAATTCCATAACCGTGTAGTATATTTCCTGAGCTATCCGACACACTTTTTGGTTTTGGAATCGTAGTTCGGAGGAGGACGCAGTCGTTCGTCGATGTCTGTGGGTTTTGAGGTTATCCGGCCAGATATGGCCTCCGGCGTCGGTCCGGTGAGATCTCCAGCGGCGGTGTGGGCGAGCCGGATGGAGGAGGCTGGCGGAGACACTGGGTCAGCAGGGGTCTACTGCGGGTGAGGCCGAGTGGTGGAGGGCGGCGGAGGCACTGGGTCAGTAGGGGGTCGCCACGGGTGAAGCCGAGTGGAGGAGGTCGGGCTTTGGCGGCGGGCATCAGCGCGAGGCGGCGGCTCCAGGCGGGGTCGAGGGCGTCGGCGTCAGGCGGAGCGGCCGCGGCGAGCCGGCCGGGTGCGTGGCATCAGCGCTTGGGTGAAAAGGGGTCGCAGCGCGCGACCCCACGAGGAACAAAGACCCACATCCCATGGGTCTTCACGCGGTAGGGACGACCGGCCACAAGATCCGGTTTTCACGTGGACTGCGGGTCCGCGGCCGGCTCGTGCGGCCAAACTGCGGGTCGTCCTCGGCCGGCCCAGCCCAAGGGGCTTTGCCCCCTCGACTCAAACACCCATAATTTCCGCTACGGGCATCCGTTTGCATGCCGTATGCGGAAGCGCCTTCCTGGCATCGAGGCGAGCATTTTGTGATGGTCTCGATAATTTTTAATTCCCGAGACGAGGGGTTTGGTGGCACGACACGTGTGTTAAGTAAGATTGGCATTTTCCGGGAGATCTTATTTTGGGCAGCGCGGACACATCCGATGTCCATCTTATGCGCCGTCAGTGGCATTGCGACCCTGGTGTTGAGTCAAAGTTTTACAGTGTGGTTTTGGGCATTGAAAACAGAGTCGAGGCCTAGGACCCACGACCCGTCTTTCGAGCAATGTGCAGCGCTATACAAATTTTTCATTGGACGTCCGTTCGGGGTGTGCGAGCAATCGATTTTCGGTGTTTTTCTGAGGGAATTGCATTGGTGAAATCAGCTCTCTTTAATTCTTCATGGTGGTGCGGGCCCCATGAGGGTCATTTTGGGAGTTGGCGGTGATTTCTAGCTTTATCACCAGGTGTCAGTTTGGGACAAGTGAATAGTCCATCTTATGTACTTTTTTGAGAGGATCACAACGGTGTGATCCGTTCGTTGTGCTTCGAGACCGGGATGTGGGTCCCACGCAGCACCGCTCATGTTTGGTATGTTGGAACACATCTGTTTCTCCGTATATCCATTGCACTCAAGTGAGTAGTCCTTCTGACGTGCTTTCCCGAGGGGAACACAATGGTGTGATGCGCCCGACTGTTTTCGGGGCCGAGGCTCGGGATCACGGGACGCCGTTCGGGCGTAAAGCGGTTTTGGACGACTTCTCCGTGGGATATCTGTTGGAGGTGAGTAAATAGTCTATCTCGTGTGTATTTCGGCGAGGATTAGAATGGTGTAATTTTTTCAGGTGACCAGAGCATCTTACGTGATCTTATTAAATGTGTAAATATGAAGGATGATCCGGTGGCGGTTCGTCCTACTGTGTTTGTAGCGGACCCTTGGCGTGTGATCGCTTGCACTCATATGTGAGTGAAGTAGAGATGTAGTTGGTCATGCCTGGGCTGATGTGGTGGAATGTTAGATTTGTTACGTTTACGCCTTTGCGTTGACGTTGTGTGCCGTGTGTATGTTAGCCTTTGGGCTGGAGACGTGACATACTCTGAGAGTATGCGAGGACACTTGGAGGTACATGTGGTTGTTTGTACCTCAAAATGTCTGTGCGCTTGGTTGGAGTTGACTTGGGGTTACACGTCATGTGGCCCCCATGTGCGTGTCGTGTTCTGATTTGTGTACCCTTGACCTCTCGCGAGGTAGAGGGTCCCTCTGTTCTCGTTTGTTGACTAGCACGGTTGAGTTCCCCCTGGTTCGGTTCTCGTTTGTTTGACCAGCAGGGTTGAGTTTTCTCTTGGTTTTGTTCTCTTTTGTTTGACCACCAGGGTTGTGTGGGTTCTCCCCAAGTTCCTGTTCACGATGGTTTTCACCAGTAGGGTTAAGTGGTTTTCCCCTAGTTCTGTTCTCAATGGTTTGGCCGGCAGAGTTTCTTCATGTTCCCTGGTAGAGATCTTGGGGATTCAGTGTGACCAACACTTTATGTGGTCACTGATCCTCTACCCAGGAGGTTGTTTCTAGCAGGGATGGACAGTTGTACCATCCAACAGGGATGGCCAGTGAGCTACCATCCACCCAGGATGGCCAGTGAGCTAAAATCCAGCAGGGATGTCTAGTGGGTTATCATCCAGTAGGGATGGCCAGTACAGCGGTGTTCACTGAGTAGTACCATCCACCAGGGATGGCCAGAGTGGTTCCGGGTTTACCTCCAGCGGGGCTGGGAAGTGGTCCCTGATGCCGGGTTTACATCTAGCTGGTCTGGGAAGTGGTCCCTGATGCTGGGTTTACCTCCAGCTTGGCTGGGAAGTGGTCCCCGAAGACGGTTCTGAGCCTCCCTTCAATGGAGTACCCTTTTATAGGACTAGGCATTGGGACTCGTTGATGACTTTATCCAGGTCTCCCTCCAGTGGATTACCATTTTACGGGACTCGACAGTTTCGCACCCGTCGACTCTTTCCGGGTCTCCCTCCAGTGGGAACCCGTTAACTTATAGGGATTACCCTCCAGCGAGGCTGGTTAGGGGGTCGCCTATCGACTTTGAGGACACCTCTCGATTGCGGGGCAGTGACGAGGTGTGGTTTGATGTTCCCCCAGAACTCTCAAGTATGATGGGTTCTTTCCCCATAGAGATGCATCCTTGTGATGCAACTTAAAACCGTGTGGGCGAGTCCGTGTCGTACAAAGAGGATAGTGTCAAGGTGCGGTGATTTGAGCCCTTTGACTTGCAGTTCAGGGAAGACGTGAGGGATGCTGCGCATCGATGGTGTTTACTTCTGGGACTGTTGGCTACTCACATTCTTGGGCTGACCTATGGGATGGGGATCCCCTTACGATCTTGTTCAGGCTTCTTGATTGAGCATATAGATATGTTTATACCTTGTTCCAGTACCCTATCCTTGGGTTTTGGCTACTATCCTTCCGGGAGAGGAGAAGACACGTGCGGTAAGCCATGTGCTTTCCGTGACTAGATTCTCGTGGTTGGACGAGTCTACTCTCCTACTATAGGTAGCGAAGACTCGAGGAGAATTTTAGCTTCTCACCGTTTCCAGCTCCTTGTGTCTGGATGAGTCTACCTCGTTTATCTTGTTGGGTTGAGATGGACTCTCTACTGTTACTCTACTGCACTCTCGGTTGTACTCCTTTACTTTTCCCTATTCGATCTACTTTTCACCCTTCAGTACCTCCTTTGTTTATCCCTAGATCATTCGGGGTATCCTACATAGTATTTTTATACTCAACCCTACTTTGGATTTGCCCGCACTTGGTGTTCCCTTGCATACTATAGTCAGATTGTTCATGAATTCCGGGAAGCTTAGGAGTTCAGGAGCTTGGACTGCGTGCAGTGGTCGTAGGTGGGTTCTAGTGTGGGACTCCCCTAGTATTTTTCTTTTGTTTACCTATTTCCGGGTTGTGGCACCATTTCTGGTTGGGCACATGTTTTCCCCTTTTCCTTTCAGTTTACTTTCAGCACTGCTTTGTACTGTTAGTGGTCGATACAATTTTGTGGTTTATATATAGCAGTTGCGCTTTAAATTTCTTGTCTTTTCTTTTACTCTGCACTTCTGCATTGAGTGGGTTGCATGTCTATGTATAGGTATTTAGGAAAAGGCCTCCCTGAGTTATTGTTCCTTCGGCACTGGTCGCCAGCCCCTGGCCTATGGAGACGGGCATGGGGTTGTTGCGGCCCGAACCCGGGTAGGGTCGGGTCGTGACAAGGAGAATGGTCTCGAACCTAATAATGTGGTTTAGGATTAAGGGACACTTCATCTAGGTGTATTCCACCTAGAGCTTATTTAAGGTGGGTGAGTTTTGAAGACTATTTTTATAATTATTGAGACTTTTTGCTCCAACATACCCCATCCTTCTTGGGAACCAGAGGCCCTTTATATGTTAAGGATTGGTTTTATGTCATTGAGCGTATCTTAAACCTAGTGGGGACTCTATGTGAATAATGGGTGATTTTTTACACCTTCATGCTTCAAGGATCCTCTTGGAGGTTGTGTTCTGTCTTTAGCTTGGTTGGGAGATTTGATAGATTGACTTGGACAACCATTAAAGACCTTTTATTTGATGTGCTATTAACAACTATGGTGAATCTAGAATGAGTTCATGAATTCATTTATATTTTTAGGGAACTATTAATGTGTCTTCATACTCATAAGGTTACACATAGTTGTTATATGTTTCTCTAGTCATGGCTGGAAATAAGGTGAAAAATTCTAGGATGTTTGAGTCTGTCATTTTTCTAATATATGAATCTATGTTAGAAATTTTTACCTGATTAGATATAAAAAGTTTCATTGTATGGAACCGATAGTCAAGAATGTTATGGATGATGATATTGTTGATTATTTTCATCCATCCACCAGTTGACTTCTTAGTGACTCATCTGGTGGTAGGAATGGGGAGGTGGAAGAATCATTCTAGACCAATAGTAGAAAACCATAGTAGAGAAGGGGTTTTTAAATCTTTCGGTAGGGGTAGTTGGTCCTTAGTGTTTTCACTATGGAAAATGTGGTCATTGTCAGGAATATTTCACAAGATTATATGTAATGTGTCATAGATGCAGTAATATCGGTAATGTTTAGTAATTTAGTCTGATGATTCAATAGACAAGTTCTTTCAATGGTGTAGATCAGACAGATACTAGGAAATATCATCAGTGACCTATGAGAGTCATGTCCCATAGGTGTAAGTGCATGGTTTGGAAGCGGGTAGGATGTATATAGTAGAACATGCTTTTACATGCAGTGGTGAGGGAATATATAATTTCTAAGGAGTGGTATTGATTAAATTAATGCTTTATATAAGTCTTTTTCATACCAGTTCTTTCTACTAATTTATAACTTGTCATATTATTATTTTCCTTCACTTTCTTATCAAGATTTACATAGAGTTCCTTTCTCTCTACACACCCTTGGGAATGATATTTGATTATCATTTAAGGTGTTTAGGTTTTCTTGTTTTCATTTTAAAATATAAAAATCAATGGCAATTCATGATCCTTGAGATGACTAGCTTCACCATGATATTAGTCTTGGATGGATAGATTAGTTATTTGGTAAAACTCAACTACTATAAAATGTATATATCATTTACTATACCGAAGGGTTATAATTGTGCGTTGACTTCTGGATATAATGTTGGAACATGTATAGTATCACAAAACAAGTGTTAGTTTGGAGATATTATGGTGTTGCAAGATAGAATAGTTCTTATAATGGATCTAAAAGTAGCCTCCTATTCTCTAATGGTGGTGGAAATAAACAAAGTTATATGATTGAATAACTTTTCATGCCTCCCTATTAAGAGAGTAACCAAAATTGAAATAAAACTAAACATGGGAGTGTAATCTATATCGATTCCACGATATCAGATGAAACCATATGAGTTGAAGGAACTGAAGGTATGGCCCAAATATTTGGAAGAAAATGGATTTATCTGACTGAGAAAAACACTATGAGGTTCTATAGTGTTATTTTAAAAGATGGTGGATGATATTATTCATTTGTGTGTAGTATAAAATAATATCCACCAAGTGAACAAGAAACATTAATTCCTATTTTAGATAATCATTGATTTTTTGATCAGTTAGGGGTTCTCGGTGGTTCTCCAAGATTGACTTACGGTCAGGATACCATCAGTTATATGTTAGATAAGAGGATATCATGAATTTTAAATTCAAGAGTAGGTATAGAAAATATGAGGATATTTTCATGCCTTCAGGATATAAAAATTCATCTATAGTGTTCATGGATGTAATGATCATAATATTTCATCAGTATCTGAACTCCATTATTGTAGTTCTCCTGGTCAATATCTACATATAACAATGAACCTAAAAAATGTACACAAGTCATCTTTAGATTTTATGGATTAAAATTCGAGCTAATCATCTTTATGAAAAAAAATTCTAATTTTATCTTTTTAATTCATGAGATTTGTTTCATTTGAAATATGATCTCCATGGTGGGTATTCCTATAGACCCATAGAAGGGTAAGGCAATGATGTTTTTGGCACAACCTATGAATGTGTTTGTAATCATAAATCCTCATGATTTAGTAAGGTACTCTAAAATATTCATAAAACAATTCTCCCATATATATGTACCTATGAATTGGCATTCAATATAGAGAGTGAATTTTGAAGGGATTGCTACGTATAATGATTCCACCCTAGATCTAAAGATAAGATAGTGAAAACATTTATTCTAAAATTTCCATATCCTAGGATTTGTTATAATGATTACTATGTTGCCTGATGATTCAGTTTAGTTGTTGGGATAATGTAGAGGGATTGGATTATAGCATAAAAATTATGTCAGTGGTGACCCCATGAACCATAGTACCTAACCCATGGTTTAGAGTTTGTAGATGGGGTGCATGATCGAAATTGTTGGTGGAACTATCTCTTTAGTGGGATTTTTTTCTACAAGGACCATTAGATATTGAAATATATCATCTCATAGTTTTATCTAAAAATGATGTAATCATTTTCATATTTTATGGATTATGATCCAAGGAAGGGAAATTATTTTACAGATTCTCTAAATAAGAAAATTTTCGAGATATAGAACAATAGAGATTAGCCTTCACATCTTGAATTTCAGTAGACAAGTTTGATAATAGATTAGTTTGTAATTGGGCTTAAGGATCATGGTGTGATGACTTGTGCACCATTAGTTATTATGTCATATTTGGTGGACCAAGTGAAATGAACCAAGTGTCAAACCTCGATTTCATGTTTTTTTAGGAATACTTGGCCTAAGATGATTCTATTTTAGGATAAAACAAAGATAACGATGATAATGTTATCTATATCAATGTGATATTATTTAATCCATATTTCTTAAGAGAAGAGATAGTGGGCGCCTCTAATGTTACGTATCTACGGTCAAATAAGATTTAACATGAAACCCAACATTATTGTTGGTGTCTTGGAATAAAGAGGGACATTGTTGGTTTTGTTTCACAATGCCTTAGACACCAGAGGGTAAAGGACAAGCAAAAACACCCTTGTAGTATAAATCAGTCACTTCTATTTTTGATGTGTATGTGGGATTAAATGATGATGGAAATAGTGATGGAGTTACACAAGACCTCTAGGATATTTCATGCATTTTGTGTGATAGTGTAATAAAAAAATAAAGCAACCCATTATTTACTAATTTGAGAGAATTACATTGTCAATGAGTTGGGAAAGTTGTTAGATTAAGTGATTATATGATTACGAAGAGTGTATTCTAGTATCATGTTGAATAAAGATGTATTTTTTTGATTTTATTTTTTAAAAGTATTATAGAAGTAATTGGGGACTTAGTTGAAGTTGAGTATGACGTATCATCCACTGACTGGTGGAAATTTCGAAAGGATGGTTTAGATCCTAGAGAATATACTTCGAGCATGTGTCTGGGAATTAGTTGGGGCATGGGATGAGTAACATTCATTTTAAGAGTTCACTTATAATAATAGTTTCTAGTATTTATTTCATATTAAAGCTTTTGAGACTCTCTATAGATAGTATCATTACTAATAGTTGTGTTGGAATAAGAAGGGTAAGGCAACAATTTTTTGGTCGAGCATGGTACAACATTCCATTGGGAGAGTGTAGAGAACCACACCGATGTATTTTACTAATAATAGTAGGTAGTGATCATTTGTTAACTAGTGGATATAACGATTATAGTTCACTTTTGGTGATCGGTTCTCTTGCAGGTGTCACCTCGGACGAGGCATAGTTGTCTGATGATGTAGGGGAAGATGGAAGCATAGTTTATGGGACTGTTTGAGATCACTAGACATATCTGAGCCGTGTAATACCTAATATATTATCCAATTTTTTAGCAAGAAATTAATGATGTGTTCCACTCTTGTCACAATTAGATATAACATCTTCATCATGCACATGTGATTTTCTATAAGGAAATTTAGTTAGAACCGGACACATTTTTTGTGAAGTTAATAGAGTGAGATTTTTTTAAATTACTTTATTTAAAATAATGTGCCAACAAGCCTGTACACAGGTGGTACAGGCTCCTACTTGGCATCCAAAAGACCCGGGATCAAATCTGGGTAGGGCTGAAGTTCCGGGCACTGTAGCAGCACTATAGCAGGGTACTGTAGCAGTGGTGACACTGTAACAGCGGAAGAGCTATAGCATGTACTGCAGTAGTGTGGGTACTGTAGTAGAACAGTTCACCGATGCTCATTTGGGCAAAAAAATGGGCTTCCAAGCCTTGTATTCAGGCCACTTGACCTTGGGACTTCGTACTATGCAATGGGTCTCCCTATAACCACACTAAAGAGGTCTTTGCTTTAATAATAAATTGAGGCTTTGACCCTGTAATTTATGAAAATTCATCTTTTCCATAATTATTGTGACAAGAAACACTAATTTTAAATTATCTAACAAGAAACTCTTATTTTTTCTTCTATTAAACACAATACTGAGTTTTTCATGCGTTACAAGTAACACCAAGTTTAAACAAAACAGATCATAAAATTAAAATATTATTATTTAATATGGTAGTTAACACATAGCCATTTGAGTGGAGGGTATGAATAATATTAAATAATTTATGAACATATATTATAAAATATATAGTTAATTCTTTCATTAAAAAAATAATTTAAATGAAAATATAAAACTATTTGAAAATTAAAGGAACGTTTTTTCTAAAAATCAATTTTTTATGAAAAAAAATGTATTATTCCTCAATAAAATAAACAAAATAATGTCGGGGAATGATTTTTAATGAAATTTAAAGAGTATATATATTCAATAAACCATTTAATATTCATCTAATGTGATTTCTAAATAAGAGATATGAATTAGACCATTTTTTAAAGTGTATTTTTCTTAAAAGCATATTTGTTGATTTGTATGGCACATTTATTTTAAAAAAATATAATTTTAGAAAATGAATTAAATAAAAGAAAAATCTTTTTTGAAATACATTTATCAAATTTTTATTAGGTTAAATGTTTTTTTATTTTTCTGAAATACTTTACATTTTATTAATAGTGAAAAATACAGATTTTTAATTGAAAATTGAATTTTTGTATAATGTATTTATAAAGTTAAAATATATTTTAAATATATTTTAATTTCAAATTAGTTAAATTATACATATATTTATCCAATTTATTTCATTTGAATCAATTTATTTTTTAATTTTTATATAAAAACGTTGTCAACTTTTGAACATTTTCTCATTAAAACCCCATTTTCTCATCGCTTATGTGAGATTAAATTTTTATTGAATTTTACCAATTATTTTAATTGATATTTTATAAATAGATTAAATAATTTTAATGATCATAATACGTAATATTTAATAATTTAAACTTATTTTTTGACTAAAATGAATAGTTAATATAGTAAAAATTAATTATCACGGTTGAGGTAAAAATGTGTTTGTTGGGGGTTAATAAACAAGTAACAATATAAATGACCTATTAACTTTTACAAAAAATATTCTCAAGAAATATTTCAACCATTAAACCTATATGGTTATATAATGTCACATTTTGTACCCTTTTGACATTTGAAAATTCTGGGAGCATTCAATTCCTTTCAAAAATGCAAAGTGTATCCTCTCCCCCAATTATAAAAGGTCGTCCTCTCTCTTCACTTATTCAGAAATTCTATCTCACTTGGTTCCCAAAATACCTTCCAAAATAAACTCAAAAATTCCCTCCTATCATCACAAAAGCCTTATTTTGGACAAAAATATTCCTCAGAATGTTTCTGTTGAAAACCTAAGTCGGATACCAGAATAAGTGATAATGTTCATCGACAACCATTTCTATTTTATTTCTTCCTCCACCATCATAAATTATTATTATTCAATGATTATATAATAAACATAGTATCATACATATAATGATCTGTTTTTAGATTATGGTAATTACCTACAACCATCTCCACTTCCATAAAATGGGTTATGAATTCATTGTTCGTGTGTACGTTAGACTACTGCCTCATGAAACAAATGTCATTAGTTTCTCCATTAACACATACTGTGGAATGAAATAATAATTGATAGATTTTTTATTTAGTATATTTTTTATATGTATTCTTTTATTATTATTATTGAATTATTCTATCACCCATACCTTTATGTTTTCCATTTTTCGTATGTACGGACGACAACCCCCTCACAAATTTATTTAATTCACTAATGCTTTACATTGAAGGTATTAATTATGGGTTCAATGAAACTAAAAGTTATATATATTACATAAAAATATATTATTTAATTATAATATATATATATATAACATACTTGTTTTCATCCAATCCGATTAGAAAATGGAAATAGCGTTCATGAGTACTTATGACTAACCGTCTCCGTGAATTGTGTATTTCATTTCCTGTCACAAAATTTAAAGGATTACTCTAAACAAAATTATTCTAATTTTATTTGATATTTACACAATATTTTAAATTATATATATGTTAAAACCATGATCAAAGTAATAGTACCATGTAATAACAAGTTAAAACATATGTGAAAAACAAAGCAGTTATTACATGAAACATGATTTTAATAAGGAATTGTTAATAAATGCATAATATAAGGTTATAATAATATCATAAATGGAATGATATATTTTATTATATTTCTCTAATATATTAAAAATAAACTTATATTTATTTCACAGTATGTTCAAACATGTATGAAAGAAGTCAATACTTAATGTGAGGGATTGGATTCTCACTTTTTACATCGGTGAGACACATGTCATATTCAACACCTATTTATTTTATGTGGTGCATATAATTATCATGAATTTATATTATAATTATTTCAATGAGAAAAATTTTGTTTTAAATATCCATTTTAGTTTCTCAATTTCTTGGAGTTTATAGTTCAATAGTGATCAAATCAGTAAGGGATTTTTGTCTCAATTTTCCTTCTTTGAATTATGAACCTGTAATATTTTATGAGGATTATATAAATCCCATTTTAAATTTAATATCATGAATTTATCCTCTTTATATATTAAATTTTATTTAATTTAATTTTTTATTGAACTTAGGATTGAATGTTTCTAATGTGGTAAGAGTTTTATGTAGCAATATCAGAGTTTATCAGGATTGTATGTGATAATGCATCCAATGATGAAATAATATGATATATTTCCTGAAACAATCATTAATTCTATTTATCCATGGTTATTTCATGATAATACATGTTTTACATTAACTTTACCCTATTTATTTACTCAATATTCCAAAATAATGTTTTTACAAATTGGTTTCGGTAGAAAACTCAAAATAATGTTTATAGAAATGTTTATAGAAATGGTTAAAAAAATTCATAGTGAAAAGTATATATTCTTCAATAATTGTTTTAAAATATTATTTAAATATTTATTTATATGATATGAATTATTATTTTAAATGAAATGGATTTCAAAAAATGTTTTATCTTTCAAAACGAAATTTTCAATGAGAACTAACATTCCTCAATAAATGGTCCAAGTGTCCTTTCAATATTATTTTACATTTAAAATAAAATATAATGATGTTATTTATGTTTTAATAGGTATAATATTTGAAGATACCATCCTTATTCTTACTCTGGATGGTTAATTATTTTATTGATGAAAACATTATGAAAAACATTTATATATCATGGGTTATGCGATCTAAATTCATGAAAGGTTTATGAAACCCATTTTCTTTACCCGAGTTATTATGTGATGATACGTTTAATGTTTTATGATATTTTGGAACACATAAATATAGTTTTAATTATGATATGGTAAGACCTATATCTCCCACCAATTCATTGGGTAAATATTTATATATCATGAGATAGACAGCACTATAATGGGGAGTGAACCATGACTACATTGATGGTTTGGGGAGTGAATTCATTCCGATATGATACCCTGGTAAATGATCCTTCAATAATGTGGACATGATTAACTATTCTTATTTGTATTCAACAAATTCCAGGTCTTATGACAATGTTATGCTCTCATGGATGAGGTTCTATTATTCTCTTATGATTCATGTCTTATGAACTTCCAAAATTTATTCCGTGACTCATTTTTATGATCTTTAATATTCAACTTATTGTTTTCAAATTTTATACTCATGTTCCCATTACATTATGTTCATGTTATGACAATGTATATCTTTTTTTACCCTTAGTGAGAATTTTATCTCACCCTTTCTTATATTTCCTTTCCCTAGGTAATGAAGATATGTATTATGTGTGATATTTCTAAAAAGGGTTCTTGTTATAAAAATTTAGTGGTAGATGATGTAACTCACTTATTGACCAGTGTTTTGTTTCCAATTTTCCAAAGGCATTGTACTACTACAATCCTCAAGTGTATTTTTGTTTAATTTAATGAATATACATAATGAAATATGTAACATAAATATATCATAAGCCTGTATCTCTATAGTTTGTATTAGAGTATAGGTTTTTTCATCCTATAGAAATCTGAAAGAGAAATATTCGTTGATATCCATTGGGATATGACTGATGATTGCTAGATTTGTCTATAAGGATATTCCTATTGATGAGTTAGTGTATAGGAAGATGTCCTAGAATTTTAGAAAATGATAGAGTGAGTCGTTTCCAAGAAATTATACCCTTTTGGGATACTAAAATTGATTATCTATTTTATATAGAATTATCTTTGGGTAATAACACTAAAATTTGTTTTTTGATAAGGACTTGATGATAACATAGTGCACGAAAACGGGCCTTGCTGCACACCAAGTTCCACAATCCTAGGGGATATACTTTTTAAATTCACAAACTCTTT
The DNA here is from genome assembly GCA_963277665.1 of Viscum album. Classification (NCBI taxonomy): domain Eukaryota; kingdom Viridiplantae; phylum Streptophyta; class Magnoliopsida; order Santalales; family Viscaceae; genus Viscum; species Viscum album. Next base: position 508,048,255 of record OY728125.1, read on the forward strand.
ATAAACCATCATGAATGATTTTAATAGATGGTGAATATGTATGGAAGACAAAAAAAACCTATGATCTCATAGATTAAAAATAATGTGTCATTATATAGACATCCAATAATTGATTTATTTATGATTATGTGATTTTCCGCTATAATAAGTGATTCTCACACTATGCTTTTTGTCTTTAGTTGATGGCCAGAATTGGAAGGAAATGTTTTAATATAAAATGTGGTAGTCAATTTTCTTATGTATCGATAAATAGAATGCTGACTAGAGTGAAAGATGTTGTGATTATTATTAATCTATTTTCACAGAACATGAGTAACAACATGGAACATAATAACCTATCAAGATCAAAAAATAAGGGCAGAGTGTTAGATTAATGGATACCATAGAAAAAACAAGATTCAGTTTTTCATGTGTTGAGAATGTGGGATGAAACACCCACGTGGATGTCTTAGATAATTGGTATGATCTTTTAACTATGTAAAAAAAGGGATATAAAGAGAGTAACTACAAACGGAACATGAAATGTTCAGTTAACTAATAATATGTGAATATTGGTGTAACTAAGATACAATTGACTATTAAATTCTATAAATGTAGAAATATTAGAATTATGAAAATTGTTGTCCTAAAGGGATTACTCATGAAGAAAATCATAAATAATGTAAGAGTAATGATTATATTGCTGATGATGAAGAGCCTACAAATTACATATTAAAGGAAACATATATTAAGGAATGATATGATGAAGTATAGTTAATCCTCTAAGAAACAATTAGGGTGACTGAAGTATTTTTATAGAGTAATTTGAAGAATATGTTTTATGAATAATAAAATATTCATACATTTATTTGTATATGTTTTTTCATTAAGTATTTGAAAAAATATGTTGGATAATGATGATGGAATGTAAGAGTGAATCAATTGAAAGGTGATATTTTGATAATGGGATTGTAATAATTAATATGATCCTAATGTTGTGAAAATTTTGTATAGTTTGGATATATAGACAATTGATAGGGAAAAGGAAAATTATTTGATGACCTCAAAACTGATAAAGGATTTATTGGAAATGTGTTTTATCGTATCATTGATGGAGTTTCCATTATTATTGGATTCATGTAATATATTAAATAATCTATAATTTTATTCAATGAATGAGAAATAATAGATTTTTTCATAGAGTTTTTATGCTAATTTTGGTTTTAAGATAATATGTGATGAAGGTATTCACATGTTGGGTTTGTGAGAATTGATAACTATTTCATTTTTTTGGGGGATTACCGACATGTTTATTCTGGAAATTTAGTAACCTTATTTCTAATGATTTGGAATTTAATGTTTTGTAAGGTTCATAAGGTTAAAAATTAATGAAATTTTTTATCTTGAAATTAGAATGAGGTTTTTTTATCAATGTATTATTTCACCATATTAATATTTATGCATATTGGAAAACATGTGCCAACCATTTTGTTGTGATGATAACTGAATATTGACGGCCGGAGTTGCCATTAAGTATATGGAGTATATGATTCATTAGTTCTTATGGTTTAACCAATTCACCTTCACTACTTATAGTATGATATGTATTTTAAATTGATCAATGAACATAAAATGGGTGAGATTATGCTTATTAAATGAAATAAAATCAAGTAAGTGTATCTTATCTTGAAAATTCTTCAAAATTAGCAAATGGATCGTGAATTAATTTTTACCTTTTATCTCCATTTTCTATGATATAAATGAAATTTTTCAGGCCTCTTTGGTATTTGGTTTTATTTTATCATACCTTCTCTAGATCAAAATCATTATTGTGATCAGTAGCCTTTATCACCCTATATAATTCTTTTTTCTTTTCTTCCATGTCCAAATCTTCAATTCCCACCTATGTTCTCCTATGTGGAAACCTAGTTATGAGTAAAATTAGGTAACCTTTATGTTTCAAAATTACCCATTTAAGGGATTTTTTATTATTCATTTGTATGATTTGGATTTTTATGAAATAATTTTAAAATGTTAGTCCTTCTATGAATGATATGGATTTTGAGGGACAAATTCATTTTAAGGGGGATATAACGTAACATCATAGGATTTTGTAAAAAAATTCAAATAAATTTTATAATTTCCATATTTTGTGTGATAGAAAACACTAATTTTATCTACTTTTACCTGAACAATTATTTTCTCTTCTATTACACACAATACCATGTCTATTTTGTGTTACACACAACATCGTGTTTAAATGAAATGTGTCATACAATTAAAATATTTTTATTTAATATGATAGTTATCACCTAACTATTGGAATGGAAGGTATGGATATGGATAAAAAATTATAAAAAACTGGTTAAAAATGTATATATAATTAATTATTTTGAAAATAATTAATTAAAAATTAAAATAAAAGAATTTAAAAATAAAGGAAATATTATTATAAAAAAGACTATTTTTGTGAAAACAAATGCGTTCAACCTTAATAAAAAAAAATAATTTTGATTAATGATTATATTTAATTTATATATTATATATTCAATCAACAATTTAACATTCATCTTATGGGTTTTCTATAAAATATATAAGAAGAAATCAATTTTTATGCTTAAAATTTGTATTTTCCTAAAAAATAGTGTGGCCTCATTTTTATGGCAGACTCAATTTAAAAATAAATTTATTTAATTTTACCAAATTAATATTATCAAATAAAAATAATTTTTTTAAGTTGGAATATCAAAATTGATTTAGGGTAATTTTTCGTGATTTTTCTGAGAAGTTTCATTTTTGATAAATAGTGAAATAATGTTGAAATTTAATTGAAATATTCATTTTGGTATAATTTTGTTTATAAAGATTAATTATATTATATAATTTGATATAATGTTACATTAGTAAAATTATACATCCACTATTATGATTTTTTTCATTGAAATCAATTTCAAATTGAATTTATTTATAAAAACAATGTGAACTTTTGGAAAATTTCTCTTTAGAAACCTGCTTTGTTATCACGTCTGTGGATTTAATTTTAAATTTATTATTTATACTTCAGAAAATTGTATTTGAGAGAATATATTAGATATATAGAATAATAATAATATAAATTAACAAATAAGTTCAACTTATTTGTTTCCAAAATCAATTCTGAATGTAGTAGAAATTAATTACCACAATTAAGGAAAAATGGGTTTTCCAGGTGCTTAAACTGAATAGATAGGGGTAAAAATGACTAACATACTTTCCAAAAATCTATTTTACATAAATATTTCAACCATTAATACTCTAATGTTATATATTGTTTCATTTTTACACTTTTGGTATATAGAAAATGTGGAAGTTGTAGCATTTTTCCCTGTATGCCATATAATTATTCCCCGAGACGGTGGGCTACAAGACCTTAAGCGCACCTCAATGAATGCCAAAAGATTGAAACTTATAAAGATAGCCTTTGGTAAGTATCTGAGGATACTATTACAATATTTATTAGAGTGGATAACATTAATATATATATATATATAAAGATACAAGAAACTGTATAATCAATAATAGATTGTTGGAAAAATAGTAATAGTTAAACATTAAAGATAAAAAATATTTGTGGAAGGTCAATAATAAAGGATAACATATTATGATTATGTTATAGAAAATTATCATTTAGGGGGTATAGGATTTAATTTTATACAACACACTGTAAAAATATAAAAAAAGTCCAAAAATGGATATGACTACCATTTCAAGAATAAGCTCTGTCCTCTACTCCCAACTCCATCCTTTTAAATAAAGTTATGCATTGGAGGCTGGCTTCTTTCCTTTGTCCATACCTACAACCATAGAGTCTACATGGGTAGCAATGCACTCAAGTAGGGTCTGAGATACAATCTCAGTAATCTAGCACCCATGGGGTCTTGGACATTATATTTCATTAAATATAAATTACATTGTGTTCCTAAACAATTTAAATGAATATCAAAATTAACTAACTAAATAACATTGAAATGGGTTCCACTTGGATACCTATCTACATTACTTACTTTGAACTACATCGGTGAGTTTGAACCAAAGGACCCTCTAAAGGTAAATTGGGTGAGATCATGTTTCCTATGATGGACTATCCCCAATCTTGTGATTGGTACTAGAGGAAACCTCCCTAAATTTTCAAAACCAAATCATAAATTCTAAAATAAAAACATTCAATTATCTTTTCATTAGTTTAGTTTCAAAAAAAATTATAAAATATAGCGAGACACCCTAATCCTATCACTGGAAATATGGAGATACTTTCTATGTATCTCTCCTGTATCCCATCATAAGACCAATGCCAATGAGTATGTCCATGGTGACCCACATTTAAAGACTCTCATATCACACCAAGAAGGGTGTAAAAAACGTTATGTACTAAAAAACAACTGATTATGTACCTAGTATCTCATGTTGGGGCCTGAGTATTGCCTAAGGTATGGTACGATGAAAAATTCAATTGATCCCATCCAAGGGTTCTCCTTTAGGTAACCGGTGTCACTCTTCTAGAGGAAAAATATACATTGCATAGAAAGTGTATCCTAGACATAGCTGACACCACCCCTATCATGACTAACAATCATTAACAAAATCGAACTATTTAATTAGAGTCCATGCAAAGTGACCTTAAATTAGAACCCCTTGTATCACCCTATACATTATGGTGAAGTAGATGATGAATCATTACATATATATAGAACTAGTCTAGAAAGCACCATTTTATTTTTTCAATATTTTATATTAGCATAGGCATGTTGGTAAAGGAATTACATAGAGAAAAACCATTTAAGTCATAAGGAACAAGGCATAAGAACATTTCTAGTTATATTAGCTCATCCATTCATGAGTGGAATTGGGTGATTGGGCTTTCCACTAGGTTTATTAAATGTAATTCTCATGGTATTTAAAATCAGGTGAGACCCCTTAAGAATATTCAAAAAACCATGGAATGGGGAAATTTATAATTATAAGATAAGAACACCCCATTTGATGTTGTTTAATAAAGAGATAAAAGAAATGAATGGAAAAGACCAAAAACACCTTACCTAGCCTCATATATCTTCCCCCATCCAGAATCAACTTTTTATTTGAGCTTGGTTCGAAGAAATTGAAAAAACCACCAAACTCCCTAAAAATGGTGAAAATGAGCTCATAAATAAATAGAACAATGGATGGAAATAAGAACACATAATATAAGGTATGACATCAAATAATGTAACTATATCTTCCTGTTGCTTCTGTTAGTGAGAAAAATTGAGACTAGATCAAGGAGTTAAAAAAATCATATGGAATGCGAAGAAGGATCCCCATGCATGGGTGGAGAAGCTCAGATGCTAGAGAAATAGAATGAGGAGGAAAAAGATTTAGGATAGAATTTTGATGAGGGAGAATGTGAATTTCACCCAGAAACACTACCTTCCATGGTTTGGTCATAAAGTCGGACAAACAATGTTCCAGACATGTGCCAATATCTACTTCAAAGGGGCACATTGCACGGTGTAGTGCATGATTAATCTACCCATTTGTAATCCATGAAAACACCACTATCCAAAACATTCACAAGGGATGCACGTTTATGCAGATTGGGTTGCATATTTTTTGAAAAACCATGCATTACTCATGTTCCCACACTCTACAATTGTACGATTTAGTGATGTTTTATTGGTTGGGATTCATGGTTTCTCTTAATCGTGCAACCCCGTTTTTTCTCCCCATTTCAGTTATCTTTGATCTGAATGAGTTACAAACACACCTGAGAGATCCTCAAAACATTTATTGATCATATTTAGTTTTATTTAATGGAATTATAACCCAATTTAATGGTCTATGACCTTGTGAAATGTAGGGATGTTACGACCTCAATTTTTTTAAACAACTTGTCCATGAGTTTTCATTCTAAGGGCTATACAATGTCGTCTGAGAAGTGTTACATCCACAATACATTTTCATTGGCTTCCCACTCTCATGACTCATCTAATACGCATCTTCTCTTTTATAGAACATAGACTATAGGAACTGAACTCCCACTAATAGCCTTCATAATATGATCAACGACATGTCTCAAATTCTCCTAAAAGGACACATTCACTTCCTCCTTAATATCCCCAGGGTCAAAAAAATGAGGTGGATCGTGATGATACTATCCAAGCTAAGATACATGTAATATTTGGTGCATGAAATAGTATCTCTATTGTAATATCAATATGTAGTATAAAATTCTTACTCTCTCTACTATCTCAAATGGCCTGACATATCAATGCAGTAAAATGCCCTGTCTCCTGATTTGTCTATGACCCAATCTAGGTGATACACATAGAAAGAACTGATGTCCCACCTAAAACCCCATAGGTCTAAAACAATGATCGATATGATACTTATGACTAGAATGAGATGTTTCCATATGATTCTAAATCATTTGGACTTACTCTGAAGTCTACTAAATAAGATGAAAAACCAATAATGATTCTTATCCTTCCTTTCACCCACATATAGGTGAACATAATAGTCTTTCATAAAGGGACTCATACAGATCCATCATAATCATTTCCCTAAATCTTCTATTTTTGAAAAAATAGAGCAGAGGAATATATTTTTTTCCACTAAACATTAAAGTTAATGATACATGCATGTAAAATATCCTCTAAATCTTGAATTGTCTATTCGGACTATTCATCAGTCTGAGAGTGATATGTAGTTTTCAATAGCACATGTGAGCCTAGTTCCTTTGGAAATCTTTACCAGAATCAAGAAGTAACCTTGAATCTCAGTCTTATACGTTATAACAAGGAGCACCATGAACTCCCACTACCTCCCGGATAGAAAAACCTTCGTAACTCATCAACAGAGAAGGTCTCATAGATTGTTAATAAATTAAATTCCTTATTCATTCTGTTGATTATCACCCATAATTCATTGCTACCTTAAGGGGATATCGGCAAGACAATCAAAAAATCAATGAATACTTCTTTCCATTTCCACCTAATAATTTATAGATGTTGTAGAATTCATGTAGGCTACTGGTGTTATTCCTTCACCTAAGGACATGTGGAGCACAGATTGATAAAACCTTCTATATTCCCCTTCATATCAGGGAACTGACACTGATGAAGTATATCTCTATACTTCTTGGTAATCATAGGATCAAATAACCATATACATGCATGTGATTCCCTCATCATTTATTCTTTTATATCATAATGCACCCATAAACGACCACAAAATAGTAGAGTCTCACTACTATTAATAAACCAAATAGAAAGTGGACTCTCTCCCGGGACACTCTCCCTCATAACAAGGCCTTCAGAATCAGACACCTACCACATTAGGACCTACTCTATGTGAGTGGATGTCCCTTCTAGAGCAACTAGAACTAGCTTCCAGTGCTTCTCATGGACCTTAGGATTATTTTAGAGAATAAGTCCACCAACTACCACTCACTAATGGACCCTTTGATTTCTTGTTTCTTGGTTTTCAATCTCAAGACATAGACCATGAAATTTTCGTTTTCGAGTGTGTAAAATGTCTCAAAGTCAAATGATTTCTACTATTCAACCCCTATGTGCTACCTCAGATTCAAGTCTAACAATATGGACCTGTATTTGAGGATTTCATGATCTCTATAAATGAATAAATACTCATCCAAAAAGTATTGCCTCTAATAGTGTAGAGCGTGAACCATGGATACTAGATTGACATCATTTGTATGATAGTTATTCTCTAGAGTCCTCAGTTGGTGGTATCCATATTACATGACTTGATTACCTTTCATCATAACTGTACCTAGCCTGATTCCTCAAACATCACAATGAATTTAATATCTACTACCCAGCTCAGGTAGAATTAGAATTAGCATAGAATAAATAATTCCATTTAACTCTTGAACTGTTATCTCACAATCCTCAGTCCAGTCAAATTTGACACCTTTCCTGGTCAAGACCATAATAGGTGATTCCATGAATGAGAAGTTATGATTGAATTACCGATAATATAAAACTATCCATAAGATTTTTTTTATGTAGATCAAATTCTTGGGATACTCCATGGAATCCACAACAGTAAACATCTCTAGGTCAACAAATATGTCTGCCTCAGATATGATATGACCCATGAAGTAAATATTACTTATCCAAAAGTGTAATTTACCGAGATTTATATATAGTTGGTGATCTATTAGTGTGAAAACAATTACTTCAAGATGATTTTCAAGGTCGTTCCATGTGTGAGAATACACTAATATGTCATCGAAAAATACTTCCATAAAGGAATCAAGACAGGAGTGGAAAACCTGATTTTTCAAATACATGAAGAATGTCTGTATGTTCAGAAGACCGAAAGACATAACCAGAGACTCATATAAGTTGTACCTAATCCATAATGTTTTATATGTTATACATAATGGCCTAACATGAATAAAATGGTTTCCTGGTGACGGACACCTATCATGGGGCATAGAAAAACAGTATTTTATTTACCTAAGTATAGTATAGCAGTTGATCCTGGGTAGTTTCCCGAAGAGAAGTGCACAAAAAACAAGGTTGTCACTTTTTGTTGGTTTTTTGAAAAAGATTGGTTTTAATTAATTTGAATGACTATGTGAGAATAAGAAAACATGATTTGATTGACTTTAAAAAATGATAAATATGGTGATCAGATTGGGTTCGGCTAGACCTAGTGTTGTGTCATCACAGTCTCCAAATTTACCTCTTCTTCTTCCTTAAACTGGTAAGAGAGAGATTTATCTACTGAGTCCTCTCTCTCCCTTGGTCAGATAGATGTGGTGTGAATTTTCCTTTCTAAAACCTTAGATTTGTCTATCCTCCTTCTAATGTGTTTAGGGATGTAGAAGGTCTCTTGATTAATTAGAGAAATCCCAGACCTGGAATTGTTGTTCCCGAATAAACCATGATTCTGACATACAATCCTACACACATGCTTGCAACCGCTGAGCAATCACCACCCAACCCTAATCTTTTTCCACTGTGTACATATTAGAATTGGTTGGAGGGAGATGTGATCATCATCCAAATCAATTTATAATTTCAGAATCAAAACCTAACACTACTGCATTTGGAATTTAATATTGAATTAAGAATTGAAACCAGAATAAGAAAGAAGATGAAATTTGATTCATTTTAAGCACAAGAACTCAAAAACAACACATAATTCCATTCTCCCCTCTTTCTGATCACTCAAATGAATCTACCCCTCTATAGATGGGGTAATTGAGATGATGCAGGAGAGGAAAAACATTTTAATGTAATGAAAAATAAAAGAAAGAAATAGAATGATGCTGAAGGAGAATTTCCCCAAGTGTCCCTTGGCTTCCTCATGTCTCTAATTGTGGTGTCGAACTCCCCTCCAGAATGGGTGAACTCCTCTTTAAATAGTCCAAGGGGTGCAATCCACTGGTCTTCAAATTTAAGATCTTCATAATTCCTCTTTAAGATTTCCTTCAAATTCTATCCATCACATGTTTTACCATGTTTGGCCAATTTAATGGCCTAAATTTGAGATGGTTTCTTCTTGAAAGATCATTAAAAATATCATTAACGTTTCATCCCAAAATTTAATATTTATCCTCCCAGTATATCATGTGATATGGCCAACTTAATTGGAGAATTTATTTTGGATGAATGTTTCTTTTTTTCCTTTCCCAAAATTTCAGCATCAATGGTCTACCTTAAGGAAGATAAATCTTCATAATCTTCAACATCCGAACTCCCCATGTAATGATAGTTACAATTCATTTGGAACCACATAAATTGGATGTATTTTTACCGATTTATGATCAATTTATTGAGGTGGGGTCCCCGTGGTCTTCCAGAATAATTTTCCAACTTGTTTGGATTTTTAGTACCCATGGATGGCCTAATTAAATCATGGTTCAAAAACAAAATATGTAGAAACTAAATCTATGAACCCAATAAAAAATAACATTAATTGTATTTATATTTTAAATGATATGTGTGAATTACCAAAGTGATTAAAATCTGTCAATATTTCCAAATTAAGAAGTTTTCCAATTTTTGCCGAAAACACATCATAAATCCAAAATTTATGTAAATAACTCAACTTGTTCAACTTTTAAGGATTAAATCATTTAATTAAACATAAAAAATGTGATAATATTATTTCTATCAATTCCCCCGCACTTAATCTATGATTTTCCTCAAGCATAAAATCTCAACATGGAATTCAAAGGGCACCAATGTCACTAATATTTAAATTTCAATAAAATCAAATGATTATCAATGTCCAATAAAATTTTCTAGTTCCACAAAAATACTAATTTAATTTCCCATTTTTCATAGAAACAATCAATTCATGCATTTTAATTTTCCACTTTGAAAAATGATGGAAGTTCTACTTTCATTCATTCAAGCTTCTCCATTTATTATTACTAAACATGCCAAATCATGATCTACCTCTCTTTTGAATATTTTATAACATCACTTATGATACAATTAATAGTGTAGTTATGCTAATATCATGAGAACAGGATCCTTATCCATAGGATTGTAAAGGAAGTCCTTTCTCCACTTTGTAAAGGCAAAATGCACAAAAAAATCATGAGGTATTGTAATAAAGGTTCAAAAGACTATGTGGCTTTGGGTTGGTGGATTAATGATTGAAATAATATAAGGCTAGAAGTAGGAGGTTTGAATCTTAAGTAAAATGCATGATTAATCAAGTGAAAACATAGGATGAACCTCACTCAAATCCCCTTGAGAATGTGAAACACAACACCACCCCCTTTTTAATGACATGGGTCATGAGTCAATAAATGATTACAAAGAATGATATCATCCAAGTTCTCCTACTCTTTTTTTATATTTTTTTGTAAATATCCAGAAAGGCACAACATTATTTTTCTCTTTTTTTAAGGATCCAGGAAGACACATCTTTATTTTTATTTTTTTCACTTTTTTATGGAGAACTAGATGAAATGAAAGAAGCATATTGAAATGATGACACATGCCCAGTTTTCTAATAATACATTCCCGAAATGATGACACAGACCTCACACCACCCAAAAATGATACACATCCCAATAAATGCACATGAAGGCCCTTCCCCCAAACTCAAACAAGAAAATATCCATGCAAAAATATTAAAAGAGTGGGAAGGTAAGGGAAAATAGGCCTGTTATGTGTCTTAATCCTATAAGGCAATTCATGGATTCAATGGGCTAATGAAGGATAAATGTAAGGGTGGGTCTCAGGTAAATATGTGACTAGCCAATGTAGTTCCTCAATCATTTTATATGTGTTTTTGTGCAGTCATAGCTTTGAAAAGTTTCAATACATGTTCGGGTATGTGGCATGTCCCATGATCACTCGAGAAATATGCTCAAGTTAAAATAGGAAATATTTGGTCTAGAATTCCTCTCGAGAATGGGAATATGATATTGGAAAATCACTCATGGCATGACTAATAATAACAAATTAATTCGCATGAATTTAAAAAATTCAAAGAATGAAAAATTGAAGGGAAATTTCATTTACATGAATCAGTTAATTCCTTCAAATCATGAGTCATTATTTCAATATCCATGATTCACTTTAATCATCCAATTAAATATTTTAGTCATACAATCTTATTAACATTGAAATTTAAAACATGGAATTACTGGAATCCTATGAAACTCATGTCTCCGAGATAAGTCAAGTAAAACCTGAATTCAAGTGTGGGCATGAATTTTTTATTTAACTCTTTAAAAGACTAAAAATGTAGGTAATAAAGTTGGATAATATAGAATTGAACCTATTACTCCCCTTTCAAATGGATGCTTTTCTTCAAGACATGTAATCCCACTTTAGCTTCTTCATTAATGGACCTGAAATATAAGAATGAAAACAATTGGTAGTCCAGGATTGTTCAATCATATTGGTAATTGACAAAGAATACAAGTACACAATGGGGTAAAATGCGGGTTTCCTCCCAGTAGCTCCTTTGTTTAATGTCGTTGGCTCGAATAAAAAAAAGTTAATTTTTTTGAAAAATCCTAGACTACAAGATTCCATCCCCACACTTAATTGATGCAGTGTAGTCAATGCATGTAAATGGAATTTTTTATAACAGTTTAAAAAGATGTAGTTACTGCATTTAATCAAGTGTAAAGGAATGATGCAACCTGGTAGGTCTTCATTTTTATTCAGGGTGAAGGAGTGTGATCTCCTCCACTGGTTCTTGAGGTACGGTCCCATAGAAGTTTTTTAGACTTTTCCCATTTATAGTGAATGGGATTATTCATACTTCCTTTTGAATCGTCACAGCACCAAAGGGGAATACATGAATAACAGTAAAGGGGGCCTTCCCATCTGGAATGAAGTTTACCTGGCATAAGCATAAGCCTGGATTTGAAGAGTAGCACGTGATCTCCAGGGTTGAATGTTATTGGTTGAATTATCTTGTCATGGACCATCCTTGGTCTCTCTTTATAGATCATTGAGTTTTCAAAATATTCTCTTCAAATTTCCACTAACTCCTACAACTGCAATATTTTTTCTTTACCATCTTTCTCAAGGTTGAGATTCATCTCTCTGACCGCCCAGTAGGCTCTATGCTATAACTCTACAAGAAGGTGGAAAATCATTCTATAGATCAATCTATAAGGACTCATCCCTATCAGTGTCTTGTAGGCCGTTCTGTATGACCATAATGTATCATCTAACTTCACGCTCTAGTCCTTCCGGTTGGGTTTAATAGTATTCTCCATAATGGATTTGATTTTTCTATTGGAGACTTCTGCATAGACATTAGTTTGGGGATGGTATGGGGTAGATGTTCTATGATGCACCACATACTTCTTCATCAATGCTTCCATTTTACTTTTGCTGAAATGAGGTCCCTGATCACTTATGATTTCTTGAGGCATGCCAAACCTACAAAAACTTTTAGCCCTAACAAAATCACAAACAAATTTAGCATCATCAATTCTGGTTTCTTTTTCTTCAACCCATTTTGAAACATAGTCTTCTGCCAAAAGAATATATGAATTTACAAATGACATTGGGTATGGTCCCATGAAATCTATGCCCCACACATCAAAATTTTCAAAAAAGGTTATTGGTTTTTGTGGAATTTCATGTCGTTTGGATATGTTACCAGAAAATTTACATTTTTCATATCTTTTACAAAATTCATATGCATCCTTTAATAGGGTGGTCCAGTAGAGTCTAGATTCTAAAACTTTTCGTGTAGTCCTTTGTGGTCCAAATTGGCCTCCACAAGATAATTTATGACAAAATTCTAACACTAATTCAATTTCACTTATTGGGAAGCATCTTCTTTTGATTTGATCATTACAAATTCTCCATAGAAATGGATCTTCCCAAATGTAAAATCTTGATTCAGATTTAAGCTTATGTTGTTGATGAGAGATTAGATAAGGGGGTACCTAAGATGTAACCAAATAGTTGAAAATTATGGCATACCATGGTACTTCACTGTTGAAGATGTAGAGTTGTTCTCCAAGAAGCTCATCATTAAGTGGGTTCTGCTTTGGGATTTCTGCTTCGGCGGTGTGGGGTAGTCGACTCAGATTATCAGTCACATCATTTTCAATCCCCATCTTATCTTTGATTTCCAAATTGAACTCTTTTAAGAGTAGAATCCATCTCACCAACTGTGGTTTAGCATTTTCCTTTTTCATTAAGTACCTAAGTGTTGCATGATCAGAAAAAACAAAAACTTTAGTGCCAAGATTACTTGATCGGAATTTATCTAGTGCAAAAATGACTACAAGGAACTCTTTCTCAGTGGTTTTGTAATTTATTTGTGTTTCATCCAAGGTCATTGATTTGTAGGATATGACTCGAGGCTTGCTGTCAATTCTATGTGATAGAGAGGCTCCCACCGCTTGGTTGGATGCATCAAAAAGTAGCTCGAAAGGGTAATCCAAATTGGGTGGATGCATTATTTGTGGTGTTATCAGCCTTTCCTTTAATTAATCAAATGATTCCATGCATGGACAATCAAAATTAAAGTCAGCATCCTTTAAAAGTAATCTTGAGAGAGGGAGATAAATCTTACTGAAATCCTTGATGAATCTTCTATAAAATCCTACATGCCCTAAAAAGGATCTAACATGTTTGACACAAGTTGGATATTGAAAAGAATTTATGACATCAACTTTTGATTTATCAACCTCAATCCCATTTTGTGAAATTTTGTGCACCAACACTATCCCTTTTTCAACCATGAAATGACATTTTTCGAAATTTAAGACAAGGTTCTTTTCAATGCATGTTTTCAAAATTTTTCCATATTTCCCAAGAAATGATCAAATGAATTCCAAAAAACTGTGAAATCATCAATAAAAACCTCCAAGAAGTCCTCAATGTGGTGTGATAAAATACTCACCATACACTGTTGAAATGTACCTACGACATTTCATAGACTGAAATGCATCCTTTTGTAGGCGAATGTTCCAAAAGGGTAGGTGAAGGTTATCTTGTCATGGTATTCTGGTGCAATTGGTACCTGAAAATATCCTGAGAATCCATCTAAAAAAAATTATTGAGTCTTTCTGGCTATCCTTTCATGCATTTGATCAGTGAACAGAATAGAAAAGTGATCTTTTCTGGAAACATGATTTAGCTTCATATAATCTATACACACTCTCCAGCTATTTTGTACTCTCATGGGGATCAATTCATGTATTTCATTTTTAACAGTGGTCAGGCTGGGTTGCTTGGGAACTATATGAATTGGGATGACCCATTCAAAATCAGAGATTGGGTAAATGATATCAACTGCTAACAATTTATCTATCTCTTTCTTAACGACCTCCATGATTGTGGGATTGAGTCTTATATGAGGTTGTCTAACTGGTCAAGAATCACTTTCTAAAAATATCCTATAAGAGCATACCTTAGGGTTTATTCCAAGAATATCACCAAAACTCTTTCCTACAGCCTTGAAATTCCTTTTGAGAAGGTCATTAAATGTTTGTTATTGTGAATGGGATAGGTTATTGGCAATGATTAATGGAAATTTATCTCCTTCCATTAGATAAGAAGACTTCAAGTCACATAGAAAAGGATTAATCTCTAAACATGTGGGTTGTTCAAGGGATGATATGGAATTTATGTTTCTTACTTCTAAGGTTGAATTCTCTAGTAGAATCTCACTTCCTTTTAACAAATTATCAAAAAAATCAGATTTTACCTCATCCTCCAACATGATATCAGAATTTTCAGGATTATGGGAATTATAAAATTAAAATGAAAAGTGTTCTCCCACTGATAAAAATTCATGAATCATACCTAAGTCTTCAATTGGTTTCATACCTTCATCATGGGAAATCGCATAAAGTGAGTGATTACTAGACGAGTGTTTCATCGTATCAAGAATGTCAAAGTGTACCATACTGTCTCTGAGTTCCATGGTGAGTGTTCCATCATGCACGTTGATGATCATCCTTGCTGTTTTCAGGAATGGTCTCCCCAGGATGATGGGAGATTGGGCTGGTGCTTGGTCTTCCTCCAAGGAAAGGAAATTAATGTCTGCTGGAAAGATTAATCCTCTCACTCCTACAAGTACATCTTCAACGACTCCAGCTAGGAAAACAGTGCAGTGGATATGTTTGCTAATTGTACCACCACCCGAGTTGCTTTTAGTTCTCCGATCTTCAATGATGAAAACACTAAGTGAGGCATCACATATATCAAAGCTCCAAGATCACATAATGCATCAGTAAAATTTAAAGAACCGATAGTGAAGGAAATAGATAAAGTCCCTAGATCTTGACATTTTTGCAGTATCGGTGGTGTGATCAACGCCGAGACACTTCTTCTTAAGTAGATTCCTTCATTTCAATCCAGCCTTATTCTTTTTGTACACAGATCCTTTGGAAATTTTTCATATTTAGTGATTTTTCTGATATCATCCAGTAGTGGGATGTTAATCTCAACTTTTCGGAGTGTTTCCTGAATTTCCCATTGAATTTTTTCTTGTTCACCCTTCATTGACTCAACCAATATTGAAGGAAATGGTGTTGGGATATCCTTTTTGTCCCTTTTTTGTTTTTTGAAAAGGTGTTTCCATTCATTCTTTCCAAAACCTTGGTCTTTCTCCATTGTTGCTGACTCCATCTTTTGGTTGGACAGGACGAGCTTCATAAGATTCCCTGGAATCATTTTCCCCACATTGTTCTGGTGGTGTGAGCTCCTTCGCGCTTCGGGTTGTGATTTCACTAACATTATCCTTTGGATTAGGAATTTTTTTGAGGGTAGCTTACCTTGGTTCTTGGTGAGATAAACCATAATGCTTGTAAATTGATCTGCTAGCTTGTCTGTTTTATCTTGTAATCCTGCAACTCTTGTCTTCAGCTGTTGATATTCAGTTATCGGTGCACATGTGGACGGTTTCTCATAATTCTTCCGCTGGAAAGGTGTCGGTTGTAATGTTTTTTGTTGTCGGAAGGGATGCTTATATGGTTGTTGGAATGCTATCGAGTTCAGATATTGCTGCTGAAAAGGAGCTTCGGCTTGGTTCTGTTGAAACCCAAAGCCTGATTGGGTTTGCAGTTGGTATTGCCTTTGTTTATAGGATGCATGAAAACATTATGTCCCCTGCACTTCTGGACATTGATCAGTGTAATGATAATTAGTATATCATAAACCACATACCTGATTCAGGCATTGTTGTTCCTTCACATGGTTAATAGCTATTTGTTGCACTAACCTGGTGAGTTCACCCATTTTGTTTCTAATTAAATATACTGAATTAGATGTTCTTACCTCATGGATTCCTCTGGTGATCGTACCTCGAGTTCCAAGCTGCTATGATTTTTCTGAAAACTTTTCAATCAGAACTCAGAAATCTGTAGGTGATTTGTCAATGAGGGCTCCCCCAATGATGCATCGAGTAGATTCCTATAATTATCAACCAATCCCTGGTATAATCACAAAAGGAATTGGTCCTCTTATCTTTCTTGGTTTGGGAAACTTACACAAAGATTCTTGAAATGTTCCTAGTATTCGTAGAGTGTTTCTCCAGTTGATTTATGGATGACATAAATCTACTTTTTTTATTACAGTTCTCCTGGATGTTGGGAAAACAATATTATATTTACCTAAGTATAGTATAGAAGTTGATCTTAGGTAGTCTCTCGAAGAGGAGTGCACACAAAACAAGGTTATCACTTTTTGTTGGTTATCTATAAAAAATTGGTTTAAATTAAATTTAATGAATATGAGAGAATAAAAAAAATTGAATTGATTGATTTTAACAAATGATAAAATCAGTGATCAGATTCGGTTCGATTGGACCTAGTGTTGTGCCATCACGGTTTCCAAATTTACCTCTTCTTCTTCCTTAAACTGGTAAGAGAGAGATTTATCTACTGAGTCCTCTCTATCCCTTGGTCAGATAGATGTGATGATAAACTTCCTTTCTAAAAACTTATATTGGTATATCCTCCTTCAAATGTATTTAGGGTTGTAGAAGGTCTCTTGATTAATTAGAGAAATCACAGAACTGGAATTGTTGTTCCCTAATAAACCATGATTCAAACATTCAATTATAAAAACGTGCTTGAAAACCTCTGAGCAATCACCACCCAACCCTATTCTTGTTCCACTATATACGGATTATAATTGGGTGGAGGGATATGTGATCAATGACCAAAGCAATTTAGAATTTTAGAATGAAAACCGAACACTACCACATTTGGAATTTAATACTGAATTAATAATTGAAACTAGAATAATAAAGAAGAAGAAATTTGATTCATTTTAAGCATAAGAACACAAAAAAACCCACAGTTCTAGCCTCCCCTCTTTCTGATCACTCAAATGAATCTACCCCTCTATGAATGGGGTAAGTGAGATGATGCGGGAGAGGAGAAAAATTTTAATGTATAGAAAAATAAAAGAAAGAAACATAATGATGCTGAAGGGGAATTTCCCTGAGTGTCCCTTGGATTCCTCCCATCTCTGATTGTGGTTTGGAACACTCCTCCAGAATGGGTGAACTCCTCTTTATATAGGCCAAGGGGGTACCATCCTCTGGTCTTCAAATTTAAGATCTTCATAATTCCTCTTTAAGATTTCCGTCAAATTCTGTCCATCGCAAGTTTGACCATGTTCGGCCAATTTAATGTCTGATATCTAAGATGGTTTCTTCTTGAAAGATCTTTCAAAATATCATTAACATTTCATCCCAAAATTTCATATTTATCCTCCTATTATAGCATGAGATATGGCCAACTTAATTGGAGCTTTTATTTTGGATTAATGTTTCCTTTTTTCCTTTCCCAAAATTTCAGCATCCATGGTCTGCCTTAATGAAGGTAAATCATCATAATCCACTATATCTGAACTCCCAATGTAATTCTCGTTCCAATACAATTGCAATCACATAAATTGGATGTATGTAAACTGATTTTTGATCAATTTATTGAGGTGGGGTCCATGAGTTCTTCCAAAATTATTTCCCAACTTGATTGGATTTTTAGTACCCATGGACAGCGGAATTAAATCCTGGTTCAAAAACAAAAGATGTAGAAAATAAATCTATGAAACCAATAAAAAGGAATCACATCAATTTTATTTTTTTTATATGATATGTATGAATTGCCAAATTTATTAAAATCTGTCAATATTTCCAAATTAAGCGGTTTTCCAATTTTAGCCAAAAACACATCATAAATACAAAATTGATGTAAATAACTGAACTTGTTCAAATTTAATGTATTAAATCATTGAATTAAATATAAAGAATTATGAAAATATTATCTCTACCACCTGGACTCAAATAAATCTTGGATAAAATATCTTCTCCTTGAACCACGTCGAAGAGGTAGTCTGTACGAGAAAATAAACACAGGTTCTTCATTTTGAGATGGTTCAGTTGGAAGTAATCCATGACCTATCAAAGGGTACCATCATCCTCCCTTGCAAAGGATAGTTAAATCCATAGTGTTGTTTTTGGTCAGATAAAATTCTTATCATCTAAGTCATCAACATGTTTCTTAATTTCCTTGAGCTCTGTAGGTTCCATCAAATATGGAGGAATGGACCCTGGTGCCATACCTGGAATAATATTGACAGTGAACTAAACATATATCTTAATGTTAATCATGTTAAATCTTCAAGTAATACATATGTGATATAATCTATCAAATAAGGGAATTCATTTCACTTCATTCTCATCTCATTCCTAATGAGACTGACTATCTTGGTTCCCATTCCACCTAGCCCATTATGCTTGAGTCTATGTCAAATCACTTTGATATCCCATTCAACATTATTTATATACATGTTTCCCTCATATTATGTGAATAATACCTGATGATAATAGAAATCCATTTGAGATTCTTAAGACACATGATAGTCCATACCGAGAATGATGTTGAAGTCAGTCATCTCAAGGATGGGGAAACTCCAAAGGAAACAATACAAAACTATTTCAAGGGGCACTAATCGCACTGGAATATACATTCTTCTAAAAATCATAACTTTTTTTCAAGGGAAACAACCCCACTAGAGTTCTATATCATGATCCCCATGCATCCAATAGATGTAGCATATTGAAAGGTGCGTCATTCACCTATGTCAAATAAAATAGATACTAGAGTAGAGGCTACCAAAATAGTACCTCCCCCTGTAGATGTCCCTAGACTCTACTCCTAATTTTTATGATATAAATAATATATATGGATTGAACTGTGTCCCTGATACATTTACTAACCATCCGAAGTAGGTCCACTATGCAGATGAAGAAACTTGGAAACCTGGCTGCCTCGTCCATTACCAAATGTTTAGCCTATACATTTTGTAGAAGACCATCTTCTTTCCTAGAGTGGTTTCACTGATCTTACACCGAATGTTGTTACTGGCAGAGAACCTCACTCACTTAGAACTAGTGAAAAGGACTGGCATAAATGTTGGAGGTATCCCATCCAACAACAAGAATGAAACCCAATCAGTTTCCTCACACACGGTGGATGTTTTGGCATGGTCGGCTGCACTACTGCCACACTACATCACTATCAGTGCATGATACCATTCTAGTACTTCCCTTGTGTGTAACCTCAAAATTCATATTTCTTTTACTGGATAAACCACTACTCTTCCAAGTAGCTAAACTGACCTGATTCACCCCACTAGATTCCCTTAGGCTCTACTTATTGATGAGGTATTGGTTTATCATCTCTGAAATAGTCGTGAGCCAAAATACATTCACCTATGATTGGATGGAATAGGAAATACCATCCTCAAATTTCTTTTTTTTATTCACCACTTCCCTGGTCAAGGATGTTGAAAAATACTATAATTCAGTGACATGTCACATTGCTAAAGGTGCATGCTTTTCCATACGTGGTGAGTCCACAGATTCTGAGGAATAAATTAGTCGAATGAGGTAGTCTATAAGCCCAAAAACACGATACCCTAATGTTGACTAGACCGAGTAAGAATGGCTTCCCAACGGTTGGAGGAGTCACGTAGCATGTAGGTCGTAATCTTGGCCCTCCACTCTATATGTGTCTTAATATGCTTGAAAATTTACCCCATAAACTCTATCCAAGACTCAGCAGCCTATGGTCTTCCACCCCATGAGTAGGTGGGATGAATTTTTTACTAGAACTATATAGTTCGTTTCACCATAGAAGTGGAAGTTTAAAGAGACTCTAAAATGATTGCATAAAGACAAGGAAACAATCCTATAACTGAGCATCAATTCCCAATGGAAAATATATATGTGGTGTCTCAGGTGGAACTATAGGAGGTATAAATGGTTTCTCAGGGCCCACCACCTCGAGAGTATTCTCATCACTACTTTCCTGGAAAACATCATGAGGTCATCAGGGAGGCATAGCCCTATAAATGTAAAGTGCATGCCTCAAAAAATAATTTATAACATATTTGGAAATCCATACAAAATGACAAACATAAGGCTATCCTACTAAAGAAGCACACCACTATACATGCTCCTGGAGGCATGTCAGTGTTAGAATAATGAGAAATAGATGGATTGAAGAAGTCACGTCCTATATGTAACACCCCAGGATTTTATGAGATATATTATTTTTAATTTCTTTGATACTTTTGGTTTACGATACACCAAGAATGGATTGCACTATACACAACACTGTATTAGGTTGTAGTATACGCAACACTATTCTTGTATTTTATTGCACACAATTTTATGTTATTTTTATAGAATTCATTTCACACAACATTGAGTATACATTTTGTTCAATATAAAAATGAAAAAAGTTTGGATTAGGTTATACGCAACACGAAAGGATTATTTCACTACACGCAACATTGACTTGGATTGTGTTACAAGTAAGAGATACCTTCCTTTATTTCGTTTGTTGTACTCAATATCGAGTTAATGCCTTATTTTTTAAGAAATCAGGTTGTTATGATTTTTTAAAAAATGGCTAGTATGAATAGTGTACAAAATTAACACAATTCACACCTTAAAACATAAAATAGATTATTAAATTATATTAAATTCCTAAAAATCTAATATTTATCCAAATGTTTAATATAAGTCAAAATATGTCATAAATAACTTTTTGTGGGTTGTTTTACATGATATGTTAATTACATTAACCCACAATGTGTAAATAACATGATATCACGGTATGATTAAAAAGGGTAAAATAAGGGTAAAACCAAAAACATAAGGATAAAAAAATATGAAAAAAATACCAAAAATTTTTAGATGATGGTTATTCAAACCAAAATCATCTGATCATTAAATTAAATAATATTACTCCCATTTTATGTCGAAATTGAATTTATAATAAATTTATATTTTGGAACATACTTAAAGTGCCCCTCTCCTCCATTAAAAAAATGGCACCTCCTCCCTCTTCTCTTCACTCCATTTTGATCCTTCAATCTCATAAAAACCCTTTACATTTATCTATTTAAAATTATTTGATACATTATATAGTGACCCAAGTCTTTTACATAAAATATTTCATGATTTTAAGCATAATAATACATCAGAGTACAAGCCAGGGATCGTTAAGTCAAGTGTCTTGGAAGACAAGGTACAGAAATCATAAAACATGGGACTAAAAAAAATTTATTTAATATCCATAATTATCTCCTATCATCCTTTGAGCCCTTACATCTGCATAGGGTACCCTGTGGAACACATGAACATAGGGTTGAGCTGAAAAGCCCGGTAAGGTTGAGAACATAATGATACGTATTAAGAACATGGGTTAGGGGGAATGACATAATGTTATATAAAGCATGGAACATATAAAATCGTATCATATAAGAATGTGATCATATAAACATGGAATCATATAAATATGGAAGAATCATAGAACACTTATTTTGTGCGGTTCAAGGCTAACCTCCGATCCCGTTTCCCATTTTAGTACGGGTTAAGGCTATCCGCCAAACCCATTTCACATCACATCTCATGAGACTGAAATTTACCCAATGCATTGGAGTGCTATCTGGGCACACCCATCTCAAAAATTTCATGAATATTCTTGATAATTAAATATTCTTATCACATATATATTCTTTCCACATAAATAATCATACATCATCAACCTTACAAAAACATAACGGTGCCCATAGAAATAATTGGTACCACAATCAGGACATAAATCATAACCGATGGGCGTATCATGAAAGTTTCCATGAAAGAAAATTATTAAAACATAAATGGAAGTTCATAGGGTAAAATACCAATATAACCTGGTTGGTGGTTTCAAATATAAGTGACAACATGTAAAAAATGTAATTGTGAAACATTAGCAATAAATCATTTTTGTGTGGTTTTAAGGAAAATACTATAGAGATTTTAAAAATAGAAAACAGGGTGATCATTTATTTAAAATCCTGAATTTATCCAAGAAGGTTTTCATAATAAAAATTATTATTTTATAAAGATAATGGTGGAATAAAAATATGATAGAGAACACTTGAAATTGGGTAAAAAATTTGGGAATTTCCCTTGAAATGAGTGTGCTTATTGGGATGTATTGAGGAGAGATTCACATAAAAGCATGTATATCCACAAAACAAAATAAGAGATGGATATTAGAACATGATTTTGGATAATATAAACAGAATGTATATGTTTTAAATAAATATAAATGACAACTTCAGTTTGGTAAAAATAATGATATAGTAACTCGAAGGAATAATGGATGTTCGGATAGAATTCATTACGGTTTATCGGCATGGTATCAGGTGTAACATAGAGGGATTGATGAGAGATAAAAAGGGTTTCACATCACTTTAAATTCAAAATTTCAGTATGAGGGAGGTGTGTAAACATACCCAATCATTTTTTATTACACATAAAAAGGCATAGGATAGAAGACAATCTTGATTAAGAGTGAAATAGAGAGGATCCCTTCCATTAAATTTTTGGTGTTCTCCATGTGTTATTAGTGACCAACATAAATGAATTAGGCTTATTAATTCATCATTACAGAACCTCTTTTATATCTAATTTATTTATTATAACCAATTTTTGTTCATCCAAGGTCTTTTTGATTAGGTAAAAGGTTCAATTTTATTGTTTGGGCTCATTTGTTTACATGGTTTTACAGATTGGTTCATTTATATTAAAGTTCAGATAAACATGAAAGATGGAAGTGGTTGTCCAGAAATGAAGTTATATACTATTAGTGAACATAAAATAGAATATATGTTTTAAATTTAATTTGGTTACTTATATTGAAGTTGAACTATTATATAAAACCACAATGACAACTGTTTTTTATTGATGGATTTGATTACAAAGAACATGTTTTTATTTATAACAGAATACCATTTGTACAAAAGGATTAAAGAACTAAAAATAGAATGTATTAAATATATAATAATCTGGTTAAACAATAACACAAACGGTTTTAGGACCAGAATTATAGATTATAATATAAATTGATAAATTTTTGTCCTTGAATGTGCTAAATTAGCACATCTCAAATGATGCTGTCATTTCTTTCAAATAAAGGGTGGTGAATGGAGAGAAGATAATTAAATATCCCATTAGAAAGGAGAAATTATAGTACATGTATGTTACTGAATTTATCATACTATTATGGTGATGGGATGTGAGGAAAGAAACAAAAATAAATGAACTTCAAAGAAATGAAGAAATTGGAAAGAGGAATTTACCTCTTGAAACATCTTCTTTTAGAACTTCTTAAGGGGAGAGGATTTATTATTTTGAAGATTCTAAGAGATTTTGGAAGTGGGGGTGGTTTTTGGGGATATTTTTGGGCAGAATATTGGAAACACACATGGCTTTAGAGGAGTTAAGAGAAGAGGGAGTGGGGGGGTGTTATAGTGGAGGAGAGAAGGGATTTCTTCTAAAAAAATTACTTAATTTATTATTTCCCCACAAGACAAGTAATGGTGAGTCTTCAATTACCAATAATAGTAATTTTATCAATTGATCCCGAACCAATTGGTCTTACATCATCAGAACATCATGCATGACTCTATAATTAGCTTATTTATCTTATTTTGTAAATTATAGTATTTCACTATTCATCAAAAATTCAAGCATTTCAGAAAAATACAAAAAATTTAACATAACCATTTTACAACATGAAAAATTCAAAAATGAAGTTTATTTTTTAAAGAAAAATTAAATATGATTATTTTAATATTTAATTAAAATCATAATTTATATCAAAAACCAGTTTTCAAACATTCATTTACTTATTCTAATATATAGGTATATAGGTATATCGTATTTTCATCTTAAAAATTATTTTTATACTATCATAGGTAGGGTTAATATTCATTAGGGTATATCACTTTTCATATGGGTATGTTACTATTCTAAAGGGTTGGTTACTTTTCAAATAAAAATTATGTATTTATTATCAGACTCCAAATAACTTACTGATTGCAACTGTGTCTGTTAGATTTTCGAAATTCCAAATACAGAAGTGGAAAAATTATGTTTAATAGTCACTTAGCACTTATTAGTTCATTATGTTGTGTTTTCATGTGATTTTATGACATGTTTATAAAAAGAGAATTTCCATTGAAATACATTGGGTCGTTATATTCTTCCCCCCATATGAAATTTCACACTGAATATTTTTTTTTACAATCTAAAACATAAATAGGTGTGGTTACTTTTCCTTCATTGCTTCCTCCAATTACCATGTTGCCTCTTTGTACTTATGGTTTCGCCATAGTACCTTGACCAAATGAGTAGTCTTGTGGCGTAGAACATTGTCTCTACGATCCAAGATATTCACCGGTTTCTCCTCATAGAAAAGATCACCCTCCAACTGTACCACCTCTAAATATAGTTCATGTGATGGGTTTGGTATATACTCCCTCAAGAGGGATAAATGAAAGACATCATGTACTTTAGACATGGTAGGTGGAAGTACCAATCGATAGGCCACAGCTCTGTCTCGATCAAGGATCTCAAAGGGGCCTATGTAACTAGGACATAAATTCTCTTCCCTTCCAAACCTCATGACCTTCTTCCATGCATATATGTGTAGAAATAACGTTTCATTGACATTGAACTCAAGGTCTCGTTTACAGTTACCTGCATAACTCTTTTTAGACTTTCGGCTGCCATGATATGTGGCTGAATTCTTTTCACCTTCTCCATTATTTCTTCAACCATTTCAGGACCTATAAGCTTATGATCACCAACTTCATCTTAACACACTGGTGTTCTTCACCTTTTCCCTTAAAGGGCTTCATATGGTTCCATTTGGATTATTCAGTCGAAACTGTTGTTGTATGAGAATTCAACTAGTGGAAGATGTTGGTCTCATCCTCCTTTGAATTCTATATAACATCCTCTCAATATGTCTTCCAGTTTCTGAATAGTCCACTCAGATTGTCCATCAGGATGAGGATGATAGGTTGTACTGAGGTTCAGTTTAGTGCATCGAGCATGTTGGAGACTTTTTGAGAGCATCGAGGTGAATCTTGGATCACAATCGGATACAATAGACAATGGTACTCCATGTATCCTTACCACTTCTTTGATTTATATCTATTCAATTTGATATAATGATAAGTCTTCTTGAATCACGATAAAGTTAGATGTCTTTATAAGATGATCCAGAAGGACCTATATAGCATTGTTTCCTTTGGATGTCCTTGGAAGTTGAGTGAAAAAGACCATGGTAATGTTATCCCACTTACATACTGTTATGTTTTGTGGTTACATCATCCCCTTAGTCTTTTGTCTCTTAGCCTTCACTTGCTGACATACCAGGCACATTGATGTATATTCAGGAATCTCCCTTTTCATATTGTCCCACCAGAAGTTTTCCCAGAGATCTCGATACATCTTTTTTCTCCCTAAGAAGATAGTTAAGGTCAAGCAATGTTCATCAAGAAAAAGCTCCTTCTTTATCTCTGGATCAGTTGGTACATATAATCGTGAATCAAATCTTATAACTCCTTCCTCATCAATTTTGAAATCAGAGTATTTCCATTTTTATTAGCTTCCACCCTTTTCTGAATTTCCACATCTATTCATTGAGCATCCTTTATTTTCTCCAAGAGGGATGGTTGAGAAATCCTTTGTGAAAGGATTTATGATGTTCCTCCCTTAATGATTCCCATCTATATCCTTTTCAAATCTATGAATATCAGATCCTTTTAAATTATCATCATTGATAATGGTGCATGGTCCTTTCTACTTAGAGCATCTGCTTCCTTGTTTTTCTATTTCTTCCGGAAATGGGGATGACCTTGTTTGTTTAAGGATCAAACATTCCAATTGGTTTTTAACGGGTTCATTTATAGAACCAGAAACATACAGTGATTCTATATCCATTTGGACCTACATTCCAATGTTAGGTTCTCATTAGTTGTGGACTAATGAGGCTTAAGGATTTAAATTAGTCGAGAGGATGGGAAGTCCGACTCATCACACCTTTTTGGGGGGAATTATTGTCTTTTCCAAGACTCTCATAGAGATTTAAGTTATGTTCATCAATCCTTATTAATATACCAAGCATGAAAATGAGTTTTTCCTTTAGATTTAGAAATCAATGATTGATAGGTATGAGATTTAGAGAATCTTTTATATGCAGTAGAGGTTCTTCATCGATATAAAATCATCCACATTTATTAAAGATTCTTAGTCAATTGTATCCTTCAACACGTTATATAAAAATCTCTTGGTCATTATGATAACCATACTGGTTTTAAAGCCACTCAGTGGGGCACTTGGAATTTATTGTCGTTCAGAAAGACATGGATTATTTCAGAGTTGGGATCGTACCCACAGATGGGCTACCTACATATCCTTGCTAAAAAGAAAGGAATCAGAACCCACATAGTTTGAAAAGAAGGATATAGTTTAATGTCATATGGGACAGAAACTAATTAATAAAATATGGTCTTGATCCTTAGAAAAGATTCCTATGTACTCTACTTTTAAGGTAGATATCGAAGTCCACATAGTTCGGGTGAAGAGTATGAGGTTTATGCATGATTAATGGCCCAAAAAGAGATGTCGTAATTACTTTTACACTCTAAGCCCACGTGAGTCATGTACTGTGTGAGAAACAATAGGTATCAGTAAATCTGACGATTTTTCCATGAAAGATGTAGTGATAAGAAATGATGCGGGGCTTAAATATGTATGATGGCCTAAGTAAATGATGATCAGGACATACTTCAGGAAAGAATCCCAGGAGCAGGGTCCATAAGGGTATTTGTAATTTATAGAGATTTGGAATTTTAACTCAGGACTTACTCCTGAAAAGGAATCCCAAATTAAGAGGGACTTATGATTGGGTTTTATTCCTGAAAATGAAGCCCAAAACAAAAGAAATTAAGACTGGGGATTACTCCTGAGAAGGATTCCCAAAGTTAAAAAGAAATAATGATTGGGACTTACTCCTGATAAGGAGGCCCAATTAATTCCTCTTAGATAAGGAAGAGAACAAAAGAACCATTCCATAAATGGATTTGAAGAGGGTTTTGAAGGACATATATTGAAGAAGAGAGGTAAATTGGAGGAATGAAGGTGCCTAGGAAGAAGGTGCGCAAGTATTTTTCTGGCGTGCAAGTCCTAGTCACGCATATATACTTGCACAACATGAGTCACTTTGGGTGACGAAGAATCCATAGGGTAATACTTGGGTGATTTTAAACTAAAACCCTTAGTATCATCCCTAGAGGCTTCCAAAAGGGTGGCGCGCAAGTTCCCTTGAGAGGGAAAGGTGGCGTGCAAGTGTCTTCACTTCCCATAAAGACTAGACACTTAGGCACACAAGTATTGATGAGTTATAATATAAAGTCCTTATTCTTCCTCTTTAGAGCATCCATTCTAGGTAAAGAATTACCTTTGAAGTGTTCGGAAGACGTTAGAGAAATACTTGGGTGACCAAAACTTGAATCTGAGTTTTGGAAAATTCATCTCCTCGAAATGGGGGGCCCACACGGGCTATTTATAGGCCACTGGGCACCTTGGGAGAAAAAAGGAATAGGGTGTGCAAGTGACTTGCGCGACCTATATGTGGCGAGCATGTGGCTTGAGCGACCAGAAGGAAACTTGCGCACCACCATCTTAAAGGGTTCCTTGTTCATGCATTTGTCAAATTTTGATGTTCTTCAAAGGATGACGCTCTTTGTGCTTAAGGTATTCCCCTTTTCCATTCGTTGGACTTCGTGACAAATAGGAGCATCAATAAAAGTCCATCCTCAGAGATGGATCTAAAAAGGGAAATATGATTTGACTCTGAGGAAAACGAGAACAAGGGTTCAATGGCGCGTAGGAGGAGGTTCTCCAGGAAGACATGTCAAATTCTCCCACTGGTGAGACTAACCAAAATCCGAGATATCACTAGATGAAATGATGAAACATGGTGCGTCTTTTGATGAAATTTTAGATCATGTTAAATTAACATCTGATTTAGATGATTTTGGATGTCAGTGTTATCCTTCGTCATGTTGAAATTATTTATTACATCTCTGACCATGATTGGTTGAAATTTGTAGTTCTCTCTGAGAAATCTGCTGATCTGCCAATGCCTGAAGGGGGTAGAGAGAACCCTATCATTACAGAGACACTAGATCAAGTTGATATTAATTCATCAGAGCTTCTTGAAACCCATCCTAGAAATCCTGTGGAAGCTAGGAAAGATGGGGATGATCCTTCTCATGCGGTTGATCTACTGTTGGGTAAAAGATGATAATATTTGTGGCTGTACTTAATTTTCAAGACAACTAATCAACTTTTTTTATCCTTTTGAACAAACCAATGCTTTAAATTGACTATTCAGGGCCGTAAATTTCAATGGCTAGATCTGGAGGTAAAGCCTCAGCCTCATCCCCAACGGGAGTAGAAAGTGAAGTACCAAGGGTCGGGGGGGACGTAGCAGAACATGGCACTTCCTTAAGTGAATTATTCTGGAACTATATTCCCCCCTATGATAGTGATGTAGAATCTGACCCAGAGGTGCAAAAGGAGCTTCAATTCTCACGTCGCAAGGCATGAAAAAATATATGGAAGATCATATCTGGAGTGCCTCTTGAAGAGCTGTCTTCGAAGATCCCGTGACTGTCATCCTTGTTCGTCATGCTGGGACTTGGTGGTTTTGGATATTAAGATACCCATTCCACGGTGAAACAAGTCATTTCAAGGAGGGACTAGAGGCAAAAGTGCCTACAAGATCTGACCAGAGCGAGGTTGTTGACCAATATTGGTGATTTGAGGTTGCTGTGTCTTGAGCTGAGGTTGATCATACTGCAAATCTAAAGGAGCTAAAGAATAAGATCCCGAAGAATGTTTCCCAGTAGATACATCTTCAGCAACAGTTAGATTCCATTACTGGGGAACATGACCAGCTTAACAATTCATTGGAAGTATTCCAAATGAATTGAATGAAATCCGTCGCAGATGCCAAGAAGGCACTCCATCAAGGTGAAAATAGTGAAGTTGGTCAAGTGAATGAACATCAAGTGGCTGCTGATGAAGATCAGGATGTCATAAATCAGATGAGAAGATATGTTAAAGGCCTCTTGTAATTATTGAAAAAGAGAAGATACTCCAATCTGTGTATGTTCTTCTAATCTCATGCATCAATGAAAAAGACATTTCATCTTCAATCATTTGTACATGCATTCTCTTTCTAATTAATTATATATTATTATTATTATTATTATTATTTACCTAAGCCAATGGGCCTAGTAAGAATAGTTTGATTTTTATTAGGATTATACAAACAACCCCACAAACATTGCATCTTTTTTTTGCTCAATATTGCCTAAATCATACAATATGTACGTTTAATGAGATGAGACTCAACTATTGTTTAGAGTTCGTTTTACAAGATCCCAAGTTATTGAGTACCATGTATTTTGTTGGCAGTTTAAATTAATACATGTCGGACATAAAAGGATAACATTTAAGGTCGAATAGCTTTGATCGAATGGATTAAAATTGGATCAATTTCTTAATAATTTGTTTGAAATCCTATTACCACATTCAAGTATGGAGGAAAAAAATTAAACAATGACTTAATAAATTTTTAATCTGAGAGATGCTGTGAAAAAAAGGCTAAAAGTCATTAGAGGAAGTATTTCCTAAGATTGAAGTTACCACTATTTGACTAACATATTAGGTGGTTGAATTATGTAGGGCCACCTAAGGGCATTGGCTGCATAGTCAAATAATGGCATCTTTTGGCTGATTGGTCCGTTATGTAGACTACTTATGCAAGGCCACCTAGGGGCACGTTCGGCATAGTCAGGAAACAGAACTCTCAGAAATTTTACTTTTCTATTTCTAAAAGACTGTGGAAGTTTATGAAGATTCAAAATTTCTAAAGCACAAAGTCTGTTTTATGGAGAGAGGTACTTGAATATAGAGAGGATATTCCCAATCAAGAATGTCAAAGAATTAGATGAATGTCACCCCTACGAAGGTCTAACTCAAACATAGGGAAGGTAAATATAAACCATAGACTTGAATACTTTCAGATAATGAAAAAGAATATGGGACAAATATGTTAAGGATGGCTGTTTTTGCGGATCCCTACATATTTTCATTAAGACCAATAAAAAAAAGAGTTTTTCCCCCCAAGAATGATTTTACCACTATTTGACAAACCAGTTGGGGGGTTTGAATTATGCAGGGCCACTTAAGGGTATTGGCTGTGTAGTCAAATAATAGCATCTTTTAGCTTACAGGTCTGTTATGTAGACTACAAATGCAAGGACGCCTAAGGGCACGTGCTGCATGGTCAGGAAAAAGAATTCCTAGGTATTAGATATTTTGGGACCATATGTCAAGAAAAGGGTTATGGAGATCTAGAAGTATTAAAGGTTAGGAGTATGACACATAAAAATGGGTATATTCCAATGCATGAAGAAGATACTTCGACCAATGCTGAGCATAATTATATTGTTTCTAGGTCCTGAATTGAGATGTTGGAATTCACTACATATCTCATTAGGTTGGGAATCAAGCCATATGTAGTTCTTGAAATACTGTTTAACATCATGTGGGACGAGAGTGTAGGAGATCATAGTTGAGGGTCATAGATTTCAGACCATAATGAGGAAGACACATTGTGTGTTTGTTATAAACCTAATATGAATAAAGACCAGGATTTTCATACCACATTCATGTGATCACAAAGGGACTTTTTTGTCAAGGGACTGATAGTGGAGTTTGGGGTTAGGACAAAAGACTTTGGGCTGGGTTCGAGGGATGCTCGAATGTTCCAACATATCCCATAAGGATGGGAATCAAGCCATACATAGTTCTTGAAATACCCTCTGTACAGATTTGGTTCGTACATGAGAAGTGTGAAAGGGGACTTTAGTGCAAATATGGTTGGATCCATGATTAACGGTTCAGGTACTACCATGTATGAATGTATTCCTTGGAATATAACATTATTTTAGATCAATGTCAATAATGATTTCCTCTCAGGTGAGAGTGTTAGAGACTGTTGTAGTTAATTTTTGTACAAGACAAAAGTGTGAATAGTTTAAGGTCATATGCATGGACTTGTACTGCATAATTTAATGTCATGTAGCTAGGATGTATTGAAATGCAGTTTAATGTCTTGCAGTGAGGACAACGGGGGACTGTATAGTTTAACGTCATATATAAAGGATAATGATGACCCAATGTGAATATATTGGTTTCAGGGGGGGCTTCACAGATCAACATCATATGAGACGGAGGTGAACTGATGTGAAGATGTTGTTTTTGGGCTTGAACCTCATGAGGTTCCCTATGTACCCAGACTAAAAGGGAAGGATCAAAGTCCTCGTAGTTCGATTGAGAATGAATTGGTGATCGAGTTGTACTTTTGGACAACTCGAAGATGGTGTTGGGACTTACGCGTGGTTAGCGACCCAGAGTGGGTGTTATAGTTGAAGCTTACTCTAAGCTCATGTGAGTCCTGCTCGGTGTGAGAAACAAGAGGTAACAACAACCCTAATGATTCATAGTTTAACATCATATGGGACAAAAGGTTGTTGTACAGTTTATCGTCATTTATCTAGGACGTATTGTTGTGTAGTTTAACGTCTTGCAGGACATGTGCACATTTTAACGTCATGTAGGAAATATTATGGGAATTTTTCACATTTTAAACATCATGTAGGACGAACATGTACAGTTTAACGTCATGTAGGACATATAAGATATTGACATATGCAGTTTAACATCATGTAGGACGTATAATGGACTATTTACAGTTTAACGTCATGCAGGACGATGAAGAGAACACAGTTTAACGTCATGTTAGATGATAGAGGTGCTATGTAGTTTAATTTCCTACAGCAAGGACAAAGGGATTATTTGTGTTACACAAAATAATTCTCATGAATCTTGCATTGGTTGGAGTTGTAATGAGTTATCCATCCATTGATATTAAAGAATAAGCTCTATTAGAGTAGACCTTGTTTATTAAATATGGTCCTTCCCACATTGGCTCATGATTTTGAGGATTCTTTCCTGGTATCATTGGAGTTCTGAGGAACAATAACAATTCTCCTTGAATGAATGAACAAAGATGAATTTGTTTTATTGAAATCTCGTGCTATTCGATTCTGATAAACTTCCAGGTGGTGCAGGGTGAACAATTGTTTTTCATATAATTGTTCCAATTCATCAAATAGCTTCTAAGATTGTTCATCTATAGATAAATGATCACAAATGGATACTCTGAGCGAAGGTAATTGAACCTCAATGAGAAAGACTGCTTATGTTCCATATACTAGTGAAAATGGAGTTGACCACGTAGCAGTGCAGGTGGTGGTCTTATAAGCTCATAAAGCATGAAAAAGATTATCAGGGAATTATTTCTTATCTTTATCCACCATATTTTACAGTATATTTGAAATATTCTTATTGAAGGCTTCTATTTGACCATTGGCTGCTGCATGATACCGAGATGAATGGTTGGATTTGATGTTGTATTCTTGATACATCTTTCTCATCTCAGATGAACCAAAGTTGGTTCCATTTTCCATCAATATTGTATGAGGGACACCAAATCTGGTAATGATGTTAGACTTAACGAAGCTAACAATGCCTTTAGAACTAACTTCTTTGAGAGGTATTTCCTCTGCCCATTTGAAAAAGAAGTCAGTAGGAGTAAGAATATGCTTAAACTGCTTAGATGTAGCCGGAGGATAAAGTCCTACTACATCTATTACCCATGTGGAAAATGGCCAAGAGTATTTAGCTATATGAAGAAAATCTGGGGGCTGAAGAATGAAGTAGGAACATACTTGGAAATAATGACACTTATTAGTGAAATTAACACAATCTGGCATCATTGAAGGCCAGAAGTATCCAAGACTTCAAATTTGACCAGAAAGTCTATGTCCAGATAGGTGGGCACCACAAACTCCTTCATGAACTTCACTCATGACAGCCATTGTCCCTTCACCATTAATACAACTAAATATAAATCCTTCAAAACCTCTCTTGTAGAGAATTTTTTGGTGACCTGGGCTATCATTAAGACTAAAATTGACCACACGTCTCTGGACTTGTTCTTTCCCGGCTCTATCAGCTGAGAGTGTTCCATTATGAAGGTATTACCTGATAGGTGTCAACCATCCTATAGTATGACCATATGGTTCAGAAATGGGAATAATTTTACTGATTTCCTCTGTTATAATTTGAACAAAAGGTGAAGCTACAAGACGATGGGCAATACTGATGATTGTTTCGTCCCGGTTTGGATCTTCCAGGGCTGTGGCTATATTAGCCAGTGCATTAGCTTGGACATTTTTTGATCGCGTGACATAAGAAAATGTCAGTTCCGAATGAAATTCCACCATTAACTCTCTGACGTAGTTACACAAAGGGATTAACTTTTATTTTTCTGATTGCATAATCCCCATTGGGTTAATTGATTACCAAATCTGAATCACCTTTTACCCTCAAGTTATTCAACTGTGCCTGAAGCGCCAATTCCAAACTCACTATGAGAGCTTGATATTATGATTCGTTATTTGCACCACCTCCGAATAATGAGAAATAATAGGGTATCATTTCCTTTTCTGGGGAAATAAGCACGATTCCTAAAACAAATTTTCTGAATTTAAGATCTTCCATTTTATTCCCTATTGGACTTCTGGAGGCACCATCAAAGTACATTTCCCATGTTTGAGGATTATCATGAATAGAGAATACTTCCTCCTCATGAAGTTAAATATTTAATGACGTATTTTATAAAGATGGGTGTTCAGTAAGGAAATCGGCCAGAGCTTGGCCCTTTATTTCCTTTTGAGACACATACTGGATATCAAATTGTTGCAAAATAACTACCCACCTTGCCAGACATCCTGTAAGCATTGGACGACTAAGGATAATTTCGAGAAGGTTATTTTGACATACCAAATGGACCTCATGATGTTGCAAGTAGTGTCTCAATTTATGAATAGTAAAGATTAATGCTAGGTAACACTTTTCAATACTAGAATATCGAGTTTTGGGTTCAAGTGTAGTCCGACTGAGATAATGAAGGATGTTCTCATTCCCAACATCATTATTTTGGGAAATCAAGGCACCCAATGATCGTTCTAAAGCTATCACATAGAGAATAAGTGGTTTTCCTTCAATGGGAGGCATTAGTACTGGTGTAATTAAGAGATATCTCTTGGGAATATCGAATTCTTCTTGACATTCTTCAGTACACATATAGGTGACTCCCTTCTTCATTAATTTGGTGAAGGGTAAACACTTTCCTACCAAATTTCCAATGAAACACCGAATATAGGCCTAGTTTCTTTGAAGTACTCTTAATTGTTAAAAATTTTGAGGAGTTGACATACCAAGGATTGATTTTTTATTTTCAGGATCAACTTCGATACAATGATGGCATATAACAAAACTGTGAAATATTTCTAAGGTTACCCCGAAAGCACATTTCAAGGGGTTCATCTTCAAATTATGTTGTTGAAGTTTGTTGAATATGATTTCCAGATCGGCCAAATGATTAGAACATTGTCTGTATTTTACCACCAAATCATCGACATAACATTCAATAAATTTCCCTAAAAGGGGTTTGAAGATATGGTGCATGAAACGTTGATAGGTTGCACCTGCATTTTTCAGTCCATAGAGATTTACCCTATAGAAAAACACACCTTAAGGAGCTTAGAAAGCTGTAGAATTTTCATCCTCTAGGGAAATTCATATTATATTGTACCCAAAATATCCATCCATGATGGAAAGAGCTTCGTAGCCAGTTGTTGCATCAATTAAGAGTTTTGTGATCAGAACTAGAAAATCCTCCTTGGGACAATGCCAATTAAGATCTCTGAAGTCAATGAAAACTCTAATTTGTCCATTCTTCTTTTTCATAGGGACAATATTAGATAGCCATTTGGGATACTGAACTTCTCTGATGAAGTTACCTTTTATAGGATTATCAACATTAGCTTCAATTTTGGAGGCATAATTTGGGTGTGTTTTTCTTGCGTCTTCCTTGAATCCTCGATGTTCTTCTGGAAAACCCAAATGATGAGTGTTAACATCAGGATCATGACCTATAATTTTGGTATAATTCCAAGCAAATACATCTCAATTTTTCATTAAAAATGAAGTATAAATTTCTTTCTCTTTAAGAGTCATGGCTGAACTAATTAATGTGGGCATGGATCTTCTTTTGTTCCCAGGTTTATTTATCTGAGTTCATCCACCATGGGAGAGACACCCTCTTCAAATGATGGAGGAGCATCCCTGAGATCTTCTTATTCTTCTTCAATGTGTTACTTATTTTGTTTCTACTTGTATATTATATGATGAAGAATAATTTCCATGATTATGGGAGAAGTTAAAATTTGAACATCTTGAAGAAGAGGCTACCATTTCTGACCCTAATGATGATGAGGGGTATTCCTGGGTTGATAGAGAGTAAATGATGGATTGAGAGTCGAAATCATTATTTTCTTCTGGTATAGCTATAACTTTTTTGGCCCGGTTGATGAAGTATAGAATTTCTGAATTTCAGCGGATGAAACGAAGACACCTCCATTTAAGATTTCATCATTGCTTGGCCAATCAACAATTTCTCCCATGCTGTCTGGCTCGATTGCCTTAAATGAAGTTATGGATGTTTCTATATGAGTGTTTGGATTTGAGTCTATCTCATCAATTGACTGATAGGAAACACATATATGTACTCACATGTATGAACGGGTTTACTGGAATCTTTTCCAAAACATGTGGAGAATTAATTTTGGTGACCTTCTTTGCTGTGGATTTTTTCTTTCCTTCCATGTGATAAAACTCTGCGATAATGTATTGAGATTCACATGCTTTGAATGGGGATTTGTCACCACATAATGTCCCAATTTGACCATTGAAACAATATTTGAGACATTAATGGTAAGAAGAAGGTACGACAGCATGTTGATGTAACCAAGGTCTTCCAAGAAAAATATTGAAAGCTATGTCCTGATAAAAAACCATGAAATATGAATTAGAAACAAGGTCTCGAAACTGAATTCTGAGTGTAATTTCACCTAGAGGTTCTTGACCATCCTAATCATATCCTTGAAACATCAATGTAGAAGGAGATAAATTAGATTCTGTGAGGCCCAATCGACGGAGTGTATGAATAGGAATGAGGTTGACTCCTGAGCCATTATCAATGAAATCTCATCAGATGTCTATATCATTGACTTTTCCTCAAAGATACAAAGATCTGATATGTCCATGTACAACATCAACATCATCTTCATCTGTAAAAGATATCACTGCATGGAATTATACAGGATCATTCTCTATATGGTAGACTTCAGCCGCAAAAATTTCAGTTTCAAATTATTGAGGACTTGACAAAGCCTCAATAAGTGCCTCCTGAAGATCATTTGATAGATTCAAGGCTTCCAAAATTGATAACTTGGTGGGTACTTGGGCCAAATGTTTCAAGGCAGTATACTTTTGGTCCAAAGGTCTGCATTTCTTGTCTTGAAAATGTAGTTTTTCAAGTTCCATAGATGTTGATGCTTTGGAAGTAGATGCATCTCGTATTGGGGTTGGAGTATGAAATACTCCTGACTTCGGAATATTAGACCAACAAGTTCTATTTATTTGCTAAGATGAAGAAGGTGTAACCTCTAACCGATCCTCCAAAATAACTGTGCCAGGACCGAATCTTCCATGTGTGGAAGAACTTTCTTGTTATTGTTGAGCCCGCTGAAGGAATTTTCCATGAGATTCTACCAAATATACAGTTCTAGCAGGGGTAGGATTGAAATAGCGTCTTCTGGAATATCCACATCTTCCCCTATATCCTAAACCTCTGTCTCTTCCTATAATTCCTCTATTTGATACAGGGAACTAAGGCGCATCAAGATCTAAATTTTTACTGGCATAAGGATCTGTTTAATGAATCATGTTAACAGAACCAAAGATCACCTCTTCATATGATGAAGATTCATCTTGATTATCCAGTTCATGTTGTACCGTTTGGTGGGGAGGTTCCCATGCTTTTGAACCGGATGACCTAAAATCTTCTAGAGTCAAGGAAAAATTAGGCTTTGACACGAGCTCATCTTCTTCTGACTACTCTTATTTCTTCGAATAATGTTGTCACTTTGAGGATTTTACTTCTGATGAAAGAGGTTTTTTGTGGCATTCATAGCAAATGAAACAATTGGTTGATTCCTTTGTGTTCGTAAAATGGCATGAGTTCGGTTGATCATTTTTCTAACCATCCAATCATCATATTTCTGCACATTTTTACTTTTGACTTCATGCCACTCTCCTTTTTCCTCTTGATAAATAGCGGTAACGCATGCTACCTGGACTGAAGAACCTTTCAGTTATAACTGTGTAGAGTCCACCATCTTTTCTAGGAGGTCTTTGAAGAAAAAACACTTCTGAATGGGATACCCCAACATCTGATGAAATGGGAAATAGTTGGGGGGGGGGTCTTCATAACATTCTGCATTCGGCCTTTTGGGCCTTGGAAACTGAACCATATTGTTTTCCAGAGATGAGATGAATTTTCCCAAAACTTGTTCATTCCTGAAAGAATAATCATTGTTCTTCAAGTCTTAAAACTAGTTCTGCCTTTGATCTCTTTGATCATCTTGACGAGGCTTCCTTTGTTGTTGACGCTCAGGAGGTGGAGCCCTTGGATATGATCAAGGTTTTGAAGTGGTAGTAGGCATAAGTGCATGTTTAAGTGTAACTATAGAAGTCTCTACATTCCCTATTTTCCGTCCTAGAATTGATGGAATTACAAAAGGTTTACCCTTGGTCTTTGTAAAAGAGTTTTCGATATGCTGAGATATTGAAGTATGGTCTCAAAACCCTTCTATTTATTTCATAGGAATCAATGGTGTTTGTAATTAATCACGCAAATTTGCCACATAGATTGGCAACAATTCTTCTTGACGGAGTTCTAAGCTTAAAGAATATGTTAATCCATTCTAGTGAGCAATGAAATCTGAAACTCTTTCATTATCCCTTTTCTTACAATTGGTAAGATCAAAAATTGTCATCTTTGGAAATGTTGAGATGAAATGAATAAGGAACCTTTGACAGAGATCATCCCACCCAGTAATTGACCAGGATTGCAAGCCTGTATACCAGACAAAAGCAGGCCCTTGTAATGACTGTACAAAACAACTGATCTTAACTTCTTCTTTTTGTTGAGGTGTTCCCATCAGAGGATTACAATGAGAAAAAAAATGTGTTAGGTGTTGTTCTGGATCTTTCAAACCATTAAAAATTGGGAATGTGGTACTTGCAAAATTTTATAGGGGAGGAATTACATCCACCCATTCAGGGTAAGCTCTCTTTTCGTGTTGAATTTGTGCACTCTTTCTTTCCATATCTTCCAACTGAGCTATTAATGACTCAATGGTAGTCATTAATTTTTTAGAAACATCTTGTTGAGCTTGGACCTGAGCAGGTGCAATAACTGGAGTTTGGATGGGTGGGGAGACAGGGCTTCCCACTGATGGTAGTATTGCCAGTTGTTATTGCGTATGACCCATAGGATTGGA
Source organism: Viscum album (assembly GCA_963277665.1). Taxonomy (NCBI): domain Eukaryota; kingdom Viridiplantae; phylum Streptophyta; class Magnoliopsida; order Santalales; family Viscaceae; genus Viscum; species Viscum album. The sequence goes on from OY728125.1 coordinate 508,087,710, forward strand.
CATGTGAGGGTGTACTTGTAAAGGGGTATATTCATGATCCACCCCAGTAGCTATAACAAATTACCTTAACTGAATGACTCAATTACGCTTAGTAGGAAGACCACCTTGATGTAGTTCTTCATTTAACCTCTTTAACTCCTTCATTTCTTCTTCCTGTTGTGCGAACCTCTCCAATAATGAGAGTGATTGGACTTCTCTAGAGTAAGTGTGGAATGTAACCTGACTTTTACCCTTCTCCTTGGTATGTGCCTTTCTAGAGTACGGAAGGGCATTACCCAAAGAAATGTGTTGCCCCTTGGCAACCCTTTGTATTCTAGTATGAACAACTCCTTCATTCATTTTTATGTGCACAACCTCTTGAACAGGAACTTCTTCATCTGATCCCTCTGAGAGAGCCTCATGTTCTAAGGAATTAGTGACAATGACATTGATGACATTTATCGATGCATAACGCATTGCATCCCTTTTGTCAGCATTTCTGTGAAATTTTCCTCTTCAATGTCCTTTATGAGACATTGAATTTGTTTTAGTTGATCTCGTAGGAACATCTTGATGAACCATAATTTTGGGGGAATATCCTGATAATTTAGTTATGTGTTCCTCTTTTGGCTTCTTCCCTAATCGAGAGAAGACTGACATTCGCTAAGGAATAGATTTAGAACTTGAAAAACTCCCCAGACCAGTGGACAGGGGCTGTTTCTGTTTGTCCTACCCAACTCCCCGAATCCTATCTTTTTATCCCAAGGGTTGGATTAAATGAGTCCCCAGTCTGGAAAGATGAGGTGGATCTTGAGCTGCTACATCTGAAACTTTCTTAAAAGCCCTCCTGATTTTGCAGACTTTAGTCAAAAATTAGCCAGATGCATCATTCGACATCCACTCATATCACCTGGCTCAGATGGCCGTTGGATTATTTATGACACTTCTGTCACCTGATGATGTGCATGCTCTAAATCAGAAGCTTGTTCTATAATCTCATTTTCTTTATGCAAGAGTAATTCGACAACTTGTTATTTATATGCATGACTCTGGGAAGAACTAGTTGATGCATGTTCTTGGGAAAGCCTTTGATTACGCACAAAACTAGCTAGATGTGGCCAGCCATGGGAAATAACATTGCATGAGACCACTTTTGGTGGGATTTCTTTATTAGAGATTATAGTGAAATTCAGTACTCAATGAAAAACCCATCCCCTGATATGAATACCAGATGGGGCATTGGAAATTACCTGGAGCAACCTTTTCAACGTGTCACGGCATGAATGCTGAAGGGATCTCTGGTGCTTTTCAACCTTTGGATGTCGAGAAACTGAGAGAGATGCCATGTCAATTTGGTGTTGCAACTCATATATTATCATGAAATTATTTTTATATTCATCATAAGATAATATTTTCTCTTTTAAGTGACAAAGAGTTTCCATATGTTGAGACGAATATCGTGAATACAATCTTCTGTCATCATCCAGGAATATCATACTGAGAGTTATCCAATGGCCAAAACAAGACTGGTATTTCACTTTTCTCTAGTTGTTTTCTCATATTCCGAACATCCTCTTTGTCATTTGATGAAGATTCTTCTACCTGATTGGACCAAAGTTGGTGCTTCTTTGTTGCTTCATCAGATTCAACAAGATTGGTAGAGAATTCATTTGTCCAATTAGAAGATGAATGACCCAGGGGTGGTTTGAAGACTGACCTACACCCCGGGCTATGTTTTTATTGAGAAGGTATTTCACCTTATAGAGGTAAGGCATCAGACATGACTGGATTCGCATTTGCAAGTGCCTCAAGATAAAATGGCTTTCTCGTTACTACATTGTCCAGTGAAGAATTTGCCAGGCAATGCGAATTACTACCATGGAGAGGAATTTCACAACTAAATTCATCATCATGGGGAGGACCACCATGGTGGGTTATAATGAAAGATGAAACCTCTTTCTCATTGGTCTTCTAGCCACACAGAGGGTTATTGTGGCTCTCATCTTAAAATGATACTTTGAGATTGACCAAATTGTCATGAATCAAGCCTTCATGAGGAAGTGTCTGATGAAGACCTTTAGAATTATTTTTGTAACATATGGAATATAGAAATGAGAGATTAGAATCTTGGGTTGCAACAGACAATTGTCTGAGTGCTTCAAGAACCCAAGCATTGAGCAAGGCCTTATTGTAGATTGGCTCTTGATTTCTCATCTGTGTTGGATGGGTCTATTTCTTAAACACCTTATTACTCACTTTGGAAACCACTTATTGACAAAAGTGGTTATTATGAGTAGGTTTATGTGCCTTCTCAGGAGAAATGGTTAGGTTAGGCTAATTATTTCCATTTAAATTGGGTGTATGTGCCCGACTTGATTATCCATATGACATGGGGGAGTATGCCCCACAACCCTCCTCGACTAGAACAGAGGTGTGTATCTTCTCCGGTGTGACATATTGATGATTCAATCCACTGATAGGGATATATTTATATTTCTTTCTCTGTGATGTCACAGAAGTCGTTATAATATTCAGACAGTTATCCAGAATTTGGGCAGGTATTTGCTTCTGCTCTTTCACCATTGTCAGAATTTGCTTGGTGACTTCAGCTACCATAACGGGGATATACGTCCATTCCGTGTCTAGAGTAGGTGTATGTGTCTTCTCATGTCCTCCTTTTCCTGTCAATGAAGTCTGACAGTACTTATGCATAGGGACAGAGAGTTGAGTCTGCTCCAAATTTGTCATTGGAGCATTCTGACTGACTTCTCTGGGTGCTACCAAACGAGACTATTGGTAGGATTTATGAACATTGGCAAGAGTATGTGCCTTCTTTGTATTCTATATCATGTATGGTTGATGGGTTTACTTCAATATTGGTAGATGAGACTGCTGACATAATTGGTGATTATAAACATGTGTACGTTCCTGCTTACCAGTTGCCACCATTTTAGATTGGCGAGCTTCGTTGGATGCAGTCAGATGAGCCAGCTGACTAGATGATGAATTATAAACAGGTGTATGTGTCTACCTATAGTACACTGCCAGAATTTTCTGGTGGGATTGGTGTGTTACTTTCAGATGAGTCCACTGGGAAGTGAAATTAGGACGGACGGGTGTATATGCCCGCTCATTGTTTGGAATCAAGTTACCTTGATGGACTTCTCCGGAGAGGATAGAGGTAAGAACCTACTCTTTGTTGACCTAATTTCGCCTCTGGAAATTATTCTTGCATGCTCAGGTCTAAGGAACCTGAGCCGAACCCTTAGAGGTGATACCCTCATCATGTTGAGATTGCACTACCACATGAGTCTGGCGGAAATTGTTGGTGGGAATCCTCAGGAAGGAATCATGACTTCTTGAACCGAGGCCTTGAGTGACCTCTTCATTCACCACCCTGTAATATGGGAGGGAATGGTTGTTGTGTTCAGGGGATAATGAATTGAAATGGTTGGAAACGGTGGTTGGAACCAACAGCTTCTTGACCACTAGTCGTCGCTGTCCGGACAACCATGTTGAATTGTTAACTTGGAGGGCTCGTCGAGCGGCCTCCAGAGTCAGGATGGTACCGTGTTGATGGTATTATCTCACTAATTCATTCGAGACCCAGCATTGAAGACACTGAGTAGGTGACATCATCCTTAGAGAGGATGAGGATCCAGCAGGAGTAGTAGTCAAGGCATTCACAGGTGTGAAATTTAATGAAACCATTTCTGTATTACATGGAGATCTTAAAAAAGAGTTCCTTTTTAATATAACAGACATAATCAAAATATGCTTGGCTAGACTACATATTTTGTATGAACACATATGTGTTTTATTTCTTTGTTTTCTCCTTATATTTAATTTAATATGGGCCTAAAAAATAAGTAAAATATCATTTTAACTTGCTTAAGGATTCACGTCAGGTTCACCCTTTTTTGTTTCTTCTGGAAATGGGTTTGACCTTGTTTTTTTAACGTAAAAACATTCCAATCGGTTTCTAATGGGTTTATTTGTAGAATAGGAAACATACAATGATTCTTTATCCATTTGGACTTACCTTCCAAAGGAAGGTGCTAATTAGTTGTGGACTGATAAGGCTTAATAATTTTCATTAGTCGAGAGGATGGGATGTCAGACTCAAAAAACCTTTTTTTGGGTTGAATTATTATCTATTCCGTGACTCACTTATAGATATAAGTTCTGTTCATGAATCCATATTAATTTACCAAGCCTGAAAATGAGTTTTTCCTTTAGATTGAGTAATCAATGATTGATTGGTATGGGATTTAGAGAATCTTTTATATGTATTTAAGGTTCTTCGTCGAAAGAGAATCGTCCGTATTTATTATAGATTCATAGTAAATAGTATCCTTCAACACATTATATAGAAATATCTTAGTCATTATGATAATCATATGATTTTTAAAGAATCTCAATGGGGCACTTGAAGTTTATTTTCATTCAGAAAGACATGGATTATTTCAGAGTTGGGATCATACCCGTAGATGGGCTACGTACGTATCCCTATTAAAAAGAAAGGAATCAAAAACCAAATAGTTCGATTATAAATTTATAGTTTAGTGTCATATGGGATAGAAAATAATTAATTAAAAATGGGATTGAACTTTAGAAAATATTCATACCTACTCGACTTTTAAGGTAGAGATAAATGTCCACATAGTCCAGGTGAAGAAGTATGAGTTTTATGCATGATTAATGCTCCAAATAGAGATTTATTAATTACTTTTACACTCTAAGCCCACGTAAATCATGATCTGTGTGAGAAACAAGAGGTATCAGTAAATCTGATGATTGTAAAATAAATGATGTAGTCATAATAAATGATGTGGGGGTTACATATGTATGATGGCCCTTGTAAATGAAGATCAGAACATAGTTCAGTAAAGAAGCCTAGGAGAATGGTCCATAAAATTATTTTTACTTTATGGAGATTTGGAATTTTAACTCGGGACTTATTCCTGAAAATGAAGCCCAAATTAAGAGGGACTTATGATTGGGATTTATTCCTAAAAAGGATGCCCAAACCAAAAAAATTTAATATTGGGGCTTACTCCTGAGAAGGAGGCCGAAAGTTGAAAGGAAATTATGATTGGGACATACTCCTGAGAAGGAGGCCCAATTAATTCCTCTCAGATAAAGAAACTAAAAAAATACCATGCCATAAATGGCATTGAAGAGGGTTTTGAAGGCCATATCTTGAAGAAGAGAGCTGGATTTGAGGAACGGAGGTGCCTAGAAAGGTGGTGTGCAAGTATTTTTCTAGCGCGCAAGTCCTGCTTGCACAAGTATATTTGCACGACATGAGTCACCCTTGGAGACGAAGAATCCATAGGGTAATACTTGGGCGACTTTGAACTCAATCCCTTAGTATCATCCCTAGAGGCTTCCAAAAGGGTGGAGTGAAAGTTCCTTGAGATGGAAAGGCAACGTGCAAGTGTCTTCACTTCCCATACGGGTTGGACACTTAGGCGCACAAGTATTGATGAGTTCTAATACTTAGTCCTTATTGTTCCTCTTTAGATATTCCATTCTAGGTAAATAATTACATTATAAGTGTTCGGAAGATGTCAGAAAAAGGCTTGGGCGATCAGATCTTGAATCTGAGATTTGAAAAATTCAACTCCTTGAAATGGAGGGCCCCCGGGGGCTATTTATAGGCCACTGGGAACCTTTGGTGAAAAAAGGAATAGGGCGCGCAAGTGACTTGTGCGACCCATTTGTGCAGCGCAAGTAACTTGTGTGACCAGAAGGAAACATGTGCACATATTTCTTAAAGGGATACTTGTTCATGCCTTTGTTGATTTTTGATGTTCTTTAAAGGATGAATCTCTTTGTTCTTAAGGTATTCCCATTTACAATTTGTTGGACTTCGTGATGGAAAGGAGCGTCAACATTGCCTTATCTAGATGGTAGTGGATTGAGAATTCATAATCCTTGATGATATCTATCCATATTCATTGGCACATATTAATATTTTTCTATGTGAATATATATTTGAGACTATTTTGGTCAGTATATATCTCACACTTCTCTGCATAGAGATAATGCCTCCAGATTTTAAACGCAATGATCACAGCTTCCAACTCCAGATCTTGCGTAGGATAGTTTTGCTCATGGATTTTCAGATGCCTTGAGGCATAGGCTATCACTTTAACATTTTTAATCAGTACACAACCTAATCCCTTCTTTGAAGCATCACTGTATAGCACAATTAGTTATCCACTAGTAGGGAGTGTGAGTACGGGCATAGTGATAATCCTATTTTACAACTCCTTAAAACAGTCTTCACATTCCTGTGTCAAGACAAACATTACTCCCTTCCATGTCATCTTGGTCATTCGGTTTTACAATCATGAAAACTTCTTCAAAAATCGTCGATAATACCCAGATAGACCCAAAAAGCTACAGATCACCATTATAGAAGTTGTCCTAGGCCAGTCTTCAATTTCCTTTCTCTTAGAAGAGTCCATAGATTTCCCTTTTTCGGTGATAAAATGACCTGATAATGATAATTCCTCCATCCAGAACTCAAATTTACAGTACTTTGCATACAACTTCTCCCTTCGCAAGGTCTTTAACACAGTATTCAAATGCTCCTCACGTTCCTCATTGCTCTTGGAGTTTTTCATAATATCATCAATAAACACTACCAATAATTTTTAAAGGTAATCTCTAAAGAATCTATTAATTAAATCCATGAAAATTGTTTTAGCATTAGAGTGTCTGAATGGAATCACTATGAAATCATAGTGTCCTTACCGTGTTCGAAAGGCAGTATTGGGAATATCTTCCTTCCTCACCTTTAATTAGTGATATCCCGACCGAAGGTCCACCTTAGAGAAATAACTGTCCCCACAAAGCTGATCGAACAAGTCATCTATCCTTGGTAGGGGATACATGTTCTTTATTGTGATTTTATTGAGCTCACAATAATCTATTCAAAGGCACACAGATTCATAATTCTTCTTGAAAATGAGCACTGGATCACCCCATGGTGAAGCACTCAGGCGTATAAAACCCTTCTCCATATTCTCCTATAACTTCTTTTTCAGTTCTTCTAGCTCTACGGTGTCCATTATTTAAGGCATATTTCATATAGGTAATGATTCAGGAATAAGTTCTATTGAGAACTCAACCTCTCGGTTAGGAGGAAGGGCAGGAAACTGTTTAGGGAATACATCGGTGTAATCCATCGTGATGGAAATGTCTTGAAGCATGATTCTCTCATTTGTATCCATTATTGTAGCTAGATATTCCTTATCACAGGGAAATTATATCAACACTTGATATGAGGATTGTAAAATAGATTCATCTTGCGCCTAAAACTTGTAATGAATTGGAGGATTCTTTGGGATGTGAAAAGGGATCTCCCATTCCTAACAGTTGATGTTGGTTTTGTATAAAGATAGTCAATCCATGCCCAAGATAGAATCAAACTCCACTAAAGGAAGTATTATGAGATTTTCTGGGAGGTTCTATCTACATACATTAACAATGGAGGAGTTATAAACCATGAACGTTACAATTTCCCCATTCATTATTCTCACGTATAACTTTTCCTTCAAATTTTCAGGTGGTGTTTTAATAGTTCTACTAAACATGAATGATATGAAAGAATGCATAGATCTAGAATCAAATAGTCCATCTACTATTCTTGAATGAATAACAAGTATACTTGTCACCACATCATTGTTAGGCTCCACCTCAGTAGTAGTGATTTCATTATCCCTATATTGTTTCCTTGGAGGTTGTTGTTGATTACCTCCAACAACCCTCAGTATAAAGAAATTGTTCACCAAATGCCCATGCTCCTTGTAGATGTAACTCTGCACTTCCGACGGAGTTTTGATTTGAACGTTCCTTTCTTCCTCAACATTAGTGGGATTTATCATAACCCTTTGGTAGTTCATGGCCATATGACCAAACCTTCCACATTTGAATCAATTATTCATTCCCTTTAGATAGCTACCAGGATATTTCTTCCCATAATTTTTATAAGGGTAGATGTCAGGCTTATTTCCATCATGGTATTTGTTTAATGAACCACCCATGTTGTTCTCCATTTTCATCTTCTTATCACTAGTCCCACGAGACCACTGAGAGTCTCCAATCTCTATTTCAACCATGAGGGCACAACAGACAATATCCTTAGAACTGTCAAAGTATCTAATTGCCTATTATTTTGATAGACTCGGCTTTAGTCTGATAAAGAAGTAATCCACCATGATTTTGGTGTTCATGGAAAAGCCAGAGGCATACATTGCATGCCTTGTAAATTTTTCTTCATATGCATCGATGGACTCATCTTCCTTCTACATGAGTCTGAGGAACTCTCTTTCAATCTTGAGATGGAGGGTTTGATGAAAATATTTTTTGAGAAACATCCTCTTGAATTTCCCCCAATCCATGGAACCAATTTCCTCTTGGGGATTTGTATTCTTGATCAATGTCCACCACTAATCAATTTCCCCATCTAAATGATAAACTGACTGTACAACTTTATATTCTTCTAAGCACTAGAGTACAAAAAATATCTTTTCTATGGAGTTAATCCATTGTTCCGAAAGGAGGGGATAAGAAGATCAGGTAAACATTGGAGGCCTTTTCCGCATGAAGGATTCTACAACAACATGCTCTTTCCTTGGAGGAGGAGGGCATTCCACGTGATTCAAGAAATTATTCTTTACATGAGCAAGCTGAGCAAGTAATGTTAGGGAGTTTTAAGCACCCACTCCAATCTTATCATGCATATCACTAGCGTTATCTTCACATTACCTATCATATTGGTTGTTGGAACAAGTGTTTCTATTTCCTTCCACTAACTACGAAAAATAACATATAATTAGTGTTTTGAATACATATCTATTACACATAAAAATGAAACAGTGAACATAAAAGGATAATCATATAAACAAGTAGAATGTCCTAACTTGTGATTTCTTTGGTTTATATCTTTGTTATGCTTGATATATTTCTTATCTTATATTCCAATGGGATTTTTTTCATTAATAATGGTTTGTAATAAGCTCGTGAATCTACCATATCATATCCCCCAGGAGTGTCATAACGAAGATTGCCGCAAGGCCCGTTGTCATGTACCAGGATACCCCAAGTCAAGCCCAAAAAATTGTGTCAGAGCTTTCCCTCCTAAGTACATCTATTCCTGAGCCTCCTCTACCTACTCATATCCAGATAGAGGTGTATATAGATGATAAACAACATATTAAATACTAACCAAAATTTAGGAATATTTTCTTATACTTAGTCTCATCCTTAAGGTTCTCACTAAGGTTCACTATTCATAGTCACTAAAAATAACTACACCATCCCCTAATACCATCAATAGTGACCCGAGCATTTTTCATATAACATTTATTGAATTTAAGTATAATTATACATCAGAGTACAACCCAAGGATCATTAAGTCTACTGTCTTGGAACACTAGATACATAAAACATAAAACATTGGGCTAAAAACACTTCTTCATTTAATCTCTATAATGAGCTCCTAACTTCATTTGAGACCTTACATCAGCATAGGATACCCTGGGGGACACACGAATAAAGGGATGGGCGTAAAATTCTAGTAATGGAAATAAGATAAGGATACATCTTAAGCACCTGAGTTAGGAATCATGACATAATGATATCTAAAGCATGGGGAAATAGAATTTTATCATATAAGAATGTGATCATATAAATATGGAATCATATAAATGTGGAATAATCATAAAACATTTCTTTAATACAGATCAAGGCTAATCGCTGATCTCATTTTCCATTTTAGTACGAGTCGAGGCTATCCACCAATCCGGTTTCACATCGCATCTCATGAGACTTAACTTTAACCAATGCATTGAAGCGCTATTTGGGCGCACCCATTTGAACATTTTCTTGAATATTTTTTCCATATAAATATTCATACCACATAAATATTCTTGCCACATAAATTATCATACATATTCATCCATAAAAAACAAAACGGTACCCACGAAGAGAATTGGGTACCACAAACTTTAAATAAATCATAACCAATGGGTGTATCAGAGAAGTGTCCATGAAAGAAAAATATTAGAACATTCATGGACGTTAATAGCATAAAATAGGAATATAATATGGTAGGTGGTGTCAAATAGAAGTGAAAATATATAAGAAGTGTAATTGAGAAACATTTTCATTAAAGTATTTTTGTGCGGTTTTAAGGAAAATACTATGGAGATTATAAAAATAGAAAAGAGGGTAATAATTTATATAAAAACCATAATTTAACCAATAAGGTTTCCATAATAAAATGTATTATTTAATAAAGACAATGGTGTCTTAAAACATAGGATAGATTACACTTGAAATTGGGTAAAAAAAATCGGGAAGTTCCCTTAAAACGAGTGTGCTTATTCGGCAGTATCGAGGAGGGATTCACTTAAAAGCGTGTATATCCCTGAAAGATAATGTGAGATGGATATTAGAACAATAATTTGGAGAATATAAACAGAATGTAGAATTTTTACATAAAAATAAATAACAACATCATTTTGGTAAAATTAAAGATAGAGTAACCTAAAGGAATAAAGGAAGTTTGCGTAGAATTAATAACGGTTTATCAGCATGGTGTCAAGTGTAACTAAGAGGGCTTGATGAGAGAGAAAAAGGGTTTATAATCACATATAAATCAAGAGGGAAGTATGGGGAGGTGCATCAAAATATCTCATAATTTTCTATTACACATAAAAAGGCATAGCATAGAGGACAATCTTGATTAAGAGTGAAATAGATAGGACCCCTTATCTTAAATCCGTTGGTGTTCTTCACTTGTTATTATAGACTGGAATAAATAAATCAGGGTAATTAATTCATAATTATATAACCTCTTCTATATTTATTTGATTTATTATAAATATTTTTATTTCATTCAAGGTTTTTTGATTAGTTAAAAGGTTAAAATTTCATTGTTTGAGCTGGTTTGTTTACTTGGTTTTAAACATCGGTTCACTTATATTCAAGTTTGGATAAACAAGAAATATGGAAGTAGATGTCTAGAAATGAAGTCATATTCTATTACTGAACATCCCTGTGATAAAATTGTTTTAAGTTAATTTTTTTTACTTAGATTGAATTAAACTATTATATAAAACCATAGTGACAACAGTTTTTTGTTAATTGGTGCATTTGGTTACAAAGAACATGTTTTTCATTATAACTTAATACCATTTGTACCAAAAAATTACAGAACTAAAAAAGGATATATTAAATATATAATAATCTGGTTCAACCATAATAAAAATGGTTTCATGACAACAATTAATGATTATAATATAAATTGATAAACGGTTGTCCTTGAATGTGCTAAATTAGAAAATCTCAAACGGTGCTTTCCTTTCTTCAAAATAAAGGGTGGTGAAAGAAGAGAAGATAATGAAATATCCCATTAGAATGAAAACATTCAAGAACATGTACGTTACTGGATTTATCATAATATTATCGTGAAGGGAGGTGAGGAAAGAAACAAAAAGAAAATAACTTAAAAGAAAACACGATATTGGAAGGAGGAATTTACCTCTTGAGACTTCCTCCTTTGAGAAACTCTTAAGGGGAGAGTTTTCAGTATTTTAAAGAGGATAAGAGATTTTGGACATGGGGGAGGCTCTTGGGGAGAGATTTGGGAAGAATATTTTAAAGGTATGTGGCTTGATAGGAGTGAAGAGAAGAGGGAGTGAAGGGGGCGGTTATAGTGGAGGAGAGAAGGGAATATTCAATATAAAATTCGTTAATTTATTATTTCCCCACAAGACAAGGAATACTGAGTCTTCAATTACAATGAATAGTAATGTTATCATGTGATCCCGAACCAATCGGTCATACATCAGCATAACATCATGCATGACTCAATAATTAGCTTAGTTATCTTATTTTGTAAATTATGGTATTTCACTATTCATCAAAAATTCATGTATTTCAAAATAATCCAAAAAATACACCGAAACCATTTTTTGATGCATAGAATCCAAAAATGAAGTCCATTTTTCAAAAATAGTTTTCTAAATATGAATATTTAAATATTTAGTTAAAATCATAATTTATTATCAAAAACCAAATTTAAAATATTCATTTACTTATTCTAAAATATTGGTATATCGTATTTTCAAATTGAATATTATTTTTATACTATCATAGGTAAGGTTACTATTCATTAGGTTATATCCCTATTCATAAGGGTATGTTACTATTCATTAAGGTAGGTTACTATTCAAAAATAATTATGTTTTTCTAATCAGACACCAAATAACATACTGATTACAACTATGTATGTCAGATTTTTGAAATTCCAAATACAAAAGAGGAAAACATATGTTTAAAGGTCACATAGCACATAGTAGTTCATTATGTTGTTCTTTCATGTGATTTTATGAAATATTTATAAGAATTTAATTTACATTGAATAAAATTAGGTCGTTACATGTTATAGAGGTTTTGGTCTTCTCAAAAGGCCAACTCTAGTGCCCTAAGAGGAAATTTAAAGGAGGCATGTCGAGAAAGAGGTAATCTTTTCTGCAGATTATTTCAAATTTATTTCCTCTTCTACTTCCTGTTAAATAGTTGTTTCATTATAATGTTATAACATCCATATCACTCATATAATAATATGCTATTAAAAATATTAAACAACCTGGTTTCACTTTCTATCCATCCTACGAAAAATTAAATCACCGTGCGTGCGTACGTACATATTATAGTCTCTATGTGGTGGTGTAATTTGTTTTTCACCACCACCTTACATAGATGGGAATAATGTTGTAAATAATAACTATATATTATTATTATAACATGATAATAATTCTGATATATTATACACCATCCACTTCAATATCGTTCAACAAATATGGGAACGATTTCGTCGCTCGTGTGTACGTACGACTTACAGTCTCCACGACGTAATGAGATTCGTTCTCCATGTAAACCATTCCAACAAGATTATAAAGTATATATATTAAATAATCATGAAATATATTACATAATAATTATAATTTATTTATATATATATATATGACATTTACTTACTTCCATTCAATTTAATAAGGAAACGAAAAAAACGTTCATGGGTACGTACGACCTACCCTCTCCATGAATGGTGTATTCCATTAAATTTATCAATATATTATATATAATTATATACTTAGTATATATTATATATAAAACATGTTTTACATTCTAGAAGTAATTAAATCATTATCTTTGTAATAATATTATGAATAACAAGTCCAAACACGTACAATAAATAAAATGATGATTACCCAAAACATTGCTTAAACATTGAATTGACAAATGAATGGGTAATATAAAGTCGTAAGTGAATCATATATCATATCATAAATATTATTATGGTTCTATTACTAGTTAATAATATGTTTAAACCCACTATATAGGAGTTCCAAACACAAATTAATGAAATTGGACCTAAGTAATGGATAATTTTACAATCTCATTTTATTTGAGATTGTATATTTGTAAGTATTTACTAGGGTTATATTTATCAACCATGTCCATGTTTTATAAAAACATTCTCATAAAATGTTTTCTATTCTTCAATATATGTTAAATGTCATTTTTATACATTTTTTATTTTACTACATGGTTTCGAAGAAATCGTTATTACATTTACCATAAGAGTTACTTTATGACTTTTCTGGAAAAAGTATGAGGAGAATGTTTTTCTAACTTATACGGCATGAATGGATTTTTATAGTTTCAATATTCCTTATTTACCTAAAGATTCTTCTACATTATTTCAAGTTTATTTTCAAATAAATACTATTATTTTAAAATTTCATGGCATTGGGAGAAAAGAAAATATTTTTCAAGAAGAAAGTATATTTTCCTCAAGAACAAAGTTCAAGTGTTTTATCAAAATTATTTTACATCTAAGATGACATAGAATTATGTTTATATCCCTATTATTATTTTTATTTTGTTATTTTTGTGATGGAATCATTTTTATGATGTCCATTTCTCTTATATGGATTATGTTATGATGGAATGATGATTAAGAATCCCATTTTATTACATTGGTTATTCTATGATGAATGATTTATATTTTTGTCGCACATGTAATAATGATTTCATTATAAGATGGGTGGGACTTATATATCCCTACAATTAATTTGATAAAGATTTATATCTATTTAGATATAAATAACTGTAATGGTAGTTAAATCCAATTCAGTAATACATGGCTGAAATGACAAGTAAACCCGGTTCAGTATTGGACTTTGTCCACTATGATTGCTTTGAAAGTAATGCCCTAGAAACAATGGAAATCATAATATGTGCTTATTATTTTTCAATAATTACATATTTTATTCCAATGATATTCTATAATGGTTAATGTTCTTTTGTGATCCATTCCTTACATACTGCTAGGATTTATGTCATTACTCTTGATTTTGATGTTTAAAATTTATGATCATGTTTTTATGTTAAAATGTTCATGGTTTGTTTTATATTCTTCATGTTTACCATTAATAAGAATTTGAGCTCACCCTTTCTATGTTTTCTTTTCCCCATTATATAAATATTGGTTTCCGATAAGAAAACAATATGGGAAGATCTTTATTGGAGATGTTGAAGATCTTTCACCATGACTAGATGATTATCTTATGAGTTTTCAAATACACTAAACTAATAAAGTATTTGGGATTTTTTGTGTGTCAGGTATTATGTATTCCAAAAAAGAAATGTAATTTCCATGTTTGTCAAGCATGGGTATCTACACTATATCCCACTTCTATGTTTAGGTCATAATAAGGTTTAATATTACACATGTATGGTTAACATTTCATTAAGTTGCGTTCATTTTAATTTTTTTATATTTTTTTGTCATTTAATTGTTTATTAACATCAAGATTCAATTAATTATGTTTCTAATATGAATTCATAATGGCCCATAAACCTAATAAATTGAAATTTTCATGTCAATTAATTGTATCTGACTATTATACCAAATAAAGGGTGTAGTAGGCCATTGTTGTGGTTTGATTGGATGAGTTTCTATTGGAATTCACATATCAAAACAAACAATGTTTATTTATTGGTTCAATAAACCAAAAATAACATTATTGAGAATAAAATAACTCTACAATGTATAAATAAAAAGACACAAAAAATAATCATAATAAATATAGGCAATTCACATTGAAAATAGATATTTCATGGCATAATCCATGGAAATTTGATTCTTATTATTCCTATTATGATGCATGCTTTGATGTACCCTCATATCATAGTCAAGGGATAAAAAACAAAATAAAATAATATCAAAAATAATAACATAACTAAACAAGTTAGTCACCCAATGGTGAATTCCAGGAAATTTTAATAAGGCTGGTAACAATAACATTTACTCATCCCAGTAAATTTAGGTCTTTCTCGTACGTGTGGTATCTACTTCCAGGAAGACGATAGTAATAAAATTCCATTGTATCATTCTCCAATATAAACCTAAATAGTAATACATAAAGTATAATATCTCTGATATCAATTTTTTTCTTATCACCCTCGATGCCACATAATTGTGCCTCAAGATGGTGGTCCACAAGACCTCAAATGCTCCTCCCTAAAAGTTAGAGGCTTCGGGAAAGTAGTTAGGGCCTTGAGTATGTTCGTTCCGTGAATATTACCTCACTGGTTAGAGTATATTAAAGTAATAAATATATATATACAACAAAATAAACAATAAATATAAGAGGAAATAAAAATAGTTAAACATTCAAGATAAAATAACAATATATGGAAAATGAATAATGAATGATACAATATGATGATCATATTATAAAAAATGAACAAGAACAGGGAATGGGGTACAAGAATATACAACTTACTAAAAAAATATTAAAAAATTCCAAAACCTGTTATGACTAATATCTCATGCATCGTCTCAGTCCCTTCCTCCCAAATCCCTCCAAGTAAAGCTAGTCAAGCTTTAGATGTTGGATGCTTCCCTATATCAATACTTGCAACCATGAAGTCTACTCAGACACCAATAGTGCCTGATTAGGTTGTGAGATACACTCATAGTATGTTTCCACCCATAATTTCTATTCCATTCTATTCTATTCAATATAAATTAAGTTGTGTGCCTTAACAATTTAAATACAAAACAGAATTAACTAATTAAATCATATTGGACTGGGTTCCACTTTCACAGCCATCCAATTTACCTACATCAGCCTAATCCATTAAGTTTGAACCAAATAATTTTACAACAGTAAATGGGTTATATAATGTTCAATATGATTTATTTTTCCCAGCCATGTGGTAAGGCTTAGAGGACATGTCCCTACATTTTCAAAAACCAACTGATCAATTCTCATTTGAAAAAATTCAATTATATTTTCAATTTTTCTTATTGAAACCCAATTTTTATAATAATATGAGACACCATGAGCCCATCCATTGAAATCCATGGGGACATTCCAAGTATCTCTCGAGGTCCCAATCATAAGAAAAGTTCCAAGGAGTTTATCTGTGGTGACCCATGGTTGAATTCCCACACGTCACTCTAATAATGGTGTGAAACAATACAATACTAAAGAACCACATAGTTTGTATGTATTATCGTATGTATGGGCCTGAGTCTCTCTTTAGGATTGGTGCAACCAATATTTCCATTTATCCCATCTAAGGGGTCTCCTATACAGAACTAGTGTCACTCATCTTGAGGAAAAAAAAATATAACACATTGCATGTTTGTCCCAAACGTAGAAGGTGTATCCCCTTACGTGACTAACAAGAATTAATAATATCCAACTAAGTCATGATATTATATCCAAGGTGTCCTTAAATTGGAACCCATTAAATCATCCTTGTAACTATGATGAATCAACTGAAGAATTATTACATATAAATTTAATTTGTCTAGAAATTAACATATCATTTCTGAAAGCATTTACATTACTGGGGGCATGTTAGTCAAGTCATTTCATTGTGAAAAAATATTTATGTCATAAGGAACAAGTCATACAAACTTAGATGATTTAATAATATCAACTAATCATGAGTAGCATCGTGTGAAAGTGATAGTCCGTAGGTTAAACACCCTAACCACTTCTAAGTAAGGATCATGATATTTAACATGTGGTGAGACCCATTAAGAATATTCAATAAACAATGAAATGTATAAATTTTGAATTATAGGTGTAGAACACCACATTGGATGGAATTTAACAAGTAAATCAACCCAAGGGGTTGATTATCCATCCACATGGGCCTCTAATGGAATGGTAAGTCATTCATTTTAAATTAATTTAACAATTTAAAGGAAAAATTAAAAGGGTCTGGCTCAGAGAACTATGGTACATTTTATGGAACTAAAAATAATGAAGGTACAAGATATAACCACTTACCTTATCCTAGAAGAGATTTTATCACCATTATGGGCCTTTGAGTGAAATTAGGTTAGAAGAAATCAACTAAATCCTAAAATTCCCTAAAAATGGTAAAAAAGAACCTGCACTAAAATTGCACAATGGATGGAAAGAATACATTGTAATATATGGGAGAGGATCGAAGAACATACTTCAAGATTCCAATTTATTATAATAGATAGAGAAATGGTTAATGGATTGAGGATTAATCAAAAAACCCTATGGAAAGGGAAGTAGGAGCCTCATGATTTGTAGGATAAGATCAACCAATGGAAAAAATAAGGGGGTGGAAAAAGAATCGGATTAAAAGTTTAATGCGGTGGTAAATTGAAATTTCAACAATAAAAATTATTTTACATGGTTTTTTGTATAGTTATCGAATTTTTTCATGAAATGTACACCAATATATAGTTCCGAGGTTCACATCACATTGTTAGGCACACAACTTATCTAACAATTTATAAACTATTTGAAACCCACTTTCCAAAAATTGTAGATGGGTAGAATAACCATGTAATTTGGGACACATGGTTGCCGAAAAAACGTGTGACCCCCATGTTCCCTCTATCAATAGCTAAAAGGCCCAATCAAGGGTGCTCTGAAATGATGTTCGGTTTTTTTTATTTAGGTTCCACATAGTGGCTGACCGTAGATGTCTCTCAATGGAGGAAATAATGAAGAAGAAATATTATAGGTATTTGGATAATAAAATAAAATAACGTAGACACACAAGGGAAAATGATGAGTGGGTTTTTTACCATTTAGAAAATGAGGATAAGTATGGTGGAATAAGATTGTATTTGTTTCTTTTTATTATTAAAATGAGATTGAGAAAACACATCCTCAAGATATTTTCTAGAAAAATATTATTAAAAATAGTAATTGATATAAATCTACCTCTTCACTTAAATATTAATCATTATAATTTATATTTATATCCAATTAATTATTAAAACCTATTTTTTAACCCCCAAACCCAATGTTAATTAACATAACATACATGATGAAATTAATTAAACCATAGGCTAGATTCGAAACATTCAATCATAGCTCCCTGCTTTGATTGATGTTCTAATGATTGCTTATCATCAGTGGTAATTTTTGGAACATATCCACTATATAAATAATGATGACCTGTATATATGGACTATATTTTAACTCTACGAATTTATCTTATGTGATTTTGTATTACCGATTAGGATTTGGCTCTCGCAATTCAGACCATTCTCAGCCTCACATGTTTTATGTTAATTGTTAAATTGTTTTTATAGTTAAATATAAATTAAACACAAAATTCATCAATTTTATTAATTGAATTATAGAAACTCATTTATTAAAAATAAATGAATTAATAAATTAAGAGGTAGATTATTTAATAAAAAAACTACCCTTCCATCGGTGGTCTAGACATCGTAGAAAAATTTTGCATTTGCAAAGGTTGTTGAAAGGGTATAACCCTATCATGTTTATATTAATGAATTCCAGCCAAAAAATGAGGATTATAGAAGCATATATTTGAATAAAATAGAAGATAAAGGTGATAAAATAATATTTTTAGTTCAAGAAAAAAATTATTTCAACATGGAATAGTAAAAGAAGATCATTTTGGAGGACATCCTCACATGATAGCTTCACACATCCAATGGTGAATTCAAAAATAGAAATTAACCACCTGTACTATAATCCCAATCCTCCAAGAGACTTACAAAACCATAAAAATTAGAAATACATATTTATTGAGTTTATGGGTGGCTATGTTATAAGATGATTCATGTGTGAATGGGAAACATTCTTCTAAATTGTTTTATTCAACTTTAAAAGGCTATTTTAACTCCAAAAAGTAATGAACCATCTATACTTATAGAAATATTATTTCTTATAAATTGGTTTCTATGTAGTTTCTCCAAATTCAGTCCCAATGAATCCATGGATAATGATGTTATCTCCCAAATACAGAACTAGTGTCCAATATGGTGAGTCTTGCCTATCCTTGATTTCATAGCCCTATTACTCCAATAAAATTCAAGATTTAGCTCATATGTATTTAATTAAAGTTGTAGAACATTATTTCTATAACACATTTACAATATTTTACATTCACATAATACACATAATAACATTTATGGATGAAATACTATAGTGTATTTTAAATGGAAAAGTGTAATTTTCATCAAATTTTAAAATGAACGACCTAATCACAAATATATTATAAAAAATAATATTTAACAAAATGTGATGAAATTATATCATTTATTATCAAAAATATATTTAAAGAAATTGGTTTTATCATCATCTTCATGGTTTATGGAAACTGTATGGGCTGGGCTGCACACTTCCTCCTTGCTATGCAACCCATTTTTTTCTTCCCATATTGGGGCTCTGGGTTCCAAACAATCCCCAAACACACCCAAAACCTACTTGAACATTTTATAAGTCATATTTATGGAATTTTAAATTAATTATTACAAATATTAGTAGTCATTATACATTTTTAAACTTCGTTTAATTACCGAAGAACTTGATTCTTTTCAAAAATTTGATGTGTGTCCTCTCCCCCACTTATAAAAGTACACTTACTATCCTCTATTATTTTCACCTTAAACCCAATTTTGTTTGGACACTAACTTTCCTAATAACATCCCAAAATCCATAATATCATCCTATAATCCTTATTTTGGAAAAACATTCATCCTAGATGGCATTTGGTGCAAACATAATGAGGATACCTGAAGAAGTGGTAACGTTCATCAATGAGCATTTTTGTTTTATTTATCCCAAAAAAACCTTCAATTATTATTATACCATGATGATATAATATCCTAAGTATATTAAATACCCTAATATGTTTTTATTTTATGTCCATGAACTACAACCAACTCCACTTCAGCAAAATGGGTTACAAAATCATTGTTTGTGTGTACGACAGACCATCGCCTCATGTACCGATGTCATTCATTTCTCCAAAAACACCTCTTAATGCAAGAAATAATAATATATATATATTTATATATGATATATGTGATATTGATGATGTTATTAGGATTATGGAATTATTATATCACATATACCTTTAGATTTTCCATTTTTTGGGAATGTGATAATGTCATTTGTGTGTACATCGAACTATGGCCACATGATGTGATTTTCTTTCTTCATTCCTTACATTGAAGGTATTAAATATCGGTTTAATGAAAATATATGATAAATATCACATTATAATTATTCTATAATGATAATATATATCAATTACCTTTATTTGTTTCAATCCGATATGAAAAAGCAATTGCATGCATTCATATGTACGACCAATCATCTCCATGAATGGTGTATTTCATTTCCTATCACTATTTATTATACATTACTCTAAATACATATAATCCTGATATATTATATTTATACCATGTTTTAAATTTTGGATAAGATGAAACTGGATTGAACTTATAGTTCCAAGAAATAAAAAGTCAAAACATATGTGAAAAACATAGTAGTTATTGTCTGATTTGTGATTTTAAAAAGAAATTGATTATAAATGAGTAGTATATGGTCATAAAAAATCATATAAGTTATGATATATATTTTTATGGTTTTTTAATATATGTATATGAACATATATTTATTATTTATGAGTTTCTAATGTGTATGAATGAATTCAAGTCGTGTGGTATGTGATTTTCACCTCACTTTTTTACTTCTGTGAAAGACATGTCATATTCACCACCTTTTTATTTGATGGGGTGTATATAATACCCATGAGTTTATATTATGATTATTTTACTAAAAATTTGGGTTTTAAAAATATATTTTAGTCCCTCTCTATCATGTGGTTTACTTTTGAAAATTTATCAAATTAGTAAGGTATTTTTGTCTCAATTTTCCTTTATTTAGACATATGTTATATTATGATATTATATTATTTTCTGAGGTTTATATGAATACCATTTTACATTTAATATCTATAATTTATTCTCTTGATATGTTAATCTTCATTTTGTTTTATTCATTCATGGATCTTATTATCGGAAGTTACCAAAGTGGTAATATTTTTATGTTACAATCTCATCTTTTGTAAGGATTGTTTATTATTATGCTTCCAGTAAAAAAATATTATTATTTATATCTCAAGGAACTCATGAATTCTATTCTCCCCTAGTCAATTCATGAGAATAAATCTTTTCCTTAAATGTTTCTTTCTTTATGTATTCAATATTACAAACACTATTATGAAAAAAATTCATTTCACATGAAAACTCTTTTACTTCCAGAACCATGTTTTCTAAAAATGTTTTCAAAAATGTTTTTAAAATGTTTTTTTTAAAATTAAAATGGATATTTTCATCAGGAAAAGTATTAAATTTTTATTTTAATGGGGTTTTATGTGATTTAAAATTTTCTTTTCACATAAAAGGATTTCTGAAATGTTTTATGTATTAAAATGTTATTTTCAAAGAAAATGTTTTTTCCAAAAGAAATGGTCCAGGTGTCCATTAATAATCATTTTCCATATAAGATTAAATCTTCTTATGTTACCTATGACTTATTAGAGATAATATTTAGTTATATCATTGTTATTATTCCTCTAGATAGATAATTTTTATATTGACGTAATTTTTATGAAACCCATTTATCATTCATGGGTTATGCTGTAGTGAATTGATGAAATGTTAATGAAACTCACTTAAATTTAATGATTTATTATGTGATTTTATGATTAATTTTTTTATGAATTTGTGGAATATAAAGGTAATTTATTCATTATTATTTGGGTGGAACCTATATCTCCCTCTAATTCATTGGGTAAATATTTATATCTTATGAGATAGGCAGGGCTCGAATGGGTTGTGAACCCATTTCAGTAAAGAACTATTACCACTATGTTGGTCTTGGGAGTGAACCTGGAAAACAATGATGGTTTAAGGAGTGAACCCATTCTAATATTATATCCTTGGAAGTGACCCTTTCCAAATAAGAAACTATTTTCTATTATTATGTATATGCCATAAATTCCATGTCTTATGCCAATTTTATGATCTCAGGGAACATGTTCCTTGATCCTACTATGATTAATGTCTTATAAAATTCAAATATATATAAAATGACTCAATTTTATGGTCTTTTATAATCACGGTATGGTTTTAAAATGTTATTCCCTTGTTCCCATGATCTTATGTTCATGTTATGTTATGTATCTCACTTGTTTTCGCATATAGAGCATCTAAGATCTAACATTCCTTATGTTTCCTTACCCCATTTCATAAAGAAATGTATTATGTATGATATTTATATGAAGGGTTCCATTTATGAAGAATGTAGTGGGAGATGACAAAGCTCACTTAAGGAAATTTTTTATTGTTTCCATGATTCCAAAGGCACTAAAATATTATGGTTTTGAGGCCTGTGTTAGTGTTATGTAATTAACCTACAAAAAAATGATGTAATATATCTATATGATAAGCATAAGCCACTATATGAATTTACCAATGTAGATCACTGAATATAATTAAAAGTTGTTCCGGGTGAAGATGGAAGAACTTGTTTGTGACTTATGACAACAAGTATGGATCTATGAGGATACATGGGAGTTGAAGTTGGATGTTTGAGCTTAGGTTACTGAGTTGTTTGAGTGGGATAGCTATAGATTCTTCTAGAAGAATATAATCCATAGAGGATGAGATTTTAAATCCCCATAATTTTATTCCTTATATGTAATAATCCTTGTGTCCATATTTTTATTATGAGTATCTAGATTAATCTATGGTTGGGTAAATCTTAGTGGGATTTTTTGTAGATTTTGGAATCATCTAAGTTGGTTTTAGATATTTATGATTCATAATGTCGAATAGAACTCTTATAACATAATCGGTTTTGGCCCTGATGTCCTCTTATCTAAAATGAGGATATTGAATCACTTTTTCAAGATATTTTTAAGGATATGGTGAATCAAAAAATTCCCTGGGTCTAGGAAAAATATCATAGTGGATCTTTTTTTTGGGATTTATTGTTTAAGAACATCATAGTCTAGTCCAAGTCATGGTCGAGGGTGTAGAAATTGTTAATATGGAATCAATGTGGACGAAACATCCATATTTTTTCTAAGATATCATCTTTTTTCAAAGGGGATAATGCACGGTTCTTAAATTTTGGTGCCTTTAATTTAATATTAATGGATTATTTAACCATATATAGAAATTTATCACCTTCTCAGTTTTATTTCCTCCATTTTAATGATTTTCCCAATACTTGTTTGACAAACATAGTGAAATAATCATTTTGTTTAGTTGACTCCTTGGAGTACCTAAATTTTTCCTAACCCATTCACTTTACCTTACTAAAAACTTGAAACTCGGAGCTTGTAGGTTTTCCTCATTAATTTAGTCTGATAGGATCCTTAAATATATTCTCTTATCACTTTCCAATTGTGAAATAAGTCTTCCTTTCATGAAATGAAATTGAATATTACTATTGATGATAATTTTCACTAGGTATGGGTTTGTTCTAACATTAGTTTTATACTCCATTAATCCATATTCTAGAACACATTTTATTTTGTATTGGAAGTTATTCAGGGGAACTCAAGGCATGAAAAAAATTTCTTGTTAGTGTGTAAACGTAGTTTAGATGAATATTCCATAGATGAATGTTGAAATTGATGTCAACAATTATGAGGTAGGATATTCCTTACCATTTAGAAGATATGTATATAATTTTTATCATGATATGATATTTTTTTAATATATGTTAAGACTATTATCGAGTTTTATCACATGTGTGTTTAGTCCATGGGACCATGGTTGAGTGTGATTGTGTGTGTGTGTATCTATTTCTATGTGTGTGTAGATTCTAATAATCAGGCATGTTAGGATTTTTGTGCCAATATGTTTTATTGATGTTGTTTTTTATATATCGTTTGGAGGTTTTTCTTCTAGTAGTATATGGCATGTGGACCATCATGGAAGAGTTATTAGATAGACGGGGAGCATGATGAAATAGAACAACCTAGAGACTTGACCTCAAACACAATGTTGGGACATGATGGTTATGTTTAAAAACATGAGGTAGATACTGGGTGGGATGTCCTCGTGGTCGGACCCATTACATGGTAAGGACATGATAGTCTTGTCGACTTATCCGAGACTCTTATCCTCGAGGCTACCAATGGATACATAGTGACCTTGATGTTGAAACCAGTTAATGACTTCTATTAATATTTTCCTTCCATAATGGAGCTGATGTAGGTATGGACAGGTGTTTCCAGTGGGTTGGTTAGCATAAGAATGCATGGAACATGGTTCTATATTGTTTTCTTCAGCACGTGTTTATTATCATGAAATAAAAAATTATACATGAACACTCATATTAAGGATGAATTGCGGATAATACTAGGTTTATAATGATACAATAAACTCATATATTGTTTTTCTTAAAGACTTCATGACCATTTAATTAGGAAAGGGAAAGGACTCAATGATAGGGGGTTCCTATGTAGATCATGGTGTTGTAAGGATTTACCCAGACGGGCTCTATAGTGATGCAATGATATTTTGTTTACATACAAGTCTTTCTCACACTTTTGTTTTACCTTACAATTTGTGGGTCTTTTATTTTTTATATGACATGAGATAATTTCCTTACCATTTCTTGCAACATTTTTCATTTGTTCTGTTTTGTAATCTGGGGTTATTATTTATTCTCTTATAATGATTATGATGGTATAATCTGACCGCTGACAACATCTAGGACCTCACTACTATTCTGAAATCTCTTGTATATGTGGAGTCATGCATAATGATATGTGTCACTCCTTGGATTCAATGATCTGGGATGAGTCATAATAATTTTTTTATGACATGATTCATAGACTGTTGTATATATAAATTTATAATTAAAAATCCATGATTGTTAGAAGTTTTGGAGATTTGTTTTGAATAAAATCATTTTAAAATGTTTTTCTAAATGCTCATGGTTTCTTTATGATTGATTGAAAATTGAAGTTTCTCTAAATTTTTTATATGTATGTATTTTGTTGTCAATGGGTTTTTAATAATAATACTATGATTTATTTTTATGTATTTTTGAAAAAATTAGTCTTTTTTATAATTCATATTTTTCTACTAAACTTTTCATTGGAGTTTAATTATATTTAATAAAAATATGTGTATTTTTTGTGTCTAAATATTCATTTGGTTTTCATTTAAATTAAAATGTTATTTAATTTCCAAATAAATTTCATCTGTTTATTA
Source organism: Viscum album (assembly GCA_963277665.1). Lineage (NCBI taxonomy): Eukaryota > Viridiplantae > Streptophyta > Magnoliopsida > Santalales > Viscaceae > Viscum > Viscum album. The sequence goes on from OY728125.1 coordinate 508,113,349, forward strand.
ATAATGGATTTCGGTAGAATTTTATTTTCATTTAATTGTTTCAAAACTATTTTGGTTAATAAGGATCTGTTACCTTGGTATGATTTTCATGGTAGCATTTATTTTAGGCTAATTCTATAATCATTATGTTTATATTCTATTTTATTCTACACATCGATTCGAAACATATAATTTATGTTTTAACTATGTGTAATAAACCAAAATAAGCATATTAGGAGTTGTTTTCATGATGTTTTCATACTAATAGTGAACTAGGTAAGGTATTTAGTATAGAATTGATCTTAACCAATTCATACTATAATCAATTTAATTATAATATAATGTATAAAATAAAAACCATTCAATAAAGGTAAGTATAAATGTACATGTTTCTTATCTTGTTATATTTTCAGAATTTGAAACATAATTTAGAGAAAAAAATATTTACCAAAGAAATTATCCAATGAATTTAAGGTAGTCCCATGTTTTCGATGATTTAATGCAGGAAAGGATTAAACATTAGATATTTAGTATATAAATTATATCCAATTATTTCTTTTTATAAAAACAGATTGACTTGAAAAAAATTAAATAAATAAACTAGTTAAGGTTTTATTTTCACTATGAATAATAATAATGTTTTAGGGATTTTTAAACCCAATTTGATACTAAACTATTTAATAAAATAATAAACACTAGTATTTATAATGTTTTATGTTTAGTTTTGGAAAAAAAACTAGATAGTGAAACCTAAAATCTCTAGGAATCAAATCATTTCTTTTCACTTGGTCAACCGTAGACAATATCTCATCACTAATGCTATTATTAGGTATGGTTAATTATTAATCGTTGACTTTTAATTCATTAATGATTTAGTAAAATTAAATTACTTACATCATAATTAATAAAAAATTATAAAAAATAATTCTTAACTAGGGGTATCATATCGTTAAAATTATATATTTACATTCTATACTATGTTTTACTTAAAGGTCTCAAGAAAACACAAAAATAAATATTAATCAAATATTAATTTCCTTTCTTTATCCAAGGCCTACTACATGAAAAAATTTGTTATATTTAATCAAAATAATGTCAAGGGATATTACCCAAAAATGTTATAGAACATTATGTTATTGATCTTAATACCATTTGGAAAGTTATAACCTTTTTTAGAAATACAATTTATAAATATGAGATTGTTATAAATTAAGGAACACTACAACACACGATCATTTCATTGAAAATATAATTATATTACATAAAACATTATTAATCATACGTATACATGAAACCAAGAATAAACATATAATTTAAACAAGTTATTTCCAGATAATAATACCTTAAGAAAATAATAAAATCGATAAAATATCATTCAATTAGATAATAACCAAAAATTAAAAACATACCCTTTTACTATGATGTAATTTACTTATTTAAATTAATCATTGACATTAATATAAAATATTTTCCAAAACCTGTTTTTTCTTAAGGTTTTATATCTAGGTTTTAAGGTAAAAAAGTATAAATAAAGAACAATCACATAAGTTCACGTAAAGTTCCAATTAAAACCATTAACATAAAGTATTAAAATAAAAGTGAAAATTTTTCCATTAAAATCCCATAAATTTAATTTAATCATGTTTAATATACTAAATATATCCCATATAAATTTATTATATTTTATAATAATATTATTTAAATTTATACTTTGTATAATTTATAAATTTAAAAAATGATACAATATATGAATTCCATTTGTGTATTTATTTATTTATTTTTAAATATGAATATTTATGAACCAAATATGATGAATATGAAATTAAAATGTATGGATGAGAATCATATGACAAAAGTGTATGAGAATGGGGTTAAAAAGTTCACCATGATTAAAAAAAAGCATAAAAATGAGCCTTATCACATCATCTATCATTATTTATGTTGTTGTTAATATAGATGAATTTTTTCATTTGACTTGAAGAAAAAAATTATATTAAGTAATAGAAAAACAATTTTAAATGTTAGACTTATCACGAGGAAGAAAAGAATGTAACTAGTGACTATGATAACAGTACGGTTTATATATCATCGGATATGGGAAAAAATGTAAACAATGATGATGATCATATTGGGTAAATGATATTGAAAGTTGAATATGACAATTATTATTGTTTAAATATATTTTAGATCTTAGAAATTAGATCATAGATTCTACTTTATGTTTTTTGTATTAAATATTCACTATTTTCAGCCATACTAAGATACATAATTTAAAATCTAGATATAGATGGAGAAGCACCCGATTTATAGAACTACATTCTCTATCTAATGATATAGTACTAAAATATATAAACCATACATATCTAAAAAATTATGGTAATTTAATATTATGTTCAATGGGTAGGATCTCTAAAAGAATACATGTTTTTTCAAATGACTTTATATTGATTTACAATGAATATAAATCACGTGAAAATGTTTTAAATGTGGTGTTTCATGATAAAAACATTTAATCAAGTCCTTAAAAACTTTTATGGTACATACCAATATTTATAAGGTTTATATGACTCTATAGATGTGTGGATATTGAATGATAATTAATATGACACATAGATATAATATTTGAAGATAGAAAACATTATCCCCTACAGACAGTCATCAGTGGAAGAAAATTGGTCATGAGTATCTTGAATTTGTAATAGTCAAGAACCACAATATTTTAATATCTGTAGATGTAATGAATCCTTTTTGTGTACTAACTAATATTAATAATACATGGCTGGTTATTTTGGTAAATTATAACATTTCATTATGGTTATGCATGAAACATATGTACAACATGTTTTCTCTACTTAAATTAGGAACAAAAAACATAGTAATGATATTTATGTTTATTTAGAAATATTTATCAATGATTTGAAATTGATGTGTGATTTAGGTGTTATGTAATATGATGCTTGTAGAAATTAAGACTTCACAATTAGATTCATATTGATTCAGATGATAAGTGCATTTTCTATTTATAGAGTTTTTTCACGATGTTGTATTAATGGAATGATAGTGTGTACCATTTTGGAAGAATTTTCACACATGTTTAGGCTGAAACATTCAATGAATATAATTTTTCTAGTACATAATAAATTTTAAACCTTATGACATAATTATTGATCATGGAAAAAATAATTCAAAGTGAAATAAGAAGAAGAATGCATAATCTTCTCCACTAACAGGTGATGAATGGTTTAATAATGTAAGGGGTATTTTCACTATAATTAGTAAATCCTTTTTGAAAAACCATATGAAAACAGGGTTGGAAAAAATTAACAATTTTTAATTATCTTAATTGAATTGTTCATGCATCATAAATTTTCAGGATGTCATGTACTTATAAAAAAATATTTGATAGTGTCATTATAAAATTACTAAATACACCCACTAGAAAAAAATTACATTAAGGCTCATTATACCTAAATAATATGGGGATAATGGAAGAGTTTGTTCTAGTTAAGGGTGAATGAAAACCTTTTATTAATAATATGACCTACAATCTTTTAAGAAAAGACAAATTTAAATTTTATGAAATCCATAATGGTGTAATATTTTCATGGGGATATTTTTCCAATATTAATAATACGGTATTAGTGATTAATTTGATGTTAAAGGGTAGAAAATCACATGATTTTCATGTTTTGATGCGAGATTTGATACATATGGATTTATATTTCATTATAAATAAATTTTTTAACCCATATTATTTATCATTTACTTATTTTTCAAATATATATGGATAAGGATATAAAACCATAAATGTTTCCGACAATGGAAATGGAAATTTCTATCATCCTATATAAATTTGGGATATTATTCACACCATCATTTTTAAATATAATGGCTCACATGAGGGTATTATTGGTTAAAGATATCCAACTATATGGTTATTTATAATATATATGGATTTACCCTCATTTAATAATATTTGGATATTTTTAAAGGGTACCTAGCAAATAAAATTCATAAAAAAGTTTTTATTATAGATCAATATATAATTGAAGAAGCTACTCAATTCTATACTGGCTGCTAGTTTGATGTGGATAGAATTTATCTCCTAAAATATTATCATCTTAGACCCCTTGTGGGTGATGGAATTTCGGGAAGATGTGTTATTGTGATAACTATTACAGAGTTAGATCAGGGTCACCTTTATGTTTTACATTAAAATATAGAGGCTCAATCATATATTGAAACTCCCAAAATAATTCTTAGGTATTTAAATCCATCAAGGAAAGAAATATGGAAATCAATACACATAATTAATGGTTTTTAGGGTGGTTTTAAAGCCAATTTTTAAATGAGTTATTTGAAAATTTGAAATCAATTTCAAAACCACCTTGATTGACATGACCTGATCCACTAATGTTGCACCTTTGTTTTGATTAAGGTGTGTTTGCTAGCCCATAAACCCCACAAATAGGCTTGGGGTTAGTGACTAAAATTGAGTAGACATATTACACAATATGGGAGGCTTTAACTAATATCAATAGGTATAATATTCATTTATTCAAAACAAAAAGTGGAAAAAAATTGCAATATATATATAACAAAAAAACTGTATGCAACACATGAATGACAAATAAAATACAAGAACGAAGAAACATAAGAAAATAAAATTGATATGTATATCAAGAAAAACTCTAAATCTTCAAGAAATAATAATATTGAATATTTATACTCATAGTGAGTACTCTAGGATAGATATACTTCCACAATGGTCACCACTGGTATCTCAAACCACTATACTCCATCATGTGTCTACAAGAATCAACAAGTTCATCTATGAATAATAATCATTGAGTCAACATACCCAAATACTACCTTGTAATTATAAATTTACTTTACAAACAGAACATGTGTTGAAAAAAACTAGTGTATGGGTGTTTATATATATACCCATTAGAATGCCCCGAATCCAAAAAGTGAATTCATATAAACTAGTCAACTCAAAAATCATAGAACTATAGAGTAACTAGGAGGTATACAAGGAAATATCTTGATATTCATACAAAAATAATTCCTATGTATATAAATAAGTCCCAATCATATCATCTCTAACCCATGAGGGTCCAAATATCATGAGCAACTAGGGGTGTGGAGAGTACTAGAATGTCTATCATGATTTAAGTCAATACCCCGTTATATATTGCATATTGAGGGAATCCTATGGTGTTCCAAAGGATCCAAAATACATGAATTATCTGATCATCTAAGCCACTCACCCATACAACCACAAGAATATATCAAGGAGTACCCAAACCTAATTTATTTAAGAATGTCAATTGAGGATGTACTACATTTTAATGCCCTCTGTTTTAATTCCACTTTTCACAAATCCTCTAGGGTACTCGCTAATTTCATGGGATAGATACCAGTCAAAAGAGTACTGACCCCTTATATCATAAAACCCCATCCATAAGAAAACCCATTTCACCAATATAAAATCATAGTGGAGGGATCCACCTCATCAAGGGATAAACACTTGTTAAAGGTGTACAAAATCCTTGGAGAGAGGACCCCAACCATATGTTTGTAGGAGAGTACTAAACAATATTTATTTTGTGAGGGTGACATATAACTCATCAGTATCAAGGGAGTACCAAAACATTTATTATCTGGAGGAAACATGCGAAAATTATTTAGTGGACTAAGAAAACATAGGTTGAAAATGATAGACAATCTACCATATTTAAACCTTCTTCAAGTGGAAAACTAACCTCGAGAATGATCTGAATGTCACTCGTGAACCTTATCATTTTCTATACAGAGATAAAACATAAAACATACTATATCACCTCACATAATACATAATATAGAAAAATGAAGCATTATATAACTATATGCATGACAAAATATGATAGGGAGGATATTTATTTTTCTGAAATGGACATCCATTAGGAAAATAGTGAAAATGTACCCCACCAGGGAAAAAAGTGGGCTTGGTGGAGGCCCCTTGATTCGTGGAGTAGTGCACTGGTGCATATTACCCATATGTTTCATACAAATATTCTCATTTTTTCTCCCATTCTCAGTTCAGGTTATACACACTGGTTCTGATAAGGGAGATCAAGTTATTATTCATCCAGACATGTGCTCTTAGGTCCCTTGTCGGGTCAGCCAATACTAATCAACCCAGCAAGGTTCAGCCCACTCAGTCATCCAACATTTCATATATAAGGAAGGATACTATTTGACCTATGAGGGAATCATATGACTAAAGGAATTTCCAGGACAACGTTAATTCCTATAACACACTGTGGTTGTTGTTGTGGTACCCTTTACTCAAGCCAAAACCTGGGTTACTTGCTACTAATACAGTTAACTACCACCTCAATGAAACAACTAGTCCCCTTTGATAGCACAACCTCCCCATCTTATCATGGACATCAGGTAATAGGAATCCAGGTACCACCAGTTGCCTCACAAACTTGTGGTCCCCCCTGGGGCCAACCCACAAGCCCGAACGGGTGATCTAACTAATGAAAGTACCCACAGGCCAACACATGTCCTTTTATTGTGCCTTTTACTCAATCACACACACACTGGGAAACCTCCCAGCAGTGCCTTGGTGTATGTTACCCATATGTTTCATTCATATATGGTTAATTTTCCTTCCTTTCTTAGGCTAGATTATACATACCTGGCCTGATAACGAAGATCGAGTTAGAGTGAATCATGTCTTGTGCTCCAAGGTCCCTTGTCGGTTCAGTCTATACAACACAACACAGTAAGGTTCCACCCGCTCGATATTACCAAATTTAAATTATAATGAAGGCTACTATCTGAACCATGAGGTGATCAGATGACTGAGTTCATGCCCAAGACACCCTTAATTTCTATAACACATGGTGGTTGTTATTATGTTATCCATTACACAAGACACCACATCAGTTTCCTACTACTGATATGGTCAACTACTACCACAATGTAAAAATTGGGCCTTGCTAATAGTACAACCACCGCGCCTTAACATGGACATCAGGTACATGCCTTCCTGGTACCTCCATTTTAACTAAAGACACGTGTTCCCCACCCTGGGGCCCATCCACATGCCTGAACGGGTCATCTAAATAATGACAATACCCACAAGCCAATATTTGTCTTTTGAGGGTGTTTTTCCCTCACTCACACACACCCTACAAAACTTCCTTGAAAGTCACCCATCCTGATCACTACTCCAGGACAATAATTCTTATCTTTGGAGTTCTAATCAGGTAGGCCTTTGAAAATGAAGATACACCTTTTTGACATTAGTCATATCATTTAGTCATTTAACCATTAATCTTTCTGAGGTGTTACAATCACCTCATTCCCCCATTAGAGTAGAACATTATCATTATGGAACCAACATATCTACCTAGGCAGTGCACCACACTTAAAGCTAGGTACCACCTCTGATAAAAAATGTAACAAATGGTCCCCACTGATAGCACATCCACCCCATATTAACATGGAGATTGGGTACTATCCCACCACAGTGGCCCTACAGATATGTGGTCCCCACCCTATGGCCCACCCACATGTCTGAACAAGTCATCTGACTAATGATAGTCCCCACAGCCCAACAGAAGGCCTTTCAGTGTGCTTTGTCCTCACTCACACACACCTTCAGAAACATCTCAAAAGGTCACCCTTCCTGACCACTAAGCTAGGCCAAGCATGCTACACTGTGGAGTTATAATCATGAAGGATCCTGAAAAAAAAGGTTCACCTTGTTGACATGGGTCATATCATTTATTTATTTAATCCTTTTTCATTATAGTGTTTCACACTCAATCTTAGGGTAGGGGGGTCACCACCCTACTACTACACCTCCTTTCCACTGATGATCAATGCCACCACCTTCTGAATCCTCTCCAAACATGCCTCCATGTTTCTTCCTACTCTCTCATTGAATCCCTATGTCAATTCCTTCTCCCTAATTTTGATTTTCAACCCAATGAATCCATTTCTCATATCCAATTCCACATCAAACCTCACTAATTTGGACTACTACTAGTGTCTGCATCCTACCTTCCATACATGAGATGCTGGAGAAGTAGAGGACAGATAGACAAAAAAGCAATAATAGATAGATATTGAGAGGGGGAGAAGAAAGAACCCCTATACTTCATTTATCCATTATAGATAATGCACAATCACTAAGAATAAAATTTGGTTGAAAATCATAATACCCTATAAATTCTATGTTGTTGGGTTTATGAATTTATAAGATGGAAATCCAATATATGCATTTTTTATTGGATAAAATAAATAAATAATCCTTCATGTTTATATCGATAAGAATAAATATTTGAATTAATAATTTCAATATAAACTTCATAAAGAAAAAACCAATGAAAATAATAGATCCCTACTTCATATTGGATTAATCGTTGATGAAGATATTGTTTTCATTCATTTCTATTAACATTGGAAATAATATACTCTTAGATTTCATGAATTCTCTATATTATCTAAAATCCACTATATATTTACACCAATCTATTTCTCTATAATTATTTTTTTTACTTAGAAAATCCTAGATATTTGAGGATAACACTTTTAAAAATGGGAAACCCAAGGTTTTATGGTATTTTGTTAACATAAGAATGAACTAGGGTAGTACGATAAACCTCCAAATAGAAATAGAATTATAACACTAATTGGGTAAAAAATCCATCTTGGATACAATTGTAGTCTTTTATTTCCAATCAGGGGATCTGTTCGGAAGGGAAAGCATTACTCCCATGAACACATGTGTGAGGGATAAAAAATAAATTATACTTCATAAATTATTATTCACGCTCTAAAACACTCATAATTTTATATTAGTTCACCCATAGGGTAAACAGTCAACCACATGGTCAATGGAACCATCATAAATATTTTCGAATGTCACATGCTAGGTAAAATTTACTGTTTTACCCCTAGAAGGTCATGAAAGTCTCAAAATCAAAATTATGCTATGTCTCGATCAGAATAACCCAGTTCACTACATTGATGGATTGAAAATTGACCAATTTTATATTTAATATCTTAAAATGATTATATAATTAATAGTTATTTGTTCTATGAAAATTAATGGGATTAACATATTGCAATGAAAAATAGTGGAGATACATTTGTTATAGAAGTGATTCCAATAACTATTACCAAGGACAAAACTCCAATTTATGTCAACATGACATACATTTATGTCATTGAAAGAATATGATATTTGGATAATAAAACATTCCATGTTTTCATTTGTCAATGAAAATTGGTTGATAATAAATGGGAAAATAAAATAAACGAATTGTGATTTATAAAAGTGATTTTCATTTTGGATTGGTACAACGATAAACCATTCAAATTTGAGTCATACAAATATAATTATTTTATGTCTCAAATTCTACAAAAAAAAATTATCCAGTTGTTATTTTGTAATATAAATAAAACTAAATGGTAAAATAAAAATTATATTAAGGATAACCCTTTCATTAGGCCATCATAATCATTTTATTGTTGCCGCAATGTAAATGGTTTCTTATATACCATAGGGGGTAATAAAGAGTATATTTGGATACATGATAGGGTGGAAAAATAAATGTATCATTTAAATTAGAAAATATTTCAATTAATCATTGAAATATATATTTATATCAATATTATTATTAATGTGTTCCCCCATAAAATTATTTGTTCACTATTGTATTTATATACTCTATTTTAAATGTTCAACTGCTTGAGCTGATAATGGATTATCAACCTTTTGATGCTACAAAATTCAAGTAATAATATATTAGAGATGTTGATAGTGAGAAATTAGTAGATGGTAAATAAAAAAAATTTGAAAAAAGATAGTAGTGGCATAACATGATAGTGTTTGAAAAAATTATGTAGTCAACAATAAAAAACATAAAACATGAGGTTAGATAGAGTAAACCTGGATAATCTATTGTCCATAAAAGTGAATTTTTTTAGTAACATTATGTTTAGTACTTGAATTCATATGTAAATTAATAGACTCATTTGGAATAATGTTTTCTCTCCATTGAATACACTAATTTGGGAAACAAATTATAGCATTTTGATAGAATTTAACTATTTTATTGATATAAAAAATAATAAAATGTTGATTTAATTTTCATTATCCCTTCCAATGTACATTTATATAATAATGTTATTGTCTTAAATAAAAAATAGTGGTATTTGGAATAGAATATATAGAATTTCTGCCACTTCATACAAAAGATCATTATTTGTATATTGAGGGGAATGTAAAAGCCAAATCATCATATATATATATATATATTCACATATCATAAACTATGAAACCTAGGGTTCATTAATTAACTACCATTAGGATGAACAGTTTATGAAACATTGTAATTATTTATATTTTATTTTAAATTTCTTGTATTAATCAATTTTATTCATAATTTCCAAATTATGGAACAATAAAGTATTTATTAAAATAAACAATGTGCACTGAAACCACTATATACCTACTATAAAGTAAGTAGGGGTTTGATTCACATGAATAGAACAGAAAATTTATTTTAAATATACATTAAAACATGTATTTTAAATGAAATTACAACAAAAATATGCTCCTTTTTTATATTTAGATTTATGAATCATAATCTCAAGCTACTATCATCCATGGACATGTTTTATGGAAGAAGGTTTTGGTAAGTATAAATGAAAAATTAATAAATTAAAACACATTGAAAGTATGTGAATCATTTTTAATTATAAAAATAATAGAAATTTTTTCTATATTAAAACAGTATTAGAAGACAACAAGTTCTTAGTTTACTGTATTTTTTATTTGGTTTAGACATAAGATTCATCATATTATATTCTCAATAAATAACAAATTTTATTAGATTAAAAGAATCTATAATATTATGGTCACATTACTGGTAAACATTTTTGAGTGTCACCCTGAGCATACTTTGCGACAGAAAAGACAAAACGAGATACAGATGGGAAAAGGAAAAATATAAAGACAAACATGGATTATTAAATATAAAATGTTAGTTGAAAATTTGATCGTGCCAACCAATTTCATTGAAGTGATAAATGAGAAGAATATAAATTGTAGAAACCATTATATTAAGATCTAAGACCTTCTATTTAGGCTATACATTCCTCTCAAAGGTATGCGCTACCCAAGTTATATATTTTTTCATAATATTTTCGGCTAAATTTAACTCAAAGAGAAACTAATACACATCTAGATATAATGTTTTATAGAGTGAAATATATTTTGATTTATATCTATTTTTACCCACTGATCTCCTACATATAAGAGATATAATATAAAATATCATTGGTGATATTCTATATAATAAAAAAATCTCAAAAGATCCATTGAGGTTAAGGATTAATGTATCTCATGAGACGATCATGAAGACTGGTTTTCCTATTGATGATCTTGATGTTCACATGGTCTATAATTCTTTTAAGACATTCATATAATGTTCATTTAATCATATAAAGATACATGATAATATTGATATATGTTTGTCTATAATTTTTTCATATGAAAATGCTTTTCTAATTATCGAAAATGTATGAATTGAGGTACATAATTATAGAATGAGATATTTAAGGGGGGACTAAAGGTCAAGTTAAGATAACATAAAGGATTGAATAATGTATCAAAATAAACTTCTAATATCACTTATAACCTATTAGTTTCACTACAACATTTATTATCATTACATGTTCATAACTGTACAAAATTTTAGGAAAAAAAATATGACATACATTGGATATAAAGAAAAAATATACAGGGAGGGTATTATATAACCTATTGTTCATGACAACGTAAATGATATTATGAATAATTTATAGTAGGTATATTTAGTTTGGAATGTCTATATATGGTACATTTTCAAAATCAAGTTGTCAAATAATTGAACCACTATGTTAATTATATATTAAGACTATTCATATTTTATATGGGTGTTTATATCTCACAAATGTAAATGGATGAACTTCTGTTGAATTATTTTTTCATTAGTACCCATGTGACCTATACATAAAAAAACAAAATTAGATAACAATTACTACTTAATAATAACATACTTAGTAGCCATAGTGTTTGAAAACAAAATGATAGACAAAATACTCTTTTTAATATGTACAATGCATGGGTACAAATCTATACTATAATATTTTAAAATATATCTTCAATTTTTCTTTACTTTTTCCATTTTTGGATTATTTGATTCTCATTTTTATTCATTTAGATACTCTAATGATATGTTTTTTGGATCTAATTCATCGATATCGAATAGTGTGACCATAACTGATGTCCCTTATCAATTTTTAACATGCTACACTATATATTTTTCAAATTAAATTAGACTTAACCATTTCATATTATGTATTATCAACATTTTTTTTGATAATTTAGAGTTTAATTATCATAAAAACCATAGTTTGAGGATGAAATTTTTTTACAATAAACCCATTTAATTTTATAATTAGATGTGACTTAAGATATATATCATAATATTTCAATAAAAACAAATATAATAATTAATTAATAATTTTTCATAATTATCCCGCAATTAAAAAAACATGGTAATGACATTTATTGTTGTTATTAAATTTGATAATTTATGAAAGATACAATATTCAATCCATAATCTAGCATCCCCAATGGTTAATTTCCTAAAGTCATTGAAATTCAAATTCAAATACTTATCTACAATTTTCTAATCAATATTTTCAATATCAAACTCTAATGTCAAAAATAAAAATAATCCAATAAAGACATATATTTGTTTCAGAATGAGTAGACAACTAATATTGTGGTAGATTTTTTATAGAGATCAAGAATATGTGATTTCCTATTGTTTCATTGTTTTTTATGTCATGGAGTTCATGGAAAGATAATTTATCTACTACTTATTTAGTTAATTTTCTTATGATTATATATTTGAGGTATGGATAGAAATAGTAAAATTTAATGGTTTATGTCTTAGTAGGGATAAGACAAAAAATATAGGGTGTCGTTTGATAAAATAATTGTATTGTGATGTTATAAATGTGAGATTCTGAGCACATATTTTTCAAAATATGATAATTTTCAATATTTGGTATCATTTAAAAAATATTATAGATATGTTCATTCATATGTCATTCATAATATTCAAAATAGATAGATAAAATTGAGAAATAATTTTTCGGAGATTTGTGATCTTAACATTTCTTTTCCAATAAAGGGTAGCTTTTATAACAGTGTTATTATACTAGTTATTCTATTTGGAAGTCATTATTTCCTTTAAATGAAATACCTTTAAAAAATAAATAGGGAAATAGAAATGAAAATGTTAAGATATACATGTGGGTATATTAAGATTGATAAGATCTGAAATAAATGTTTTTTAGATAAAATTGGAGTGGCCATGATTAATGATATGATGAATGAGACTATATTAAGATGGTATGTAGATGTTATAATAAGCCCTCATATTTCACATGATAGTGGTATAATCTTAATAAAATATTCAATTTTTAAAAACAGTATGCATAGAAATAAAAGGAAAATTTATTTCAAAACATGTGTCTCATGCTCAAAACCATGAGAATGTAATCATATTTTATTAATGATTTATGAAAAATCATTCACACAATTTTAATATGTAGGATTCATGCTTGAATTAATATGGTGTATAGTGTATTTGGTATGATTTGAAGGGTGTGTTTTCATTTAAAAGATACATCATTGTTCACAACACATGTTACATACTCAAAACATAGAAAACATAATTGTATTATATTATTACTTTTTGAAAAGTATCAATAATTCATTTATGACGTGTATGAATTAATATCACATTGATATGACACACAGTGTGGCCAGCATGAATCAAACTGTATGTTTTACTTTAAAAGTGATATTATAGTTGAAAACATTCTTGAAATGCTAAAAATTTAGTAAGGACACTCGGATTATCATAATGATCATGAATAGTTAGTTTTGATTCATTTTTTATGTTTAAGAATCGATTGAATGTTAATTTGACACATAGTGTCACTGTTATTACTCAAAGTGCATGTTTTTAGTATACAAGTAACATTTTTTTCACAATTTGGGTCATATACTCAAACTAAGAAAATGGTATAAATTTTTGTGATATATTATGAAATTTTTTAGTAATTCATTTTTTATGTGTAGGAATTAGTATAACATCAATTTGACACATGATGTGGCTGATATGATTGAAATCATATGTTTCTAATTAAATAGTGATATTTTTGTTCAAAATACATGTCACTTACTCAAAACCAATAAACCATAGTAATATTATCTTGATCCTTTGTGAGAAAGATAATAATTCATTTTTGACTTGTTGAAATCAATCACACATTAATTCGACACAATGTGTGGCTGGTATTAATAAATGTGTGTGCATTCATATAATAGTGGAATTTTAGTTCAAACCCCATATTATATAATAAAAATTATATAATTATTTTTATATATTAGGTAAACTATCAATAATTCTATTTATTTTGAATTAATCTCACAACAATATGACACACAATGTGACTTGTATGACTGAAAGTTCATGTGTTTAGTTTAAAATACACTTCACAAAATTAAAAAGGGAAATAAATATCTTATTTTCTTGATAACTTATAAAAGAGTTCAATAATTTATTCTTCAAATGTATGAATTAACTATGTGTTAATCTAGTACACAATGTTTCTGGTATAACTTGATGTGAATGTTTTCATTTAAAAGTATAATTTTAGTTCAAAACGTGCACCACATTTTCAAACCCAATAAAACACTGTTATAATTTCTTGATACAGTATCATATGGACTTATCATTCACTTGAGACATTTATGAATTTACCTCACTACAATCTTAAAAACCATGAGATCAGTAAGATAAAAAATTGTAGTTTCTTATTTAAAGGTGAAGTTTAATTTCAAAACATGTGTTATATGATAAACACTAAGAAAATACCCTCATATTATATTGATACATTAGAATAACTAAAGGTTATTCATTTGAGGCATTCAAAAATTAAACACATATCAATCTGAAATTGAGTGTAATCATTTAACTAAAAATGTGTGATTCCAAATTAAAATTGTCATTCTTTTATAACACTCTTCATGTAATCAAAAGAAGGAAAATTTATTTTAATTATTAATTTAATTTAGTAAAATTATTGGATTTGTGTATTTGAATGTTTCAAAACAACCATTAGTCAATCTGACTTGTTGTACGATTGAAGGTGTATCACAATCTCAAAATAGGAAACATCTGTTGGGAGTGTTGTATTACTTTGTAATATTTTTTATTTATGTATTACGCCATCCTTTTTATTTACTTTTTATGTTTTATCATTCATGTTATCATTTTACTTTATTTTTTTATTTTTTGATGTATTATATTTATGTTTTATTTATTTCTCAACATTATTACAAAAATAATAATAATTTTTTATAACTAATGAATGATTCCTTTATGTAGAATAGGGATGTGGTGATAAACAACTAGTAGTTTGACAGAGGCATATTGGAAGGGTCACGACAAGAAGAAAATAGGGTCCCTCGGTCTCCTTAGAGTTTGATTGTTTTTGAGTTGTTTGGAAATTGTAATTTTTTTTTGAAAATATATCAATGCAATAATAATGTATGGAAATTTTATTAAAGTTAACATATTTGTAATTTTAATTTATTATAATTTAAATTATTTTTTAATTTAATAGTAACTAATTTATGTATTATTTATTTGGATTCTATAGTGTGATACTCATTTCGAATCACACTATAGTGATCGAAAACTTTTATCAACACTAGTGGTATTGATAATAAAAGCTTATGTCTTTTATTAGTAATGAAAAGTTTAGCGATTTTTTAGTAATGACAAAGTAAAAAATTCATGATCATAAAACCCAATCTATAGTAGTGTTAATTTTTGAATCAATGAGGTATGAATCAATTTTAATTCATTTAAGATGTTTTTTTCTCACGTTATTCATGGTATAAATTGAAATCGAAAATAAGTACCGACATTTATTAGAACATTAATAAGAATATAAATTGAAAAATATCTCAATAAATATATTAAATACCTATTTTGACATAATGAAATATATAAGAATTGATTAATATTATATTTAGATAATTTTAAATAAGAGAGGGTTTTCAACATGATACACCCCGAGATAACGAAGACTACATCACGATGTGAAATTTATTTCATGTTTCATTGGATATTGATCACCATTGGTAAGAACTTATGGAAGTCATCAACTCTAATCAAACACCACCAAATAATAAAAATGATAAAAATATAGGAGGTCATGAAAATTTTACATGGTTCACAACTAAGGTTCGTGACATCTATGTACACTAAGAATGTGTTGATGTGGAAAAATCCACTAAGATTCTCTAGTTTGATGGGTATAATTTCCTAGTCATAAACACTCAATTTTAGTCTCACTTACTGTGAAAATTAGATTAGGGAATAATGAACTACTTCCATAAAAACACTTCCATGGACTCCCCTTTTTCTCACTATATCAAGTATATGGAATCTCCGTTTATTGACAAGAATATTTCTTATAAATAATAAATTTAGTATGTTATGCTTTTCATCATAAATGTCATAATACAATGCTCCAATGAAAAAATAAATATCTAGATAATCCATCTGTAATACATTTGTTAGTTTTTTGAGTTATAATATTCAAATTATAAATACTTAACTAAAAAACTACCTTTCACACAAATCCTTTATGGTCTACCATTTATTTATGAATATTTTTCTCATGAGTAATACTAATTACTAAATGGTTCTAATTCCTATTATACCTTTTCAAACATTCAACATAGTTTGACTTTTTAAAATTTCTTCACATTCTTCCTTCATGAAATTATTTTATAGTTTCACCGTTTTTAGAATCCTTTTTGTGGATCTCCCTTTTAATGAGTCACTTCATGGTTCTTGGATTTACAATGAAGTAATTAATTTCTCTGATATTTTTCTAAATTCCTCATCTATTTCTAATGAGGTGATTACTGGGATATTTATATAAAAAACTTCTCAATTTTGTTCAAAAATATAATTACAATTTATCCTTTTTTATAGCCCAAATTTATATAATTTTTCAAATAGGTAAAAAGATAATAACCACTAACTCAGCCCAAATGAAGCTTCCTTTCCATACATTATATAAACACTAAATGTTTTATTCTCAAATTATATATTTCAAGGAAAGAATTTTTTTCCTCTTTTTGTTTAAATAATAAACACACTTTTTATTGTAAATAAACTCTTTTGTAATTCACACAATGAAATTCACAAACAATATGACCCATCACGATTCAATGTGAAAAACCATCCTATATTTATGTTTCTCATGAAACTTCCCCATTAACACTAAATTTTTACTTAATATAATCCCTTTCACTAAATTTACATGTAATGTAATAATAGACTCCCAAAAAAATTATTCTCTTAACTAGATATATAAGTACAATTAAAACTTTTCAATTCACATGGATAGACTAACCATAATGGAAATTTTTATGAGTTAACTCCCTTTTACATAAACTCTATGTTCAACTAGGATGTGTATTGAGAAGGTGTATTAACAATAAATAAAACATAATCACTATATTTACAATCCATGATTACTCATAATCTTCATTATAGTGTTCTATCTTATATGATTTATATTCTATCATCTTTCATCATAGATACAATTCATTCAAATATTCGCCCCTTTGGGTTTATTGGAAATTCAAAGTGAAATTCAGTTATACAAATAAACTTTTACTCTATCTTGATAGAATTATAATGATTTATATGTCAAACTGAGCCTATATGAGAAAATATCATTATAATAACAAAATTTAAGGAATGTATCTCATACCTTGTGACATTTCCCATTAAAAAATAACTTGTATTTAAAATCATTAATTTATCAATCCCCACAGATCATCTCTCCCCTAAAATTCATATAATATACTCTTCCTTAATGAGAGATCCCAAGAATAACCTCCTCCTATTTTACATTAAATTTCACTAGTATCAAAATCATTCCACCCATATTATAATATACATAAATGGAAATAACCCATAAAGCATGAAAACATCAAATAATAATTTAGATTTAATTAGGATAAGGGAATATCTAAACATACTCAAGATTTGGGGGTCAGTTGAACCCTAAGGTTCAACTAATGTTTCTATAATGTTGGTGTTTTCAATGGAGTAGTCATGATTCCTTCCACTTACTGATATGTTCCATAATTCATTATATTGATCAAATTTACACCATATTTTATATGATAATGTGATATTTGATCTATATTTGTTTAATAAAAGAGTACCATGTGAGATTTTTCATGAGATTAATCAAACTCTTAATATCACATATGATCAAAATTAGATGATTCACTTTTTAACCACAATCATAAAAATGATACTTCATCAACAGAAAATGAGTGCATATATTTGTTACTGAGATATATTCTTCTGCTTATTGTGCTTAGGATTTAATGATTTTCACTCAAACATCATTAACAATTACTTATAATGAATAATACACCACTAGTTATGGAATTTTGAGCCACCGTATCACTAGCCTAGTATATGTAAAAGTTGATTATAATTCATGCTCCTTTACAACATCAACAAATAAGACTAAATTGAGAGTAACATAGATTCACCATACAATTCTTTTAACTTCTATGATACGATCCACCTATGGATTTCTTTAGAAATTTGACACAATACATTTTAAAAAAATTACTGACCATATTGTAATGAAATATATACAGATTCCAATTATTATCTTGTACAAGGTAGGATCCTTATTTCATATCCTCAAACATCCCATTCTCGGTTCTAACCATGATAAGAGTTTACAATATTTTTGAATCATAAATATCAAATTTATTTAACAACTATATTACCTACATATATTATGAGATTAACGTATATCTCTATTTATTATCCACTTACATCCCAAAAAATAAGTGAGTTCACCAATAAGGTATATTTCAAATTTGGACCTACAAAAATTATAAAACATCACCATATATTTCTACATGCTTCCACTAAAATATGATATCATCCCCATAAATGAGCTACATGAATTATCCTTCCTTATATGTCATCAAAAGGATATTGTTATCGACATTTACACTTTTTAATTCCAACATATTTTATTATTATTCAACCTAAGACTACAACATGCATAGTTCCTATTTAAGATCATACATATCCTTATTTAATAAGTACACTATAGTTTTGACATTCTAAATTAAAAATCCCAATGGATATTTAGTATAAACCTCATATTTGACTACACTATTCAATAATAAAAAATTTACATCCATTCGATAAATTTTTAATCATATATTATTCATTATTGTCAAAAAGAGACTAATTAACTCTAGTAGAGCTACTGGTGTACATGTTTCCTCAACAAAAACGCCTTCAATATGTGTGAAATCTTTACACAATATACATTCCATTTTTGGATCATGTTTCTATGATGAATGATTTTTTAATATAAACTTTGTTTTAATCGGATTATTATGTTTAGTATTATTTTCATATTCCCATGTTTGATTCTTGTCAATTTGACCAAATTCTTATTTCATGGATATAAACCATGACTCATCATTATTACTGCTGTGAATGAGGTTACTTACACCATCAATAATAGAGAAACATGCTCTCAATTACTCACCTCTCATGTCTATATTGGTGATAGAATATATCCATTTATATTATATTGATTAAATTAAACTACCTATTTTTTCATTAAGTTGATGACTAACTTTCTTTAACAGTGGTCCTTTCCTTTAACTCAACCAAATAATCATGATCACTTAGGACATTTTGATCAACCTTGAAATCAATACCACATTTATAATTTATATTATATAATTAATTAGGGATTAAATTTTAAGAATTATTTATACCTTTATATTCAATAACTTTTACACCATTACTCTCAATGATTTTAATCATCCTTTTTGTGTATAATTTATAGGCCTTAAACTTTTTTCAATAGCCTATAAATGCCTATTCATTTATTTTGTCTTCACAATTTCCCTGATTTTCCATTTTAACATTGATATGTCATCTTCTAACAAGTACATGTAAATTATTTAGATAGGGTTTCCTTTTATACACAACAAATTTCACCCCCACCTTCTAATATTGTTGATATAAAACAATATCATTGTGAAATGTCTTGAATATTATTTTTCATTATTTGATTTTTTAATTCAAATATGATTATATTGAGAAGTTATCATTTAAGATACGTCATTATAAATTCTAGGATTCTAAATATAATTTTCAATATTAATATATGTGTACTATGTTACAGTGTCCGGTTATATGTTTTTAATTGAGCATATAGCCAATTTTTATCTCTCCTTCAACATTTCATCACGAATTCTAGGACATACTTCAAGATTTCGATGAATATAAATTTATATAATCTAATATAATCATCCATAAAAATAAATTAATGACTCTCTCCACATGTTCTATGTCAATTCATTAGGCTGCATACGTCTGTTTACCTAGATACATTAGTTTGGATTCCCTTTTCTTCTTTTATAATGATTATATAAACTTGGTCACCCAAAGATAGCGGTTATTATTAAATGGTAATATAATTAAATGAGATTATATTTCCTAGATCAAGTTTTAGTAGTACTTAAATGACTATCTACAAAAACAATACATTATAATAGGGCATATTACATAATTGGATTATAAGTCATTATTCCTTAATGTAATTTATAGAGCTGATCCCATAGAGTATTCAAATTCATTAATATTAAATGGGATGTAAAATGAATGGGTGAGATATATATCATAGTAATTGATAAATTATAATATATATTAATCCAACACTTATTAAATTTTAAGGTTCATTATATTTTATGTTTTTTGGCCTAGATGTGTGAAAACTGGTCATTTTAGATTTTGGAGGTGTTGAGATTGTCCAAGATCACATTTAGGAGGATTGAGAGAGACCTAAATATGACTGTATATTAAAAGATGTATTTTAGGGGATGAAATATGTGGTCCCACTATAGATCTAGGGGTGTTATGTCTCAAATGTTCCTAATATATTAGCAACATGATGCTAGAAATCATGAAGGTGGTGTTATTATACCATTACATTGACATAAGATATAGGTAAATCATGTTAAAATGGACAGAACAATTTGTTGGTCTTGGTAAACTAGACACATACATGAATCATTTTTTACAAATGAATGCACTAATTACAACATTTTTTTCTATCGAGGATAATAATAATATTATTCAATCTAATTTATCATTGTATATATTTATTATTAAACTTCATGGATTTATATGTAAATGAAACATTATAATAGATAGATCAAATTTTCAGTAAGGGTAAGGTACAACAGAAACAATAATGAATCAGTTAGAATAGTAAATATGGAAATTTAATTACTGAACCCAAATTCCATATAATAAATTAATGAGAATGAAGTCCATAAACAATATAGAAAGGTAAAAAATGGAAACACATTCCATTCAAATAACTTGATAAGTCATAATAAATATGGAAAGATAATAAAATAAATAGTCAATCCATTTAACCAATTATATGAGAATGAAATGCATCCATAGATATGTGGATACAAAATATCATGGATAAATAATAATTGAATCATAATGAATGCAATACTTAATTATTGTATGTCATTTATTGGAAAAATGAACCATTATATAATTAATATATAGTATCAAGACAGTTTAACTCTATCTGTAGAAACCCATCTATTTTTCATGGAAACAAACATGAAGTGTTTTTTACAAACTAATTCCATCTCAGGAGACTACCGATACATCATGGGGCTTGTATTAACTGGCCCCCAACCCATAGGAATTTCAATAAATGGTACCCATCCCATTTCATTCATGTCCCAAAAATTCCCCATGTCGAATAAACAATATCCATTCTAAAAAATCCATATTTAATAAAGTATACCAATATATCAATATTTCCCAAAAATAATCAAATAACATTAAAAGTAAAAATTATGAGATGAATATGATATATTTTAGGAAATGAACATATCCAATATAAATTATATGGATAATTAGGGGAAATTTGATGTTCATTGATGATATGGAATTTAATATTTCAAGGGAAATAACAATGGAATCAAGGAAGTGAATGTCAATATTATCCATGGAAAAATGAATCATTAACCATCATGAGGAACAATAAGGTTGGTATCAATACAACATATACCAAGTTGAGTAAATTTAAATGTTTTTTGTCATTTATTAATATAAATACTATAAATGGATATTTTAACAACATTCTTGATGAAAATATCATTTTATTTTTTCAATCATTTTGTAAATAATTTTATTTTAAAATCACATCTAAAATCATTTTCATTAAAAATTAATCTTTTAAACTTAAAAATTAATCTATGATGAAATTATGGTGGGTAAATACATACAATTTTTATAAGATAAATATAATATTCCTTTGGTATTGTAATGTTTTTAGAAAGATTCTTTGTTCGGAAAGATATAAGAAGTTTCCATTGAAACATTGCTGAAACAAAAAATGGTAAGAATGTCATTGGTAAAAAATTTTCATAATTTCAAAAAAATAAAAATCATTTTATAAAACATTATATTTAAAAGAATACAGGTTCTACAATTAAAGAGAGAAATGAAGTCAGTTTTTCTTAAAAACATTTTATAAAACTTTTTGGGTACTAAAGAGTGTAAAAATGGTACTAATACATGAAAAGAGTAATGAATAACCAAAAGAGAATAAATTTAAAGGTTTTATTAAATAAGGATCTAATAATTAACTCTAATTTAATTTCACGTATAAAAAATTCTAAACAAAATTATACTGTGAAGTAAACACTTGAAAAGACCATAATGGTGATGTGAAAATAAATAAATGAATATATTATGTCTGAAAAATGTAAATACACATAAAAGAATTTTAAATGAAAAAATAGATAAAATATGTTATTTAAACAAATAATATTATAATATTAATGAAAATAATCAATTAGTATATCCCAATGAAAATGCATTAGAACCCTATATGATCAAAAAATTATTCATGAAGAAATAATCTCTAAACATTCAAAATGTCTCAAACAACTTTGAAAAGTTTCAATCATAAGGTTCGTGAGGGGATGAAATTAAATTAAATATTTTAAAACCATGAATAAAATATAATCCATTATATAATATATCAAAATGGATAGTAGATATACCTCATAAAATAAGTAAGTGTGGAATTTTAAATTTCTGTCATAGATTTAAAAGGTGAGATGAAAATCCCTTCACTTGCATTTCCTTTTTAGTGAACAACGTTTAAATTCAGGTATAATTTTTTTAATAGTGTTAAATTATTATACCATAACCACAATATTATTTATAATATCATATATTAACTTCTTATGATATATTATTACCTCAATTTTTAATAAGCATTTATTATTTTTACTATTTACAATGTTAATTTCCTAATATTATAAGTATGTTTTAACATGTTAATTGTTGTTAATATTAATTAGATAATGGTTTCAGAAGCTAAAGAATGAAAAAAATTATTTTAATATCATATATATTCAGTATATATGTATTTATAAAAATCTATAGTATTTTGAGATAAGAAGTGAAATAAACCGTTTATGGAGACAATATGTCGTACAAATGCATGGATGCTACTTCCATTTCATTGTCGTATTAAAATTATGAGAACTAAATGACCTATATGTATACATTAATTGCAGTATCATATTTATGTAATATGTTTTATATAGGTTTATTAAAACCAATATTTATACATTCTATGTAAAGAATGAATGAATCACATCTCTTTGAGGATGTGGTAATCCATATATTTTACAAATGATGTTATCTTGTTCCCACAAGATGGAAAGTATAAAGGTATGTTATATATAAAAATTATAGAAGAATAAATAAATTATAAATATAATATATATCAAATATAAATATATTATCCTTAATAATTCCTAAAATTGAATGGTGGTAGAGTAAAAATGAACAACTTCGTTTTGTGAGGCGGTAGTTCGTTGTACACAGGAACGGTAAGTTCATTACCCAACAGATGGAAGTATGTGTAAGTGTAGGCATAAAATTAAACCAAAAAAATCTCAGTATATTTAAGATACTAATAATTTTATGTTTTAATGTACTTAATAATAATTTAAATAGTGGTGAAAGAAATAGAAATAAAGAGTGTGTGGTTCGTTGTTACATCTTAATCGGGTAACTCCTTTTGGTTTGCACCAAACTGCTTCCAAGGATGGATTTAAACAAATCATGGGGATTCGGTTTTCAAATAACATATTATTAGGATCTATGTGGGTAGATATTTGTTGATCCAATGTTTATTGAGAGGTGTGAGGAAGTGGGAGTGTCACATACATGACTTATTTTAAAGTTAAATTTAATTTAATTTCTATTTATTCTTTGTTTTTGGGGTTTCTCAAGCTTTTATGGTGGAATGGGTGAGTTTTTGTGAATTGGTCCAAACCGTGAGCCCAATTCCAGATTTAAAAATAAATTTTGTTTCTTTTATAACTTTTTTATTTTTTTCATTTTTTTCACCCATTCAAATTCTTAAATGGTCTAACCTAACATATTAACACCACCATTGTAGTTTTGAGCATTTATAAATCCATAAACAGGGTGTATATAGGTTTTTATTCAAGTGATTGGGCCTTCCTGAAATCCCAATTCGAGTTTTAAAAATAAAATTTGATTAAATAATAAATTATTCATTTTTCATGATTTTTCGGTGATTCTAAGCCTCAAACGTGTCCCTTGAACCCAGTCGCACTCCCAAGCTCTCTCTCCTCTCTTTAGAGATTTTCTTCATCGCGATTGAGTGCTAAACTTAGTAGGGTTTCTAAAATCGGGCAGATTTGAAGAGGTAAATTCATTCATTCATATATCCTTCAATATTTACTGTTTTCCCCCATTTCATTCCCCACATGACCTCCTACTCATAATTAGAGCCTAAATATCAGGTTTTTCATCTTTGAGTTTCATCATTTGGTTAATTAGGGGTAATTTCTTCAATATTTTTCAAGGTGAGCATTCCTCCCTTCCACTTCTTCCATTTCCTTAGGGTTTCATCCCACTTTTTTGATGTTCCAAAGTGTCCAAAAACTAGGGTTCGTACCTAGGGTTTAACCATGGGTCTTTTTGGTGAAAATTTGTGGTATAGGGTAGGATTTATCATCCTTGTGGTGTCGCGGTGGTGCGATTGATGTTTCACAGCTTGTTTTGAGGGACTCAACAATTTCGGTAGGTGATTTCATGGGTAACCATTTAATTATGAGTTATTTTGCTTGATTAAGTAATTTTACATGTTTCTTATATGTTGTGAATTATGAGAAAACCATTTTTGGTAGCAATAGTAAAGCACTTGGTATTAAAGTAACATTTTTTCTTGAAGTGTGAATTTTTCAAATGTATTTCATGTGTTATCTCTTGTGGTAGTTTTGTAAAATGTGGAAGTGATTTATTAGTTGTTGAAAGGGGCTTCCAATTTTGGTTGGGTAATTATATAGTGCCATGTGGGCCTAAAAAGGGGGTGTCTTGGAATGGTTTTATGTGTATAACCACGTTATACTCCTTGAAAGTGTTTTATGGATTTGTGTCTTCTCATGGGTATCTTTTGTGATATTGTTCAAGGTGATTTTATAACATTTGAAATTGGATTATTTCATGTTATTGGGCTGACAATTCTGTTTTGGTAGGGTATTGGTGTGATTTTGGCTTAAAAAGTGGTTTTTGAAATGGGTTTTATGTGCAAAGTTTGGGTATACTCCTTATAATTGTTTTATGAAAGTTTTGAATGGTTAATTGAGAAGTGTAGTAGGTGAAACTGTGTCACCAAAATGTTTTGGTAGGAGTATAATATTAAAAGGTCCATTTAATTTGTGAAAAAGGCTATTATGTGATATGTATCATCTTGGAAATATTTTATTAAATTGTTTGAAGGAGATATTGAGGTGTGAAAGTGATGTGAAATTGATGTGGAGTGTTTTGTGTGAGTGTGATGTGAAAAATTGAATTTTCGATTATGAAAGAAGTGTTATTTTCCATTTGTGTGGGCTTTTATATGAGTTGAAATATCTTATAATTGTTTTATAAAATTGATTAATGGTTTTGTGGAAGTGTTGAATAAATGTGAAATGTGTTGTGGGCTATTTTGGTGTGAGTCGGACTTCAAAATCATTTTGAATGAAAAATGGATTTTTGTGACATGTGTGGTATACATATGGGCTATTTGGTGAATTTTTGGTGTGGAAATGATATTTTAATGTTCAACGTATATTATTTACTTGTTGAACTTGTTTGAGTATAAGGGGAAAACCTGGGTATCTAGGTGGGTGGACGTGTACTAGTATGCTAGTGAATTCGTGGGGTTTGGCCTCAGTTTCACTTAGCAATATTGACCCCTACAGCTCTAACTAAACTATGATGATGATGATTGGGGACCAATAGGTTATGGGTATGTTCCCTACTAGTGGCTCGTGCACAAGAATGGATATTTGTGAGGGTTACTCTCACCGAGATACGAGGTACCTGGGACCCACAACTAGCTAGTGCCTAGGGGTTATTTCCTATTTCTTGTGCTCATTAGTTACATTATACTTACCGTCGGCATACGGTAAATTTGGCTGGAAAATTCAGTATCTTTGGTGTTTATTTTAAAAGTGTTAACCCGTTAAAATAGCCCACTTGAAAACTGTTTTTATTCAAAGTCACATCTTTTAGAAATTGTAACTAGCTTTTTTATGTTTTTGAAAACTTGCATTCTTTTCTTCATTAAATGTTTATCACGTGGAATATCTTAGAGGTGGTATCCTACTGCGAATTGGCTCACACCCTACTTACACCCTTGGTTGTAAGAATATTTCGTTATTTTTGTTGTCGTAGGTTGGGTGCAGTTTTTAGTACCGTTGGTTCGGGTTTCTAGCAGGTCCTTGGTGGTGAAGTCTTGTGGGGATGGATTGAGGGAGGTTCCTCTTTCCATGTGGAGGTTCTTGGGATATTTCATTTTGGTTTTTTACATTTGGTATAGTCTTTTTGAGTTTTTTTAAGCTATGTAATTTAGTTCTGAATTTTTGTAAAAGACTGTTTGATTGAAAAATCCAGATTCATTTTATTGGATTCTTTTGTTGTTTTAAGATTATAAACTCGGGTAAATCATTACCAATTATCATTTTATGATACCCGGGAACTTGTGCCGACCCGTGGGGATCGGGAACGCCCTTCGGGTCTTGCCATGGACCGGGTCGGGTGCCGATTTTGAAGGCGACCAGATTCAGTTCATGACAAAATGGTATTAGAGGAGGTTCGCTCTCTTTGAGTCATGTTATTTGGGGAACAGCCAGGATAGTCTGGAGTTAGGATTGTTGGGACTTGGAATTTCCGTTATGAGTAGTGTGGATGATCACCACACCTCATGGAGGGATTCATGTCTCTAGGGGAAGTCGGGACCTTTCATAGTCCTTTGGTTTTCTTGGTTTAATGATGATTAGGGGAAATTAAAAGAGAGTTGGGTTAATAGTCTTAGTGAGCTCGCAGGGCCTGGAAACCCATGTGGAGCCAAGGATATTCCTTAGAACACTCTCTATGATAGTGAAGTGATTAGAATATGGCCGCCAACCATATTTTCAAGTCACCCACTGAAACTAGTTTCCTATCGCATTGTCTTGTGTTCTTTAATTTTGAAATCATGGAACTTTGGTTTTAAAGTGACTTGGTTTTAAGAAGTGTAATGTTTTTAGGAAATGATATTCAAAAAAATATAGAATTGTTTGATTTATTAAATGTTGGAACTGAATTTTCAGAATTATATTCAAATGGAAAATGGTGTGCTTACACCTCTTTTTAAAAGTAGAAACTATACTGAAGTTGGTTTTGAAAAAGTGTTTCCAATAGTGTTTTCTAAACAATAAAAGGGTGTTTTAATGGGACAAGATGATATGAAATTGATGTAAATAACATGAAAGTGAGTTCTTGTCTAAATTTTTGTGTCTTTCTAAAATGTTTGGTAAGATTTGAATTGTGATTTTCATCTTCTGGTTAGTGGTTTTGAGAAAAAGGATGTGTTGGTTGACCGTTTCGGTTATGAAAAGTGGAAAAAAAATCTTTGTTTTAGCCTTTGGTATTTTCATGAGCGACCACATGCATGTGGTTATATGGGATTATCGATGGTTGATGGCATGACTAGATGAGTGTCGGAACGGATATGAGGAGGGAGCCCGGTGTGGCACCAAAACATGCATGTGTGAGGCCCATGGGTTACCATTGGTTGATATGCTTACTGCTAAACAGTTAGTTTTCAAAGAAATAGTTTTAAAGAAAAACATGATGTCTTGATGAATTGTTTGGTATAATTTGTATTATGGGATTCTGATAATGTTGTTTTTGTGGGATGTTTTGATTCCAAGAACCCCTCTAGTTTGAACTGTGTTTTGGGTTTCTGTTTGGTCGGTGAGTTGTGTTGTTGTGACAGTTAGTGGTCTCTTTTGAAAAATGTTTTGGGATGCCTTTACGATGGTTACCTTCATGTGTTTGGATCTAGTTTTTCGTATATCTTAACCAATGGACCATCTTGGTTGGGTCCTTGGGTTCAATTGTTAGATAAGGTACACCCCATTAACGGTTAGTGTACAACTGAAGTACAACCCAGATTGTTTCGCCGTTTGAAGACCCTCCAGTTGATCAATATAAGGAATCTTTTTCTTGATCTTTTAAGATTGAGTCTAAACCCTTTCCTTTCCTGGGTTTTTGTATCCTCTTGTAGTGGGCGAGTGACCATGGAAGGTTTAAGGAGACCTTAGCATCTTATGTTTCCTGATATTCCGAAGGTGGTAGTGGTCTGGGGTTGTTAACCTAGATGAGTATCTGGATTGTGTCTAAGAG
The DNA here is from genome assembly GCA_963277665.1 of Viscum album. Classification (NCBI taxonomy): domain Eukaryota; kingdom Viridiplantae; phylum Streptophyta; class Magnoliopsida; order Santalales; family Viscaceae; genus Viscum; species Viscum album. The sequence goes on from OY728125.1 coordinate 508,142,355, forward strand.
GTCCTCTTGGACCTTCGTAGTCTCTTCGAAGGAGTTTACGTTAAACTACCAATGTGAGAAATGTGGTCACAAGAGGATATTATGGCCACTTTCTAGAATTGTGTGTTGTTTGGGGATGTTGTACATGTTCCCTCTCTATTCATTGTTTATATTAGTCGCAATGATCATGTTCGGTGACGCCTTGTGATGTCATGTGCTCGATTGACCATAAAGGTGAAAGTTGGGAAATCATCTGAGAGTCTCTATTATGTTGGGGGAATGTTTCCCTTGAAAAAAACATAAAAAAATATTCCATTTTAGAGGAACGTGAGTATAAGTGTTCTTTACTTCTATTGTTTCTCACCCGAAAAAACAAGGTGTGATGTGTGTACATCTTCTAATCCCTTATTTCAATGAAATATCGAGTTAGGGTAAAGTGAGTTTGGAATGTGTTATGTCTTGGAAAAACTTATTGGGGATTTCGGTGTAGTTTTTGATTGCATCGAAAGAAGAATTCTCATTCAGGGGGTTTCCAAAGACTAACTGTGAGGCCGAAGATGCTTCAATCATTTGAGCTCTAGCCATAGGTCTCGGAGAGAAGCTGGCTCGTACTCAGGGAAAATCACAGGGTCATTTAAACCCTTGTGCAAAGTCATATCCTCATTATGAAATATAAGAAGAGTTTAAACCTATGGTGTCATAATCTTTCTTCTGTTGTCCATGTTCGGTGGAAATAAGTGGAGGGTCGTGTACCCATGTCATCGCCCAATGTTATTCCCTCCCACTTTGGTTTCCACTTAGTCTTTGGAGAAAGGTTTGAAGTTTGTCTAGACTATTTGAGAACACGGTTTTCAGTTGGATAATTGTGACCATGCCCCAGAAAACCATGCGGATAGAAGGATCCCCACTATTAGTGAATAGTTTCCCAAACCGTGAAAACTAACCATGTGGTCGCCCCAACTCTTTATATTTTGGGGTCTTTCTTTACCGGCCAATGCTGGTTGGTTAAGATGGCTGGTTCTTATGGTGGGGAGACACACAATGAGTCTTATATAAGTAATTTTGTAGATTTAATATGGAAGTATATCCTTTGTACCAGTGAGTCCATTTTGGCCTCCACCTATTAGTCTCTTGATTCTATCTCGGAAAAAAAATATTGGTTGTCTCTTATGGTGGGGAGCGTATTTGTGTCCCCCCGTACGAGTAACATAGATTTTTCCATGGTCTTTGCTTGGTGTAGATAGTCTCATTCAGATCTATCTGGCTACCTACATATTCCTTTAGTAAACTTTGGGATTGGGGAGTACCCAATGGTCTAGTTAAAGTAAGGTAAGCGTAACCTTCTTCGATGTTGTTGTTCATTTGGGTGAATTGCTTGAGTCTTGTTCGGAGAGTGTTTAATGAGTTTTATTTTCGGATCAATTTTGAATTTGATTGATCATTTTAGGAAAGTGGTGGAAGCTTTGTTTGTGATTGTAATACTTTATTAATTGATCACTGGAGGTGTTTTGGTCTTTGGGGGTGAAACCTGACAAGGGTGTACCTCTTGGTTTCTCAGTTGGGTTTGGTTGTTGCTTTGGCCTTGATGTGACTTTCCAAGGTGGAAAGTTTTCATGGTGGGGAGAATTTTCACATACATGACTTATTTTAAATTTAAATTTAATTTAATTTCTATTTATCCTTTGTTTTTGGGGTTTCTCAAGATTTTATGGTGGAATGGGTGAGTTTTTGTGAATTGGGCCAAACTGTGAGCCCAATTCCAGATTTAAAAATAAATTTTGTTTCTTTTATAACATTTTCATTTTTTTAATATTCTTCACCAATTCCAATTCCTAAATGGTCTAACCTTACATATTAACACCACAATTGTAGTTTGGAGCCTTTATAAATCCATAACCAAGGAGTATATAGGTTTTTATTTAAGGGATTGGGCCTACCCGAAATCCCAATTCAAGTTTTAAAAATAAAAGTTGATTATTTAATAACATATTCATTTTTAAATTTTTTTCATTGATTCCAAGCCTCAAACGCGCCCCTTGAACCCAGTCGTGCGCCCAATTTCTCTCTCCTCTTTTTGGAGCTCTTCTTCATCACGATTGAGTGAAAAACTTATTAGGGTTTCTAAAATTGGGCAGATTTGAAGGGGTAAATTCATTCATTCATACCTCCTTCAATATTTACTCTTTTCCCCAATTTCAGTCCCCACATGACCTCATCCTCATTAGTCGAGCCTAACTATCAGGTTTTGCTGCTTTGAGTTTCAAAATTTGGTTAATTCGGGGTAATTACTTCAATATTTTTCAAGGTGAGCATTCCTCCATTCCACTTCTTCCATTTCCTTAGGCCTTCATCCCTCTTTCTTGATGTTCCAAAGGGTCCAGAACCTAGGTTTCGTACCTAGGGTTTAACCATGGGGCATTTTGGTGAATCTTTGCGGTCTAGGTCTAGATTTATCATCCTTTTGGTGCCGAGGTGGTGTGGTTGATATTTCACAGCTTGTTCTGAGGGATTCGACAATTTCAGTAGGTGATTTTGTGGATAACCATTTAATGATGAGTTAGTTTGCTTGATTAAGTAATTTTTCATGTTCCTTATATGCTGTGCATTATGAGAAAACCATTTTTGGTATCAATAGTAAAGCATTTGGTATTAAAGTTACATTTTTCCTTGAAGTGTGTATTTTTCAAATGTATTTCATGTGTTATCTCCTGTGGTAGTTTTGTAAAATGTGGAAGTGATTTATTAGTTGATGAAAGGGGCTTCCAATTTTGGTTGGGTAATGATGTAGTGCCATGTGGGCCTAAAAAGGGAGTGTCTTTGAATGGTTTTATGTGTATAACCTTGTTATACTCCTTGAAAGTGTTTTATGGATTTGTGTGTTCTCACGGGTATCTTTTGTGATATTGCTTAAGGTGATTATATAACATTTGAACGTGGATTATTACATGTGATTAGGCTACCAATTCTGTTTTTTTACGGTCTTGGTGTGATTTTGGCTTAAAAAGTGGTTTTTAAAATGGGTTTTATGTGCAAAGTTTCGGTATACTTTTTATAATTTTTTTATGAAAGTTTTGAATGGTTTATTGAGTTGTGTAGTAGGTGAAACTATATCAGAAAACTGTTTTGGAAGGAGTATATTTTTAAAAGGTACATTTAATTTCTGAAAATGCTATTATGTGATATGTATTATCTTGGAAATATTTTATTAAATTGTTTGAAGGAGACATTGAGGTTTGAAGGTGATGTGAAATTGATGTGGAGTGTTTTGTGTGAGTGTGATGTGAAAAATTGAATTTTTGATTATGAATGAAGTGTTATTTTCCATGTGTGTGGGTTGTTATATTAGTTGAAATATCTTATAATTGTTTTATAAAATTGTTTAATGGTTTTGTGGAAGTTCTGAAGAAATGTGAAATGTGTTGTGGGCTATTTTGGTGTTAGTCGGACTTCAAAATCATTTTGAATGAAATATAGATTTTTGTGACTTGTGTGGTATACATATGGGCTGTTTGGTGAGTTTTTTATGTGGAAATGATATTTTAATGTTCGATGTATATTTCTATACTTATTGAAATTGTTTGAGCACAAGGGGAAAACATGGGTATCTAGGTGGGTGGACATATACTAGTATGCTAGTGAATCTGTGGGGTTTGGCCTCAGTTTCACTTAGCAAGATTGACGCTTACAACTTTAACTAAACTATTATGATAATGATTTGGGACCACTAGGTTATGGGTATGTTCCCTACTAGTGGATCGTTCAAGAGAATGGATATTTGTGATGGTTACTCTCACTGAGATACGAGGTACCTGGGTCCCACAGCTAGCTAGTGCCTCGGGGTTATTTCCGATTTCTTGTGCTCATTAGTTACTTTATACTTACCATCGGCATACTGTAAATTTGGCTGGAAGATTCAGTAGCTTTGGTGTTTATTTTAAGTGTTAACCCATTAAAATAGCCCACTTGAAAACTTTTTTCACTTAAAGTCGCATCTTTTAGAAATTGTAACTAGCTTTTTTATGTTTTTGAAAACTTGCATGTTTTTCGTCTTTAATTGTTTATCACTTGGAATCTATTAGTGGTGGTATCCTATTGGGAATTTGATCACACCCTACTTACACCCTTGGGTGTAAGTATATTTGGTTATTTTTGTTTTCACTGGTTGGGTACAGTTTTTAGTACCATTGGTTCGAGTTTCTAGCAGGTCCTTGGTGGTGAAGTCTTGTGGGGATGGCTTGAGGGAGGTGCCTCATTCCTTGTGGAGGTTCTTGGGATATTTTATTTTGGTATTTTACCTTTGTTATAGTCTTTTTCAGTTGTTTTAAGCTATGTAATTCAGTTATGAATTTTTGTAAAATATTGTTTGGTTTGAAAAATCCAGATTCGTTTTATTGGATTCTTTTGTTGTTTTAAGATTATAAACTCAGGTAAATCATTCCCAATTCTCATTTTATGATACTCGGGCACTTGTGCCAGCCCGTGGGGATCGGGAACACCCTTCGGGTCTTTCCATGGACCGGGTCGGGTGCCGATTTTTTAGGCGACCAGATTCGGCTCGTGACAGGGAGGCTTGTGTGTCTTCTTATAGTAGAGGATGAGTGACAATCTTATCAATTTTGGAAAAGTGAATTCCACCCACATTTTTACCGCTGAAATTGGATCCAAGAATGGACCAAATAACTAAAATAGATTATAGGGTCAAAATATTTCAATAAAATTTATTTTCAAAAAGTTTCTATGTTATGTTGGCCCTTTCGTTTAATGACTAGTCCCTTGTTAAGCAATTTTTCTCTTATTCATTGTAATTAATTTTAATCACTTTCACAAATATATTTTAAAAAAACCAAGTTTACCTAATTATTCATTATAAAATTTTCTTATTGAAAATATGGAATCTATTTTTAAAAATTACAAAACAAATTGGGGAATAAATTGATTTAAATTTAATCCCATAGATAGGATGACAAAGTAGGGTTTTAAGTAAAAATGTCCAAAGGGTTGCTAAGTTTTTATATCAGATTTCAAAGGTAAACTGATAACAAAAACCTAAATTTTTTTAAATGATATAAAATTGATCTAATTAATATTTAAAACCAAAGAAAATTAATTTATTCTTATAAATAAATTTAATGAAAAATAATTTTGAATTAAAATTCAGTATTTATTGAAATTCATCAAAAAAGAAACATCAGAGAAAAAATACAAAAAATCACGATAACCTAATTTTTTTGGTTTCTATTTCAAATATAATGTTTATTTTGACATTTAAAATCAATAAAACTTCCATAAAGTGTTTTTAAAATAGTTTCTTCGTTAAAAGGCGGTAAAATGACATTTATAAATATATAGGTTTTATGAAAAATATTGTGTCTTTTCTTATATTATTCTTATAAAACCTATTTGATGAATATAAAAAATATTTTATGGATTATATAACATATATATATTAAGTAAATATAATTAAATAACTGAAATCTAATTTAATTTATTAGGATAAAATAGATTTGTGAGCATAATAATTTTTTTCTATAAAAATATTCCCCTTATATTCTATTGGTTCTCATACTCATTTATAATTAATCAATAACCAATGAATTCATTTTATATATCTATAAACCATATATTTTCATAATTTTTGTTAATGAAATTAACCACCATTAATTCTGTAGCTATCTTAGGTATTATTATATTAAATATTAATATTTTATTAATATTTTATGGATTGATAAAACTCGGTCTTGCATGTAACGCAAGACATTAAAGATACTCATTGTTTTGTGTGAGATGTATTAACTCATATTTTTATTCATTTCAAGCTATATAATATATTTAATTTATTTAAAATATTAAATATGTTATAAATTCTTTGGATATTATATTTCGTTACATGTTTGGTATTATGTGTCATATACGGTATCGAATACACTGTTACTATGTCTTATTTTAGGGGAATCAAATTCTACCCACCTTAACTAAAATTCACCCTTTCAATTTAAAATAGATATTTTTTTTATTATTCAATATTTCCTATTTTAAAATCATGCACTATGACAAGGTTTCATAATAAATCCCCTAAAAATTCGGAATTTGAAGTAAAAATGTCACATGAAACTACATATAACTAGGTCTCTATGTAATAAAAAATTATTGTCCAGTAGAGATACATACATAGAGTAAAGGCATAAATATTTATATGGAGTGATTTAGGTCATGAATAAAAAAACAAGTAAATGATAAAAGACATGTTGAGGGCCTCAAGGCTATACATCCAATATGATTCACAAGACCATCGGTTAAAAAAATTAGGATACTTAGATAGAAGTTTTCAATCATTTTCAAAATGTTGAGTAATTAATTCATTTCCTAAGAATATAAGAAACTGTACCAATATGATATATTTCTATAATCATATTTTTTTCTCTTGGTTGTGCTTCGGTGAATTTCCCATTCTTATAGAAATTATCTTTGGTGCATGAATCACTAAAATACACGTTTAACGGATAATTAGGCCCATAAAATATTGAAAACCCTAATTATTTTTCTCTAACTATTTTTCTTTAACTATTTTTCTCTCACTATTTTTCAAAACTAATATGGTTTATAAATTAATCTCCAAACCTAAAAAGTAACACTAATGGTTCATCATTAATATTTATTCATCAATTTTTTAATCTAAAATGTATTGAAATATTTTCCAAGACATTCCATAGGTCAGTGGTTGGAATGAAACCTTTATTATCCTTCATCTGTTGGTTCAAGACACATGGTATTTTTAAAACTGATTTTTTGTCACCCGAAAAACAAATTTTCCGTTTCTAAAATCATTCTAATAATATTTCAAAAATAAATATTATGAACATCCTTAAAATAAGGTCAATCCTATATACTTTTTTAATAATTGTTTTCAAAAAAACCCCAATACATAAATACTTCATCCATTTATTTTCACATAGGTACTTACATGGTATAAATTTTATCCTCTAGAAGAGGGAATTATCTTGGGAAATATCTATGTTCACCAAATTTATGGAAATAAACTACAAATGGATCCATGGGATGATATTTATTTCCTTTCATCTTACTCTTCATTTTCCTCAGAAATTATTTTCTTTATGTCCTTTTTCCCACACAAAAATTATTACCACATTGCACTAATAAACATTCCTAGGTGACTTTTTTAACATTCCTTTCTTAATGGAAATCAAGCCTTCATTTCTCTATAGTCTCTATCACTCAATATCATATAGATCTCAAAACATCTCTTCATTTGTGAGTTTAGGGGTTGGTAAGGTTATATTTGGTTAATTAAATTTATGGAAAATTTATTATCCATTAACATGATATACTTCAATCCTATCAAAACTACATTTTGTTTCTCATCATCACCACCGTTTCCGTCGTGTTCAATGTTAAGTGACTCCTTTAGTTTATCTCCATTGTGTAAAACTAGAAATCACAGTGTGACTGAAAATAGTCATAATTGGAAAAGTGATTGATTATTTATAGGTTATCTAAATCATGAAAAGTTATTTTTTGTATATAAAATCTTAGTTTTATCCAAGGTAATTTATTTTAATAATCTATTCAAATCCTTCATTATGGTTAATAATGAAAATCTGAATTACCATTTGGATATCCACTGGAACTTTCAAACCAGGTGTGCGGTAAGGTCTATATTCCTATACCAGGTTATGCCAAGCCAGGCCCAAGACACCTTGTAAGATCAGTTGATCCTAGGTATAGTTTTAGTTTATCCACACCCACATTAAGTAAATAGGTTGAGAATTATTTTTTGGAATACCAAAAAATATATATCTTACCAAAATTCTAGGATGCCTTCTATATTTATCCTCAATGTTCATGTAAGGATATTGTTCGCTAATAAATGTTTTCCTAATTCTAGTTCATATGGTTTCTACTAAATATGCTCTTATAAAAACTATAGTTAACCAACCTCCAAATTCCATGAGCCAATGTCGTTATACTCTTACATTGTCATAAGATACAAGTAAATCATTTCCCAATGGACTGAAAAGTTTAGTAGTCTTAGTAAACTAGATTCCATCATATGTATGGTTTTGATTATAAATATACTAATTATGAAATTTTATTCATTATAGGATAAAAATAAATCTATTATATCTTTCATATACATTCATATTTTTCTTATTACACTTCATAGATTCCTGGGGAAAGTAAATATAATAAAGGAGATATCAAATTCTCAGTAAGGATAATGTATAGCAGAGATTATGAAGAATCAATGATAATAGTCAATATGGAAATTAAATAACTAAACACACCTACCATATAATCAATTAACTGAGAAGGAAGTGCGTAAAAAAATATGGCGATGTAAGTAAAAGGAAACACATGCCATTCAAATTGATAGATAAGGAATAATAAATATTTCAGGGTAAGAATCTGAAATCTCATTCCATTTAATCAATGAACTGATAATGAAATGAATCCATAGATATGTTGGCAAAAATATCAAGGATAAATAATAACTAAATCAAAATTAAGGAAATGATAAATTACTGAACATCAGGTATTTGAAACATGAACCGTTATACCATCATGATATATCTTTAATATAGTTTACGTCTACGGTTAGAAACCTATCTATTCTTCTTGGAAAAAAACTCTAAGGGTTTGTATCTAACTAATTCCACATCAGGAGACTGATGATGAATCATGGGGCTTGCATTAACTAGTCCCCAACCCATTGGGCTTCTCATAAATGGTCTCCATCCCATTCCTTTCATGTCTGAAGAATTACTCATATATAACAAACAATATTCCATTTTAAATATCCATATTTAATAATGGATACAGATTTATCAATATTTCTATAAATAATAAAATTACATTCAAATTAATAACATTATGAAAATGTAACATGATTTACGAAATTAAAATATCTAAAATAAATGATATGGTCATTGAGGTGAAATTCAAAGCTCCATTATCATAGGGAATTGAATATTTCAGGGGGTATAAAAAAGAATCAAGTAATTGAATGTCAATATTATCCTTGTAAAAATCTATCATAAACCATCAAGAGGAAGAATAAGGATGGTATCAATAAAATATATCCCAATTTGATTAAAAGGAATGGTTTTTTCATTGATGAATACTAACAATATAAAAGGACCTTTTAAAAACATTCTTGTGGAAAATAAACTTTTTATCTGGAAAATATTTTCAAAATCCTTTTCATTGAAAATAACATTGAAAAAATCATTAAAATTATCTTTTTAAATGTAACAAGTAATCTTCGATGAAATGGTATTGGGTAAACTCGTACATTTCAGACAAGGTAAAAACAACATTCATTTTTCAAAGTAAGAAGGTTATAAAAATTATATATAAAAAACACAAGAATATTCATTTGAAAACATTAGAAAAAGATAAAAAGAGAATTATGTATTTAATAAACCATTTTCAAATGGTAAAAACATTTTATGAACCTTTTTATAAAACATGGATTTTAGAAGAAAACATGTTCTCTTACTAAAGTGTGAAATGAATTCATGTTTTTTTAAAATTGTTTTATAATATATTTTGAGCACCAAAGAGTAAAAAAATAGTACTAATACTTGAACGGGGTCATGAATAACCATAGGATAAGAAAATGGGTTTTTTATTAAAAAATGATAAAATAATTTCTTTTATAGATGTTCCAGAGTAAACAATTCTCAATAAAGAGTTATTTTGAAGTAAACCATAGAAAAGACCATAACATTGTTGTGAAAATCAATCAATTAATATATTATGTGTGTCAAATGAAAATCCACATAAAAGATGTGGGAGTAAAAAAAATTGATAGTATAGAGTGTTTAAAAATATAATAGTATAATATTAATGACAATAAGGAATTATTATAACCTAATGATGAGGAATTATAACATTTAAAGATCATTAAAATTATTCTTGAGGAAAATAATCATTAAACAGTCCAAAGTGTCCCATAAAACATTGAAACATTTGAATCCTTATGTAACACCCCAAGAACTTGTGTTTTGATGTAATGGTAATTTCTATGTTTTATTAATGTCTATTTCCCGAAAAAAACTTATATCATATGGAAAATTAATAATATGATGCAACAGAATAAGCACATGAAATTGGAACAAAGATTTTTATTCAAATAAGAACACCATAGTGGTTACAATAAACCGAGATTATGAGGGAAATAAATCTAACCAAATATACCTATTAAAAACCCTATCAGAATTATAGGGAGACAACATAAAATAATGAGAACCCCAAGAAAGTAATACAGATCCTTAGAATTCATCATAACGAACATAATAATGGTTGAAGCCACCATAGCCTCACTAAGCACCAAAGGTATGATTTGAACCATCTTCTTTAATCAACTTGAGTGTTATGACACACTAAGTATTGGATTTATAAGACACTAATCTGATTGTTGCCTTGGAAAACTATGGAACTCTAACGGCTCTAAATATATCGATTTTCCATGTTGGTTAATAATTGAAAACATATGGGTATATTTTCGACCACCTAGTAGTTAAGTTATAGAATTGAAAATTATGAAACTGTTCCTAAACATGAACTTTAGAAGGGAATAATGAAACATTTTGAAAAATACTTTTGTGTTTTTGAAATGTAATTCAAAACATGTTGCAATTAAATCAAATGTATTGTAGATATTTTCATTCAGTGTCTTCAACTATGTTTAAATCCATGAAAATTTAATTATATTTTAATTAAGCTATATTTTGACCACTATAACACTAGAATAAGAATTATAATTTAATTTATGACCTTTTATGTTAAAGGTTTAATATGTATAGACAACCTTACAAAATACTTCTAACTTGTAAACATTAAACTTTTTAATGTTTAATAAAACCCATGATTAGAAAGGATATTTCTATATACTAATACCGTTAAGACGTCATATTTTTTTGTTTAAGATTGGTTTTTTTAAATTTTGGTTTGGTTTGTGTAAAAATTAGGGTTGCAAGGGAAAGACCTTATTGGATGGGTCATGGGAGGCGGCTCACTCAAGGTGGATGAGCATATCCCTCATCCCATTCTTGGGCCAACCTGAGCACATGAATAGGTCTCCCGAGGGGCACTCGAGAGCGTGGGAGTGCATGTGCGTGCATAGCATAGGCGCAAGGCCGCGGTGAGCAGCGGGTAGGCCAAGGCCTGTAGGGGAGCAAGAGACCGTGTGTAAGGCCACCTATCTGTGTGTTATGTGTTTTCTGATTATGGAGTGGGATTCTTGGGCTTATAAGGAATCTCGGCTCACCCCACTGATTTGATGTGGAAACCAAATTTTTGGGCGAAACAAGATCATGGGCATCAGATCGCGTCACGCCCGATCTGAGCCGCTGAACTTGATCTCGAGTTCGACCTTCAGCATATCACCAGGTTTAAGTGGACCGTTTGATCAACCCTCGAAAAAATAATGGTCGTCTGAGGTATTTAAAATTCTAAGATGATCGAGAGCCTTTAATCTCGCCTAAGATCAATCCAAGCCGTCCACCCCGTTTATAATCCCACAGAAGCATCCCGATCCTTGATTACTTGACCGAACTGATCTGGGCTGTCAAAATTTCTCCAGGTTTTCTCCTATGGTGTTTTCTTATTCCTGCCATGTCATGCACAGCACAAGTGGGTCAATCACATCCATATCCTCTCCCATTTATTCCACAGCCTCCATATCTCCCTACCGGCCTTGTTTTCTTCTTCCTAGTGCTGCACCTAGTTGTGGGTTAGGTGTTGGGTCACCTTTATGTGTTGGGAGGATCGTCTTTAAGATCTCTTCCCTCTCACCTTGGTGACCCTAATGGTTGCACCCAAACCTCCCCTCTCAAAGCATTGCAAGTTCACCTCAGCTCCTCCTCTTCCTCCTCTAGCCCCTCATAACACCATGGTAAGGGGGTTTTCTCTTCCTATTTCATGTAAATCAGGTTATATATATATATATGTATACGGTTTATATATATATATATGGATGTATCCAACTATATTATGAACCCTAACCTCCTCCTTTTTCCGCCTGTTTAGAGGTTAATAAGACTTGTAATGGATTTTTTTAATCCACATACAAACAGGTTTTTATATAAATACATACATATGAATCCAACCCTCTACTTTAAAATCCCCATCTCCTCCCTTACCTTCTTTTTTAAAGTTAATAAGTTTGGTTTGAGTGTTTTATGTTTCTATTTTTCATGCAAAACAAGTTTATAAGTGTGTGTATATACAATTACAGTTTATATATATATATATATAGGTATATAAGTACATACCATGTATAAATATTCTAAGTCAGTTTACAACCTTCCTTTTTCTAAGGTTAATCATGTTTTAAAGATCTGATAATTGTGAAAGGAATTTTCCCCTTAAATTTCATGCAGATTAAGTTTTACATATATATATATATTGTATAATTTTAAATACATGTTTATGGTGTTTTAATTAAAATTATAAACATATAACCCTTTATCGTACCCTCATGTTTTCATGATCCATATGTTTTAAGAGAAGTTATTTTAGTTTTTCTTTCTCTATTTATTTCCTTTAATGTTGGGACATAAAATATAAATGGATTTATAAGTAAACTAAAATATTTTTACTATGAAATTAAGGTTTTCGAGGACTAAATCTTATGTAGAACATACTGACTTCCATTCTTGAGAAAGAGTTTAAATTTGTGGTTGTGAAAATTTTGGTTTTACAGATTTTACAAACAGTTACTATAAATTTATATATATACATGTATATGTTGTATAAGTATAAATTTGAAACTAAGTACATGGTTAGAGATAATGTTCCAAACCTTCAATATGTATATGCATATTTTCCAACAACTCCATAATTTCATTTTCAAAGTTCATATCCACAATGTCAAGGAGTTTTCTAAATTTTTCCTTTGTAATAACTTTAATGAAAAATGTTAAAGTAGAGATTCTTTCCATGTCTGGTTGAACTTCAAACCAAGGCCTTATGTTCTTTGTAAAATAATGATACCATGTACCGGTAGATATCTAATTAGGTCTAATTAATCTTATTTATATACACTCGCATCTGTGAACCATTTATCAGCATGTTTTTTAGATGATGCATGTGACACCATGGAAGATTTTCTTTATGAATTAATAATGTGCGCATCACTGATTTTTAGCACATTGTATTATGCATGTACAACTTTGTAATCAAGCATGTGTTTCCTTAGTAGATTCTATATCATATTTTGTGTGTTTTTCCTGAAATAATGATCACCAAATGATAATTAATGAATCTAATAACCCAATATTTGGAGTTGTATGGGACACCCCAAATAACAACACCTTAATCGGGTATCCAAGGTGGTATGTGATGCTTTGGATACACAGCCCTTAAGAGGATAATATTGGATGTGTTATGTGACGTGTGAGGCCCGCTATAGCCCCTCGATGCATTGACAGGTCTCATGAGACAAATCACGGTCATGGCATGAGGGCTGGCCACAGTTACAGTTCGGGTGAAATTCCCAAACATTAATGATTATAGTCTTGGAACGAGGCCTTGACACAATCTGGCATTATACCCCCTCATAATGTTTTCGTAAGTGACCAACTATGGGATTTTTTTGACTAGTATGATATCCCTGGTTCAGATCCTGTTGTATGCACAGATAAATTAAATGCATTGACATGTTAGGTTTCAGAATTTTTTCTGGACTTGGTCCATTTATCAGAAGATTTTATGTCTCACCATGTGAGAAATTATGGATAAGTTTATCTTGATATTTGAACCAGTTTTTGTTACATAATTTTTTTTATGTCTTGTGCACTCATAGCTTTTCTTGTTAGTAAATTACATAACCTTTCATGATTTACACAGGCACATTATTTCCCATTTTAGAACTGCATACTCTGATCATGTTTTTCAATTTTAAGTTAAAAGTGTTTTTTTACTTCAAGATTAATTAGTCTTATTTAGGAAAAGGTTTAGATTTAATTTCGATAGTTGATTTCCAGTAATGGATGCTTTATTTCTTTTTTTATTTAAAATGTTTTTAAAACCCATTTCTAGGCATTCTTTTGCTCACCCTCTGTTTTAAATGAAAATTTTTCAGGTATCAGTCGTTTATTCAATGATTTTTCACAATGCATCTTGTTTCCCAAAACCTGAACCTCACAATCCTCAATAGCATGGGACGTGATGTGATATTTGTAAACGAATGTAATGAAATAATTATGGTACATCATGTCTCATGGGCACCGGCTCCGGGCACTCGGGGGCTGGGGTTGTCACATATGGTATCAAAGGATAGGATCAGACAATTCTTGAAAAACCATGTAATAGAAATATATAGCTATGAATGATCCTTATTAAGTGATTTTATTATAACATTCAGATTGAAGATGAAAATGTGCCTACCAATCTACTATCACTCCACACTGAGGCCCTAGAGTACATTGTGTCTTTAGCTAGCCAAGAGAATTTTCATAACTATGCCCATATCTGCATGATATGTAAACACTTGTACGATGTGTCAAACTCACCTCGGGTGCTTTAGCTAAATCGGGGGTTAGGATTGGATTACCTTCTCATGATGACGACCCAATTTCCCACCTATGTATGTCGGGAAAGGTACCATGAGGGACATTTCTGAGTGTTCACGGCAAGCGAGGACTTTGGAATTATGGCTCTCAACACTTTTCAAGAAGCTGCTGCAGTCGGTGACCTCTGAGCGGCCTATCATTGTCAAATCTTGAACTACGACTTCTTGGGCCAGTTGTTGTACTTAGGAATGCCAAAAGATGAGTCCACCCAAATTTCTTGCAGGAAAAAAGTGTATTTTGACATCTCCCAACTTCATAACCCTCATGTTACACTCAAGAGACGTCACAGGTGTCCCCATGAGTTTAACCTTGAATGCTCAGCCTATGTTTGGTTTGAGGAGATAGGGATTTTTACTTCTCCATGTTGAGTTCATGTAGTATGTCATTAGGGGATCTCAGGCACTGATTTTTAGTACTAAACTTATGTTTTATTGAAATATTATCTTTTCCATTCCTGTCTTTACTATATCTGAACATGAAAAGTGAATTATCACGAATATGTTTTCAGATGGCTGGACAAAAAAATATCTCATCTCCACCCGATGAGATATTAGAGGATATCTTAATCAGAACTTGTGTTGTGGACTATCCTTCTTTCCTCAACCTGTGAGGATCATGTCAATGCATGTTTGGATTGTCTAACATCCCTGAGATCATTCATTCTTTTCAATGTAATGACTATGTCTTCCACTTCATCTCCATTACCCAACTCCCCTATTATAGGTGAATGGGGAGAGACTTTGAGGGTCTTCTTCAGTGTTTCACTCTAGCAGAAAAAATTTATGCCAGAGCATGTTTCTTAGTGGATTCCCAATATGGGAACCTCAGAGGATCCTTTATGTTCCAGATCCTAAACCTCAGTCTGTTTAACCGCATCATCCCAATCGAATATCTCAAGCGATATGTAGTCCGAAGAGGCATTAAAGAATATGTCCATTCAGACATCTCTGAACATTTTACCACTCGAGCCTACCTATGGAATCCTGGGTGTATAATGCATTAGCAGGAGTCCAAAATGTATTTCCCAAGGTGTATCTGGGCTAGAGAAGCAGAAAAACTGAATACCAAACTAGGTATTCCATTGACTAAGCCGAATCTCCCATTTTGGTGATGTTAATCGACTGACAATTTCTTTTCTAGTTGTGAATAGAATTGCGAGGATGCATTTTGTTGTAGGGGGGATAATGTAACCCCCTAATAACTTGTGTTTCATGTAATGGTAATTTTTTTGTTTTATTGTTGTCTATTACCCGAAAAAAATGTATCTCTTATGGAAAAATAATAATATGATGCAATAGAATAATCAAACAAAATGGACACAAGGAGTTTTATTCAAATAAGAACACCGTAGTGGTTACAATAAACTGAGATTAAGAGGAAAATCAAACTAACCAAATATACCTATTAAAAACCCTACTATAATTACAAGGAGACAACTCGAAACAATGAGAACCCTAAGAAAGTAATACGGATCCTTAGAATTCATCATAATGAACATAAGAATGGTTGAAGCCACTGCGGCCACACTATGAGCCAAAGGTATGACGCGACCCATCTTCTTTAATCAACTTGAGTGTTAGGACACCCTAAGTCTTGGATTTAAAATACACTAATGTGACTATTTCCTTGGGAAACTATGGAACTCTAACGGAAATAAATATAGTTTTTGGCCATGTCAGTTAATTAATTAAAAACATAGGGGTATATTCTAGACCTCAAAGTAATTAGGTTATGGAATTGAAAATTATGATATAGTTCCTAAACATGAACTTTATAAGGGAATAAGGTAACGTTTTGAAAAATACTTTGGTGTTTTTGACATGTAATTCAAAACATGTTTCAATTAAATCAACTGTATTGTAGATATTTTCATTCAGTGTCTTCAACTATGTTTAAAATCGTTCTAATTGAATTATAGTTTAATTAAGCTATGTTTTGACCAATATAACAGTAGAATAAAAATTATCATTTAATTTATGAACTTTTATGTTAAAGGTAAAATATGTATAGACAACCTTAGAAAATAATTCCAACTTCTAAACATTAACCCTTTAAATTATTAATAAAATCCATGTTTAGAAAGAAAAAAATTCTATATAGTAATACCTTTAAGACTTCATATTTATTTTGTTTAAGATTGGTCTTTATAAATTTGGTTTGGTTTGTGTAAAAATTTGGGCCCCAAGGGCCAGCCCTTAAGGGCTGGGCCATGGGAGGTGGCACACATAATGTGGTTGAGCCTAGCTCATAGCCCATGCATGGTCCATCCCGAGCTCGAGCATAGGTCGCCTGAGGGGCACTCAGGAGCGTGGGAGTGCATGTACATGCGCAGCGCGGGCGTAAGGCCGCAATGAGAAATGGGAAGGCTGAGGCTTGCAGGGGAGCGGGAGCCCATGTGTAATGCCTCCTATGTCTATGTTGTGTTTTTTATTATTATTTCATGGGAGGCTCGAGCTTATAAGGAAGCTCGGCGTGCCCCACCGATTCGATGTGGGGTGCAAATTTTCGAGCAAAACGAGATCCTACCTATCAGATCGTGTTGTGCGTGATCTGAGCTGCTAATCTTGATCTCAAGGTCGACCTTCAGCATATCACCATGTTTAGGTGGACCATTGAATCAACCCTCAATCAAATCGGGGCCATATGAGGTATTTAAAATTCCGTAATGATAGATAGCTACCAATCTCACCTAAATCAATTCGAGCCATCCACCACTTTTATAAACCCGTAGATGCATCCCATCCCTTGATTTCTTGACCTAACTAATCCGGGACGTCAAAATTTCTCCCAGTTTTCTCCTATGGAGTTGTCTTCTTCCTCCCACGGCATGCGCTGAACTAGTGGGTTAGTCACGTCCCTCTCCTCTTCAATGTATTCCACAGCCTCCCTACCTCTTACCGGCCTCGTTTTCTTCCCCCTAGCCCTCCACCTAGTCATGGGTTAGGTGTTGGGTCACCTGCATGTGTCAGGAGGATCCTCTTTAAGATATATTCCCTCCCACCTTTGTGAACCCTACGGTTTCACCCACACCTCACCTCCCGAAACATTGCAAGTGAACCTCAACTCCTCCTCTTCCTCCTCCAGCCCCTCATAACAGTAAGGTAAGGGACTTTTTCTATTCCCCTTCCATGAAAACCATGTTTTATATATATATAGATGTATATGGTTATATATATATGTGTGTGGATGTATCCAACTATATAAGAATCCTAACCTACTCCTTTTGCATCTTGTTTAGAGGTTAATAAGACTTATAAAGGAAATTTTGTTTTAATCCACATACAAACAGGTTTTTATATAAATACATACATATGAATCCAACCCTGTACTTTAAAACCCACATCTCCTCCCTTAAATTCTGTTTTGATGTTAATAAGTCTGGTTTGAGTGTTTTATGTTTCTATTTTTCATGAAAAACAAGTTTATATGTGAATATATACAAATACAGTTTATATATATATATAGTTATATAAGTACATACCATTTATATATATGCTAAGTTAGTTTACAACCATCCATTTTCCAAGTTTAATCATGTTTTAATGATCCGATAACTGTTAAGGGAATTTTCTCCATAGATTTCATGATGATTAAGTTATATATATATATATATTGTATAATTGTAAATAAGTGTTTATGGTGTTTCTATTAAAATTCAAAACATCTAACCCTTTATCATACCCAATGGTTTTCAAGATCCATATGTTTTAAGAGATGTTCTTTTTGTTATTCTTTCATAATTGATTTCCTTTAAGGTTTTGATATAAATATATATAGATGTATAAGTAAACATAAATATTTTTACTATGAAATTGAGGTTTTCAAGGCATAAATCCAATGTAGAACATACTGAGTTCCATGCTTGAGAAAGAGTTTAAATTTTTGGTTGCGCGGATTTTAGTTTTACAAATTTTACCAATAGTTACTATAAATTTATATATATACATGTATACGTTGTATAAGTATACTTTTAAAAATAATTACATGGCTAGAAATGATGTTACGAACCTTCAATTTGTATATTAATATTTTCCAATAAATCTATAATTTCATTTTCAAAGTTCAAATCCACAATGTCAACGAGTTTTTGTAAATTTTTCCTTTATAATAACTTTGGAGAAAAATGTAAAAGTAGAGAGTCTTGCTGTGTATGCTTGAACTTAAAACTAAGGCCTTATGTTCTTTGTAAAATAATGATACCATGTACCAGTATATATCTACTTAGGTCTAATTAATCATATTTATATACACTCTCATCGGTGAAACATTTATCATCATGTTTTGTAGATGAAGCGTGTGACTCCTTGGAAGATTTTCCTTATGAATTAATTATGTGTGCATCACTGATTTTTAGCACATTGTATTGTTCATGTACCACTTTTTCATCAAGAATGTGTTTCCTTAATAGTTTCCATATCATATTTTTTGTGTTCTTCATGAAATAATCATCACCAAATAATAATTAATGAATCTAATAACCCTTTTTTTGGAGTGGTATGGGACACCCGAAACAACAACACCTTAATTAGGTATCCAAGGTGGTATGGGATGCTTTGGATACATAGCCCCTAAGACTTAAGAGGATCTTATTGTACATATTATGTGACGGGTGGGGCCTGCTATAGGCCCTCGATGCATCGACAGGTATCATGAGACAAATCACAGTCATGGAAGAGGCCTGGAAACAGTTACGGTTCGGGTGAAATTGCTAGACATAGATGATTATGGTCATGGAACGAGGCCTTCACACAGACTGGCATTATACCCTCCTCTTTAATTTTTTAGTAAGTGACCAACTATGGGATTTTTCTGACTAGTAGGATATCCTTGGTTCAGAGCCTATTTTATGCATAGATAAATAAAATGCATTGATATGTTATGTTTCAGAATTTTTTTTGGACTTGGTCCATTTATCAGCAGCTTTTATGTCTCATCATGTGAGAAATTATTGATACGTTTATCATGAAATGTGCACCAGTTTATGTTACAACATTTTGTTTATGTCTTATGCACTCAGATCTTGTCTTGTTTGTAAATTGAATAACCCTGCAAGCTTTACACATGCACTTTATTTCTCTTTTTAGAACTGCGTACTCTGATTATTTTTTTCAATTTTAAGTTAAAAGTTTTCTTTTATTTCATGATTAATTTGTTTTCTTTAGGAAAAGGTTTAGGTTTACTTTCAACAGTTATTTTCAAGTAATGTAAGTATTATTTTTTTCTTTGAAATGTTTTTAAAACCCCTTACTGGGCATTCCTTTTCTCACTCTACGTTTTAAATAAAAGATTTTCAGGTATCATTCATGTCTTCAATGAAGTTTCAGAATGCAGCTGGTTTCCCAGAACCTGAACCTCACGATCCTCTATATCATAGGACATGATGTGATATTTGTAACTTAATGTAATGTAATAATTATGGTACATCATGTATCATGGGCACCGACTCCGGGCACTCGGGGGCTAGGGTTGTCACACATTAGACTCATTAAGGAAAAAAATTAATTAAATATTTAAATACCATTAATATAATTTATTTCATGATATAATACATCAAAATGGATAGTTTATACACTACAAAAAATATGTAAGTGGTTAATAGGATATTTATCTCACAATTGTAAAAATTGGGTTGAAAATCCCTTACCTTTCATTTCGTTTTGAGTAAAAAACATTAACATCCTATATAATGGCTTTAATAGTGTTACAATATTATTTATTAACCATAATAATATTTATAATATTGAGCATTAGCTTCTTATAATATCTTATTACCTATTTGTTAATAAACATTCATTATATCCAATATATCGAGTGTTAACTATCCAGTTTTTCAAGGATGTTTTGACATTTTAATTGTTGTTATTATTAATTAGATAATGGATCTATTTTCTCAATAATTTATGTGACACCCCAAGCTTCCACGATACGCTTCTCTTTCAATAATACAATATCTTGCATTGTACGCAAGTTTGAGATTCTAACACACCGTGACCAATCAAAATTGCCATTATGAATAGTAATACCCACCTTTTGAAATTATATATATATTATATTTCAAAATGGACTTCATTTTTGGGTTTGGAATATCGAAATTATCCTCTGCTGAATTTTTGGAATTTTTCTGAGAACTTCCAATTTTTTATAAATAGTGAAAAATACTTAAAAAAACTTTTTTAATCAAAATAATTTATAGTGATAAATTATACTATTGAGTTTTTTTAAAGTTTAATTAGAATATATTTTTAACATTTTATTCAATGGTGTTCATTATAAATAATTTCACTTTGAAATTGGACATAAACAATTGTAAATCTTTTGATATATATTGTTTCTTAAAAACACGATATTTGTTGTAACACCGGAATTAATTATAAAATTAATTAATGAAACATATATCTTTGGAATTTTTTAAAATAGAAATAATTTTTGAATTCGGAATATCAATTATTTCTTAGGGTGAAATTTTGGCATTATCCTGAAAATCTTCAATTTTTGATGAATAGTGAAACCACTAAGTGGTAGTTAAAAAACTGATTTTTCGTTTAAATGAAACATTACCACTTCTGTGATTTGATTTTCAAAAATCCGACATACATGGTTGTCATTATGAAGTAAAATTTGGTTCAATGGGATTAAAATAATTTTTGATAAATAGTAACTTTTAAGTTTAATTAATCGCAATTAAAGGTAATTAGTGAAATTTAATGTAAAAATGATATTATAAAAATATGAAAATACATTTACACATGTACTACCCCAATTGGATGAGTCATGGCCGACCAAGACAATCCATGGGTCAACCTGGGGACCCCATGGAGCCACTTTGGTAGGAAAATGATATTAAAAACTTCTTATTTAATGTTAAAATAAAAATGTCACAAACATGAGTTGTTTTACTAAAACAATTTTTAAATGGGGTTATACAAGTTATATTTTTTACTATAAATATTCATTAGAAAGATAAAAATATTTTATACATCATGATATTTTTTTAATATTTTTAGACATAAAATAAATTAAATTATTTATGATACCATGATGATGCAGCGATTACCTCATTAATTAAAGATTTAAATAAAATGAAAAGATAATGTAAAATCTAAGAATTAAACTTGTCAAAAACCTATTGGATGAGTATATTTCGAACCCTTATCACCTTATCCTAGAAATATATAAGTTTGGGACCTATAAAATCCTAAACTCATTTTGAACACTTATCACCTTATCCTAGAAATATATAAGTTTGGGACATATAATATCCAAAACTCATTATATAATAAAGTAACATTTCATGACTTTCCATGACTGCCCCTCCTCTCTTATTATAAAAGCCCCCCACCACTACCACCTTATTCACACCTTCAAATCCTTTTGGCCCGACGAAACTCTGCCCAAATACTCTCTCAACATCCTTCTCTTATTCCTAGAAGCCTCACTCTGGGCATAATTCTTCCCAAGGAAGCCTTTCGCTCAAATCAAAAAAGAGTTACCCGATTTTAAGGTAATGTATTCTCTTATATTATTTTGTTTTATTTTGATTCTCCAACCCCTTAAACTCTTTTTATTCATTTATTTTGTATCAACACCAGTATCCTCAATATACTAGGATGTTTTTATAAGAATTATTCGAGCTACACTTACACACACCTACATCTAATGGTTAAAGACCATACTGTTTCTGTGGATGGCGAATTTCTGCCTCACGAAATGATGATTGTTCAACACTTATTTAACACCTTAAAAGGTGGCCATTAAGATGTCACTATATTTATATATTATACATAATATGTTTTTGTTTTACTTAAGAATCTGTATTTTTTATTTATGGCATACCTTTATGGTTTCCATTATGGGTAAACGTGATATCTTCATTTTAGGAAGTGCGGACTACTGCCCCCTCAAAGTGATTGAATCATTAATTCCATATGTGGGATATATACATGATGGATTAAATGATATTATATATGATATTATACTGTAATTATAATATACCTTTATATCATTATGATTTCATTCCATTAAATAAGAAATAGAAATGAAAGTAGCGTTCATGTGTAGGTACGGATTACCGTCTCCATGAACGATGCATTTCATTTCTTACCTCTAAATGTTACCTAATATTATGAATGAATGTATATACAGGATATATATGATATATATGATATCTAAATAATGAATATAATGCTGGATATAATGGATATTTCACCACATGAACAACTTGTAATTATAAGAAATTTATTTTTTACTCAAGTACTAAAGATCGACAAAATGATTGTTATTAACATAAATAATTACATAATGTTCATAACATGGAAATAAGTGATATAAAAGGAATAATGAATATGTAATAGGTTCTTAAGAAAATATAAATTAAATCTAGTTTATTATTCAGGAGGTTAAAGAATGATCGAGTCAAGTCGGACACGAGGTAAGGGAACTTCTTAACACAATTTCTCTTCATTGGGTTAATCTCCTATTTTAAAATTATGCCATTATATTATTATTTCATACATTGTATATATATATACATTATTTATGCATACATATAGTGAATACACATAATAGATCTATTTTATTTAAAAATGATCTTTGTAAGGGACTTCATCTCAATCTCCATTAATTGAGACATATTTTGTTTTATACACAAATTTCTTTTATACTGTGTATAAACCCCTTTGACTTTAATGTTTATTCAAAAAGAATAATTTTATACGAAGCGTTTTACTAAACGACAAAAAGGAATGTTTTTCTTGTCGTACGTATGCGGCGACAACGACTTCTCCGCCACTGTGACCATTATTTGAGTTTCGGATTCCTCTACAAGCCAAAAATTTTTTAAATGAAAAATAAATACCAAGTTTTACTTTTCTTTTATTTTGGTATTGAAAATGGTTTTGATAATGTCTTTATTATATCAATTTGTTGTATTGATATCTTGTGATTGAAATGCAGAAATGTTATATTTCCATTATGCATGTTTTTTGTGATACGATTATGTTATGGTTTATGATATGTTTAAACTTGTTCATATGAGGAATGCATTTGCCTTAATAAGTGACGGGTGGAGCCCGCTATAGCTCCTTGATGCATCGGCAGGTCTCATGAGACAAAGTAGTGTCTTTGAACAAGGCCTTGACAAAAACTTATTTGTATTCTTGGCACGAGGCCTTGGCTACGTGGTTATGATAGCCTGACATTATGCATTCCATCATTATGAAAGTGGTTATTGATATTGCATGTGATTATTTGACTAGTAGAATATCCATGTGAGTAAGTAAATGGAATTATTTCATTTTACTTTTTCCATATTATGCTAAAGATCAAATTTAAAAGGCTTTTTTTTAGTTATACATTGCCTTAAATGTTACTGTTTATTTATGAAAGCTTCCACTATATTGTTATCCTTACTGAGCATCTGAGCTCACCCCTTTCAATGTTTTAATATTTTCCGGGATGTGAAGAAATATTTTAAGAATGACCTGCAGGGATAGTCAAAAGAGGATATGAATGTGAACTATGGAGACTATGTTATTATAGTTTTCCACTTTATGATGTAATGTAACATTTATGAATGTATCTAGTGTTTCCAATGCAACTAAACTAATCGGTCTTTCGAGACTTGATCTTTTGTGATCATGCCAATGTTACGCAATAACGCACCGACTCTGGGTAACTGGGGTCGGGGCGTTACAGTTGGTATCATAAGCAGTTTAGTACTAACTTTGGAAGCTATATTTAGATAAAATCTTAGTAGAGCACATAGCCCAAAGATAGACTTTGTGGGTTAGTATAGAATAACTTCCAAGAATTTTGGTATTATAGAGACTTTGTGAGTTTTCTGAGTAATACATCCATGTATGGATACGAGCAGGTAGAGACGGCTCTGGCACAGATGTACCTAGGGGTAAAACCCAAAAACTCCACTTTGAGCTAGACTCAAATGGGAACTGATGCACGACAACGAGCCTTACTACACTCTTGGTTACAACACTCCCAGGGGATATGCTTAGGATAATTCTCATTTTCTTTACAAACCTCTATGAAGGGTTATGAGTATAGACTTCCTCAATGAAAACATTTTTATGAATATGGATTATATCCATAAATAGTTCAATTAATGTTATGTGTTTTACAAGTATGGAATTATGTGTTTTGATTCATATACTAATCTAGTTTATGCCATTGTTTTGAAATTGCGCCTAGTGGAAAGAATGGAAACTGTATCAATGCAGGCACTCCATGTAGGGATTTCCCTCCTACCCAAGATAATTTTTGTGGAGATGGAGATACAACTGGTGGTGATCAACTTATTACCATACTGAGACAACTCACTCAGGTTATGAATAATAACCTTACTCATATGGAGCACCCGGATCAGCAACGTGGAGGATCAATGTCAGACCGCTTCATGAGGCAAAAACCACCAACATTTAATGGGGGTACAAATCCATTAGTTGCTGAGCAATGGATAAACTCCTTAGATAAAATATTCCACGCCTTGGGGAGTAGCGAAAGGGAGAAGGTTGTCATGGCAGTCTACCGCCTCACTGGATATGCCGATCAATGGTGGTCGCTGATTCAAAACACAAAGGAAGATGAAGAAGTATCAAGTATGGAATGGAGGGAGTTTAAGGAAATTTTCTTAGAAAAATACTTTCCACATGACCATCGAACAGATATGTAATGACAATTTCTGAGTCTGAGGCAGAAGGAGGATGATAATGTCGCAAAGTATGAGGCTAACTTTAAGAGGTTAGCGAGGCATGCTGCAGATTATATACGTAACCCAAGAAGTAAGATCGAACGTTTCTTTGATGGGTTAAAACCGTTTCTCCGTCGAGAATTACTATCAAAATATTTCTCAACATACGAAGATATAGTCTCGTGTGCTATCAAGAAAGAAAATGAATTCTCTAAATCTTATGACAATAAAGTAAAGCAAGAGAAGAATAGAACGGTGGAACAAGAGACAGATAAAGGGAAAAAGGGAAAAAAGGATTTTCCATTATGTGATAATTTTGGGAAGAATCACCCTGGTACTTGCCTAAAAGGAATGGGAGTTTGTTATAAATGTGGAGAAAAAGGTCACCAGGAGCGGGATTTCAAGGGAATGAAAGAGGCTATCAATGTTGAATTCTACAATTATAGGGAAGTGGGGCATTATGCAAATGAATTTCCTAAGTGTCCGGGAAACTTACCTCAGAAAAGGCCAAGGGATAAAGGACAATATTATGTTGTTACTACAGTTGAAGTGGAATAATTAATGTATTGGTGTTTTTGGACTCAAGGATTATATTATAGTTATTAGAATAATGTGATATATATAAGGATTTTACTGCAGTACTTTTTTATTTCATTAAGGTTTTAATATGATTAAGGTAATCATATTTTTAGTATGTGACAATAAGAGAAACTTTACTTTGTTTGGGTAATCTGATGTTACAATTGATTTTGGAATTTAGAGACCTTTTAGAGAATGTCTGGAGAGATGTATTTTGGATAACTATAAAGGATGGAATGGATTAAGTTGAACTTTGGATAGTATTTTTTAAGGTTAAAACATTTTTGAAGATTACTTTTGGAATATTATAATACTAAATTTTTAGGAAAATGTCAACCTGCAGGTCGGGGATAACCCATCGCGTCGGACAAAGCTGCAAGAATCAACCCATACTCATATTGCGGCAGACCATTATTAACTACCACTAGCCTACCGGAAGTCCCTGGTTATTACAAAAAGTTTTCCTAATCTAAATGGTATGTGTTAATATTTGGAACCTTATACAATTATGATAAATAGAATATTTTTGAGTTCTATTACCTTTTAGAGTGAAAGATGGGTTTGTGGTACAAATTTATTAAAGAATGAAAGTCTACATGACAAGTAATTATTTTTCCTTACGTTCTTTGTAAATCTCCTAAATAAATTCCTCAATTTTATGAATGGTAACTTAAAACAAAAATTTTGTCGGTTAACTTTCCCAATTGGGGAATCAATGACCGTTTAACCAATCACAAGTTTGTGATTTTCTTGTAGTTAGACTTTTCCCTAATCCTGTTTTATGCAACTCTGGATCATACCTTGATGGTTTTTTTCTCCTCCACATCCATATTTTCAAATAATCCTAGTATGGGCTATCTCGGGTGACCATTGTACTTCTCTTTCTTTCTTTTAAAGTTATTTTTTTATTAACCTTATTTTTGATGTGGGTTTTCCATAAAGGTATTTTCTATTTTCAAACTTTTATATTCAAAGAAAAATATCAAATTGCGAGGATGCAATTTATTGAAGTAGGTGAGAATGTAACACCCCGAGCTTCCACGATATGCTTCTCTTTCAATAATGCAATAGCTTGCATTGTACGCATGTTCGATATTCTAAAACATCGCGACCAATCAAAATAGCCATTATGAATAGTAATACCCACTTTTTGAAATTATATATATTTTATATTTCAAAATGGACATCATTTTTGGATTCGGAATATCGAAATTAGCCTATGTTTAATTTTTGGAATTTTTCTGAGAACTTCAAATTTTTGATGAATAGTGAAAAATACTTAAAAACAACTTTTTTAATAAAAATAATTTATAGTGATAAATTATACTATTTATTGGTTTTAGAGTTTAATTAAAATATATTTTTACCATTTTATCCAATGGTGGTCATAAGAATTAATTTCACTTTGAAATTGGACATAAACCATTGTCAATCTTTTGATATATATTGTTTCTTAAAAACACGCTATTTGTTGTGACAACATGAATTAATTATAAAATTAATTATTTCAAATTATATGTTTGGAATTTTTTAAAATAGACATCATTTTTGAATTCGGAATATCAATTATAGCTTAGGGTGAAATTTTGGCATTGTTCTGAAAAACATCAATTTTTAATGAATAGTGAAACCACTAAGTGGTAGTTAAAAAACTGATTTTTCATTTAAAAGAAACATTACCACTTTTGTGATTTGATCTTCAAAAATCTGACATAAATGGTTGTAATTAGGACGTAAAATGTGGTTCAATGGGATTAAAATAATTTTTGGTGAATAGTAACTTTTAAGTTTAATTAATTGCGATTAAAGGTAATTAGTAAAATTTTAGGTAAAAATTATATTATTAAAATATTAAAATACCTTTACACTTGTCCTACCCCTATTGGATGAGTCTTGGCCGACCGAGACAATCCATGGGTTAGCTTGGGGACCCCATGGAGCCACTTTGGTAGGAAAATGGCATTAAAAACATTTTATTTAATGTTAAAATAAAAATGTCACAAACATGAGTTGTTTTACTAAAACAATTTTAAAATGGGGTTATAAAAGTTATATATTTGACTATAAATATTTATTAGGAATATAAAAAGATTTTCTACATCATGATATTTTTTTATAATTTTTAAAAATTAAATAAATTATATTATTTATGACACCATGATGATGCAGCGATTACGTCATTAATTAACGATTTAAATAAAATGAAAAGATAATGTACAATATAAGACTTAAACTTGTCAAAAACCTAATGGATGAGTATATTTCGAACCCTTATCACCTTATACTCGAAATATATAAGTCTGGGATCTTTAAAATCCAAAACTCATTATATAATAAAGTAACATTTCATGACTTTTCGAGAGTGGCCATCCTCTCCTCTTATAAAAGGCCCCCACCACTACCACCTTATTCACACCTTCAAAGCCTTTTGGCTCGGCCAACCTCTTCCCAAATACTCTCTCAACTTACCTCTATTACTCCTAGAATCCTCGCGTTGGGAAGAATTCTTCCCAAGGAAGCCTTTGGCTCAAATCCAAAAAGAGTTACCCGATTTTAAGGTAATGTCTTCTCTTATGATATTTTGTTTTATTTTGCTTCTCCAACCACTTAAACTCTTTTTATTCATTTCTTTTGTAACAGCAACAGTATCCTCAATATACTAGGATTTTGTTATAAGAATTATTCGAGCTACACTTACACACACCTACATCTAATGGTTAAAGAACATACTGTTTCTGTGGATGGCGAATTTGTGCCTCACGAAACGATGATTGTTCAACACTCATATAACACCTTCAAAATAGGCCATTAAGATGTAACTATATTTATATATGATATATAATATATTTATGTTTTACTTATGCTTCTGTATTTTTCATGTATGTCATACCTTTATGGTTTCCATTATGGGTAAACGCGATATCTTCATTTTAGGAAGTGCGGAATACCGCCCCCTCAAAGTGATTTGAATCGTTAATTCCATATGTGGGATGTATAAAGGATGGAGTAAATGACATTATATATTATATTATACAGGAATTATAATATACCTTTACATCATTATGATTTCATTCCCTTAAATACGAAATAGAAATGAATGTAGCGTTCATGCGTACGTACGGCTTACCGTCTCCATGAACGGTGCATTTCATTTCTTATCTCTAAATGTTACGTAATATTATGAATGAATGTATATAATTGATATATATGATATATATGATATCTAAATCATGAATATAATTCTGGATATAATGGATATTTCACCACATGAACAACTTGTAATTATTAGAAGTTTATTTTTGACTCAAGTACCAAAGATCGACAAAATGACCGTTATTAACTTAAATAATTACATAATGTTCATAACATGGTAATAAGTGTTATAAAAGTAATAATGAACATATAAAAGGTACTTATGAAAATAGAAATTAACTCTAGTTTATTATTCAGTAGGTTAAAGAAAGATCGAGTCAAGTCAGACACGAGGTAAGGGAACATCTTAACCCAATTTCTATTCATTGGGTTAATCTCCTATTTTCAAATTATTCCATGATATTATTATGTCATACCTTGTATATATACATTCTTTATGTGTACATATTGTGAAAACACATAATAGATATATTTCATTTAAAAATGATCTTTGTAAGGGAATTCATCTCAATCTCCATTCATTGAGGGATATTTTGTATTATACACATATTTCTTTTATACGGTGTATAAACCCCTTTGACTTTTACGTTTTTTCAAAAGGAATATTTTTATATGAATAATTTTACTAAATGACAAAAATGAATTTTTTTTCTTGTCGTACATATGCGGCGACAACAACTTCTCCACCGCTGTGACCATTATTTGAGTTTCGGCTTCCTCTACAAGCCATAACTTTTTTTTAAATGAAAATTAAATACCAAATTTTACTTTTCTATTATTTTGGTATTGAAAATGGGTTTGATAATGTTTTTATTATATAAACTTTTTGTATTGATATCTTTTCATTAAAATGTGGAAATGTTATATTTCCATTATGCATGTTTCATGTGATATGATTATGTTATGGTTTATGATATGTTTAAACCTGTTCATGTGAGAATGCATTGGACTTAATAAGTGACGGGTGGAGCCCGCTATATCTCCTCGATGCATCGGAATGTCTGATGAGACAAACTAGTGTCTTGGAATGAGGCCTTGACAAAATCTTATTTATAGTCTTGGCATGAGGCCTTGGCTACATGGTTATAATAGTCTGGCATTATGCATTCCATTATTATGAAAGTGGTTATTGATATTTCATTTGATTATTCGACTAGTAGAATATCCATGTGAGTAAGTAAATGGCATTATTTCATTTTACTTTTGCCATATTATGCTATAGTTCAAATTTAAAAGGCTTTTGTTTTAGTTATACATTGCCTTAAATGTTAATTTTTATTTATGAAAACTTCTGCTATATTGTTATCCTTACTGAGCATCTGAGCTCACCTCTTTCAATGTTTTAATATTTTCTAGGATGTGAAGAAATATTTTATGAATGACCTGCAGGGATAGTCAGAAGAGGATATGAGTGTGGACTATGGAGACTATGTTAATATAGTTTTTCACTTTATGATGTAATGTAACATTTATGAATGTATGTATTGTTTCCAAGGCTACTAAACTAATCGGTCTTTCGAGACTTGATCTTTTGTGATCATGCCAATGTTACACAATAACGCACCGACTCTGGGTAACTGGGGTCGGGGCATTACAGTTGGTATCAGAGGCAGTTTAGTACTAACCTTGGAAGCAAGATTTAGATAAAATCTGATTAGAGCACATAGTTAAAAGATAGACTTTGTGGATTAGTACAGAAGAACTTCCTAGAATTTTGGTATTATAGAGACATTGTGATTTTTCTGAGCAATACATCCATGTATGGATATGAGTAGGTAGAGGCGGCTCTGGCACATATGTACCTAGGGGTAAAACCCGAAAACACCATTTTGAGCTGGACTCAAATGGGAACTAGTGCACGACAATGGGCCTTGCTGCACTGATGGTTACGACACTCCCAGGGGATATGTTTAGGACAAATCTCATTTTCTTTACAAACCTCTATAAAGGGTTATGAGTATATACTTCCTCAATGAAAACATTTTTTTGAATATGGATTATATCCATAAATAGTTCAACTAATGTTATGTGTTTTAAAAGTATGGAATTATGTATTTTGATTCATAAAATATTCTAGTTTATGCCATTGTTTAGAAATAGAACCTAGTGGAAGGAATGGAAACTGTATCGTTGCACGCACTCCATGTAGGGATTACACACCCGCCCAAGATAATTATTGTGGAGCTGGAGATACAACTGGTGCTGATCAACTTATTACCATACTGGGACAACTACCTTAGGTTATGAATAATAAACTTACTCGTATGGAGCACCCTGATCCGCAACGTGGATGATCAATGTTAGAACTCTTCATAAGGCAACAACCTCCTACATTTAATGGGGGTACAAATCCATTAGTAGCTGAGCAATGGATAAACTCCTTAGATAAAATATTCCATTCCTTGGGGAGTAGCGAAAGGGAGAAGGTTTTCATGGTAGTCTACCGCCTCACTGGAGATGCCGATCAATGGTGGTCGCTGATTCAAAACACAAAGGAAGATGAAGAAGTATCAAGTATGGAATGGAGGGAGTATAAGGAAATTTTCTTATAAAAATACATTCTTCATGGCCATCGAGCATATATGGAAAGACAATTTCTGAGTCTAAGGCAGAAGGATGAAGAGAATGTCGCAAAGTATGAGGATAAATTTACAAGGTTAGCGAGGCATGCTGCAGATTATATACATAACCCAATAAGTAAGATCAATCGTTTCTTTGATGGGTTAAAACCGTTTTTCTGTCGAGCATTATTATCGCAATCTTTCTCAACATACAAAGATATAGGCTCGTGTTCTATCAAGATAGAAAAAAAATTCTCTAAATCTTATGACAATAAAGTAAATCAAGAGAAGAAGAGAATGGTGGAACAAGAGACAGATAAAGGGAAAAAGGGAAAGAAGGATTTTCCATTGTGTGATAATTGTGCGAAGAATCACCCAATTACATGCCTAAAAGGAATGTGAGTTTTTTATAAATATGGAGGAAAAGGTCACCAGGTGAGAGATTTCAAGGGAAAGAAAGAGGTTATCAATGTTTAATGCTACAATTGTAGGGAAATGGAGCATTATGAAAATTAATGTCCTAAGCATCAGGGAAACATACCTCAGAAAAGGCCAAGGGATCAAGGACAATCTTATGTTGTTACTACAGTTGAAGTGGAATAATTAATGTATTGGTGCTTTTGGACTCAAGGATTATATTCTTTTTATAAGAATAATGTGATATATATAAGGATTGTACTGCAGTACTTTTTGATTTCATTAAGGTTTTAATATGATTAAGGTAATCATATTTTTAGTATGTGACAATAAGGGAGACCTTACTTTGTTTGGGGAATCTAATGTTACAATTTATTTTGGAATTCAGAGACCTTTTAGAGAAAGTCTGGACAAAGGTATTTTGGATAACTATAAAGGATGGAATGGATTAAGTTGATATTTTTATAGTATTGTTTAAGGGTAAAACATTTCTGAAGATTACTTTTGGAATATTATAATACTATATTTTTAGGAAAAGGACAACCTGCAGGTTAGGGGATAACCTGTCGCGTCAGATAAAGCTACAGGAATCAAACCCATAATCATAGTGAGACAGGCCTTTATTAACTACCACTGGCCTACAGGAAGTCCCTGGTTATTACAAAACGTTTTCCTAATCTAAATGGTATGTGTTAATATTTGGAACCTTAAACAATTATGACAAATAGAATATTTTTGAGTTCTATTACCTTTTAGAGTGAAAGATGGGTTTGTGGTAAAAATTTATTAAAGAATGAAAATCTACATGACAAGTGTGTATATATCCATACGTTCTTTGTAAATCTCCTAAATAAATTCCTCAACTTTATGAAAGGTAACTTAAAACAAAAATGTTTTCGGTTAACTTTTCCAATTGGGGAATCAATAACCCTTTAACCAATCACATGTCTGTGATTTTATTATAGTTAAACTTTTTCCTAATCCTATATTATACAACTCTCCATCAGACCTTGATGGTTTGTTTCTCCTCCATATCCATATTTTCAAATAATCCTACTATGGGCTATCTCGGGTGACATTTGTACTCCTCTTTCATTATTTTAAAGTTATATTTTTATTAACCTTATTTCCGATGTGGGTTTTCCACAAATGTATTTTCTATTTTCAACCTTTTATTTTCAAAGAAAATTATCAAATTGCGAGGACGCAATTTATTGAAGTAGGGGAGAATGTAATACCCCGGGCTTCCACGATATGCTTCTCTTTCAATAATGAAATAGCTTACATTGTACGCATGTTCGAGATTCTAACACACCGCAACCAATCAAAATAGCCATTATGAATAGTAATACCCACTTTTTGAAATTATATATATTTTATATTTCATAATGGACTTCATTTTTGGATTCGGAATATCGAAATTAGTCTATGTTGAATTTTTGGAATTTTTATGAGAACTTTCAATTTTTTATGAATAGTGAAAAATACTTAAAAACAACTTGTTTAATAAAAATAATTTATAGTGATAAATTATACTATTTAGTGGTTTTAAAGTGTAATTATAATATATTTTTACCAGTTTATCCAATGGTGGTCATTATAATTAATTTCACTTTGAAACTGGACATAAACCATTGTCAATATTTTGATATTTATTGTTTCCTAAAAACACACTATTTTTTGTGACAACAGGAATTAATTATAAAATTAATTAATGAAACTTATATGTTTATAATTTTGTAAAATATACATCATTTTTAAATTTGGAATATCAATTATAGCTTAGGGTGAAATTTTGGCATTGTTCTGAAAAACATCAATTTTTGATGAACAGTGAAACCCCTATGTGGTAGTTAAAAAACTGATTTTTCGTTTAAATGAAACATTACCACTTCTGTGATTTGATTTTCAAAAATCTGACATACATGGTTGTCATTAGGAAGTAAAATGTGGTTCAATGGGATTAAAATAATTTTTGGTGGATAGTAACTTTTAAGTTTAATTAATCGCGATTAAAGGTAATTAGTGAAATTTAAGGTAAAAATCATATTATAAAAATATGAAAATACATTTAAACTTGTACTACCCCTATTGGATGATTCATGGCCGAACAAGACAATTTGGGATCAACTTAGGGACCCCATGGAGCCACTTTGGTAGGAAAATGGCATTAAAAACTTTTTATTTAATGTTAAAATAAAAATGTCACAAACATGAGTTATTTTACTAAAACAATTTTTAAATGGGGTTATACAAGTTATAATTTTGACTATAAATATTCATTAGAAATATAAAAAGATTTTCGACATCATGATATTTTTTTTATAATTTTTAGACATTACATAAATTAAATTACTTATGACACCATGATGATGCATCGATTACCTCATTAATTAACGATTTAAATAAAATGAAAAGAGAATGTGCAATCTAAGACTTAAACTTGTCCAAAACCTATTGGATGAGTATATTTCGAACCCTTATCACCTTATCCTAGAAATATATAAGTTTGGAACCTTTAAAATCCGAAACTCATTATATAATAAAGTAACATTTCATCACTTTCCAAGAGTGCCCCTCCTCTCAACTTATAAAAGGACCCCACCACTACCACCTTATTCACACCTTCAAAGCCTTTTGGCTCAGCCAACCTCTGCCCAAATACTCTCTCAACATCCCTCTATTACTCCTATAAGCCTCACTTTGAGCATAATTCTTCCCAAGGAATCCTTTTTCTCAAATAAAAAAAGAGTTACCCGATTTTAAGGTAATGTCTTCTCTTATGTTATTTTGTTTTATTTTGCTTCTCCAACCCCTTAATATCTTTTTATTCATTTCTTTGGTAACAACACCAGTATCCTAAATATACTAGGATGTTTTTTTATGAAGTATTCGAGCTACACTTACACACACCTACATGTAATGGTTAAAGAACATAATGTTTCTGTGGATGGAGAATTTCTACCTCACGAAATGATGATTGTTCAACACTCATATAACACCTTCAAAGGTGGCCATTAAGAGGTAACTATATTTATATATGATATATCATATGTTTATGTTTTACTTAATCTTCTGTATTTTTCATTTATGACATACCTTTATGGTTTCCATTATGGGTAAACGTGATATCTTCATTTTAGGAAGTGCCGACTACCACCCCCTCAAAGTGATTTGAATCGTTAATGCCATATGTGGGATGTATAAAGGATGGATTAAATGATATTATATATGATATTATATTGAAATTATAATATACCTTTATATTATTATGATTACATTCCATTAAATACGAAATAGAAATGAAACTATCGTTCATGCGTACGTACGACTTATCGTCTCCATGAACGGTGCATTTCACTTCTTAACCCAATTTCTATTCTTTGGGTTAATCTCCTATTTTCAAATTATTCCATGACATTATTATGTAATACCTTGTATATATACTTTCTTTATGTGCACATATAGTAAATACACATAATAGATCTATTTTATTTAAGAATTATCTTTGTAAGGGACTTCGTCTCAATCTCCATTCATTGAGGCATATTTTGTTTTATACACAAATTTCTTTTATATGGTGTATAAACCCCTTTGAATTTTATGTTTATTCAAAAGGAATATTTTTATATGAAGTGTTTTACTAAATGACAAAAAGTAATGTTTTTCTTGTCGTACGTATGCGGCGACAACAACTTCTCCGCCGCCATGACCATTATTTGAGTTTCGTCTTCCTCTACAAGCCATAAGATTTTTTAAATGAAAAATAAATACCAAGTTTTACTTTTCATTTATTTTGGTATTGAAAATGGTTTTGATAATGTTTTTATTATATAAATTTTTTTTATTGATATCTTGTGATTGAAATGTGGAAATTTTATATTTCCTTTATGCATGTTTTATGTGATACGATTATGTTATGGTTTATGATATGTTTAAACCTATTCACATGAGGAATGCATTGGACTTAATAAGTGACGGGTGGAGCCCGCTATAGCTCCTTGATGCATTAGCAGGTCTCATGAGAAAAACTAGTGTCTTCGCACGAGGCCTTGAAAAAATCTTATTTGTAGTCTTGGCACGAGGCCCTGGCTACGTGGTTATGATAGTCTGGCATTATGCATTCCATCATTATGAAAGTTGTTATTGATATTGCATGTGATTATTCAACTTGTAGAATATCCATGTGAGGAATTAAATGGAATTATTTCATTTTACTTTTTCCATATTATGCTAATGTTCAAATTTAAAAGGCTTTGGTTTTAGTTATACAATTCCTTAAATGTTAATGTTTATTTACAGAAGCTTCCACTGTATTTTTATACTTACTGAGCATCTGAGCTCACCCCTTTCAATGTTTTAATATTTTCCAGGATGTGAAGAAATATTTTATGAATGACCTGCAGGGATAGTCAGAAGAGGATATGAGTGTGGACTATGGAGACTATGTTATTATATTTTTTCACTTTATGATGTAATGTAAAATTTATGAATGTATCTAGTGTTTCCAAGGCTACTAAACTAATCAGTCTTTCGAGACTTGATCTTTTGTGATCATGCCAATTTTACTTAATAATTCACCGACTCTGGGTAACTGGGGTCGGCGCGTTACAGTTTAAAAGATGATTAAAATATAATATATATTCATTATATATGTATTTATAATAATCTATAATATTTGAATATAATAAATGAAATGAATGGTTCGTGGAGATGGTGGGTTGAATGTACATATGAACACTACTTCCAGTTCTTTGTCATATTAAAAGAATGAAAATAAAATGATATATATTTATATTATAATTACTATATAAAAATTATGTCATATATTTCATATATTTTTATGATAATAATATTTCATACATTAAACGTATAGCATGAACGAATAATATCACTTTAAAGAGGTTATAGCCCACACTTCCACAAATGTTGATATCGTATTCCCATAAGATGGATGGAACAAAGATATGTTCTATAAAAAAACTATTGAATCGTAGAGACAATATAAATATCATATATAAAAGATATTAATATATTTTTCATCATAATTACCAACCATTAAATATCATAATGGAAAAAATGAATAACTTTATTTCATTAGGTGGTAATTCACCATACACAAGAGTTATAAATTCATTACCCATAAGATGGAAGTGTGAATAATTACAGGTGGAACCATAAACAAAAAAACATATTAGTATATTTAATATATTGTTTTTATTTTGTGTTTACTTTATAATAAGAATATAAAGAGTGGATAAGGAAATAAAACTAAAGAGTCTAAGGAAGTGTATTACCTTTTAATAAAGTAACTCCTTTTAGTTTGAACCGAATGAATTACATGGATGGATTTCATCCCTAGATTAGTATTCAATGATTATGGTTGGTATTTTTAGGATATATTTTTCAATATCATGGTTGAGAAAAAGGTTTCTTTAGAGGTGTGAGTAACTGGGAGGCTTTAGTTCCTTTTTATAGTGTAGAAGTAGTGACACTGTTCTAAATTTTTGAAAAAAGAATTTTAACAACGTTTTTTCAAATAAAAGATTCTCCAATAATAGACCAAATTAGATATAATGGATTATATATTTGAAAAATGCCCATAAAATGGACTTTTTTATGTTTATAGGTTATATTGTCCCTTAAGTTTATGGTTTAGTGCCTTCTTAAGATAATTTTTCTCTTAATCGTGTTAATTAATTTTAATCACGTTCATTAATATTTTTTGTAAAAAACTATGTTGAAATTATTTTAAAATATAAATTATTATTATTACAAATATAGAATAAATTTTTTAAAATTATAATCACAAAATTGGTTTAATTTAGTTTAAATTCAATCCCATATATGGGATGACAAGGCATGTTTTAATGTAAAAACTTCCAAAAGTTTTTAATGTTTTTATTTCCAAATTCAATGTTAAATTTATTCGAATTGGCTAAATTGGATTATATTATATAAATTTATCTCATAAATATTCAAAACAAAATAATAATAACAATATAACCCTATAAATATATTAGATGAAGATGCAATTTTGAATTAAAATTTTGTATTTTTCCTAGTTATCAAAAAATTAAACATCATAGAAATATAAAAAAAATTCATCTTAACCTAATCTTTATGTTTCACATTCAAAGATAATGTTTTTTACTTATAAAGTCTATAAAATACCAAAAAACATGATTTAATATAGGTTCTCTATTGAAAGGTGGTAAAAGCACCATTATAAAAACCTAGGTTTTAGGTGAAATATTGGGTTTGTTATTATCTTATGCTTATAAAATCTATTAGAATAATGTCAAAAATATTTTATTCATTATATAACATATATATTTCATAAAAATAATTCACTAATTATAAATAATTTATTTTATTATGATAAAATAGCATTGTGATCATAAAAACAGTCTTCTATAAAAATATTCACTTCATATTCAGTTGGTTCATACATTAATTTATAATTATTCAGTATCCAGTGAATTAAATATATATTTTTGTGTACCATATATTTTCATAATTTATTTTATACTATTTATAACCTATAATTTAAATTCTATATTAATTCATATTATATTAAATAATAATATTATATTAACAATATTTTATATTTTGGTAAAACTCAGTCTTTAGTGTAATATAAGATATTGATGAAACTCATTAGTAAGTGCAACGTATGCTAACTCAATGTCTCATGCAATGCAAGATAGAGAATATATTGACTTTTTTTAAAATATTAAATATATAATAAATTTTCAAGATATTATATTCCCTCATGAACTTGGTGTTGTTTTTCATATACGCTATCAAATATAATGTTCCTACATTATATTATCAGGGTGTTATAGATATGGAAGTACCTTTCATGATATGAAATGAGTTTAGGAAGTTTTTTAAGTGGATGGGCCATAATTCCCTTTAGTAAACACTTAATTCATCCCCTTTATTCTCTGTTGACTCCAATATGACTGTGAAATTACAGGGGATCAATATATGTGGATTTGGGACTCCTTTAACTCTTTCATTGGGTGTTTCAGGAAATGTTTTTATGATTACTTCCACATAGAAATTATAACCCTATGCAATCCCGAAATCATTATTTCTTCCAATTATTCTTGGTTTTCAATAATTAAAAACTAATATATAGATTCCATGTGTTTTTATGAATTTATCAATTTGGGAATATTTTGGTTGTTAATCCTTGCTCATTTAGCAACATCAATTTTGAAGTATGAAGTCCTTACAATTTTACAACGTTTGTA
Organism: Viscum album; assembly: GCA_963277665.1. Lineage (NCBI taxonomy): Eukaryota > Viridiplantae > Streptophyta > Magnoliopsida > Santalales > Viscaceae > Viscum > Viscum album. The sequence goes on from OY728125.1 coordinate 508,181,605, forward strand.
TAAAACGGTAAGCCCTGACTTACTTGTGCATGTATAAATTGCCTTGTGAGACCTCCACTATTGATATTAGAATGATCGGGTGTGGCCCATATTTATGTATTAGTCTCTATATGAGGGTTTCATGGGTTGTTTATCTAAAATTTATGAAAGGAGGTCGTGTATCAAGAATAGACCTAGGGTTGTCGGTATGGATTTTTGGGCATGAAATGAGCTCTTTAGGCTCAATTAAGGCTGGTGTAGCTGGGGTAAGTGGGATGTGGATTTGGGTATTGAATTCCCTTGTGTTTTCACCTTGGAATCAGTTAATAATATACTTATACTAATGATTATATTTTTCCTTCACCCTTATACTAATTTTTATAGAATATGCTGTTTGGGATTGACAAGGGTTGGAATGAATTATGTAAATGACATTGGTTCATCAGTTGTGTGTTCCATTTCTATGTTGGATTTTTTTGTATTAGATGATTTGGGGTTTTGGGATGATGTCAGCTAATTATGAGTTATATGGATCGTTTGGATATGTGAAATGAGTAAAACCATGGGGGGCCTTGTTCAGCTTGCTAGGATGTTATTGTACATAATGAGTGAGATGTTGGGTTGGTTTTTAGTTGAACATGTTTACATTACTTGTGTTCTCTTTTGTGCATTTGATTTTTTTTCATGTTTTTTTATGTGGTATCCCTACAGACTATGGGGATGGGATAGTCTTCTTTTATGTGGCCTCCCCAAATCAGGCATGGATGGGTTAAGGTGATTTTATATGCCCTCCCTAGATTCTATGGAAATCTGATAGTTTTCTTCTATGTGGACTCTTTCTGGACTGTGAGAATGGGACAATGTGGTTTTATGTGGACTTCCAAGAACCTGAGGGGATAGGCTAGTGTGATTACCTTTTTCTTCCCAAGAACCTACAAGGATGGGCTACTGTGGGTGATTAGCCTCCCAACTACCTATGGGGATGGGTTGGTGTGATTAGATTGACCTCCTTGAACATACCGAGATGGGTCGAGTTGACTTTATGGGCCTCTTTCAATACTAAAGGATGGTCTGGGGTTCATGATTAGGCCATAAACTATGTGACAGGTTCGGTCCATGGGTTTTATGTGCTGTAATTTTATAGACATACTTAGCTTCCTATAATGAGCTGAAGATGGTCTAGGTCGGGGTTTGTAGAGGCCTAGTTATTCCAGGATGTCCCGATGGGTCATATGTTTTTTTGGTATTAAATTTATTCCATAAAAATCACTATTTTTGACTTTAATATGTATGATAAGGATTTTTTGGTGGTGTCCTACTAAGATTATACACACACCCATCATGGGAATCTTGGTGTGGGTGAAGACTCTTTGGTTCTGGGATATGGATGAGGACATGGGCCCTCCTTAGGAAAGTTGTACAAAAGGATATGGTTGGTTGAGGTGGTTCCATGATGGACTTCAAATTCATCTGATGATGATGCCTTGATATTTATTAATTTTACATTTTTTTAAATAGATATTTTTCATGTGAAAATGTCTTAACTTATTGTATGGGATATTTCTTTATATTTTTTATGGTATGGGGTGTTATTATTGTCATTTCATCCACATTTTATTACCATAATTTACTCATATTATGGATTCCATTATTGAGTACATGGAGTACTTATCTGTTATCGAGCGAAGAGTTTTCCCATGTTGTAGCCTAGGTCTTCACTGCTAGTTGAACGTCACTTCTATATGAGTAGGTTCGCATGACATATTTGTGGTGTTTCTTATCCTAGGATAGGTGATATAGGTTGGGGAGTAATAATATGGCAACAGATCACTTATTCTTTTGTATTATTATTTTGTATTTTGTAAATAGAATAACATTCAATGTCATGAATCGGTACTCAACACTCCAAATAATTTTTAAATTTTCATGAAACAACTTTTAGGGTGTAGAGTGGGAACCCTCACATTGTAAAAAATCACACATTACAGTTGAAATAAATTCAAAATTCAAAATATAATTATGTTCAACATGAGGATGTATCATAAACAAAAAATCCTTAAAATCATATAATATACCTGATATTCCATGAAACATGGGAAGACATGTCAACTAAACTGTTCTTTTCATTCCCATTATCACATCACAATCGACATCATCTCATATCCACAATTCACTCCAAATATCTTTTTCATCGGCATTGCCTACAAATGACTAAACCATCCTCACACCGACCATCATCTGTACTTCGTTGGTGAGAGCCCACTGGTCTTCATATTTCGATAAGAAACCCATCAAACCATCATTAATTGAACCAACCAATATCCTCATGTACCAAATCAACAAAAGACCTAACCATAAAACTTTCACTGCATCACATAGAATCAATGTACCTACCATCGGCACTGATCACTAGAGAACATCTCTATCACCCCATTGGTTTTCATTATTACTATTTAAATATTTCATATTCAGTGATACACATGGTTTTTTAATTTTTATTTATTTAATTTTATCTTGGATCGATTGAAAATAGTTGGTGAGTTCATTCATCATATATAGGTATGCAGGTTTACATGTAATGTTCTTGGTTGCTTGTTGTTGATAATGGTTTAAATTAATAAAATGTCAATAATAATATAATCAGGTTTTTCCCAAATTGATTGTTGATGACATAAAAATAAATTAAGCTAAGATGGTTATATTTTTTATAAGTGGTTGTGAATAATTTGTATGAATAGATGACATGTACTTGAGCCTTGAGTAGGAAGGTAAGTAACTTCCATGTTTTTTTCTTTTCACATGTTAGTATTTTTAATTATTTTTATGTTTTTAAAAGATAAAATTTACATGTCATTAACAGTGATAATTTTTTTAATGGGTTGTGGTTTCTAAATTGATTTTAAATGCCATGTATTTTGGAAAACATGTTATCAGTTCATTTTTAATGGAATTTGAATTTTTAATGTTTATTTGGGCTCATCTGTGTAATGAATTGGGTAAAGTGTTGAATTTTTGTTGAACATTTTCAAATGGGGTAAATGGTTTGGTTTTCATAAGTGTATTTCAATGAAAATTTTATTTTTATTTGAATGGGTTTGAAATGGTTATATATTTTTTCTTAATGTTTTGGCTGACCTTATTATTTATAACGAGTCTTCAAAATATGATAATGTCTTGTTGTGCTGAGATAATATTTTGAGCGGTCTCGTTGGGCACTTATAAAATATATTTTTTATATTTTGTCTGTGAGAAGATTTTTTGGTCTCTTTTATGATATATTTGATTCTGATAATTTCAATAGGGATATAATCTATGTTATTTGTGTTGTTTGGAAAATATCCTCCACTTAGGGTATAAGCTTTCAGGTGGTTTTCTAGTTTCACTCAGAGGTTTTGTTAGTGATGGACCATTGAAAGGGGTTTTTGACTTAAGTTGTTTCCATGTGATGACTATGAATCTCTCTATGTAGTGAGTAGTGTAGGGTTATATAATGAATGTTTTATTGAGATCCCCTGAGTTAGATTTTAACCCTATATTGATTGTTCTATTATGGTGTTGTTTTCGGTCAAGACATATGTATTAAATGGGTTGTGTTATAGTATTTCCTTAGTTTTTTAAAATATGGATCTAGGTGTGATAGCTAGGAAAATAGTAGCATGAAACAATGGTTTTATGTGTCATTCATTAAATCTATATTGGAAAATGTGATGGTTGGTTTTTGTTGTCCTTGAGAGGTGTGTGAGTGGGTTGTTTTCCTTTCCATGGGTGGGGAGCGAGTAGGATGTTATGGTGTCTTTTGTGCAGTAGAGAATGAATTAGTTAATGGATACCTTATTGGAAATGATTTATTGGTTTTATATTGGTCATTTGGATTATTTTTTATTTTTAGGGCCTTAGGATTAGCTTCAATGTTAATTTCAATAATTTTGTTTGACCAGCAGTTGAAGTGCAATTTCCAATGGTGGTTTATAGTGTGTATCGTGAGTCTAAGACATTAATGGGATCTTGATAAGTTGTCCAAGAAGGCCAGTTTGGGTATGATATAGGATTTTTCATTTAGTTTTTCTTTGAAAATAAATTTGTTCCATAGAGTAAGATGATTTCGCTGTATATTCCTTGGTGTACCAGAAAACATATAGGACATGGTGGTCTTGATGGGTGATAATTTGTGGTGTGTTTGGTGATTTGTGTTGAAGAACTTCTGAGGTTTTGGGTTACGATGTTCAAGGGACATTTGGTTATTTAAATGGTCATTATAGGTCCACTTGTGGTGAATGTTTAGATTTTTCAGGCAATATCGGTGGGTATTTACTTGTAGATCATTAGGTGTGGTTTTAAGTGACTATAATGGTTTGTGACATGGTGAAATATCTTGGGAGAGGGTGTATTCAAGATATTTAGACCTCTTCGTGGTGTTTTTGTTCAAATGAAAGTTGCAGTATGCACTTTTCTTCCATATAACCTATTCTAGATTCATTGATGAGTAGAGGATGTATGTGAAAATCATCAGAAAACATATATTTTCAATGGGATTATCTATGTTAAAGGGTGTGGGTTTTTATAGTCATTCTAATATTGAATGTAATACTTTTGTGTACCGAGATACTATTGAGTAGGTGATTGGTTAAGAAAAAGGCAATATCCTAGGCAGGTCTTCATTAAGATGAGGATTGTTGGATCCTCTACAAGTGGATAATGTTTTAGTGTTGTGAGACAATGAGATGTGTGGCATAAAAGTTGGATATTATGGTGATGTTTTATAGGGCAATATATATGGTGTTTTTTATGGAATAGGAGTTGGTATTTTTGGGTTTTCAGTAGTGATAATCAAGTATTTGCCAAAATAAGTGAGGGTTATTAAGATTTTGGTTCAATAAAACCTATTATTAGCACCATGGGTGTAGGTTTCTAGGTGTTGTGTATTTTTTACGGTGGAAAAGTGAAAGATTGGTGGCCATTTTATAAATGGGGAAGATATAAAAATAATATAATGTGATACTATAGATGGGTAGAAGACTAGTTATAGTTATTTTATTTCTACGTAATTAGGTTTTGGATTCTATTTTAGTGATGAAAATTTATTTAGTGAGTGAATTTTGTGGTGAGTGGATTTTGGAAACCCATCATGGAGTTGTTATCTTGACAATGTGGTATATGAATCAAAAAAATACCCTACCATGGTATATTTTGGGATAAAAAATTTGTGTTTATTGGAAATAAAAGGTGCGTAATGCCCCGACCCTTGTTACCCAGAGTCAGTGAATTATTACATAACATTGGCATGATACAATGAATCATGTCTCGAAATACCTATCAGTTTAGTAGCCTTGGAAGTACTAGATACATACATAAGTTTAACATTAAATCATAAAATAGAAAAATAAAATTTTTTCCCCTTTGAAAACTCTTATATCACTTAGCCTATTCTTGCAGGTTAATCATAATATACTTCTTCGCATCCATAGAAATATAAAACATAAGAAATGGGTAAGCTCAGATGCTCAGTAAGGATAACAATATACTGAAACTATAATAAATAATCATAAGAATTTAAGGCAGTGTATTAGACTAAAACACAAGAAATTTTAAATTAAACTTCAGAATAATATGGAAAAGTTAAATCAAATAATCTCATTTACTTATTCACGTGGATATTCTACTAGTCAAATAATCACAAGTAATATCAATAGCCAATTTCATAATGATGGAATGAATAATGTCAGACATCATAACCACATAGTCAAGGCCTTCTATCATTACTATAAATAAGATTTTGTCAAGTCCATGTGCCAAGACACTGTTTTGTCTCATGAGACCTACTGATGCATCGATGAGCTATAGCAGGCCCCACTCGTCACATACTATGTCCAATGCATTCCTCATATGAAAAGGTTGAAACATAACAAAAACATTCCTATTAAAACAACAATACGAAATATCAATACATTATCAATAAACCTTGAATTGTTTTAAAATAACACATCCACAGTCAAACATATGAAAAAAACTTCAATATAATATAGAATATTGGTTCATAATAAATCAACTTCAAACAAGTGTAAAATTCATCAATGGATGTTGACATAGATGAAATAAATACTATTTTAGATAAATATATCTTTTTATTTTGAAATAATTTAAAATTCATAAAATTATAAATGAAAACATTTATTTTGATAATATTATTATATGTTTGTAAGGGAAGCTTCAAAGTTGTTATAATGGAGGAAAATTGCCGCACTCTCTGTATAAGATAAAAAACATTCTTTCCTTAATTCGTCGAAAAGGTCATAAAGTACCTTGATTGGGAAACAACAGAAAAAATGCTTTGAAAACATTTTATAAAATTTCAAACAAGGGTATAAATGAATTTAACCCATATTATAGGAAATAGTAAATATTTTTTGAAATACATTTTTAAGAAACATGGATGGGGATGATAAAGAGGTCCCAATGGATACTCATGTATAAACAACTTCAGATAATAAAGAGATTGTAGAATTAACCCTTACCATGTAATTTTCCTTGATCAAGGGTATGTTAACCAATAGTATAATTGTTAAATAATTGTTATTAAATAATAAAATAACCACATACATAAATATGATATCATATATGATCTTCTAATATTACTTTGTTAATAATATTTCATTATTATCATTGTTTCAGGAGTTAACTGATTTGTTTTCATTTATATTCTTTATTACGTAAGCCACATTTATTATGGATAAGATGTATTTTATTCAAATCCATAATGATATTATGTTCTTAAAAAATATTTTTAATCATAAACTGAAAATTATTCTTGAATGGTTAGGATGGGGAATGAATTTCATCGCGTTCGTGGAGATGGTAATCCGTACCTACGCATGAGTGATGATATCATTCTATTGATGGTGAAATTGTATGTAATTGGATGTTATATCATATATAAAGAATAAATAACATGTTATATTTATTATTTAAATCATTTATACTCATTATTATACCCATCCAAATGAGGAATTGTTTGAATAACAAACTACACCACGACGTGGAGACGGTAAGCCGTACGTACGCACGTATGGTGACTTTTCATTTATAGGATGGATAGAATTATGAATATGGTTGTACCAGATTTATAATAACATAATAGAATGTATAAGGTACTAGAGTTATTATTTTGGTGTGAAAACAAAAAATAAATATGAAATGGAAGAAGAATAAAACATTGAAAGAGGTGGTGAAATTATTACCTCTTCTTCAGGTGTTTCCTTTTGAGTTGATCAAAATTGATCCATAGGTTGGCTTTCTGATCAATAAATGGACGTTAAGTATAACTGAGGGTATTTGGGAGGATATTTGAGTAGGTTTTGGCAAAGAAAAATGGCTTTGGGGGTGTGATTTTGAGAGAAGGGTAAGTACCCTTTTATAAGAGAGGTGAGGGTCACTTTAGGAAAAGCTTGAAATATTATTTTATTATACAATCATATTCAATTTATAAAAGATACAAACAGATTTATTAGGAGGAAATGTGGGGCTTGGTCTGAAATCTCTCCACCAACCGGTTTTATATAGGTTTAGGTCACCATATTAACCTTATATTTTAGATTTAACTCTTAGTAAAATAGTTTAACTTTTACCATGTATTCTTGTATTATGAAAATAAATGGCTACTAAACATACTATAAAATGCCAATAGAACACCATGTGGTTCCTTATTGATATATCTGACCTTATCTAAGTCCTTTGGACAAACATTAGAATTTTGGAATATTATATAAATTAATAATATATTATTTATCTTAAAAAATTATTTTTGTCAATTTTGACACTATTTGGTATTTTGTTTTTTTAAAGTCATTACTTTATCACTTCGAAAAAATTATTTAATACACTCTAAAATTTTATATTAACCTATAAAATTATTGCAATTCATCAAAAATCTAAATTTACATTTATTTTTATATTTATAATATTAATTAATTTAATCTTCCATTAATAAGGTAATTATTGTATCATCATTGTGTTGTAAATATATTTAATTATATAATGTCTAAAAATTATAAATATAATATTATTATGTTGGAAAATTTTTTATATTTCTAATGAATATTTATAGTCCAATTTATCTTATGCATAACCGTATATTAAAAATGGTTTAGTTATTAAATAATGAATTTAACACTTTTAACTCTTCTTTAAATAAAATAATAATAAATGTCATAATCTAATCCATGTGGACCAAAAAGATCATATATTATTCCTAAGTTTTATTTTGGTCGAAATAAACTTATACAATAGAATTAGGACATGTGTTAGGATAATTATAATATCATTTTTTACCTTTAATTAACCTATTTACTTTTAACAGTGGTAAATAAAAGTGAAAAGTAACAATTTGACAAAAATTATTTTTATATTATTGAAACAAATTTTACTCACTAATATCAACTATTTCTTTTGGATTTTTGAAATTCAATCCACAGAAGTGGTAAATTTCATTTTATAAAATAACATTCAAATGCGCCTAGAAGGTGGTTAAAAGAAGGTAAAAAATTCAATAAAATTTTATATATCTAATATTATAATAAAATGACTCCAATGAAATATATTGAACATATATAGGTATTAGTTATCTACTTTTAGAAAAAAAAATTATATAAAATAACAAATTATTTAAAAAAATGTCAGTTTTAAACAATAACACAGTGTTTTCCACTATTCATCAAGAATTGAAAGTTTTCAGAAAAATACCAAAAAATCACCCTAAGATAATTTTGATATCCCAAATACAAAATAGAAGACCATTTTTAAAAATTAAATTTATAATTTTTCAAAAAGTGGGGTTTACAATTCATAATGGCTAGTTTGATTTGTCATCGTGTGTTAGAATTCAATGTTGGGTACATCGCATGCTATTGTATTATTCAAAGAGAAGCGCACCATGGAATCTTGGGATGTTACATGATGAGCCTATTAGAGGATGTTTTTTCAGTGCTCATGAATGTTGTTTTTTAGATGACTACAAGGCAGGTATGTTATTATGTGCGAGTGGTAGTTGAGTTTCGTTAGTGATCATCATGAGTGATGTGAAAGTAAACCAAAACCATAGGTAGATGCTTGTTTTGATGGACCATGTGTATAGTTAGACATTACAAATTTATAAATGGGATATATTCAAGTGTGTAATTGGTCATAGGTGGTCAACTATGGGATGGTGGCACTAATTAGTGGAGCAAGTCTTGGGACATTTTGTAGGCCTCTCTGGATTTCATAGGCATTCCAAAGTTGTTTTATGTGGTGAACTTTTGTGTGTGTCATATATAGGTGGTGAAACCATTTTTCATTCCATTATTAGGGTTTTAATCCATTTCATTACATGATTTATGGGGTTGAATAATTTATATTTCATTATTTTGATGGTGAATCATGTGAGGAATCATGATAAAGTGGTGTTTTGAAGAATCAATGAATAAGGATGTATGAGAAGTGGTATTATAGTTATGATATGTGAACGGGGCCTAGTTTGTGAGGTTTTTAGTGAAAATACTAGTCTAGATGCTGGTATTTACTTTTAGGATCATCTAGTGTGGTTTTCATACTGAGATAAGGAAAGGGGTATGATTAAAGGTAGTACCTCACACTCGAGTGGTGTGGTTTCATTAATATCACTGTGAGTGGGCATGAGAAGAATGTTTATTGTTCATGAATATGGGTTGTTTTTTCAGACCTAGGGGTTGATAGATTATACATATAAGGCTTCTTTGGAATGAGAAATCATTATAGGTGTATTATGTAACACTGCTAAAATTTTGAGGGGTGTTGCATTTTATTTTTTTCTCCAACATGTAGAAATTTTCCTTTTGGTTATCAATAAAAAATGATCCATTGTATATAAATGGATCATCTTTTCCTTTATATATGATAAATAATGATTTTTTTAGGAGGATGGTTCCTTGGATAAAGACCATGGCACAAATATTAAAAATTAAATTGGTTACATGAGTCTAAAATAGAGAATATATTACAATCCTTATCATGAAGTGGGAGAAGATCAGTGTGGAGATCATCGATCCTTGTAATGTATTGATTTTCTACTCTGTTAAGAAGTCCATCAACAACTATATTTTCTTCACAATAAATATGAGTGATGATGTAGTCGATATCAGGATGTGAGCAGTTGAAATCCATCCAAAGAGTAGTAATCGGCCATAAACGATGTAGAAATTTACCTTTCTTATTGGATGTGTTGGGGTATTATAAGAGCACATTTGGAAGAATTAGAAGAGACCTATAACTAACTATGTGTTGTATGAATTAATTCATGTTATAATAGAAATAATCATTTCATGAAAAACTGGACCATTAATTTGATGGTGTTTTTTATTCAAAATTCATGATGTGAAATACCTTTCATGCCATGAAATTCTTCTAAGAGGTTTTTACGGTGCTTGTTTTTTAACTTCACATAATAACCCCTTATTTCCCGAAAATCCATTTCCATTTGTCCAGAAATTTCTAGGTGATATAAGGTGATCCCTATTTGGATATTTTGACTCCTCTACTTTCTTTTATGTGTGTCCAAAAAATAATTGGTTCCAATTTATTCCTATCATAATGTTTAACACCATGCATGCCCTAAATCCCCCTTTCATATGCTTTTTCTCTTTTTTGGTTGGTTAAAACCCGAGATATGAATTCAAATGATTATTTTTAATTATTTAGAACATTGATTGTATTTTTTGTGGTGATCCTTAGTAGTTTATCTCACTCAATATTAAGGTTGGAAGTCATCACCATTTTAGGAATTTCATATAAAATAGTATGCCTTGATTTGTATGTGTGTGTGTGTTTTTCCCTATAATATCACTAATAATGATTTTATCATGAGAAGGTGAGGTATATATCTATTTAATATCCTTATTATATGTGGGAGTGCGGTAATTAATCTTTTAAATCGATAAAAGGAAGCTACATAATAGGAATGTGAATCGGGATATCCACTTGGGTTTTTAGGCTAGGAATAAGCTGCTTGGTCATGGTTGAGGCTAGAATAACTAGGATAATAGGAATGGGTGTTTGGGTAGTTAATATTATTTATATTTTACTAATTGAATGATATCCTTATTTCATTGATAATGGTATGGATTTCTATAAACATAAATTGTCATGGAAAGTATTTTTGGGAATGGGAAGGGCTATTTTGAATCGGGTTAATGAAAAGGGGCCTAGGTGGTGTGTTCCCTTTCTATCATTTAGTTTTTAATGATATTATTTTGGAATTGTGTTATGATTTTTCCTAGTCATGTGTGATATGTAATTGTTTTATGTGATACATCAGGATGGATATGAGTGACATGGTTTGGTCCACTATAATGATGGTTGTCATCATGAGTGAAAAATTGTGCCAGGTTATGGTTGGTAGTGTTTCCCTTTCTTCTGTGACACATTTTTCATGTGATTCTTATTATTTTTTGTATAAATCCTCCTTAGATTCAATGGGGAGGGGTAAATGTTCTCATACATTTCCTTTTTATAGGCCTTTGGGATAGACCAATGTTATTGTATATGCTACATAAAGTCCTCAATTTTAAGGTACACCATTGATAAGATTTGATGCATCTTTAAGTGTGAAATTAAATGATTTGAGGTACATTATGAATGCTTAAATAATAAATTGATTAAAATCTAGAAAACATCCTATTGGAACTGGTTCATGTCGTGAATGTATATTCGCAAAAAGAATATATTATGGGTAGAAGCCACAAATCATTATTCAAGATGTGAACTTTGTTCATGAAATGAGATGTTATTCATGGATTAAATGAAGATTTTAGTATTTCAAACCATGGTGGTATGATTTCAATGTATGAATCATTTGTAAAGTTCATGACATAAATCCATAATTCACACCATGACTGGTTTCTATCCCAAAATATTAAGTGTTTTGGTCAACCAAATTCTTTCTCATTCAACCTCCTCCTCCCTTACCCAAACCCTAGGTATTCTCAGGATGATTTTAGGAAATGTATATCCATTTGAATCCATTTTCATGGTTTTTCCATCTTGGATTGATCAGTTATCATCAGATTAGTATGTTTTATTAAATATCTCCCATTTCCTATTGGTCTCTGGTTTTGGTAGATTTGTTTTGAGAAAAGTGAGATCGACATCTCTTATTTCTAAGTAAATGGAATGTTACAGCAAATGAAATGAAGGTATTTTTAAAAAGTAATTTTTATGAATAGGAAGAAGGTTAAGGGGAAATGTATTAGGATGAATACAAGCAACCTCGACAGCTCCATTGTTTTCAAGAGCATCATCTGATGCTCTTTTTTTGGTTTCTATTATGGGCTATATTATTGTAATATAATGATCATGTATTGATCTACCCCAATTCTTTTAGATTCATAATGCATCAATTTCATAGAGACCATATCTCTTTTTGATTATGTTGTGATGCATGTGAACTCTAAATTATGTGTTGTATTATCCTCTAAATCAACCAATTTGTTATGATAACCCAATTCCACGATGTGGGAATCAATGTTTGGGGCCTCCTATTGATAGTTCAATAGTATCTTTTACATCTAATTATTTGATCCCCTTAGTGTTTTATGCAACTAAAGTATGAGGTTAGTGGTTTTTTCCATATATTATGTTTGGTGAACCATGAATTCTCTTGGTATTCTGAATGGTTTTCTAATCTATAATTGACATGATCCTTGAATTGTTTGATATGTGGGAATACATATGTTTTTGATGAAATATGGGGATTCCCCACATTTTCATAAATGAACGGGGGTTGTTTAATACATTATAAATTGGTTGATGAAATTGTTTTTCAATGAATTTTTTTGAGGAGACACATATTGTTTTGGGATTATACTGTGAAATGTGATGATCCCCTTTGAAATTATTTTACATATTCTTCAATTAAGACACATGGTTATATATGTGGAGGGTTTAGTATTGGTCCTTGTCCCCTAAAACCGTTTAGGGTTTAATTTCTAGGGGTTTTTCTATGTTACTAGATTGTAAATCCATTGGATCTGGGAACATGATCTTGATATTGTGGTGGGTTCACTTTAGGGGGTGTTTCTTCATCCCAAGATCATAGATGCTTTAGCTCTAGAGACTAGACTGCACAATAGTTTTGATTCTTAATGGGGTGTGTTTGACCTAGCTAAATTGAACTACATTATCCTCTAGGTGATATCCATGTTTCTTAGTATATATTCATTTTTCTGGGACATTATGTATGATGCATTCTTATATAAAGTGTTTTATTTAAAATGTTACTTGAAACTATTTTATCTAGAATTATCTGAGATTTGTGAAAGGGGAAAATGTCTAACATAATTTTTAAATCAATGTGAATATTACCTATCATTTCATTTATTCTTTTTAATTAATAATATTTGGATTATTTGAAACATACCTGTTATAGGAAAACGTGGGTGGGATCCTACTTAGCCTGTTTAACTCATGCCTTTCACACTCTCTGAGGGCTGTGTATACCTTATTTTATCAGATGTATTAATGGTATATATTCCATAGTGAGGTGTGGAGTTTTATGTTAGTTGTGAATGTGTAGATATTGGTGATATGGTAGGATGTTTTTCATGCATCACATGAAGTAGTTTTCCAATATCATGGTTTCCCTTTATGGTTGATTTTTGGTAAATGTAACTTGGTTTTTTCGTGTTACCATTGTTATTATCACTACCATCATCACTATTTTGATTATGTAATATTTATTTATTGTTTTTTTTCTATTTAAATATTATATGTATATTTTTCAGTTTGAGAAAATCATATTGTATGTTTTTTATTAGATTATAGGGTGATGTTCATGAGCCTTTGTGGATAGGTAACTGATGTGATCCAGTTGTGGGTAATGGAAAAATAAAACTAATTATCCTAGTATAGCACAATGTATGGCTAGTGTTGTACCACTTAAGGATCTTCTCCGTTTGATCACTCACTTTTTTTAAATATCCTAAACTATCTATTTTTATTTTTTATATATATTTACTACAAAAATTAGAAATATTTTTTAGATTTTTATTTTCTAAAATGGGAATATAAAACAAATTATAGTTTATAAAAGAGTGAGTTAAGAGATAAATGACTTGTTTTGGGTTTAGTCTTGGGTTATATCTTTATTCTCTTATATATGTTTTATTTTAGTTTGATAATCAAAACATAAAATCACATATTTTTGCAATTATTCTTTATTTTGATATTTTGGATATCATTGAATGCCTAGTAAACCTCAATTCCACCCCCTCCTTTAATCAAAATTGATAAAGCACCATGGTCTAGGATGTTCCATCAACCAAAACCTATCTCTACTGATGTTGTTCCATAAATTTATTAGTTCAAATCCATTGTGTGATGAACTAACCTATAGAGAGATTGAAAAGCGATTAAGTAAAATAAAAGAAATAGTTTTAGTTTCATGTCATTGGGGCAGTCACTACATCAGGGATATTTTTCTCACTCATGTATGCTCCTAATATATAATAAAAACTTAAAATAAAATTTTATAAAAATTCATTACCATAATGACCTCCCCCATAGAAATCCTTGCAATCGGCTTTTCATTTTTGAGAGTAAGAATTCAATTTGGGGACATATAGAAGATTAGAATAAATAACCGAATAAAATAAAGATTGCGAATAAAATAAAAATAATGGGGGTGAGAAAAATAATATAAAATAAATAAATTAAAAGAAATAAATGAGAGAGATTTAGATATATGGGTAAAAATAAAATAAAATAGGTGAATAATACGAAGAATATAAGAAAAGAAGTAAATAAATAAATTATAATGTTAAAATAATATTAATAATAAAAATTAAAAAAATAATAATAATCATCATAATATTATTATTATTACTAATAATCAAATTTAAATGAAAAATAATTAAGAATCGGTGGAGTGGGAAAAAATACATGATTTTAATTTGTTTAAAACTGAAAGATAATCTAAAATTACAATTTAAATAAAAACAAATACTTAAACTAAAATTAAAAGAAAAGTAAAGTAAAAATCCATTGAAAATAAGAGTGTAGAAGCGTATCCCTTGGGTGTGGGTTCCCTCTCCCTCGGTTGGTTGATTCCCATGGTAGGAGGCAGGGAAACTCTTTTTATAGGTAAGAGGGAGTGACCCTTAGGACTCATATTAGAGTGGTCTAACCTGATATCTCTCTCATGTGAGTCCTAGTAGTTATATATTTAAAAAAACCTTGATACACTATGGTGTTTGAAGGATGCATGTTGAATGAATCCACCTGAAGCAGTTGGCTCGGGATCCTCCTTCACGATGCATGCATGGCGGGTGATGTGGTAGAGGGTTCTGGAGAGGAACAATAGCCCCTTCATGGTGTAAAGGTGATATAGAGGGATTTTATGGGCCATAGGTATTTGGTCAGGTGGTATTAGAGAGAAGGATACATCCTCTCTGCTCCGTCCTTTATAATGGCTTGGGGAGGCTCTTGTAGTAGTGGATGTAGGAATAGAGGTAGTGACCATGGACATAGTGGTGGTGAGAGGAGTTGTGGAGCTCAATAAAAGGGGTGATATAGTGGAAGTAATAGCAGAGTAGCAGTGCTCATGGTGATATTGAGGGTGGTGATGAAGAGGCTTGAGTATGGGAGGTGTTGGGATTCCTGGGAGTAGTGTCGTGGTCAAGCAGTGGAGTTCTAGCGAAATATGTGGTCAGGTGGTAGCAGTGAGGTGTAGTGGTGGAGGTGTAGCTGCAAAAGGTAGTGTAGCAAGATCGAGGGAACTATAAAAGAGGCTGAGTCAAGTGGAAATACAGAGAAGCTAATGGATCACATCAGATGGCAACGGTCAATGGCGGAGATGTAGTAGAGAAGGGTGGATTTAGAATCCAACATTGAAATAGTGGGAAAGGGCATAATACTTTATAAGAATAGATTCTTATTAAATTTATTAGTGAAGCTAATTGTATGATGGAGGACACCCCTCACTGTCATGGTCCATTCTGACCTTGAGAGACCCTCATCACACATCCATGCATGCCTGACCATGACACTCATGTGTGCTCTTCACCCAACATATTTTCCCATGGCATTTCACCACCCATGGACCAATACATGGATGGATGCTTCGTGTACCCCAGTCTCCTAGGATGGCCATACTGGGGCTTCTATGGTTGAGTTTCCACCGTGTGGGACACCTAAGTTTTTTGTGGGAATTAGTTGAGGGTTCTTCCAAGATGGCCTAATTTTTCACAAAAGTTATTAAAAGAGTTGAAAATTTATGAACATTAGATATATGTAAACACTTAAATATCAACAATGGAATTCAACATTAAAAACACCATTTTTTGAATTTCAATCTATTTTATTTTCAAATTCCAAATTAACAATTATATACTATAACATTGAAACCCATGGGTTTTAAAATTTAAAAACACTTAAACCCAATAAAATATTAATAAAAACATTCCCCATATCTATGTCTTTTGAATACCCCCACAATTAAACTGTGATTTTCCACATGTCAAAAATCTAAACAAGGTTTTAAAGGGGAAAATGTTATAATTATAAAAATTTCAAGTTATTAAAATTAAATTATTCTCAATATAAAACAAAATTTTCAAAATTACACATAATATATAGATTTAATTTCTCTAATTTTTAATGATAGACTCAAATCTGGTACTATACCTTTCCCCATTTCAAATTGTTGAATTTTATCTTCTCATTAAATCATGGTCCTTAATTTATAATTATTAAACATTCCAAATCATAATTTTACTCACCCTTGAAACTTTTCCAGTCATCTCTGATGATATTTATTCAAGTGGAATTTTTATTATATCATGAGAACATTCACTTTATCCATTGGATTTTAATAGAACCACTTTATCCTCATTTTAAAGGATATATTCATATAAAATCATACGATCTTGTAGTTTAGGTTCAAATTCCTTTATGGTTTATCTTTGGTAGGAATTTATGTTAAAAATTAAGGCTCAAAGAAGTGGTTTAACTTTTAAAGATTAAATAATGTTATTCAAAGTAAAATTTTCATGAAATTATTCACTTAAAATTAGCAACTCCCACTTCCCTAAAACCTTGAAAACAAAGGTTTTGAACAAATTAATCTTAAAGAATTATTTGGGAACCATATTAAAATATTCACTATTTTATACTCTCTCTTTTTCTTCTTTAAAAAACCTATTCATTTTTTATTTTTAAAATTTTATGCTTAGAATAAAACACACATCACCACCTAACCATGTGTTATATATATAATATGTCCAGTAATAGTCATTTTTCATATTCCCAAATCACAACATAATTTTATATTTTTTTTTGTTTTTTTATCATTTTATATTTATTTATGTTACGCAGGGGAAAATTATTAAGTATCATGGATGAATAAATGACCTTAAATTATTCCCACAATAATCACCCAAACACTTATTCCTTAAAATTCATTTAACCCCATCCACCATTATTCCCTTCGGCCCCATACTTCAACTTTAACATATCATGAAATTACTAAGACTACAGTATGAATGAATAAAATTTGTGTGAAAACGGATCATTCCTAAAAAGGTCATTCATGGTATATATGAGCTAAATAATAATTGATTTAAATGTGGTATTTTAAGCATAATTGTTTTTTTTAAATAATAGATTGTTCTTTTTAAATGTCTCTCAATATATTCATAACTTTGAAAAGTTCAAATTTGTGCTCTAGAAGGTGACATGTCTCTAGATTACTCATGAAATTTGCTCAAGAATAAAATATGAAGTACTTGGTCTAGAAATACTATCAAGAATGGGACATATGATTTTGAAAATCACTCAAGGAATGATTAATAATAACAAATCAATTCAAATGAATTTCAGAAAACAAGGAGTTAAAATGGTTGGGAAAGTTCATTTACATGAATCAATCAATTCCTTCAAATCATGAGTTCTTGTTTTAATGTACATGATTCCCATTAATAATCCAAATCATCATTTTACTCATTAAAAATTATAAAAATTTAAATCTAAAATATGGTGTCACAATATTACTATGAAACTCATGTCTTTTATAAAATACAAGTAAAACATGAATTCAAGTGTGGGCATGAAATTTTAACTTTAAAGATAAAAACATATTATTAGAAGAACTTTAAGATTTTAAAAAGATAAGAATAAAAATTGAAATTCTTATTGAGATAAATCTTTAGTCATCTTCCTCCATTATTTTAGGTTTTTTTCTTCTATTTATGAACCAATAAATAGAACTACTATATTAACCAAATGGATAATGTCATTAAAGCTTAAAAGGATAATATGGAGTGGGATAAAAGCCAGACTACTTCCTAAGAAATTAAATTTAAATCAAAATTACAAGAAAGAAAGTAAAATGGGATATGTCTTGGTAAGATCCACTAAGGGGGAACTGATTCATTAATAAAAGGGAGGAATTTTTTTATCACCCCACAACTTTAAAAGAAGAATAGCCAACACCATCAAAGGTATATACTACTGGAGTGGTGGAAGTTTTAGTAGAAAAAGAGGAGGCTGACTAAAAACCTCAATCCACTAATAATATAATGTTGGGAATCCTCAAATGTATATTCATCCCAATTAGGGAGTTCCATTTCTTCCTTAGTAGGTTCTATTTGAGTCTCTTCTTCTTCCTCTAAGGCATAGAAAAGATTTTTTAAATCAAAATATTCAAATAAGTGGGAATTAATACTCAATAAAAATTGAAAAAAAAATAAATTCAAATATAGATTGATAAAAGAAAAACTCCCTTAGTTGGTTAATCTATAATCTCTTCTTCAGTGGTGAGTTCATCTGGGAGTAGATTCTCTGTGGATGGAGTTAGGTAGTTAGGATCTTCAATTTTTACATAAATTTTCATATATTGGGTGGTATATAAGATTAATGGTGTTATAAATTCTTTTTTTAAATATTTGGGGTTATCAAGTTTTTCCTCACATTCATTACAGAATTCATCCAGTTCATGCTGATCTCCCACATGTTTCTCATCAAGAAATTCCTCCTCATTGGCATCTTTAAGTAAGAAAATAAACTCTTCTTCATGTTCAGGTTTAGGTTCAGGTTTAGTTTCTTCTGATAATTCATGGAAATATTCAGTTTCCCAATCCATTTGGTCTTATAGATCCATCACTATCTCTCGAATATCTTGAATATCATATTTTCTTTTATATTTTATCCAATAAATATTCAAGGGGAAATTATTCAAATGTATTAGGAGTAAATGAGGAGGATTGTTCTATATCTTGGCCACTTCTTAATAACATTCTAAGAAGTGGTCCCAGAATTCAGTTTGTTCTTTGGCCAATCCTTCAAACATTGGTTTCCATATAGTCACCCTATCCATATGGATGAGGTCCTTGAATTCCTCATACTTTCTAATTTGGATCTGGGATCAAGTGATATTTCTATCCACCATGGAAACACAATATTATGTATACTATAGTTCTTTAGCTACTGGTTCCTGCATTTGTGATTAATTTATCCATGAAAAATAATAACAATTTTAATTCAACTTGGAAGAAGAATTTTTTACCATTTTTATTTTTATTTATGTAATTAAAAATATTTGAATCAGAAAATTTAAAATTAATCATACATTTTATGGGATCCTTGGAAATGGTGCCATTTTTTATGAACACTTTTCATGGGATGTGGAATAAGAAAATTAATTTTCCTAGTGCAATAATGTAGCTGAATTGGGTCATCTTACTTGAAAAACCTTTTCATTTTGTTTACTCACTTCATCTAAATCACATAAGCTATCAATATATTTGTAATTTGAGTATTTAATTAATGAAACTAGAAATATTTTTATGGTTTTTATTTTCTAAAATGAAAATTTAAACTAACTCGTTGTTCAAAATTGAATGAGTTATGTGGTAAAGTACTTGGTTTCGGGTTCAGTCATGGGTTCAATAATTATTCTTATTTATATTTTTTTATATCAGTTTGATAATATAAACATAAAATATCATGTTTGGACCTATATTATTTATTTAGAAATTTTGGAAATCATTAAATGCCAATGAAATATCAATTTCACTCCATCCTTTAATAAGGGATGATGATACACCTTGGTCTGTGATGTTATATCTTCTATTACCCAACTCTATTAATGATGTTTCATCCGTTGATTATTCTAACTACAATGTCTGGAGAACTAATCGATTCATATAACAAAAATAGTGTACAAAATAATAGAAATAGTTTGAGTTGAATTTTATTGGGGGAATTCACCAAATCAGGGACATTCAACTCTTCCATTCATTCTTCTAAAATATATTACAATCATAAAATAAACATTAAGGAATATTTAAGAGCACTATGACCTCCCCCTGGGCTAAGGATTGAGGATAACCTCTCATTTTTTAGAGTAATAAATCACTTGGTGGTGTGGTATAATGAGAAAGAGAAATATAATATAATAAATAATGATAATAAAATAAAAAAAATGATGGTGAGAAAGATAAAATAAACGGATGAAAATAAAATAAATAATTAGGAGAGAGAGAAAACGAGAGAAAAATAAAATAAAATATAATAAGGGGAAGAAAAGAATAAAGGAAATAAATAAATAAAATATAATGTTAAAAATATATTGAGAATACTAAATAAAATTATAATTATAATTATAGTATTAGTATTATTATTATTATTTAAATTTAGAAGAATAATAATAGAGAATTGGTCGAGTCATAAGTGAAAAAATGCATGATATTAATTTATTTAAAATTAAAGGATATTTTATAATTAAAATTAAACTGAAAAAAACTAAAATTAAAATTAAATGAAAATAAAAATAAAAAAATGTGAAATGAAAATTAAAAAATATATGAAAATAGGGGTGCATCAACTTCTCCCTTCAGTGTTTGTTCCCTCTCCCTCAGTAGACCAAAACCATTGGTAAGAGGGAGGGATACGCTTTTTATTTGAAAGATGGAGAGAGTCCTTGGCCTTGAATTGATGGGTATATCCCCTGAAATCACTCTCCCATAACAACTAGTATTTGGATATTTAAAACTCCATAGATACCCTCCAGTGTCTGATGGTTTTGCATGGAATAAATCCATGCTTGGTAACAGGCTCGAGCGCCTCCTTCTTTGTGCATGCATGGTATAAGATATGAAAGGAATCAGTGGAGGATCATGGTAGTTCCTTCAAGGTGTACGGGTGATGATGAGGGATAACACGGGCTTTAGGTTTTCAGTGTGGTGGCAGCGGTGAGTAGGTGACCATCTCTCTCCTTCAGCATTCACAGTGTCTATTGGAGGCTCTTATAGCAGTGGTAATGAGAATGGAGGTGGAGATCTTAGCGCTGATGGTTGTGAGAGGAGGTGTGGAGATAAAAACCATGGAAATATGGTAGAGGCTATAACAGAGCATCAACACTTATATTGAAAGTGGGGTAGGCGATTCGGAAGATTGAGCAGTGGAGCTGGAGTAATGGTAGGCGGTAGTGCTGCTGGAGTGGAGGTCCATCCCCCAGGGTGGCAAGGTGGCAGTTGTGATTTGTAGTGTTGTAGTTGTTGTAGTATCTGGGTTTATAGATAAAATAGGGTGTTCTAAAAAAGGTTTAGTTGAGTGGTAGTGTGCCAGAGTGAGACCAGTGTGTGGTGGAAGGTGGTCGATCATGGTAGAGATGCGGTGGAGTGTGGTGGCCGGTGGTGGATCGCTATAGAGGCGCAATGGTGTGTGGTGGCGAACTGATCCCACATTAAGTGGTGGGATATGGTGAAATCCCTTAAAAGGTATTATTCATCATCCATGTATTAATAAAGGAAATGGGGTGATGGGGGACACCCCTTTCCATCATGGTCTTTATCAAACCAACAATACTCTCCTTCAAAATTCGTTCGAGCCTAACCTCCACATGCTTGTGTGCTCTTCAGCCTACCTATGCTCCTATTGGCTGGTGCACAGCTTGATTCCCTATGCACTCCTGCCTCTGATGATATCCCTCCTAGTGCCTACATGGTAGTGTGGACCCATTTTGGGGCACCTAAGTGGTGTGCGGGCCTCAATTGAAGGAAATACTAATATGACCTATTATTAACAAAATTTATTAAATGCGTTAAATATTTAAGCACATTCGAATGACATAAATTTTTATATATCCAGAATGTAATTCAACTTTGAAAACAACATTTTTTTACCATTTTAAATCCATTTTACTTTCCCGTTAAAAATTAATTATTAATTACTATAAAATTGAAAACCATGTATTTTAACATTGAAAAATTGTTAAAATCAGTAAAATTTGAATAAACAATTTCACCATATTTAGGTCTTCTAGGAACGCATATCAGGGGTTACCACAATCTTGTTAGGATCGTAGTTGGATGGGTTGTCTAATCCACATTATGATTATTTGGTATAATAGGTTGTTTATCATTAAGTGTCATTGTCTTTGGATGTCTAGATGATAGGAGATAGGATTTACAAGAATATAGAAGTATGTTACGTAGAGTTCTTGATTGTCTGATACTACAATGAGCCTCAAATCAACATAAGATTTAGGGTTTCATGTCACCTACATTGGGTTTTAACCATGATCTCACTTTTTTCTTATGTTATTTTTACTGTACATTAATATTGATTCATTTCTTGATAACTTAATTCTATTTTTGGAATTTACAATCAATCCTCCAAGATGACATGTTAGGTTCCCATAGGAGTGTTCAGTGGGAAATGATCATAGTGGGAATTCTTCTATTGACCAAAATATCATAGAGGGTATCATATTGGAATTCCATTTCATGAACATTAATGTAGTAACGTTTTTATATCATGGTATTGACATGAAACCATGAGTTAGAGTTGAATAAGATTAAGTGTTAGAGTTCCAATTATAGAAATACCCAAATTTCATGGGTACTATTGACCCTATGAAGGTGGATTATTTTCTTGAAAAGATCAATCAGGTCTATGATATCTTGAAAATGACATAATTTATATTATTTATGTGTGTGTTGTTTATGATTAAGTGTCATTGAAAGAGTTAGTGGGATTATATGGTACATGAGAATTGTCATGTGGGATTGGAGTGTAATGGATTCAAGACCCTTTTCTTTTAGCAGCTCATTGTTGTATTCTTAATTATGGAAATATCTATGGAATTTCACTCTTTTTTGTATGGATAGAGTTTAGAGATATAGTACACCATTTTCTTAAAATATTTGGTTTGTTTTTATCCATAGGTAGTGATGAATGATCATATAAAGGCTTAGAAATACCTTTAGGTATTGCGACCAAACATCCAACCATAGTCATATAAGCCGATGCACTCCACCTAAAACAATACAGTCGATAATCCCATGATAGAAGAAATTGGTACAGAAGTAAATACATGAATGTAAGGGACATACCTTCCACCCTGTGGTAGACGTGATGGTGAACATGGGAAGAACAATGAAAGATTTGACAGTGCACATGGGAAGAAGAGGAAGTGGCATGATAGCCGCAAGTGTAGTGCAGTTAGTTTATAGAATATTTCTTTTTCAACTCCAGTATAAATGGATTTAAGTATTCAATTGACTTACTACCAATGTGGAAAGCTGGGGAACACTCGATGATCATTCCCTGCACCTCTGAAGGACAATAGTCCTTTTAGATACTGAGTTCATCTGTATACATTTTTCTAAGCTCAACCTATTCCCTTATATGTATAGGTATCTTTATCTTAAAATTCCACTATTACATAGTCATAAGATTAAAATTCATTGTTTTCATATTCTTTAGAATGTGTTCTATTTTATGAAATTTCAACTCAATACATTATATATTATCATTTTGTGGATATATTTAAAATTATAATAGTGCTCCTATACTTAGTTATGAATCTAAAAATGTCTCTAGGTATGGGGATAGAGTGGGGTTTTCATTATCCTTCCTGGTCTATTTTGGTAGTGAATGCAACATTAGTCATGGACCTTCTAGTTATTGGTTTGGATCTTTTATACCTTGTCATCGATATGGATCTGATGGTTTATTACTGAGTTGATATTGATTCTCAACATAATTTCTTTTCATTATTTATTGCTAATGGGAGATAATGTATGCTTCTAGGAGAGTGGGACCTTAGCTCCAGTTAGGCAAGAACTTCCCATTCAGATACCATAAGTATATTTTATACTGTTTTGGAAAAACCCAATGATGTTTCTTCTTGGGTTAATCTTTACAGGGGGTTTTTTTGTTTTCCTGAGGCATTTCTTGAAAAATATTTTCGTCTTCCCCCATAGAGGGGGTGTATTTACCAATTGATATGTTTACATGTTTATAGATGATTATAATATTCTTTTATTGTATTCTACCTGTGGATTGAATAGAACTCAAGATTCTGTTCAATGACCTGTTAGACAAGGGATTTCTTTTCTCTTGTGTATCACAATGGGAAGTCCCCATGATCTTTACCATGAAGCATGATGGTTATTTTCATCTCTATGTTCACTATCAAAATTTGAGTCATGTAACTATTAAAAATAAGTTTCTTTTTAACCTCGTTTATGACCTATTTGATCAAATAAATGCTAAAATGTGATTTTCAAAAATTGATCTTTGGTTAGGATATCATTATCTAAATGTTAAAGAATCAAATATCCTAAAAACATCCATCTATAGAAGTTATGGACATTATTAATACATTTTTCTGCCTTTTCAACTAAATAATACTTTCCATATTTTTATGTTTTGGATGAACCTAATATTATTCAAGTATCTTAATACCTTTATTTTGGTATTTTAGATGATATCCTTGTTTAATCAAGATCTGGTCAGGATCATGATTACCATCTAAATTTTATTTTGGAGTCTTTGAGGAGTAACCACCTTTATGGGACACAACTAAAAAGAAATTTAAGGATCTAATAGCTGAAGTTCTTGGGGAAGGAGATTTTGAAACATTGCCTCTCAGTTGAACCTAAAAAGGTGAAGATTTATTATCCTGGTAATGACCAAAAACCATATTATAGATTCAATTATTCTTAAGTAGTACGAGATATTACCGATAGTTCTTCAATTATTTTTCAACGCTAGCAACACCATTGAAATATCTAACCCATAAAAGGGTGAAATTATTTTGGTATTCTAATTTTCATTCCTCTTTTGATGTTTTGAAATGGTGTCTGAAATAATCTATAATTCTAGGATTTTTGGAACCTATTAAGTGTTTTTTGGTGTATTTTATTGAATCTAGTGTTGGTATGAGCTGTGAAATTGTGTATGATGATCATGTAGTAGTGTGTGGTTCTCATCAACTTCAGTTGTTTGATATGAATTACCCACTCGTGAATTAGAACTCAATGTTTTTATGAATGATATAAAGGGTTTTCAACACTATCTTTTCAATGAATGTTTGATGGTATTTTATAATTGTAAGAGTTTGATAGAAATCTATTATTTGAAGTGTAAAAACCTCTGAATGAGGCGATGGGTGGAATACCTCTGGAAAATTGACATTGACATCACCTATACCTTGGGAAAGAGGAATGTCATCACTGAAACTCTTAGTATAAAATTCCCATCACATTGTTATTGTGGGATCATGGAGTTAATTATTTCATGTGTTGTTTCCCCTAGTTTTTGGTTTTGGTTAGGATTCAAGAGATATTCCAGATTTTAATATCAGTGTTTAACTATATTATTAATATGGTGAGGAGGCCACCAAAGTAGGAGATTCTGATAAACCTGGTTTCTACATATTCTTGACGGGGGAACATTCTTGTTTCTACCCCCACCTAACCCTGATCAATATAGTTGGCTGAACTAGATAGTTGTTTGTGTGATGGATGACTATGGTGATCCAGAAAATCCCATGATGATTTTATTTTTTGGTTTTTATGTTAGTGGTCCGGATGTTCCCTTTTAGGTTGTGTTTCGAAAATACTGAGTCTCTTTTTCATAATATCTTCATTGATTACTCGAGTTATTTACATTTCATATATATATTTTTTTAGATTTTTTGTTGATTATTAGGATGGTATCATATCTTATTTTATGATTTTTGAGTTTGGGTATTTTTTTAAAATGTGAGTATTGGTTCTTCAGTCTTTGAGTTTTATGGTCCCACAATGAGCCATAGTTAATCATTTAATTATTCTTGATCAACCGAGTCTCTGATGACTTTAAGGGGTTAGAAAGTGTCATGTTAAGGGCAATTTATCACAACCCAACCCAATACTGTTCTATTATTTTATTTATATTTGAGTCTATATTTATTTCCATTCTATTTCAGGTGTTTTCCACTTTTTATTAGGATATTTTAGACATACAGAGCACGTTTCATGGTTAAGGTGAATGGTTTTACAAACCCTATGGTAACCCTGTGATATGTTCTACAATTTTCTACATAATCAACCTCATGGGTCATGCATGGTTTCCTATACCATATGGCCAAACTATGGGGTTCCCTATGAGTCCACTGGA
Source organism: Viscum album (assembly GCA_963277665.1). Taxonomy (NCBI): domain Eukaryota; kingdom Viridiplantae; phylum Streptophyta; class Magnoliopsida; order Santalales; family Viscaceae; genus Viscum; species Viscum album. Next base: position 508,208,035 of record OY728125.1, read on the forward strand.
GGGTGCACGGCTGGTACATGGTTTTACAAACTATGTGCCATAACCCTTCACAATTCCTAGGGTCTATAAAATTAGTTAATTACCATCTTTACATTCATGAGTATTATCCAGAATTCATTCGTCTCTACCCCCATTTGATTCATGTGATATAAGGGTGATCCTTACCTCTCTTATATTCCTCTAAAATCATTTTCATGAGTATCCATAGTTGTTCCATAAATATTTTAGGGTTATTTATAAAGATAATATCATCCTTACTTCTCCCTCATTCTCTTTCTTCCTTTTTCTTCTAATTTATTATTCTCTAATGGTTCATTTGGTCTAGTATTCATATTTCTCTAATTCTATTTTTTTTATTCTAACCCTATTAAGATTATTATTGATGTTTCTTACATATATGGGCTTCCTTAAAATAGATTGAGATTTCTTGTTTTGAAGTTCATGTGGATTGATGTAGGTTTCCCTATGCACTGGCCTTTTAATTTAAGAATCATTGATTACATGATGTTTAATAACATTTTTATTATACATATAAATTTATATTTATTATAATTATTATTTGAGATGAAATCAAGTTGTTTTCCATTAGATTTTAATTTCATTGGAATTTTTTTTCTACCCTTGTACAACAAGTGTTTGATGAAAATCCTGATTGGTCCTTACATGTGTTTTATGATCTAAAAATGATGTTTTGGATTTCCAAATGTGTTTTAAATATTTCATGAGTTCTTTAATGGTATTTTTAGATCCTTTTTAAAAAATTTGTATTTAGATTAATGGATTTTTCCTAGTTCACACTTCCAGAAAGTGGGTTTTCATTGGAAAGATCTAATTTTCATGTGTCTCTTTCCATATCATATTTAAAAGTATGGTAACATCCTATATAATGGAATTACCTTTTTATTGTATGGAATAAAGGTTAAGGGACGTCCATGGATTGGTTTCCATATGTTATTCTTATGTGTGCGACTCATGTGGTGGCTTATGCATATTATGTGTGTGTGTTTGATTTTTGGTTTGATATTGGTTGACTCACCCAAATTTCAAACATCACATGGGAACCAGGAATAGTTAGAAGATTATCGAAGAATAATTGTGGAACTATCTTAAGATTATGTTCTATCTAGTGGTCCGTCAGTATGATCACACTCTTCTTTAGGGATGATGCCCCTTGGGTTGTCCAAGTAAGGTATAACTGAGCATTAGTGCTGGTTGATTGTATCATTCATTTAGATATGATGTATCACGTGATAATATGTTCTATATTTTCCTATAAGATCCTAAATAACTTAATGGTCTATGATACTAAATTTTCTGTCGAAAACATCATATCCTTTAGATTAGTATGTTTTGATGTGAGATAGTTTTCCATTCCCTCCTTTGACTATCCATGTAGATTAATTTTATCATTAGGGAACTCCCCTATTTTAAAATAAGGGTTGGTTTAAATTTATTTAGTGAAATTATTTTTTAACTCTTTCATTCATTTACTTAAGAAAATGTATTGAAAAAATAATGTTCTTTTTTAGTATTATTTAGTTTTATTTTTTATTATTTAACTATTTGTGTTCCCCCTTCTTAAATAAAACTGATTTAATGTAAATAGGGTAGCTTGTTGTGATTTTTTTGGAACAAAATGAAACAAAAAACCTTTTATTTTTCTATATTGTAGTCATGGGAAATAGTTTTAATTTTCCATGACTATTGAGTTTTAATACTCACACTTGTAGCTCTATCATTATTTTTATCTTCATGTGTACGTTCAATATTTGTACCAATCATCCTGAAGGAATTTTATGTTTTAGGATCTGAGAGTGACTTGTGGGTCACATAGAGATCTTATTAGTAGTCAAGTTTGGTTTTATTTTTAGTTTTTTTGTTCTTATCATTTATTTACTTATGTTATGATTCTTTTTTGACTTTAAATTTCTTTAGTTTATTAATTTTTTGTTAAATCATTCCCATTTACTCTATATGATTCCCTTGGTGCTTGTCACCACCCGAAGGTAATTAACAATGTTCCTCAAGGATGTCTTGGGATGGCTCCGGGAGCTTTTCATGGTAGACCTAGGATGGTTTTTTAAACACCGTTATTATACACCTAATTGGTGTTTGTAGACATTGTTTTATCATACTATAGTAAAAGTGAGGTTTTGTGTGGATTTTATGGGTACTCTTACTATAATACAATTATTGGGTGATAGTGGTGACATACAGTGAGGTTAACCCTCGTGTCTCATAAATATGGTTATCATTGTTTTTATTTCATTTTGTCTTCTGATTGTCTCTTAGTCATTTTTATGGACTTTTTTCTTCCTGTTTCATTCATTATTGTGTATAGATATTGATTCATTAATATATCATTTCTGAATTTTTATTTTCACTTATGAATTTTTCTGTTCTTCTTAAGGTATTATTGAATTTTATTGATGTATTCATTGGTAAAATCATCCCAATGTTGCATTCTTAATTACAAAGAACATATTTTTAGCATCTATGGATTGGGAATTCCCTTTGGGCTTCACCATAGACTTTATAGGGTGTCCAAGACAATGGTATCCTATGTTAGTTAATGATAAAATTAAATTTTACATATCTATTTTGGAACTATGTTCTTCGGGTAGTTGGCATAAACTATGGAAATGATTATTGTGCATAAATTAAGATGTTTAAAGGGGTGTTTGGAAAAAAACACTTTTTAACCTCTGTTGATTTTACAAGGGATTTCATAAATGTGGTTTGGATATAAATTTTTTTTCACCATTCCTTATTTGTTTTGATGCATTGGTCCTAGATTTTGCATGTAATGATAGTTTTATTGAAATGTATAATTAGTTGTTCTCTTTATATCCTGATTTATTTGGTTACTTGGTAATTATATATAGATTTAAAAAATGATTAAGTTTTTTATTTTATGGTTTCCCTCTTGTATTGATTTCATGTTGCATTATTCCCCCTCGAAAGAGCCATGTGTACCATTCAAAGAGTGATGTAGAGATCTTTCAAAGTGTGGATCAATTGGTTTATCAGAACATAATTGAGCTAGTGTAATATGATATTCAATCTATGAACTAAAGGGTGGATTATGGACCCACTCAATCTAAGGATTCTGATCAAACCCCTAACAAGGACTTAATTAAATAATTCCTCAAAAATAAACTTCTTACTTTTGACTAATCAATAATCCTAAATAGTATGATAATTTCTTGTGGAATACCCAAACAATATTTGACATCCTTGAAAATAAAGAATCCATTAAGTTGAATTTTGGTACCTTCATTCTTTAGGGCCCTAACCATAAATAGTGTCAGTCTTTTTTTTCAAGAGATTCATAATGATAATCTTGAGTGGAAGGATTTAGAAGTGATATTCAATTGGTAGTTCAACCATGACACCGTTTATTTGGATAAATAATAACATTTTTTGTGAATCTAGTACGAAAATCGGTTTATGAAGGATTGGGTAAATCGATTCACGGAGTTGGTTCAATTAATTCATCATATGTTTTGCAATAAGGAGATGAAAACATGGAAATTTGAGATGGGACTATGACCTGAAATTCAATATCATACCTTCTTATTGAAACTCAATAACAATATCAATTTGATTGATCAAGATCCAATGGTGGAGATTTTATAAGAAAATTTTGGATTTATTGATATACCTCTTATTCTTAGTGAATGTGGAGTTGGTTCATGAAATTTGAAGAGAAAGTTTAAAGAGAAGATGAAGGGTATTGAAAGATGTTCTAGGTTTCTACCTTAACCTTCTTCATCTACAACTGATGTTTGTAGATCCTATATTTTCTATTATAATGGAAAATATGGTCATGTGTGATCTACATTTCTAGTAGAACCAAAATCTTATTATTTATGTTGATTTATGGTTTATCTCAAGATATTATAATGATACACCCTTATTTTCTAGAGTGGTACAAGCTCTTCAACCCCCCAGGGATTTGTGATGCAACTCGATGTGTCCCAGTATGTGGGACCACACTCTAATGGGTGTGGGGATAGGACCAATTCTTTATACGAGTAGAGTCTGATTAGTGGAGGGCCTTAGAATATTTGAAAACCTCAAAAACATTATTTTGGTAAATTACATGGATGTAGTGAATCAAGAACCTATGGAATATGATGCCAGGACTATGATAGTTTGAGGTATAATTTTTCTTACTTAGGGAATGGGTACAACCTTATATGATATAGGTTCCTCTAAATATTTTATACCCTCCCTTATTATACAATTTTTGAAAATCTCTATGAAACTGATGCATAATGTCATGGATTTAAAAATACCCCTTGGAAGAAAGTGATAGAGAGAGAGAGAGGGAGAGAGAGAATGGTTTTTGGTTCCCTTTATGTGTGATCTCACTATTAGAGTTTAAGATTTCATGGGACCTTCTTATTCCCAAAATTTTCATTTCCAATGTAATTCTTTAGATGGAAAAGGTGATTTCATACTAAGATCATATTGATTGTTTGTAACACCCCAAAAACTCTAAAAGAGTTATTTTAGAATATAAAATTTTGATAATGTTTGGTATAATTAATACTTTTAATATATTCAATATCTTACAATAAATGAAATACTGAGTAAGCTTGTGTCGCACACAATAATGTGTTTCTTTTATAAATTACATTAAACACAAGATTGGGTTTTACCAAAAAATAATATATTGTAAAAATATTTTTATTTATTATAATAAGTTATAAAATAGGAATTAAATTAAAATTTATGAATATTATTAAGTAATATATTTTATAAAAATATAAATTAAATTCAAAGGTTTTGATTTAATTAAACTGAATATTAAAACCAGTTGAATATAAATGATATGTTTTTATTCACACAGAGGTGTTATGTCCTAATAAATTTAATTAATTATAATTAGTGAATGATATTAATGATATACACATTTTATAAATTCAATAAAATGTTTTTTATATTCATCCAATATATTTTATAGTTATAATATAAGAACAATGACAATTTTTTTCATAAAAAAATAATATTTTTCTAAATGTAATTTTACCGCCTTTTAGTGGTCTAGATATATTAAGACAGAATTTTGATGATTTTATAAATTTTATTTTTGAAAATGAACTTGATTTTTAAAATTTTGACATAAAAATTATATTAGGGAGAAGTTTTGGTATTTTTTAGGGAAGTTTTATTTTTTGAGGAATATTAAAACATACTACATTTTAATTGAAAACTATTTTTAAATATAAATAATTTTTTTGTTAATTTTTTTTTAAATTTTTACTAAATTAAAATTAGATCAATTATAAATCAATTAATACTATTTAGTTAATTGAAATCAATTTTACATTAAAATATGATATAAAAATATTTCAAGCTTTTGAACATTTTAAAATTAAAAATCTGATTTGTTCTCACTTATGTGGGACTAAATTTAAATTATGTTTTTTCAATTATATCATCTAAATTTGAAAAAAGTGATTAAACATTTTTAATAATGAAATTTTTTAATTTCTAATAATTTAATCTCTATTTTTTAGAAAAAATATTAGTGAAGGTGATTAAAATAAATTAAAAAAATTAAGAGCAAAAATAACATAACAAAACAATAAACCTTAAACATAATGCCCCAAATGACATAGAAACTTATCCAAAATCCATTGGATTTTATTATTTAGACGTTATACTACCCTTAATATAATTTTGTTCATTATTGCATCCACATGACATAGAAAAAATGTTGGTGATATTTCATGTTCAAAAATTTACAAGAATGACCCTCCTCCTCTACTATTAAAAGAAACATAAACCTCCTAATTTTTCACACCACTCAATCACTTTTTATAATCCAAAAGCTTATCAAATACACTAAAAACATCCCTCAACGCATCCTAAAATACTAACCTTATGTGGAAATAAAACAACATATGTCTTTTGGTATAAACTAAAATGAGTTACCCGAATAAGAAGTAACACCTTCCAACGATCACTTTTATTTCATTTACTTATCCTACCATTAAATTATTTTAATATCATTATTATATAAAAACCTCAGTATATTAAACATAAATATATTTTTTATGCTAATAATTCAACCTAAAATGTCGCACACAACAATCAACATGAGAAACACAATCATCAATTGTCTGTACAGTGAACTACCGCCTCACGAACTGATGTCATTCATTCATCCATTTTCCATATTTAAAGGATATAAATAATGATGTATTTATATTTTATATATGATATATATATTATTTATAATTTATTTATTCCTCTATAATTATTTTATTACACATACCGTTATGCACTTTATATTGTGGGAATATAGTAATGTCATTTTTAGAAATGTGAACTACCACCTCCTCAATGCGATGTGATTCATTCATGTTATATGGAATTTATTAATAAAGGTTTTAATAAATATATTTAAAATATATGAAATAAATATTATATTTTAACTATAATAAAAAACATATCATTTTCACTTCATTTTTTAAATATGACAAATAAATAGAAGTAGTGTTCATGCACACGTATGGCCTAACGTCTCCCTAAATTATACATTTCATTTCCTATCTAAAAATATCATCGATTATTATGAATAAATATATAATAAATACATATTATATAAAATTCATTATTTATTTTCTGTAGATGAGTAAATAATGATCTAATTCATAGGAACAACAAGTAACAAGTCAAAACATACTTGAAAAACTAGGCAATTAACACATGAACTATTGAAAAAAATTAACCACTGTTAATAAAAAGGTAATAAGATATTATAATAAGATAATATATGAAATTAAAAATATGTGTGCGGTTATTTTATAAGTTAGTGACATGTTTAAAACCATTATTTATAATGTTAATGTTTTTTCATCTGAAAGGAGCCGAGATGTAAGGGATTATTATCTCACTTTTCATTCTGTGAGGCTTACACCATTTTCACCTCTTAATTATTTTGTGCGGTGTATATTATTATAAAATTTTGTTTTGTATCATGGATAAATTTATCATCATTGTATTTAATATTTCATTTTATATAATTTCTATAATGGGGATTATAATTCAAAATTAACCCAGTAGAAAGGGACTTCATCCAAATTTCCGTTTTTTGATGCATATTGTGTTGTTTTGGAGATAATTTATTATATGTTGTGTGAATACTACAAACATGAAATTTAATATCATGAGTCATTTATTAGACATTATATTTTTAGTTTTAATTTTCATCATTTTATCTAATGGGATTTACACTTAATGTTACCCAAGAAGTAGAGAAATTTCACAACACAATTACTATTAATTTAGTTATATTACATAATAATTGTTTTTAATATTATATGATTATGTGGATAATGAATTTGAAAATATATTGATGAAATTACACGTATATTATTTGGATTTACAGTGCATACACATAATAAATTAATTTATTAATTCTTACTTCAATGTAATCATCATTTTAAGGGTTTATTTTACAATATCATTCTAATTGATATTACTTATTCATGAAATCCCAATAAAAGAATTTATATGATCATTTTTCAATAAACCCTATTATTTTATTCTCTACTTGTTATTCATGACCTTTTCCAAGTAATAGTAACATTTTCCGACTCTTTGGTGCTCAAAATGTTTTAAAAACATTTTTCAAGAAAACCCAAATTCATTACTATATTTAGTCGGAGAACATATTTTCTAATTAAAATGATAATTTATTAAAAAAATCCAAAATATTTTTAATGGTTTCCAAATGATTTACTAAATACATTTTTACTACCTTTTTTTACAAATTTATTCAAAGTAATATTTTTTTCTCTTTTCGAATAAGGCATTTTTCTATCCTTTTTACCATGAAAAAGGAATGTTATTTTTTACTTTTTAAGATGTGTGTGAATTTATCCAACATCATTTCTTTGAAAGATAAGTTAAATATTTAAAAGGTTACTTTTACAAAAAATGTTTTTAAAATTTAATTTCAAAGAAAAGGTTTTTTTTAATTTTATTCAAAATAAAAATATATTTTCCTAAAAAAATATTTTAAATGATATTTTTATATTATTTATATTCGTCAATGATAAAAACCATTTATTTTTACTCCACATTGAATATTTTTTATTGATTTGATCATTATATATCTTGTCGATGGTTTTTTAATTGATTTGTCTAAGGATAGTATTGGCATTCACTTCTTTGATTATATTGACAGTTTCATTCAAATATTCAATTCTATAGGATCATTAGACATTGAATATCCCCTAATTATGAAATTCCTTAACATGGATATGTTTATTTCAAAAACTATATACCATTTTTATAAACGGTGTTTACTAGGAAGGTTACTTTATTTACTGGGTAAATATTAATAAATCCATATCCTTTATTCAATATGGATATTTCATAAGTCATGTTATTTATGAATTAAAATTTATTATTTCATATATAAGGATTGATTTGTACATGTATGTCATGGATGAGGGACCATTTAACAGAATCCATATGGGTTGGGGATTGATTAATGCATGCCCCGTGAGGCATCAGTAGTCTCACGTGACATAATCGGTTTGAAGACAAAGTTAAGTGGGCTTTCACCCAGTATGTTTTAAACCATTTAGAGGATAAACCTTTACAATAATGGTACCATGTTTCTAGGAAACATAACATCCAATAATTAATCAATTCCTTTATTCAGAATTCATTTAATCATATTATCAAAGTTATTATTTCTTTGAAATTATCTATGTATGAACTTTCATTGTCAGTTAATTGATTTCATGGTTTTTGTATTCATCTATATACATTTCCATTTCAATTATTCCTTATCCTGTTATTTTAAATGGCATGTATATTCAATTATTTTACATTCTATATTTTTTATGTACTTCCTACAATGATTATTGATTATATTGCATGTGTGATCATTTATATCATTTCTATATTTATTATACTCATTAATTCATTATTTCTCCTGAAATTCTTTAACGTTACTGAGCATTTGGTATCACCCTTATTTTCTTCCATTCCCTAGGCATCTAAGAAGTGTCTTAAGAAATATTTGAAAATATATTATAAGTGGTAATAAATACATCCATGAAAAAAATTATGTTATAATATGTGTATTCATTTGTAATACAAGACTCATGTATGTATCTTGTTTACCAAGACTAGTAATCTTTTATGTCATTTGTGATATGATTTACTTAAATATTATGCCAATTTAATGTTAGTAGGCACATACTTTGTCTATCTGAGGTTGGTTCACCATATTTCTAACATTGGTGTGTAACTTTCACAACTCACAATGGGAACACTCAATTATTCTATGGAGAATGGGTCCCATAGTCCAATTGTGTGGGACCTCCTCTTCCAGAGATAGGGAGACTCATTTTTCTGGTGTCTTCTATATTATTATAGGTAGATTAAATGAATTATAATATAAAGTTTCCTCACATGGTTATTGAATATCCTAGGGTATTCTTGGATGATTTCTCATTCTTACCCCTAGAGAGGGAAGAGTACTTCCCTATCGATCTAGTTCATGGAACTCAACAAATATTTGTTCTTTTATATCATATTATGCCCTTAGAAATAATATTGTTCAAAATTTAGGTAGAATATTTTGAATTATAAGGAATCATTCTTCCTAGCATTCCCCATAGACCACCCTGGTGTTCTTCAAAAATATAGAAGATGTGAACCTTTTATTAACCATTGACTTCCAAAACATAAATTTGGTCATTGTAAAATACATTACCCCTTGAATCTTATTATTGACATATTTTATTTCAAAAAGGTAGAAATGGGGTTTTTCCAAAATCAAACTTTATTTAGACTATCATTAACTCTGATTGAAATTAAAAAATGTTCCTAAATGGTTTTCTCAAAGAAATTGTGGCCACATCAAATATCTAGGCATACCCTTTGAGTTAACCAATTCTCTTTGAGTTTTCATGTGACTTATGAATCAAATATTCCATTGATCTTTAGACTCTTTAATTATGGTATTCTAGGAAGCGATTTTGGTTTATTATAAAATAAAGGAATATAATTTAGGTTATTTAATAATTTTTTTGTAAACCATATTTGTCACGACTCGACTCCTTGTGCCATGAACCTTGTCATCTGACCCCATGGGTCTCCGGTAATACCTTCGTTGCCTCCTCAGCACACTATAGGCTATTACTCAATAGGGTCGCTAATCCGGCTACTGACTGTCCCCACAGGAAAACACATGGTCTTCCAATTTGATTTGTCCTCAATCACACACACCCTAGGAAACATCCCAAAAGGTCACCCATCTTAATTACTACTCCAGTACAAGCATGCATAACAGTGAAGTTCTAATCAGGCAGGCTCCCGAAAATAAAGGTGTACCTTATTGACATTGGTAGTAACATTTATCCTTTTAAATCTCATTTTTCTAGGGTTGTTACATTATCCACCGCTTTAAAGAACAACAACCCCATTGTGGACCCCAACCCTCAAACCCGAGCAGAACCTATGCACTTCTGGCCGGGTATTGGCTCTGATACCTTTTGTCACGACCCGCCTCCCCGGGCCATGAACCTTGTCATCTGACCCCATGGGTCTCTGGTAATATTGTGGTTGCCTTCCCAGCACACCATAGGCAATTCCTCACTAGGGTCTCTTATTAGGGTAATGACTATCCCCACAGGCCAACCCATGTTCTTTCAGTGTGTCTTGTCCTCACTCACACACACCAATGGAAACTTCCATAAAGGTCACCCATCCTAATTACTAATTCAGGCCAAGCATGCTTTACTGTGGAGTTCTAATCAGTTAGGATCCCGAAATTAAAGGTGCACCTTGTTGACATGGGTAGTAAAATTTAGCCTTTTAAGTCTCAATTTTCTAGGGGTGTTAGGCCGGTGGGGCGTGGGAGGCTGTGGCAGGGCGAGCGGTGCACATGGGAGGGCGCGGGACAACCCCTCTGGGCACGTGGGAGGCTAGGGGAAGGGTGGGCAGGGCGCGCGGGAGGCCACGGGCATGCCGGGCTGGGCACGGGTGAGGCCGTGGGTAGGCCTTCGGGGCGCAGCCAGGCGGGCCGATGGCCGGGAGGCGGCCGGGCGGGCCGGTTTGTTGCGGAATGTGCCGGCGGTGTTTGTCCATGAGCACCAGTGTTCCATGGGGGTGGCATGGTTTGCAGAGGCCGCGGGTAGAGCGGATTTTGTCGTCGTCGCCTTCGTCATTTCGTCGCCTCATCGCCATGCCGAGGATCATCTCAAACAAGAACAGTGGAGGGGTCACGCCATGTTGGTTTAGCCCGCACCCTCCGTGTTTAGTGTGATATCAAGAGGCTCGCAAGTATAATGATCAACAACCCTCGTTCTTTGTTTTGAGAGAAAGGAAGAACATGGGAAAAGATCATACTTAGATAAAATTAAACCCCTACCTCGGATTCATTCATCATTGACGAATCTGCGGAAAGCAAATGTTTATTCGATGTTGTTGGGAAATAAGACAACGAGGATGGTGTCGTCGGCATTCTTGAAGGACGACACTTCTTCCCTTGTTCCGATGAAGATAAAAAGATGAAGATGTTCATCATTGGCGGATGTAGTGTTCTTTGTTGGGAGAATAAGTATCTCCAAGCTCTTCCAACCCCTCTCCCAACTCATGAATGGCCAATTTAAATTAAATTATGGTTTCACATTTTAATTTTAATTGAACCATTAAATGAAGAAGTGTTTTCATAAATTAATTAAAGTGGATTTGACGAGTTTCTACACCTTAAATGGGGAGTTACAAAGGGTTATAAGCCTGGGTGGTCCCCACCACACTTAACAAGAAGAGGAGTTTAGACCTCAAGTGGGTACCACCTCTATAACCTCTCAAGGCAGGTTAAAGTGTGGTGGTCCCCACCCCCATCTCCCAACTTCCAAGAGGTGGTTTTAACAACCAAATAAATATAAGTTACACAACCTTATTTTTATTTCATTCAATTAAAACCCAAAAAATAACTTTTATTCTCGACCCACAACCATCGAAGTGAAAGTATCCTTAAGTGATTACCGACACTGCGAGTTCAATGGTGCCCTTAGATTTCAATTCCAAGCACCGGTTCAAAATTTATAAAAATCTGCTCGTACTTTTGTTGAATGTACCCAAACAAAACATCCGAAATTGATTCAGGGAACACAGGGCCTTGGAATCAAGCGTCGTAAATTTTCACGGACTCGTAAAATTCCCATTTATTTAAGAAACAAATTTCCACGGAAATTTTGGGTCTTTACAATATTCACTAATTATTTTCTCTATTGTCAATGTAATGTTTTTGGATTGAAGAGATATAGTTACTTGGGAATGTATAATCAGAATAGGGTGCCTCGATTGGCACAAGTAATGTTAGGGACATGATGTATTTTGGGAGCCCAAGAATATTTTAAAGATTATAAGATTCTTTATATTGCATGGATATTAAAACTGGTTCGTGAAGGAATTATCCTAGCTTACATAATTGTTGACAACACTCACTCTAAAAGGGTTATATGTATTTAGGATCATATCGTCCCAGGAGTCTTTCAATGAGTTAAATAGTGGGTTGAATTAAACTAGGATTATAATTTTACTAGAGGTTGTTCATGGTTATATGGCCTAACGTGATGCATTAGGTATGGGCCTTGGCATATTTTAAGATAGGGTGATAATTTGGTGGCACATTATTCTCCCCAACTATAACCAAATTATATGAACTACCCAACCCATGACCTTGAGCTCACAGATATTTTGAATTCTATATTGTATTGGTTTCACTATCACTATGGTAAAAATTATATTGTAATTCATGAGAAAACATTATTGAGCAATATTTTCTCCCTAATGGACCTAAATAATTGGAAGTGGAGATGGTTAGAATGTCCTAAAGGATATTATTTTCACATCTCCTATATGATAGGAAATGTATATTTGGTTATTGATTCTCTTAGTTCGATGTTTTCCTCTCATGGTGTTAAGGGGAGCAGTGATAAATAGAGTTTGATGGTTCTTTTTCTCAGATACACCTGTAAGGGATGGAGGAGGAGATAATGTTTTTTCTAATATCCAGTTGACCCCTTTTCTTCTCAATATTATTCTTTGAGATAAATTTAGTGATGGGGAATATCATCACACCATGAGGGATTTAAATAGTGGGGATACCACTGATGAGTGGTCTCAGTCTTTGGCATCTATCCTGTATTTTTTTCATCTTTATGGGGTTTTGTTGTCTATGTGGATAGAGGTGATGGAAAATTGACATCAGTCCTAGTGGGATGTTCACCTAGGTACCAACAATATGTATTACGATTTGAAGTGGTTATTGAAATGGCTGAGTATGAGATATTATATAGTGGAATTTATGTATATGTGTTTTAATTACAATAGATATGTTGTGGGTATAAAAATACATTACTTTCTTCAAACACATCCCATACCTGGTTGGTAGTGGGACGAGGTATCCCTGGACTTTTTCACTTGGATTCATTCTTTACCCCAAGTAGGAATTTTGGATTGGTCATGATTGATTGGCTAAAAAAGTAATATCACTTCATTGTTAATAGATATACTATTAAGGAACAATGTCATTTTATGTTTTATGTTTGAGAGATCATGAGGTTACATGGTGTTTAGTCTGGTATTATCTCCGATATGGACCCCCAGTGTACCTCTTGTTTCTTGAAATACATCCAAGAGGCGATGTGATCATGGATCATGTTGAACATTGGCTATCATCCATGTACCAACAATCTACTTTTATGGAAAATATAGATTCAAAATGATATTATACATGCTTATTTTATCTATTTTTAGGGATCATATGATAACCATTTAGTATTGGTAGATTTTTTTTATAATAATACTAACCATTCATTAATCAATATGGCACCTTTGAATCATTATATTGTCAGCAATGTCATTATTTCCTCTACTGGATGGAGGTGGGAGTGGCCGATCTCATATGTTCGAGCATCATGAAAGAGATGGCCAATTTGATTTAGTCAATCAGTTGGTTAGAAGTGATTTCTCAATGTTTCCACCAGTCTTATGTAGATAATCGGTGTTGTTACTAGGATTTTACAGTTAGGGATCGAGTATTTAAAAAGTTTATCCTTGGTTGGGTCACTAGTGACAAAATACATAGTGGAATCTTTCTTAATGATATGTCAGTCCCTTTGAGATTGTACAGATAATTAGGAAAGTTTCATATCATTTACTTTTACCTCTTTAACTAACATAAATCCATAATGTCTTCCATTTATCTGAACTAGAAATATATAATTTTTATGTCTATTATGTTTTAAATTGGGAGGAGATCAAGTGGGAACCCATTGTATTGATGATGATGAATCTAATTTAAATTACATTCTATCAAAATAAATTGATTCATGGGAAATTATTCCATCAGTTCATGTGTTACATAAAAATAGGTTTGATTCTCATGAGACCTAGGAGTTAGAATTTTTTGTAATTGAGAAATGGCCCCATATGTTTTTTGATCATACGTCTTACTGACATTATGGGGTAACAAAGCATTATGGTAGGAGGAATTAAAATTAATATAGTGTTACCTTTATGTAAAAAATGAGTATTACATTTTATTTTTGTTGTTTTTTGTGTTACTTTCTTATTATCAAGTATTTTTCCATCCCATTATAATGTGTAATAGAAATATTACATTTGGATGACAACATAACTAAGGGAGATCATGTCAATTCATTTTTGGGAAGTTTCCTAGTTTCTCTTTGATTGTTTCATGTAATGAACTACTTGGTTATTATATAAATCAGACCACAATGTTTGGATCATGGTGTTAACCATACATTCACACTGTAAACCTTGCTACTCGGTTTTGATGAAAAAAAGACAAGTTCACCACTTCCCTGGATTATGAATATAAACCCTATTGTACTCTCTTACCTATCCCAGTATATTCCCCACCTCTAGGCCCATGAACCCTCTTACTTCACATCACCATTATTAAATTTCAGTTGATATGTTCATCAAAATATTCAAGTAATCATCATGTGAGTATTTCCTCTATACTCTTTGGATTATTCTCCTGTTGCCTCTTGGTTTTTCTTCTTCTTCCTTACGAATTCTAGAATAAGTTATGTTTAATATTAATTTTATGGTGTGAAACTTTATGTTTATGGATTAATGATACTCACATAGGGTCCCACATTCATTTTTAGTGGATTCCAACTAGTTTTCAGTGGTTTAGGGTGAAACTTGTTGGATATTTCATCTTGTTTCATTACATGATGAACTAAACTTGTTGGCCTTAATTTTAAATGTATTTTTTAAATGATTTGATACATAAAGGTGTATTTTTAGAACCATTTTAGTGAGTTGGATTAATTCCAATTAATTCTTTCATTTTATATATTGAAATAGTGAAGGATGGATGTAGCATGTTTGAACCCAAGAGTGAGTTGGAAGTAAAAACAAAAATAATTGAAATGGGGATAACACATGAAGAATTTGGGCACCCAGGTTGAATGACTTGGATTAGTACACTAGGAAAAGGACTTCCCCCACTATCCCATCGACTTTGACACAATCCTAACAAAACAATTTATAATATAGATGTGGTTACAATTGGGATTTTGGATTATTCCGCCTAGTGGCTCGAACATAAGAAGAAATATTAATAGTTTGATCAACAAGAGTAGGAGGTTCCAAGGATGATACATATCATTGGGTAACCTTGTTCTACCAATTTTTAATTGTTTTGGATTTCATAATTACTACTTCTTTCAATATTTATTTTAATATTATAAAATAAATTTTCTAATCAAATAGTTTCAAACAAACAAGTTTAATTTTTTTAAAAATGGTTATCCATGGAATTCATGGTGTGACCCACTTGGATTTTGATCTCACAACCTATATATAACCAATTGGTGTATATATACATTGTTCGGGTGTACTTAGGTAAAACCAAGGTGTCACATGGAGGCATTAGGAACACTTTATCATGGATATTGGTTGGGTAACAGTGAGACATGGTGGGAGATTGAAACTGTAACACCCTGAGATTTTATGAGAAATATTTTTTTTCTGTCTTATGTTTTATGCAACATCAAAGGAATCATTCACAACACACAATAATGACCTGGCTTTCATTACACACAATAGCGACCTTCCTCGATAGCGTGTGTAGTACGCAATACCGGGTTTCACGAAACAGCGATATATTATTATGGAATAGCCATTATGAATAGTATTAACTAAAATTTTAATTTTATAACATTATTATTCATCTTACACATTTTCTAGAACATGGTAAGAGAAAAAAATAAATATTTCGGGTAAAATAAGTATTTTTCAAAAAACGAAGTTTTGCCGCCTTTTGATGGCACACCCACATTAAATCTAGTTATTGACATGTTTATAAGTTCAATATGACAAAATATAATTCTTCTTTGGAATCAAGATATAAAAGTTACATGGGATAAATTTTTGATACTTTTCTGATAACTTTCATATTTTGATGAATAGTAAAAATACGGTAATTTTTAATTAAACACAAATTTATTCATTAAGAGAATATATATGGTTAAATTATAATATTTAATGGTTTTAAAGTGTAAATAGAATATATTTTTACAATTTAATATAATTTATGTCATTAGAATTAATTTCACATTGAATTCATAGGAAAAAACATTTCAATCTTTGGCAATGTTTTAACTTCTAAAACCCATTTTCTTAACAATGGGATAAATTTTAAATTAATTACTACAACTTATGCCTTTTAAATTTTAAAAAATGATTCCATATTAGGAATTAGTGGGTCTAAATTATGTTAATAGGCTACTTTTTATTTTTGTGCATTATGAATTGTAACTACGGTAAATTTTATTAACCATAGTTAAAGGTAAATCGGGTAATTAATGGAAAATATAAGATTATAAAATTACCCTAACACCTTTAAAAATAGTATTGGATTAATAAAAGTTGACCCATATCACCTACGGACTGGACTATATTTATTTCATGGACTTTTTACCATTAAATAATATAATTATTATTAAAACCAAGGAAAGTGACAATATATCACTCTCTTAAATCTTATAATATAATAATTTTAATTTAGTGATAAACATCATGAAACTTAGTACATAAATATTATCCAGAAATATAATAAAATTATCCACATCATATGAATTTATATAGAATTTTTAGGGATTAAATAATTATTATTAATTATGACACAATAGTGATGTTGAAATTATTTTATTTATTAAAATATAAAATAAATGGTTTTAAAAATATTAAAATAAATATTATATGAACTATTTAATGTTATTCACCAATTTTATATATACATATGACATTTTATGAATCTATTAAGGCTTTTAGTTCAAACATATATTCTGTATATATTTTATTTAAATTCAAATAAATGAACAGTGTCAAAATTGACACTATTATTATTTTATAAAAATAACATATTATAAAATTGCTTAAAAATCACCAAAATATTTAAAATTTATAGATTAAAATTTATATGGTCTAAAATTTCATGAAGTGTCAAATTATGGAAAATTCAAAACACATATGTAATTATGTATAATAATTTAAAATTTAGAATATTATTACCACAAATAACATTAAATTGATAAATAAGGATAAATCAAGTTTATAATGTTTAAAATAAATTCCTAACATGTCTAAATTTTAATCGTTGATGATATTACAACCCTATATCATATATTCTTCGTATATGAGTCATTTTGGAAGATTTTATGTGGGGTTGGGATTTAATATAAACTAATATTTCTTATATTTCCAAAGGTGCCCCTCTCATCCCTTATGAAAGGGAACCTCCTCCCTCTCCTCCTCACACCAATTTGAGCCTTAAATCTCAGCAAAACCCTGACCATTTTACTTTCCCACTTCCTTAATAACCTTCTAGAGTTACTGGTCTTATCAAAAGACCAACTCTAGTTCCCTAAGAGAAAGTTTAAAGAAGACACTTCGAGAAAGAGGTAATACCTTCTACCGTTTTTTTCAAGTTCCATTCTTCTTCTACTCCCTCTTATTTAGTTGTTTCATTATGATGTAATAACATATGTATCCCTAATATACTGATATGTTGTTATAAAACTAAAACAACTCTATTTCACCTCTTATCCATCCTACGGTAAACAAAATCACCGCGCGTGCGTACGTACGGAATACCATCTCCACGTCGTGGTGTAATATGTTTTCCACCACCACCATAATTGAATGGGTATAATGGTGAAAATAAATAACTATATATGATTATTGTAAATTGGTTTTTATTTTGAAATATTATACATACACATCAATACAATTCGACGATCATGAGAACGATATCATCGCTCGTGCGTAGGTATGGCATACCGTCTCCATGATGTGATGCGACTCGTTCTATATGATCTTAATTGAATAATGATTATATAAATGAATTGAATGAATGAATATGATATATATTACACTAATACCATTCTGTAAATGATCTATCTATATACTATAAATAGTAATAAGAATTTATTCGACAAAACATGCATAAGAACATAAAGAAATAAACACCCGAATAACAATTGGCAATGAAATATTACTAATAAGAAGATACAAATATGACCATATATGATATAATAACAATGAATATGATTCTGTAATAAGTCAATCTACATTATTTAAACCATATTACATGAGGTTTGGATTCATACGAATGATATCGGACCTAAGGTAAGGGAAAATCTCACAATCTCATTTTTATCTAAGATTGTTTATACTTCAGAATTTACTGGGGAATATTTATCATCCACATCCATGTTTCCTCAATATGTAATATTATTTCCATCCACCTAAAATTGTTTAAATCCAATTTTACCCATTGGTGAAATTTTAGTAAATGATATGAAAGGAATCTTTTGTTGTTTTTAGTACGAGACACTTTTTGACTTTTCCGACCAAAGTACGAGAAGAATGTTTTTTTAACTCATATGGCATGAATGGATTCATAGAACATTATTTACTTTAATCTTCCTTTAAAATTTTTCATGTTTATTTTTAATCAACTTCTTTTAGTTTAAAATTGTATGACATGTTAAGAAAGGAAAAATGTTTTTGAAGTAGAAAGGATATTTTCCTCAAGAATGAAGTTCAAGTGTTTTATCAAAATTATTTTCCATATAAGATAATATAGGGTTCTGTTTCTATCCCTATTTTTACAATTATTTCATTATGTTATGATGCAATTATTTTTAAGATGTCCTTTTATTTTATATGGATTATGTTATAATGGAATGATGTTTAAGATTCCCATTTTTATTACATGGGTTATGTTATGATGTATGATTTATGATTTTCTGGCACACATAAGAATGGTTTCATTATGAGATGGGTGGGAACTATATCTCCCTCCAATTTATTGGGTAAAGATATATATCTCATGAGATAGACATGGCTGGAATGGCAGGTTAAACCGGTTCAGTTAAACTGGACTGAAACGTGGAGTAAACTCGGTTCAGAAATGTACTTTGTCCACTAATATAGACTTGGAAATGAGTCTTAACTAATAAGAAATGATTTTATATGATTATGTGTGTATTCCACAAAGCTTCATGTTTTATATTATGATTATTGGGATTATATTTCAATTCTATGATTTATCCCTTGTTATGATCTCTTTTGCAGGATAAGATTTTCCAAATGTTTTGTTCTTATGATATTGATATGTTTTATATTTCTTTTTTTTTACCCTTACTGAGCATTTGAGCTGACCATTTTTTATGTTTTCTTTTCCATTGGTCAGGAAGAAGGATATTAAGTAGGATATGCCAAAAAGGGACTATAGATATGATGAAATAAATGGGAGACAACGTAGATGATTTATGAACCAGTTGTTTATGTTTCCTAGTTTCTAAAGACACTATACCAATACGGTCCTTTTATGGTTTTGTTATATGTTGTAATAATTATGATTCAATTTTTATGTAATAACCATGTATGTAGAGTATGGGTCGTTATAGTTGGTATCAAAGGGAGGTTATAGTCAACCTTTGGAAACTAGGATGTGAAACCCTTAGTAAGAAACCTAAGGATATGTCTAAGCATAGAACACAATCTTAGTGTTTTAGAAATGGCCATGAACAACCAATGATAAGACCTTAAGTGTGAAATTTTTTTCTTGATTATGTGTTTTTACTATTAGAATTAGTGTTTCTCACACTATTCTTCTTGGTTTTAGTCAATGGCCGGAACCTGAAGGAACCATGTTAATGCGGAATGCGACGGGCAATGCAATGATTGTACCCCTGAGCAACTAAAAGTTATGGGAGCTAGAATGAAAAATCTTGTAGCCATGCTCACACAAATTTCTCAAGCTATGAATCATACAGGACTTCCAAACAAGCAAAGGAAGGAGCAACATTCTGTTGAATCATTCATGAGGCAGCGTCCACCTTCATTCAACGGGTCTTCTGATCCATTAGTGGATAAACAATGGATCAGTACCACTGAAAAGATATTTTCAGTTCATCAATGTTCTAAATATGATAAAGTCATCTTAGCACGTATATTGTTTGGAAGGTGATTCTGATCAATGGTGGAATCTTATTAAGAATAAGAGGCAAAGGGTTGAAATTGAGTCCATGGAATGGGACAAGTTCTAGAACTTTTTTTTCAATAAGTATTTCCCTAATATTCTTCAAAAAAATATGGAGAAGGAGTTTCTTGAACTGAAGAAAAAGGGTGATTAATCCGTTGGTACCTACAAAGTAAATTTTACAAGACATTCAAGGTACGCTTCCGAAATTATTATCCAACCTGAGAGTAAGATCAATCAATTCTTTAGTGGCATAAAACCAAGTCTTCTAAGGGCGTTAGCCGTAAGGGACTTCAATAGCTATGAGGAAATTGTTCGATGTGCTCTCAAGGTTGAGATAGAGATTGGTGTAACCCATCAGTCACATGGGTTTGATAAGAAGAGGAAAATATAATTCAAAGGAAAATCTAAAGACCACACTGAAAAGAAGATAAGTTTTCCCTGATTCTCAAAGTGTGGAAAGAAACATGGAGGAAATTGTCTTAAGGGGACAACAAATGTTATAAGTGTTGAAAAGAAGGTCATCAGACAATTGAATGTCGAAATAATGGGAAGAAGATGTCTAATGATGCAAAAAAAGTAAGGGATACACAGAATGCACCTACTACACTTCAATGTTTCAAGTACAAGGAGATGGGGAATTATTCCAATCAATGCCCAAATCCAAGGGTTGATGATGATGACAGACGTCAACAAACTCTTAAGGCCAAAGACAAAGGAAAGTCACTTGCAATTACTATCAGCGATGTGGAGTACGACCACGAAGTGGTGAGAGGTACACTTACACTTCCACTCTAAAGTAGAAAATGTTTTATTTTATTCTGGATCCACCCACTCTTTTATTTCTGAATAATTTTCTAAGGGTATTTCCATATTACCTCAATAATTAGATGTTGAGTTGGCTGTGACAACTCCTAATGGCACAACAGCTACATCAAAAGTTTATAATTCTTCTCCAATTGAAGATTGTGGGAAAGTGCTTCCTACAAATCTTGTGATCCTTCCTATAGTGTAATTTGATGTGATTCATGGAGTGTATTGGCTTTATTTATATGTATTTCATATCAATTTCCAAAGAAGGGAAGTCACATTTCATATTCCAGATCAATCTATGATCGTCTATCGATGCAAGGATGAACATAACCTTCCAGTGTAAATTTATTCCATCTTATGGGTCTTGATTCCACTAAATAAAGGTTATTTATCTCAAATGGTTGGAGAGAAACTCAGGATTAATAATATTCCCATTGTACAAGAGTTTGATGATGTATTTCCGGAGGAATTTCCCGGTCTTCCACCAAATCGTAAAGTTGAGTTTTCAAAAGAACTCGTACCGGGTGCTTTGCCTATTTCAAAGAAACCTTATAGAATAGCCCCAATTGAGTTTCAGGAATTAAAGAGGCAACTCCAAGAGAATCTTGATAAAGGATTCATACTCCCTAGTGCGTCACCTTGGGGAGTACCTGTTCTGTTTGTTAAGAAGAAAGATGGATCAATGAGACTCTGCATTGATTATCGAGAACATAACAAGATCACTATAAAGAACAAATATCCTCTCTCGTGCATTGATGACCTATTTGACAAACTACGCGGAGCTCAATACTTTTCCAGGATTGATCTTCGTTCAGGGTTTCATCAATTAGGGGTCAAAAGGGAGGATATACCAAAGATGGCTTTCCGTACAAGGTATGGACACTATGAATTTATAGTGATTCCATTTGGTCTTACTAATGCCCCTTATATCTTCATAGATATGATGAATAGAGTCTTTAGAGACTATCTTGATCAGTTTTTGGTAGTCTTTATAGATGATATTCTTGTCTATTAAAAGAGAAATGAAGAACATGAATATCAATTGAGAATTGTATTAAAGACCCTGATAAAGGAGAAGCCTTATACCGAATTTACAAAGTGTGAATTTTGGCTTCAAAAAGTTTCATTTTTTGGTCACATAATCTCAATATATGGGATATCTATGGATCCAGAAAAACAGAGGTTATCAAAAGATGGTAGAGACCAACAACAGTAACTGAGATCTAAAGTTATCTTGGTTTGGAAAGATATTACTGATGTTTTGTGAAATATTTTTCAAGGTTATATAACCCACTCACCAAGTTGACTCGGAAAGGAGTTAAGTTTGTTTAGATGGAGGAATGTGAAGAGAATTTCAAGGAGTTGAAAAGAAGGTTATCTAGTGCACCTATGCTCACACTACCTTGCAGTGGAGAAAGGTTTATGGTATACAGTGATGCATCCAAGAAGGTACGGGGGTGTGTTCTCATGAAAAATGATATGGTGATAGATTATGCCTCACAATAGTTGAAAATCCGTGAGAAAAATTACCCAACTCATGATTTGGAGTTAGCTGCGGTAATCTTTGCATTAAATATTTGAAGGCATTATCTTTATGGTGAAAGGTGTGATATTTATATTGATCATAAAAGTTTAAATTATATATTCACACAAAAGGATCGGAATATGCGTCAAAGAAGATGGTTGGAGCTGATTACAGATTATGACAGCTCAATTCATTATCACCCAAGGAAAGCAAACAAGGTGGAAGACACATTAAGTCGACAAGACCATGCTGGATTGTCCATGATTAGGATCACAAAATATCCAATATTTATGGATTTACGAAGGATGGATCTTGGAATTATAACGGAAGGAGAAAAATATTATCTTTCTCAAATGAATATTCTACCATCTATACACGTGAAGATTAAAGAGGCATAGAAAGAAGATGTAGTGTTTCAAAAGAAGGTGAGAAATGTTCCTGAAATCAACATTGACTGTAATGGGATAATAAGGTTTAGGAATCGGGATTGTGTTCCTCCCATCCAAGAATTAAAGAAGGAGCTACTGGATGAGGCTCATAGTTCTTCATTCTCTATTCATCCTTGAAGCACGAAGATGTATAAGGACCTAAAAGAGTACTCTTGGTGGGACGACATGAAAAGAGATGTTGCTGAATATGCCTCTCGATGCTTGGTTTGTCAGCAAGTTAAAGCTGAGAGACAAAAGTCTGATGGAATGTTACAAACATTACCTATTCCAGAATGGAAATGGGAAAACATCACTATGGACTTTGTCACTGGACTTCCTAAAACATCCAAAGGCAATAATGCTATCTGGGTTATAGTTGATCGTCTTACGAATTCGGCACACTTCATTTCTATTCGAGAAGATTTTTCTTTTGATCAACTTGACATGATATATGTAAAGGAAGTGGTAATATTTCATTGATTACCACTTTCCATTATATCTGATCAGGATCCGAGGTTTACCTCAAAATTCTGGCGAAGTCTTCAACATGCTCTAGATACAGAGTTGATTTTCAGCACTGTTTACCATCCTCAGACAGAAAGTCAGTCTGAGAGGACAATTCAAACTCTAGAAGACATGATGAGAGATTTCTCTATGGATTTAAAAGGTTGTTGGGATCCACACCTATCTTTGGTGGAATTTTCATATAATAATATCTTTCACTCAAGTATTCAGATGGCTCCTTATAATGCCCTCTATGGAAAGAAATGTAGAACTCCAACTTGCTGGGATGAAGTTGGGGAAATAAAGCTATTAGGACCTGATCTTGTTGATGACATGGTTGAAAAGTTATGATCTATTCAACAAACACATAAGAGTAGCTCAAAGTCGACAAAACATCTACGCCGATAACCGAAGAAAAGACCTAGAGTTTGAAGTGGTTGATAAAGTGTTATTACGAATATCTCCCTGAAAAAGGGTAATGAGATTTGGATAGAAGGGAAAGTTAAGCCCTAGATATATCAGTCCTTTCGAAATACTGGATCGTGTTGGGAAGTAGCTTACCGATTGGCACTTTCACCGAATCTCTCTCAAGTTCACGATGTGTTCCATGTATCTCTCCTGAGAAAGTACATACCCGATCCTTCACAAGTACTCAGCTCAGAAGTTGTACCGCTAGAGCAAGATCATTCTTATGAAGAACAGCCGATATAGATTCTGGATTGTAGCAAAAATGTCATATGGAACAATACCACTCGCTTGGTGAATGTTTTATGGAGGAACCACCAATTAGAAGAAGCTACATGGGAACTTGAGGATATGATGAGGGAGAGGTATCCTCAACTGTTTGTAATGAAGTGACGAATTTCGAGGGTGAAATTCCTTTTAAGGGGGGTAGAATGTAACACCATGAGATTTTATGAGAAATATTTTTTTATGTCTTATGTTATACGCAACACCAAAGTAATCTTTCACAACACACAATACTGACTTGGCTTGCATTACACGCAATCACGACCTTCCTCGATAGCATGTGTAGTACGCAATACTGGGTTTCACTAAACAATGATATATTATTATATAATAGCCGTTATGAATAGTATTAACTAAAATTTTAATTTTATAACTTTATTATTCATCTTACACATTTTCTAGAACATGGTAAGAGAACAAAATAAATTTTTCGGGTAAAATAAGTATTTTTAAAAAAATGCAGATTTCTACCTTTTGATGGCACACCCACATTAAATATAGTTTTTGACATGTTTATAAGTTAAATTTGACAAAATAAAATTCTTCTTTGGAATCAGGATATAAAAATTTACTTGGGATAAATTTTTGATACTTTTCTGATAACTTTCATATTTTGATGAATAGAAAAAATACGCAAATTTTTAATTAAAAACAACTTTTTTCATTGAGATAATTTATATGGTTAAATTATAATATTTAATGGCTTTAAAGTATAAATAGAATATATTTTTACCATTTAATATAATTTATGTCATTAGTATTAATTTCACATTCAATTCATAGGAAAAAACATTTCAATCTTTGGCAATGTTTTAACTTCTAAAACCCGTTTTCTTAATAACGGTATTAATTTTAAATTAATTACTACAACTTATGTGTTTTGAATTTTAAAAAATTGATTCCATATTTGGAATCAGTGGGTCCAAATTCTGTTAATATGTTACTTTTTATTTTGGGGCATTATGAATAGTAACTACGGTAAATTTTATTTACCATAGTTAAAGTTAAATCGGGTAATTAAGGGTAAATATAAGATTATAAAATTACCCTAACACCTGACAAAATAATATTGGATGAATAAAAGTTGACCCATATCACCTAAGGGACGGAATATAATTATTTCATGGATTTTTGACCATTAAATAATATAATTATTATTAAAACCAAGGAAAGTGACAATATGTCACTCTCTTAAATCTTATAAGTATAATAATTTTAATTTAGTGATACACTTCATGATTCTTCGGATATTAATAGTCTCTAGAAAGCTAATAAAATTATCTATATCATATTAATTTATTTAAAATTTTTAGGGATTAAATAATTATCATTAATTATGACACAATAGTGATGTTGAAAGTATTTTATTAATTAAAATATCAAATAAATGGTTTTAAAAAATTAAAATAAATATTATATGAACTATTTAATGTGATCCACTAATTTTATAGATACATATGACATTTTATAAATATATTAATTCTTTTATTTTTAAAATATCTTCCGTTTATATTTTATTTAAATTCAAATAAATGAATACTGTCAAAATTGACACTATTGTTATTTTATAAAAATAACATATTATAAAATTGATTAAAAATCACAGAAATATTTAAAAATTATAAACTAAAATTTATAAGGTCTAAAATGTAATAAAATATCAAATAATGGAAAATTCACAACACATGTGTAATTATTTATAATAATTTAATATTTAGAATATTATTACCAAAAATAACATTAAATTTATAAATAAGGATAAATCAAGTTGATAATGTTAAAAATAAATACCTAACCTGTATAAATTTTATTTTTTGATGATATTACAACCCTATATCATCTAATATTCTGATATGGGTCATTTTAGAAGTTTTTAGGTGGGGTTGGGATTTCATATAAACTAATATTTCTTATATTTCCAAAGGTGCCCCTCTCCTCCCATATAAAAGGGCACCTCCTCCCTTTCTTCCTCACACCAATTTGAGCCTTCAAGATCGTCCAAACCCAGACCATTTCACTTCCCCACTTCCTTATAAACATACTAGAGGTACTGGTCTTCTCAAAAGACCAACTCTAGTACCCTAAGAAAAAGTTTAAAGGAGGCACTTCGAGAAAGAGGTAATACCTTCTACAGTTTTCTTCAAATTCCATTCTTCTTTTACTCCCTATTCTTTAGTTGTTTCATTATGAAGTAATAACATCAGTATCCATCATATACTAATATGTTATTAAAAATATGAAACAACCCTATTTCACCTCTTATCCATCCTACGGTAAAAAAAATCACCGCGTGTGCGTACGTATGGAATACTGTCTCCACGCCGTGGTGTAATTTGTTTTCCACCACCACCTTACATGGATGGGTATAATGGTGAAAATAAATAACTATATATGATTATTGTAAAGTGGTATTGATTCTGAAATATTATAAATACACTTCAATACAATTCCACGATCATGGGAATGATATCATCGCTCGTGCATACGTACGGCATACCGTCTCCACGATGTGATGTGAATCGTTCTATATAATCTTCATTGAATGATGATTATATAAATGAATTTAATGAATGAATGTGATATATATTACACTAATACCATTCTATAAATGATATATCTATATCCTATAAAGAGTAATAAGATTTTATTGGACAAAACACACATAAGAACATAAAGCAATAAACACCCGAATAACAAGTAGCAATGAAATATTACTACTAAGAAGATAAAAATATGACCATATATGATATCATAACAATGAATATGATTATGTAATAAGTCAATTGACATTATTTAAACCATATAACAGGAGGTTTGGATTCATACAAAGCATATTGGACCTAAGGTAAGGGAAAATCTCACAATATCATTTTTATCCGAGATTGTTTATACTTCAGAATATACTGGGGAATACTTATCATCTACATCGATGTTTACTCAATATTTAATATAATTTCCATCCACCTAAAATTTTTTAAATCCAATTTTACCCATTGGTGAGTTTTTAGTAAAAGATATGAAAGGAATCTTTTGTCATTTTTAGTACGAGGCACTTTTTGACTTTTCCAACCAAAGTACGAGAAGAATGTTTTTATAAACTCATATGGCATGAATGGATTCATAGAACATTATTCCCATTAAGCTTACTTTACCTGTTTTAAAGTTTATTTTTAATAAACTTATTTTAATTTAAAATTGTATGACATGTTAAGAAAGGAAAAATGTTTTTGAAGTAGAAATGATATTTTCCGCAAGAATGGAGTTCAAGTGTTTTATCAAAATTATTTTACATCTAAGATCATATAAGGTTCTGTTTCTATCCCTATTTTAACATTGATTTGATTATGTTAGGATTGAATTATTTTTATGATGTCCTTTTATCTTATATGGATTATGTTATGATAGCATGATGTATAAGATTCCCATTTTTATTACATGGGTTAGGCTATGATGTATGATTTATGATTTTGTGGCACACATAAGAATGGTTTCATTATTTGATGTGTGTGACCTATATCTCCCTCTAATGAATTAGGTAAAGATTTATATCTCATGAGATAGACATGGATGGAACAGAAGGTTAAACCGGTTCAGTGAAATAGGACTGAAACGAGGAGTGAACTCGGTTCAGAAATGAAATTTGTCTGCTAAGATAGTCTTGGCAATGAGTATTGACTACTAAGAAATGATTTTCTATGATTATATGTGTATTCCACAAAGATTCATGTTTCATGTTATTATTATTGGGATTAAATTTTACTTCTATGATTTATCCCATGTTATGATCTCTTTTGCAGGATAATATTTTTAAAATGTTATGTTCTTATGAATATGATATGTTTGATATTTCTTTTGATTACCTTTACTGAGAATTTGAGCTCACCCTTTTGTATGTTTTATTTTTCCCAGGTCAATAAGAAGGATATTAAGTAGGATATTCCAAAAAGGGACTCTAGATATGATGAAATAAATTGGAGACAACGTAGATGATTTATTAACCAGTTGTTTATGTTTCCCAGTTTTTAAAGACACTATACCTATAAGGTCCTTTCATGGTTTTGTTATATGTTGTAATAATTATTCTTTAATTTTGAATTAATAACCATGTATGTAAAGTATGGGTCGTTATAGAACCTTATTTAATATAGAGATGAGAAATATTTTTTTTATTTTTTTTATGGTTCTGGTGGTGTCATACTTTTTTTAAATAGATTTATGGCTTCCCACGCCATTTATTTTTGATTATGGATATTGATTATTTTTTATTCCATGTATGGTTGTTTATTCATACATATATATTGTTATGTTATCATAGATGTATTCTTTGGACTTTATTGATTAATTCCTTAGGAAACATGTTCCCAATGTATGTTATTGATGCCCAATCACTAGTTTCTATGTCATGAGGATTGGGAAAACCCTTCAGGGGATTCCTCATATTTAGTTGGGTTCTAGGGATTGGGGTATCCCAGTTTTGTTTTTTAAAAAAATTGTTCAATTACATTAAATATGAATGATTTTTTCCATTCCATTATAATACCCACATTTTATCATTATAAAGCCTAGAAAATTTTATCATTCTACACCCTAAACAATGTTATGATACCAATGTCTCTTACACTCAAAGTTTATGTTACCTTGTTTTCTTTCCCATGATGATAATGTATAATAAAATTATAATCCTGGAATTTCTCTAACAATCTAATTTATCTCACTATTAATATTTTCTTTGTAAAAATTTATTTGAATCTATTTTATTCAGTGTATATATCACATTCCTCCCCATAGAGATAATCTCTCTATATATTTAGTGAAAATGTCACATCCATCATCTCTAAATCATGAGCTTTACAATTGTCCTCATTGGATTTAAAATAAAAAAATGAATATACCTTCACTATATCATTTTCATTGGATATCATCCCAAAACATTCCTTGAAGATTCACTATAAAAAAATAATCTTCCTCCACCAAATGGAAGATTCAATACAAGTTAATTTATCAATATCTACCTCAATTCCTAAACGATATATTAATATTAATTTTCCATGTAAATTTTACTGCTTTGCAAGTCAATGTGGTTAACATATTAGCTAATCAAAAATAGTTTTAAACAAATGGAAAATAATATCCTACTCCCCAAAGGAATCTATATATTTTATTAATGTTGGTTATTTATCGAAATTCACTGAAAATTTTTTTTATGGCTCAATAGATATAACACCTTGGAAACAATATAAACAAGGAATGAAACTTGTTGAAGCCAAAAATCTATGTTTGTAGAATTTCCCATATAACTAGTTTTTCTTATGAACATGAACCACAATTTATAAATTAGTTTAATTATCTTTATAACTATTAGTGAGTAGAGTAATATTATCAATAAACACATTCAAAAACTTAACAAGGAAACCCTTGAATACTCTGTTCATAAAATCCATAAACAGATAGGGTATAAATATCAGTTCAAAAGGAAATATTATGAACTTATAATAATTCTGCCTCATATGGAAACCCATATTTTTATTATCTATATTATTAAATATTAACTGATGATAACAAGAATTAAGATCAATATTTTCTATGTATTGATCCCCTTGATGTGGATCAAGGAGTTCACAGTCATCTAGAAATAGAAAATTTTTATTTATAGTTACTCCATTGACTTCCCTGATATTAATTCATAACCTCATTGAACCATTTTTCTAATTCAAAAATAAAACAAATGTTCCCTATGGTAAAAAAATGAATTATTGTAACCTTTTTCAAAAAAGTCTTATAATTACTTCTTTATCTCATATAACTCCAATGGATCCATTCTATATGGTGGATTGAACTATATAGTATATATTTGTTACAATAACAGTTTCTCTAGATGTTTTTATTGATAAATAATTTTGTTAATGCATCAAGGATTATTATTTGTCGTTTCAAAACATGGATGATAAGAAAAGAGTATTTATATACATAATAAAATAATGTATCAACTAAAGTTGAGTTTGTAATCAATTTACCTATAATCACATCCATTAGGGCTTAAAAATCATCTTTTTTAATTGAAAATTATTGTCCTATATCAAAAATCCTTTTCTAGGGTAGGTTACATTAATTCTTGGTAAATTGATTTGAGTAATGTATCATATCCATTTATTTGATGCATTATATATTGTTTGGTTCTCTATGGCCTATAAATTCATGATCTGTAGGAAATTTCCTAAAAATTTAAAGCATATATATGAAAGGCTTAGTCAATACCCATGGATTTATTCTTATATGTATTCTATATATAGAAATTCATTCTTACCTTATTTTCATTTGTGGTAGTTCTTTCATTGTGTTCATAAACCAGATTTTTTTTCTAGGTTTCCCTCTTTGAATAATTGATTTAGAAATGACCATATCAATCATGATAACACTCTACACTATGTATTGATATGTTGAAAAAGTTTCAGAGACTAATAGTCTTTATGTATTTGTCTTTACACCACCAAAGAACCAATAAATCATTCGATCTAGGTTACATAGTTATTTTGAAACATGTTTTTCTAACCTTTTGAAATTTACCTCATACAAAACAATCGTCTTTTCTTACTATTTTCATAAAGGTTAGAATTTTTATTCTATATTAGCATACTTATATCAAGGAGCATATGTATCCAAAAAAATAACCTCAAATTTATAGCACACCATGTTTTATATCTCCTATGACTTCTTATAATTTTAAATCAGAGAACAACATTGGAAATAATCTACACTTAAATGATATATGACCATGATAAATGTTTATTTATTATTTATGAATGTCATAAAGATCTTATCTATAGACTATATTCCATCCTCTATCACCATTAGATTAGTGTAATCACTAAATGAAGGAAGTTTTTCCCATATAAAACGATCTAAAGAGGTTGATCCTTATTTTGGGGAAACTAATTGGTATATATGAGAAACATTATTTATTATAACCAAATTCAATTTACTTATAATAATTACAACATTCTAATAAAAAATATTAACTCCATTATCCTGATTGTCCATAAAATCTCCATATTATTTTTAATTATTGGTTCAACATCCATTCCTTCTAGAAGGATCAATGATATAATAAATTACTTAATACCATTAGTAATATTTTAAGATACTAATATATAAAACATGAATTATATATCATGTTTTCCTAAAATGAAGTCTTACATATTGGATCCCTTTTAAAAAACTCTAGAATAATATCTAGAATTTTCTAGGGGTAAGATCTTAGTACTATCCACATTCTTTTAAATATTATTCCGGAGGTTTTTACCATATTTTACTCTACTAAAAACTACAATTATTCTATCCATGGTCACCTAAATAAAGTGGGGTTTTCATTATAAGGTAATTAAATTACAAGTGATTTCATTCCCATAATGAAGGTATAGTAGTCCTTAAATTTCTAGACACGTAAATATTACATTACAATATGACATATTACATCATTTGAGTAAAAAAATTATTACTTAATGTAATAAATAAAACTAATCACACATAGTATTATACTTCATTACCTATGGAAATGGGAAATAATAGTAAAAGGAGAGACCAAACACACAATAAATAATATAATACAATTGAATCTATCATTTTATAATAATGGCAGAAGAAATATATCATCTTTAAATAAAAAATAATGTTATCAATAAATAAATCAGTTTAACATAATACATGTATATAAATAGAAATAAATAATCACATGGATGATATTGAATTATTGTGTAATTATAGAACTGATGGGAATGTATAATTTTAAACATTATAAACAAATCATTGATGTCATGTACCAATACAACATACATAAAGGATAAATATTCTACAATTATACTATCTTGGTTGCTTCATGAGACCCACCAATGCATGGGGGTATATAATTTTGGGGGTCTCCCATCATGAAAAAGATTAATTCATTTCATTATATAATAAATTTTCATATTGAATAAATGTAATAATGTTCAAGAGTGAACGAATTATTAATACATATCATTATTTCCCACTAAAGCATGTGTTATAAGATTTTTCCACATAGAATAAAGTATTACACTATTATGTAAATATATTTCCCTATTCAATGAATTAATAAGGTTTTATAGGTTAATTACCATGAAATATATTAAATATTTTTAAGGATTCACAATGTTCATGTAAGCACCCATATCAAGTGGAGAATATTAAATTTTAGTTATCGTGTACCTATAAATATTAACATGATCAATATATTTAATCAATCAAATAAATGTATTTTCAATAGTAGGAGACCAAAACAGTTGTGGATAAACACATGAAAATAAGTAATATTTAATTAAACATATTTTTTTCATTAGGTATATACAACTTCCTTATGTAAATACATCCATCTCGACATAGATTGATGGAAAAAAAGAATTTATCCTAAATTTAAGTTTGACCATATTTAGGCCTAATAGGGTCTCCACCTGCTGCAAAACCAGCATACTTCATTTGAAATGTCCTAAATATTAGAAATAACATGTTAATAATACCAATAATATATGGAATATATAAAGTTATTTATCATGGGATAATATAGAGTTTTATATATCTTAGCGTAATTTTAGTATTATAACTACTTGTGAAAAAAATTTAATGTGACTAAAATGTGGTATTAAAATTATATGATATCATAAGGATATATATTAATTTGGTACTGAAATAATATTTAAATAACCAACATGATAATTTAAATGGATTGAAAATTTAAATGTAAAAAGGAAATGTAAATAGAGATAAAAAAAGACCCTTACCTCTCTCGAGCTTTTTAACCTATAGTTAAACCATAGAATGAAATAATACTCTTCAATATTGAAGATCTGGCTGTAAGAGAGATAACATGAACAATTTAAAAAGGGATTAATTTGAATTTCTGGGAGGATAAATGTGAAGTTTATATGGGTATATATAGGTGTTGTTTGTGGAATTTCATGGAATATAGTATTGAATATTTTATTTTCCCATTACCTTTAGTGATCTACTACCCCAATGGTTCACCATTACCTCCCTTAGTTCTCTAAAATAACAGTTAGTGAAATAATTATGAAAATATCAGTACCTTGGTCTAGTTGATTCATGCTTATACATATATTATGTAATATTTACTGTATTTCACCATTTTTCTGTATTTTATTTTTTTACAAAAATTTAAAAAAATTATACACCTTGGATAATTCTTTTATCTAGATTACTCTTATGAAATACATTTTATCATATATATATTCTAATAATATACATTATATATTTTATATATGGGTATTCTATTTAACAAAAATTTGGTATCAGAGTAAACCCCATTTAATTTCTAAATCAATTTTTCAATTAATACTACTTAACCACTAGATAATTGTTCTTTTTTCACACTAACAAATTCCATAAGGGTAAGTTTGAAATGATGGAACTTTTATTTGGGGGTTAAACATCACTAATCTGGAAGTGATTTCCATTTAATTGAACTTACCTTTTAAATGATTCCACTTGATCCACAATTATTGAAGGTCTATTTGGTCTTAGACAAGGGTGAACCCCAGTGGTTCAACATCCTTATTAAGCTATGATAAATAAATTTCATACGGTATATTCATAATAGTTTAGGACATGGTTTCTCCCTTCTACATAAACTAACATTCGAACTTACCAATTCTAATGATCACTTTATAATAGTTACATTACATACTGTCATAATTCCCAATAGTCATAATACCTAATGGTTATGTAAGGTCTATATTTTCTTATTATAAATTCATTCTAACCATCACCCTAAATAATAATCCTCATATTTAGTTATTTTAATATGTCAGTTATGAATTTTGTATTGTTTTTATTTGGAATTATTCTTGATATATTTTTAATGTTCAATAGATAAGATAATCCAAGAGACATATAAATTTTACTTAAATTATTAATTTTTATCTATTACCCATTCTAAGGTATAATGGTCTTACTAAATTTGATTCTTTTTTGACTTACATTATTTATGATAAAAATATGTTTATCTATGACTATAATTTCTTATGTAATGGATTTTTTTGATATAGATTCAATACCATATTTCCCCCACATACATTCAGTAGAAATATTTTCATGATCTCACTTATGATTTTCATTTTCAACTAAAAGGTTTATCTTGGACATCTTATCTATGATTTTGTGTTAAATATGACATAAATTCTGGTTCCATATGTCGTTCTACTCTTATAATATTATGATATATGTGTTTGCATTACTATCCACATTATATAGATTTCCTTTATTCCTTCAATGTAACGTGTGAGATTTTGTGGAAATGACTTTGTTCAAGAATCTGTTTTTGTTAAATGTTACCTCATTTATAGAGTCACAAATTTGAAAAAAACTCAATAGGTTATACCAAAATCCATCCATAAATATTATTTATGTATTCTTTATCTCATATCTCACTAATTGGTTATTTTCACTCACTTTAATCATTAAGTCTTTATCATTTATATATCAAGGAATTCCATCAGCAATACCCTTCACGTTTTTTGATATTTTCATGTTCCCAGTCATATGGGATGAAGATTTACTATCATGGAATGAGGTTTTGATGTTCATTGAGGATTTTATTGAAATTTTGTTAAGCTTACATCTCAAAATGTTATTATTTTCTTTCAATTATATGATTGGTTGTGTTTAGGTATCATAAAACCTCCTATATTTCTATTTAGATTAGGTAGTTTAATCATACTCTTATTCTTATTATAATGTGGATTATTTTCTTCTTAATGTAATCATATCAGGGTATTTTTCATTAATTCTTCAATAAATGATATGATAGTGATAACCATTTCATCATTGTATCCAATCAATAATTGTATTCCTAAAATTTGGAAACATTAAGTAATATCCATAAAAATAATTTATTTTATGAGATAAAGGATATGGTCTAATTATTAATTTCTTGGTTCTGTTTGCATAAATGTTCAAATAAATAATTAACACTTTAAAATATGATATGGTGTTTCCATTATTGCCACAAAATTAAAATTTCATAAGAAGAAATATTTTCTCACATAAATTCCTCCATATTACTATACTAATCCAGGAATGATGTGTGTGAAATATTTTAATATTTTTTCTAGTGAATCATAGTGGATAGCTAGGATTATCTCACATGAGATGAATTCAAAATAATTCACAGACTAATTCTAATCACATATTGTAGTTTTTGGGATTTTCAATTTAATTAAAATTTGGAAAATGAATTGATGTTTTAGAATTAGAATTTGATACTAAAAAATAAAAATTCAATATAAAATACCTGGAGAATTATTTTTATTAGAATGACAGGAAATAGACCCTTGAGAATAATCCCAAGTAAACCTTTTTTATCTCATATCCATCCTCAAATCTAGCTATTAAATACACTATATTTTATATATGAACTTCCTATCTTCCCCAGTTTTAAATATATAGTGCATTCAATGATTTCCTTTTTTCATTTTCACCTCCATCATTGATGGAAAATTTAGAAGTTGAATATTCTACATAGAAGATACTTTTCATAGGATCCCAGTAAAAATCATTCATGATATAACCTAAATAATATAAAATAAATTGTGGTGGAAAGTAATGAGATATAGAGTCAACACTAGATTAATGCCCCAAATACTCCTTTGGTTAGTTACTCATGAACATGTGTATAAGAGATCTCATTGAATAATAAATAGCAAGATAAAATAAGGGAGAATAAGTAACACAAGAGAGAGGAAAAATTTTAAAAAATATTTAAGTAAAATAAATAATGTATAAAAATAAATATTGACAAAACCTAATATAAATTGTTTTGGACTCGCTCATCCATGAACCATCTCCTCTAAAGGTAAACAATAAATAATTATAGATTAGTGTACATCCTTGGGTTAAAAATATTTTTAAAAGTGAAATTAAAAATCAAAGAAAAATACAACTATATTATTATGTCATGTTATTGAAAATAATAATTATTTAATGATATGTTTATCTAGTTCAATAAGTTATTTTTAATTTTTTAATTTAACTTATGTTAAATTTTTTTCCTAATATTAACATGGATAAAAAAGTTATGTATAGAACATTGAAGTGTTGTCTAGATGGAAAAAAATTGACTAAATTTGACTTTAGAACCCATTATCTCTATGAACAATTGTCATCCAACCGAAGATATTTAAATAAAATATATAACCCAACAGGTATAAAATTTTAAATTAAGATTTCAAATTAATATTTGATGCATATAAGATATTAATATAAAAACTAGTGTAAAATTTAATGGGTAGATATATAATTTCCAAACAGTTTCCAAACTCAATCTCTTGTGACAAATTCCAATGAAATTTTCAATTAAAGATCATGGATTTAACAATTAATAAAAAATAAGAATAAAAAATTAAAATTAACTAATATTCAATTTTTATAATTTAGTAAAAATTATTAATATTAGGTAAAAATATAACAATGCCCCTTAAATTATAATATAGGTGGTGTTAAAAACATTTAAATTCAATGAAATGTTTTTACAAATACTGGTTTTGTAAATTCACCCATACATAAACAATTCACTCCTATAAATAAAATAAAATTTGAACCAAAAATAATTTTCCTAATAATATCAAAACACATAAACCAAAAACAAATCAAATTTATATTTATTTATTATTGAAAATGCAATGCCTCCTCTATAAATCATATACACTTCCCCACTTAAATTCATGAAAAATTTAATGTTCTATAACTGTAAATAGAATAAAATTCAGTGGAATTTATATTTTAACAAGTGTCACTATCTTAAATTCCCATTTCCTTTATTTAATTTACAAAATTTCTGTTTACCAATTCTTTGATAGAAACTAAATATCAATATTATAATTCAATTGTGCCCTTCTTTTTCTATTGTTCGTTATTTCCCCTTGCCTAAATCTGTTCCATTATTATAATTAGGAACTTATTTTTTTGAATCTTTTCAATTTTTATGTTTATTTTTATTATTTATTCCAATTCCTTATATCTCAAAATTCATATGGGATCCCAATTTCCAATTTTTCTCCTGTTTCAACGGATATATATGAATAATTTTTTTACCACTCTAATGTCTTCATTTTCATAAAGAAATATTTACTCAATATAGTTTTCAAAATTCTAGTTTCCTCTTGTTATAATTATTGTTCTATATAATATTTACCTATTCACACATATGTTACCAGTTCTCAAACTAAAATTCCATGAAATTAGTGGGAAAAAATACTCAATAATTAAAAAAATTCACCCCTTTCAAAATCAGTGAAACTGTTGATGAAATCCTAACACTCTGAAATAGGGAAAAAATAATTTGATAAAATTACTAACATAAAAACATTTGAAAACAAAAGTAGAATGAAGAATAAATATAATATATTGATTAGTACCACTACCCAATAGATAGACTATTACAGTGAAATTTTTTATTTAAAAATTCCCATAATAGTCTTTAAGACATAATTTAATTAGTTAAAATACAAATAATGGTATAAAAGTAGTAATAAAACCTAAATTATTAGTTTTGAATGTTTTGAGTCAATATCTTACCTAATTATCATT
Source organism: Viscum album (assembly GCA_963277665.1). Classification (NCBI taxonomy): domain Eukaryota; kingdom Viridiplantae; phylum Streptophyta; class Magnoliopsida; order Santalales; family Viscaceae; genus Viscum; species Viscum album. The sequence continues at coordinate 508,246,247 of OY728125.1, forward strand.
TAAAATGTATAATTATACAGAAGAAAATATATAAAAACATATTAAAATTGAAAATAAAAATAAATAGATAGAGAAGTGAAATAAATGAAAAGGGATAAGTCTAGATGTATATCACAAGCCGGCCTTGGGTGTGGAATACCCCCATAGTGGTAGTACCATCTACTGTTAGAAATCATATGGTGGGTGGTTAATCATTCATTTGAACCTCCACATTACTTTCGTTACATCTTACATTCCTTTACATTGGGTGGAGAGAATCTCATAGATAGAGTGAATCATGTCCATCCCAATGGAAATATGGTAAATCTTATAAGGTGATGATAGGATAGAGAATAGTCCCTCCTCCTTTGTTTTGGCTACAACTTCATTTAATTTTTTTTTAAAAAAATATGTCTTTCTTGAATTATATTGCATGAAAAAAATTAAAGGGAAAATGGAGAATAAAACAATATTAATAAAATTGAAACAATATGAATTCAAATCTAAATATCCCTAATTATAAAAGAAAATTAGGATTTTATTATCCTTGTATAACCACTAGGATCTTCTAATGTAATACCTCCAATAATTATTCTATAGGTTCATGGATCTCCAAGTGTTCCTCATAACATACATTTTTATCTTTATCTTCATCCTCTAAGGAAAACCATGTGTTTTCAAAATCTGAAAATTTTAAATTGTGGTAGTTAATGCTCAAATTATTTTCTAAAAAATTATATGATAATGATATTGAATAAATTATTAACTCCTTTATTTGTTTTTTATTATATTTATTCTTTATTTATTGTGGAATCTTAGTTTTGGGTTTTCATAGATGGAGGAAGGTAGTCAGGATACTCTGTATTTTCTCTAAATTCTCCATCTTGAGTAATTTCTCCTTCCATATCTAGAAAAATATATATTTGTACTAATTTAAATTCTTCTGTAATGGGTATATCATTTGAAATTTCAATAATCACAAGGTTATTAAAAATTTCTCCCAAATAATTTTTACCTCCTATTTATACATCAATAATCATGTTTTATTTATACATCACTTTTATCATTACATAAAAGGACCTAATCTCATTTATCATATGGTTGGGTTTTGGATGGTATTCAAGTTAGGAATAAGCCTATCTAATTTAATTAGAAAAATTATAATGTATCAAGGGAGGATCTTCTTATGCCTCAACCGTTTCTTGATGAAACTATGGGAAATACCTATACAGGGTAGTTAATTTTAAGGAAAAAGATTCAAATACTTGATACTCAGGAGCCTCTTTATGGTTTTAGATGATCTCTAAAAACTCATATAAAATAATTTTGATTTGATCTACCCATACCAATATAAAAAATAAACAATGTTTTTCTCACATAGTGAAGGTGAGTAAGATAAAATTATCTTTTTGAATTAACATTTAAGGAAATAAAATATTTAAAAAATGATAAACAAATAGTGAGTGAAAGACCACTTGTATCCCTAGAAATAATTCCATGTTTTGAAACACATTTTTTAGGGTGTGAAAAATATTATTTTTATTTTTTCTATTGTTAAACAGTTGATAATTATGGTTTTCCCACATAATGGTATTTCGTAGTCATTTGCGTACTACTTCCAATTACTTATTTTTCTTTTTGGGATTTTATTTTATATGAAATATTGAAAACAATTAGGGTTAGATAATTAGATTTTATGAATATAAAATTTACATGAAATGTATAATCCATATAGAATTTATTCAATTATCAATAAATGAAGTACTCTTGAGTGAATCATTTGGAGTGAGGCTTCATTGTCATATGGTCAGCATCAAATTTACTTGATAAACAAACTCCAGTTTATGTGTGAACATACTCTTATATTCCAGTTTTGAATATATAGTGAAATTAATGATTTATAAGTAAACTACATATTCACCTCCTCAATTATGGTAATATTGTGTACTTGAAAAATCTACACCTTAAATATTTACCAAGGGATCTCACTAGAAATCATCCTTGATAAATTCTAAATAATATAAGAAACATTAACAAGGAATGAATATAGAGATGGTTTCAAAACCATATTCCTCCCTTGATATATTCCATAGGTTAGTTACTAATTATTGTGAGTATAATAGATCCTAGTGAAGAAATAATAGGGGGATAAAACAAGATATAAGAAGGAAAGAGAGAGAGATAGAGAGGACAAAAAATGTTTTATAAAAATATAAAAATGAAATGCAACAGGAATGATAAAATATATTAATAATAAAGAATATAACTATCTCAAAACTCCCTAATACATGAACTATATCCTCCAGTTTTTAAATATTACATATATATTTAGTGTATAAGAGGTTAAGGTTACAAATGTTTTTAAAAGGGAAAGTAAATATTGAGTTAAAATAAATACTGATTTTTGTGCCATGTGGTTGACAATAACAACGATAAAAATATAGGCTGAAAAAGTTGAAGGAAATATTAATTATTTAGTATTATAAATCATGTTCATATTTTATCCCAATTTGAGAAAGGATGAAAAAGTTATTTCAAAATAATTGAATTGATTTTTAGATTGATAAATCTCATACATCTTTAACATCAAGGCCTATTTTCCCTCTTAAAAAGTGTGATCTGACACATGGTATTCAAATAAAATATATATCCCCACAAGATAAATATTATATAAAAACATTTAAAACTAACATTCACAGCATATACTATTTTATGTTAAGAATAGAAGAATGAAATTAAAAGGGAAGAATGAGAATTTCCATACACTTTTCAACTTCACTCTATAATATGATACTCCTATCAAATATTTACTTCAAAATAACAGATCAACCAATTAATATAAAATTTTATTAATAAATTAAAAATTAATAAATATTATTTTTTCAAAATTTAATAAATTTATATTTTAATCAAAAAAAATATAATCACCTTTAAATTAACAAATTGGTGGGATAAAAACATTTAAATTGAAATTAAATTTATTGAAAATATTTTCTCTATCAGTATCTCCACTTTAAATATATAGTTAATTATCTATTAACACTTGAAGGTTGAGGATTCTTTCTAATCCTCTTATTTTTGTTTTCCAGAACTATCATTATTTGTGATTTGTGTTGATACTAAAATTTCCAACATTGTAGTTAAATATTTTCTATTTTATTATTATTCCTAATTTGTTTTATAAAAATTACATATGAATCTATTTTTTCATGTAGTTGGTTCTTTGTCAATTTATTCATTTTTCAACAAATTCTATGCCTTGTTTTCCAATTTCTAATATTTCTTCATTTGGGAACTTCTCAAAGCCTAACATCTTTTTTGAATCACGTGATTTCATTATTAATTAATTTTTTTCTCAATGTAACACATTATTATTCATGGTATTATAAATTTTTTATAAACACCTTTAATCAAGAACTGACTTCATCAATTACCTTATAATATTCAATAATATCCACCTAGAAATTAAATTCATATTATTAGTTTACCAAACTTGCTAATTGGTCTTTCAGTTATTTTTCTAGTAATTCAATATTAGCTTTGAGCTGATCCACATATTTAAAAGACACTTTAAAAACAAAAAATACAATACTTTATCTTTATATTATAATAAAGATCAATGATTGTACCTTCATGTTCCCCCGTGATATCAATGACACCTTCTAGATGAATTTATTCCTCACATATAGATCATTTATTTTCAAATATATCAATCATAGAATCATTGGTATCAGACTTAAAATTTGTTTTTATTTCCCCAAAAAAATTCACCGACATATTCTTCTTTTCTCGCAAATTTCTTCCTCTAAAACTAATTTCTTGATGAGTTTTCTGGGTTTATGTCTCTTTTTTGCAGAAAAATAATATATGAATTATGCATAATTTTTTCTTCACATTCATCATTATCAAACATCCTTTGAAATGTTACTGTAATGTTCCATCATTACTATACTAGAAACATGATAAGAGAATGTTACCATTGAAACTACCATTTTCTCTCTAGAATTTCATTTCTACAAGAGATTATAATTCACGAATTATATATTATATCCCATTTAAACCTTTGGTGATATAAATTTTTCAAAATTTTTAAATTTTTTAACCTTATTGGAGTGGCATGATATTCATTATAGATTAGGAGTCATTTCCTAATCAATCAAGTACCTATACAGGTTATCCATTTAAATTGTTTCCATGTTACTCTCTTCAAGAGTTATTACCATTAGATTATAAATATGTGTAAGCCTTCGATTGATCTTAATAAAAATATAAATATATTTTATCTCTTCACCACTTAGGGATAAATCTCACGAGAACATAAAAATGATTCCAAAATGTTCCAAAATTCACTATATTTTTTATTATGATTGATATAATTTTTTGTTCGTGGTCACTTAATTCCAGGATCACTACCTTTATCAGAGATTTAAACTACAGTGGAATATCCTATATGGATCATTCCCAAATTATATATTTGAGGTCCAAAAAATTATCAAAAATGAACCGGAAAAATAATCATCTTGACAAATTAATACACAAGAATAAATTTAAAGTTAATTCTAGAACCAAGAAACAGTATTGTTATGTATGTTTTATAATTAATTTAAAATTATGGATTTCATCATTCAGGAGAAATTAATTTTAAGAATATATTTATTATCAAAATTTTATTAAGGTTCTATTATCATTGTTCTAAGATTATTCATTTATAAAATACCTCAAACTATGACCCACACATGTTTTTATGATCTCAAAGCATTTCTAATAGTAATCGAGGTTCTAGAGTGGTTGTATTGAATGTCTTCCATTTTTTGAAATTGATAGAAATATATTCCTTCATGTTTGATAGATTTATTCTTATTCATTCATTCTTGAGAGTGGAGAGGTATGTGGAACATATTCTCTTTAATTTCATAGAAAACCTAGAGAAGTTATTAATGAGACAACTTTTTTTTATTTATTTTCAAGGAGTTTAAATATGTTGAAGTAGTTTATTTGAATTCAAGTCAAAATAACCCAAGAATGTTATGAAGATATCCCAAAATGATGCTATCATTATTAATTTTCTTAGAAGATTAATTTTTTATGTTGTTGAATCGATCATGACATTTAATTTTTATATTAATGGTAAAATATTTCTAATCATCAACTATACCAAAGAAAATTTATCAAGAGAAATTATACATATATCTTATAGGGTTGGTGATGATATGTTACTTATGAAGAATAAAATTGAAGGTTGGAATTAGATCTTGAGTTTGTAATTGATATTTTCTCATGAACATATTAAAGGAGTAAGAAAAAAATTACAACTCCTCGTTAACTCAACACCAGAGCATCCAACCATCCACAATGGAATCCCAAACAAGCTCACATAAGTGGATTTGAGATATAATGTCTCTGAAGAGAGGTAGAGACCCTAGGAATATGATAATATTCAAGAGTGGATGGGTCTTCATACATACAGGATGACAATAATTCTTAGCCTCTAATATGTGACGTGATATTAGAGGTCGTGGGGAGAGCACTACGAATTATTCTGTTTTGTTTTAGATGAATTATGATGGGGAAATGTGTATAAAAGAGTGGCATATTAAAGGATTTTCCAATGTGGGATAGTGAAATTTTTTATTATTCAATATTTAAAATATGTGTGTTATTATACTCAATCTCAAGCTATATACATATCACTAATACTCACGGAGATTACAACTCTCAATCTATAGTGGACTTGATTCATTGATTCCATTTATCATAGTATATAGATCAATACCTATGGTTTATATGGTATGATCAATCTAAATTAGTTCTAATATTATATAAAGTGAATCTATGACTCAAAGTCCATCATGTGACTACAATCACTTCTGGAATCTTGTCTGCAAGATCGATGTAGTATTTGTAACATATCATGTTTTTTGAGTAGGTCAAGTTATAGAGGTAATTTAAACTAGATCCTAGTTATAAAAATAGTTCAAATTGTCCATAAAGTTGTGTGAGTCGCCTATAATAAATTACACAAGGTGTCCTGGGGCTATGAATGGTTTTAATAAATGTAGGTATAACTGTGTCTAGGGGGTTCACCATTGGATACTAGAATCACATAGTTGGCACATAGTAATCCAAACTATGGGGCCTAACCATGTGGATCATTAAAGTGAGCAAAATTATTGAATTTCACCTCTATCCATGATACTTATTTCACCTCTTTTATTCTTCCATTTTGTGTCCCTTGTCTAGTCATGAGCTCCTCCCTTCTTGTTTATTATGTTTCTATAGAACTCATTTGTCAATTCTCTAATTCGATTTTTTTTAGGTGTGTTGGATAGATAGTAGTAGGTTACTATTCCACTTTCTTCATTTTTTATATTGTCATATTGTTTGGATTACAATTTTAATATGTTATCATTTGTCATGTTTCCAAGGTGTTTTTAAAATTATTTTTTTTCATCTATTACAGATCAAGTTAGAGGTTGGTATTAAATGAGTGAGAACCTACAAGCACACGGTAGGCGGTTCATATATTTCTTCTTGTTTATATGTGTTCTATGGGATGTACATTTAAGTACCAATGAGTGGGGTGGTCTAAGGGATACCTTCAATTTAATGCATTTAGTTTATAATTATAATTGGAGGAATACAATGGTAAAATCCATTTCTATTTATGTTAACTTAGCCTCAAATTTCATGGAATGATAGAAAATGGGTTTTCGGTTTGGTTGGGTAGAGTATGCCAATTTTATAATTGGTTTAAATTAATTATATTATGTTATGAATTTGTTGGTTCTATGGTAACATGTCGGCCTTGGCTCGAGTAATATGAGCTGATGATGATAACCAAGATTGTCGTGATAATGTTTGTAATTATGACATGGAGGGTGATGAACCTTTCTATTTTTTGATGATGAGGTCAACATGTGGTGATGGAGTTCTACTAGTTGGTGTGTCTTAGGTATGGTTACAGATTTTTTCTCACTAAGATTAGCTAATAGTGCTATTAGAGTTGTGTGTACAAATAAAATGACTTAGTGAGGTGGTGTTGACAAATCGTCATGGGTGGAGGCCACAATATATTTCACATCTTAGTGGATTGTATTGACCATAAAATTATAGAGGATGGGATCAATTTATAAATCTATAGTTGATGGTGTGAAGGATTATTAGTTGGGGGTTGTGCATCACCGTAATTGTGAAGGAAAATTGGCCATATTTATTGAAGGATGGATATCACCATGTGTTGATATGTTAAGGTGTCGAGGTGGTAAGGGTTCATTATATTTGGATGGATGTAAATCGTCTATCCCTGGTAATTCGGGCTGATATGATGAAGTTAATTGGTTAAATGGAAGTCCATGTGACTTGTGACATGTTATTTGGGCATGTGTTGGGATGTCTTTTCACTTGAAATGTGACTCATGTAGTATTGGTTATAACAAGGTGTTGGGTGACCTAAATATATAAATGGTTAGGGAACTTAGGCATCCCCGTGTATGGTAGATCATGGATATATAATTACATACCTACATTGACTAATTCAGGTGAATGCTCATTTCTGTCTATTGAACACAAGTGAATCGGGTTTCATATTTTATGTGTGAGTTGCGACTATTTATTTATATATTCGTAAAATGGTATCAATATTGATGTAATATATCAACATGTTGGTGGTTCCCTACTAAGTTCATACTCATACCCTACATGGGCCCCTCAAAGAGCATGTATACTTTAAGCTATGAGATTATTTAAGGGACCAAGATCGTGTATTAGACCATAGTGAGTAGCGACGCCCCAATGCATGGGATGGATGGAAAATGAGTCATGGGGATTTTTAAACATTGATCTAGAGACTCTTTTGTTCTTTTGAGTTTGAAATTATATGATCGACCTCCATTAAATTTTTCATATTTCATATGATAGATATAAAATGTGTATACTCTATCTGATATGTTTGACTCTGTTTCTTTTGGATCATTATTCCCATTTTTATTATTGCTTCCATTTATTGTTTCATTGTTCCTATAGTGATGGTTTTAAATAAACAATTATTATGGTCACTAGATGGTGTAGTCTCCCTGAAATTACTTAATAGACCTTCGCTTTTATTTTGCAGACTTTGGCATATGGGATGCATGCCTAAGGCTCAACAGACCCTTTGATCAAACCACCAATAAAGTGGATCTTAGTTAAAGGTTATATTAATTGTATTATAGGTGTTTTCTTTCTTTCATCTTAATATCTATGTAGTTTAATATCTGATACTAAGGTATAATCAAAACTATGTAAGACCTCATTCATAGGTTCCTTCAGCCCCATCTATTGGGGATAGGCCACGTTTTCAATGGTGGGAAATTAATGTTTTGTTTTTTTTTTCTATTACTCATGATTAATATATACCTATATTATTGCAAACGGAAGCGGTTTTTTTGGTATTTAACCCTTGGATTGGTAAAAAATGGATGTGTTTTTACGTATTATTATAGGAAATTAGGCTCATATGAAGTTTATAGGTGAGTATAACTATTTTATAGAGCCTAGAATGCATGAAAAGGTGTTCTCCTATCGAAAGATTCAACAACACAATGAATAGTTCTTTCATGTATAGTATATTGTTGGAATTCTACGTATAAATCCTTGGTATGTGGTTCTCAATGATATTGGCTTGTGATCCCATGTTTATGGTGCAAGTGGGATTGACTCTAATATGGGTAAGTAAGATAATGTAAATGGTAGATCTATTTAAAATTTTGAAAACAATATAAATATTTCTTTCATTTATAGATTCTTGGTATAATTCTACTCATTTACCCCAAACTATTTATTTTTGATATCCATGATATGAGATACCAAACTCTGATATGGGTAAGTTGGGGGCCATAATGTTGGATGACATGTGATGTGGGTGTAGTGATGAAGTGAATGTATGGTTAGATGTTCTTCCTATAATATGTTTTTCTATTTTCAGTATTTGACTCTTATTACAATTATCAGCCATGATATTTAGTCTTCTATGTGACGCCACCTAAATAGGTTATGTTGGAGCATCCGGAGGGTAGATATGTGGTAAAACTAAATAAGGCATGGAATGAGTTCCATGAGGGTCGAGATGATGCATAGGAGGGCCAGGATTATCATGATTCATCATTAGAGGATCTATGATAGGAAGGGTAGTTGTATAAGATGGTAAATTTTGGACCATGGATGGACGATCAACTTAGGGTGATCTTAGTATGAGTTAAACAATGTATTGATGAGGGGATCAGGTAGCTAATTCATACAATTATTTTCTAACACATGATTTCCATTCCAGATACCCACCACTATTTTAGGGTGTTGTTGCATCATAGGAAGCAATAAACTAGAACGAGACTATGCATACATTATGGGAACAACATGACACACCCCTAGGTCAGAGATTAAATCTATCTACTTGTATTCGTATAATATAATAAATCACTAGTGGGAGGAATAGGTATAGGTTTAAAGTCACGAGGGACAAGAATATAAGGATTTTGAAACCATTAATTTCATGAATTTTTCCCAATGACATTGAGTGGGAATTTACCCCATTGGTTCATGAACATGTAGTAAGGGGATGCATCCATAATATATTATGTGATGAGGGTTCAAGGATACATACCATTTTAGGCCTTCTATGGTATGGATGAAATTTATAGTGCGAGGGGATTCAAGGGTGTCTTGTGAAATTACATTGGGATTTAGGTAAAAATATTTATGCTAAACTGCTTCTTAAAGGTAGTAAATTATGAACTGGTAGCTGCGAGAAAATTGAGGTATTATAATTATTCAAGCTGGTTGATAGGTCTAAGTGAGTTAAGTAGTGGTTCCTTGGATAGATAGAAGCATGACCATGAGGAGCCTTATCAAGGTATTCAAGTCAGGGACTCTAGAAGATCATTGGGGATTGGATATTTGATAGTGTGATTCTAGTGTGGGTATCCAGGACATGTTCAAACTCAGTGTGGGTGGCCTCTGAAGGTTTTTTGGGAAAGTGGACAAATGAGACATCTAGAGAGTTTCCGTCTGAAGAATTCTTGGGAAACTAGGATTCACAGAATAGGACATGCTCAAAGATTTAAGGTAGTACTATCAGTTATACTAGGAGCTATTAGTCGGGATACTACTACATGTGTAGGTTATTGAAGACAGAGAGACCCAACAGTGGGTTCAATGGCTATTAGCTAGTGAATCTCTATAGGGAGGTTAGGAATCAGGAAAATGGGATTCATACTATGTTCATGGTGTTGATATATAAGGGTTAGAATAGTTCATGGATATGATCATGGTTAGAGGTTTGTTTTTATTGAATTAATTTCCATCAGTTTTGGGAATAGGTGATATGGGTGCATGTGGTTCAAGTATCGTAACTGAATAAGTAATTTTTTGGTTAATTTTTTGTCATAAGGTATTATTCATGTCTTTTACGTAGTGCATATACATTGGTATTTTTTGAGAATTAAATATTATTAATGGATTGAATGGAATTCATAGGTATCAAGATATTATTTAGGAATTATATGTATATGATATGGATCTCATTTGAGCATCATTTTTGATATAGAACTTTTGAGCATTAGTTTCTATGCAAGACTATATTGTGGTCTTGTGTGACACAAGTATGGAATAATCATATGATGATATAAATGAATAATGATATATGTTAATTGGGACATTTTTTTCTAAAGGATAGTTTATGGGACCATTGGGGTCCTTGAAAATTAGGTCAAGAAGTGATTAGGTACGTAATTCATAAGGTATGGAGACATGAGATGAATTTACCTATGATTGAGTAACTAGGGACATCGATGGTCATGATTATGATTTATTTATGTTTTATACCATCTTTTTGTGAGACCACATAGATTAGGATGAGCTATCATTTGGCAGGAAATCATAACATCCTAGTTTATTTAGTTGTTCAAATTTAAAAGGGAATTTGAACTTTTATGTTCGGTGTACGGGGAAACATTTAAATTTGGATCCATAGAATACTTTTTAGAATTAAGATTCAATTTTATGTTTTCTTATATGGGTTTAATTCTTGATAAGTGTCTTAAATGTTTTTGTTTTTTTGATTCAAAAAAATATGGAGACAGGTCACTAGATGCATGGTTGGTGTAGGTTAGTGTTAACAATGAACCAAAACTATTTGGCCAATTTGAACTACTACACAATCAGAAAAAACAATGTGATTTGGAAATAAAACCAGGTAATACTCCATTAATAAATTGCAGAGGTTTCTCATGACCTATCCATGGTTTAAGAATCTATACATCTAGTCATGTGGGGAGGTGACCCCTTTAGATTGTGGCACTTCATAGTTGGCCTACATTTTTCTGAATCATGCAGCCTAACAATGTGACCCATTAAAGGGTTTGAAATTAATAATTTATCCCATTTACATTTAAAATTATTTTCCCTCTTTTCATCTCTTATTTTTTATACCTCCTCTAGCTGTGAGATACTCCATTATCCTATATTTGGTTCCATTAGAACTCATTCATTCAATATCATAATCATTCCATCTCATGTGATATGGATAGCTATAGCTAATGAAACTAGACATCTTCCTTCATTTCATCATTCATCTCACTCTTTATAATTTTATTTCTATATAAACTCATTTTCTATATGTATATTTCCATTGTCATATTATTTGTTTTTTTCTATTACAAATCTATTAGATGTCATTATTCGATGAGTGAGATCATAAAATCTTTAGGTAGGTGGTGCCAAGATTTTTCCAAATTTATATGCATGATATGGGATGAATGTTTACATATACATGAGTGGAGTGGTAAGAGTGAGGCCTTTAATTTAATACATATATTATATAATTGTTATTGGATAATGTCGATGTGAAACTCACTGTCTATTTATGTTTTTTGATCCAGAAATGGCTTGGTATAAGAGAAATGGGTTTTCCAATTTGGTAGGACAGAGTATTCAAGTTGTTTAATTTTTTTAAATTAATTAAAATGTTTTGTGATTGAGTTGGTTTTTTAGTAACCTAACGAGATTGTCCTAAGTGACTTGGGGTGTTGATAATCACCAGGATTGAGGTGATATGGTTCATTTGGATAAGGAATAGGGTGATTACTATTTTTTTGTTTGAGTGATGAGGTTTACATGTGGTGAAGAGTTTCGTTATATGGTGTGGATTAGGAATGGATCGTGATTTTTTTTTCATAGAGAATGTATGACATTGTCATTGGATTCATGTGGATATATGAAATAATGCATTGAGGTGGTGTTAAGAACTCAACATGAGTAGATTGCTATATATATTTTCTTTCTTAGGAGATGGTGTTGACCATTAGTTATGGATCAGGTTCCCTCTGTATAAATCTACAGTTGATTGTGTGGGAGACCATTGGTTTAGGGATGAGGCTCACTACATATGTGTGGGGCGATTGGACGAATATATTTAATGTTGGATATTTTCATTTCTTGAGACGTCATTTTTTCAATCCAATTTTAGTTCATTATATATGGAAGGACATACATCACTAATCCTTGTGACGTCGAGATGATATGATGATGGGGATTGGTTAAATAGAGGTCTAAGGGACATGTGACATATTATTTGGGTGTGAACTAGGACATCAATTGACTTGTCATGTGACATATGTAGTATTGGTTATAATAAGGTTCCATGTGAGTTATATTTGAAAATGGTTTGGGGACTAAGGGATCACCTTGTACGAATGTTCATCGATATACTATTCCACATTTTCATTCATCGATGTACATAAACACTCATTTGTAACTGTCAAGAACAAGTGATGTGGGTTGTGTATTTTATTAATGGGTTACTTATATTTATTTATGTATGCACACACTAGTATAAATAAGGATATAATATAAGAACATGATTTTGGTGGCTTAATTAAAATCATACTCACACACTAAATAGTCCCCTCGGGATTCATTTAGACTTTATGACTTTGAGATTATGTTGGGGGACAGGATCATGCACCAGACCATAGTGAGCAGGGACGCATACGTGCATAGAATGGATAGAAAATGGACTATGGGAGTTCTTATACATTGAGTTAGAGTCTAATTTGGGATTTTTTGTATGTACTTATGTGGTAAACTTCTAGGAGATCTTAAATGTTCTGTATGATTGATATGGAATGTGTATACTCAATCTGATATATATGACTCTATTTCTTTTGTATCATTATTTCCATTTCTTCTTATTTATTTTTCTATGTTTTAGTGTTCCTTACACTATGATATTATTTGACCATTATTATTATAATCGCATGAGGGAATTGTCTCCCCAAAATGACCTAATAGACCCCCGATGCAAGTAAGTAGCATTTAGAATATGTTGACAACGATTAAGGCCCAAGGACCCTATATCCCAAAACATGAGTTAAGTGGATCCTTGATTAGGGTTCTATTATATTGACAGGAGGTCATAAAATCAAACATTTAAATTTGTAATGTTATTTAATTAAAATATATATCATGGGCATTCACCTCATAATTCATGATGATTTATGAAGATCAAATTGGACATATATTAGGGATTATCCTATTCCCAAAAGTGATTTTTCACTACCACAATGCATGTATAAATTCATTCAGTTAATCACTTGTGATTAATATGATGAAAATATAATTAAGGTAAGTTTAACGTGTGATATATTAAATTCTAACTTATTCATAAAGAAATATGAGTTATCAGTTATATTTTTTCCGTGAGGAAGAATCAACAACCCCATGTGATGCATGCTTTAACATATATATATATGTGTGTGTGTGTGTGTGTGTGAATGTATGTATGTATGTATGTATGTATTCCATATTGCATGTATATTCCCATGGAGGGAAAATGAGAAGCAGAGAATGGTGGAATAAGGTAATGAATATAGATTCATGGTCTCAGGCATATGTGGAGATTTAAGTGTAAAGCATATTTCATGGGATAAAATATGGAAGAGTAAAAATATTAGATGGTAGTTTTGAAGAATGAAAAATTAGTAATAGTTATAGAACATGTGATGTATTTATAATTTATGAAGTGGATTTATGGATAGAACAAGTAGCTTCTATTTATGGATCCAATTGATGAAATTGAAGAGGGAGTTTAAGAGGTTTCGAATTATCAAAATTCCTATTTATTTAAAATTGATCCTTCGAGAAGGTTTATTGAATGTTGGTGAAAAAGAAATCCATTTTTCGATATTATATATATATATATTGAAAAATATCAATATAGTGTTGTGAATTTTGTAAAAATTAACAATGAGGAAAATATCATGTGTTACAAGGGAAGAAGGGCTCAGACACTGATATTATTCTACTGATTCTATTTGTATCTATGTAAATGTATACCAGAAAATATCAAATGAGTTTTTTATACACTAAAAAAGATGAAAAATAAGAGGTAAGAAGAAGAAAAATAATCATAGTTGTTTATGAAGTTCACTAGAAGAAGAAGACATTTTTGTACCCCCAGTTCACAATGAATGAAAGAAGAGTGGAAGGGTGTTGTGCATTTCAGTTTTTACAGGAAAGGAGGGGAAGAATATGTAGCACCATATATGTTTATAGATTTCAATAAGGAGAATATGTTATATAATGTGTTTTTAATATAAATATAAGAAGTGAATTGATACTGTGTAAATGAAGAAGAATAAGTACGTTTCAAACCATTAACAACAAGGTATAATTCAAAATTAGAGTCAGAATATATTGTTAATATTAATAAATTTCAATGTAAAGGTATGGGTATATTCTATATTGAGGGATGGACTAAAATGTGTGTGGTATGTACACTACACATTGTCAGGATGCAATATAGTAACACTCGTAGGGGTTTATATGTGATTTTTGTGACATAAGGTTTTATCAGATCAGACCAATGATTAGCCTTCTCATACTAAAAGGTGAATATTTAAAAATAATTATACTCTGTGTGGTTGTGTTTGGTTATGTTTCATGTGAAGGAAAAGGTGAGAAGAGAAAACTAATATTCCATTTCACATTAACTATAGATAGTGGAAAAATAAAAAAGAGATAAAAATTTTAAAGTAACATTGGATTAAAATTCACCAATATTTATTCACTCCCCCCTGCCCCTTAGTGTGGTTTAAATCCCTACCAAACCCTTATTTTCATCAGGGAGAGAATTATCTAGAGAGGGAATCCTTGTTTCTTACCTTCCACTTATCATTTTAAATAATATAACCTATATTTATAGAACAGGATTAGTGGTTAAATAATTCCAAATATACCCTTACTTATTCCCATAATCATTAGTGAACCCCACGGCTAATAAAAATTTTATTATTATTAATGTTATTATTAATATTATTATTTTTATTATTATTAGTATATCCTTGATATCCACTTTTCTTATAGAAAAAATAAATATCATTATTCATATAAATAAATTCGTATTTATTTAAATTATTTTAAATATATTATTCCCACCAGACCCATTAAATAGTGATTTGTTTCATTATTGGAATTTACAGAGCCACAAATAATAAATATTATTCATTCAATAGTAAAAATTGATAATATTCACATTATTGTGAAAAAATATTTATATTAATATTTATCACATAGAAAATAGAGTATCAATATATACAATTAATAAATCTCAAAAAAAGTATTATTCCTCAGCTTGGAGAATGAAATTTATTCTAATAAATAAATTCACATAGAATTTAATTGAGATCAGTAGAAAAAAGTATGTGGCCTTACGTGATTCCTCCTTGATGGAATTAGGCAAGATCACGTAAAGTATAATATCAGTATTTCACAACACATAAAGGAACCCAATAAGAATATGTTAATGTTATAATTTAAAAAAACATGTTCAATTTCTCACTATGTATTACAATTTCTTTTTCTTTATATTTTATAAAGAAAGATTTAAAAATTTCTCATCAACCTATTTGATCATTATTTCTTTATTTCATTATCTATCATGAACATATCTATAAACCATAACTGTGGAATTTAATAAACCAGTCTCATTTACTATGTCATTATAGAATTTATTATTCATATTGAATAATTTTTCACCAGTATGGGTGAATATAAATACACTTTTGGTTTTAATATCAAACACATTATTTGCCTCTTAGAAGAACTCCTACAAATAATAGTGAAGTGTATGTTACTATACTGACAAACATGCATCCGAATCCTATAATTCATAAAATAATATTATTCTCCCACTATCTAAAATTGATATTTTATTCCATCTATAACAAATATAGTCTAGATTAATAAGGGATTTTTATCTTCTTGGTGGATACATGATTATTAACTAAGATTTATATAGTCATTTTCTATTATGTCTTTTAGTAAATAAAGGTATAGTTTAGCAAAAAAATCTAATCAAACACTATAATATGTTATTAATAGAGTTATTATCATAATATAACTAATATTATATGAATTATTCAGTATAATTGGATCACAGTTAGTGATTTATTAATATTTGAAAAAAAATTCTTGGAAGAAACTATTTTTTGATTTTCAATACATATAAGAAATTTCATTTATCCCCATTATCTACCATGATTTTTTTTGGGATTCGGTAACATGACCTGTGGAAAACCTTCACTCCGAATATAAATAATTAATGATTACATGGTTATGAAACACTCATAAAATCAATCCCATTGAATAATATATCCTTTACCGAGTTTATTCATTTATTCATTGAGTATTCCTAAAATATATTAATGGAGTATGATTAAGTATATAAACCTAACTATGAGTTACACATTTTAAAATATTTCATTGTATTTTTTTGAAATAACTCTTGTATCCTTGTGGAGTACTTTTATTTCTAAAAATTTCTTTCAAAAAAATTGATAGTGAAATAGTTTTCATACCAAGTGTCTTATCTAAAATGAGACTAGATGTAACACCCCAGGATTTCAGAGTGTGTTATTTCTTAAAAATAATTCAATAACTTTCACTACACGCAACACCGAGTTCAATCACACCATTAAAAGAGGTCATGAATAGTATTAACTACATTTTGAACTTTATATAATCCTTATAATTTTAGAATCCCTATTATGAGTTTCTTAGTCATAATGCAAGAACAGATTCATTTTCAGTATTTCACTTTTATCATCTTCTAATAGTGAAACCTTTTTAAATACAATATTTTAAACTTTTTGACTAAATGGAGACATCAAAAAATTTAAAATGAAACTTCCCAAGCTTCCACGGTACG
This sequence comes from Viscum album, assembly GCA_963277665.1. NCBI lineage: Eukaryota > Viridiplantae > Streptophyta > Magnoliopsida > Santalales > Viscaceae > Viscum > Viscum album. Next base: position 508,263,465 of record OY728125.1, read on the forward strand.
CTTTCCTTTGAATAAAACAGTAGCGTGTGTTGTACGCAACTTCGAGTTTTAACACACACCACAACCAATCAAACTGGCCGTTATGAATAGTAATACCTAAATTTTGAAATAATATATATTTTATATTTTGAAATGGACTTCGTTTTTGGATTCGAAATATCGAATTTATCCTAAGGTGAAATTTTGGTACTTTTCGGATAACTTTCATATTTTGATGAATGGTGAAAATTACTAAATTTTAATTAAAAACAACTTTTTTAATCAAAATAATTAATAGTGATAAATTATGAATTTGAGTGGTTTTAAAGTATATTTAGAATATATTTTTACAATTTAATATAATGTTGGTCATTAGACAAAATTTTACAATTAAACCGAACATAAAAAAGTGTCAATCTTTTGATAGTTATTATCTCTTAAAAACACGCTTTTTGTTTTGACAGCGGGAATTAATTTTAAATTAATTTCTGCCACTTCTGTGTTTTGAATTTAGAAAAATGGATTCCATATTTGGAATCAGGATGTTCAAATTGTGTAAATAGGTAACTTTTATTTTTAGACATTTTGAATAATTACTACGGTAATTATTTTATTTACCATGGTTAAGGGTAAATCCGGTAAATAAGGGTTAAAAAATAATATTATAATAATACTAAATTACCCTAAAACGTGTCTTAACCCTATTGGTTGATACTTGGTCGACCATGGGCATCTTTGTGTCGATTTTGGGACCCCATGGATCCACTTGTAAGTGATAATGACACTTTATTTTAATTAAGTCAAAATGAATACAAAAATGACACAAGCATATATCTTTTAGAAAACCAATTGTTACATAGGGTTATATAAGTTTGATTTTAGATTATAAATATTAATTAGAAAGATAAAAAGATTTCCTACATAATGATATTTTATTTATAATTTTTAGACATTATATAATTTATTTTATTTATGACACAATGATGGTGCAGTAATTACTATAATAGTGAAAAATTAAAATAATTGATATTATAAATACCCAAATAAATATAATATGAAACTTTTAATGAATTAAACTAATTTTCTAGGATAATATGATATATTAGGATTTATTTAATTGACTTTTTTAGAAGTAATCAATGTGTTATGAGTTTCACAAAAATCAACTATTGAATAGTGTCAAAATTGACATAAAAGAGTTCTTAAAACAAATATTATATTCTTAATTGATATTAAATTCCTAAAAATCTAAGGTTCGGCCAAGAGACTTATATCATGATAGGTACATAATTAATGTACTACTTGGGGGTCTCTTGGATGTATATAGTAAGTTTATTAACCATATTATATAAAAATACAAAGAGACATTGTAAAAGTGAAACTAATTAACTTAGAGTTAATACTTAAAGATAAGGTTAATATAAGTACCCAAACCTGTCTAAATTCTATTGGTTGAGTGGTTTTCGACCTATCCCCACCTTAACCTTTGAATAATAAGCTTTGGAGCCATTAGAAACCGAATATGAATTTATTATAAATTAATATTTCTAGCTTTTCCAAAGGTGCCCCTCACCCCTCTTATAAAAGGGCACTCCTCCTTCTCATTTCTTAACACCTTCAAAGCCTTTTGGTTCGGCCAAACTCTGCCCAAATACTCTCCCAACATCCCTCACTACAACCTAGAGGCCTTAGTTTGATCAGAAAGCCAACCTATGGAGCCCTTTTGATCAAATCAAAAGGAAGAACCCGAAGAAGAGGTAATGATTTCACCACCCTTTTCTAAGTTCATTTCTTCTTTCACTTCTTCTTCCTTTGTTCTTACCATTCTAAAATAATAACTCCAGTATCTCACATATATAGTGATGTTATTATAAGTATGGTACAACCATATTCAGTATTCTATCCACCCTTTGAATAACATGTCACCATACGTGCGTACGTACGGCTTACCGTCTCCACGTCGTGGTGTAATTGTTATTCAATATAATATTATTTGGATGGGTATAATAATGATGTGTAACTCATGTAAATAATAAATATAACATGTTAATGATTCTGTATATATGATATACCATTCATTTATATATTATTTTAATATCAAAAGAATGATATTGTCGCTCGTGCGTACGTACGGACTACCGTCTCCACAAACGCGATGAGATTCATTCTCCATCGTAACCATTCAAGTATAATTATCATTTGATGATTTAAAAATGATTTTTAAGGACTAGATATCATTCTGGATAAGAATAAGATACAACTACCATGGCTTATGTAACAAAACATATAAATAAAATGAGTAAGTTAACACCCGAAATGACGATAATTCTAAGATATTATTAACAAATCAATGTTAAAAGATCATATATGATATCATATTAATATATATGATTCTTGTATAATTTAATAACAATTATTTCACCATTATACAGGAGGTTAACCTACCCCAACAAAGGAAAAGTACAAGGTAAGGGTTTATTTCCCAATCTCTTCATTATTCGAGGTTGTTTATACGTAATAATCTACTGGGATATCTTTGTCATCCACATCCATGTTTCATAAAAATATATTTCAAAACATTTTTATTATTTACAAGAATATGGGTTAAAGTAATTTATACCCTTGTTTGACTTTTTATAAGAGGAATCTTTCCGTCGTTTTCAAAACAAGGTCCTTTTTATCCTTTTCGACAAAATTAAGGTAAGAATCTTTTTTTTAACTTATACGGCGGGTGCGGTTATTTTCCACCGTTATAAAATCCTCAAATATTTCCTTACAAGATTATAAGAATATTTTCAAAGTAAATGTTTTATTTTATAATTATGTGACTTTTAAATGATTTCAAAAAAAAAGATATATTTCTCTCAAAAACATGAAAATCCAGTGCAAATGTATACGTATTTAACGCAAGCTTAAAAATGTTTTCAGAAAACCTGACTCTCGAGTTTGGTAGACAGGAAGGGATTGGGAGTGGACCCATCATGGCCTGTAATTAGTCGAGAAGTCTCAGAATTAGTTATTTTGTTTTCAGAAGCTTGCATAATGTTTTCAGAAAAACACTGGAGTGTATTTTAGCAATTTTAAACGTAAGTATCTTCTAAAAAAATTGCATCGGTAGGTCTCATGAGACAAACTAGTGTCTTGGCACAAGGCCTTGACAAAATATTATTTGTAGTCTTGGCACGAGGCCTTGGCTATGTGGTTATGATAGTCTGGCATTATGCATTCCAACATTATGAAAGTGGTTATTGATTTTTGCATGTGATTATTCGATTAGTAGAATATCCATGTGAATAAGTAAATGGCATTATTTCATTTTATTTATGCCATACCATGTTGAAAGTTCATATTTAAAAGGCTTTTGTTTAAGTTATACATTGCCTTAAATGTTTATTCTTATTTATGAAAGTTTCCGCTATATTGTTATCCTTACTGGGCATTTGAGCTCACCCCTTTTCTATGTTTTATTTTTCCCAGGATGTGAAGAAGTAAGTTATGAATGAACTGCAGGGATTTTATGAGGGGTTAATAGTGTGGATTGTGGAAACATTATGTTGTTGTAGTAGTTTTTCATTTTATGATGTAATGTAAAACTTATGAATATATCTAGTGTTTCCAAGGCTACTAAACCAATCGGTCTTTCGAGATTTGATCTTTCTTGTGATCATGTCAATGTTACGAAGTAATGCACCGACTCTGGGTAACTGGGGTCGGGGCGTTACAGTTGGTATCAGAGGAAGTTTAGTACAAGCCTTGGAAGCTAGATTTAGATAAACTCTGATTAGAGCACATAGACCTAAGATGAACTTTGAGGATTAGTATAGAAGAACTTCCTAGAATTTTTGTATTGTAGAGATTTTGTGAGTTTTCCGAGCAACACATCCCTGTCTGGATACGAGCAGGTAGAGGCGGCTCTGGCACAGATGTACCTAGGGGTAAAACCCGAAAACACCGCTTTGAGCTAGACTCGAACGGGAACTGGTGCACAACAACGGGCCTTGCTGCACTCTGGGTTACGACACTCCCTGGGGATATGCTTAGGATAACTCTCATTTTCTTTACAAATCATTTTGAAGGGTTTATGAGTATATACTTCCTTAAAGAAAACATTCTTATGATTATGGATTATATCCATAAATAGTTCAATTTATGTTAAGTGTTTTATAAGTATGGGATTATGTATTTTGATTCATAAACTGATCTAGTTTATTCCATTGTTTAGAAATGGTGCCCAGTAGAAGGAATGAGAACTCCGGAAATGCACATGATCCAAAGAGAAGGAAGGATCATATCTTTCATGGTCTTAAGCTAGAATTTATAAGAGAAATAGTCTCCCATGTATTATCATCATATGAAGAAATAATATCATGTATTGATAAGATAAGTAAAGAGATTACTGAGTCCTATGGCTTTGAAGGGAAGCAAGAGAAGAAAAGGATAGAAGAGAGAAAGATGGATAAAGGGAAGAGGGAAAAGAAGAATTTTCCCATATGTGGTAACTGTGGAAAGAAACACCCTGGAACTTGCCTGAAAGAAATGGGAGTTTGTTATAAGTGTGGAGGAAAAGGGCACAAAGTACATGACTACAAGGGTAAGAAAATGGTTTCAAATGTACAATGCTTCATTTGCAAGGAGTTTGGACACTACGCGAACCTATGCCCCAGTCATCAGACTATGCCGCAAATTATGCTATTGGATAATAATCAAGTTATGATACTACCACAGATGAAGAGGAATGATTAGAGTTCTTATGTTGATTATATCAATTGAGTGTTGTATCAACAATGTACTTGTTATAATAATTATGGAGTATATAAGGATTGTACTGCAGTACTATTTCATTAAGGACTTGAGATGGTGTGGAACAAAGAAAAGTGACTCAGTAGCAGGTTAAATGTTTGGAAAATATATGGTTGAGAGAAAGATAAACCATAATATGGTTCAGATACCGAGGTGGTGATTTTAGAATAATACATGATTGATTTGGATAAATTATATTGGATATTATTGACTACCTTGAAGCTGATTAATGATTTGTATATTCCATCATTTTTGGGGTTCAAAACATTTTTGGATTAATGAAGTATATCCAGCATTCTATATGGAATAAAGGAGCATGAATGTAATCAATAAGGAATATGGTAATACATGATGAAGGTATTCATATTCTATTACGGGGTAAAAAGGATCTATATTATGTTTACCTTCCTTATAAATGTTGGACTGTGAGTTTAGACAGAAGTATTTTGGATAGTTCTAGTTTGGATTATTTTGGATTGCCATAAAAGAACAACCCGGAGGTCGGGCGGCAATCCGTCGCATCCGGCAAGGCTGCGAGACTTGAACCCGCAACCGAAGGGAGACAAGGGTGTATCACCTACCACTGTCCCACGAGATTTCCTGAATTAAATAATGTAGTTTTTTTAAAGATCTGGTAGATGAATTATAAATTCATTTATTTTGGAACCCTGTACGAATAGTATAAATAGAAAAAAAAATTACGTTCTAGAGTGAAAGATGAGTTTGTGGTAGAAATTTATTAATGGGTAAAATTCTAATTATAAAGTAAGTATATCTCCTTATTATCTTAGCCAATCTCATAAATAAATTCCTCAACATTAATAATAGAAACTTAGAACAAAAATGTTGTCCTAGATGGTACCTTAAATCATCACAAATTTATGGCTTTGGGATTGTTTGCCTTTTCATAGCCATGTTCTCTACCACTCTCCATCAGATAATTGATGGTTAGATTTCTCTTCCATATCCATATTTTCCTACATGGAACCCTAGTATGTGTTATTTTCGGTAATCTTCATACTTTCCACTCTTTATTTTAAATAGAGGCCTCATTAATTCATTTTTCGATGTGGGATTTCAACTAAGATATTTTGAAATGTCAAAAATGTGTTGTCCCAATACACTATATTTTATTGAACCGATGGTACTTCAAATCATCATAGATTGATGAGTTTAAGAACCAAAATTTTATACTTGTTTGTGATTGATGACCTCAATCACTACCTATAAATATTTACGTTTTTCCTCCAATTATATGTCTCTAATTGCCACCAATGTTCTCCTAATCAAGATCATAATTTGGTGGTGACCCTTTCATTTCTCTTTTCCTCATATTAAGACTAAATTTTAGTAACCCAATTTCCGATGTGGGTTTTCCCACAAATATATTTTCTACTTTCAACCTTTTATTTTCGAAGAACAATTTCAAATTGCGAGGACGCAATTTATTGAAGGAGGGGAGAATGTAACACCCCAGGATTTCAGAGTGTGTTATTTCTTAAAAATAATTCAATAACTTTCACTACACGCAACACCGAGTTCAATCACACCATTAAAAGAGGTCATGAATAGTATTAACTACATTTTGAACTTTATATAATCCTTATAATTTTAGAATCCCTATTATGAGTTTCTTAGTCATAATGCAAGAACAGATTCATTTTCAGTATTTCACTTTTATCAACTTCTAATAGCGAAACCTTTTTAAATACAATATTTTAAACTTTTTGACTAAATGGAGACATCAAAAAATTTAAAATGAAACTTCCCAAGCTTCCACGGTACGCTTTCCTTTGAATAAAACAGTAGCGTGTGTTGTACGCAACTTCGAGTTTTAACACACACCACAACCAATCAAACTGGCCGTTATGAATAGTAATACCTAAATTTTAAAATAATATATATTTTATATTTTGAAATGGACTTCATTTTTGGATTCGGAATATCGAATTTAGCCTATGGTGAAATTTTGGTACTTTTCGGATAACTTTCATATTTTGATGAATAGTGAAAATTACTAAATTTTAATTAAAAACAACTTTTTTAATCAAAATAATTAATAGTGATAAATTATTAATTTGAGTGGTTTTAAAGTATATTTAGAATATATTTTTACAATTTAATATAATTTTGGTCATTAGACAAAATTTTACAATTAAACCGAACATAAACAAGTGTCAATCTTTTGATAGTTATTATCTCTTAAAAACACGCTTTTTGTTTTGACAGCGAGAATTAATTTTAAATTAATTTCTGCCACTTCTGTGTTTTGAATTTAGAAAAATGGATTCCATATTTGGAATCAGGATGTTCAAATTGTGTAAATAGGTAACTTTTATTTTTAGACATTTTGAATAATTACTACGGTAAATATTTTATTTACCATGGTTAAGGGTAAATCCGGTAAATAAGGGTTAAAAAATAATATTCTAATAATACTAAATTACCCTAAAACGTGTCTTAACCCTATTGGTTGATACATGGTCGACCATGGGCATCTTTGGGTCGATTTTGGGACCCCATGGATCCACTTGTAAGTGATAATGACACTTTATTTTAATTAAGTCAAAATGAATACAAAAATGACACAAGCATATATCTTTTAGAAACACAATTGTTACATAGGGTTATATAAGTTGTATTTTAGATTATAAATATTAATTAGAAAGATACAAAGATTTCCTACATAATTATATTTTATTTATAATTTTTAGACATTATATAATTTATTTTATTTATGACACAATGATTATGCAGTAATTACTATAATCGTGAAAAATTAAAATAATTGATATTATAAATACCCAAATAAATATAATATGAAACTTTTAATGAATTAAACTAATTTTCTAGGATAATATGATATATTATGATTTATTTAATTGACTTTGTTCGAAGTAATCAATCTGTTATGAGTTTCACAAAAATCAACTATTGAATAGTGTCAAAATTGACATAAAAGAGTTCTTAAAAAAAATATTATATTCTTAATTGATATTAAATTCCTAAAAAACTAAGGTTCGGCCAAGAGACTTATATCATGATAGGTCCATAATTAATGTACTACTTGGGGGTATCTTGGATGTATATAGTATGTTTATTAACCATATTATAGAAAAATACAAAGAGACATTGTAAAAGTGAAACTAATTAACTTAGAGTTAATACTGAAAGATAAGGTTAATATAAGTACCCAAACCTGTCTAAATTCTATTGGTTGAGTGGTTTTCGACCTAGCCCCACCTTAACCATTGAATAATAAGCTTTGGAGCCATTAGAAACCGAATATGAATTTATTATAAATTAATATTTCTAGCTTTTCCAAAGGTGCCCCTCACCCCTCTTATAAAAGGGCACTCCTCCTTCTCATTTCTTCACACCTTAAAAGCCTTTTGGTTCGGCCAAACTCTTCCCAAATACTCTCCCAACATCCCTCACTACAACCTAGAGGCCTTAGTGTGATCAGAAAGCCAACCTAAGGAGCCCTTTTGATCAAATCAAAAGGAAGAACCCGAAGAAGAGGTAATGATTTCACCACCCTTTTCTAAGTTCATTTCTTCTTTCACTTCTTATTCCTTTGTTCTTACCATTCTAAAATAATAACTCCAGTATCTCACATATACTGTGATGTTATTATAAGTATGGTACAACCATATTCAGTATTCTATCCACCCTTTGAATAACATGTCACCATACGTGCGTACGTACGGCTTACCGTCTCCACGTCGTGGTGTAATTGTTATTCAATATAATATTATTTGGATGGGTATAATAATGATGTGTAACTCATGTAAATAATAAATATAACATGTTAATGATTCTTTATATATGATATACCATTCATTTATATATTATTTTAATATCAAAAGAATGATATTGTCGCTCCTGCGTACGTACGGACTACCGTCTCCACAAACGCGATGAGATTCATTCTCCATCATAACCATTCAAGTATAATTATCATTTGAATATTTAAAAATGATTTTTAAGGACTAGATATCATTCTGGATAAGAATAAGATACAACAACCATGGCTTATGTAACAAAACATATAAATAAAATGAGTAAGTTAACACCCGAAATGACGACAATTCTAAGATATTATTAACAAATCAATGTTAAAAGATCATATATGATATCATATTAATATATATGATTCTTGTATAATTTAATAACAATTATTTCATCATTATACAGGAGGTTAACCTACCCCAACAAAGGAAAAGTACAAGGTAAGGGTTTATTTCCCAATCTCTTCATTATTCGAGGTTGTTTATACGTAATAATCTACTGGGATATCTTTATCATCCACATCCATGTTTCTTAAAAATATATTTCAAAACATTTTTATTATTTACAAGAATATGGGTTAAAGTAATTTATACCCTTGTTTGACTTTTTATAAGAGGAATCTTTCCGTCGTTTTCAAAACAAGGTCCTTTTTAACCTTTTCGACAAAATTAAGGTAAGAATGTTTTTTTTAACTTATACGGCGGGTGCGGTTATTTTCCACCGTTATAAAATCCTCAAAGATTTCCTTACAAGCTTATAAGAATATTTTCAAAGAAAATGTTTTATTTTATAATTATGTGACTTTTAAATGATTTCAAAAAAAAAGATATATTTCTCTCAAAAACAGGAAAATCCAGTGCAAATGTATACGTATTTAACGCAAGCTTAAAAATGTTTTCAGAAAACCTGACTCTCGAGTTTGGTAGACAGGAAGGGATTGGGAGTGGACCCATCATGGCCTGTAATTAGTCGAGAAGTCTCAGAATTAGTTATTTTGTTTTCAGAAGCTTGCATAATGTTTTCAGAAAAACACTGGAGTGTATTTTAGCAATTTTAAACGTAAGTATCTTCTAAAAAAATTGCATCGGTAGGTCTCATGAGACAAACTAGTGTCTTGGCACAAGGCCTTGACAAAATCTTATTTGTATTCTTGGCACGAGGCCTTGGCTATGTGGTTATGATAGTCTGGAATTATGCATTCCAACATTATGAAAGTGGTTATTGATTTTTTCATGTGATTATTCGATTAGTAGAATATCCATGTGAATAAGTAAATGGCATTATTTCATTTTATTTATGCCATACCATGTTGAAAGTTCATATTTAAAAGGCTTTTGTTTTAGTTATACATTGCCTTAAATGTTTATTCTTATTTATGAAAGTTTCCGCTATATTGTTATCCTTACTGGGCATTTGAGCTCACCCCTTTTCTATGTTTTATTTTTCCCAGGATGTGAAGAAGTAAGTTATGAATGAACTGCAGGGATTTTATGAGGGGTTAATAGTGTGGATTGTGGAAACATTATGTTGTTGTAGTAGTTTTTCATTTTATGATGTAATGTAAAACTTATGAATATATCTAGTGTTTCCAAGGCTACTAAACCAATCGGTCTTTCGAGATTTGATCTTTCTTGTGATCATGCCAATGTTACGAAGTAATGCACCGACTCTGGGTAACTGGGGTCGGGGCGTTACACTAGAACACCCTTCTATAAATAAAAACTGCAAATACTATTAGTTTTACTTGATATTTACTTTTATTTCCATAATTATATATTCTATTAATTATATTTATATTTATATTTTATTTCTGATTTAGTAAATATGTTATTCAAGAGTTTTCAAATTATTAGTTGAGTATGAAATACAAAAACAAAATTGATTTAAAATGTGAACTAGTATCTCATTGTGTTTAATTCCAAATTAAGTTAAATGTTTTATTAATAATAAATAAATATTAATAATTTAACTTTATTCTATAAAGAAATAAATAAAATTTTCACTTTTCTATACTGATATATGAATAACCCTTCTATAAATTATTTTATAAATGCACCAATCTTATAGTAAAATATCTATTATTTCTTGATTTATGTGATTTAATAATATTTCAAAAATATATTTTACTTATTTCCAATGAATTATGGAATAATATTTACATTGCTATATACACCTAAATTTCTAGCTTATACTTCAATTAATTCTACATTTTCTTCCAATTACCTTTATATCTATGTGGAATGAAATTTGTATCCAATTTCATACTCTTAGATAGAATAATTTGTATATTTAAATAACCTTGTAAAGGCACGATTGGATTTGTATTATCCATTGGATTTCAACATTATCATTCATTAGGTTCACTTTAAGGAATGTCAAATCATGTTCCCGCTAATTCATATCCTTCTATAAAATTATATACAAAAATTATTTATCATATCATCCATAATGTTCATACAATTTTGGATAAACGTGGATAATAATCGTTGTATGGATGATAAAATGAGATTAATGGATAATTTATTATTCAAATATATTCCTAAATCAGCTAACTAGTCAACAAAATTTATTATCATTAATTCATTATCACTAGATAAGAATCATACTTCAATTTTACATAAATGAATATTTTTTATACGTTAATATATCTAGATCCTATACTTGTATCATTTCTAGATCGTGGATATGAAACATGGTATAAGAATTCATGTCATTTTGTGGGATTACAAGGTCTCTAGATATAACTGATATTATAATTCATTTAAAATAAAAATCATTATCTATGAATCACGTATAGATATTCTTCTCAACACTACATGCCAGTTAAAGTTGCTGATAATGAATGTGGGATTCCAACAAATTGAAAAAAAAACATAGTAAAGTAGTGTATAAACATTTATACAAACTCTATGAAATTTTTTCCAATAAGGAAATTACCCATTTCTAGTTCTGATTATATTTTTTAGTTATCACAATTGATGAACTCAAAATGTTTCTATAATAAAATATCATAAATATATACATTATAATGATTACCAAATTTTGTGGGATAAAATATTTTATTTTCTTATTAGTCCCCCACTATTTTATCAACTCCCAACTACCTTCAACAATGGGCACAAAATATTCTGTCAAGTAGATAGTATAGTGGTAAGGATCTAAATTTTTCTTTCATATAACCCATACATTGTACTGATAAGTTATTCAAATGCACTTAGGCAAGTGGTTTTACCAATGGCTATGCCATGGTTCCTTGATCCATGGAGTGTACTACCCGATCCTAAAATTATGACTCTGATTTCCCCAATACTCTCCTGTATGTTATAGTAAGTCACAATTTGATAATAAATATGTTATTTAACTTAGTCGGTATTATCCAAACCATGTTTTTAGATTTATTTATTTGAAAGCATCCCAATTTTGACCATGTAAGTACATTAAACTATGTTTCTATTCAAAACATAACTAATTAAATACTTTTCTAAGTTAATATTTATGTGAGGGATTTTTTGTTATGTATAAACATGTATTTTTAATATTATATGAATTTTAGAAAATTAATTAACCATGTTTTGGAAATATCTGTTTATGTACAATCTAATTTTTTTAATTCCTTGTTATGTGATTATTTATTCATTTACATATATGATTACGATAAATCATCCATAAAAATTAATCAATAATCATATTAAATAAAATAAATAAAATGGATTTATCATGAGATTTCTAATTTTGGATTTACTATGTAGACAATAAATTAACATATGAATATTGGGTACTAAATTACTTGACCGAGTCTTATCTCAATTTGCAGCATTACACCATCAACCTATTTACCTTCTTGGCTAATTACACCTCATCCTGGTTTTAGAACTACAGCTAATCATTTGAGATCTCAATCCCTAAATATGATTTACTTAACTGAATATAAGGGGAACTAATTGAATGTTTATAAGTTTTACAAAATGAAATTGTGGAAATGATGTTCCTTACAAAATAAGAGGAGCGATGTCAAATAGACTATCATTTAAATTTAATAAAAATAATTTCAAAAACCAATGAAATGAATAAATTAAAAAAATCCAAACCATAAATAGGTTGATGAGGATCTTCATTAGTAAAATACATGAAAAAATAAACATTTAATAAAATCACATTCTTTTAAATCAATTTTTATTAAGATAAATCACATGAATATTTTAATTATATTAATCATTTATCAAAATATTTATCCAAAACATACTTCACATTCTCATCCAATATAATTTTAATAAAAATTATGATTATGATTTTTATTTAAAATAAATAAAATACACGGTTTTTACTTAGTGTCGACGTGGAATATACCCATTAAGATAATGTACCACGTTTTTTTGGTCATGTACATAGAACATACATTACATTTGATGTACATGACATGTCACATAATCAGACAGAGTTTATTTTCAATTTATAATACATAGATACATGTTAATTTACATTTAATGTACAAAATTTAATGGAAGTTGAGTATATAGTGATTTTTTACCAAAAACTGCCTGAAGTTATGAATTTTATAGGGAAAATAATTTATCATTAAATATTCTTGAAGACCTATCCCAAAATTTGTACTATCAAAACATGAATCTTGGAAACATGTAGATTATGTTTAATGATAGAACTAAATTTCAACCAATATAAAATTAATTACATGGTGTACTACAGTGTTTTCATGTGATCTATGTAGACAACTACGGGTTAAAAGTTGTGTACTAGAGGATATACACCATGTAACATCTTCTGCCCATTTTGTGACACATTCATAAGGATTCGGTGTGTATATCAGCTATGCACAATTATGAGATACATATTGTTAATGTTGGCTATGCATCATGTGTTATAAATTTTATCCATATATCTGCACCATGTTTCATCTAATAAATCAATGATTCTCATTTAACTATTATCTTTATTCCAAGAAAATATATGGACTACCAAACATGTATGCCATCTACAGACATGTAATCTGTTAAGTTGAGTCTCAGTCTAGCCCGGTCAATATGTGGTGTGTGTTGAGTTCATATTACATTAATTTCATGACATGTCAAAATGAGTTGTTGATATATACCAATGCAATAATCAAGGATTCACAATTTGTAACTTCATGCTACAAAGTGTGTAACCCTTTATGTAACACTCTGATATTTTATGAAATATTTCACCTCAAGTAATTTTTTTGATAGCTTTAAATATAAGAAACCTCAATTAAAAATAAAACATTATAGTGTATGATATTATAAATTTGTTGCTTAATTTAGTGGTAATAATATGAACTGATAAATTATGAAAAAAATTATAAAATAAATTCATTAATTATTAATTGATTATAAATTGAAATAAAAAACCATTCTAAAGTAAAAGAGAGCATTTTATAAGAAACTATTTTTATGTGCGCAATATGTTTTTATCTTAATAAATTAAATTAATCAATAATGGTGAATTATTTTAGTGAAAAATATATTTAATATTTTAATTTTAATTTTTTAAAACTCATATAAGGTTTTTATGCCTGAGATAGGATTAAATCCAATTTTATGCTGAAAAAGTGCTTTTCTAAAAGATGATTTTCTTTGTCTTCTGAATACTTATTTTAAACCAAATTTCATCCAATTATATGTATTTAATTTGATAAAATTCATTCCATATTTATAATTATGAAATTAGAAATTGGAAATATATACCTTTTATTTTTACAAATTATGACGAGTAAATGTTGAAAATGTTATCACCTCACTAAAGGGTAAATCATGTAAATATAAATTAAAAATACATGTTAAGGGACCGATTTTTAATCTCAATTCCTATTAGTTGAATTTAATTGGACTATAATCTCCATAGTCTTGAAATATAATTGTATAAAATAAAAACTTCCATGAAAATTACATATATTACATTAAAAACAATTCAAGTTAAAAAATATCACTCTCTAAGTTTTTAATATCTCTTATAGATTATAATAGTGTAAAAAGTATGTTGTGAATGAATGTTAACAATAATTTTTTGACTAATTAGATTTTCTTCATGATGTTAATTTATTTAATAAAATTTCTATTAAATAATTACCTGAAATAATTCTACAATGATAAGAATATATTTATTCAATTAATAAAATAATAAAATGAGTACTTTTTAAAAAAATAATAGCAATATAATTTGAATGACCAATAGAGTTGATATATATATATATATTATTAGTTATTCTTAAATGTATTTAATTTTAATTTCATATTTCTCTTGATGTCTTTAAGGTCAAATTAAATGAATAGTTCCAAAATTGACATTAATGATATTTTATAATAAATAATATATTATTAAATGATTTTAAATTCATGAAAAACTAATATTTATCCACATGAATGTAAAATTGTTGAAACACCATAATTTTTTCCATTTTGGATCCACATATCCATTTATTTTAACATTTATAACCCTTTATGGTTAAAAGATATGCTACCACATTTAAGGTAAAAAATAATTAACATACGGATTAAACAAAATAATAATTTTTATATTGATCAAGAAACCGATATAAATTTAATATAATGATGTTATTGAAAATATAGACTCTTTTTATATATATTACTATCTATTTAAAAGATTTTCCTTGAAAATGGATTTATTATATTTTAATATTTTATAAAACTCCAAGTGTGTCCCCTCCCTCCCTTATAAAAGGACTCACATCCTTTATCATGCTTACATCACATTGAGTCATCACGCTTGACTAGACCCTAAAAAAATCCAATCTAAAATTCTTTTTATACATTCTCTAGGTTTTGGTCTTCCCAAAAAAGAATCATGGCGATCCTAAATAAGAGAGTTTACGGAATTCTTCCCAAGAAGATGTAATCACCTTAAGGAATAACTCTTTTTATTTCTTCTTTACCACTTATAAATCATTGTGAATTATCATAAAATGGTAAGTTTAGTGTCATAAAGATACTGTAATGTTATTATGACTATAAAATTACCGTTATCTACCCTCTTTCCCATCATATGATAATTGAATGTATCACTCATGTGTACGTACATCTTTCCATATCAACATCGCAATACAATTAATTTCCCACCAAAATATTTCTTGGATGATTACTATGATGTGTAAGAACCTGTTTTTTCACTCAGGTATGGATCCATTAATTTTTGTTATAAACCATTACTTTGGAAAAAATATGGATTCTTAATGAATTAGTGGTGGTTATGAGGGTTTCTGGGGCTCAATCGGAGCCCGAAACCCATCTTTTGGAGAAAATGGACTTTTAACATAGTTTAGATTAATCTATGTGGGATTTTTTCATGGTTTTCCAAACTGTGATGATGGTATTTTTTCAAATAGAGCCACCTCGAATGGTTAGCACACAACCATGTGTCCTGACCATCCAAACACCCCTTTTTCCTAGGTACTCGTGCATGGCTTACAAACGGTTTGATCAAACCATGTGGAGGATGTGATTTCAGGAAGATTCATCTCACATGGTTTGCACACGTTCTGACCAATCGTGTTGAAAAACCAAGTGCAGGCTAATTTTCATGATAAATTTCAAGTTTTTTCATTAATTATATATTAATCCTCATCATTATACCTAATCCAAAAACATGTGGGGTTTTCATCCATTTTAAACCATTTGGATCTTTTTGAATGCCAAGGATAGCGATCAAGAGATCTCCTTCGTCTCGCTTCCAATCAAGCATATGTTCATAACGTTGGATGTGCAACGGTAAGTACTCGAGTCCTCTTTAGCCATTCTTATTCTATATCACTCTCGACCTAGATATATCCATGTGATCATTTTTTACCAGTTTGTAGATCTACTCTGATCCAAGGAAAATCAAGGATCGATAGTAGAGGAAAATGATCTTACAACGCTAACATTGGTGCTCTATAAATTTCTCTAAAGTTCCTTATTTTTGGAATTCTCGTGTGTGGACCATTGGTTTCATTGGAAACCATTTCTCAAATTTATATTCCATGGTTATACTTGTTATAATCATATGGTTATTCTCTTTCAAAATTTGTGATTAGTTGTTAGTGGTTACACCCACAACTCAATCCACCTAAAGACGAATGTTATTCCATTAATTAGTTTGTAGTGTTTTGACACATTTGAGCCACTATTCGGGTGTGTCGTTTCTTGACCTTCCAAATGGTGAGCCTTCTTATAATAAATTTCTTGTTATTAATGGGAATTTCATGATGGCATGTACCATGTATGATCACCACTTGACCATCCTAAGGTAAGTGCTTCCAAATGATTTATTAAATGTCAAATTTGAAATGGAATGTATACTAAGTATATATCTTTTCCATTAAATGGGGTTTAATAATGGTTACATGTCCGTAGCACCCCTTTCTATGTTGACGGAAGGTTTCAGAGTGAACCTTAATAATTGAATATTCCTTCATGGTTAATAATGGCATGATTAAATGGTCGCAACACTACTTGGCCTATTCAAACTAATTGAAGACAAGGATTGGACCGATAAATAATGGTTTCAACCATAATTGACCTATCCATACTTATAGAAGGAAATACTTGAAGCAAATTATATATTACATGATTCAATATCATATTAGAATGGACTGGATCTACATCTCCTTGGATTTTGAGTGGATAACACCTTGGGTCTCAGGAACCCCATTCTAATTCAAGGAGGTGGATTTCTTAGGTTGATACCCACCTACACTCTAATTCCCGTCAATTCCTCATATGCCTAGTATTCTACCATAGGATCGTTTTCATTATAACAGGATACCTTGGATACACTCCTTGGATCTTGTATAGACTAGTAGGTTCCGTGGTGAAAGCCAATAGGGCCTTGTCTTTGTTGATCCCATTTTACCTTGGTCGATCACCTTGGACTCAGTAGGTGCCTTGTTGTGGAATGCCTTGGATTATACTACTTCGATTACACTATTACCCTTTAGCTAGAGTCAGATACTATTGGGGTTAGCATTCTGTGAGTTTACATTACCTTAGTTATTACCCTTGAACTCCCTCACTGGATATCATTTTCAGGTTGCCTTATTACATCTTGAGACCTTCACTACTTATACTATCACGAGGTGATATCAGTACTAGCTATTCCTCACTTGACTTGTTATCATTAAATTGTAATGGCTTCATAAAATAAGCTATTTACATTTTCAGACACCATCTAAGGGATGAATCATGTACTTGGGTATTTATATAGATTGTACTATTTTCTTTACGTTATATATGAATGTCGGTACACTAATGTATTCCCTTATAGGGTCCATATGTTATAGACAACATGGGTGGTGGCCCACTAAGATTTATCTCACAACCTCTCCAGGAACCAGTTCGTACACGGAGTAGATTACATGGTTACAGGTATTGAAAAAAGTAATCATACAGATTCCAACACTTGATTCCATCTTGATAGGTTGGTGCTTGATAGGATATGACTGAGTGGGATCTCAGGATGCTTTGAGTAGTCTTTGTTTTATTTTACCTTATGAAACATTTTATTCCTACTATCTTGTCTTTGTGATTTCCAGTTTTCTAGTGACATAAAATTACATCATCATTGATCTAGTTGATACAGTTATTGTTATTCTTGTTTTTTTATTATACCAGTTTTCTTCCAATGTTTACTTATATTACATCAACTATTTATTAATGTTAATTTATATTCCTTTTATTGTGCTATACTCTTCTAATGAGGGCATAGTCTCCCATGGACACACCCAAGGACATTGTTTTTAGTGAGAATCCTCCAGATTTTAGGAAGATGTGCTTGAGACTATGTGGCCCACTGCGCTCAAGACACCCGTTATGTGGAATCTGGGTCTGGGTCATCACAAACCGGTATCAAAGGTGGTTTATTGTCTTTAGTTACTATTTAGAAACAATAGATTGGAGAATATGAACTCTTGGTACATGGTCATAAGCTGTTATTGGGCGTCATGAACCCATTTTCAAGGTAAAATCCACGTTGCCCATAATGCAATTGTTGATTTATTCTTACTATTACAGATGATATTATTTCATCGTTGGGTGATCCACAAGTTGTGTGGTGTTGTTTATAATTTTTCTATTTCAGTATTTATTTCATCCTTGGCCCGATGATATGAAGGAAAGGAGCATTGCATCATACATCATTATAATGAGCTAGAATTCGCATGTCATGAATATTTCCATGCCATATAAGTGTATTTCACTGCTTTTAATTTCATGATATGCTTTTGATTGTTGAGTGATGTTGTGATAAATTATTGTACATGTATTACACTTGGTTGAGATGGAGTGAATTCTTGCCTCAATTCATGAGCTGTATGGGCCCTCATGGGTTGGGATGAGTAATTTACCATGTTGAGCCATTATACTATAAATAAATGAATTTCTTTTATGGTAATAGGTGTATGGGAACAGATTCATCAAAAATGGATATCCATTAAGAAGAAAATCCTGGAATCAAGAATGAATTGGTTGGATATCCCTATCATGCCTTGTCATTCTTATAAAAGGTAATAGAGTAAACCCAAAAAATTAACTACAAAATGAAATGAAACATATAATTGAGCACTTACCGATTCATGGTCTTCTATGTGGGTTGTTTGGGTAGTATGCCTTGGGTAGTGAGTTTTCATATGTTTAGTTTCTGCAAGTGATGTTATCTTATTCTTCAAGGCGTGTTCTATGGTGTGTTATTAGAATTTGAATACTGATTTCAGCACGATGTCCTCATGTTGTTCGTCAGGATGGTGTTAACGACCACAATCTAGACATGGTGGGCCCTGAGCCACCAATCATGCTTCCAGGATTTCCACTTGAGGAACTAGATATTGTAATTGATTTGGCCATTGATTCCCAATTCTGTGATAGTTTATTACATCTGATGCATTCCATGAAAGGTGCTCCATGGTTTGCACATAGGATAGCTTATCTTACCCAGGATTTCTAACAACAGCATCCTCCTAATTTTTCAGGGGATGGTGGTTTTTATGCTACTGATTCTTGGTTAGAGGACATGCTATCTTTCATTGAAAATCTAGAAACACCTCCAAAGTGGATAGTCAATCGTGAAACATACTTTCTTTGGTATTCGTCCAAGTGTTAGAGGGATGAAGTTACCGAGGCCGGTCCCCATCAGGGACTATTATGGGTGGACTTCTAGAATTCCTTCTATGATCAGTTCTTTTTTCAGGCACTGGGGGATGACAAGGCTAGATTTTTCATGCAACTTGAGTAGGGTTTTATTTTAATTATGGATTATTCAGAACGTTTCACTAATTTAGAGAACATTTCACCGCTTTTATCTAGTGATGATATTTTTCATGCTAGACGTTTTGAGGTTTGGCTTTAGTACGCCATACGAACATAGGTCAATGACTTTCACCTTCCTACTTTTTATGCAATAGTTTATCAGACCCATATCACTGAGAATAACCTGATTGATGCCGCAATTACTAGATTTAAAGGACCAGTGTCGAGTCGGGATAGTAGTTATTCTAGTGGTAGAAAACATTTCCTCATGAGTTCTCATCAGGGTAGTGGTATCCAGAGTATCCAGTTTGATAGCTCTACGGTGTGTCATATGTGTGGAAAAATTGTTCATAAAAATCCCCAATGTGATAGAGAACCTATAGAGTGTCATTCTTGCGGCCATATTTTTCATCTTCAATGCTTTTTCAGGATGTTTCCACCGTCTTCGAGTTTAAAATGATCTATGGTAGCTCCACCTTCAATAGAGAGTTATTTTGCATCTCGTCAGGTGGGGAGTTGGAATAGAACATGCGTGTCTGGTTGAAGAAGAGGTTGTGGCCACGGTAGTCTGATCCTTGATCACCAGCAGCACTAGTAGAGCAGTCCTGGTCATGGTAGTCCATCTGTTGCATAGGGCCTTGGATAATGTGAGTTTCATTCTTCGCAGCTGATACCCAAGGATCAGGTTGCAGGACCATCTAAAGTACAAGTTTCTTCTCTAGTAGCCACTACTATTTTCTATGCTTTGTTTGATAAAAGGTATTAAAACTCTTTCATTTATGTATCTATCGTTTAAAGTCTCTGAATATAGATATAGTATCACTATGGTGTAATGACCCTCAACACACCATTGGGAATACAAATAGATACAATATGCTAGTGTAGGGACTATAGCATTGACGTTGGCAGTTACCCTTTATTGTGGAATCTCTTTTTTCTCGAGATGACAGGCTTTAATGTCATTTTAGGGATGGACTATCAAGTCCACATTTAAACCATTTTAGACTACTATCACCACATGGTCTCTTTTAGATCACTAGAAGGAAGCAATTATCTTTTCAAAGGTGAGTCAGATGTCCAGGCTGGGAGAGCTAGACCAAAGCATCATGGGTGAGGTGGAGTGACTTCGTAGATTGAAAATCATTTCATAGAGGATGAGGGTTTACTTCAAACTGATTTCCCTCTAGTAGTTTATCATTTCAGGGATGTATTTCCTAATTAAGTTTATAGTTTACCTCATAAGAGAGAGGTATAGTTTACAATTTAGCTTGTTTGAGGAGCAGCTCTAGCATCCATTCCTCCATATATATTGGAACCTACATAGCTTTAGGAGCTCAATCAGCTGATAGAAGACCTAAAGGCAAAAGGATTTATATGGAGTAATACATCATATTGGGGTTCAGCTATGCATTATACTAAGAAGGCGGATGGAACTCTTCGTCTATGTGTTGATTATAGAAGGTTGAAACAACTAACGATCAAAAACCAGTATCCACTACCTCGAATAGATTATATATTTGACCAATTCTAAGAAGAAAAGTTGTTCTCCAAGATTGAAATGAGATCAGGCTATCATTAGGTGTGAGTAAGACCATCAGATATAACTCATAAAACATTCTATATCAGTTATGGTCAGTATGAGTCTCTTTTTATGTTTTTTGTTCATACAAATGTGCCTACTCTTTTCATGGATTTGATGAATAAGTTTTTCCACCCCTATTTGTACTCTTTTTCTGCATTCTTTGTGGAATACATCTGGGTGTATTCTAACACTCGTAACGACCATGCCAAACATCTTGAGATTGTTCTGAGTACACTGAGAGGGAATCAGCTTTATGAGAAGCTTGATATGTACGACTTCTATACTAACAAGGTCCAATTATTGGGCCATATTATTTCAGAATTAGGAGTATCTCTTGACCCTAAAAAGGCTAGTGCTATAGTTTCCTAGGAGCATCCCAAGAACGTGTTTGATATCAAGAGTTTCTTAGGGATCTCTATATATTACAAGAATTTCATACTAGACTTCTCATATATTTTTTTACCTCTTACTGGACATACAAAGATGGGTGTTAAGTTCCTGAGTTCAGAATTATGCGAGAAAGCCTTTTATGAACTAAAAGGGAGACTTTTCTCGGCACCTATTCTGACTCTTCCATAACCAAGTAATGGTTATATCCTCTTCTTAGATGAATCATGCATTGGCCTAGGAGTTGTATTGATGTAGGAATACAAATTTCTTCTGATTAGCCACTGAATGAGGCTAATATTCATTGTTAATATACATAATTTTCATGTTCTTTGTTATTTATAAACACCATTTTAGTGCATTTTACACTTTGAACACCATTTCACATTATGATTGTAATACCTTCTTAAAATGCACTATTATGTGGTACATTTTTGAACATCATTTAAAGTACCCAATGATTCATCTGATTTTAAGGAATTTAATTTTACATATTTTAATTTGATATTTTTTTAAATTGATCTACACTTAAATATGAACATGTTTGATTCAGGGATCAATGGAGAATTCATGGAGGATGATGGAGATATTTGGCAATGAAAGGAAGCAATTCTGGAGAAGGCAGATTGGACACCAGCCCACTGATGAGACTGTGGGGCCCAACATACAGGCCCCATTAATCCCAAATTACGTGGGATGCTAGAAGACATGTACAGGAACAAATCATTCTTCAGGAGTTAATGCTAATTCGGCCTCCATGTTGCTCATTTAGGCGGCCCAAGTTAGAGATAAAATTCTGGGCCAGATTCTGAGGCCTAGAAAAACAGTCCCCCAATTTGATCATATCTCGGAATACAAAACTCCAAATGGGCCCATATTTTACAGGCGATTAGCAGACATCCGGATCTCCATTGTCTTCTTCTATGGCCCACCCTGATTCGGCCATCTAGAAGGCCATCCAAACGCGTCTGTTCGGTAGATGAAATCTGGCTGCCACCTCGGGTCAAATGTGGAAAATTCTAAATTCCACAAACATTCCACCACCCTAGGCCTACCATACTCAAGTGGGATGACTTGTACTGTTTAAGGCTCGACCCAAGGCTCCCAAAATGCCTATTTAGGGCAGTGGTGGTGAAGGAGTTGAGGATCTTGGATGCTTTGTTTAATTGTAATGTTATGCTGCATTTTTGTTGCCTCAATTTTTTCTTTCACATGTAAGTTGTTCAATTCACATTAGTTTCTTAATAAAAGTTCTTCTTCTAATCTTATTCTGTTGTTCTTAATATCACTTTGATACCATTGGATCACGGTGTGAATTTATTCACACCAACCCTTGTGAAATTATTCACACAACGGTGGAGTGATCATTTTATTTTTGTTGTTTTCTTTACTTCTCCATTTCCTCCCTTATGAGTCTACTTTCCGCTTCCATTGAAACCATGGGATCAATGGAGGGCTAACCCACTTATGGGTTGATCCAAGGGAGTAGAAAGGGGCTGGATTGGATGTTATTTATCACCTCATTAATGTATAATCACTTCTTTAATTGGGATTTTTATTTGATGATTTTTAAACTCCATCGTCCTTGTTGAATTTAAGGCCACACACTTCAAGTACTAATACGATCCTTTACCTTGAAGTGCTCAAAACTTTGATCCTTCAAGTGTATAGGTGATTAGTATTAGAGAGTGTAGGAATTAAACCAGTAAGTGATGATGTTGTTTTATCTCCTTAAATGAACCCATCTCAAATTTAAGAAATTGAAATCATTAAAAAGAAAATACGTCCAACCCACCCCGAGTGATAACCTAGGATAAACTCATTCTTTTAAATTGAATCCACTTAAATCTTTTAGATATCTTTAAAACCCATCCAAAATCAATCCACGTTGGCCACTTCATAGCCAAAAATTCATCCCTTAGGTTGTGTATCTTAGGTATCTTCTTAGGTCTCTGTGGAATCGACAACCCAAGCTACACTACAAGGACCATTCTACCCTTATTCTCTTGGGTGAATTTGGGTGTGAACCAAATTTTGGCGCCGTTTCCGGGGACCAAGTAAGTACCTTAGATCCAAAAATAACCTTCTTTCCTCACCTCCATTCTTCTACTCTCACCCAAGATCTCTTATCTTGTCCCTTTCTCGCTTTTTTTTTTGGCGCATGTCCGCCTACACCTGCGATTTCTCAAACAGACTAGTTAGGGTGGAAAGTCCTAGGATAGGGGAGTCAAGTGCATCTTAGGGATTGTTTAAATCAGATTCAAATACTCTTGAAACCCCAAAGTCAGAACTTGAAACAAGTCAAATGGAGGTTCATCCACAAAATCAAATTGTAAACCCTGGGGGGGATCAAATGGGAAACCAAAACCAAGAAGCTCCAAACTTAGGGAATGTAGTTGATCAAACCATGAAAGACTACCTCACTCCAGCTTGGACCAATGCTCCCTCATGCATTAGAAAAAATTCCATAGGAGACACCAACTACATATTCAAACCCCATGTCCTAAACCACCTTCCAAACTTTCATGGGATGGAGTCAGAAATGCCATACCTTCATGTCAAAGAGTTCAACGACATTGTTGAAACCATGTGTCCCCCACATCAACTAGAATCCGCTAAGATGAGGCTATTTCCTTTTTCATTAGAGGATCGAGCTAAAAATTGGATAAACAACTTGAGACCTGCATCAATCCACTCTTGGGACCAACTGCAAAGATAATTCTACAAAAAATACTTCCCTCATCACAAAACAATTGCACTTAAAAAGAGCATCCAAAACTTTTTTGAAAAAGAGTGAGAGTCATTCTATGAAACATGGGAGAGGTTCAAAGACACCCTAAACATGGTTCCACACCATGGGTTTTCCATACATGAACAAGTGAGAATTTTCTATGAAGGGTTGGGTCCGGGGAACAAACAGTTCATTGACATGATGTGTAATGGAACCTTTAAAAACAAGGCCCCAAATGATGCTTACGAGTATCTCGAAAGTCTGGCTGAACAAAACCAAACTTGGGGAACTTCACCTTATTCTGAAAAGCCACAAAGAACCACTGGAATTCATACACTTATAGAAGAGGAAAGCCTTAGGGCTAAACTCGCAGCACTCTCTAGGAAGGTTGAAGAGATAGACCTTAGGAAAGTCCATGAAATCCAAAATGTAGACCTTGTTTGCACAATTTGTGACAAACATGACCATAAAACAGACAACTGCCCAACCATTCCATCCATCAAGGATGTTCTTCTAGGAGTACCCCCAGCGGAAGTCAATGCCCTAAACTTTCAAAAGCCTCAATACCAAAACACCTTCAACCCAAGGTATAACGACCACCCAGGCTTCCGATGGAAAGATAACCAACAAACTAGCCAACCACAGGGACAAAATCCTTACCCTCAACAGAACTACCAAACCCATAACCAGTTCCAAACACAACTTATCCAATACCAACAGCCACCGGTCCATTTTCAACAAACCATCCCACCTCCAAAATATCCCCCTGGGATAAACCAACCTACTCAAGCACCAACCCAAACTATTCCACAAAGCCTACTAGAAAAACTGTGCAAACAAATGGAGAGGATGAACTCAGAAGTATCTTCCCTAAAACAAGAACTTCAAACCATCAAAACTGGAAAGGCACCCATGCCTACTCAGGCGGTTCCGTCCTCAACTTCAAGGGGAGAGTCAAGTTGTGCTCAAACAACTCATGAACAACTAAAGGCTGTGACTGTTTTAATAAGTGGGAAATCAATTGAGAAACCTGAACAACTAATTCAGAACCCACATGAAGATTCAAACTTGGATGAGAATTCAAGTGAACCACAAGATCAAACTGAGGAAACTGATAACAATGTGAAAGAAACAACTCTTCAACAAACATCCCCACAAACTGCACCATTTCCCCAATGCATGAGGGGGAAATCCAAGCCTGAACTGAGTGAAACATTGAGGGAAATCTTCTCACAAGTCAAGTTGAACATTCCTCTTCTCGATGCAATCCAAACCATACCTTCCTACTCAAAGTACCTTAAGGACTTGTGCACTTTTAAAAGAAAATTTTCACATAAAAACCAAGTCATTTTGGCTGCTAATGTGAGTACCACCATTCAAGGGACCATTCCTCCTAAGATGAAAGACACAGGTTGCCCTTACATCAATGTTGAACTAGGAGAAAGCAAAGTTGTCAAGGCCTTGTGTGACCTTGGTGCTAGTGTCAATATCATCCCATATGCTGTGTACTGCCAGTTAGGCCTAGAAGAGCTCCAACCCACATCTGTCACACTTCAGCTTGCTGATCGTAGCATTAGGGTTCCAAAAGGGATTTTAAAGGACGTTCTGGTAAAGGTTAAAAACTTCATCTACCCTGCTGATTTCATTGTCCTTGACAACCATCCAAACTTAGGAAATAAGGAACAAACCCCAATCATCCTTGGTCGTCCTTTCCTCGCAACAATAAACTCTGTTATTCGAGTCCGAAATGGGAACATGGCCATCACCTTTGGGAACATGAGTCTAGACCTGAACATCTATAATGCAAGCTCACAAATAGGGGATGACGAGGATATTCATGAAGTAAACGTGATAAGAAGCATTGATAATGAATCCATGGAACATCAAAGAATATTTGATGAATTTTTAAGTCAGAATGAGATTGATTTCCTTTGTTCATATAAAGGAAGTTTATCTCCTTGGATTGAATCATTTTCAAATTACTCTTATGATGAAGTCTTAGGTCCAACAATCAGTGAAACCTTTCAAGAAACCAATTTCATAGAGACCCCTCTAAATTCCTTCCCTAAATCTGATCAAGCCAATCTAGTGGCTGAAACTTCTACATGTGAGGAATCAATCCTATCTGAACCTCTAAAAAAAGAAATTGATCTTGATCCAATGTCCCAATCTTCTGCTGAAATTTTGAACCAACCTGATCTTGAATTGAAGAAACTTCCTTCTGCACTAAAGTATGCCTTCCTAGGGGAAAATCAAACACATCCTATTGTCATTTCTTCTTCTCTTGAATCCAATCATGAGAGGATGCTTCTAGATTTCCTTTGGAAGCATAAGAAAGCCATTGGTTGGACCCTTTCTGATATTCCTGGGATTAGCCCACTTATCGGGACTCATAGGATTGATCTGGAATCTGATTCAAAGCCATGTCGTCAACCTCAACGGCGACTCAATCCTAATCTCATGGAGGTAGTAAGGAAGGAACTTCTGAAATTGTTGAAAGCTGGTATCATATATCCCATAGCTGAGAGTGAATGGGTGATCCCAATCCAAGTGGTTCCAAAAAAGGCTGGAATCACAGTGATAACCAATGTGGATGGAGAGATTTTTCCAACAAGGTTGAGTAGTGGATGGAGGGTCTGCATTGACTATATGAAACTAAACTCATTCACCAAGAAGGACCATTTCCCCTTACCATTCATTGACCAAGTCCTTGAGAGAGTGGCAGGTCATGCCTTCTACTGTTTCTTAGATGGGTACTCGGGGTACAATAAAATTGAGGTCTCCCTAGAGGATCAAGGGAAGACTACATTCACATGCCCTTTCGGTACCTTTGCCTTCAAACGCATGCCCTTCGGGTTATGAAATGCCCCTGGAACCTTCTAGCGGTGCATGATGGGAATCATCTCAGACATGGTAGGGGATTTTCTTGAGGTCTTCATGGATGAATTCTCTGTGTTTGGGGATACTTTTGAGGGATGTCTGCAGAATGTGGAGAGAGTCTTGTCAAGATGTGAAGAAAAAAATCTTGTCCTAAACTGGGAAAAATTCCATTTCATGGTTAAAGAGGGACTTGTTCTAGGCCATCTGGTCTCAAGTAGGGGGATTGAAGTTGATAAAGAAAAGGTTGACATCATTCGTCACCTTCCATCACCCAAAACTGTCAAGGAAGTGAGGTCTTTCTTAGGACATGCTGGTTTCTATAAAAGATTCATCAAGGACATTAGTTCAATATCCCGTCCCCTTTGTGCTCTCTTAGTAAAGGATGCTCCATTTGTTTGGACAGAAAGCTGTGAGGGTTCATTCTCAACCCTCAAATCCTCTCTCACCTCTCCTCCCATTATGAAATCTCCAAATTGGAACCTTCCTTTTGAACTTATGTGTGATGCCAGTGACTTTGTTGTTGGAGCTGTGTTAGGACAACGGTGTGATAAAACTCCTTATGTCATTGCTTATGCAAGAAAATCCTTAAATGATGCCCAAATCAACTACACCACCACTGAAAAGGAGTTACTTTCTATTGTGTTTGCCTTAGAGAAGTTTAGGTCCTACCTCTTAGGATCACCCATCACTGTGTTCACTGACCATTCTGCACTAAAATACCTCTTCCAAAATCAAGACGCTAAGGCTAGACTGATTAGGTGGGTCCTCCTCTTACAAGAATTTGACCTCACAATCAAGGATAAAAAGGGAGTTGAAAATGTTGTAGCTGATCACCTATCTAGGATGGAATTCTAAGACAACTCAAATCACCTTTCTGTGTCTGATTCGTTTCCTGATGAACACTTATACTCTGTGAGTGACTTCCCTTGGTATGCTGACATAGCAAATTTCTTAGTGACAGGAGTCATTCCAAAATTCTGGGGGACTCAAGCTCGAAGGAAATTCCTTTCTGATGTTAGACACTATGTTTTTGATGATCCATACCTCTATAAGTTCTGCCCTGACCAAGTCATTAGGAGGTGTGTTCCAGAATCTAAACAAGAGTCCATCCTTAAATTCTGTCATAGTGAGGCATGTGGAGGTCACTTTTCCTCTAAGAAAACATCTGCTAAGATTCTTCAATGTGGTCTTTTCTGGCCCACCCTTTCAAGGGACTCCTACACATATTGTCAAAGCTGTCCTAGGTGTCAACAAGTAGGGTCCATCACAAAAAGGAATCAAATGCCACTCACTCTCATCTTAGTGGTTGAAATCTTTGACTGTTGGGGAATTGATTTCATGGGTCCCTTCCCAAACTCTTGGGGATACCTCTACATACTCTTAGCTATTGATTATGTCTCAAAATGGGTTGAGGCCATTCCCACAAAATCCAATGATCATAAAACTGTGATTAGATTCTTAAAAGAAAACATATTCTCTAGATTTGGAATTCCTAGGGCTATCATAAGTGATCGTGGAACTCATTTTTGCAATCGTCCATTCTCATCACTCATGGAAAAATATGGAATTTCTCACAAAGTGTCCACTGCTTACCACCCACAGACCAATGGTCAAGCTGAGTTAGCCAATCATGAAATAAAGCAACTTCTTGAAAAAACTGTCAACCCCTCTAGGAAAGATTGGTCTGAGAAACTCTTAGATGCGCTTTGGGCCTATAGAACTGCATATAAAACCATTTTAGGAATGTCCCCATATAGGTTGGTTTATGGCAAAGCATGCCATTTGCCAGTGGAGATTGAACATAAGGCCTTTTGGGAAATTAAGAAAATGGATTATGACCTCTCATTGGCTGGAACAAAAAGGAAATTAGATCTCAATGAACTGGAGGAACTAAGGATGGAGGCTTATGAAAATTCAAGGATCAATAAAGCTAGAGTTCAAGCCTACCAATCTAGGAATTTCAAAGTCAAACATTTTGAACCGGGAAAACTTGTGCTCTTGTATAGTTCAAAACTTCATTTACATCCGGGAAAGTTAAGGTCTAGATGGTCAGGACCATTCATAGTGCATCATGTATTCCCCCATGGGGCAGTAGAGATTCAAGATCCCACAAGTGGTCACATTTTCAAGGTCAATGGTCAAAGGTTAAAAACAATCGTTGAATCATTCAATAAACAGGAAATAGATGTTGAGTTAATTGATCCAATCTATGAACCAGGAAAAAAATTGATAAATTTGGGATCTATGTCGGGCTAACGACGTTAAATAAAGCGTTGCACGGGAGGCAACCCGTGGTTTTTATGTTTCTAATATTTCTGAATCATCTTTAATTTTCAAATAAGATTACTTAATAATTTTTATATTTAAAAATAACAAAATATACTTTTGAACTGTTCTTCTATTATGAGTATGGATGGGTACGAAAGAGGAGCACCATATTCATCCGTGTCACGTGGTGTGATCCTTGAGTAATACCTTACCCAGAAATTTAAAAAGAAGACAATGTATCATCAGTTTATTTTGTTTTTATTATTCAATGGGTTAAGAAAAAAAATATAATAATACAAAAAAAAGTCCACGCCATAGGCCGTGGGGAAAACCCCATCACAACCGGCGAAGCCGCGGGGACTCGAACCCGGGACCGATGGGAGACAGGGGCGCGCGCTTACCACTGACCTGCGGCTTCTTGTGCTACCTTATTCTATAATTTTTATATATATTCTTATATTTTACTTCCTTTATTATATAAATATATATATATATATATATATATATATTGTTTGTTTTTGTTTGTTTTGTTTGTTTTGTTTGTTTTGTTTTTTCCTTTTTCCACTAGGGAACTTTGCAAGCGACATGGATATCAAAGGAATAAATTCGAGCGGCAAGAGCTTCAAACTTCAACCACCAGGTGACTTCATTCCATAATCCTCATTTTCAATTTCCTTTTTAAATTTTTATTCCCTGCCTCTACTCCTTCTAATTTTTCATTTCTTCAAACACTGGGGACAGTGTTGTTTTATGTTGGGGGGAGATAAAATAAAAACAATTCTTTTGTGTCAAAAACAAAAATTGAATGGTTTGAAAAAAAAAGTAAATGGAAGGAAAAATTCCTTTAACTTTGAACATGGTAATACACATTGCACACTTTGAAACTGAATATCAAATAATTTAGCATGCCCTGATTCTGATTTTAATCCTTGTATAATTTCATGAGCATAGATTTTGGAATGTGTGGCTGTCCAATGTGATATTTCATCGTTTATATTTTCATCTAAATAAAAAAAATGCCACAATGCACGTCCTCTAGACTGTGGGGTACTAATTTGAATTTTTGGGGTCCCATAATAAATAGCATAGGATGGTTTTATTTTTATGAATAATATGAGTATTAAAAAAAATTATTAAAAAAAATTATTAGAAAATAAAAAAATAAAAAAATTAAAATTAAAATTTGCGTGTAGAGCAATGGATTGATAAAATGCGAGGCTTTCGGCACTTGGGGATCGTGAATCCAGAGTTGTCTAGCCCTGAGTTTTTCAATCTATCTCTATTTATGGTAATATGACTTTGTTTTTGATTAAGTTAACTCGAGACGATGCCCGAGTATGTGGGCTTCACTTGGTGCCCTAAGGCCTTTGAGTCTAGGAGTCATCGGCAAAGTCTTGCTACATGGGTTAATTTGATTAATTGAAATCTCAATTACTATAGCAATATTGCAAAAAAAAAATCAAAAAAAAGAGGGATGAAGAATACTCATATTAGGATTAAATTTGATTCCACCTAGTGCTTCCATGATTTCCCCCTTGAATGAAAATGAACCCCCATATCTATTGTGATTCACAACACATCATTACACCTAATTGAGTTGGATGAAGTATGATGATGGATTTGATCAAAGGAATGGGCTTGGGATTGGGATCTGCTTATGAAAATATCTTGTATTAAAATATTTTGATGGGTTTCATGATTGTTTGGTATAAGGTTTTTGGTGATCATTGTGTATTAAAATGTTTTTAGAAAAGGGAATTCGAATTTCATTTTTGATGAGATATATTTTGCTCGGGACTAGCAAAACTCAAGTTGGGGGGTGTGATTAGCCACTAAATGAGGCTAATATTCATTGTTAATATACATAATTTTCATGTTCTTTTTTATTCATAAACACCATTTTAGTGCATTTTACACTTTGAACCCCATTTCACATTATGATTGTAATACCTTCTTAAAATGCACTATTATGTGGTACATTTTTGAACATCATTTAAAGTACCCAATGATTCATCTGATTTTAAGGAATTGACTTTTACATATTTTAATTTGATATTTTTGGAAATTTATCTACACTTAAATATGAACATGTTTGATTCAGGGATCAATGGAGAATTCATGGAGGATGATGGAGATATTTGGCAATGAAAGGAAGCAATTCTGGAGAAGGCAGATTGGACACCAGCCCACGGATGAGACTGTGGGGACCAACATACAGGCCCAATTAATCCCAAATTTCGTGGGATGATAGAAGCCATGTACAGAAACAAATCACTCTTCAGGGGTTAATGCTAATGCGGCCTTCATGTTTCTCATTTAGGCGGCCCAAGTTAGAGATAAAATTCTGGGCCAGATTCTGAGGCCCAGAAAAACAGTCGACCAATTTGATCATATCTCGGACTACACAACTTCAAATGGGCCCAGATTTTACGGGCCGTTAGCAGACATCCTGAGATCCATTTTCTTCTTCTATGGCCCACCCTGAGTCGGCCATCTTAAAGGTCATCCAAACGCGTCTGTTCGGTGGATGAAATCTGGCTGCCACCTCGGGTCAAATGTGGAAAATTCCAAATTCCACAAACTTTCCACCACCCTAGGCCTACCATACTCAAGTGGGATGACTTTTACTGTTTAAGGCTCGCCCCAAGGCTCCCAAAATGCCTATTTAAGGCAGTGGTGGTGAAGGAGTTGAGGATCTTGGATGCTTTGTTTAATTGTAATGTTATGCTGCATTTTTGTTGCCTCAATTTTGTCTTTCACATGTAAGTTGTTCAATTAAAATTAGTTTCTTAATAAAACTTCTTCTTCTACTCTTATTCTGTTGTTCTTAATATCACTTTGATACCGTTGGATCAAGGTGTGAATTTATTCACACCAACCCTTGTGAAATTATTCACACAACGGTGGAGTGACCATTTTATTTTTGTTGTTTTCTTTACTTCTCCATTTCCTCCCTTATGAGTCTACTTTCCGCTTCCATTGAAACCATGGGATCAATGGAGGGCTAACCCATTTATGGGTTGATCCAAGGGAGTAGAAAGGGGCTGTATTGGATGTTATTTATCACCTCATTAATGTATAATCACTTCTTTAATTGGGATTTTTATTTGATGATTTTTAAACTCTATCGTCCTTGTTGAATTTAAGGCCACACACTTCAAGTACTAATACGATCCTTTACCTTGAAGTGCTCAAAACATTGATCCTTCAAGTGTATAGGTGATTAGTATTATAGGGTATAGGAATTAAACCAGTAAGTGATGATGTTGTTTTATCTCCTTAAATGAACTCATCTCAAATTTAAGAAATTGAAATCATTAAAAAGAAAATACGTCCAATCCACCCCGAGTGATAACCTAGGATCAACTCATTCTTTTAAATTGAATCCACATAAATCTTTTAGATATCTTTAAAACCCATCCAAAATCAATCCAAGTTGGCCACTTCATAGCCAAAAATTCATCCCTTAGTTTGTGTATCTTAGGTATCTTCTTAGGTCTATGTGGAATCGACAACCCAAGCTACACTACAAGGACCGTTCTACCCTTCTTCTCTTGGGTGAATTTGGGCGTGAACCATCTTCCATTTAGATCTTAGCAGTTGAGGCATCATGAGAGAAATTACCCGACACATGAACTTCACCTAGTAGCAGTTATCCATTCCCTACGTTGCTGGAGAGATTATCTATTGGGTCAGTGCTTTTTTGTGTTTATTGTTCACAACAGCCTCATGTATAACCTTTCTTTGATTGAATTAAGATTTAGACATTAGAGATGGGCCAAATATCAAGAATCCTCTGATTTTGATCATTCCTATACTCATAGAAAGGTAAATGTGGTTGCTGATGCATTGACTTAGAAAACTCAAAAACAAGTCGTACAGGAAGTCAATGATGAATGGAAGTTAATGGGATCATTTTTCAACTTCACTTAGATTTTAATGATTTTTATGAGCAGTCTTACCTCTCATCCTTATCAGTTACCTCTTCCCTATTTGAGAAGATAATGAGTTGATATTTTTCAAATCCTAAAGGGTTGGTTCTTCATGAGAGTATAACAAGAGATAAGCCACCTATGGATTGGTATATGGATAGATATGGCGTCCCATATCTAAGTGGATGTATCTGTGTTCCTGGAGATATGAGAGAGGAGTTAATGAAAGAGTCGCACTCTTATTAGTGGGCAGCTCATACAGGCATATCAATGATGTATCGAGAATTGCAACGCAAGTTTTGGTGGCCTAGAATGAAACATCATATTACAGACTTCATCACTAAGTGTTCCTCATATCAGTAGGTGAAGGTGGGGCACCAGAGACATTTAGGCTTGTTACAGCCACTTCCAGTCCTGGAATGGAAATGGGAGGATATTTCTATGGATTTCATAGTTGGATTTCGGAGTTCACCGAGGGGTAGTAATGCTATCTGGGTATTCATTGACCAACTAATGAAATCATCCCACTACATTAATATACGTGATACTTTCTCAGTTGATCATCCGTGAGATCATACGACTACATAGGGTTCAATGTACTATCGTTTCTGATAGGGAAGCGCATTTCACTTCATGGTTCTAGAAACATTTGCAGAAAGCTATGGGGACTCAGGTGCTTCTAAGAACAACTTTCCAACATCATATCGATGGACAATCGAAAAAGACAATACATGTTCTAGAGGATATGCTCCAAGCATGTGTCCTTGATTTCTTCAGTTATTGGGAGAAGTGAATCTCTCTTGTTGAGTTCACTTATAAAAACATTTTTCAGCGATGATACAGATAGATCATTTTGATTCCTTATATGGTAGGTCATTCCATTCACCCATGTGCTGGCTAGTGGTAGGAGAGGCATCCCTACTAGGTACGCATCTCATTCCGGAGACTTCATAACAGGTCCAACTGATCAAGAAGAGTATGACAACTTCCCAGTCTAGAAAAAAATATTCTTCCAATAACCATTGATGAACATAGGAGTTCAAGGTTAGAGATAGTGTTTTTCTCCATGTCTCTCGAAATCTAGGTCATAGACGGCTAAGAAATTAGTGAAAGTTGTCACCTCGTTACGTCAGGCCATTTGAGATTCTATAGAGAGTTGGGTTGATATCTTATCGGTTGATACTACCTCATAGGTACCATTCCAGGCACAACTTATTTAATGTCTCAAAACTCTTCCAATATCATGTTGACCAGTCTCATAACTTTGATCCAGAGAATGTTGAGTTAGATTTTGATACTACCCTTGAGTAGTATCATTTACGCATCATTCACCAAATCACTATGGTTTTCCAAGGAAATTTTTTCCCTCTAGTACTGGTGATATAGTTTCACGGCTGAGTATAGGATGAGACTTGGTAAAGGGAAGCTGATGTACATGTTTAGTGGCAATAGTTGTCCTTAGATAGTGTTTTCTTACCCTTGGAAGGAGAACTCGAGTGGCTAGGTTTTTTAAGGGCGGAGAATATAAGAAGTCAATTTTTCACTCAGGTATAGATCCGTTAAGTTTCAGTCTAAACCATTAATTTGGACCATATGTAGATTCCTTGTCACGACCCGCCCTCGGGGTCCGTGCCGTGACTACCCCAAGCCCGCCTTCCATAGGCCAGGGGCTGGCGACTAGCACCAAGGCGTAAATCCCAGTAAAAAGGGAAGGCATTGCCTTTGAAAAGTAAACACACACCACAGAGTAAACAAGCGGAAAGTAAACACTAAGCAAGCAGAGTACAACTGAAAGTGCGGAAAAGTAAATGGGCCAGTATACAAACCCAAACTGAAAGTAAAGTACAACTCGAAAAGGGAAAAACAGCAACTGAAAAGTAAAAGCCGCTACTCCGAGTTGTCCACTGGAAATCCCACCTGAAGGGTGGGTACAGATAGCTCCTCTGCTCCACGGGTCCCGTCGTCCGCTCCGTGCACGTCCCGCCCAGTGGTCCACCTCCGGGTACCGTCCCGCTGTGCAAGTCTCAGCTAAGGTCAACGCTGTCTATCGTCTGCAACCAACACAACGTAGTGCGGGCAAAGCCCGTGCAGGGGTGAGTATAAGCTACTCAGTAGGGACCCCGAGACCCCTGAAGGTCTCTCAAATCCACAAAAGGATAAACCACGAAGAAAAGTACAATCACGAAGTAACAACTGACACTGCTTAGGTATATGCCCATACATATACCTAAGTCACCAATTAAAATACACTCCAACCTCCGAGCCCAAGTACAACTCAGTCCACGCAGGAAAGTATACGTATTCCACATAGGAAAGCAAAACATAATCCACACAGGATTGCACAACACAATCCACACAGGAAAGCAACAGGACTCAGCTCACACAGGTATACTTCTTCAAGGACGATAAAGATGATCACTGATCCATCTAAGTCGTCGGACCCACGAAGGATCGATAGGTAACTAACCCCCGCAAAGACCCACACAGGATCGGGCCCACACAGGACCTGTAGGCGCTGGCTCACACAGAACCGCTGAGCGCGGACCCACACAGGATCGGACCCACACAGGATCGGGCCCACACAGGACCTGTAGCACTGATCCACATAGGATCGCTGAGTGCTGAAGTCGTCGTCGTCTAATCCACATAGGATCTCTGTACTGTCGTCGTCAAATCCACACAGGATCTCTGTACTGTCGTCGTCGCAGTCACAGTAGCAGTCGTAGCAGTAAAACAGTCGCAGCCAGCACTAGAGTTCCTGCACACAGCAAACTCGTACGGAGGGTCCGCTCCACGAGCCGAGAGGCTGATACATCAACTGTCACGAAGACCGAAGTTGATGTATCCAAAAGTTCAGTATCGCCAACAGGAACTCAACGTAACAGACGGCGCGTCGATCGGACGCCCGGTCTGAGAGTTATTGGCATTTTCGTCCCCGGGGCCCGGTTGGTTTTTAAGGCAAAACCAACCCGACCGTACTCCACCTGCGTCCAAACCTCGGGCGGAGTATGCCAAAAGATCCGTCTCACTAAGAGGAACACTACGCGACTGACGGCGCGTCAATCGGACGTTCGTAGCTCAAGATATGAGCGTTTCCGCTCCGAAGGCCCGGTTGGTTTCGTGAACGAACCAACCCGACCGAACTCAAAGTTAACCAAAACCTTGAGTGCGATATATTGAAACGACCGTCTCGATCCAAGGATCGCGTTGCCGCAGACGGTTCGTCATTCGGAGGTCCGAGGCTCAAGTTATGAGCCAAAAACCAAAACTGGTTCGAAACGGGGGGGTCCGGGTCCGGGCCGACCCGGCCCGACCCCCCCCCCCCCCCGGGCGGCGCGGTGGCCGGCGGCGGCGGACGGCGGCGGCGGGCGGCGGCGGCGGCGGACGGCGGCGGCGGGCGGCGGCGGCGGGCCGCGGCGGCGGCGGGCTGCGGCGGCGGCGGGCCGCGGCGGCGGGCCGCGGCGGCGGCGGGCTGCGGCGGCGGCGGGCCGCGGCGGCGGCGCCGGGCGCCGCACATGGGGCTGCGCACGCGGGGGCTAAGCCCCGCGGTTTCTTCAAGTGGCGCGGCCTTTGTGCCGCGCCGATTCTTTTAAAACCGCCCCCCCCCCCCCCCCCCCCCTCACGTGGGGGGGGCCTGCTGGCGCCGGACCAAGGGGGCGGCTGCCCCCTTCCCTCAAGAACCGCCCCCCTCATTAAGAGGGGGGTTTTGATTAGGTGGCCGGGGAATTAAATTCCCCGATTTTAAGATATCCGGCCGGCCAGCTGGCCGGCCGGTTTTTACCAACGGGACCGGAAATTCCGGTCCCGCCCTCGGCTTCCGACGCCGGCGGCCCGGCCGCCGGTCTCCTCTTCCGCCGCGGCCCGGAACCGGCCGCGGTCTTCTCGTCCCGCCGCGGCCCGGAACCGGCCGCGGCGTTCGTCATCCGGCGTGGTGCGACGGCACCGCGCCCCTTTGCCGTGCCATAATATTTCTTCAACGCGGCGCGACGGCGTCGCGTTCTTGTTGTTTCTTCCATGGTGCGTGCGACGGCATCGCGTAAGATAATTACACGTTCATCCGCGTGGTGCGACGGCACCACGCCACTTGCTTTCCTCCGCAAAATAATTAAACAAGAACAATGGAGGGGGGTTCGGCCGTGTTCGTGCGGTCCGGCCCCCCTCACGTTAAAATAATAACGCAACTTAAAATAAATCAAGTCACACGTTAGTCTTGATAAAATCACGATCAATAATAAAATAAGGAAACCAAAAGAAAACGACAACCCCTACCTCGGGTTTAAGATTCGAAGAATCGTCTACGTCCCGCGGAAGACGGCGTCGCGGAGGTCAGGCGTCGCGGTCGTCGTTCGTCAAATCCGTTGACGAAGTGATATGCCCGAAGAGACACGACGTTGGCGGATCTTCGTTTGCCGACGAAGAAGGTCCGAGGAGGAAGAAGGGGTCCGAAGATACCGGGTCGCCGAGTCAATGATCCTTGATGAAGTGTTGTCGTTCTTCGTTGAGGATGAAGACGTTCTTCGCCGGAGAAGATGAAGTTCTTCAAGAGACTTAGAGCTCTCTCCTCCAAACCTCAACACAACCAAACTAACCCCCAAAAATAAAATAAGCTATTCTTATTTTATTAAGTCATTCTAAGAGTTCAAAAATCAAAAACTTAATTCCATTAATTGGATTAGTGTGTTGGCATGATTAAAGTGAGGAGAGGGAAAGTCACCCAATTAATGGGAAGTTTAAAGGTTAAGATGAGTTACACATCTTAAGTGGGGGGTATAGAGGAGTTAGGGAAGGTGAGGGGTTGGGCTCGTGTGGGCCCCACCCCACCTTTATTCTCTCAAGGGTAGTTAACAACAAGTAGGTCCCACCCAACTTCCACACATAGGTTAACAACTTAGAATATGAAATAAAATTGTAACACAATTTTATTACTTCACATTTAACTCCCCTTTTTTTTTAACAACTCCTCCTCAGCAAACGCACCTTCGGGAAAAGTCCTCTTAAACAAAAATCGGCGCTGCGAGTTCATCGGTGCCCTCGTATTTCAATTCCGAGCACCGGATCAAAAGTTAGGAATTCCCGCTCGTTCGTTCACTGAATGTACCCGAGCCAAACTTCGGAAATTAATTCCGGGCACTCCGGGCCTCGGAATCAGGTGCCGTCTGAAACCGCGCTCTTGTAAAAATCTAAAGAAAATTAAGAAAAAATTTCCCTTGAATTTTACGGGTCTTTACATTACTCCCACCTCAGGGCTTTACGTCCCCGTAAAGATACAACAAAAACTAGGGAAACAAATGAGGGTACTGAGCACGCATCTGAGCCTCCCGCTCCCATGTTCTCTCCTGGAGATTCCCGTGCTGCCATCTGATGCGCACAAGAGGAATCGATCGCCCACGCAGGACCCGCTTCTGTCGATCCTCTATCTCCACCGGGACCTCCGTAAAAGTCGCCCCATCGTCAACGTCAAGCTCCCCATGGTCAATGATGTGCGTCGGGTCATGCACGTATCTCCTCAGCTGAGATACGTGGAAGACGTCGTGCACCCGGTGCAACTGAGGTGGTAGAGCCAGGCGATAAGCCACCTCGCCAATCCTGCTGAGAAACTGGAAGGGTCCGATGAAGCGCGGAGATAACTTGCCGCCTCGGCCAAATCTCTGAATACCACGTCGAGGTGAGACCCGCAAGAAGACGTGGTCGCCATCCTCGAACTCCAGTGGCCTCTGCCTCCTGTCAGCGTATGACTTCTGCCGGCTCTGAGCTGTCCTCATCCGCTCCTAGATGACCTGGACCTTCTCTGTCGTGGCCTGGACCATCTCCAGTCCCATCAGAGCTGCAAGATTTCTCCTTTGCCGAAAAGAGAAATCTGGTCTCATCCCCTGGATGAACCACATTCTTTTCCTAAAACAGTCAATCCTAACATGGATGATACTAATCCATACTAAGGATGACGTCGTAAGGCCTCGACGCTACTACTAAGAGATTCAACCGTTACTCTCGCCTCCAAGGGTTGAGTCACACTGTCGGCATCAGTCTGTGGTAACTGGGTCTCCTCCAGTAGATGTCTCACAAGTGAGGGTCAAGTCAACAGCCAAAACTGGAACCTCTTAGTAACATTACGATAGAGGACAGGAACGAAAACATCACAAGGTATGCGTCTTTTATTATTGCAGCTCGTAATACAAGACGCTACACAAAAGCAACAAGGAACCAGAAGTACAAAGGATGTATCCACTAGTTCTGCTCCTGTCCATCGGCTCCCAGAGCTCCATGATCGAAGGCCTCGGCTGCCTGAAGCTGAGCTCTCCCCTGTGGTCGGGGTGGACCTCCTGGTGGTGGTGGTGGTAGAGCCTCAAAGCGTCGTCCACCACCTGCTGCTCGGCCAGCTCCTCTGCCTCGTCCGCCTCCTCCCTGCAGACCGCCACGGTCGAACCTCTGCCTCTGCCTAGGTGGTTCCTCAACCGTCTGCTGCTCCTCCGCATGGTGGGTCGGGCAGTCACGAGCCATGTGGCCTTGCCCGCCGCATGCATAGCACTGTCTTCCACTCGAAAGACTGGCTCCGCGTTGTGTGCCCTGCACTGCTGAGCCAGTGCCCTGAGGTCTGGTCTGTCTGGACCCCTGAGTCATTCGTCGACTGCCAGCTGCAGATGACTCTGCCACGTGCCGCCCTGCAGTGGGTCTCTGTGCTGGTGTAGACTCAGCAAGGAAGCTCTCGATCAGAAGGGCCCGCTCCAGTACTTCTGTCTGAGTCGGTATGCTGAGGGAGATCAGCGATGCCCTGATCTCGTGTCTCAAACCCTGCTCGAAGGTCCGGGCCCGGAAGAATGGGTCCCGTACCATGTCGGTCGAGTAGCGCGAGAGATCGGTAAATCTCGCCGAGTACTGAGCGACTGTCATGCTGCCCTGCCGTAGCTGAAGAAGCTCCTGGATGCGCACCGCACAGAGGGTGGCTGGGACGAACTCCGAGCGGAAAAGGCTCTCAAAGTCCGTTCAAAGAAGAGATGCCTCATCGTGCACCTGGAGCATCAAGCTCCACCATCGTCCTGCTGCTGCGTGTAGTAGGCTCGCAGCGAGGATCACCATGAGGTCTGCTGGTGTCCTCACTAGCCTAAACACTCGAACCACTGCCTCCAGCCAGTCCTCTGCTGCCTGGGGATCCGTCTCTCCGCGAAACCTGGGCGGTCGCTGGCGCTGAAACTCATGCAGTGCGCTGAGGCGACGTGCATCGTCAGCGTCTGGTACTGGTAGCATCGGTGGCTCGGCGGGTAAAGATATCGCCGGTGCCACTACTGAAAAAGGGCCCTGCACCGAGGCTTCGTCGCTCGGTGGGCTGTCGTCTCGCTCGACTCTCGGAACCCTAGCTGGCTGCCGTCGTGGGGCCATCCTGAAAAGGAAACAGGTGCGCCACGGTTAGAACAGTATACCTGGTGAGCTGATATAAGTAATCACAAAGAAAACTTGAGACTTTCATAAAGCAGATCAGTATACCCGGTGAGCTGACACAAGTAATCACAAAGAAAACTTTGAAACACACACGCAATCAATGTTTTCGTGCAATAAGTCGGAAATCAGAAGTCAGGGTCCTGGTGTACGGATACGTCGGCCGCCGCACCAACACTGGACTCCCTGGACTGATAACCACACTCAATACGCTAAACATTATTGCTTCACATAGAAAAGATCAGAGTTCGCGGTAGAACCGAACTCCTCTGATACCAATTTGTCACGACCCGCCCTCGGGGTCCGTGCCGTGACTACCCCAAGCCCGCCTTCCATAGGCCAGGGGCTGGCGACTAGCACCAAGGCGTAAATCCCAGTAAAAAGGGAAGGCATTGCCTTTGAAAAGTAAACACACACCACAGAGTAAACAAGAGGAAAGTAAACACTAAGCAAGCAGAGTACAACTGAATGTGCGGAAAAGTAAATGGGCCAGTATACAAACCCAAACTGAAAGTAAAGTACAACTCGAAAAGGGAAAAACAGCAACTGAAAAGTAAAAGCCGCTACTCCGAGCTGTCCACTGGAAATCCCACCTGAAGGGTGGGTACAGATAGCTCCTCTGCTCCACGGGTCCCGTCGTCCGCTCCGTGCACGTCCCGCCCAGTGGTC
This sequence comes from Viscum album, assembly GCA_963277665.1. Classification (NCBI taxonomy): domain Eukaryota; kingdom Viridiplantae; phylum Streptophyta; class Magnoliopsida; order Santalales; family Viscaceae; genus Viscum; species Viscum album. The sequence goes on from OY728125.1 coordinate 508,305,183, forward strand.
CACCTCCGGGTACCGTCCCGCTGTGCAAGTCTCAGCTAAGGTCAACGTTGTCCATCGTCTGCAACCAACACAATGTAGTGCGGGCAAAGCCCGTGCAGGGGTGAGTATAAGCTACTCAGTAGGGACCCCGAGACCCCTGAAGGTCTCTCAAATCCACAAAGGATAAACCACGAAGAAAAGTACAATCACGAAGTAACAACTGACACTGCTTAGGTATATGCCCATACATATACCTAAGTCATCAATTAAAATACGCTCCAACCTCCGAGCCCAAGTACAACTCAGTCCACGCAGGAAAGTATACGTATTCCACATAGGAAAGCAAAACATAATCCACACAGGATTGCACAACACAATCCACACAGGAAATCAACAGGATTCAGCTCACACAGGTATACTTCTTCAAGGACGATAAAGATGATCACTGATCCATCTAAGTCGTCGGACCCACGAAGGATCGATAGGTAACTAACCCCCGCAAAGACCCACACAGGATCGGGCCCACACAGGACCTGTAGGCGCTGGCTCACACAGAACCGCTGAGCGCGGACCCACACAGGATCAGACCCACACAGGATCGGGCCCACACAGGACCTGTAGCACTGATCCACGTAGGATCGCTGAGTGCTGAAGTCGTCGACGTCGAATCCACAGAGGATCTCTGTACTGTCGTCGTCAAATCCACACAGGATCTCTGTACTGTCGTCGTCGCAGTCACAGTAGCAGTCGTAGCAGTAAAACAGTCGCAGCCAGCACTAGAGTTCCCGCACACAGCAAACTCGTACGGAGGGTCCGCTCCACGAGCCGAGAGGCTGATACATCAACTGTCACGAAGACCGAAGTTGATGTATCCAAAAGTTCCGTATCGCCAACAGGAACTCAACGTAACAGACGGCGCGTCGATCGGACGCCCGGTCTGAGAGTTATTGGCATTTTCGTCCCCGGGGCCCGGTTGGTTTTTAAGGCAAAACCAACCCGACCGTACTCCACCTGCGTCCAAACCTCGGGCGGAGTATGCCAAAAGATCCGTCTCACTAAGAGGAACACTACGCGACTGACGGCGCGTCAATCGGACGTTCGTAGCTCAAGATATGAGCGTTTCCGCTCCGAAGGCCCGGTTGGTTTCGTGAACGAACCAACCCGGCCGAACTCAAAGTTAACCAAAACCTTGAGTGCGATATATCGAAACGACCGTCTCGATCCAAGGATCGCGTTGCCGCAGACGGTTCGTCATTCGGAGGTCCGAGGCTCAAGTTATGAGCCAAAAACCAAAACTGGTTCGAAACGGGGGGTCCGGGTCCGGGCCGACCCGGCCCGACCCCCCCCCCCCCCCCCCCTGGGCGGCGCGGTGGCCGGCGGCGGCGGCCGGCGGCGGCGGACGGCGGCGGCGGGCGGCGGCGGCGGCGGACGGCGGCGGCGGGCGGCGGCGGCGGCGGACGGCGGCGGCGGGCGGCGGCGGCGGCGGACGGCGGCGGCGGGCGGCGGCGGCGGGCCGCGGTGGCGGCGGGCTGCGGCGGCGGCGCCTGGCGCCGCACATGGGGCTGCGCACGCGGGGGCTAAGCCCCGCGGTTTCTTCAAGTGGCGCGGCCTTTGTGCCGCGCCGGTTCTTTTAAAACCGCCGCCCCCTCACGTGGGGGGGCCTGCTGGCGCCGGACCAAGGGGGCGGCTGCCCCCTTCCCTCAAGAACCGCCCCCCCTCATTAAGAGGGGGGTTTTGATTAGGTGGCCGGGGAATTAAATTCCCCGGTTTTAAGATATCCGGCCGGCCAGCTGGCCGGCCGGTTTTTACCAACGGGACCGGAAATTCCGGTCCCGCCCTCGGCTTCCGACGCCGGCGGCCCGGCCGCCGGTCTCCTCTTCCGCCGCGGCCCGGAACCGGCCGCGGTCTTCTCGTCCCGCCGCGGCCCGGAACCGGCCGCGGCGTTCGTCATCCGGCGTGGTGCGACGGCACCGCGCCCCTTTGCCGTGCCATAATATTTCTTCAACGCGGCGCGACGGCGTCGCGTTCTTGTTGTTTCTTCCATGGTGCGTGCGACGGCATCGCGTAAGATAATTACACGTTCATCCGCGTGGTGCGACGGCACCACGCCACTTGCTTTCCTCCGCAAAATAATTAAACAAGAACAATGGAGGGGGGTTCGGCCGTGTTCGTGCGGTCCGGCCCCCCTCACGTTAAAATAATAACGCAACTTAAAATAAATCAAGTCACACGTTAGTCTTGATAAAATCACGATCAAGAATAAAATAAGGAAACCAAAAGAAAACGACAACCCCTACCTCGGGTTTAAGATTCGAAGAATCGCCTACGTCCCGCGGAAGACGGCGTCGCGGAGGTCGGGCGTCGCGGTCGTCGTTCGTCAAATCCGTTGAGGAAGTCATATGCCCGAAGAGACACGACATTGGCGGATCTTCGTTTGCCGACGAAGAAGGTCCGAGGAGGAAGAAGGGGTCCGAAGATACCGGGTCGCCGAGTCGATGATCCTTGACGAAGTGTTGTCGTTCTTCGTTGAGGATGAAGACGTTCTTCGCCGGAGAAGATGAAGTTCTTCAAGAGACTTAGAGCTCTCTCCTCCAAACCTCAACACAACCAAACTAACCCCCAAAAATAAAATAAGCTATTCTTATTTTATTAAGTCATTCTAAGAGTTCAAAAATCAAAAACTTAATTCCATTAATTGGATTAGTGTGTTGGCATGATTAAAGTGAGGAGAGGGAAAGTCACCCAATTAATGGGATGTTTAAAGGGTAAGATGAGTTACACATCTTAAGTGGGGGGTTTAGAGGAGTTAGGGAAGGTGAGGGGTTGGGCTCGTGTGGGCCCCACCCCACCTTTATTCTCTCAAGGGTAGTTAACAACAAGTAGGTCCCACCCAACTTCCACACATAGGTTAACAACTTAGAATATGAAATAAAATTGTAACACAATTTTATTACTTCACATTTAACTCCCCTTTTTTTTAACAACTCCTCCTCAGCAAACGCACCTTCGGGAAAAGTCCTCTTAAGCAAAAATCGGCGCTTCGAGTTCATCGGTGCCCTCGGATTTCAATTCCGAGCACCAGATCAAAAGTTAGGAATTCCCGCTCGTTCGTTCACTGAACGTACCCGAGCAAAACTTCGGAAATTAATTCCGGGCACTCCGGGCCTCGGAATCAGGTGCCGTCTGAAACCGCGCTCTTGTAAAAATCTAAAGAAAATTAAGAAAAAATTTCCCTTGAATTTTACGGGTCTTTACATTCCTAATGAGTTAGTAGAGGTTCTAATGGTGTATGAAACTTGTTTGGAGCCTGGAAACCATCTTTTGGAGAAAAAAGACTACGCGCACAGTTTAGAGTAAACTCTGCAGTATTTCCTCACAGTTTTCCAAACCATGCAGATGGTGTTTTTTTCGAAATGAACCACCTCACACGATTGTCACATAGTCATACGCCCTAACTATGTAGACACCCATTTTTCCTAGGTACCCATGCATGGCTTGCACAAGGCTTGATCAAACTGTGTAGAGGATGTGATTTCAGGAAGACCCGTCTCGAACGGTTTGTGCACTATTTTAAAAATTGTGTGGACAAACCGTGCGTAGGTTAATTTTCTCGGTAAATTTGCATTTTTTCTCTTAATGGTACATTAATCGCCTATTTCTTTCTAATCCATGAACAACGGGAATTTTTCTCCATTTTCACCCATTGGGATATTTTTTTAGGCCACGTCTAGGGATAAATTGATCTCCTTCATCCGAAATTCGATTGAGCTTCTGATCATTAGGTTGGATGGGAAACGGTATGTAATTGAGTCATATTTATCCATTATTCTTCTCTTTCACTCTTGATCTAGATATCTCTATGTGATAGGTTTTTACATTTTCTTATATCTACTCCGATTTGAGGAAAATCAAGGGCCGATACCAGGAGGAGAAGGATTGTACAACCCTAAGGTGGGTGTTCTATAACCTTACTCTAAATTTCATTGTTTGTGGAATGTTCATGTGGGGCCCACCTGTTTTGTGGGAAATTTTTTCTTAAATTTACATGACATGTTAATAATTATTAGAATTATATGGTTATGAACTTTCCAAATATGTGATTAGTTGTTACACCAACAACGCAATCCGCCTCATGTCTAAGGTTATGCTATAAATGGGATTTTAGTGTTTTGACACATTTGAGACACTGTTCGGGTGTTCCTTTGCTTGACCATCTAAACGAAGAGCCTTATTATAATAAATAGCTCATTATTAATGATAATTGCATGATGGTATATACCATGTATGCTTACCACTTGACCCACCTAATGTATGTTCATCCAAATGATTTATTAAATGTGAAATATGAAATGGAAAGTATACTAAGTATATATATTTTCCTTAATAAACTGGATTTATTAAAGGATAAATGTCTTTAGTACCCCTTTCTATGTTTATGGAAGGTAGTAGAGTGAACCTCAATAACTAAATATGCCTTAATTGCTAATAAAGACTTGATTAAATGGTAACCACGCTACATGGCCTATCCACCCTAATGAAAGACAAGGATTGGACTAATAAATAATGGTTTAAAATCTAATATACTTATCCACAAAAATGGAAGGAAATACCTGAACCGAATGAATTATCGCATGATTATAATATCAAATAATAATGGATGGACTCGATCCTGACTTGGATTCTATGAGGAGAATACCTTGGGTATCGGGAATCCCATTCTGATTCAAGGATGTGGTTTTCTTAGGTTGATAATCACCTAGGATCTGGTTCTTTTATATTCCTCAGATTCTCGATATACTACCGTAGGTTCCTTTTCATTATTACAGGATACCTCAGATACACTCCTTGGATCTAGCGTTGACTAGTAGGTTCCATAGTGAAACCCCATAGGGCTCTATATTTTCTTAGACCCATTTTACCTTGGTCGATCACTTTGGACTCGGTAGGTCCTTTATTGTAGAATTCCTTGTATTAAGATCCTTGAATTACACTCTTACCCCTTTGCTAGACTCAGATACTAATGAGTTAGCATTTTATGATTTTATGTTACCTTGGTTATTACCCAGGAACTCCCTCCTTGGATATCATTTTCAGGTTGCCTTATTACATCTAAATACCTATACTACTAATAATATGACAAGGTGATGTCAGTGCTAGATATGCCTCATGTGAACTATTTATATTAATTGGTAATGGATTAATAAAATGAATTGGTTACATTTTTAGACACCAGCCGAGGGCCGAAGCAGGAACTTGGGTATTTAGTTACATAGTACAATTTTCATTACGTTATATATGCATGCCTAAACACTACTACATTACATTACATGGGATAGATGTTATAGAAACTGTCGGTGGTGTATCACTGAGATTTATCTCACACCATCTCCGGGAGATATTTGGTACCCAAAGTAGATTTCATTGTTGTAGTAATTGAAAAAGGAAAGCATACTGCTTCTAACACTTGATTGTGTGCTGATAGGATGAAGCTTGATAAAATATGACTGAGTAGGATATCAACATGCTTGGAGTACTCATCTTTTTCTCTGAACTTGTGGAACATGTTATTCATGTTGTCTTGTATCCATGATTTCAAGTCTTCGGGTGATATGACATTACATCATCATTGATTCAATTGATATAGTTATTATTATTCTCATTTATCTACTGCACTGTTTTTCTTCTTCTATTTACTTATTTTACTTATGGTGATTACTTATATTCATTTATATTCCTCCTGATATGCTATACTCTGATAATAATGGAATCATCTCCCCATATACACACCCTTGGCCCTCACTTCTAGTCGTTAGCCTCTGGCGTTCGGAAAGATGTGCATGAGGCCATATGGCCCACCAGGCTCGAGGCACCCGTTAAGTGGCATCTGAGTCCGGGTTGTGACTTGATGGGTTTAATATTTATATATGATATTTATAAAACAATTATTCTTATGGAATTATAATACCATATCTACCTTCTAACCTTCAAATTTATTGGAAAATAATTACATCACTTGTTCGTACAAGTGGACAACCAACTCCACAAACTAATGTCATTTGTTTTTAATTTACATTACAATTTGATAGTAATAAGGACAGATTTAATGAATATATATTCTATAATTATTATTAAATAAATGTGAATTATTATTTACATTTTTTTCATTCCATCCATCGATATGTGAAAACATTTTTTGTGCTTTTGTACGCCCTACTGTCTACTTGGACGATGTAATTCATTATTAAATCCTTTATAGATGACTCTATATATATAATTAATAACTATGATATTTATATCATTATTATGTTTTTTGAGCTGATGGAAACATGACCAAATTATAAGGACCAGGACATTCAAATAATAAATGAATGAAAAACAAAGCATTTATCACCCATAACTATTATTTTTATTAAAAAATTTAATAAATAGGTTGTAATATGTAATAAGAAAATAATAAATTATAATATAGATAACATTATCTTTATTGAATGATTTTATAATAAATCTATATATTTTCATATATGAGGTTCAAATGTGAAAGAAGAAAGATAAGACTTTAGTAATTGGATTTATGTTTTAGCACTATTTTAATTGGGATTATTTATACATGAATTTATTTAGATGAAATTATAGGATTATTATTTGATAAATAAATTATATTTTATTTTTCTCTATTTATTTTTGAGAAATAAATTTTTTACTTTAATTTTAGTCACTTTACGTATTCATGATATCAATAGAATGTTTTTATGGAAAATATACTTTATATATCTATTCGATCGAAAATAATTTTTCTTCTATATTAGTGTTTTCTATAAAAATAATCCATTTTTTAATTCTATCCAAAAAATTATTGAATTCATTTTTACCCATTATTTACATTTAACAAAAAGTTTTTAAAATTAATTTTCATTTCATTTTGTGAATGATTTACATTTGGAATTACTCTACAAAAGTGTGAAAGGAATGATTTCTTCTAACATATATTACGAGAATAGAATTTACCATTGTCATGACCACACAATACATTGAAAATTCATTTAAATGGTTCTAACATTCATTTAAATAAAAAATATTCCATAATATTTTAAAAATAATTCTATTTTTAAATGTTATTTTCAAAGTGGAAAGGTTATTTTTCTATGAAACGTTTTCACAGATATCTTAAAGGAATCTTAATCTATGTCAATATACATTGATATTAATTATTCCTTACAGGAGATATGATCTAATGATACCATCCTTATTTTTTTATAGTTTAATATTATTATGATGATATGTTTATGAATCCAATTTATTTTCATGGATCATTCCACATTGATTTGTTTAAATATATTTAAAACTAGTTTTCTTTTCCTGGGATATAATGTGATGATATGTTGAATGTTTTATGATATTTTTGGAACACATGTGTATGGTTTTATTAAAGTTATGGGTTGTTCTAGAATTATATATCTCTCCAATGAATTGGGTTAGGTATTATACCTCCTTAGAAAATTATGAGAAACAAGTTTATGTGCTTGACCAGCTATTGGAATCATGTCAATGTGCTTGATCTGCTATGGGAAACAAGTCAGTGAGCTTGATCCAAAAAAGGAAACATGTGTTTACGCATAATTCATTATGATTTGAAGGTCTCAGTAGTCATCTTTGATATATGAAATGTTTTCTACACTTATGATGGTTCCACACATTGATGAAATGCACATATGGTTCATTACTGATTTATGAAGACTTATCACTCTTATGATTCCTGAATTTTGAAATTATAATGCATAATGTCATAAATCATGGGTATAATATTTTACGGATTGGGTATGAACTTTGAAAGATATTATTATGATGTAATACCCTTATTTTAATTTAATGATTTCATATAATCATTGATTTATATCTCCCTTGTTTTCCATTATTGACTCTTTATGCTCTCCCTTTCTTATATTTCTTTCCCCCTATTTATGATGCAAGGTTTAGGTAGGGTATGTCAAGAAGAATACTTAGTGGGAATAAAATTATGAGATATTATGAAGGATGTATCTAAATATGTTTTTTATATATCTAGTATATAAAGACACTAAAAATTTATAGTTATGGCATGGATGATGATATACATATTTAATATTCATAAAAAATGTTGAAATGTTTATATATAAAATGATTGGGTAGTTATAGTTGGTATAATATCGAGTTTTAGTGAATATTTAGTGATTTCAATTAGAAAAAATGAAGAAAAACACACTAGGTATAATTCTATGTATAGGATAACATCATAACGTTTTAGTAATGACTATTAATAACATAGGTTAAACATAATGTTTCGTAGATTGATAAAAATTGACATTATATACATATCATATAAATGATTTAACATGATTATTTAGTTTAACACTATGATTAAAATCACTCCCACTATTTTTTTTGTTTTAGTAAATGCTTGGGACCCAGAGGAATCATGTTAATGCTGAATTTGAAAGAAAACGAAATAATTATCCTTTAGAGTAACCAAATATTACTAGAGAAGGAATGCAAGACATTTTTGTAATGATCATCTATCTCAAGACATGTATCATTATAATCTTACAAGTAATAGTATGAAGGAACAACATAATAATTAATCTTTTAGATGTAACATCTACACTCTTTTGTGGTTCCTCTTCCTCACTAGTGGTTGAGAAATATATCAACACCATTGATGATGTATCTTTTATTCTCCAGTGCATTGAACATGACATGGTTACATTAGTTGATTACAATTTGGAAGGGGAAGAATATCAATGGTGGATTCTTATTAAGAACATGATTCAAGGGGAACAAATTGACTCTATGGAATGGGTTGTGTTTAATAGGATGTTTTTTAGTAAGTAATTTCCTCTTATTCTATTTAAAAATTTAGATAATGAATCACTTGAGCATAAAAAAGAGTATAATTAAATTTATACTTATATGGAAACTTTTACAAGACTTTTAAGGTATGCTTTTAGTTTAATCATTAGAAATAAAATAATGATTTTTTTAATTATTTAGTGGATTAAAAAAGTCTCCAAAGGGAGTTAGCTATAAGACACTTTAGTAGTTATAAATAAACCATTAAATGTAAAGTCAAGGTACAAATTGAAAATGTAAAATCCAACATTTACTATTCATTTGAAATGAAAATGAAGATAAATACACATGAGAACTCAAATAAATCACATAATGGAATTAAACTCCAACCATCTACGTGCCATAATTGTGGGAATACACATCTAGGGAACTTCATGGATGGAACTGGTAGGTTATTTAAATGCTGGATGGTGGGTCATACATATTTTGATTTTAAAAAGGGCCTAAATATACCTATTCTTGAGATTCAAGAAAATAATAAGCCTACTAATTCTCCCATGTTGTTCTAATGCTTCAAATCCAAGGATTATATGCATTATTCCAAACGGTGCACATACACAAAGGTTTTTTATGGTCTACTTCAAAGGTCTATTAATACCAAAGAAAAAGGGAATTTTCTTATAATCATGACTGTCGATTAAGGTTACAAAAATGGCATGATTAAAGTTACACTATTTCATCCACTCTTGAATAACTATTGTCTTATTCGATTCTTACTCTTCCAACTCCATTATAACTAACGAATTTGATAAGGGATAAAGCTACCACCTCCATTATTAGATGTTTATTTATAAGTGAAAAATCCTAATGGTATGATTATCACATCTAAATTCTATTATTCTTCTCTAGATGGATATTTTTGGATTTTTTAATGACTCTTTTTCAACTTTAAAAATCTTTGGTGTATATCTAATAATATTTCCTATGTTAGGTGCGATGTTGGAAAGGAATTTCAAGCCTCAGAGAGGCTTAGTATTGATATTATATAAATATTAAACATATTAATATCATTCATGTGCACTTTTTGGAAGAGTGGAATAAATCTCGATCGGGATCTCAGATCGGAAATTTGAGATTACCTTTGAGTCCCGAATGTGGGTTTTACCCTAGGCACGACATCAAATTTGTCTATGTCATGTGTTTTGAGAAAATGATACTATGGGTGAAAATAATAAAATATTTTAATTAATTAATTAAATTTTATATTTGTAATTGTAGAGACTTCATACCCTATCAAAATATATGAATAATGATATACATAGGGTTTTCACTATAACATTGGGGTTGAGATAGAAACCATTTTAGGAGACCTTTGTGAATGATAATGGGTTGAGGATCATTTTCTCCAATGGAATTCGAGGATCCCACCAATAAAAATAATTAATATTAATTTTTCATCAGAAATAAATCCTAACCCAAGGATTGGATTTTTAATTCATGGTTCATTTCCACATTGGTTTTCCCCACAATGAACGTGAATAAGTTATTTTAATAGTTTGATTCACTGGTTGATCATGTTACTGTAGGTGTAGGTTAATTATCTAGGGTATTGTGGAATCACTATGGTTATTTATATGTTTCCATTTATTCATCATTATAAAAGCAAAAAAAAGTAGTTAAACCAGAATAATTCATGTGGTTCATTCCTGGTTTTAGTGATTTCTTCATTTATCACATGTTTCTTATCACAGTCATTGCCAACTATTTCTTTGGTTAGAAGTTTGGAAAATGCCAAGTATTTTATTATTATATGACCATTATTCAACATAAATTATTGATAAAATATGTATCGGTTCAAGATCTTGGGTTCTATTGAGGAGAAACAGTGATTGAGAATGATCGGTGGGGGTCATTGTCGAACTAGTGACTCCCGATCCATGGTTTGGCACACGATGATGTCATGGTGGGATGAAATTTACAATTCGATCTGATCAAAGAAAAAATTACTACCTTCAATAATGGTGAGGGATAGTTAATAGAAGATACATGATTATCAGCTCAGTTATAAGAATATCTAGTGGTGGAGTAAGCACGGGAAAAAACATAGAACATTTTTGGATTTCATGGAAAATAACTACTATAAAACATGTAGTCAGAAAAAATAAAGTTATGTACTCCCCCTTATATGATTTTAGGGTTTATGAGAAGATAAAAATAATCAATAGTGTGTAACATGTTCCACATGTTTTGTGATTAAGTGCTAATGGATCTACATGTATCCTTTAGGATACCTGAGCCTAAACATGTCCAGGAAGATAGTCTTGTCTAGAGTACAGCAGCACAACTCGGTACTTAGACATGACTAGGTAAACTTGCATGACCTGAAGTACATAGGAATGACCATATGCAGATAGTCATAGGTATATATAACATTGATTTATTCTTCAACCTCTACATGTCTTGTACCCCCAAAGTACATGTCAGGTATATGGATTATTACATGTCATGTTAGACAGATATATGTGGGTTGGTCGGAGGCATTCGATACACATCATGTACTCTTGGTACATGAAACATACTTCTTTCAGGATATTTTAGGTCCTATATCACTTCATTATAATCCATTTTCAGTTTAGTGCGATCCTTTAGACCATACCTATGAGGATATAATATCGTATTATTTCCTCAGAATAGGATTACAATCGCCTCTACAGGTTCTATTTTGGACATATTCTATCGTATCCATCAGCGAGTCCCGGAGTGGGATCCTCTATCATAACTTATTTTCTATATTGAATTTGAGGTATTTGATTGGCCAATATACATAGGGAATCAATACTCTATCATATAGATTGATCCAGTAGGGTTGGTGTTATCCCCTTATAGTCTCGGGTGTGATCCCCTTCTTCGGTAGCATGATCTTCAGAGATCCAGCAAGTACTTCTTTACTAGACCTGATGATAACAATATATCAAAAGAGAGACATTAAAAAAAACATGGATCATGGAATGAGTTATCCTAGAAGAGTGTAATCTTGTATCCTTGAGAATAATCCTATGGTTTCCATTATTGTTGATAGATTTTGATACATAAGAGTCAATCATGATAATATTTGGGATTTGATTATTGGTATATACCATATCTTGATCCAAATACCTTTGTATTGATGATCTTATTACCCTTAAGGAATTATTTTTAGTGATATTGGGTTTTCGTACTAGGTTTTGATATACTGGCCCATTGAATCGGATCTCCCTATATATGTCATGTTTTATGAAAAATACAATCCTTTTCACAGAGTCATATGAGGACAGGGAGTAGGTAGAGTATAGATTTTGGAGAGACTGAAAAAGGATTATATCAGTGTTTCATTTGATAAATGCCCCCTCCTTCTGAGTATGATGGAATTATTTCCAATTTTTTTGGACTTTATTTATCCCTTATTCTTTCTAAGTAATTTTTCAAACACGAACTGTGGTATTTAGATGTATTAATGGATTTGGTATCAATTTCACTTTACATTCATCATTGTGTGGTTTTAGAGATGTGTATTTACATACATTAACCTTAGGATAATGTATCCCTTATATGTGATATGCCTACTCAACACTAGTCACTACCCACTAGCATGTCTGTGGGAGGGTGGGGGTTTTCATGTGTTGGGACTAAAATATGTGAAGAGGAAAAGAAAACGCCAAGAGGACACCAACTCCATTAAGGCTACCTCGTGAAGCTTATTAACAGAGCCTCGCAACACCATAGTCAGTGCGAAGCCACCTCCTTTTTGAAGCTACTGCGAAGCAAATTGGTAGGAGGATCTGTGATCCTAAATACATTTGTAAATACGTCAGTAAGAAACAAGTTAGGAGGATCCATGATCCAAAAGATGTTTTCCCAGCCACTGTGAAGTAAAGAGGTAGTAGGCGCTGCGATCTGAAAGAAATTTGTGAAGCCACGGCGAAGCAAAGAGGTAGGAGGCTCCACGATATAAAATACATTTGGGAGGCCGCCGTGAAGCAAACAGGTGGGAGGCTTTGTGATCTGGAAGATTTTTGTGAAGCCTCCTTGAATCAAAGAGGTGGGAGGATCCATGATTCTAAAGATGTTTGAGAATCTTCCATGAAGCAAAGATATGGGAGGATCCACGATCCCAAAGTGGTTTGTGAAGCTACCATGAAGCAAAGAGGTGGGAGGCTCCGTAATTACGACCAAGCACCGCATGGATTTACGATACGTGCTACCGGCTTCGTGATGCCTCTTGCCTATAATATCGGAATTCCCCTGATCCCGAAGGATGGATCCTCTAACTGTTCTCCTCCTCATCAGTCAAATCATGAAGCACGTTCTTCTTTGTGAAAAATGATCTCTTCAAGGTATTTTATCAGTGCGAAGTGTCTTTCCTTTGGTATAAACACAACCCCTCTTCAAGCAGGGATCCCCTTTGTGGATCCCACAAGATTTCACAATGGAAGGAAATCCCTAAGGTGAATCAGCTCTTCACAAATCACTTGTGATTCATTATGTACCTTCAATGAACTTTTGAACCACTTGCTAAGGCAGGGTCATATTGCTTCACAAATCACACTTCTTTGCAGTGCTTTGATTTCCAAGGCACCCTTGCTTCGTGAATCCCTACTCCATGAGAGCCTTTCTACTTCGTGAAGCACCCACCATGAGGAACTATTCTCTATTCCTAGGCTAGGAAACCCCACTTCGTGAATTATACCCCTTTGTGAAGCCCCTCCACTACATGGATCACCAGAGATTCATGAGACCTCTTCTTCTGAACCCACATTCTCAGCAACCCCTTTTCCCGTATGACACTCTAGGATGGTATGATGTGATTTTAATGTCTCTTGGGAGGTTCTTCACTTTTCTTTGATTAGCCTCATGCTTCATCGCATACACACGCTAACAACTTTTGATTCTTGGAATAGCCAAGATAATGTTGGTCCCTTAGTGGATCACACCAAAACACCCCCACCCTACGGAATTTCTGATGCCTTCCCTTCCTCAAGGGTGGATAGGTATCAAGTATGTATGTCCTAGGGGTGCGGAGTGAATCTACCTTGTCCGAACTACATGACTTTATACTACCAAGAACCATCATCCTCAGCACATGACGTTAAACTGTGACATCACCCTGTGTACCACACGTGGGGTGCCCAGTGTCAAACATTCTCTATTCCCTCTCATCTCCACAGAAGTGAGATCTTCCTCGCATGGAATGACATCCTCTTTTCTAGAGCCGTGCCAATCCATAAGGAAGGGAAACTATCTTGCTGTATTCCCCAAACCATTCTTCTAGGAGGCAACACCCCTGCTCCTCTTCTCTTCTTCGGTGCCAAAGTCAAAGATCTGAGAGGGGCACATAGACCTTCATTCTCTCATCCCTCTCCTTATGATATTTTTCACCACCAGGCCTCCATCCTAGAAGAAGTCCCAATCTCCATCTACCTAGATAGCTAACCACATGTATGCCCATGATTCCTCTTGGGGTTGCTAACCATGTGTAAGCCCAACTCCACTTCCCACGGATGCACCTTTCACGAAGTGATCATCAGTTCATTTCGGCATCTTGTTTCTCACACCAAGCATGACTAATGTTGGATTAGAGTAATAATTTACCATGAAATACTCTCTAAGACACTGTAGAGTGTAATCCCTTAATCATCAAGAACTATGTGGACTTTGATCCTTGCCAAGTCAAGGTATGAAGGAATCCTCCTTGAGGTTCAATCCCTACACCTAATGGACCCGAACCCCTTCACGTAGGTTCACCAAACCATTCTGAAATTCATGGATTTTTATCCTTGCTGAGGAAAGGTACATAGTAAGCATCCTTGAGTTTCAGGCCCAACACCTCCATTGGTTATAACCCCTTCATGTCGGTCCACCTTCATCCCACATGATGTTAAAATGGTATCCCTCACCCTAAAATTTGTGGACATTGATCCTTACCAAGTAATGGTATATAGGAAGCATCCCTGGTATTCAATCCCAACATTCATCAGTCCCGACCACTCCATATTGGTCCACCCTTATCCCGCATGAGGTTAAATTGTGTCCCCCTTTTCTTCCCACCAAATCTTAAACTGTACCCATTCAAATTATAGGGTGTTTGATCCTTGTCTCCTAGGCATGGTACATAGGAAGTCTCCATGAGGTCTAACCCTAATCGATGGTAAGACGTTATTTTCCCCAATCGACGGTAATCCTTTGTGTTCCCTAATTGACAATAAGACATTTTGTTCCCCAATCGACAGTAAGTCATTGGAACCCCAACCCACGGTAGGCCATTGGAAACCTAACCAGCAGTAATCCATGGGAACCACAACTAGTGGTAATCCATTGGAACCCCATTCAACGGTATGTTTTTGCATCACCCAACCATCGGTAAGCTGATGTAGTCCGTAATCGATGGTATTTTGTTGTATTCCACATTATTGGGACCCACATATCTGATTTTCTCCTGTGGCATCAGGTCAACCTAGGCTTCTCACCATACGTAAGGCCCAAACATGGTTTTGGGTTATTGTCCTCTATGAACACCCCAATTCTCTGCCCCATCCTAAATTACATGGACTTTTATCCTTTTAGAGGCAGGGTAAGTAAGAAACCTCCCTAGGGTTCAAGCCCATCACCCATGCCTCATCCTAGCCTTTCCCTCTAGCCTTTGTTTTTCGGGAAGGTCATTTCCCAATGAAAATGTTCCACTTCCTCTGGGTATCATCCTTACGGGTCACCTCCTTAGAGGTCCCATCGTCTCTCTGGACTAGGAAGACTTTGATTCCCCGCCTCGAGGTTATGTTGGAAGTCTCTTCGAGGCTCAAGTACAACATCACTATCACCCTTACGATGGTTCCATATCATTCTCCATACTTTCTAAAATAATCCATATCCATCCTGATTCGTACCTGGGCTGCCACATCCTCGTGTGATCATTTCATCCACATTCTCGCTGCTTCTAAAATCAATCTGGTAACTAACCACGCGTTAGCCCCAGCATCAGTGTTCCCTTTACGGGTTTCACCCATCTGATCCACTGTAACACCACGAGATTTTATGAAAAATATTCTTTTTAATTTCATTAATGTCTTGTGTTATACGCTACACCAAAAGGAGCTTTCACAACACACATCTCTAACCTGGCTTGAATTACACACAATCGTGACCTTCCACGATAGCGTGTGTTGTACGCAACACCAAATTTCGCTAAACAACGATATGCTATTAAAATATAATTAAAAATATCCATTATGAATAGTAATAACCACTTTTTGAAATTTTGTAAATTTTATTTTTCAAAATGGACTTCATTTTTGGATTCAGAATATCGAAATTAGCTTAGGGTGAAATTTTGGTGATTTTTGGATAACTTTCATATTTTGATGAATAGTGAAAATTACTAAATTTTAATTAAAAAAAACTTTTTCAATCGAAATAATTAATAGTGATAAATTATTAATTTGAGTGTTTTTAAAGTATATTTAGAATATATTTTTACAATTCAATAAAATTTTGGTCATTTGATGTAATTTCACATTTAAACCAGTTATAAACAAGTGTCAATCTTTTGATAGTTATTATCTCTTAAAAACACGCCTTTTGTTTTGACGACGGGAATTAATTTTTAAATTAATTAATTCAACTGATATGTTTTGAATTTTTTAAAATAGAAATCATTTTTGAGTTCATAATATCAAATATAGCTTAGGCCTAATTTTTGGTATTTTTCTGAAAACATTCAATTTTTGATGAATACTGAAACCACTAAGTGGTAGTTAAAAAAACTGAATTTTTCATAAAACATAATTTTACCGCTTCTGTGAGTGGAATTTCAAAAATCCGAGAGACACGGTTGATGTCAGTAACTAAAATGTTGTTCAATGAGATGAAAATAATTTTTGGTCAATAGTAACATTTTACTTTTATTTACCACGGTTAAAAGTAAATAGGGTAATTAAGGGTAAAAATGATATTATTATTACCCTAACACATGTCCAAATTCTATTGGATAAGTTTAATTCGACCAAAAACAATCTTAGGAATAAAATATGACCATTTAGGCCCACTTGGATTAGATTAGGACATTTATTATTATTTAATTTAAAGAAGAGTTAAAAGAGTTAAAATCAAAGTGTATTTACTAAAACATTTTTAATATAGGGTTATACATAAGATATATTCAATTGTAAATATTCATTAGAAATATAAAACTAGTTACTACATAATGGTATTTTATTTGTAATTTTTAGACATTATATAATTTAATTTATTTATGACACAACGATGATGCATTAATTATCTTATTAATGCAATCTTGACATAATTGATGTTATAAATACTAAAATAAATATAATATGAGACTTTTTATTACATAAACTAATTTTCTAGGTTAAGATGACATGTTATTGTTGATTTAATTAACTTGGTTCGAACTTATCATTCTGTTATGAATTTCATAAAAATCATGTACTAAATAGTGTCAAAATTGACATAAAATAGTTTTTAAAACAAATATTATATTATTAATTGTTATGTTATTCCTAAAAATATAAGGTTAGCCCAAATGACTTAGATAAGGTTATATATATTAATAATAATAAACTTGGGGTTCGTTTGGCTTGATATAGTATGTTTATTAACCTTATAGTGTAAGAACACAAGAAGACACGGTAAAAGTACAATTATTTAACTTAATGTTAAATCTAAATGATAAGGTTAAAATAGGAACTTAAGCTTGTCTGAATTCTATTGGATGAGAGGATTGCGACCCATCCCCACCATATCCTCTAAATAAATCAATTTGGAGCTATTTAAAACCGAACTTGACTTTATAATAAAATACTATTTTTAGTTATTGGAAAGGTGCCCCTCTCCTCCCTTATAAAAGGACACCTCCTCCCTCTCTTCCTCACACAACTTTGAGACTTCAAGCTAGGCCAACCCCTGCCAAACTCTCTTCTCCACTTCCCTAGAAACATCATAGAGGTTCTGGTATTCCTCAAAGACCAATTTTAGTGCCCTAAGAGGAGGTCTCAAAGAGGCGCTTCAAAGAAGAGGTAATTTCCGTTACCAATTCTTTCACCATTATTTCTTCTTCCACTTCTTCTTCTTAGGTTGTTTCATTATGAAGTAATAAAATCAGTATCACTCATATAATGATATGTTATTATAAGTATGAAACAATCCTAATTCACCATCTATCCATCCTACGGAAAACGAAATCACCGTGTGTGCGTACGTACGGAATACCGTCTCCGCGCCGTGGTGTAATCTGTTTTTCCACCAACACCTTACATGGATGGGTATTATGGTGTAAAGAATAACTATACATAGTTATTATAACATCATAATGATTCTGATATATTGTATCATCCACTCCAATTCAATTCAATAATTATAGAAATGATATCATCGCTCGTGCGTACATACGGACTACCGTCTCCACGACGCGATGAGATTCATTCTCCATGTTAACCATTTAAGAATGATTATAAAGTATATATAAGCAATAATAATGAAATATATGACATGGTAAATATACTGGATTTATGTATATATTTATTTCGTCTACTTACTTCCATTCAAGACAATAAGGAAAGGAAAACAGCGTTCATGCGTACGTACGGACTACCGTCTCCATGAACAGTGTGTTTAATTTCATTTATCTATCTATTATATATATATATACTGAATATATATGATATATAAATAATATTTTATATTCTGGAAGTAATTAAATCATGATATAAGTAATAATAATGTCAAGAACAACAAGTCCAAACACCTACGATAAATGAAACAATTTTACCCAAAACGCTCTTTAACATGGAATTTACAAAAGAACGGGTAATATAAAGTCATAAGTGAACCATATATGATATCATAACAATGAATATGATTCTTTAATAAGTAAATGACATTATTTAAATCATTATACAGGAGGTTCGGACACTTATGAAGCAAATCAGACCTAAGGTAAGGGAAAATATCACAATCTCATTTTTATCTGAGATTGTTTATACTTTGGTATTTACTGGGGTGTATTTTATCATCCACATCCATGTTTCCTCAATATGTAATATTATTTACATCCATGTACAATTTTTTAAATCCAATTTTACCATTCGGTGAGTTTTTAGTAAAAGATATGAAAGGAATCTTTTTTCGTTTTTCGTACCAGGTACTTTTTGACTTTTCCGACAAAAGTACGAAGAATGTTTTTTTAACTTATACGGCATGAATGGATTTTTAAAAAATTATTTCCAAGAAGCTTCCATTACAAGTTCTCAAGTTTATTTTTAATCAACTTCTTTTAGTTTAAAATTGTATGACATGATTAGAAAGGAAAATGTTTTTGAAGTAGAAAGGATATTTTCCTCAAGAATGGAGTTCACGTGTTTTATCAAAATTATTTTCCATCTAAGATAATAAAGGGTTATGTTTTATCCCTATTATTACATTGATTTGATTATGTTGTGATGGAATTATTTTTATGAATTCCTTTATCTTATATGAATTGTTTTATGATGTCATGATGTTTAAGAATCCCATTTTTATTACATGGGTTGTGAAATGATGTATGATTTATGATTTTGTGGCACACATAAGAATGGTATCATTATGAGATGGGTGGGACCTATATCTCCCTCTAATGCATTGGGTAAAGATTTTATATCTCATGAGATAGACATGGCTGGAATGGTAGGTTATACCGGTTCAGTGAAACAAGACTGAAACGAGGGTGACTCGGTTCAGAAAGGGACTTTGTCCACTAAGATAGTCTTGGCAATGAGTCTTGACTAACAAGAAATGATTATCTATGATTATGTGTGTATGCCACAATGTTTCATGTTTTAAGTTATGATTATTGGGATTTCATCTCACTACTATGATTTATCCCATGTTATGAAATTATGCTCTCTTTTGCAGGTTAAGATTTCCAAAATGTTATGTTCTTATGAATATGATGTGATTGATATTTCTTTTGTTTACCCTTACTGAGCATTTGAGATCACCCTTTCATGTTTTCTTTTCCCCAGGATATAAAGAAAGGTTTTAGGTAAGAAAAAAAAAAGAAGATCTTTATGAGAGATGTTGAAGATCTTTCACCACGATTAGAAGATTATGTTCCGAGTTTCCAAAGACACTAAACTATTACGGTCCTTGTGTGTGTGTTTTTGTAATGTACTAAGTATTCCGCAAAAGTAATGTAATGTCCATGTACGATAAGCTTCAGGTCTCTACAGTTGGTATCAGAGCAAAGGTTTAGTCAACCTTTGGAAACTTGGATGCGAAAATGTTAGTGAGATCCCTAGAGATATATCTAAGGTATGTCTGGGGATGTCCCTAAGGTTAAGTATACGTATAGGTTATAGTACTAGAATTATACTAAAGATCATAGAATTAAACCTAAGATGTTAGATATTGAAGGTACTCCCCCTTTATTATGTTGTTTTCCCTAGCATGATTTTTGCCTCTCACACTATTCTTTTTGGGTTTTAGAAAATGGCCGGAAACAAGGTGATTCATGATAATGGAGGATATGATGGACAATGGAATGATATTCTTCATGAGCAACCAAATGAAATGGGATTTAGAAGTCCAAACATCATTATTATGCCGAATCAGCAATCTCATAATATGATCAATAAAGTAAAATTTGGTAAGATTCCTGACTCGGCTAATAAGAGAAAGATGGTGTTTCATGATGATCATAGAGGAAAGAAAGTTCAATTTCCCATATGTAAATCATGTGGGATGAGGAATCAAGGAGAATTTTTCAAAGGAACTGGAAGATTCTTTGGGTGTGGAAAAGAAGGACACAAAGCCAGTAAGTGCAAAGGAAAAAGTTCAGTTAACACTAGGGATGAGGATAATGGTATTACTACGACATCAACAATGGTTAAATGTTTTAGATGTGGAATGTACTGGAATTGTGCAAACCAATGCCCTAAGGGAAAGTCTCATGAAGTGAATCAGTATGGTCGTATGGGTAGTATTTATGTGGATGATTATGAAGAGATTACAAATGATATGTGAGATGAAAGAATTGTTGAAGCTCGGTCAATGGTTTAAGAAGGTAGTGGAATGATTACATGTTTGTCGAGTGTAATGTTATACTATAGAATAAAAAGTCATCTAAGGATTGTTACACTGTTGTCTTTCCTTATGTTTTGAAAGTTTATGATGAATGGTATGAGTAACAATGAAAGGTTATTCAGATATTTTTGGAAAGTGGATGATATGCGCATAATGAAGTGATAAAGAGAAAATGAAATGTTTGACAGTATTTATGAGCTCATGATTGATATAAGGACTAAGTGATATAATGGTTTGAGTATAAATAATTTTGAGGATTTTGGTATGTGAAAAGTGTTAACTTTTAACTGCATTCAAGTTTTCACTATGGTTCAATGGGTATTCAAGAGAATAAATTATTAAGGCCTTTGAATGTTTGGAATGTGACCAACAAAACATATCTTATGATATATGGGGATCAACGATAGTATTATATCTCTGGTAATCGTTTTCACTATGTTATGAGAGTGGACTGCAGTATTATGGATAAGCCTAAATATTGGAATGGATTATGTTGGAAATAAGTTAGTATTGTTTAAGGATAGAAGTTTTTTTCGATATTATTGATGGGATGTTATAGTAATATAGTTTTCGAAAAAGGAAAACCAGAAAGACGGGCGACAACCCATCGCGTCGGACAAGGCTGTGGGAATCGAACCCACAACCGAAGTGCGACTGGCCTTTATCGCCTACCACTGGCCTATAGGAAGTCCCTCTTTAGTTGAAACTAGTTTTATTATATTAAGCAGTATGATATATGAAGTATAAGTCCATTTTAGGAAGCATATATGATTTATCTCACTATAGAATGACTTATGTATATTTAATAACTTTTTCTAACCTTTTGTTTGAGATAGATGGAATGACTCGTCATTCTATCACATGATCTGCTAACACTTCATGAATAAAAAATTCAACTTCATTTATTTAAGAGATGAAGTGGAAATTGTTCAAGGCACGAACAACAGTGAGATTGTACCAAAATAAATTAAGTATTTATTCTAATTCAAATTCTTCAACTTTAGAGAAACGATCTTGAAAACCAAAAATGTTGTCCTAGTGCTCTTATATCTGATTAATCAGATGGTACCTTAGATCATCAAAAATTTATGGATTTGTGATTGTTGGCTTTTCCATAGCCATGTTCTCTACCACTCTCCATCAGAACACGATGGTTAGATTTTTCTTCCATATCCATATTTTCACCTATGTGGAAACCCAGTGATTAGTTTATTTGGGTAATCGTTACGTTTCATACTTTTGTTTTTAAAGATTGGTTTTGGTATTCCTTTTTACGATGTGGGTTTCTATTAAAGAAACTTTCTAATAGTAAACCATTTATAACCCCGACGAATTTCGAGGGCGAAATTCATTTTAAGGGGGGTAGAATGTAACACCCTGAGATTTTATGGAAAATATTCTTTTTAATTTCATTAATGTCTTGTGTTATACGCTACACCAAAAGGAGCTTTCATAACACACATCTCTGGCCTTGCTTGAATTACACGCAATCGCGACCTTCCACGATAGCGTGTGTTGTACGCAACACCAAGTTTCGCTAAACAACGATATGCTATTAAAATATTATTAAAACTAGACATTATGAATAGTAATAACCACCTTTTGAAATTTTTTAAATTTTATTTTTCAAAATGGTGTTCATTTTTGGATTTGGAATATCGAAATTAGATTAGGGTGAAATTTTGGTGATTTTCGGATAACTTTCATATTTTGATGAACAGTGAAAATTACTAAATTTTAATTAAAAACAACTTTTTCAATCGAAATAATTAATAGTGATAAATTATTAATTTGAGTGGTTTTAAAGTAAATTTAGAATATATTTTTACAATTCAATACAATGTTGTTCATTGGATGTAATTTCACATTTAAACCAGTTATAAACAAGTGTCAATCTTTTTATAGTTATTATCTCTTAAAAACACGCCTTTTGTTTTGACGACGGGAATTAATTTTTAAAATAATTAATGAAACTAATATGTTTTGAATTTGGTAAAATAGAAATCATTTTTGAGTTCATAATATCAAATATAGCTTAGGCCTAATTTTTTGTATTTTTCTGAAAACTTTCAATTTTTGATGAATAGTGAAACTACTAAGTGTTAGTTAAAAAAACTGAATTTTTCATAAAACATAATTTTACCGCTTCAGTGAGTGGAATTTAAAAAATCCTAGAGACACGGTTGATGTCAGTAAGCAAAATTTGGTTCAATGAGACGAAAATAATTTTTGGTGAATAGTAACTTTTTACTTTTATTTACCACGGTTAAAAGTAAATAGGGTAATTAAGGGTAAAAATGATATTATTATTACCCTAACACATGTACAAATTCTATTGGATAAGTGTAATTCGTCCGAAAACAATCTTAGGAATAAAATATGACCATTTAGGCCCACTTGGATTAGATTAGGACATTTATTATTATTTAATTCAAAGAAGAGTTAAAAGAGTTAAAATCAAAGTTTATTTACTACAACATTTTTAATATAGGGTTATACATAAGATAAATTCGATTGTAAATATTCATTAGAAATCTAAAAGGCTTTACTACATAATGGTAGTTTATTTTTAATTTTTAGACATTAAATAATTTAATTTATTTATGACACAACGATGATGCAGTAATTATCTTATTAATGAAATATTGACATAATTGATGTTATAAATACTCAAATAAATCTAATTTGAGACTTTTTATGACTTACACTACTTTTATAGGTTAATATGACATGTTATTGTTGATTTAATTAACTTTTTTCGAACTTATCATTCTGTTATGAATTTCATAAAAATCATGTACCAAATAGTGTCAAAATTGACATAAAATAGTTTTTAAAACAAATATTATATTATTAATTGTTATGTTATTCCTAAAAATCTAAGGTTCGGCCAAATGACTTATATATGGTTATATATATTAATAATAAACAACTTGGTGTTCTTTTGGCTGGATATAGTATGTTTATTAACCTTATATTGTAAGAACACAAGAAGACACGGTAAAAGTAAAATTATTTAACTTAATGTTAAATCAAAATGATAAGGTTAAAATAGGAACATAAACTTGTCTAAATTCTATTGGATGAAAGGCTTGCGACCCTTCCCCACCTTAGCCTCGAAATAAATCAATTTGGAGCTATTTAAAACCGAACTTGACTTTATAATAAAATAATATTTTTAGTTATTCCAAAGGTGCCCCTCTCCTCCCTTATAAAAGGACACCTCCTCCCTCTCTTCCTCACACAACTTTGATCCTTCAAGCTCGTCCAAACCCTGACAAAATCTCTTCTCCACTTCCCTAGAAACATCCTAGAGGTTCTGGTCTTCCTCAAAGACCAATTTAAGTGCCCTAAGAGGAGGTCTCAAAGAGGCGCTTCAAAGAAGAGGTAATTTCCGTTACCAATTATTTCACCATTATTTCTTCTTCCACTTATTCTTCTTAGGTTGTTTCATTATGAAGTAATAAAATCAGTATCACTCATATACGTATATGTTATTATATGAATGAAGCAATCCTAATTCACCATCTATCCATCCTACAGAAAACTAAATCACCGCGCGTGCGTACGTACGGAATACCGTCTCCACGCCGTGGTGTAATCTGTTTTTCCACCAACACCTTACATGGATGGGTATTATGGTGTAAAGAATAACTATACATAGTTATTATAACATAATAATGATTATGATATATTATATCATCCACTCCAATTCAATTCAATAATTATGGAAATGATATCATCGCTCGTGCGTACATACGGACTACCATCTCCACGACGCGATGAGATTCATTCTCCATGTTAACCATTTAAGAATGATTATAAAGTATATATAAGAAATAATAATGAAATATATGACATGGTAAATCTACTGGATTTATGTATATATATATTTCATCTACTTACTTCCATTCAAGACAATAAGGAAAGGAAAACAACGTTCATGCGTACGTACGGACTACCGTCTCCATTAACGGTCTGTTTCATTTCATTTATCTATCTATTATATATATATATACTGAATATATATGATATATAAATCATATTTTATATTCTGTAAGTAATTAAATCATGATATAAGTAATAATAATGTCAAGAACAACAAGTCCAAACACCTACGATAAATGAAACAATTTTACCCAAAACGCTCTTTAACATGGAATTTACAAAAGAACGGGTAATATAAAGTCATAAGTGAACCATATATGATATCATAACAATAAATATGATTCTGTAATAAGTAAATGACATTATTTAAATCATTATACAGGAGGTTCGGACACTTACGAAGTAAATCAGACCTAAGGTAAGGGAAAATATCACAATCTCATTTTTATCCGAGATTGTTTATACATTGGTATTTACTGGGGTGTATTTTATCATCGACATCCATGTTTTCTCAATATGTAATATTATATCCATCCATGTACAATTTTTTAAATCCAATTTTACCCTTCGGTGAGTTTTTAGTAAAAGATATGAAAGGAATCTTTTGTCGTTTTTCGTACGAGGTACTTTTTGACTTTTCCGACAAAAGTACGAAGAATGTTTTTTTTAACTTATACGGCATGAATGGATTTTTAAAACATTATTTCCAAGAATCTTACATTACAAGTTTTCAAGTTTATTTTTAATCAAATTCTTTTAGTTTAAAATTGTATGACATGTTTAGAAAGGAAAATGTTTTTGAAGTAGAAAGGATATTTTCCTCAAGAATGGAGTTCAAGTGTTTAATCAAAATTATTTTCCATCTAAGATAATAAAGGGTTCTGTTTTATCCCTATTATTACATTGATTTGATTATGTTGTGATGGAATTATTTTCATGAATTCCTTTATCTTATATGAATTGTTTTATGATGTCATGATGTTTAAGAATCCCATTTTTATTACATTGGTTATGAAATGATGTATGATTTATGATTTTGTGGCACACATAAGAATGGTATCATTATGAGATGGGTGGGACCTATATCTCCCTCCAATACATTGGGTAAAGATTTTATATCTCATGAGATAGACATGGCTGTAATGGTAGGTTATACAAGTTCAGTGAAACAGGACTGAAACGAGGGTGACTCGCTTCAGAAAGGGACTTTGTCCACTAAGACAGTCTTGGCAATGAGTCTTGACTAACAAGAAATGATTCTCTATGACTATGTGTGTATGCCAAAATGTTTCATGTTTTAAGTTATGAATATTGGGATTTCATTTCACTACTATGATTTATCCCATGTTATGAAATTATGCTCTCTTTTGCAGGTTAAGATTTCCAAAATGTTATGTTCTTATGAATATGATGTGATTGATATTTCTTTTGTTTACCCTTACTGAGCATTTGAGCTCACCCTTTCATGTTTTCTTTTCCCAAGGATATAAAGAAAGGTTTAAGGTAAGAAAAAATAAGAAGATCTTTATGGGAGATGTTGAAGATCTTTCACCACGATTAGAAGATTATATTTCGAGTTTCCAAAGACACTAAACTATTACGGTCCTTGTGTGTGTGTTTTTGTAATGTACTAAGTATTCCGCAAAAGTAATGTAATGTCCATGTACGATAAGATTCGGGTATCTACATCCACTCTTGTCAGTGTTCTAATCAGTCTGATCTATCCTTTCTAGATGATAAATTCGTGGAATACCCTGTGTTAAACACTGGAAGACGATGAAAACCTCAGGGACATGCCAATGGAATACAATTTACCACATTCGATGTGGGATACCTCGGGCTTCTACGCCCTTGATAATCCCAATCATAAGGGGATGAAACCCATATGCATCAGTGTTCCAACATCTAGACATGCGAGTGATGTCCAATGTGACTACTCCCCTGACCGAAGGTTTCTGCCCTGACTGTTCCCCTTGGAATGTCCTGACAGAAGATGCGTAATTAACTAGCGTATATGAAGAAATGGCACTAGTAATTGTTTCACGAAAGTCTTAAGTATATGAGAGAAACCCATACTAGGAAACGATTTCTTGAGGAGGAATACACAGATGAAGGAAATGAAATCTCATCATCCCATTTCGATCATGGATCAAAAGTCCCTGAATAAGAAATGGATGTCGCCCTCCTTTTGAAAGTGGGAATGCGGGGAAACAAACAGTGCATCCTCAAAAGACGAATGTGAGCCTCGAAGAAAATTGTGTAAATAGAAATTTTGAACCCAACATGAATTTATTCTCCTCAATGTGGGGATTAGTAGCACTCAATACATCAATAGATTAGTGTTTCTCCTGATCCATGAATCTGGTACCGGGTCCTGCCATGAAAATAGTGGGTCTGGTGTGAAACTCACTAGAAATTAAAGATGTTGAACATTGGACATCTCGGTCTGCAATGTTGTTAGCGTGGATCCTTTTTACCAAACATGGAAGACGGAATGGTGATGGGGAACTGGACTTTACATTCCTTCTTTCAACACTAATGGTTGAATCTCGTTGCTTTTCAGGACACAAGCTGTAGCAACAGAAAATCTATCACCGCCCACCCACCAATGTTGGGGCAAGGGCAATGTCAATGCGGAAATCCCATGGGGCCTTATCCCTCACATGGTAGCATCTATGTGCATGGATTCTGGGCTCCCACATCCCATCTCCCCTTCTGAAATCGTTTAGAGAAAGCTGATAAATCACCTCATTCGAATATATGATAATGAGGGTTTTTTTCCAACCCTTGATATGGCCCGATAAGACTTCGAGGCTTCTATGCCTCGCCGCCACTACCACCACCATGGGATGTGCAGGGAGCCACTACTCACCACTCAGACGCAAAACTGTTTCAGGAACCTCTCCCTGGAATTATTCAATGAATCAGCCCTACACCGATGAGGTGAGGGATGTCAGAGACAGCTCGGAAAGGATCTCGTTCACAGGACTTCTAAGGAGGGCTCCCACTAGGCGAAGTCAATTCTGCCTCTCGTCCCCAAAGGATGAGGAGTATTTATGTTATGCACATGCACCATCGCTAGTCTAGTTAACCCAACGCCAGCGTTGGGTGCATGTTGAGGATTCCCACCGAGGGGTGTCAATGTGAAGGACTACCATGGCTTGTGCCACAATTGACATGTACCATTTGTATCCTATTTATGCTAAGAAAGTGAAACCATACGCCCAGCCCCAATCGAGGCCCCAACCTCCCCAGGGGCAGGCTGGGTCGACTCTCCTAGTCACAGACGTAGGTAGCGCCTGCCATGGGCCGACCCATGGAAATGATACCTAGTACGGAGGTCCTCCCAATATGATCAGAAATGGGAGGTCATTTATGTAACACTCCCAAGATCGGCATAAAGGTACTCCTCATGTCAGGTCCAATATAGACAAGGTTTCTCCCCTCTGTAGTGACACTGAGTATATAATCCTATTCTGCATGCACGACTTTAGATATGGAGTTGTTCCTCCCATCATAGGTCACCAGTGTGAAGATGCTACCCATTCGGTCATCCGTCAGCGTGGGGGTCATCCCCATGTCCTTAAAACAGCCGAAGAAGGTACTCCTCATCCCATAAACCAGAGAAGTGGAGGTTTTCCTCACTTCATAAACACCCAGCTCGGAGGTCCGACCCTTGTTATTCTCAACCAGTATGAGGACCCCCCTCAAACTAACATTTCCAGAAGAAAAAATCATGGAGGCCCTACCAATTCCCCCACCAACTCTAGTGGAGGTCCTACCTACTTCATCACTTCCTGTGGATATTCATTACACATGTCAGCCAGTGGAAGTGGAGGTTCTCCCCATGTTCCATTTGACATCAATTTTGGTGCTCCTTGCACCCCGACTCACCCAAGAGGAAGTCCTCTCTGCCCCTGCACCTATTCGGCCAAAGGTCCTCCTCAAGCCAAAAATATACCATGTCCTAAAGATCCATCCCGAGGTAGGAGGGAAGGTCACCATAACTATAAAAATACTAACAGGAAGATTCAGACTGAGATCAATCCAGTCTACTTCTTAGATTATAAAGACAAATTTCATTTGTAAATAGAACCCTGACAACAAACCTCTATGTCTGGGGCTAGGGTAGGGACGATGCATATCAGCCTCATACTTCCAGAATGCGAGGTCCAATGGATCCCGACCTCCCTCTATAGATACATCATAGAGGATAAAGATTTGGCATCTCCCCAGGGTCTGGTCAAGAAATCTCCACCATATCCTCCAGGATCATTCTCTACCTCAACTACAGATGGAAGAGAGTTATTCTGGGGACCGATGGCAGACGAGAAACAACAGGGTCCAACACCAGCAGTCATAGTCCATGCACTAGGAACTGTGGTTTCTAGACCATCAAATCGTGATGTGGTGTCCAATACACTGCACTCTTCAGAGAATTTCCCTAGATATGGCGGCTTGTTAGCCCGCTCTCTATATACTCCATCGGCCAGCCTACCGTCTCAGTAGTTTTCTTCAGTGCCACTACTGGTTCCCCATCCGCCTCCAGTCGATGAGTTGGGAAACCAAGGGCCAAACCCCGAATATGATCCAAGAGGCATGGGGGATATTCTTGCAGCATACCATTTCCCGGAGATGTTTTGGCCGATCGCGGTGCCGAATTTCAGTGCACTAGAATCACTCACCCAGGAGGATGTTGGATGCTTTCTCTAGACCCTATGGGCCACACATTTGCCTCTTTTTCATTGGAGATTGTCTTACCCCAAGAATTAGGCACACTTCAATGAAATTGGTCACCTAGGTCGTTTTATTTATTTGGATGCACTCCACATGGCCTAACATCCGGAGTCACCCGACTCCCATAGGACCCACAAATAATGATGTGTTTAGAGCTTTAATGTGCTTTGCTGGATTGTTAAGGACGCTTCCCCCACATGCAGATCCATTGTTGGGGGCAGTACGTGGCCCTCAATTTCAATTATATCTGGAACCAACCCGACTTTCCAGGTGATATCAAGGATATGCCACCCGGTAGAGTCGCATTTAACATGGTTTATTTATTAGATAAAGTGATGGAGATAGGTCTCCTTTGAGAAAACTTACCCCCCCCCCTAGGGGAGTGCCACAACTATTAGATCCATAGGGAAGTGTGAATTGCTAGCAGAGAAACCTGATGGGTCTTCCTGTGCCCACCGAGGCACTGGTCCTCATCCGGAATCCCAATATGGGAAAAGACAACATCAGAGCCATCAAACACTCCGACCCATCTGGATTAATAAAAAAGATTTTGGATGATCCTAAAAAATATGTGTTGCGTCAGCAACTCACATAGCAGAAGAATATGGTCGATGAACTCCTTTCTGAGTGTGGCACGAAGCGACGACAAAACTACGGTGATCATCAACTGGTGTAGCAGGGTTAGCCACAACTCCCCTCCTCTCCCCTAGTGAATTTCCTCCTTCTGACCCTGACCATCCTGCCCACATAGATAGGGTAGAGGACGAAACATATAGAAAGAGGGTATGGTATGTGTCCCCAAATCCACCTGAGCAGTCTGATAATCTACGGGACCCAGCTCAAGTTCCCCTAGCTCCTTCACTATCTATCCCACCAGCCGCTCCACGAGTTGTCAGGCCTGCATATCATATTGGAAAACCTACCAACGCACAGGTGGTTAGGGTCCTCATCATGATAGGAAACCCTAACCATATGATCTGATAGTGGCACTAATTGCTTGTGTCATGGTGTTGGAGACTCGAGAGGTGGAATTCCCACCTGATGGAAATCCATATCTGGCATGGGTTGATGATATGCAAGCACCCTCGGGTTTTGAAAACCCCACCTTATCCCCCTTTAATGGAATAGGTGATCCACTGTAGCATCTGACCCACTTCATCTCGAGATGTGGAAAAATTATAGGAACTCCAGCATAGTAAGAGCCTACCAATCTCCAATGATTCCTATAGACATTGGAAAGACCAGTGTTTGTCTGGTACAGACAGCTACTCATCAGGTCAGTCTCCAAATGGGAAGACCTCCATAGACAGTTTTTTATACCATTTCAACTCTACCACCCAGAAGATGAGGATTGAAAATCTTGTCAAGTGTAAGATGGGGCCTGACGAGCACGTCACAGACTTTTTCACCTGGTGGAAAGGTCTAACCTACTCCTTGGATATGTTGTTGACTCAAGAACAGCTGCTGACAAGGTGTGTGTGGAATATTAAAACCAAAATAGTCCCATCTATTAATACCCAGAATTGTCTTGGGGGAATCTGAGACTTTTTTGATAAGTCCCAGCACCTAGAGGAAGCCTTGCAGCATGCCATGCTGGCACGGTCGTTGCCTCATGCAATTCTCGCAAGAAGTGCTACAAAGGTTTATCCCACCATAGTGGTACAGATATAATCCCATAATAAACTATAGTTATTACTAGTAGAGCCACCTCCACAGCCCTACAGAGGCCCTCTTTAGAGACCCAAATCTTGACGTACATGGACATTACATTACTTTTGTGTAATACTTAATACATAACTAAAATAGACACACAAGGCCCGTAATAGTTTTGTGTCTTTGGAAACTCGGAATATAATCTTCTAATCGTGGTGAAAGATCTTCAACATCTCCCATAAAGATCTTACCCTTTTTTTCTTACCTAAAACCTTTCTTTATATCCTGGGGAAAATAAAACATAAAAGGGGTGATCTCAAATTCTCAGTAAGGGTAAGCATAGAGAACATAAAACAATCCTTATACATTTGAATGTAAAAAAACATGAGCATAAAATCTAAACATCAAAATATGGAGCAATGACATAAAACATGGTAGTACGTAAGGAATAGATCATGAAGAAACATTAATCATGATAATTTAGCATGGGAATAAAACATGTAATTGTGGAAACCATTAAGCATGTGATATGATTTCCATAGTAGCCAAGGCATTTCTGCCAAGACCATCTTAGTGGAAAAAGTCCCTTTCTGAATCGAGTTCACTCCTCGTTCCAGTCTTGTATTACTGAACTAGTTTAACTTGCCATTCCAGCCATGTCTATCTTGTAACACCCTGAGCTTCCATGATACGCTTCTCTTTCAATAATGCAATAGCTTGCGTTGTACGCAAGTTCGAGATTCTAACACACCGTGACCAATCAAAATAGCCATTATGAATAGTAATACCCACTTTTTGAAATTATATATATTTTATATTTCAAAATGGACTTCATTTTTGGATTCGGAATATTGAAATTAGCCTATGTTGAATTTTTGGTCTTTTTCTAAGAACTTCCAATTTTTTAAGAATAGTGAATAATACTTAAAAACAACTATTTTAATCAAAATAATTTATAGTGATAAATTATACTATTAAGTTGTTTTAAAGTATAATTAGAATATATTTTTACCATTTTAACCAATGGTGGTCATTAGAATTAATTTCACTTTAAATTGGACATAAACAATTGTCAATATTTTGATATATATTGTTTCTTAAAAACACGCTATTTGTTGTGACAGCGGGAATTAATTATAAAATTAATTAATGAATCTTATATGTTTGGAATTGTATAAAATAGACATAATTTTTGAATTTGGAATATCAATTATAGCTTAGGGTGAAATTTTGGCATTGTTCTGAAAAACTTCAATTTTGATGAATAGTGAAACCACTAAGTGGTAGTTAAAAAAACTGATTTTTCGTTTAAATGAAACATTACCACTTCAATGATTTGATTTTAAAAAATCCGACATACATGGTAGTCATTAAGAATTAAAATGTGGTTCAATGGGATTAAAATAATTTTTTTGGTGAATAATAACTTTTAAGTTTAATTAAACGCGATTAAAGGTAAATAGTGAAATTTAAAGTAAAAATGATATTATAAAAATATGTAAATACCCTTACACTTTTACTACCGCTATTGTATGAGTCATGGCCGACCGAGACAATCCATGGGTCAACTTGGGGACCCCATGGAGCCACTTTGGTAGGAAAATGACATTAAAAACTTTTTATTAAATGTTAGAATAAAAATGTCACAAACATGAGTTGTTTTACTAAAACAATTTTTAAATGAGGTTATACAAGTCATATTTTTGACTATAAATATTAATTAGAAATATAAAAAGCTTTCCTAAATCATGATAGTTTTTTTATAATTTTTACACATTAAATAAATTAAATTATTTATGACACCATGATGATGCAGAGATTACCTCATTAATTAACGATTTAAATAAAATAAAAAGATAATGTAAAATCTAAGACTTACACTTGTCAAAAACATATTGGATGAGTATATTTCGAACCCTTATCACCTTATACTAGAACTATATATGTTTGGGACCTTTAAAATTCGAAACTCATTATATAATAAAGTAACATTTCATGACATTCCAAGAGTGCCCCTCCTCTCCTCTTATAAAAGTCCCCCACCATTACCACCTTACTCACACCTTCAAAGCCTTTTGGATCGGCAAACCTCTGCCCAAATACTCTCTAAACTTCCCTCTCTTACTCCTAGAATCCTAACTTTGGGAATAATTGTTCCCAAGGAATCCTTGGGCTCAAATCAATGAGAGTTACCCGTTTTAGAGGTAGTGTTTTCTCTTGTGTTCTTATGTTTTATTTTGCTTATCCAACCCCCTAAACTCTTTTTATTAATTTCATTTGTAACAAAACCAGAATCCTAAATATACTAGGATGTTTTTCTATTAAGTATTATAGCTACACTTACACACACCTACATCTAATGGTTAAAGAACATACTGTTTCTGTGGATGGTGAATTTCTGCCTCATGAAACGTTGTTTGTTCAACACTCATATAACACCTTCAAATGTGGCCATTAAGATGTCACTATATTTATATATGATATATAATATGTTTATGTTTCACTTAATCTTATGTATTTTTTATTTATGTCATACCTTTATGGTTTCCATTATGGGTAAACGCGATATCTTCATTTTAGGAAGTGCATACTGCCGCCCCCTCAAAGTGATTTGAATCATTAATGCCATAAGTGGGATGTATAAAGGATGACGTAAATGATATTATATATGATATTATACTGGAATTATAATATTCCTTTATATTATTATGATTTTATTCCATTAAATACGAAATATAAATGAAAGTAGCGTTCATGCGTACGTACGACTTACCGTCTCCATGAACGGTGCATTTCATTTCTTACCTCTAAATGTTACGTAATATTATGAATGAATGTATATACTGGATATATATGATATATATGATATCTAAATCATGAATATAATTCTAGATATAATGGATATTTCACCACATAATCAACGGGTAATTATAAGAAGTTTATTATTGACTCAATTACCAATGATCGACAAAATGACCATTATTATCTTAAATAATTACATAATGTTCATAACATGGTAATAAGTGATATAAAAGGAATAATTAACATGTAAAAGGTTCTTAATCAAAAAAGAAATTAACTCTAGTTTATTATTCAGGATGGTAAAGAACTATCTAGTCAACTCGGACACGAGGTAAGGGAACTTCTTAACCCAATTTCCATTCTTTGGGTTAATCTCCTACTTTAAAATTATGTCATGATATTATTATGTACTATCTTTTATTTGTACGTTATTTATGTTTACTTATAGTGAATACACATAATAGATCTATTTTATTTAGAAAATGATCTTTGTAAGGGACTTCGTCTCAATCTCCTTTCATTGAGATATATTTTGTTTTATACACAACTTTCTTTTATACGTTGTATAAACCCCTTTGAATTTTATGTTTATTCAAAAGGTTTTATTTTATAATTATTTGATTCTTAAATGATTTTAGAAAATTGATATTTCTCTATAATATATGAAAATCCAGTTCAAATGTATATGTATTTAACACAAGCTTAAATTTTTTTTCAGAAAACCCGACTCTCGAGTGTGGTAGACAGGAAGGGATTGGGTGTGGACCCATCATGGCCTGTAATTAGTCGAGTAGTCTCAGAATTAATTATTTTGTTTTCAGAATCTTTCATAATGTTTTCAGAAAAGCACTGGAGTATATTTGAGCAATTTTAAACGTAAGTATCTTCTAAAAAAATTGCATCGGTAGGTCTCATGAGACAAACTAGTGTCTTGGCATGAGGCCTTGACAAAATCTTATATGTAGTCTTGGCACGAGGCCTTGGCTACATGGTTATGATGGTATGGCATTATGCATTCCATCATTATGAAAGTAGTTGTTGATATTTCATGTGATTTTTCGACTAGTAGAATATCCATGTGAGTAAGTAAATGGAATTATTTCATTTTACTTTTTCCATATTATGCTAAAGTTAAAATTTAAAAGGCTTTTGTTTTAGTTATACATTGTCTTAAATGTTAATTTTTTTATGAAAGATTCTGCTATTTTGTTATCCCTACCGAGAATCTGAGCTCACCCCTTTCAATGTTTTAATATTTTCCAGGATGTGAAGAAATATTTTATGTATGACCTGCAGGGATAGTCATAAGAGGATATGAGTGTGGACTATAGAGACTATGTTATTTTTGTTTTTCACTTTATGATGTAATGTAACATTTATGAATGTATCTAGTGTTTCCAAGGCTACTAAACTAATCGCTCTTTCGAGACTTGATCTTTTGTGATCATGCCAATGTTACTTAATAATGCACCGACTCTAGGTAACTGGGGTCGGGGCGTTACAGTTGGTATCAGAGGCAGTTTAGTACTAACCTTGGAAGCTAGATTTAGATAAACTCTGATTAGAGCACATATCCCAAAGATATACTTTTATGATTAGTATAGAAGAACTTCCTAGAATTTTGGTATTATAGATATTTTGTGAGTTTTCTGACCAATACATCCCTATGTGGATACGAGCAGGTAGAGGCGGCTCTAGCACAGATGTACCTAGGGGTAAAACCGGAAAACACCGCTTTGAGATAGACTCGAACGGGAACTAGTGCACGACAATGGGCCATGCTTCACTCTTGGTTACGACACTCCCGGGGGATATGCTTAGGATAATTCTCATTTTATTTAAAAATCATTATAAAGGGTTTATGAGTATATACTTCCTCAAATAAAACATTTCTTTTTATGAATATGGATTATATCCATATACTTTTAAATTTATGTTAAGTGTTTTACAAGTACGGAATTATGTATTTTTATTCATAAACTGATCTAGTTTATGCCATTGTTTAGAAATGGCGCCTAGTGGAAGTAATGGAAACTCTATCAATGCACACACTCTATGTAGGGATTTCCCTCCTACTCAAGATAACTATAATGGAGCTGGTGATACAACAGGTGCTGATCATCTTATCACTATACTGGGACAACTCACTCAGGCTATGAATAATAAAATTACTCATATGGAGCACCCTGATCAGCAATGTGGAGGATCAATGTTAGACCGCTTCATGAGGAAACAACCACCAACATTTAATGGGGGTACAAATCCCTTAGAAGCTGGGCAATGGATAAATTCCTTAGAAAAAATATTCCATGCCTTGGGGAGTAGTGAAAGGGAAAAGGTTATCATGGCAGTTTACCACCTCACTGGAGATGTTGATCAATGGTGGTCATTGATTCGAAATACAAAGGAAGATGAAGAAGTTTCAAGTATGGAATGGAGATAGTTCAAAGATATTTTCATAGAAAAATACTTTCCTCGTGACCATCGAGCAGATATGGAAAGGTGATTTATAATTCTGAGACAAAAGGAGAGTGAGAAGGTCACAAAGTATGAGGCTAACTTTACAAGTTTAGTAATACATGCTGCAGATTATATATGTAACCCAAGAAGTAATATTGATCGTTTCATTGATGGGATAAAACCATTTCTCCGTCGAGCTTTAGTATCAAAATCTTTCTCAACGTACGGAGATATCGTCTCGTGTTTTATCAAGACAGATAAGTAATTCTCTAAATTTTATGACAACAAAGTAAATCAAGAGAAGAAGAGAATGGTGGAACAAGAGACCGATAAAGGAAAAAAGGGAATGAAGGATTTTCCATTATGCGATAATTGTGGGAAGAATCACCCCGTTACTTGCCTAAAAGGAATGGGAGTTTGTTATAAATGTGGAGAAAAAGGTCACCAAGCTCGTGATTGCAAGGGAAAGAAAGAGGCTATAAATGTTGAATTCTACAATTGTAGAGAAATGGGGCATTATGCAAATGAATGTCCTAAGCGTTAGAGAAACTTACTTCAGAAATGGCCAAGGGATCAAGGAGAAGTTTATGCTGTTACTACAGATGAAGTTGAATAATTATTGTATTGGTTCTTTTGGACTCAAGGATTATATTCTGGTTATAAGAATAATGTGATATATATAAGGATTGTACTGCAGTACTTGTTGTTTTTATTAAAGTTTTAATATGATGAAGGTAATCATATTTTTGTATGTGACAATAAGAGAAACTTTACTTTGTTTGAGGAATCGGATGATACAATTGATTATGGAATTTAGAGACCTTTTAGAGAAAGTCTGGACAGAGGTATTTTGGATAACTATAAAGGTTGGAATGGATTAAATTGAACTTTGGATAGTATTGTTTATGGTTAAAACATTTATGAAGATTATTTTTGGAATATTATAATACTATTGTTTTAGGAAAAGGAAAACCTGTAGGTTGGGGGATAACCCGTCGTGTCGAACAAAGCTGCAGGAATCGAACCCACAACCATAGTGCGACAAGTATTTATTACCTACCACTAACCTACAGGAAGTCCCTGGTTATTATGAAATAGTTTTCCTAATCTAAATGGTATTTCTTAATATTTGGAACCTTATACAATTATGATAAATAGAGTATTTTTTAGTTTTATTACCTTTTGGAGTGAAAGATGGGTTTGTGGTAAACATTTATGACAAGTAAGTATATTTCCTTACGTTCTTAGTAAATCTCCTAAATAAATTCCTCAACTTTTTGAAAGGTAACTTAAAACAAAAATGTTGTCAGTTAACTTTTCCAATTGGGAAATCAATGACCGTTAAACCAATCACAAGTTTGTGATTTTCTTGTAGTTAACATTCTCCTAATCCTATTTTCTACCACTCTGCATTAGAACTTGATGGTTTGTTTCTCCTCCATATACATATTTTCATTTAATCCTAGTATGGGCTATCTCGGGTTACCTTTGTACTTCACTTTCTTTCTTTTAATGTTATATTTTTATTAACCTTATTTCCGATGTGGGTTTTCTACAAAGGTATTTTCTATTTTCAACATTTTATTTTCAAAGAATAATTTAAAATTGCGAGGATGCAATTTATTGAAGGAGGGGAGAATGTAATACCCCGAGCTTCCACGATACGCTTCTCTTTCAATAATGCAATAGCTTGCATTGTATGCAAGTTCGAGATTATAACACACCGCGACCAATCAAAATAGCCATTATGAATAGTAATACCCACTTTTTGAAATTATATATATTTTATATTTCAAAATGGACTTCATTTTTGGATTCGGAATATCGAAATTAGCCAATGTTGAATTTTTGGTATTTTTCTGAGAACTTCTAATTTTTTATGAATAGTGAAAAATATTTAAAAAAAACTTTTTTAATAAAAATAATTTATAGTGATAAATTATACTGTTAAGTGGTTTTAAATTATAATTAGAATATATTTTTACCATTTTAACCTATGGTGGTCATTATAATTAATTTCCCTTTGAAATTGGACTTAAAGAATTGTCAATCTTTTGATATATATTGTTTCTAAAAAACACACTATTTGTTATGACAGCGGGAATTAATTATAAAATTAATTAATTCAACTTATATTTATGGAATTTTGTAAAATATACATCATTTTTTAATTTGTAATATCAATTGTAGCTTAGGGTGAAATTTTGGCACTGTTCTGAAAAACTTCAATTTTTATGAATAGTGAAACCACTAAGTGGTAGTTAAAAAAACTGATTTTTCGTTTAAATGAAACATTACCACTTCTGTGATTTGATTTTCAAAAATCCGACATACATGGTTGTCATTAGGATGTAAAATTTGGTTCAATGGGATTAAAATAATTTTTCGGTGAATAGTAACTTTTAAGTTTAATTAAACGTGATTAAAGGTAATTAGTGAAATTTATGGTAAAAATGATATTATAAAAATATGAAAATACCCTTACACTTGCCCTACCACTATTGGATGAGTCATGACCGACCAAAACAATCCATGGGTCAACTTTGGGACCTCATGGAGCCACTTTGGTAGGAAAATGACATTAAAAACGTTTTATTTAATGTTAAAATAAAAATGTCACAAACATGAGTAGCTTTACTAAAACAATATAAAAATGGGGTTATACAAGTTATATTTTTGACTATAAATATTCATTAGAAATATAAAAAGCTTTCCTACATCATGATATTTTTTTATAATTTTTAGACATTAAATAAATTAAATTATTTATGACAGCATGATGATGCAGTGATAACCACATTAATTACGATTTAAATAAAATAAAAATATAATGTAAAATCTAAGACTTACACTTGTAAAAAACCTATTGGATGAGTATATTTCGAACCCTTGTCACCTTATCCTATAAATATATAAGTTTGGGACCTTTAAAATCCGAAACACATTATATAATAAAGTAACATTTCATGACATTCCAAGAGTGCCCCTCCTCTCCTCTTATAAAAGGCCCCCACCACTACCACCTTACTAACACCTTCAAAGCCTTTTGTCTCGGCCAAAATCTACCCAAATACTCTCTCAACTTCCCTCTCTTACTCCTAGAATCCTCACTTTAGGATGAATTATTCCCAAGGAATCCTTGAGCTCAAATCTAAAAGAGTTACCCGTTTTAAAGGTAGTGTTTTCTCTGGTGTTCTTATGTTTTATTTTGCTTCTCCAACCCCCTAAACCCTTTTTATTCATTTATTTTGTAAAAACAATAGCATCCTCAATATAATAGGATTTGTTTATAAGAATTATTCGAGCTACACTTACACACACCTATATATAATGGTTAAACAACATACTGTTTCTGTGGATGGCGAATTTCTGACTCACGAAACGATGATTGTTCAACACTCATATAACACCTTCAAAGGTGGACATTAATATGTCACTATATTTATATATGATATAAAATATGTTTATGTTTTACTAAATCTTATTTATTTTTCAATTATGGCACACTTTATGGTTTCCATTATGGGTAAACGTGATATATTCATTTTAGGAAGTGCGGACTACCGCCCCCTCAAAGTGATTTGAATCGTTAATGCCATGTGTGGGATGTATAAAGGATGGAGTAAATTATATTATATATGATATTATACTGGAATTATAATATACCTTTATATAATTTTGATTTCATTCCATTAAATACGAAATAGAAATGAAAGCAGCGTTCATGCATACGTACAGCTTACCATCTCCATGAACGGTGCATTTCATTTCTTACCACTAAATGTTACGTAATATTATGAATGAATTTATATACTGTATATATATGACATATATGATATCTAAATCATGAATATAATGTTGGATATAATGGATATTTCACAACATAAACAACTTGTAATTATAAGAAGTTTATTTTTGACTCAAGTACCAAAGATCGACAAAATGATCGTTATTAACTTAAATAATTACATAATTTTCATAATATGGTAATAAGTGATATAAAAGGAATAATTAACATGTAAAAGGTTCTTAAGAAAAAAGAAATTAACTCTAGTTTATTATTCATGAGGTTAATGAACGATCGAGTCAAGTCGGACACGAGGTAAGGGAACTTCTTAACCCAATTTCCATTCTTTGGGTTAATTTCCTACTTTCAAATTATGTCATGATATTATTATGTCCTATCTTTTATTTGTACATTCTTTATGTGTACTTATAGTGAATACAAATAATAGATCTATTTTATTTAAAAAATGATCTTTGTAACGGACTTCGTCTCAATCTCCTTTCATTAAGGAATATGTTGTTTTATACTCAACTTTCTTTTATACGTTGTATAAACCCCTTTGAATTTTAAATTTATTCAAAAGGTTTTATTTTATAATTATGTGATTTTTAAATTATTTCCTAAAAGAGATATTTCTCTCTAATATATGAAAATCCAGTGCAAATGTATATGTATTTAACGCAAGCTTAAAAATGTTTTTAGAAAACCCGACTCTCGAGTGTGGTAGACAGGAAAGGATTGGGTGTGGAGCCATCATGGCCTGTAATTAGTCGAGAAGTCTCAGAATTAGTTATTTTGTTTTCAGAATCTTGCATAATGTTTTCATAAAAACACTGGAGTATATTTGAGAAATTTTAAACGTAAGTATCTTCTAAAAAAATTGCATCGGTAGGTCTTAGGAGACAAACTAGTGTCTTGGAACGAGGCCTTGACAAAATCTTATTTGTAGTCTTGGCATGAGGCCTTGGCTACGTGGTTATGATAGTCTGGAATTATGCATTCCATCATTATGAAAGTTGTCATTGATATTGCATGTGATTATTCGACTAGTAGAATATCCATGTGAGTAAGTAAATGGCATTATTTCATTTTACTTTTTCCAATTTATGTTAAAGTTCAAATTTAAAAGGCTTTTGTTTTAATTATACACTACCTTAAATGTTAATGTTTATTTATGAAAGCTTCCGCTATATTGTTATCCTTACTGAGCATCTGATCTCACCCCTTTCAATGTTTTAATATTTTCCAGGATGTGAAGAAATATTTTATCAATGACCTGCAGGGATAGTCAGAAGAGGATATGAGTGTGGACTATGGAGACTATGTTACTATAGTTTTTCACTTTATGATGTAATGTAACATTTATGAATGTATCTAGTGTTTCCAAGGATACTAAACTTATCGGTCATTCGAGACTTGATCTTTTGTGATCATGCCAATGTTACTTAATAATGCACCGACTCTTGGTAACTGGGGTTGGGGCGTTACATATCTCATGAGATATAAATCTTTACACAATGCATTGGAGGGAGATATAGGTCCCACCCATCTCATATTGAAATCATTCTTTCGTGTGCCACAATATAAACATCCATCATTCATAATTACCCAATAAAAAAATGGGTTTCATAAACATCATCACATCATCAAATAATCCATATAAAAGAAATGGATATCATTTCATAATAAGAAAAGTGAAACCATGTAAATCATAGAGACATTATACTTAAAACATACACATATGAAGTAATTCCTTCTTATATGGAAAATGGTTTTGATAAAACACTTGAAATGAATTCTTTCAGAAAATATTCTTTCTTTTCCAAAAACATTTTCTTTTCAAAAAATGCCATGAAATTTTAAAATAAATGGATTTTGTTGAAAATACTTATTAAATAGTGTAAAGTAAGCTTCATGAAAATAAGGCGTTATAAAACCGTAAAAATCCGTTCACGCCGTATGAGTCAAAAATAACATTTTCCCTGTACTTTTGTCGGAAAATTCAAAAAGTACCTCGTAACGTAAACAAAAGAACGATTCCTTACATACCATGTAGTAAAAGTAAAAATGGGTAAAAAGGACATTAAACATACATAGAAAACTTTTAGAAATCATTTACCTGGAAGATCACAATAACCCTAGTAAATATTTACGTATAAGAAATCTCGGATAAAAATGAGATTTGCAAAATTATCCCTTACCTTAGGTGTGATATGCTTCGTACATTTCCGATACTCCTATATAATGATTTAAATAATTTCATTTACTTATTACCGAATCATATTCATTGTTATGATATCATATATTTTTCACTTATTACTTTATATTTCCCGTTCTTTTGTAAATTCAATGTTAAAGCAGTGTTTTGGGTAAAATCATTTCATTTATCGTATGTGTTTCGACTTGTCGTTCTTGATATTAATACTTATATCCTGATTTACATAATTCCAGAATGTAAAAAATTATTTATATATAATATATATTCATCATATACATATATATATTATAGATCGACAAAAGGAATGAAATACACCGATCATGGAGACGGTAGGTCGTACGTACGCATGAACGTTGATTTTTGATTTCATATTGAATTCAATGAAACTAAATAGATGACATACATATATATATACACATAAATCCAGTAGAATTATTATTTCATATATTTCATTATTATTAATTATATAAACTTTATGATCATTCATGTATGGTTAACATGGAGAATGAATCTCATCGCGTCGTGGAGACGGGAGTCCGTACGTATGCAGGAGCGATGATATTGTTCCCATAATTATTGAATAGAATTGGAGTGGATGGTATAATATATCAGAATCAATATCACATTACAATAATCATATATATTCATTATTTACACCATTATACCCATCCAAGTATGGTGGTGGTAGAAAATAGATTACACCACGGCGTGGAGACGATATTCTGTACGTACGCACGCGCGGTGATTTCATTTTCTGTAGGATGGATAGATGGTGATATAGGGTTGTTTCATACATATAATAACATATCAGTATATTAGTGATACTGATGTTATTACTTCATAATGAAACAACTAAATAAGAAGAAGTAGAAGAAGAAATAAAGTTGAAAGAATCAGTAACCGACATTACCTCTTCTTTGAAGCGCCTCTTTGAGACCTCCTCTTAGGGCCCTAAAATTGGTCTTTGAAGAAGACCAAGACCTCTAGGATGTTTCTAGGGAAGTGGTGAAGTGAAATGGTCAGGGGTTCGCCGATCTTGAAGTCTCAATGTGGTGTGATGAAGAGAGGGAGGAGGTTCCCTTTTATAAGGGAGGAGAGGGGATCCTTTGAAAAAACTAATAATATTATTTTATTATAAAGTCATATTCGGTTTTTAATAGATCCAATTTGACTTAGTTCGAATCTAATGTGGGGATGGGTCGAAATAATCTCATCCAATAGAATTTAGACAAGTTTATGTTTCTATTTTAATCTTATTATTTAGATTTAACCTTAAGTTAAATAATTTTACTTTTACCGTGTCTTCTTGTTTTATTACACTATAAGGTTAATAAACTTACTATAACAAGCCAAACGAACCCTAAGTTGTTTATTATTAATATATATAACCTTTTCTAAGTCATTTTTCCTAACCTTAGATTTTTAGGAATAAAATAACAATTAATAATATAATATTTGTTTTAAAAACTATTTTATGTCAATTTTGACACTATTTGGTAATTGATTTTTGTGAAAATTATAACAGAATGATTAGTTCTAAAAAAGTTAATTAAATCAAATATAACATGTCATATTAACCTAGAATATTATAGAAATTCATAAAAAGTTTAAAATTACATTTATTTAGATATTTATAACATCATTTATGTTAATATTTCATTAATAAGATAATTACTACATCATCTTTGTGTCATAAATAAATTAAATTATTTAATGTCTAAAAATAATTAATAAAATACCATTATTTAGGAACTCTTTTTACCTTTCTAATTAATATTTATAGTCTAATTTATCTTATGTATAACACTTTATTAAAAATGATTCACTTATTAAACTTTGATTTTAACTATTTTAACCCTTCTTTAAATAAATTAATATTAAATATCCTAATCTAATCCAAGTGGGCCTAAATGGTCATATTTTATTCCTAAGGTTGTTTTTGGTCGAATTAAACTTATCCAATAGAATTAAGACATGTGTTAGGGTAATAATAATATCATTTTTAAAGTTAATTATCCTATTTACTTTTAACCGTGGTAAATAAAAGTAAAAAGTTACAATTCACCAAAAATTATTTTAATCTCATTGAACCACATTTTAGTCCTTGATATTAACCGTGT
Organism: Viscum album; assembly: GCA_963277665.1. Lineage (NCBI taxonomy): Eukaryota > Viridiplantae > Streptophyta > Magnoliopsida > Santalales > Viscaceae > Viscum > Viscum album. The sequence continues at coordinate 508,349,758 of OY728125.1, forward strand.
CTCTCGGATTTTCTAAATTACACTCACAAAAGCGGTAAAATTATGTTTTATGAAAAATTCAGTTTTTTAACTACCACTTAGTGGTTTCACTATTCATCAAAAAATGAAAGTTTCCAGAAAAATACCAAAAAATAGGCCTAAGATATATTTGATATTATGAATTCAAAAATTATGTCTATTTTAAAAATTCAAAACATATAATTTGAATTAATTAATTTAAAAATTAATTCTCGTCGTCAAAACAAATAGCGTGTTTTTAAGAGATAATAACTATCAAAATATTGACACTTGTTTATGTCTGGTCTAAATGTGAAATTACATCCAATGAAAAACATTGTATAAAATGGTAAAAATATATTCTAAATATACTTTTAAACCACTCAAATTAATAATTTATCACTATTAATTATTTCGATTAAAAAAGTTTTTTTAAATAAAATTTAGTAATTTTCACTATTCATTAGAATATGAAAGTTATCCGAAAAGTACCAAAATTTCACCCTAAGCTAATTTTGATATTCCAAATCCAAAAATGAAGTCCATTTTGAAAGATAAAATTTATAAAATTTCAAAAAGTGGGTATTACTATTCATAACGGCTAGTTCATAATAATATTATAATAATATCTCGTTTAGTGAAACTCGGTATTGCGTACTACACACGCTATCGAGGAAGGTATTTATTGCGTGTAATAAAAGCCAAGTCAGGGATACGTGTTTTGAATGCTTCTTTTGGTGTAGCGTACAACACAAGACATTAATGAAATTAAAAAGAATATTTTTCATAAAATCTCGGGGTGTTACATTCTACCCCCCTTAAAAGGAATTTCGCCCTCGAAATTCGTTGGGGTTATAAATCACTTACTATTTATAGAAACCCACATCGTAAAAAGAAATACTAAAACTTAATTTTAAAAACTAAAGTATGAAATGTAACGATTACCCAAAATAACTCATCATTGGGTTTCTATATAGGAGAACATAGGTGAAAATATGGATATGGAAGAAAAATCTAACCATCACGTTCTGATGGAGAGTGGTAGAGAACATGGCTATGAAAAATCCATCAATCACAAAGCCATATATCTGTGATGATCAAAGGTAACATATGATTCATCGGATATAAGGGCACTAGGACAACATTTTTGGTTTTCAAGATCATTTCCCTAAAGTTGATGAAATTGAAATTAGAAGAAATACTTTCGTGATTTTGGTATAGTCTCACCGTTGTTCGTGCTATGAACAATTTCCACTTCATCTCTTAAAGAAATGAAGTTGAATTTGTTATTTGCGAAGTGCTAATAGATCATGTGATAGAATGATGGGTCATTCCATCTGTCTCAAAAAAAGGTTAGAAATGTTATCAAAAATACATAAGTCCATCAATAGTGAGATTAATCATATATGGTTCCTAAAATGGACTTATACTTCATATATCATATTTCTTAATATATTAAAACTAGTTTCTACTAATTAAGAACTTCCTGTAGGCTAGTGGTATGTGATAAAGGCCAGTCGCACTTCGGTTGTGGTTTCGATTCCCACAGCCTTGTCCGACGCGATGGGATGTCTCCCGTCCTGCAGGTTGTCCTTTTTCTAAAACTACATTACTATAGCATCCCATCAATAATATTGAAAAAATTTCTATCCTTCAATAATAATATCTTCTGTCCAACATAATCCATTCCAATCTTTATCTAAAATACTTCGGTCCAAGATCATAGTATAAAGAAAACGATTACTTGAAATTTCATCAACCAACCATCATTTATCCTCCAATATCTTTTTGGTCACATTCCAATCATGTGAATACCTTAATCATGTATTCTCTGGAAAAATGAATACCCATTAAACCTTTTTGAAAACATGAATGATGTCAAAATTTAACTCTTTCCACATACCAAAATCCAAAAATTCTATATACTCAAACCATGATATAACCTTCTCCTTATATCAGTCATGAGCTCATGAATACTATCAATCAATTAATTTTATCCTTATCCCTTCATTATGCACATATCATCTACTTTCCAAAAATACTGGTACCATTCATCACACACTTTCAAAACTTAAGGAAAGACAATAGTGTAACAATCCTTAAATGTCTCTTTATTCCATAGTACCATGAGATTACTTATACAACATTACACTTGATAAACATGTAATCATTCCACTACCTTCTTAAACCATTGACCGAGCTTCAAAAATTCTTTCATATCACATATCATTTGTAGTCTCTTCATCATCAACAACATAAATATTACCCATATGACCATACTGATTATCTTTATGATACTTTCCCTTAGGGAATTGGTTTTCATAATGCATGTACATTCCACATTTAAAACATTTAACCATTGTTTATGTCGTAGCAATACCATTATCCTCGTCCATGGTGTTAACTGAACATTTTCCTTTGCACTTACTGGCTTTATGTCCTTCTGTTCCACACCCAAATCATCTTCCAGTTCCTTTGAAACATTCTCCTTGATGCCTCTTCCCACATGATTTACAAAGGGGAAATTGAACTTTTTTTCCTCTATGATCATCATGAAACTCCATCTTTCTCTTATTAACTAAGTTAGGAAACTTACCAAATTTGAGTTTAATGATCATATTATGAGATTGATGATTCGGCATAATAATGATGTTTGGACTTCCAAATCCTATTTCATTTGGTTTCTCATGAAGAATAGAATTCCATTGTCCATCATATCCTCCTTTATTGTGAATCATCTTGTTTCCAGCCATTTTCTAAAACCCAAAAATAATAGTGTGAGAGGAAATAATCATAATAAAAGGGGAGTAACTTAAATATCTAACATCTTAGGGTAAATTATAAGATTGTTACCATAGTTATAAGACTATATCATATATGTATACTTATCCTTAGGGACATCCCTAGACATACAATAGAAATATCTCTAGGGTTCTCACTAATGTTTTCGCATCCTAGTTTCCAAAGGTTGACTAAAACATTCAACTGATACCAAATGTAGACACCCAAATATTGACGTACATGGACATTATATTACTTTTCTGGAATACTTAATACATAACAAAAACAGAGACACAATGACCGTAATAGTTTAGTGTCTTTGGAAACTCAGAATATAATCTTCTAATCATGGTGAAAGATCTTCAACATCTCCCATAAAGATCTTCCCCCTTTTTCATACCTAAAACCATTATTTATATCCTGGGGAAAAGAAAACATAAAATGGGTGAGCTCAAATTCTCAGTAAGGGTAAGAATAGAGAACATAAAACAATCCTTAGACATTTGAATGTAAAAAAACATGAGCATAAAATCTAAACATCAAAATCTTGAGCAATGACATAAAACATGGCAGTATGTAAGGAATAGATCATGAAGAAACATTAATCATGATAATTTAGCATGGGAATAAAAAATGTAATTGTGGAAACCATTAAGCACATGATATGATTTCCATAGTAGCCAAGGCATTGCCGCCAAGACCATCTTAGTGGACAAAGTCCCTTTCTGAATCGTGTTCACTCCTCGTTCCAGTCCTGTATTACTGAACCGGTTTAAATTTCCGTTCCAGCCATGTCTATCTCATGAGATATAAATCTTTACCCAATGCATTGGAGGGAGATATAGGTCCCACCCGTATCATATTGAAATCATTCTTTCGTGTGCCACAATATAAACATACATCATTCATAATAACCCAATAAATTAAATGGGTTTCATAAACATCATCCCATCATCCAATAATCCATATAAAAGAAATGGATATAATTTCATAATAAGAAAAGTGATACCATGTAAATCATAGAGACATTATACTTTAAACATACACATGTGAAATAATTCATTCTTATATTGAAAATGGTTTTGATAAAACACTTGAAATGAATTCTTGAGGAAAATATCCTTTCTTTTCCTAAACCATTTTCTTTTCAAAAAATGCCTTTAAATTTTAAAATAAAATCATTTTGTTAAAAATACTTATTAAATATTGTAAAGGATGATTCATGAAAATAAGGCGTTATAAAACTGTAAAAATCTGTTCACGCCGTATAAGTTAAAAATAACATTTTCCTCGTACTTTTGTTTGAAAAGTCAAAAAGTACCTCGTAACGTAAAGAAAAGAATGATTTTTTAAATACCATGTAGTAAAAGTGAACATGGTTAAAAAGGAAATTAAAATTACATAAAAACACTTTTATAAAACATGTACATGGAATATAACAATAACCCCAGAAAATACTTACGTATAAGCAATCTCGGATAAAAATGTGATTTGCAAAGTTATCCTTTACCTTAGGTCCGATATGCATCATATGTTTCTGAACCTCTGGTATAATGATTTAAATAATTTCATTGACTTATTAAAGAATCATATTCATTGTTATGATATCATATATGTTTAACTTATTACTTTATATTACCCGTTCTTTTGTAAATTCCATGTTAAAGCAATGTTTTGGGTAAAATCTTTTCATTTATCGTATGTGTTTCAACTTGTCGTTCATGATATTAATACTTATATCCTGATTTACATAATTCCAGAATGTAAAACATGATTTATATATAATATATATTCATTATATACATATATATATTATAGATCGATCAAAGGAATGAAATAAATCGTTCATGGAGACGGTAGGTCGTACGTACGCATGAACGTTGTTTTCGTTTCCTTATTGAATTGAATGAAAATAAATAGACGACATACATATATATATATATATACATAAATACAGTAGCATTATTACTTCATATATTTCATTATTATTAATTATATAAACTTTATGATCATTCATGTATGGTTAACATGGAGAATGAATCTCATCGTGTCGTGGAGACGGTAGTCTGTACGTACGCACGAGCGATGATATCGTTCCCATAATTATTGAATAGAATTGGAGTAGATGGTATAATATATAAGAATCAATATCACTTTAAAATAATCATATATAGTCATTATTTACACCATTTTACCCATCCAAGTAAGGTGGTGGTAGAAAATAGATTACACCACGTCGTGGAGACGGTATTCCGTACGTACGCATGCGCGGTGATTTATTTTTCCATAGGATGGGTAGATGGTGATATAGGTTTGTTTCATACTTATAATAACATATCAGTATATGAGTGATACTGATGTTATTACTTCATAATGAAACAACTAAAGAAGAATAAGTAGAAGAAGAAATAAAGTTGAAAGAATCGGTAACGGACATTACCTCTTCTTTGAAGCGCCTCTTTGAGACCTCCTCTTAGGGCACTAATGTTGGTCTTTGAAGAAGCCCAAGACCTCCAGGATGTTTATAGGGAAGTGGGGAAGTTAAATGGGAAGGTTTTGTCTGAGCTTGAAGGCTCAAGGTGGTGTGAGGAAGAGAGGGAGGAGGTTCCCTTTTATAAGGGAGGAGAGGGGCACCTTTGGAAAAACAAAAACTATTATTTTATTATAAAGCCATATTCGGATTTTAATAGCTCCAAATTGATTTATTTCGAAGCTAATGTTTGGATGGGTCAAAATACTCTCAACCAATATAATTTAGACAAGTTTAGGTTTCTATGTTAACCTTGTCATTTAGATTTAACCTTAAGTTAGATAATTTTACTTTTACCGTGTCTTCTTGTTTTCTTACACTATAAGGTTAATAAACATAATATAACAAGCCAAACGAACCCCAAGTTGTTTATTAATAATATATATAACCTTATATAAGTCATTTGGCCGAACCTTAGTTTTTTTGGAATAAAATAACAATTAATAATATAATATTTGTTTTTAAAACTATTTGATGTCAATTTTGATACTATTTGGTAATTGATTTTTGTGAAAATTATAACAAAATGATTAGTTCGAAAAAAGTTAATTAAATAACAAATAACATGTCATAGTAACCTAAAAAATTAGTGAAATTCATAAAAAGTCTCAAATTACATTTATTTGGGTATTTATAACATCAATTATTTCGATATTTCATTAATAAGATAATTACTGCATCCTCTTTGTGTCATAAATATATTAAATTATTTAATGTCTAAAAATTATAATTAAAATACCATTATGTAGGAAATATTTTTATCTTTTTAATTAATATTTATAGTTGAATTTATCTTATGTATAACCCTTTATTACAAATGATTTACTTATTAAAATTTGATTTTAACTATTTTAACCCTTCTTTAAATAAATTAATATTAAATGTCCTAATCTAATCCAAGTGGGCCTAAATGGTCATATTTTATTCCTAATGTTGTATTTGGTCGAATTACACTTATCCAATAGAATTAGGACATGTGTTAGGGTAATAATAATATCATTTTTACCCTTAATTATCCTATTTACTTTTAAACGGGGTAAATAAAAGTAAAAAGTTACTATTCACCAAAAATTATTTTTATCTCATTGAACCACATTTTAGTCCTTGATATTAATTGTGTCTCTCGGATTTTCGAAATTCCACTCACAGAAGCGGTAAAATTAGGTTTTATGAAAAATTCAGTTTTTTAACTACCACTTAGTGGATTCACTATTCATCAAAAAATGAAGGTTTCCAAAAAAATACCAAAAATTAGGCCTAAGCTATATTTGATATTATGAATTCAAAAATGATGTCTATTTTACCAAATTCAAAACATATCAGTTTCATTAATTAATTTAAAAAGTAATTCTTGTCGTCAAAACAAATAGCGTGTTTTTAAGATATAATAACTATCAAAAGATTGACACTTGTTTATGTCTGGTTTAAATGTGAAATTATATCCAATGACCAAAATTGTATTAAATGGTAAAAATATATTCTAAATATACTTTAAAACCACTCAAATTAATAATTTTTCACTATTAATTATTTCGATTAAAAATTTTGATTTTAATTAATATTTAGTAATTTTCACTATTTATCAGAATATGAAAGTTATCTGAAAAGTACCAAAATTTCACCCTAAGCTAATTTCGATATTCCGAATCCAAAAATGAAGCCCATTATGAAAGATATAATTTATAAAATTTCAAAAATTGGTTATTACTATTCATAATGGCTAGTTCATAATAATATTATAATAATATCTCGTTTAGTGAAACTCGGTATTGTGTACTACACACGCTATCGAGGAAGGTATTTATTGCGTGTAATTCAAGCCAAGTCAGGGATGCGTGTTTTGAAATCTCTTTTTGGTGTAGCGTACAACACAAGACATTAATGAAATTAATAAGAATATTTTTCATAAAATCTCGGGGTGTTACACCATCCACCTCAGGCGCAGCCTCTGGCCTAGCAACGACCACCTCAGAATCAGCAGACACTCCCATGTAATGCGCCACCACCACTCAGTCGAGATAACCGGGTCCCACATCCTTGACAGGCTTCTCTATCCCCTAGTCTGGGTCAGGCTCTTAGATCCCCTTTTCTAGATAGAAGAAACAAGACCTACTCATTCCACAAGTCTCAAGTCTACTATTATTTCCGATGTGTCATGAACAGGGAATTGTATGGTCACTCGAATGCATGAGACCAGAAGAGCCATATCTCATTGATCACCCCAATTACTGCCCCTATCATTATATCATGGGGAAAACCCTCATACAGTGACATGTGTTTAAAGAATATTTTCAAGACCAGGTTGATAACAACATAGTCATGTTAATCCCAGCTCTGTCACATGTGGCATGTGTTTTTGTGATTCTAGACAACGGCAGTGATAGTGAATGTCAGTGGCATCAGGTTTCTAAACACAGGTCCCAAAAGTATAATGACTGGATGGCTTATAAGGTAGTTTCATGTGCCCATGGTATTATCTGTGCATGTTTGAGTCAACTTGAGCCTTCAGAAGATATCGTGTCATCTGCAACCAATGCTTTCGTGTCAAAGACTCATCCTTACTCAACCTAGAAGAGTAGGTATCAACGACGTAAGGGAAAAAAGGTCCCTCACTGACACCTTTGTCATCCTATACTCTCAGAGAATTCATTCCCCTGGTGATGAATATTCCCCCCAATATCTGTCCATTAGTGGAGGATTATTCATGTGATGATAAAGGGTACTCTTCGATTAACACCGTAGAGCTCGTAAACCCAAACAAGATTTCTAACAGCGAGGTGAGCCAGGAGGATTCTCCAAATGTTCCCAAATGTCACCAACATTGATGAAGTTATGGCTATATGGGTCGTCAAAGTGCCTCGGTCAGTACCTCCAGTCAGGTTGTGCGTGCCACCGAAACTAGATTGTAGGCACAACGTAGAGCTCAGTATGTGCAGCCCTGTCATCTAGTGTTAGAATGTTCGCATTTTCCATCTTTTATGTTTCTTGATCAGGAAGAGCTACCCTAACCACACCGTGATCATCCACACTCTATTACAAACAAGTATCAATCATATGTCCCACATCGGGTAATCACTCCACAGGCTTCAACAATTGAGCAACGGGATGTTCCCAACACCAGTTAGCTATAGGTTCTGTCGGAAGTCCCAGTCATTCCCCCTATCATAGAACAACCTCTTGTAAGAATAAGTTCATTCTTGGCATCGAAGAATGATGTTATCAAGAATCATTCTAGCGTCACAGCAAGTCTTTCTATACTCAAGGATCTTCACCTGTTAGCAGAAATGTGTGAAGCCCTTGTCGAGGATTTAAGAGGCCCCCTCCAGTTTGAGATGAAGGTAGCAGCTGCAGAATCCTTCCATGCAGATGCAGTCGAGCATGCTGAATTCCAGTTCATTATATCATTCTTCGGATAATATGAAGTCTCTCCCAAATAGGGGAACATTATCCCATTGTACATCACTAGTCACTTCAACGACATGGAGGTTTATCACTGCCTTTTCGACACAGGCTCTGGGTTCAACCTAACCCTGACCTAGACCCTCCGAATGATGGGGCTATCCGAGGATGACCTAAGTCCCTCTGACCTAAAAATACATGGTTATGATAGGACATAATAGATGTCGATCGGCAAGATCTCCCTGAAGACCAAGTTTGATTGGTTGGTAGCTAGCACTGAGTACACGATTGTCTTGTAAAACATAGCTTACAATGTGTTAATGGGTAGGGCATGGCCTCAACTACATGTCGTGGTCCCTTTATCGTATCACCAGTTCCTTAAGTAATCCCTTAATGGTTGATTAGGAATACTCCAAGGGGACGTGTCTCCTTTTTTCTCTTATGAAGCCTGCTATCTGGATGCCGACTATTACAAGAGAAGGGACAAGCAGATTCGGGCTAACAAGGTTGATCAATCTTCGGCGGCGACCAACCCGTCTACAGATCTAGATGACGCCTACCACTTTCAAATCCACTGATTAGAGGATACAAAACCGGATATGGGGAAATGATTTTTTGTTTCTGGAATGAGGGTAAAGCACATTCCCTAGTCTAAGTGATTCCAAAAGATCACCTCGTATTCCTACAAAAATCAGGCTTGGGTGATCCCAGAGCCCCCTACCCCAATGAGGTATTGGGGTGTCCACCCCATGGAAATAGTAATATGTCATACTTTCTTGTTTATCCTGGTTGGGATAAACTGGATAATTCCAACATGTCACTATTGCTTCAATATCATCATGTGTGGCCCCTTGGGCCAAAGAAAAGATGGGATCGGGTCGATAGCTTTCATCGCTATGGTTTTGACAGCACATGAGTCCCTCAATGCAGTGTCCACCACCACTCAGGCCGGCACTAGTTTCCCATGTGGATCAATTAACACATATGAGACTCCTCTCACCGAGGATCCCTCCTCCATAAGTGAAGAAGAGGATTTAGTGGATGCTACTTCTTCTTTCAAAATGGGTGTCTCCACCACAATCGACGAATTGGTGCAGGTGAACCTCAGTAAAGAGATAGAACCAAAACCTACATTGATTAGTGATGTTATGCCTGTCGAAGAGAAGTAGTAGTACGTGGAATTTTTGAAGAATCATTGTGATGTATTTTCTTGGATTTATAACGAGATGCCAGGACTAGATCCCTAGGTAGCCATCTGCCACCTTGGTCTCCAAGAAAATCACTGCGGTTTTAAGCAACCTCCTAGAATAATGCACCCTTCTCATGGTTCCATGGTCAAGGAGAAAGTTGAAATGATCATTAGATACAAATTCTTCAGTACCCTAGATAGCTAGCCAACATTGTTCCCATCAGTATGTAGAACATACAAATTAGAGACTTCACTGACTTTCAGGATCTCAATCGTTCCTATCCGAAGGATGATTTTCCCCATCCCATGAAAGAGTTGTTGATAGATTCCATTTATGGGTTCTAGGACCTCTCTTTCATGGATGGGTATTCTGGGTATAACCAGATCCAAATGGCTCCTGAGGATGAGGAGTCTATAGCCTTCATGTCACTACAAGGTAATTTTTGTTAGCAAGTCATGCCCTTCGGTCTAAAGAATGCAGGTTCCACCTATCAGCATGTCATGCATCGCATAATTAAGCTGATCTTCAGGACATCAGTGGAATGTTACATGGATAATCTGGTCATAAAATCTCTCCAGTGTCAATACCGTCTCAAAAATATTTAGAAAGTGTTCAGATTCCTTCGTTCTCACCACCTGAATATGAACCCATTGATGTATGACTTTATGGTTAACTATGGAAAGCATCTCAGCATTGATGTCAGATACATGAGAATTGAGATTAACCCAAGGAATATCCAGGCCATCATCCAGATGTCTCCCCCAAGAAAAGATTGGGATCTTTGGGGATTTCAAGGCCACTTGGCCTACATATGCCAATTCATCATGAATTTTTTCATCAAGTGTAATATATTTTCTCAGCTCATGTAAAAAATAACTTTATATGAGTTGGATAAGGAATGTCAAATTGTGTTCAAGGAAATCATGTCGTAATTTCTCTATCCTATGGTCGTGATGCCACATGTTTCTAAAACGTCATTGGTTCTTTATGTGACCGCCCTGGAACGATCTCTCAGCTCCCTTCTCACCCACAAGAACAATGAGGGAATAGAGAATAGTATCTACTATCTCATCCGCATGCTCCTTGATACGGATACCAGAAACTACCGTATCGAGAAGAGTTGCCTTGTACTGGTATTCATAGTATCGAAATTGTGACATTACTTGCAGCATCATGTGTTGCAGCTGGTGTCCCGAGTGAATTTGTTAAGTATATACTAAATTTCCCCTTTTTGACAGGTCATCTAGCTCAGCGGGCAGTAATCCTCCAGCAGTTTTAAATCAGGTCTTTCCCTAAGAATGTCTATCAAGAGGAAATCATTGAAATACTTCATTCTTATTCATCCAGCTCTTACAGACCAGTCTATGGACCTTGATTTTTACGATGAGTAAATCCTGTTATTAGACCAAGCCATTCCATTCTAGAAAATTTACTTTGATGGTGCTTCCTAGTGCCCTACAGAAAAAAGGCTCAATGGCCCCAGAATCAAACGAGAAGGTCCGGGTATCGTCATCATTACCCCTGCACATGCCATTCTGCCATATTCATTCTTAATATTAGAAGGCTGCACCAACAATGAGGCAGAGTACCAAGCTCTCATCACTGGCCTCAAGCTGGACCTTGAGATTAAAATACCCCACTTACATGTGAAAGGGGAATCCAAACTAGTCATCAGGAAGATCAATAGTGACTATGTCTTAAAAAAACCATAACATTTTCCACTGTTGGAACGCACCCTCCAGGTGATGTCCCAGTTCCCATCTCATCCAGATGTTACCCATATTTTACAGTCCTAGAATAGTTGATCTAACACCTACGCTAGCCTAGGTGTATCTCTTACGGAGCCTGATCCAGATGATTTAATTATCCACATGGCACACCAGATTGTCATCACCCCCATCACTCTAGATGACGATGATAGCCTGCTTGTGAGCCACATTGCCGCCGACGCCTCTATGTCACGAACCCCAAGTCCCCCTAATGAAGTTTTGAAAGTATCATCCAATTGTAGGACCCCCTTTATCAAGTACCTTTAGCATAGAAATCTCCCAATAGATCGAGCTGAGTACAAGCAAATCTAACACCACATATTACACTTTACCATCCAAAGTGGTCCCGGTCTTGAGAAGATCCTCTAGAAGTGTGGGTTTGATAGGGTTCTCCTCCATTAAATTCAAGGAGTTGAGATTTCTCAGGTCATGAAGGAGGTTTATGCTGGTTCATGTGGGGAAATTAGACTGGTCCAAAACATTCCCACCAGATCCGAAGATTGGGGTATTTTTGTCCCTCTATGATCATTGAATGCATCGAGTTTTCCAATAGGTGCCATGCGTGCCAAATTCATTCCAACTAGGGCATCGGCCTCCAGATCCTCTCTACACTACAATGTACTCTTGTACCTTTTCTGTCTGGGGAATCGATGTCATGGGGCCATATCCACCGGCGATATCTTGCCAATGCATATCTATCCTGACTGCTACAGATTTATTTTCCTTGTGGGAAAAAGAAAATTATACTCAATGAGGTCAAGTCTCGTACTATCATTGAATTTGTGAGATCCAACATCATCAACCAATTTGGAGTCCCTCATGCCATCTCGCCGAAAATGGAAACAACTTCCGGGAAACTGAGTTAAAGAAAGTGTACACCAAGTACAACATCCGTACCAACCATACCTCTCACTATCACGCGTAAAAAAATGGATAGATCAAGGCGTTCAACAATATCCTATCTGAAATAATGCCAGAAAATGGTCGGTTGGAATAAGAATAGTTTTCCAGACAAGCTCCCCTCTGCCCTATGGGTTTATCTGATGACAACTTGCAATTCCACAAAGGTGACCCAATACTCCCTGTTGTACGGAATAGAGGCTGTCTTTCCTAGTGAGATTCAATTTCCTTCATTATGTATAGTTATCTATGTTCAGCAAGTGCCAGATAAAGTATCTGAAATCCATCTGGATGAATTGGAGGCACTCTATGAGAACAGTTTTCATGACCTATATAATCTGGAAAAGAATCAAAACAAGACATCCAAATATTTCTACAAGAAAATTCACCTCCACTCTTTCTTTTCAAGGTGACTTGGTGTTGGCTCTGAGAACACCAATGAAACAAGGTAGGAAACCTCCCAAGCTATAACCCAAATAGGACGGACTATACATCATTCATATGGTTTATGACAATGGCGCATACTCTCTGGTTACCATGGATGGTGAGTGTATAATTCCTCCAACCAATTCCATGTTCCGCAAGCAATACATTGCATGAGAAAATGGGGTCCTACACGACCTTAAGCTGTTATCTCTCTCACAAGAGTAAAATATATGTCTTCCTACAGAATGTCAAACTGTATTGGGTCCTTCATGACCTTAATCTATTATGTCCCACAAGATAGTAAACTATATTTCGTCCCAAAGGGTGTTAAACAATATTTGGTCCGACATGACTTTAAACTATTGTGTCATGCTCAGCATTAAACTAAATTTCCATCCCATGTGACGATAAAATATACAATTTTCTATTCCCTATGACTATAAACTTAGATCTGTAGGGTCCTAAATGACCTTATATTGTTCTGTCATTACCACATGATGCTAAAATATTTTTTTCGTATGAATTGAAAGACATAAAACTACTTAACAGGCATCCCACATGACATTAAACTATGAGTGGATGATATATTGTGACGATCCAAGCTCTACAACCTTAAACAAAGATCTCCCTGTATCAATTGTCCTGCAAGACATTAAACTACCGCCTCAAGAACTACATATTTCTTGATTCCCATTTTCATGGGATATGTAGAAATGCTTGGACAACTCATCTTGAGTCTATCCCCAGACTCCTCTTTGACTATCCCCCCCGGGTATAGTTCTCATGGAGGATCTTGTATGGTGTAGTGTAGGATTCATTGGCCCCACTCATGTCAGGATTATGATGTTCACACCATGCGCCCCTCCTCATTCTTCAATCCTCCCATGTCTTCCTTGCATGATGTTAAACTACATGGCCATTTCCAAACTATGTATGGCATGATTCCCATCCTCATGGGAAATGTAGGAATGCTTGAACATTTATTCCATAGGCCCAACCCCAAACTTCATGATCTCCCCTCAAGTCATAAAACATGTTGTGGTGTCGGTTTTTTCCCTCATTTATGCTTGGTTCATCGTGATTACAACACATATCCTTCTCCCTAGATATCGCCTCCTCTTTTGTTATCCTTTTTGATATTAAATTGCAATGTCAGATTTATACATCACACACTCCCATTACTTGGGACTCCATCATCTTTCACATAAAAAAGGGACCCTAAATAGTACATATACTTAGCAAAAAGAACTCCTATCATTTCAGGTTAACGTCCTCGAGGATCTCAAATGAAAAATTGATACATGTCCCGCATGGTGAATATGGTCATCGGTCGACACTCATTTTTTGTTTCCATTTCTGGTCAGATGATATGGATGTAGTGTTTTGAACATGGTCAATAGTTATCCTTCCTCATTGTAACCACCCCCGTACATCCCAAATATTGGTTGTAGTGGTTCATTCTATCACGCTACCCCTTCAAACATTAGTTTACCTCTGGTAGGAGTGTGAGTCCAGCTGCATACCCTTATATGTTGGGGAGATCTTGGTACTATTCTTTGTTTCCTGCACAGAGCATTGCTTATGCGTGATTACGAATTTTTGGAAGCCGATACCTGCATGATCGGTCATGTGTCCATGGTCCAAGCTGTAAGACCTCAATCAAAGATCTCAATTGTCCTCATTGTAATATGTTAAACTGCAAACTGTCTAGGACTTCCTGTCTCATATCGCTCGCTCATTTTTGGTCCCATGGTCCATGTTCTCACTCATAATTGTGTGGTATGGCCTGGAATCTATGACCTCATTCATATCAAGATATTTTTTTCACACCACACATCATCACAGGACACCCCTCCATTATCATCCTCACCACAAGATGTTAAACTACGAATTGGCTAGGACTTCTCATCTTGGATCCCTCTACTTTTTCGTCCCCCAAGCCCAAGTACTCATTTGGGATCATACAATGTGGCATGGTCTTATGTTCTCATTCACGTTGGGTTTCCCTTCATGTCATACACATCCCTCATTGAGATTTCATTCCCATATTTGTGTCATTTCCACATGATGTAAAACTACACAACATCCTCAAAAACTACGTCTATCATAATTCCCATCCTTATGGGATACGTAAGATAGCCCGAACATTTAGTCTTTGGGTCCATCCCCATTTCAAAGAAACCCCCTTATCTTCATGGCCCCCTAGCCCAAGTTCTCCCAGGAAAGGGTCATGCAACATGGTATGGGCATATGTCGTCGTTCACAAATGGTCTCTAACAGCAATGCCACATACCTATTTCTCATAAGATATATTCTTCTTCCTATCCTATACTCATATTTTCGAGTAGGTTTCTCTTGAGTTGGGCCCCTCAACGCTCTTTTGAAGTTCACCGAAGAGCCCAACAGCACTTTTGTTCTGGACCTAGAGTGTTGGATTCTACAAGACATGTTTCACCCATTTTTAGGATTCATGTTCCCCTTCATTTGGGATTTCATCATCTTTCACGTCCAAAATGGCCCTAGAATGGTTCAGATGCACGACCTAAGGGATCTCCTATCATTTCTGGCCGACCCCCTTGAGGACCTCGAAAGAAAAATTGATACAAGTCCCACATTGAAAATATGGTCAGCAGTTGACACTCATTTGGTGTTCCTATTTCAGGTCACATGATATGGATGATGTGTTTCGAACACGATCAACAGTTACCCTACATCGTCACACCATGCCCATCTAGCCCTAAATATTTATTGAATGATACTCATCTGTTTCCACTCCATCATGTCTTAGTGGAATTCAGACATTCTTTGTAATGTCCCTCGGTGAGAATTGGTACATTAAAAGTACAAAGTCATGGTGAGGCATCATCCATGACATCTCACTGATTTCCCCTTTGGGTGTATTCTGTGTGTTTCAAAGACCTTCTCCGCCATTTTTTCCCACATCGAGCATAGCTCATGTGGTCTTAAAAATTCAGTCAAGGTTTTCACCCATTTGGAAGAGTCTTACTTCTCTATGGTCTAACCTCTAAGACATTACACTAAGATCTCTCTATGTCCTTTCTGTAAGGCGTAAACCTCCATGTCATTCCCAAAACTACGTACAGCTAAAATCCCATCCTCACGGGATGTGTATGAATTCTCAGGAATCATGTCGATGGGTCCAGCTCAGGTTCCCCCTAATTACATTTCCCGATCACCATTTTGACCCAAACTTTCTTAGCATTTTGTGGTTTCGTGTGGGACCACATCCTCATTCACGTCGGGTTTTCAATAGCAGCACCACATACTCTCTTTCTAGGATCTATTCTCTCCTTCATCTTATCCTCTCAAAACTATGTATGGCTTGATTCCCATCCCCAAGGTATATATAGGAACACCTAGTCATTTAATCTTCAAGTCCAACCCCATATTTTCATGAACTTTTCTGGCCCCTTGTCCCGAGGTTCCTTTCATGGAATCGCACGTGGTGTGGTGTGTACCTTGTCCTCATTCACATCGGGTATTCTTCATCATGTCATGCACATTCCCCCCTAAAACCACATTTCATCTATATGTTTCAAATCCATATGACCTTAAACTATGATGTCTAGTACCACATGACTTTAAACTGTTGCGTCTTTATTGCACAAAGTTAAAATGCATTGGTAGGTCCTATCATATGACCCAAAACTATGACATTATCGTCTTGTCGGCATGACGAAAAATGTCACAACATTTTGATGTCTTTACTTGAGGGGAAATCATGTTGGGTATTGGTCATCTACCATACCATTTTTTCAATGCATGCATACGGCTTGATTCCTGTAGCGACATCGGGATTCTCCATCCTAGGTTTATCACTTCACAAAAAAACACACATCTATCTATATAAACAATAAAATCTATCAGATGCCTCTTCTTTTGGTGTGTGGTCCAGACCCGCACAACAGTATTATCCCTGGCACTGGTACCCTACCACGCTACTTCTAGAACAATGTATGGCTTGATACTTATTATAATGGGGTACATAGGAACACCTGTACACTTTTCCTGGGGCCCTACCCAAATTTCATTTTTGGTCCCTCAACCTAAAACATCTTCAAGGAACACATGGTGTGGCGTGGGCTTATGTCCCGAATCATGTAGAGTTTTTCAATTTCACTCCACATGTTTCCATCCCATATTTCTATCTCTGGTCCGTGCTCTAAGACCAGAAGTTCCCTGTCAGTATCCAACTATCACTGAGAGGGGGAACGGTTGAATCAGTGATAAATTTTTCTTTTTATGTTTCATTCTTTATGAATCAATCTTCACATCCTGGTAAAGAGTTCCTTCCCTTCTGAACACACACAACCATAGGAACTCAAGATTTATAAGGTTCACTACTCAACAAGAGTATCTACATCCTTGGTGTGGTACAGAAACAATCTAGTACCACACAATCAACTAGAAAACAATCCTTTGATAAGGAATACTATGAGTAAGATATACCCTTACACTCATGTAGCACATGGAAAACAATATGAAAGTGTGTGTGCACCCTCTTAGAACAAATAGGGAATTACAGTATTTTAGTGCTTCTTTATAATTGAACAGGTGTATTCTCTAAAGAACAAATCTTCACTTTCTTACCCAGAAGCTGGTAAGAACTATATTACGCACAACTGAATACGTGAGAAGAACAAAAATCTTTCACGCACCCCAATAGGTGTCTTGAGTGAAACTTTGATGCAACACATGAAGGATTTGACTTTTTTCACAAAACACCTCTTGCGCACAACATCAATCTTTCACGCAACTCTCTTCTTGAGTGAAACTTCTCCTTCTTGCATGCAACTATATTTCGTTCAAGAACTATTTTTTTCATAATATTTTTCCACACCATAGAGATCAGGATTTCTCTATGTATCAACCATTTAAAATGTGAGGGTTTTACCTCTTATTTATGGACCTCGTAGACCCCTACGTACGAAAACCCCAACATGTTGCACAAGATCTTGATGTGTCGTGCAAAACCCTATTTGACGTCGCATTGGTCATGTAAGTCTCTTTCATGCTAAACTCATCTTTCATGCACTTTTTTTTAATCTTTTGCACACTTCATTCATTTTAAATTCTTTGAATTTTGGACCTTGAATCATGCCTTGCACACAAGATTCCAAACTCCCTTCAATCTTGCGTGCAAAAACCAATCATGCGTGAAAAAACAAATCATTCGCTCAAGCCTCTCCTTTTTACAGATTTTGATGTTAGGATCATGGAAATCCACTTGTGTGCAACATAAAAATCCATCTTAGAACTTTCTTCATCATCTTTTTAAAAAATCACATTTCTCCATCTCTTGATTTTCAGCCCTAAATATTTGGAAAACACTGGGAAATGGGGCCACCTTTAAATTTGTTTCGGAAAGAACACTAATGATTCATTACTATCATCTAGAGTTTTTGTAAAACAACTTCTTTAATCATGAACCATATCTATCATGAAATATAGTCTTTGATCAAACACCTTTAGCATCATCTGATTTTCCATTGAAAGTATTATAACTTTCCTGTCTTCCACCAGCATCTTTCCTTCCAGTCGAAACTGTATATGACTTGAAGAACCATTACTCATCCTTTCCATTATAGGTCTTGAATCACATGTTCTCTTAACTTATGATATTTGTGAAATAAAAATCAGAAAATCATCATCTGATTTTTCAAGTCCTTTACAATGTGAATTGATTTATCTTTTTTGACTACAAAAGACAACACTCTATTAAGAAAAATTCTCCTTACATCCTTCTTCATCCAACTTGTTTCAAACTAGACCTTTAATCTATGATATGTTCATCCTTATCCCAAGAAATAAAACTTCACTAAACTATTCAGAACTACGTATGGGTTGATTCCCATTGTAATGGGATATGTAGGAATGCCCAGACATGTTGTATGTAGGTCGAGCCCTAGGAATATTAAATCATGCCCTCTTTTCGACCCCTTGGCCTGAACTCCTTTGGATGTATGGGGGGAGGTGAGTACCTATTGGGCTCTCATTTTCATTAGGTTTTGCAACAATCGCACCAAGTGCTTACCCTATCTCTTCCCAGCCTTATCAGAGTTCTATAGCCCTAAACTAAGATCACCCTATAAGAACTATGCATCGTGTTCAACTAATTTTCCACCCTACGAGCACTTCATTGAGTCAAGTCACCTCTTAAGTTTCCACTATATGACCTTAATCTAGAAGCATATGATCCCAAGACCCTTGTCTATGGAAAAGGATTTGACTCCCTCTACCTGGTGCGTCTTATTGTCGCATTAAAATGTGTCATGACAAAAAGCCTAATGTGTGGAATTTTCACATGGACATTCCCTCATTCCATGACCAAGATTTTTGAGCCCTTTATTTGGATCCTAATCCTCTTCCATACCTTAAAGGAACCCCTTTATGGCCTGTTCTCATGCCACATTGGCTCACCTAACGTCTTGGGCCAATTCCCCTAAAGACCTCAGACAGCCATTGCGACACGTCCCACGTTTCGAACATGGTCAACGGACAAACCTCATTTGTCTTTCCCCATTCCCAACTAATGAAATATAGATATGTTTTTCTAAACATGGTTAGCAGTTATCCGCAATCGTCATGCCATAATCATTTTGATCCAGATCTTGGGCATTAGGATTCACATCTTTCCACTCCCTTTTTTTCAAGTGGAATTCCAGTGCACGGTTTTACACCTCCGCTCCTCTATGTGTATTAATTAGGAGGGTCAATAATTTTGGGGTGTAACTCACCTATAATTCCATTTAACCTAATGTGTACCCTTCAGTAAAAGGAAATATCACTGCGACTCCTTGTTTCCCACACTGACCACAACTTATGTGGGCTTAGTAGTGTTGGTGAAACATGTATTGATGCAGCTACGCCACATAGGATCTTCATCCCACATGATGTTAAACAGTGATTTCAGAACTATGTGTGGATATATTCCCATCTTAATGGGGTTTGTAGGAATGCTCAGACACTTTTTCGTGGGCCAGCATAACTTTCACTTTCAGTCCCTTGACCTAAAGAACTTCCTCCAAGGATATGTGTTCTGTTGCAGACTCCTTATGTCCATATTCATGTAAGGTTTATAGCTACTTAATCAAATAATCCCTTCCTGGTATCTCCCCCTTTCACTCATATTCCTCTCGTATGACGTTAAACTACATGATTCCATGCATCCTCAATGTATTACACTAAACTATAGTTATACCATGAACTAGTTTAGGATAGCTCATACTAACGATGGGATGCGCTAGTTTCTTCGTCAGAGAGGGTTTCCTCTACTAGCGTTAGACTCCAACCATGTCAAGTTTAAGAACACTGTCTGGATTGATTCTCACCCTTATGAGATAGGTAGAGATTCCCATACATTTTGACTCAGGCCCAACCTCATGTTTATTAACCCTTCTTGCCCCTTGGCCCTGGTCTTGGTCTAGGTAGTATGACCTTGAAACTATGCTCACCGTCCACAATGTACAATGTTAAAATACATGTCTATCATCCTCCTTGGTGTGAAGTAATACCACAAGGCACTGTAGCTCCTCAATAAAGAGGTCCTTTTTTATGTAATTTTGATCTCTGGTCAGACTGATGCACCCACCCAATTTGTTTTCACCACAGTGGTGTAATTTCAAGAGTGTTGGACTCCATTCAAACAACCCATCATTCCACCCCCAGGATTTGCTTTCCATTTATTCATTCCCTCGTCCTATTTCATGTTTAAAAGAACCCCTAGTAGTATGGATGCTCTGCCAAAGGCTCGCCTACTATTTTGGTCCAATGTTCTGAAATACTAATGGATAATATTTTTGAGTCAAGCCCCATGTTGAGAATATGGTCAACAGTTGGCCCTCATTTTTTTCCCCATAACAGGATAGCATAATAGGGATGTTGTGTTTCAAACTCGGTGAATAGTTATCCTTCCTTTTCAGGCACCTCCCCAGTATTACAAATTTTGGGAATCATGATTCATACATTCCACTCCCTTATGTTGGGATTATTTCTACTGCCCCTGGAATTAACTCACACTTATACTAGTGCACATTGGGAAAATTAAACTTCCACTGTTCTGAGAACTTCTGCCTCCAGTCAGGCCTCCCCCTTACTTCTGGAGGCTTGGATTGGTAGTTCAAACCCTAGATTCCCAAATTCTAGTCAGCACTCTCATATTCTGATTGAACAACGAGATGTTCATCCCTTGTTCCTCACACAAGGCCCGACCCACGTGATCTACAAGATTGATCATTGGATGTTTAACGAGTGTAAAAGATGTGTAGTAGACCAAAACAAATAACGGAACCCATGAATTCATCTAGAATAAAAAATAAGATGCATGAAAGTATGATTAAAAGTTTTCACGCATTACATCACCCATGGATTGTCCTCTCCCATGGATGGGTTGAACTCTTCGATAGAGCATTCCATCTTTTCCACTCTCTGGATTGTGGCATCCAAGATCGTCTATCGCATGTTTACATCCCGATCCACCTCGGTAGAAATGGGGAATAATTCATTATCCACAACCCAGGCCCACTCCTCGTTCGCTCGGATGTTAGCCATCTCCTCAAAAGCTTTCTTTATTTATTCTTCATCCTCTCCGATTTGGGCCTTCAGGTGAAACGTGAGGTCTAATTATGCATTAAGGAAGTTGGAGTGATCGTTCTCTAGTACCCGTAACCACTAAAACTCCCCTTCATCCTCTTGAATCATCTTGATGTTCATTGATTTCCTCTTTTTTCATCCCACACCGAGGATACGATCATGCTCCCAAATCTTCTCTACCATGAAGTACCGAATGTGCATATGAGGACACTAGGAAACTACTCCCCCTGTTCATAGATCAAACATCAGTCACCCTGATGAAGCACATGATCAAGACAAATGTTCGATGATAGACTATCTTATTTTCTTATTTGTTAGAGGCCATCTCTTCTTGGTATGTGGGGTCGGTAGGTTCGTATGTGGGGAATGCCTCCTGGAACTCATCATTAGGATCTCCAACTGGTGTTTGATCAGGTACTTCAAGACCCATGATGTATGGTTGATCCTTGTTGTCATATTCCACCTCAATGTTCTCAGGATCTATCCAGCTAACAGTCCCATGAGAGATCGGAAGCGTTGCAACTTGGTCAGTTCGAACATTCGCTTCCACGACCACTGGTGTTCCACTGGGAAAGGTACCACCAAGATCTCTATCCGACCTCTCCAAGGAAGCCCCTTCCATTTTAAGAACTATGCATGGGTTAAGGAATTTCATGTTGATGACCCAAATGTCCCAAGATTCCGAGAAGACAGTGTTTTTAGGCATGTCTATGTGGCTCAACTGCTTCCGTAGATATTGGGTGGGTATCTTGTGGAATCACCTTGGAGGCCCTCCCCTCTGGATGACTTTTTCCCTCTCATACTGCTGGATCCACTATTGTTGCCTCCCTTGAGACCGGTGAGGGCCTTTCCACTGCTACATCCCAACCACCAGGAGATGTCCTTGATTCCTTTTGGCCCCGACCTCATGGTTGGGGTGGCACCCCATCACTGACACAGACAGTTTGCTGCTTCAACATCTCCCCGAGGTATGCTGCCTCCTAGATCTTGGCGTACAATTTCACTAACTCGTAAACAGATATGAGTGGAGCTAGATTATTCCACATCTTCCCATCCTCCCATGTGAACCTGATCCTCATCTGCCTCATCACACAAGGGTGATCCTCATGGTGCACCCCCATGTAGACCCATGGGGTTAGATGCAGCATACAACAAAACTTCCTAACAAAGCGGTGTAGGGTGTACGCCTCAAAGATAGACTCACTGTTAACCCTTACCCCCATGACTCCACCTAGAAAGGCCATAAGGTAGGACCAATTCTCTTCTATTCTCTGGTCATCATCAATGAACATGCCTATTGGTAACAGGAATGGGTGGAAGGTTGAACTCGTCCTCCTTACAAACCCAGTTCAATACCAACTATGGGGTATGGTTAGTCGGAAAGCTCCCCACCTCATTTAGAATGGCTGGGTGGAAATTCGATCTTGGAGGGGAAATGGGGGGTTGGATATTCATATATTAATCTAATATGTGCTGCTATACACCCATATAGGAACGGTCTGCATATCTTCTAAAGATTCTTCCCCTTGCCGATATGTCGTCGCTTCTTATATAACTTGGAGAGAATCGGGATCCTGAGGTTCACATGTCCCCCTATCACCAACACGGACTCCATAATGAACATGCTTGTTCGCACACCCTTGTTTGTGTCCCTCACTAGCAGGATCAAACCACAGATAAGTGTCATGATGAATGCAACTAACCTAACCACTGGCATCTTCTCGGTACTGATGCTGAATCCCTATGTTTTCCATTGCCTCTCCTCCAAGAGCTGCTAGTATGAGTGCTTCTTTCCCCATTGAACTACCTTCAGGCAGGTCTGAGGCCTCCCATGAAAATATCCATCTTCATAGAAATTCAAGAACTTCTTGAACCATTTCGTGAAATGGATGACCATCACTTACTGTTTCCCCTAGAAGTTGGTCCATCGATGCCTCTTCTAGAGGTGGCATCCGCCCTAGGTCCTCCATGCATTCATGACCAAATGAAACTCGTCATAAATTTACGTCCTTATTGGGACCCCTGAGATCTGATGTAGGTCCCATAGGATGATGCTAACCTCTCCATAGTGCAAATGAAAAGTGTTGGCCCTTGATGACCATCTACTCAGCAGCTCTGACATCATCCACATTAGTTGATAGATGTAAAATTGGAAAACCTATGCCACCACATAGAGGCCCACTGACCTTAACTCTTCCATGAAATCCTCGCATGAGGTGCCTACCTAGTAGGCCCACCCCACCCATCCATAAAGTTTCCACCTTGGTGAAAATCCCACTCAATAGTCCACCCCTTCTCTGGGTTCCCCAGGGTCGCCTTTAGGATTGTGTGGTATAGTGCAGGGGATGTCTCCATCTGTAATTCCTTCCCGTCAACAATATTCACATGGTTTTATATGAAATCAAAATCGAAGGGTGTGAAATACTCACGATCATGGCCATCGACTGCCCTAAACCACTTTCCCTGGGACAGTGTACCCGTGAACCAGTAAGCCAGCTCGTCCCTAACCTCTTCAGGAATAAATATGTCATCCCCCATCCCAAAGACATACAAAGGAAAACTTTTGTAGAGTGGGTAGTTCTTCAGTCTATTTAACAACAACTCTATCAGTGAATCGTGGTTCGAATGGCTTCAAATGACTTCCTGAATACCCAAGATATTCGACATCTCTTCCCTCCGAGCAGCATCCGCAAGGACCCCCTGGAACCTTCCGGATGAGCCATTCATTTTTCATAATTAGAACCCCTTTTTGTGTTGGTTTGTGAAGATCATACTCGAAGCTTGTTAGTGAAACATGATGACAAATACGGTTCAAAGAGCCCTGCCACATATTTCGCAGACGTGAGATGAAGAGCGTACACTTGTGGAGTCAAAGGACTCTCTATGTGGCGCGAAGCAGAAAGGCCCAATTCATAGAGCGAAATTGCAGAGTGTGCAGAGCTTCATGAATTGAGAGAATTATCACCAAAATGTGGTGGTGAGAAAGGAAAAAAGAGAAGTCAGCCTCCAATATTTATAGGAGATTAACCCGTGTCCTTCTTGACACGTCTGGCCGTGGTGAGCTTCATGACGCTCTCAGTCTAGGGTCACCACTCCGTATCATGACCCTTATTCGCGAACCTACTTGGTGATTGGCCTAAAAGTTTTTTCGGTGGCCCTTAGACTTAGACCCTGATTTTCTCCTTGGATCTAAGTATGAGGGGGGGGGGTTTAAAAATATGTCAACAAGAAAAGCGCACACCAGGAGGACACCAAATCCATTTATGATACCTCATGAAGCATGTTTATTGAGCCCCGCAGCACTACAACTGGTGCGGATTCCCCTCTTTTCCAAAGTCACCATGAAGAAAATAAGCGAGAGGCTCCGCGATCCAAAATATGTTTTCAAATCCGGTTCGAAGCAAAGAGGTGGGAGACTCTACGATTCAAAAAAAGTTTGTGAAGCCGTCACAAAGCAAAGAGGCAGGAGGCTCGACGATCCGAAATACATTTGTGAAGCTACCACGACGCAAAGAGGAGTAATGATATGTGATCCGAATAATGTTTTTAAATACACTATGAAAAACACAGGTGGGAGGATCCGTGATCTAAAATATGTTTGTGAAGACTCCGCAAAGCAATGAGGTGTGAGGCTCCACAATCGGAGAGACATTTTTGATGCCACAACGAAGCAAATATCCTAGACGCTCCACGACCCAAAAGATGTTTACAAAGATTCCATGAAGAAAATAGGTGTGAGGCTCCATAGTTATGACAATGCTCCAGGTGACTTCACGTCATGTGCTCCCTACTTCATGCCATCTCTTGCCTATAAATATGGGGCTTCCCCCAAGCCCAAAGGAAAAATCATCCGACCATTCACCTTCTCTGCTCTCAAATCATGAATCACTTTCTGCTCTGCAAAAAATGAACTCTTCAAGGTACTTTATCATGGGAATGTGCCTTTCTGTTGCCTCAAACACAACCACTCCTAAAGAAGGGATGCCCTTTGCGAAGCCCAATGGATTTTTCAAAAGAAAGATATCTCTATGGTGAATCGTGTCTTCGCAATTCACTCATGCTTTGTGAAGTACCTTCCATGCACATGTGAGCCACAGGCTAAGGCAGGTTCACTATGCTTCACGAGTCACACTACTTTACGGTGCTATTATTTGCAAGGCACCCTTACTTTACAAATCCCTACTCCGCAATATCTTTTCTACTTCGTGAACCACCCCCCATGTTCACCTATTCCCTATGCCTAGGCTTGTCCACCCCACTTCATGAAGCATACCCCTTCATGAATCCCCTCCACTACATGGAGCTACAGAGCTTTACAAGACCACTTCATGTGAACCCCCAAGCTCTGCAACCCCTTTTCCCGTATGACCCACTAGGGTTTTATGAAGTGATTTCATGGTACATTGGTGGGTGTTTCATATTGTGTTTTGTAGCCTCATGATTCTTCGATTATGCACGCTAACAACTATTTCTTCTTCGCATAGCCATGCTAACATGGGTCCCTCAGTGGACCGCTCCACAAAACCCCCTCACTATGAAATTTTTGATACCTTCCCTCCCTTAAGAGTTGATAGGTATCGGTTATGTATGTCCTAGTGGTTCGGAGTTAACCCTCCTCATCCGAGCTGCATGATGTTAAAATGCCAAGAACCATCGTTCTCTGCACATGATGTTAAACTATGACCTTTCCCCGTGCACCATACATGGGGTGACACATCTCGGAAATTCTTTATGCTCACTCATCTCCATTGGAGTTAGACTTTCCTAACATGGAATGAGATCCTCTTTGTTACAGCAGCACCTGTCCGCGGGGAAGGGAAACCATCTTGGTGTAAGCTCCCATCCTTTCTTACTGGAGGCAGCACCCCTACATCCCCTCTCTTATTCGGTGCCAAAGACTAAGAGGTGAGAGGGTCATAGGGACATTCTTTATCCCGTACCTCTCCCAATGATATTTTTCTCCACTAGGCTTCCATCCTAGAGTAAGTCCCAATCTCCATCTCCCTCGACTGCTAACCATGTGAAACCCCTTGTTTTATCTTTGGGCTGCTAACCACGTTTAAGACCAACTCTAATTCCCATGGACACACCTTTCCCGATGTGACCGTTCAGTCTTTTTTTCCTGTTGTTTCTCACACCGAGCATGACTCACATGGTCTTAGAGTAAGCATCAACAATGAAATCCTCTCTAGGTTCCCTTAGTGTGTATTACTCTAACCATCATGATCTACGGGGATATTGATCCTTGACAAGGCAATCTATGTAGGAAGGCTTCATGAGGTTCAAGAACAATAGCTACTAGACCCGACCCCCCCCCCCCATCATGTTAGTTCACCAAACTATTCTGAACTACGTGGAATTTGATCATTTCCAAGGCAAGTTACATAGGAATCCTCCTTGAGTTTTGAGCCCAACACCTCTATTGGTTCTGACCCCTTCATGTCGGTCCACCTTCGTCCTACAAGATGTTAAACTATATCCCTCATCCCGAACTATGTGGACTTTTATCCTTTCTAGGGCATGGTATGTAGGAAGCCTCCCTGAGGTTCAATCCTAACACCCATCGGTCCCAACCACTCCACGCTGGTCAACCCTTGTCCTGCATGTGGTTAAACTGTATCCCCCTTTTCATCCCTCAAGACGTTAAACTGTACCAATTCAAACTATGTGGGATTTGATCCTTTTCTCCTAGGAAATGTATATAGGAAGACTCCTTGAGGTCCAACCCCAATCAATGGTAAGCCATTATGTTCCCAAATAGACAGTAATCATTTGTGGTCCCCAATCGATGGTAAGACCTTGTGTTCCCCAGTCGTCAGTAAGCCGTCGGAATCATAACCCGCGGTAAGCCGTTGGAACCCTAACCAGTGGTAAGCTATTGGAAACCCAACCAATGGTAAGCTATTGGAACCCCATTCAGTATTAATACATTATGTCACCCAACCAGTAGTAATCTGTTGTAATCTGTAATCGATGGTAAGGAATTGTAGTTCCCTTTTTTGGGACCCACATCTCTGGTCTGCCCCCGTGGCGTCAAGCCAACCTGGGCTGCTCAACACATGTAATCCCTTACATTCTTTTGGGTCATTTTCCTCTATGCACACCGTGATTCCATGCCCCATCCTAAACTACGTGGACTTTGACCCTTTCTAGGGAAGGGTATGTAGGAAGCCTCCCTAAGGCTTAAGCCCATCACCCATGACTTATCCTAGTCTTTCCCTCGAGCCTATGTTTTTCGGGTAGGCCATGCCCCAACTTAAAGGTTCAACTTCCTCTGGGTTCCATCCATATAGGTCACCTCCTTAGGTTTCCCATCTTCCCACCGAACTACTTAGATATTAATTCCCTTCCACGGGGATAAGTAGGAAGTATCTTTGAGGCTCAAGCCCAACATCATCTTCGCTCTTACGGCGGATCCATATCATTATCCATCCTTTCTCAAACAATCTATATCTATCTTGATTCTTACCTAGGCCGCCACAGCCCTGTGATATCATGTCATCCACTTTCTCACTAATCCTAGAAGAAATTTGGTTACTAACCATGCGTTAGCCCCAACAATAGGGTTCCCTCCTAGGGTTGCACCCATCTGATCCACTCCCGTAATTGTTCTGATCATCCCGATCCATCTCTGTGAGATGTTAAACTCTCGACATACCTCATGTTAAACATAGTAAGCTAAGGAAACCTTCATATACATGTCTATGGTATATAATTCCCTGCATTCAATGTGGTATTCCTCGAGCTTATGCGCCCTTGAGAAGACCTATCATAAGGGGAGGAAACCCATATGCGTCAATGTTCCAGCGTCCAGACATGCTTGCGATTTCTTTTTGACTACTCCCCTGACTGAAGGTTCCTTCCTTGACATGACCCCTTTGAATATCCTTCCAGAAGTAGAATAATTAATCGGCGTCCATGAATACATGACCCTGGGAAGAGTTTCACGAACAACGTCGTAAGTCTATGAGGGTGACCCAGACTAGGAAATGAGTTCTAAGGAGGAATCCATGGAAAGTGGAACTGATATCCCATCATCCTTTTTTGATTAAGGGTCCAAATTCCCTGAATAAGGAATGGATACTGCCCACCTTTGGAAAGTGGTAATGTAGAGCAACAAACAGCACGTCCTTGACAGATGGATGTGCGCTATGATTAAAGTGTCAAAAACATCATGCATGTATTATTAAGGGCCTGGAGGGCCCTAGTGGGTTAATTCATAACAAAGTGGTTTATGATATGGTTTTCATAATATGACTAGAATTTATAGATTTTTTAGTTGTGAGGTTTGGTTTGAGATTTATGGAAATAGTATTAAATCGTTTTTATTTCATCTTTCAAGCCAGTAAATCCAGTGTTGGTACGATAGTTGACATATCCATTAATCCAATCATAAGTAACCTACTTATTTTCTTGGTAAATGTAGACATTGGTTACAATGAACACACTATTACATGAATCATATAGTAAAGGGTGATGGTTTAAATGTTTTTCTGGAGTCATATCCTCAGATATACTTATTGAATGTGGGGTATCTTGTTTATTTCATGATTCCTCGATGAATCCATCCATCAAGGATTCCATAGAGGGATCACAAGGATGAATCAACAAGTGATGTTGCTTCTGTATAGGGTCATGTATTAGAGGTGGTACCTCCATGCGGTTTTCCTGTTCTACCACCACCTATTGAGCAGTAGGTTCCACCAATATTACAAACTAAGGATGTGTATAGGATGATCACACTCCAAGTTTCTTATAGGTATAAACGTCCAAGGTTTTGGGGTGAACTAGACCCATAGGTAGACAATGGATAGATAATATTCTTGGAACCAATTATGTTGTGTGCTGCAAGTAGAGTATGGTTTGTTTTTTTTAATCCTGATCAGAAGAATAGAAGTATTGCAAGTAAATAGATCATTTAGTTCAATTATTCAACAATATTAAAGGTGGCATCATTTCTCTGTGTTTGCCAAATTTTTGGCTCCAAAAATTGGAGAATGGAGAAGAGTGTTTTTGGAAAAGTTAGTTTTATGCAAGATTAAAGGAAGTTTGGAAACATTCAAGTAAGGAATGATTTGGGATCAGATCATCAAATTATGGAAAAGGAAAAAAATTTTCCCAAGATTTAAATGTTCGAGAAAGATGAGGTTGCATGGAAGAATCTTACGCACCCAATGCAGCTTCAAGAGGGGTTTTGTGCTTTTAGAAAAAATATTACGTGACCTGGAAAAGGTGCATCGGAAACATTCATGTAGGGCCATCAAGACCAATATATTGGTGGCTACCCCCCTGGAAGGCTTAATCTTTTTCCAATATAGATCTGTCTAGTCTACCACATGAAATATTTCTACGCGAAATATTTGCAGAGAGTTAATCTTCTACGGATGATTTTCCTTTAGTCTAAAAATACCAACTGAACCTTTTGGTATAGTTGCATGAAATACCATGGTTGAAAGAAAGTAACTTTGTGTGACTATGTTAAAATCATTTGTTCCAAAGAAGATATTGCTCACAAAATGCATATGTTGTGCTCAAATGTAGTGCTTAACTTCTACCTTTTTTTAATATCCAGTTTTTTAGATTTGTACATCCAGGTGCATCATTTCAGGACTTTGATGAAAGAAGTGTCTCGTGCTGGACAAATATATAGAATTAAATGCCAATATTTTAGAGAGACCTTTATTTTTATAGACTGATTAAGACTTCTACAAATTCAATGAGCAAGGTTGAGTCGACCAAAGTGGTTCGAGGGATGTATTGAGCTATCCCTGAACCTTTCTAAAGGTATTGTTCCTAGCATAGAGTGACTGTGTCAAAAGATTTTGTAATCCACAACTAGTGATGAATAGTGTACATTGGTATGACAAAAAACCTATCAGTGTATGCTCCTTGGACTAACCCTTTGTGTCGAACCAAGTAAAAATTGTTGTGGCATCATGTTTCATGTGATTGTTTGTTTTATTCACTTTCACATTAGGCGGGATTAATAGTTTTCTACCAACGTGGGAAAAAGATCCATTAGGTTAAAAGAAGAAGTTGACACCATGATTCATCCCTCCCCTCCCTTGGTGTTCTATGGTTCTTCAAATAGTAGTCACCATTGTATTCCTCCTTGAGAGGACACCTATTAACAATATGGTGGTCCTAGTTGTGAGAATTCTTCTGGGATCTTTTAGGATATGGTGTAGTTTATTGAATTAGTCACATATTGGGAGAGTTATATCCAATATATATTTTGAAAATATATTTTGGGAGGATTTTTATCAATACATGGTGTTTTTTGTGTGAATTAAAGTGCTTCTATATTCTCATCCATGCTTCATGACCATGTAAGATTACATGGTGAGATTCATTAACCTCTTGTGATACTCTCTAGATATGGTTTTGTATCTCTTATTTAGATAATATAATTTTGGGTAGGATATATTCTTATATTTTTGGAATAGTGTGATATCTATTTTAATTCACAAATATTATAGGGTTCTTGAGAGATCCATAATGGGGTGGGTCTTTCTGAAAAAGTAGAGGTTGATAGTGGGTGTCATTTGTGGGAACACAATAACTGGGACCATGAAAGCATGTAGTCAACAATAGTCACAGGGATTCTAGCATGTGAGAAGATTAAGGTGGTGATACATGGATATAGTATTATTATTTAAGACATCTTATATTATTTCATGTTAGATAAGAGAGAAGAGGTGTCTCTCTTGTGATGATAGGGGAATTTTTCTCAGGATTATCCGACCCACTGAATAGCTGATAGGGAGATGATTGACGGACCACCTAGACAAAAGAAATACAAATATTAGAGAAGTATATATGGAATAATATTTTCTATATGATAATAGAGAGTATAATTATAGGGTATATGTTTTCTCTTTCACCCCCCCCCCCACCACACATAGGTGGTCCATGAACACCTTAGGGAGCTGGTGGATAGGGACGAGGACAACAGTAAGAACTGTAGGACTAAAAAAAGTCTCCATGGATGATTTGAGGTAGATATGTGTCTTATATAATTTATTTATAATATATATAATCACATGTTTGAACCACTCAATTCTTTCCAATGATCTTTTTTGAAACATAGAGATTACGATGTAGCCCTTCGCTCGACCCTTGAACTTAGAGACTCCCACCAGAGCTGATTCATGGATTGCACACATCTTCCAATAGTGTAACCAAACTAGTTGAGGATATTGAAATATATGGTATACTTATGTATCAATTATGATAATCTATGGAATAAACATCATTATAGACTGGCTATCCACAATTCATGCCCAGATTGACTGCTTTAGGAGGAGGATGGGGTGTATCCAAGATAATGGGATGGGGTTTTAAATAAAGGAAGAGAAATAAGCCTAGGAATACAAGGATAGGGTCATAAATTGGATGGTGGATAATTAATTATTATTTGGATAGTATTACCCCTGGAATAGTGGATTCTATTGGATTTTAGCTTCTTGTAGTGTTGGTGGAGTACATTGATGTCTTTCCTAAGGATGTGTGGGGATTACCTCTGTATTAAGAGATAGACTTCTGTATCAACTTGAAACCATGGAATTACCTGATATATACAAGATAATATTGTATGTATATGATTGATATTTATGAGATAAAGGTAAAATTAGAGTAATTATAGGAGAAGGGATTTATCGGACCTAGTGTGTTGCTTTCAGCATCCCTAGGGTTGTTCACTATGAATTTGAATGAGAGCATGAGATTCTATATAGATTACCATTATTTGAACTAGGTGACTGTGAAGAATAATTATCCACTTATAAAGATTTATTACATCTTAGATTATTTTAGAGGTGTGAGATGGTTTTTAATGTTAGACCCAATATCATCATATCTCTATCTCCAAGTACAATATGTGGATATACAGATGATATAATTTTGATGATTCTAAAGTCATTTTGTGTAATTGGTGATGACTTTATGTGTAAAGAACTCACTATAAGTGTTCGTGGGTCTTTTGAATTGTATCTTTTGGACTTTTTAGACCAGTTTGTAGTAGTATTAATAAATGATATCTAAGTGTACTCAGCATATTAGGAGTAGCACATGAGACAGTTGAGGATAGTTTTGGATATACTATAAGAGTAATTGCTTTAAGGGAATCTCTTGATGTTTTTGTTCTAAATTTGAGAGGTCTAGTTTCTGGGACTATTCATCATGCCTAATGATGTAGAATTGTACCTAGTGAAGTTTGAGGTAATGTCATCTTAGGATCCAATGAAGTGCGTGATTGAGGTTCCAAGCTTCATTAGGTTGATCAGATATTACTAGATATTTTTTACTAATTTATCCAGGATGTTTATACCTTTGACTGATTTAACCTAGAAGGGGCTGAATTTCATTTTTAAGGAGAGGATTTAGTTTTCTTTTCAAGGTTTTTGGAAGAGGTTTATGAGCACCCCAATCATTAGATTTCTAGATGAGGGTGTGGAGTATGCCGTGTTATTTGATTCCTCAGGGATTGGTCATGGTGGTGTTATAATGTAAATATAGGTAGTTGTTTTCTATGGGTTTTAGTAATTGTGACCACATAATAATAACTACATGACCCACGATCAAGGGTTAGGAATGATAGTATTCACCCAAAATATGTGGATACACTACGTTCTGGGTGAGTTATTTATGGACTATTTGGTCCATAAGAGAGTCAAGAATATCTTCTCTCAAAAGGATCATAAAATGAGACTAAGTAGATAGATAGATTTCCTCTAGGATTATGAATTTGAGATAGTCTATACACCTATAAATGGGGATATAGTGGTAGATTCTCTCAGTAGGAGATCTTCTTCGTATTTGTTGACTAGGTCATAGGAGAAGTTATCCTCATTGTAGTTGTCCTTAGCTGATGAGGGTATAACATATAGTCTATGATTATTACCCATCCACTCCAATAGTGTTTATGGTGGATCATCATAGAGATACCAACTATGAGACCTTTTATACTCATATATCCACTTTATACGCTTTTGATGGATTTTATAATGGTGTGGATCACAGCATCATTTTAAGAAGATGGATGATCGTATTGATGATATTTCACATGGATGTTTTTGTAGAGTTTCATACATCTCCCTATAGGATACATTTATGTGTGTTGAAGATGTACTAGGACCTTTGATGTCAGTTTTAGTGTCAAGGTATGACGAAGTGTGTAGTAAATATTATCTCTCAGTGCCTCATGTTTCAAAAGGTGAAGGAAGAGAACCATGTTCTAGAAGATTTATATCAACCCCTGGAGGTTATTTAGTGGAAGTGGGATGGTATGTGTATGAAATGCATGAATGGGTAACCAAATATATCTTGAGGAACTAATTTCATCTGGGTGATCAAAGAATGAATCTCTTATTCAGATAACTTATAATCTATTTAATAGGAATTTTAAATTGTAAGATTGAGATGACTTTCGTGTAGGATATTTTTTTGTACCATGAAGTTCCCTCGATGTTCATTTCATTCCATGATTCTCACTTCACACTATGAATATGGAGAGTATTTCATGTGTCATTTGGGACTCATCTGCATTTGATCATGGCATTTCACCCCCATACTAATGGACAGACTCAGCGGACCACTTACGGTTCTGTAGGACATGGTATAGGCTTTCATGGTAGACTTTGGTCATAGTTTAGAGGCCATATGACCTTGTAATAGTTTTCATAAAAAACATCTACCATTTTAGTATAATTATGGAACACTTTGAGGCATTTTATGGGTGAAATTATTGGTCACCACTATGTTAGACTGATCCAAGTGTTTATGTGATCATGGGCCTAGAGTTTGTCTGAACTACAATAGATAAGGTACAACTCATCTCAGAGTGGATGAAGGTTGCACAGATTTTCCACATGTCTTATTCATACTAATGATAGAGGCCTTTGGATTTTTATTAGGGAGACAATGTGGTCTTAAGGGTCTCACATCAACATAGATTATGGATATTTTGTCAGGGTCTCAAGTTATCGATGAGATTAATTAGTCCATTCAAGATATTGTGTAGGGTCAGTGAGGTGATTCACTACTTGGCCCTACCACCACAGTTAGAATGGGTGCATGACAACTTCCTTATGCCGTAGTTGGGGAGTTATATGCATGAACCATCACATGTTATTGACTAGGTTGAGCTGGACATGGTGGATGGAGCAAACATTTTTGAGTACCCAGTGGACATCATAGATCGGCTGGAGAAGATCAATCATGGGTTAGTGATTCCTTTAGAGTGTGTCTAGTGGAAGAATTAGAGACTTCAAGAGAGATCTTGGGATTGAGAGACCCTAATGTGAGCCCAGTATCCCCATATTTTTTAGTAGGGTTTATCTTTTTTAGAAGAAAATACCCATGTTGGGGAGAATGTAACAACTCTATTTTTTCCTTGTAAAAATTTGGAATATATCTAATAATATTTTAGAAGATAGAAGTTGAGTATATAAGGGATTTTTAGGTTTATAGAGGCTCAATATTGATAATATATAAATATTAAAAATATCAATATCACACAAAATTTTGTTTTTGAGGAATAATGGAATAACTACCCAAATGGGACTGAAATTAAAAATCTAAGAATTTCGTTGTATCTAAACTATGGGGTTTTACCAAGGCACAACATAAAAATTTTCAATGTTGGGTGTTTTGATAAAATTTTGTCACTTTTTCAAATAATTAAATAAATATAAATTTTTATTTTTTTATGCTTAAATGTAGTTACCTGATACCCACTATAATTAAATTATTATTCCAAATGCCTAAGGTTAGCCACATAAATTTTGGATTCATAGATGATCCATTGGAGGAGATTTTTGTGAATGAAAATGGATCAAGTATTGTTTTTTCTAATGGAAATCGAATAAATCACTAAGGATTACCTCACATATTCCTTCATGTGGTATGAAGTTTGGTTTTGATGGTTTATTTCCCCATTTTTCCCCATGATGAAAACAAATGAATTCTTCAAACAATTTTCTTTGTAGGTAAATCTTGTTATTAGGGGTGTGGGTTTATTAAACATGGGTTCAAAGAATCATTATGGTAGTTTATAAATATATATTCATTCTTATTATAAAATAAAACAAATTTTGGCCAACCAGAACAATATTCAGGTTTTGTTCCTCATTATTGTGATTTGTGCATCTCTCCCATATTTTGTCACATAATCATATTCAATAATTTCTTCAGCCAGTAGTTTGAAAAATACTTGGATTCAATCATAGTAAAACTATTATTTGGTGTAGCCAATCAATACCATTGTTATGGGTTCATGATGTTGGGTGAGATTGAGATGGGATAGTGACGAAGAGTGGTTGGAGCTGGATCAACAATAGACTAGTGATTTCTGATTCATGGTTTGGTTCATGATGAAGACATGGTGTTACATGAGTTTTGATTAAATTGGATAGATGATTGGATTCTAGAAACCTGTGATGGAGAGTCTCAGTAAAAACTATATCCATTATTATCATCATTTTTTAAGGAAAATATAGCGGTGGAGGTATAATGGGAGAGATGTGTCAAAAAGTTTGGGATTTTAGGGAAACTTTTGACTACACCACATGTAGTTTGAAGAACACATGTCATGTAGTCACCCTTCTATGGAGATAGGTTTCTAAACAGAGAAAAATATCACTCACCATAAAATATTTGTCACATTATTTGTGACCTTGATCTGATATCTCGTTTCGTATCCTGAAAAATATGTGACCACAAGCATGGTTGAAAACACAAACATGACCATAGTACGTGGGAACCACTCAGTTCTTGTACATGGACAGGTGTATGGGAATCACCTAAAGTACACGATCATGTCCATATATACACATTCATGGGAATGTAGTACACTGAGTGTTTTCTTAACAACTTCATTCCATTTACCCCAAGGTACATTTTATGTATATGGATGATTATATTTCTGGTGAGAGGGTGAGAAACAGGTAGACCTATGGTAGTTGAGACATTTCAAGTATCCCCGGTAATATCCATGTACTTAATTCTGGACAAGGTGAGGTCTTGTGTAACTTCAGTATGTGCTAGGTTCTATTGAGTGTGACCCCTTGGTCCATACCTAATAGGGTTTAGTTTGGTATTACATCCTTATTATCATATTATAGTCCCCTTTATAGGTTCTCTTTCAAATAGAAATTGTGGTGTCCCTCTGTGAGACCAGGGGTCTAATCCTTTATCTTATCTTATTTCCTAGGTGGGTTTCATGGTATTGCGGTTACCAAAATTTATATGGAATATATCCCCTAAATATTAGTATAATCTATCATGATTTGTGGGGAACCCCTACATTCCTAGATGTGATCCACTATTTGGGAAGTTTGATCTTCAGATATACAGTGAGTACTACTTAGCAAGACCTGATAAGCAGGATCTCTAAGAAGACTTGCATTGGTGAAAGCATGAATCATGTATTGATTTATCCTATATTTTAATTGTCATGAATCCTTGAGAATAATCACAAGGTTGGAAATATAATGAGACCTCTTGAGATGTGGAGTCTACTATGAGTATACCTAGGTTTCGATTATCATTACAAACATTGTCTTGATCGACATACCTATGTATTGATGATTTTATTACTCGGGATGCTTTATGTTTATTTATTTTACAGTTTCTTGTTGGTTATTGATATAATCACTTCTATATGGGATCTACCCAAACATTTTGTGTATTATTCAGATGAAAGGCCTTTTCGTTGAGTCTTGGGAGGACCGAGAAAAAGAAGAGCATAATTTTGGGCTAGACAGACCAAGGTTCATACCAATGTTGCATTTGACAAAATGCTCCTTGTTCAAAGTAATTAGTACATTATTTTTAGTTTTTTTGGGCTTGTGTTAGGACCTTATGATTTATAGACCATTTGAAAAATATGATTATGGGATATTGATATATTCATGTATTTGGCATCAGTTTCACATTACATTCATTATTGGATTTTCCTAGAGACATGTGCATACATATAAGTACCTTAGTCTAATACCTCTCATATATGGGATATGATTTCTTGGCATTGGTCTCCGTACACTATCCCATTAGAGTCAGTCTTGGGTTTTCATGCTCGGATTATCACCAGCTAGGAGGTCCCTGAGGGTAGGGTCCTAACAATGTAATTCTAGAAAATATCATTATTTTACCTCCAGTTGAATTTTATATTTTTATACGCATCTACATTATTTATTTATAGAAATACCACGTCAATTTATAAGGTAGGGAAGTCACATTTGTTATTCCAAACCAATGTATAATAATATACCAATTTGATGAAAAAATGACCTTTTAATGTAATCTTCATCCATTGTATGCTTCTTGATTGTTATTAAAATGGGGTTTTACCTCAGATGGTTGAGGAGAAACTAAATATCAAAGATATTCCCATTGTATAATAATTTAGTAGTTTCATTACTGAAGAGTTTCATAGTCTTCCTCTATATATTTATGTTGAGTTTTAAAGAGATTTCATACCTAGTTTTATACCCATTTCAAATACTACTTATAGAATGGACCCTATCGATTTTTATAAATTAAAGAAGTAACTCAAGGAGAATATTGAAAAGAGGATTATTTGGTGAAGTCGGTCACCTTGGTGTGCACTAGTTCTTTTAGTTAAGATGAAATATAGATCAATGTGACGCTTCATTGATTATAAAAAAAATAAGAAGATCACAATCAAAAATAAGTATCATATTCCTTGTATAAATTAATTTTTATCAACTATGTGATGATGAATATTTTTACAGGAATTACCTTTGATTTAGATATCATCATTTAAGGGTTAAGAAAGAGGATATACCTAATACAAAATTTCATACAATGTATTGACACTATGATTGTATACTGATTCCATTTTTTGTTACTAATTCAATAGATATCTTCTTATTTTTAATTAATAGAGTCTTTTGAAATTATCCTGATCATTTTTTGTAAGTCTTTAAATGTGAAATTAATACATATTTTAAAATAAATTAAGATCTCACATGAGCCTCATCCCAGTTGGTGAGGACTCAAAAAGTACATCCAAGAAACCCAAGATCAAATCTAGGATGACACATATTTTTTGGGTTACTATAGGAATACTAT
The DNA here is from genome assembly GCA_963277665.1 of Viscum album. NCBI lineage: Eukaryota > Viridiplantae > Streptophyta > Magnoliopsida > Santalales > Viscaceae > Viscum > Viscum album. The sequence continues at coordinate 508,388,457 of OY728125.1, forward strand.
AGTTGGCACTGTAGCAGACATTGTTCGGTACTATTTCAACCGAAACTATTCATCCATTTGGGCCTCTGGGCCACCGATTTCGTCCTTGGGTCCTGCAAGGCCTTCAGGCCACCCAATGACTTTGGGAAAATTTTCTCTCAAGACATTTAGGCCACCTTAATGACTTATGGGAACCCCAAACTATAGGGGATAAGGCTGCAGATGAGGATTCAGGGTAGATGCATTCATTAGAGTAGAGCTAACCTGAATTGGAATAATGAGAGGTTATGGCTTTTCCATCAGTACCAGTCCTGTACAACTTTTCATAGGACAACTATCCGACCAGCCATGTGAAGGTGGAGGTATGATCATTATGACATATGATAGGGAGGATCAGTTCCAATTTTTCTTATCTAGAAGATTCCGTCTAAGACCTATAGGTCATTTAATTGTCTCTGAGCTATCAGGTATTGTAAGGGTTCCACCTCACCCCTTGAAATGTGGATTATAAAAAAAATAAATAAAATGAAGGCCTTCAGTCCATTTGGAGTAAAATATTCAAAGATCATGAATGTCATTTAAGGATTTTCCTAAATACCCTAATAAACAAGAATCATTATGAAACTTTTACAAAGTGTGAATTATAGAGACTAAAAGTTCCATTTTTTGGTCATATAATATCAATAAAAGGTATATATAGAGATTCATAAAAGATATATGTTATTGAATGTTGGTGTGGATAAACTATTGTAACCAATATCTGTATTTTTCTTTGTTTAGAGATATTATCACTATTTAGTGGAGAAATTATCAAAAACATATAATATACTCATCTTATAAACATGGAATGGATCCAAATTCATTTGGACAGATTAATTTTAATAAGATTTCAAGGAACTGAAGATAATGTTTATAACTTCACCTATTTCTATACTAACTTTCAGTGGATACGGATTTTTAATATATAGTGATTCATTAGATAAATTAATTTGATGTGTCCTCTTATAGAATTATATGGTGATATCTTGTGGCTCAAATAAATAAATGTTTGATGAGAAAAATTAGCCAACTCATGATTTAGAGTAAGATATGGTATTTTTTCACTATGAATATGGTGGATTTATCTTTACATTGAAATTTATGATATATATACTAATTATAAAATATTTAAGTGTATATACACACACAAAGAGTTGATTGTGTTCAGAGAAGATGGTTAGTGTTGATTAAATATTATTATTTCTCAACACATTACCACCCCTAGAAAGAAAAAAAGTTGTCGATGCCCTGATTCAAACGGATTGGGATATCATATCAATGATCATTATAAAAATGATTCCATATTTTCATAATTTCTAATGTGTCTATCTGGATATATTTAAGGAATGGGATATCTCATATCTTCCAAAAATAACTGTTCAATAATATTTCTATTTTAGGATGGAAGAAGCTCATAATGATTATTTGGTAATACAAAAGATGGTAAAAAATGTTCCTATGTTCAACCTTGATTGTTATGCACATATATGGTTTTTGAACTATTTATGTGCTCCATCCATACTAGTTTTGAAGAAGTATCTATTTGATAAACCTCTTGGTTCATCATTATCTATTCATCCTAGAATTATGAGGATGTATACAGATCTGAAAGATTATTTATGGTGGGATACCATGAAGAAATATATTTCTAAGTATGTATCTCAATATTTAATATGTTATAAAGACCATTCTACAAATATATTTATAATGGGTTGTTAGAAAAATTACCCATATGATAATAGAAATCGGAAAACATCACCAAGTACTTCGTCATCAGAATACCCAAAATTATTATTGAAATAATGCAATTTCGGTTGTAGTAGATCACCATAAAAATTATCACACTTCATATATATTAGGAAATATTTCTCTCTTGGCTAGTTTTCTGTCATTTTTTTGATGAAGTGGTACATTTTCATAGAATAACACAATAAATTGTATTTAATCGAAATCCATGGTTTACATTGAAGTTATAATGATGCATTTAGTATGATATGGCTATAGATTTTAGTTTTAGTATGGGGTATCATCCAAATATAGAAGGTTAATCTGAGATAACCGTTCAAACCCTAAAGGATATGTTGAAATTATGTTCTAAGAATTTCAAAGGTGGTTGGGATAAACAACATTCTCTGGTTGTGTTATCTAAAAATGTTAGCATTCAATAAAAAATTCAGATGGATACTAATGAATATCTCCATAGAAATAATTGTAAATCTCCAACATACATGGATAATGTTTGATATATAAATATATTGTGACCTAAGATATCTGTGGAAATGGTAGATAGTTTTATATTAACTTAATAGTACATCAACGCTACATGGAGTCGAAAAAAGTGTTATACTGATAATCATCGAAAAGATATAATGTAAAAGTTGTGTGAGAGTTTATTTATTTGATTTTTCACATGTAAAAAGGCTACATATTTTTAAATAAAGGAAAGAAAATCCCTAAGAATATTTTCCTTTTTTATATTCTTGATTGAGTAGGGATGGTAGCTTATCACTTAGTGCTTCCAACATACCTATATAAAGTTCACAATGTAATCGATGTTTCTCTCATGAGGGAGTACATACATGATCCATAATATATACTAAACTCATAGGTTATACCACTGTAGAATTGTCTATCATATAAAAAACCCATTGAAATATTGTATCATATAGATAATGTAATGCAGAACAAAACTACTCACTTGGTTAATGTTGTTTAGAGGAATCATAAATTTGAAGAAGCAACATGGGAACTAGATGAAGTTATGAAATAAAGATATACTCATTTTTTCACCAATGAAATATAATTTTTTGGGATAAATTCATTTTATGTGGGTTATAATGTAACACCCTTGTATTTTATGAAATATTTCTCAAATGGTTTTTTATAGCATGTGATACATGCAAGCTTGAGTCAAATTCAACCAAAATATAGTATGCCATTATAAAATTGCCATAAAATTTGTGGGAATGAAGAGTAATAACTTAATTGTGAAATAAATATGTATAAAATATATTCATTGATTATCAATTGATTAGAAATGGAAATAAAAAACCATTTGGATGTAAAAGTTAGTTTTTTTCTGAAAAATAGTTATTATTTGTGCAACATGTTTTTATCTTAATAATCTAAATTAATAAATATTGGTTATTAAATTTATAAAAATTTATATGTTATGTATTAAATAAAACTTTTTAACATCCATATAATGATTCTTTATACATGATATGGGAATAAATCCAGTTGTATGCTTAAAATGCATTTTTCTAAAAAATAGTTTTCATCATGTTTTTCACACTTATTTGAAAATTAATTTATTAAAATTATACTCATTTAATTTGATAAAATTTATTACATATTTATAATTGTGAGTTTTTAATTTGGAAAATATATTCCTTTTATTTTTATGCATTTTGAATAGAAATTGTGGTAAAAATCACATTACTAAAGGGTAAATCAAGATAATATAGGTTAAAAATATGTTTGAATGTCATTTATTCATATAAATTTCTATTTTATGAATGTAACTCTACTATTATAAAATTATTATTGAAAGTTAATAGTTTAAGAGATTATTTTCCTTGAAAATGACCTATATAATATTTAAATCAAAGAAAGTTTCAAAATCACATTATCAATGTTTTGAATATCTCTAATGTTCTCACCTAGTAAAAAATAATATTATGAATCAATATTAATGTAATGTTTTTGAATAATGAAATTATCTTCATTGTGTTAGTCTATATATAATTTTTTGTGATAAAATAATTACCTTAACTTCTTGTAAAAAATTAATACAATATTTATTTAATTGATAAAAAATAAATTTAATCATTTTAAAAATAATAAAAGAAATATTATAAAATTTATTAATAGTGTTATTAAATTTTTTATATAAATATAATACATAATTTATTTCAAAAGATGATTATTTGGAATTAAATATGTATTTAGTGTAAATAAATTCAAATTAAATGAATAGTTCCAAAATTGACATTAAAGTTATTTTATAATAAATAATATTTTATTAGATGATTTAGAATTCCTAAAAAATTATATTTCTACATATAATTGTAATATGGTTGATAAAAATATGCATGGTCCATTTATTAGTCACTTTTCCATTTAATGTAACATAATTAATCCTGTATGGTTAAAATAGTTGTTACTATAATTAAGGTCAAAAATATTTAACAAAGGGGTTAACAAAAATGAAATGATTTAAAATGACACCAAAACATTCTATATTTATTTTTATGATTTTAAATAAACCATAGAAAATATTTCTTCAAATTACATGGCCATTTTGAAAGTTTTTTCTTGATAATGACGTTATTATATTTTAATTATTTATAAAATTTCAACTGTTTCATGTCCCTCCAATATGAAATGGCACCCCTTCTTCCTCTTCCATATAATACATTAATTAATATATCTTGACCATACCATATCAAAATACCATATAAAATTACTTATTCACATTATATAGTTTTATATATTCCCAAAATACCAACCCTAGTATCTATAGAATGAGATCTAAAGAAGTTCTTTCAAAGAAAAGGTAATCACTTTAATCGATTAATTTATTTTTAATTATTCATTACCACCTCTAAATCTATGGTATTTATCAAAAATAATATCTTAATTATCTTAAATATATTTAAATTTATATTTATAATTGAAATAATTGTTATCATCCCTCTTTCCTAACAATGGGAAATGAAATTATCGCTCCTCCATATTTATGGCTTACCATCTCTTTGTAGTGATACATTTCATTTCCACCAAAATATTTATTGAATGGTTATTATGATTTGTTTCTTGTTTACATATTAAATTTATTAAATAATTAAAAATATATAATTATAGTACAACATATAAACTCTTACCTTCCAATCTATTTTGAAACAATAACACCGCTCATGTGTATTGGTGGACTACCACCTCCATGAAGTAATATGACTTGTTTTTCATTTCCATTTTACTTTGATGGTAATAAATATATATTTAAATAATATATATGATATATATAGTATAATTATTTTTCTATTATGGTGAATTATTATTTATATTTCTTTTTTTCAATCCATCAAAATGTTAAAACAATGTTCATGTGTACGTACAACCTACCGTATCCATGAATGGTGTAATATATTTTTTATCCTTTATATATGAATATAAATATATATATATATATATTTATTAAATTTATATGATATTTATTTCATTATTAAAGTTCTATATATGATGGAGCCGTGATAAAGTACAAGGACCTAGACTTTTGGACCGAAACATGCATGAAAAACAACCCCCTTATCCCCCAAAATTTCAATTTTTAATAAAACATTGTTTATAAATGGGTGGTAATATTTCATAAGTAAATCATAAATTTTAGGATATATATTATTATGGTTATAGAATACATGTATAATATATATATATATACATATATATATATATTATATAGGAGGTTTTCATGACTATAAATAAGGACAAGACTTGAGGTTATGGATATTTGTTTCCATCTTATTTTAATCAAGATTTTTTATGCTTGAATTTCCATTGATGAAATTATATGATCATTATATAATAAATAAATTTCAAATAATTATACATTATTTAATTATTGATAATATATTTCTTCATTTCAATTTCCTTACTTTTTGTATTTGAGGGATCGAAAGTGTGTTTTTAAAGAAAACCGACTTTTTTTCTCTCTTCCATCTAAAATCCTTTTCTTCCATTTTCAAGTTTTCAAAAATTTATTTCAAGATTGTTTTTAATAATATAATTTTATTATTTAAATTAATTTTTTACAATAATTTCCTTTATGAAAATAGGTTTTTAAAAGTAATTTTCTTGTCTTTTCCAAATTATGTACTTTTTGACTTTTTCTACAAAAGTATAGAAGAAATGTTTCCTTTAAAATCATATGGAATGATTTGAATTTCCATCCATCATGAAAACTCAATATATTTATGTTTCATTGAAATTTTTCCAAATCTATTTTCGAATAAAAAATTCCTAATATATTTTGGAAATATTTTTAGTTTTATATGTGATTTTCAATGTGTAAATGATAATTTCCCCAAGAAATGTTTCCATGATAGTTTAAAATATTTTTCATATATTGTAACAGCCTTTGATGTTAATTATGTATTACTAGGGAAAATATCTAATTAAACTATATATATTCTTTATCTAGATGGTTTATTGTTTTTATAATGATATTTTTATGAAGCCATTTTATTTTCATGGGTTATTCCATGTTGAGTTGATGAAGTGTTTATAAAACCCATTTTCATTTCATTGGTTGTTGTTTCCAACACTTTTTTCGGGATGTGCACATCTGTCTGTTGAGGACGCGCAATGGTTTCCCCACATTCCTGCTTTCCAAAGGCGGGTGGCATCCGTTCCTTATTCAGGGACATTTTCTCCTTGATTGAAACGGGATGATGGGATGTCGGTTCTTCTTTCCGAAGACACCTCCTCAGAAATTGTCACCTAGTCCGGGTCTCCCTTATAGATTAAGTTGTGGTTCATCAATCTCATTCTCAGTGGCATATCTTTTTGGACACTGGTTACATACACTACATTAGTCAGGACATTCCATGGGGTTATTACAAGGTAGCAACCTTCGGTCGGAGTATATGACAACATCAGGAATGTCAGGGAATCTTTGGATGTGTTGACATTGGGGAACCTGTATTTTTTCTCATAAGAGGGCATCTCAACAGTGCATAACCCAAGGAATCCCACGTTTGTCATGGGTTATCTTATATCGGAGGCATGCCTCTATGATTTTTCTTAGCTTCCCATTCTTAGCACATGGTATGTTGTGATTTTAACATCTCGTAGAGATGGTTGTGCCAAAGGCATGTATTTCAAGGTTTTCCTCAGTCATATCTAGTTTAAAAAGATATAGGTTGTGAGTTTAATGTCTTATGGAGACAAGAATTAGGGTGATCAGAACATCCCATAGAGATAGATCAGATTGGTACATCCCTATGAGGGAACACCTGGAAGGTTTACCGGATGGATGGATCAGAACTCCCAATGAGGACAGATCCGAGGTGGTGTGTCCTATAGAGGGAATAAATCTCACCATGATAGATGATCTAGACACCACTGAGGGCGGATCAGAAAGAGTGAACCACTGAGGGCAGATCATAAATAGTGCACCCCAGAATGTGGAACACTAGATGGATTGGTCAGAATTACTAATGAGAGGAGACCCAGGGTGGTGTGTCCTATAAAGGGAAGATGTGACACCATGAAGAATGATTTGGACACCACTTAAGGAGGATCCAGAAGAGTGCACCCCATAATGAGGAACACCAAAGATTTCTATTGACTGGGATTGAACTTCGTGGAGGTTTCCAATGAACCATGTGTAGACGACATGGATCAAAACCCACGTAGTTCGAAGGAATGATGAATCTCGGTGTATACAAAGGATAACGACTCGAATACATGTTGTGGATTACACATGGATATTATCCCATCACAAGAGGTATACTCTTGTTTGGACGGTTATGGATTGTGTGGGTGCTTATGCATGGTTAGCTACCCGAGTACTGCTAGGAACAATGAGAAGGTGGATGACATGATCCCACCGGGACGTGGTGTCCAGGGTAAGAATCAGGGTGGATCATGGAGAGTTGGATGAAGTTGAGGGAGAATGATATGGAACCGACGTGAGGATTATGGTGATGTTGGAGTTGATCCTTGAAGAGACTTCCTAGGTATCCCCATGGGAGGGAATCATAGTGTGTATAGTTCGGTGGGTTGATGGGACAGCTGAGGAGGTGGCCCATGAGAATGGATGCATGGATTGGATCTTGATGAAATAGAACCTCCATGTTGGGGAATGATCTACCCAGAACACATGGGATCGAGGGTTAGATCAGGTTTAGACATGAGTGATGGGCTTGAACCTTAGGGATTCTTCCTAAATATCTCTGTGGAATGGAATCAAAGTCCCCGTAGTACATCTGATGAAGAATTACCGTCGATTGGGGACTTCAATGGCTTACCGTCGATTGGGTGACTTCAAAAGCTTACTACCGAATGGGCTTGACAATAGCTTACCACTGAATGTTGCTGAACCTCGGGGAGGCTTCTTATGTACCTTGTCTAAGAGACATGGATCAAATCCATTGTAGTTCATGAGAGGTGCTGGTGAACTGATGTGAAGAGGGTCAAGACCAATAGGTGTTGGGATTTAACCTTATGGAGGCTTTCTACGTACCTTGCCTTTTCCAATATCAAAGTCCGCGTAGCTCAGATGGTGTTGGTGAACCGAGGTGAAGGTGTTTGGAAGTAATAGGTGTTGTGCTTGAACCTCCGGGAGGCTTCCTACGTACCTTGCCTTAGCAAGGATCAATGTCCACATAGTTCAGGAGGGTTTGGTGAATCGGTGTGAAGGGTGTCAAGACAAATAGGTGTTGGGATTGAACCTCAGGGAGGATTCCTACGTACCTTGCCTTAGCAAGGATCAAAGTCTACATAGTTCAAGTGGGGTTGGTGAACTAACGTGAAGGTGTTCAGGAACAATGGTTTTTTTGGCTTGAACCTCAAGGATCCTACCTACGTACCCTACCTTCGTAAGGTTCAATGTCCACAAAGTTCAGCAAGATGTTTGGTGAACCGATGTGAATGGGGTCGAGACCAATAGGTGTTAGGAAGGAACCTTAGGGATGATTATTGTGTACATTTCCTTATCAAGTATCAAAGTCCATGTAGTTTAGAAGGGGTGTTTGGGGATTTCATTCTAAGGAGTCCCATGGAGGATGTCATGGTCGATACTTACTCTAAGACGACTTGCGCCATGCTCTGTGTGAGAAACAAGAGGCAGTAAAGACCTGACTATCACATCGAGAAATGTGCATCTCTGGGAATTGGAGTGGGTCTTACATGTGGTTAGTGGCTGAAAATAGAAATAATGGATTACGCAAGGAAGCAGCCAAGGTGCCGCTAAGGAGAAGCAACGGTGAATGGGGCTTATGCATGGAAGCTGACCTTGTGCCGCAAAGGGGTGGCAATGTTGGATGGGGCTTATTCATAGAAGATGCCCTGGTTCCTCCAAGGGGTGCCAATATTGGATGGGGATTACACAAGGAATCTTCCTGAGAGACATTATGGAGCAGCAATGGTGAATGGGGCTTATGCATGGATGCTTCCTGTAATGTCTTCCTCATGTCTGGAAATGGGGGCATCCCAACCCACTAGTGGGTTTAGGCCTTCACCTATGTGCTAGTCCACAAGAGGGATAATGTCAAGGGCGTTGGAATCATTCCGAACAAACAGAGATGAAAAGTTTGAATCACATGCACGACATTCGAAACACGGTGAGTGTGGCATGATGATGGAGGATAACTATTTATGGTGTACGAAACATATCACACATATCTCGTTAGCCTGAAATGGGGACAAACAAATGATGGTCAACTGTTGTCCATGTTAGAAACATAGGACCTAAATTGTTGTGTTGTCTAATGTCTTCCAGGGCGTTGGCCCAGAACAGTAGGTGAGCTGAGGTAGCATGGGACCAGGCCATTAGGGGGTCCCATCAAACATGAAGAAGGATGATGATTCGAATGAAGGACACACGAAGCATGAGGTGGAGTGATGGAATACCCAAATAGTTTCCAAAGCTCTGGCAATTACGCCACTGTAATCATGGCCTGAGGCATCTTGTTCTAAATACATAAGGAATCTCATATTTGGAACAAGATGTATCATATTGTTGAATAATAAGGCATAATACTGTTTATAGTAATGTAGAGATGACTTTTGACATCTTATGCTTGGAGCATAAGGAATCTCTTTTTTGGAGTTAGAGGCGCCCAATATTTTTCCCATAGAATGTAATACAGTTCATAGGCATGTAGAGAAGAATAATAGCTTCTTATGCTTGGAATATAAGGAATCTCTTGTTTGGAACAAGAGGCATCCAATGCTTAAGACATAGGTTTTGTGATAGTTTATAGTCATATAGAGAGGACTATTCGCATCTTATGTTTGGAGCATAAGGCGTCTCTTGTTTAGAGAAAGAGGCATCCTATATTTGGCATATAGGGGGTATTACATTTTATAGTAATGTTGATAGGACTATTAGGCATAAGCCACCAAGAAATAGAAGGTGATGGGACTTATGAAAGAGTGGCACTTTCTAGTTCAACCTAGAATAGGTGCAATGCGATAGGGTTTGGAGGAGTTGCTTGATGAATAGTTCGCCTCAGGCTACTCAAGTGAATTGAAGATGAGAATCACGACTCATGACATGTGAAAGGGACCAAGGAAAATATGTCAGCTCAAGGTATTTAATATAGTGTGGAGGAGTATCTCGAATCATACTACTTCACAAGTGGAAGATGGGTGCGCATTAGGGCACAATGGAAAATCCCGACGGCCTGGCCCGAAAAGTTGGCGGTGCAACTCTCCATTTTTCATTGGGGTCAGTGATGGGAGAAAAGGGACTGGCCTGGACGGTCGAGACAGTAGCACGACACTAATCCCATGTGGGAGTACAGGGGCACAACCCCCGTGGTATGGATTAGTGGGCATGAATCTAAGATCTTCACAATGTATCGGTCTTTTAAAAGTAGCTTGGTGGAGCAAAGGGGCTCGCGGAGCAGGGGGTCTCCCGAAGCAGCTTCCTGAAGGAAAGATGATCGCCAAGCATGGAGTCATGAATCATATGGGGTAGCATAGAAAAGCGGCTCACATAGAAAATGGGATTTTTGAGCAAAGTGTCTCATGGAGAAAATATTATGGTAGAGAAAAGTGTCTCACGGAGCAAAGCGTCTTGCGAAGCAAAGCCTCTTATAGAGCAAAGCGTCTCATAGAGGAAAGCCTCTCGAGGAGAAAAGCATCTCGTGGAGCCCATTGTAAGGGCATCACTTTGCAGTTCCCTAGTGCTCTATTAAATGGGAGATCGGCCTCCTTGGGGGTAGTGTTACCATCCTTATGAAGGGGGGTGAGATGGGTATTTATAGGCTATGGTGGTCAGCGGAGTGCGCCGTGAAGCACAAATGAGCTCCACGAAGCACAAATGCGCATTGCGAAGCAAATCGCACTTCGTAACTGGAGGGAGTTCCATAAAGTTCCTCATAATCATGGAGTCTACCATCACCTAGCTTCTCGGTGCCCACGAAGTCCCTTGTCAAGTTCCTCTACTCTATGATCATGGAGGGAGCTTCGTGAATGGGTTTTGTGAACCAGTTTTCCACCCCAACTTCAAATGTCCATAACTCATAATCTGTAACTCCGTTCGGGCCCTAAAACCTACCAAATCAAAGCTTGATAAATTGGATATGATCTTGGATCATGTATGGAAAAATTTGAAATATTTTGGGTATCCTTTTTCTATTTCCAATAGTTATGAGTAATGTAATGGTGAATGTTATCTGATTTTATAGACCACATATTTATGGTTTTTATTATGTGATCGGTGGGACTAGAGTTAAATATCCCTATAATTAATTTGGAAAACTAGTATATATCATGAGATATATGTGGAAATTAAGTAAATGTGCTTGATCCTCTATAGAAAAAAGTCGATGTACTTGATCCACTATGGTAAATTAGTATTAATTCATGATCCATCATGATTTCATGTTCCAAATAGTTATCATTAACTTATGAAATGGTTTCATTTATTATGATGTCGCCACACTTTTATGAAATCAACATATGGTTCATTATTCATTTATATATACTTCTCACTCTTAGGATTTATGTATATTAAAATGATAATGCTTTATAACATGACTCATATTTATGTTCCAGGACAAATTAGGTATGAACAATGAAATTTATGTTTATGGTCTTATTTGATTATTCATATATTATGATTTCATATAATCATCTACTAAAATCTCCCATGTTTTCCCTGACAAATAATCTAAGTTCTTCCTTTCTTATGTTACTTTTCCCATGGTTATGAAGAAAGGTTTAAGTAGTGAATGTCATGAAGGATAAAAGTTGAAATTACATTCTGGGAGAGGATAAGGAATATATCCAAATAATTTTATTATGCATCTAGTCTCCAAGGACACTAAACCTTACATTTTGTAGCATGGATCAGGATTTTATTTATATATTATATATTTAAATTTATGTAATATTTATATGTGAATTGATCACGCCTTTATATTATATCATGTGACCAGAATCCTCATCACCTCTGGATGGATTTTTATATATATTCTTCTTGTGTTCTTAACCTATTATTATTCATATAAATGTTAATGAAGAAAAATATTTCCTTTTGGATTAAATAATGTATTTTTTGAAATGAAAAAATATCATTAAATATGTATAAGGGTCGTCAATTAATAAATAATTATAAATATTAAAATTACTACTTTGGTACCACTTAAAGGTTTTAGACATGGAATAATCACTTATCTAGGCCACGTATAACTTAGGTTTCATAGGATTCAAAACATTTTCCTTAATGTATATGATCAATAATATTCATTATAAGTGATTATCCCAAAATAAATTTCTATAGAATATCAACACCAGGATACAATATCATTCATAGTAAATTTATCTTTAATTTTAAATCATCAATTTCTAGGTCTATACAAATATATTCGTAAAAAATGTTGATTATCCAAACACTATTCAAATTGTGTATTCATTTCAAATTGAAGATATAAGGATTGAATCCCTCTAGCGGTGATTCACATGTTCTTATTTGATCTCAAAGAACTGTCGATGGTACTCTGGGTGTTATCACAATGATATTGATCATCCTGTGTTTCTTTACATGGATCACAAAACAATCCCTCATGTTTGAAAGATTTTATCATATTCTATAATTCCTGAGAGAGAGAGAGGGAGAGGTGGAAGAGATTTAATGGAAGTTGAAAGAAAATTATGGAGAAGTTCTTCATAGACATAATTCTCTAAAGAGGAATTCATCATGGGTGACTTTTATCTGACCCTAGGAAATGGTATAACCAGGTATTTTAAGAGAAAAATTAGAGAATAAATAATTTCAAATATTCCCTTAATTATTCCCATGATCTTTAGTTGCCCCACATAAAATATTATTATTATTATTAATGTTATTTACTTTGTGTGTTCATGAATCATGGATAAAATAAAATCATTCATTAAATAAATAAATTAATATTTATTTAAATGATATTTAACATAACATTCCCAACAGAACCAATAATGGTGTTTATTTCCTCATTTGTATTTACAAAAAATCCAATAATAAATATTAATCATTTGATAAATAAAAATCTAAATCGATAATTATTATATTCATGTGAATAAATATATATTTTAATATTAAACTCACATAAAATTGTGTCATAATATAGATATCAATAAATCATGGACAAATATAATTCCATGGCTTATAGAATAATGATTTTTTAATAATAATATTCAAATAGACTTTAATTTATATTTATAAAATCACTAATAATGTGAACCTATAGTATTGTTCCTCAATAACATTAGATGGGTCACCCTCGAGTCCAATATCATCATCTGGAATTTTTTAATGGTGCTCAAGAGATAAATTAATTTAAAAATGTTGATAATCACATATGAATTCTCATTATGTAATATAATATTTTTTACATGATATCTCAATAAGTCTATTTCATAATCATGTCATCAACCTAATGATTGATATATCATTATTTGAATATTTGAAATAAACACTTCAGAAAACCATGGCCATATAATTTATTACATTAGTTTCATTTAAATAAAATGGATTAGAAATAAACATCCATAAATATAAAGTTAATTAATTCTTCATTGAATTATTCTTTAATAACATATCACTTATGGCCCACCCAACACACCCAACTACACTATGAACATATTTTATTATGGTTCATAGTAATACATCTAAGTATACTAATCATTATATATATTAATAATCATATTAAACTATAAGTATAATGACACATGTTTTCATATAAAATTATCCAATTCCATGTGATTATATGTATTTATTATATATCGGTATGTTCTCATAACCCCCTCTGTTGGAGATTTCCACGGGTGAACTTCATGATAAGAAGTCAGAATGCCTTCTGAGCCTCTTACCCTGGATAACTCAAAACATATATATATATAGTTATATGTTGCCATCCAGTGATAAAACATATATATAAGAATAATTTCCCGGAACTTCAATGTTCTTATCATGGTATGAAGCTACTGTAACCATTTCAATGTGATAAGTATTCTAGGACATTATCACATTAAAGTTACACATAATATTAACCAATATATAACAAGATATTTTCTAATATTCATGTTTATAAATATATATATAGTCTAATGCATAAACTAATTGATTTCATAGAAATTACTCTAACATTAAAAAATGATTTCAGAGAATAGCACATTTCCTCCCTTAGAACATTTTTTTTACTCCTCTATTGGTCAATGTTTCTGAAAGATGTATTCTCAATTTTTCGAAATGAATGTAACTTCCATATATTTAGGAATGTTTTTTGTGTTTTCTATCATTAATTATATAATATGTTTCTTCATTTCACTCCTCAATCTCGAGAACAACCACCATAAATGTGTATGATTTATTTGGTATGTTGTTCGCTGTAAAAATCCCTTTCTCAAAATGTTTCTTTCTTGAAAAACTTCCGTAGTCTTTCCTTTTCAATCATATCTACTTATCCAAAAAATTAATTCCTAGAGAATGTTTTTCCTTCATGGTTTTCCTTAAAAAACTTCTTTCAAAGCATGGTTTCTAAATATGCCTTCATGGATCAATCCTTTGGGAATATCTTTTTGAAATTATTCATTATGTGAAATTACATTATGGTTCTCAAATCATAAATGAAGTAATTAATCACAGTGATATTCTTCACAATTCATATTATAGTCCAAATGAATTTTTTGGTGGGATATTTAGAGATAAATTTAACCAAAAGAACATTCTATGAAAAACCTTACACTTATGATATTTATATTTCCCCGCTTCACACAAGGTTTCTTTTACAGAAAATGAATTTCTCTACTAACCAATCAGAAATTATTCTACCTTTTTAGTCTTAACATAATTTTTTTAGTCCCAATGGAATAATTAAGTGGTGTGGTTAATCTGGATTTTAATAAAAACATTCTTTTTGACAATGATTAATTTAAAATCACCTAATTAAAAACACAAACTAGATCAAAAATATAGTAGATATGAATAATTTGGAACATTGAAAAAATTTCTCAAAGGCCTGATCAAAACCTAGTTAAAAAATATGAAATTAATTTATCTTTTCAAATAATTTTATTCATGTCAAAATAAATATAAATATCACCTACAAATGCATACTATTAATGTATATTTTTAATTTAAAATTTTGAAAACACTTATTAAAAATCAAGATATTTTTTATTCAATTTTAAAAAAATAGAGAAAATAGTATTAAAACACAGAGTATAATTAAACAAGATCATCACTCTAAGATATAACTTAGTACTCTCTACTTGAAAGTAATATAATTACAATCATTTTTATTAAACCATAATAAACAATCCACAACCAGAATTGGTTTTTATAAAAACCACAACGCAAAGGCATTCAAGTATATACTAAACTTCTTTTACAGTTATATCTGGGATAATGGAGGAAAAATATTTGGAGAAAAAATATTACAGTACCTCTGTTTATAGTATTGGATAAGTTAAAAATATATATATGAGAAAGAAAAAGAACAAATTATAATATAAATGAAATAATGATAATGAGTAATTATAAATAATCTTAATGCATATCAATATTTGATCAATTTCTGTTGATAAAAAGGTTTATCCTCTTTTTTTAGTTTTTCATTGACCTTATGTGTTAATTTATTTGTCAACTTGACCTTTTAAAAAAAATTCACTATATCCCAGAAAAAACGTTTTTATGGTTGAGGAAAAATGATAGTTATAGTGTTCAAAAAAAGTTCCACAATATGAAACATGTGAGGCATAATCTAGATTTTATGAGACTTTTCAATAATATTCATTGAATAATATTAATTCTCTAACTAATAATAATTAATATATATGTCAGGTCTCAATAAATGTGAAAACTATTCATTGGAAACATTATACTTTTGGCATGGTTGTAGTAGTATACTTAATGTAACTTAGTCATAGTATCTCGAGTGATTCCATATCATTGGTTGATGATTTTTTTATATGGTAACTTGGCATAGTGTTATTTTTATTTGAGTTCCCATGATATCATCATGAAATATCTAGATCTCAACATAGGGTATATCCATATGAAAAAAAAATTCAAATGTATTTTATGTGGTTACTTGAACTCTATATTTGGTTGATCATCTATATCATATGATCGGTCAAATGACACCATTGGTCTAAACTTATTTATGTGGTACCTTCAACACATATAAATATTTCAACTATTTTGAATAGTTGGGTGATTTATTTATGTCGTCACTCTAATTGCGCTTATAGTATATTGTGGACATTGTAAAATTTTCAACATGGTCGATTAAAAAGACATGTGGTCACTTATGTAACAACCCAGAGTTAATAAAAGATATTTTTTTCTTGAAATAAATTAGTATTATATTATATTATAGAATATTATACACATACAACACATTGGGAAACCATCTATATATTATTTCATTATTTAAAATCATTATCTAAGTCAAATAATAAGAACATTAAAATTCAAAATATTAGAAAGGGAAAATAGAAAACATATGAACTATAATGGGAAATTATGGATTTCCTTGATTTTATAGAATCATCCCTCCAGTAAAAAACACTATAAAAAAGAAACATAAAATTAGTAAACCAATCAGAATTATAGAAAATGGAAATATATAACATTAAGATGAATTGAGTAAAATAATGAATAGAGGAATGTAGAGGTATTTATAAGAGGTAATGTGACTATTGTAACAAAAATATTACTATTATAATAGTAACCTAACCATTTGGAATACCAATAAAGTCATTGAAAATTGTAAACAGAGTGTTTGAATAGTAACTTGAGCATTGGAATAATAATTTTACTAAAAAATAGAAAATTGTGACTTAAATAATATTTTCCATGATTAATATTAATGAATATAAATATTATAATTCCAAAAATAAATATCATGATTATAAAACCCAAAGAAAATATTAGATCCTTTTTAATAAATTATAATTTTAATTATTTTGTAAAAATCATAATTTAGATATTTAAATTTAAAATTACCAATGTTAAAAATTTATATTAGTAAAATTTTATCATTTTTGAAATCAATACACTGAAATTTTGGAATGGGGATTTTCTATTAATTATATAAAATATGTCAATTTTTAGGTGAGTAGTAAAAATATAGTTTTTGTCATAATCAGTTTATCTTAAATTACATTATTCATGGTATAATAATATAATAAAAATTTAAAGAGATTTAGGTTCATCAAAAATATAATTAATTTCATAAATCATTCAATAAAATAAAATAAACTTAATTTATATACTAAAAAATAAATTTCCAAATCAAAAGTAAAAAATGTTCCATTATAATATTTTTTTTCTTTTTTTCACATTATTTTTTAATAAACCATTTTATTAGAATAATAAAGGTGTTTAAACACTGAAACCAATATATTTTATTTTATATGATTTATATTTTCAATAATTCTCCATTAAAAGTTTTAAATTGGATATAGTATTTTATTGAATATTTTAATCTAAAAATCCCATTCTTGTCAAGTATAAATAACCCGTCTCCATACTCTTGAAAACCCACTCCTCTTACCCTTTATAAAGAAACATATCTAATAAATAATCTCCCATAATACTCTTAGAATCTATATTACTATTATAGAGTAATGTAACTCCAATCATCATGGGATTCTAGTGTCTTAAAAGGGAAGTAACACCAAGAAGTGGATATGTTTTCATCAACTCTTTTTGGCATTCTCCTCCTGTCTTCTTCTCATTATTTATCCATTTTGAAACAAAAAATTATTAGATTAATTATTAACTACTTAAAAATTATATTAATGATGTTAACATACTTTAAAAATTATATTTTTAAAGTATTCATATATTATAACTCTCTTTTTCCTCCATTGGACAACATTCTCAATAATGTTTGGTTAATATAATATGAGGATATTTAAATATTCATTACTCTTCACCAACCTTATGGATGGTTAAAAAACTATTTATTATATATAAATTTAAAAACTTATTTATTTTAATCTTCTGATATTATTTTACTTCTGTATAAATTACCTAGAACTAAATAGGTAAATCGAAGTGAAATTGTAAATTTGTAAGGAAACATGACATTAAAATTATTCAACATTAGAAATGGAGATTAAGAAAAATAATCGAATGATTATAATTGAAAAATAGTGAAATCAATTAACAAAATTCAATTTTATTTCCATTAATTAATAATTATAATTTTATTATTCAAGAGGCATAAAAGAAACATAATAATGTTGGATTTAAGGTAACGGGATTCCGGAACCCAACTCTTTTTCTATGGGTTATCCACCTTTAATGACATCTTCAGTGTGGATATTATTATAAGTATAATTATATATAATTTCATTACTCTTCCCTTTTCATTTTGGTTATATACATGTTCAAACCTTGACTTTTACCAAAATATAAAGGTTTCCAAAAAAACATTTCATTCCAAAACACATTTTTGAAACCACATGAATTGTTTATTATTTACACAATAATGATTATGTTTATACCAAATATTTATTCCCTTACTCATTTGGGAACCCCAAATTTTATTAATAAAATAATGCTGTTTGAAATCCGTATGATACCCATTCCTTTTCCATGGGTTATTTCATAACTAAAATTGTCATACATTTTATGTGGCATGCATGATTATGTGAATATTATTATGTGAAATATAGGCCCATAATTATATAATCCCCAATGCATTTGGTAATGTTATATATATAATTAGACAATTTATATTATGTGTTAACTTGATGCTACATTTTTTCACAGTGATGATGTTTGGATTATTCACATATGTTTTATGTGAACCTGATTCTAGTTTTTTTCACAACTATGTGTGGTAATTGAACACTATTACATAATTTTTTATTTTTATGAATCACCAAATTCCATGCCATTATTATATGTATCTCTCTATTTGTTGATATTGATAATATTATTATTATATGATTATATAAATTTTTCTTACCCATGTATTATCTTTACTTGTCCCTTATTCCTCCACATACTGGACTTGTTTCTCATCCATTTCATTGATGTGTATCCTCATGTGACTACATGTATTGATGAGAATGTGGTCATTTATAAGGACAAATAAATATAATTTAAATAATTTTATATGTTTTATTATGTTCAATTGATTCATGAGACAAATGTACCAAATAAACAAATCCTTTTGATCCTTGATTGTAACACTACTATGTTGTTTATCTTAAAAATTATGTAATAGACATGAAAGAAAAATTAGGGTATTTATAGTTGTTATTGGAGATATAGTTTAGTTATTTTGGGATTTTATATTAGAAAATTTTATTAAAATCCATCAATAAAATTTTATACATAGGTAAAACATCCTAGAATAATTGTTTTAGAAAGAGGAAAATCATAAGAATCCTATATGATATTCATTTAGTGTTAATTGAATAAAATAATAAGTTAAATTTTTTTTGAAGAGATATTTTTTCAAACATTTTCTTTTTTAGAAAATTATGGCAACCCAGAGAAACCGTGCCAATAATCCATATGAGAGACAATGAAATGATTTTCTAGACGACATCCCCAATTTCATGGGAGGATGAGTGCAAAACAATATAGTTATTCCCACCCACCAATCTCAGTCTATGAACATTACCTAAGTCCAATTGATATATATGCCTTTACCCAAAAAGGAAAAATTGGATATTTAGTCTTTAATATGGAAATTACCTATATCATTTAGTGGGACTTCTGATCCACCTTTTATAGAATTGTTGGTTGTCCCATCAGAGAAGATATTTTTTCTACTCCACTATTCTAAGAAGGAAAATACAGTATTTTCCATGTATTGTTTAGATGGTGAATCCAATCAATGGTGGGAGTAGGTAAGGAAAACCAAGATAAAGGATAAATTGTAAGAGATGGAATTGTGAGACTTTTAAAAAATATTTCATAATTAGTATTTCCCTAAAACTCCTTGAATAAATATGGAGAGAGAATTATTAAAGAAAATACAAAAGGAATGTAATTATTTCATGAGTGAAGAGGAAAATTTCAAAAGGCTTGAAAGTAACAGCTTAAGTTTTGATATCACAATGATAGAAAAATATATATATTATATTGTTGTTTAAAACCACAACTTTGAAAGGCTCAAGATATCTGAGACTTCGGGAGTTATGAAGAAATATATTGATGTTCTTAGAATGTAGATATGTATTTTGGAGACTGGTCCCATGGTTATGGATATTTTAAGATAAGAATTTATTTTCAATCTATAGGAATAAATGAAAAAGGAGGAAATATTATCCAACAACCCACATATCAAAAATTTGGGATGAAACATCATGGGAATATACTCAAAGGGATGGGGTAATTCTTTATGTGTGGGAGAGAATACTAATAAGCTCATTAATGTTGAAGAGATAAGAATAATATTGCCAATAAGATAGAGGAAATGAAGGAAATTTATAAGGCACAACCTATGGTTAAATGATACAAAAGCAAGGATCTGGATAACTATGAAATCTTCTGAACTAAACCACAGTTCCTTGAGGATAATAAACTCCACTATCCACCCAATTCAATTGTGAAAGTGGAATCTAATTTCATCACTAATGATGTAGTGGGTCATAAAAATCAAGCCTTTAAAGGTACACATCATATTCACTCATGAATGGAATATTTTTATTTTATTCCCAAACTATGCATTCCATTATATCATACATGCTTTATATAACTATTTCTTTAAATCCTTGATACCATAAATCAGATATATTGGTAAAAATACATAGTGGGGTAATCCTTGAATCCCATGCATTGGGATCTTTATTTGTTAGAGTATGGTATAATATTCCTATAGAGAATCTTGTAATCTTTCCCTTTTTAAATTTTATTTTATACTGGTAATGGATTGTCTCTTTTTATAGGAATCACACATCAACTACTGATAAAATGAAATTTATTTTCATAATACAAAACCATCTTGTGATTTTCTATAAATTCAAGGATGTTTATAAAAGTGTTTTGAAAATCCCAAAATGTAGTGGGTATTAATACCCTACGAAGTAGAATACCTATCCCAAATAGTTTTGTCAAAGTAAGGCATTTTCCTAGATTAAATTCTAATTGTGGGGGAATACACTAATGTATTTATCTAAAAGTTTACTAGACTTCTCCATATCATGTGGTAGAGTTCTCAATAGAACTTTTACCTAGAGACACTCCTTTCCCTAAATTCCCCTGCAAGATGGCACTGATCAAGAAAATTATGTGTTAAAGAAGTAGCTACAAGATCATTTGTACTGAGGGTTTATACACCCTACTGCATCTTCATTGGGTGTTTAGGTGATCGTCTTTAATAAGAAGTATAGATCAATGTTGTTTTTATCTATTACTGGTATCTCAACAAGATCACTATAAATAAAAATTACCCTATACCAAATATTGATATCTTGTTCAATCAACTACGAGGAGAAAAGTATTTCTAAAAGGTAAATCATCATTCAAGATATCATCAGCTGAAGGTGTAGAAGGAATATATTCATAAGAACACTTTATATATAAGGTATAGGCACCATGAGTTCATAGTGATCCCTTATGGACTTATTAATTCCCCTAAGATATTCAATTGTTAGATAAATAGAGTCATTAAAGACTACCTCAATAATGTTTTGGTGTTTTGTTTGAATGATATTATCATTTAATCAAAGAAAAAATATGAACATAATGAGAATCCATGGATCATACTGGTGACATTAAAGAATGATTAAATTTATGATATGTTTAGAAAGTATGTCTTTTGTATATAAAAAGTATCATTCAGGGGGAATTCATCACAGGTGAGTTAATTTATGTAAACCATTTAATGACAATAAAAATTAAAGAATATCCTAGAACCACTATTCTCATTTTAATCCATTGTTTTCCTAGATTAGTTGGGCACTACTGAATTTTTTTGAGAAATTTATTATGATTGTATAGTCCACTAACTAAAGTAACCTACATTGGGTAAATTAAGTATTGATAGAATAATGTGAGGAAATATTTAATGATATAAAGTAGAGGCTAATCCCTATGCTAGTACTCACTACCAATATGTGAAGAATGTTTTGTGATATATAGTTATTTTTCAAATAAAATATTGGGTTGTGTACACATGCATAATGAAAAAGTGATAGCCTTTTCCTAAAAGATCCATGAAAAAAATACTAGATGCATGATCTGGACTTAGAATATGTGATATTCAGCATTCTGATTTGGTGGTATTATCTCTAAAGGGAGAACTATGACATGAATACCAATCATAAGAGTCTAAATTATATATTCACATAGAAGGTTCCCAACATGCATCAAATAATATAGTTAGAGTTAATCAAGGACAATGATTTATCAATTATCTACCATGTGTGGATGGATAATATGGTAGATAATGCTCTTAGTAGAAAATAACCCACTACTCTATACATGATACAAATTGAGAAATACTATATCATCATGGATATAAAAAGTATGAATTTGGAAATCATAATAGGGGAAAATAAATCCTAGCCTTCCAAAATAGTTTCTCGCCCATCTATACAAGAAAATATCATGGTTTCACAAAGGGATGATTAATGTCATTAAATAAAGGTGAAATCAATAATGAATGGGATGCCACATGAGTTCCACATTAATGAGGATGGTGTCATTCAATTTAAATATTGAGTTTATCTCCCTAAATCACCTAAGATAAATAAACAGATATTTGATAAGACACATAAATAATGTTTCTCTATCCACCATAGAACTAAAAATATGACTTATGATCTTTGAAAACAAATATAATGCAAATAAATGCAGAAGGATATCATCGATTAAAACTCAATGTGCTTGGTATGCAAGTAAGTTAAAGTATGTTGATAAAATTCTACAGAGAAAATTAAACCATTGTATATACCCAAGTGTAAATGGGAGGAAGAATTTATCACATGTGTCTTGAGGACATCTAAAGGAAAAATTGTGATGTGGGTTCTTATAGATCGAATCACAAATACTTCACACATCATCGCCATTCGAGAATATTTCTAACTGGAAAAAATTTGATGATATATACCAAGGAAGTGGATAAGCTATATGGGGTTCCACTTTCAATCATCTCTGATAATGATCCAATTTTCATTTCTAAATTTTAGAGAATTATTGAACATGATGTGAACTATAAATTGAATTTCTACACTACATATCATCCCCAACATTAAAGTAAAAATAAATGGACAATTCAAAGACTCTAGGATATATTGAGGGACTTCTAAATGGAATTAAATGGTTTATAAGATCAACACCTCCCATTAGTTGAGTTCTCATAAAACAAAAACATCCACTTATATATTAAAAAGGATCTATATGATGATCTGTACGGTATGTTATGTAGAACTCCAACTTGTTAGTATGAAGTTGTAAAACGAAATTGAATTGGATTTCATCTTGTGCAATATATGATATATAAGGACCAGGCCATCCAACAACATATATATGTTTCTAGAGTTAAAAAAAGATATATGATGAAAACCATATAAGGGACTTCATGTATTAAGTAGGAGAGAATTTTTTCATTAAAATATCACCATAGAAGATATTCATGTGGTTTGGAAATAAGGGAAAGCTTATCAGTAATTAAAATGGACACTTTGAGATCCTTGTTAACAAAGAAGTAGTGTTATATCAGCTTACACTTCAACCAAATATGTCTTAAGGTCATGAAATGTTCTCGGTTTATCTCCAGAGGAAGTACATACCTGAACACTCACATGTACTAAAGTTAGTGGTAGTACAACTAGAGAATGAATGGTCATCTGGAGAGCAGCAAGTGAAGATCATGGACCATAGAGATAAAGTTCTACAAAACAATAAAACACATATTTTCAAATTAATATGGGGGGAATATTAGTATGAAAAGATGACGTGGGAACTAATGGAAATAATGAAATAGAAGTTGTCTCACATAGTCTCAACTGAGAATATGAAATCAAATTTTGGGAAAGAAATTTTTAAAGGGGATGAATGTGAAAACCTATAGTTTATAATTGATATTGATTTATTGAAATAAATGTGTATTATATTATATTATATTATATTATAATATACACATATAACACAAAGAGATAAAAATACACTATTTTACTAAAGAAAACAATTAAATTGGTCAAAGATTAATCCTATTAAAATTCCAAATATTACAAGGGGACAAAACATTGAAAATAGAAAAGAATATAATGGGAAATTATGGATCACCACAATATGATAAAATCATCCCTCTAATGAAAAACACTATAGAGAAATAAAAATATTAGTAAAACAATAAATATTATAGAAAATGGACATATAGGACTTTCAGAGGAATTGAGTTGAATAATTAATGAAGGAATGTAGATGTATTTATAGGAGGTATTGTGACTATTGTATTAGTAATGTGGTTGTTGAAATAAGAACCTCACCACTAGAATAGTAATTCTACATGAAACTAATAATTTTTTCTATAAAAACATTGATCATGATTAATATAATTAAATATAAATATTTTAATTTCAATAAAAAATTATTTATCATAATTATAAAACTCAAATAAAATAAAAAAACATTTTTAATAAATTGTATTTTAAATTATTTTATAAAAATAATTAATTTTATACTAAAAAATAAAATTAAAAATGATAGAAATATATTTTTTAAAAATGAATATTACTTTGGAAATCAACAAATCAAAATTTTCCAACGGGGGTTTTTGATGCTTTTTTGAATTACTTTAATTTTTAGGTGAGTAATTAAATTGATGATTTTGTCCTAACTGGTGTGTATATAATAACATTATACTTGATTTAATAATGTACTAATAATTTCTAGAGCATGATGTTCAAAAATAATATATTTCATTTCATAAATGGGACATTAAAATTAAATAAACATAATTTCTAAACAAAAAAGCAATTCCCAATGTCTAATGAAAAAAATCTACCCTTAAAATAGTTTTTTTCACTTTCCTTTTTAGTATATTAATGAATTCAAACTATAAAGGGGTTTAAATTACAAAAGCAATTATATTATATTTATAAATTATTTATTTTGTAAAACATTCACTATTTACCTTTTTACGTCACTTATATTATTTTATTGAATATTTTATTCTAGAAGTACCCCTCTCCTCGAGAATAAATAATCCCTCTCCCTCCCCTTCGAAATCCACTCCTACCACACTTTCCAAATACAAAGATCTAAAAAAATATTATAACTTATTACTTTTATAATCCATATGGTTATTCTAGATTAATCCAAATCTAATCATCAAGGTATTCTAGAATTGTACAGGGGAAGCAACAATAAAGAGATGGTAGGTTTTCATCGACTCTTCTTTCCATTTTCTCCTTATCCTCCTCTATTTATATATCCCTTTTAATAAAAAATCATATAAAAAAATTATGAAGTATGTTGATATTATATTATTGATTTAAAACTATAGTAATTTTTTTTTTGAATTATTTTATTTCATAACTCTCTATCTCTTCCTTTGGACAATGTTCCCAAAAACGGTTGGTTAGCAGCCTGTATGGATGTTTCCAACATCATTCGTTTTCAAAAAACATATTGAAAATTAAAATAAGTTATTTATTATATATAAATTTTTAAATAAATTCATTTTAGTCTTATGTAATTTATTTTACTTTTTTATAAATTACCTTAAAAATAATTGAGAGATAGTAGTGAAATGAGAAAATTTTCAGAAAAACATGATATCAAAACAATAAAACTTCAGTAAAAAACTATGAAATATTATAAAATGGTTATAATTCATAAATATTGATATAAATTAACACAATTCATTTATTTTTAAGTGTTTCACTAAATATAATTTTATTATTTAGGAGTCATAAAAGATACAAAATATAGCGATATTTATTGTAATAAGATTTTCAAACCCAACTCTTTAACATTGGGTTATACATATTTTCTAAAGTATTCAATATGATATACTTGTAATATTCCTTAAAATTCATTTCATTATTATTCGCTTTTCTTTTCAAGAATATAAATGTTCCCACCTAGATTTTTATCCAAATACAAGATTTTTCAAAAAGGATTTTATTTCCGAAACATATCTTTGACTCCTCCTAAGTTGTTTCTTCTTCACATATTAATGATGATTTTTATAAAAAAAAATATGGTTTCCCTTACTCATTGGGGAGCACAAAATATTATTCATAAAATTAGGATTTCTGAAATCCTATTGAAACCCAATCATTTCCATGGGTTATTTCATGACTACGATTATTTTATGTTCTATGTTTCTTGCATGATTTTATGAATTTTATGATGTTACTGGTGGGCCCAAAATTTTAAATCCCCCAAATGAATTGGGTTATATGATATATCTCATGATAAAATTTCAATTATATATAAACATGATGCTTTAGTTTTAACATTTATGATTTTATGATAATGTACATATGTTATGTGTGAATATGATGCTATCTTTATTCAAAAATATGTGATTTATTTGACCACTATGACATGATGTTTCATTTTTATACCTCACCACATTCCATGTATTTATCATATGTGTCCCTAAATATTTTTATGATGATACCATGATTATGATATAATTATGTTGATTATTCTCACCAATGTAATATTAATTCATGTCCCTTATTCTTATCCTTACTAGGCTTGTATCTCACACCTTTATTTAATGCATATCCTTAGATGATCATATACATAGGAGATCTTGAGACTATAAAAGGATAAATTAGATAGTTTTAATTAATTTTTTCATTTTTATTATGCGAAATTTATGTATGAGCCTAATTTTTCCAGGATACAAAACCTTTAGATCCTAGATTGTAATACTATTACGTTTTTTATCATAAAATTGATTTAATTATGATGTAAGAAAAATTAAGGTCACAATAAATTATTTTTTTCATGTGGTCAATTCAATATTGTATTCATGTGGTAGCTCCATATAATGTTTGGTACCTCCAAACCATATCCAAATTTCATATATTGAACAGAAAACCAATTTAGTATAATAGAACATATAATACATTAATTATATAAGAAACATGATTTGGGAACATTAAAATAATTAATTGTTTGACTAACTCAACAATGTCCCATGTTTTTATTACAAATCACTGAAAGATAAAATCTACAATAAAATAAATTCACAAGGTCTGAAATATATTAGAGTTTTAAATCCTAAAGTTACACATTATTTATGTAATCTACATCTTGCTCTCTTAATTTTCATAATTATTTCTACAACTTTTGGTATAATTGAATATTTTAAAAAACAAATAGATATAAACACAAATAGATAATTTAATTAGGTCACTTATGTATGAATAAAAAGGATGTAAAATTGATCTCAATGGTTTATAAGTACAAATAAATTGAAATAGATGACAACCCTTTAATAGATCCTAACCATAATCTAAGGAATCATCCCCTCTCATGGAATACGGATCAATAGGGGCATTGTGTTTTAGTTATGATGGATGAATATTAGGATTAGGTGTGGTATATGGATGAGAAGATAAATTTCAAAGAATTTTAATTCCTATAGAAAGAGGTTATAAATTCTTAACTACCTATGCTAGAGTAAATCTATAAATTTGAAGAAGGGTGTTTATTTAGCTAAGCACCAAATATATAGAGTCTAATGAACATAAAGGTAGAGGCAAGGATGAAGGGGAAACAATGGTAGTGTGATCAATATATATATATAGGTATCCATGAGCTCTATGAATTCTATCAGGCCCACTAATACTTGCTACATAATATATAAAAAGTGACCCTTCTCTTTTGTGAAGATTTGCAAAATTGTTGCCAATACCTTTAATTTCTCAACAAGATATTTTAAAGATTGTGTAAGTGGATCCATATAAGGGTCTCATTTTATGTATCTTAACATGGTTTTAAAAAAAATGGTTAATATTTTCTCCAAAAATGATAATTATATCTTTCAATAATCTCCTTATCTTTTCTAACTACTTTGACATCAGATATTAATAATTTAAGGTTCTTAACTTTATTTTTTAAAAAACCAAACCTTACTATTTCTTTAGTCATAGAAACTTCATCCCAAAAACCATCAATTTATCTCTTAAAATATATCCAAAAAAAGATTAATCAAAAGTAGAAAGAGTGGTGGGATGAGGTGGTGGAGGAGGTAAAATAGAATGGGAATCTTGGTCCATGGAACATAACTATCTTTTCTCAATATTTCTCATCTTATTAGGTGAATCTTCCCACTAGGTTCCCACTTGACCTTTTAAACACTGAATCTACCCATTCCAATTATCAAACATCATAAACATCTTATATTAAATAATGGACAAATCCTAGATACCTCTTATTCTCTAGAAGGTCCCACTGAAGCTCAAAATCTTAAAATATTTCATTAAGAATAGACATTAGATCATATTTGAATTCACATAAATATTCTTTAGTAACAAAGGAATAATTATGAATATAATTGCAGGGTGTTTCATGTCTATAATGCTAAGTCCTAATATCCATTTCAACGTCATCCATTAAAGGAATTTTATGTGTTTTCTATAAGGAATAAAATATTATATCAGTATCAATGTCTAGTTCCTTCTTCTCAAAATATCAAATCAGTTCTTACTCATTTTCTAAAACATTCTATTCAACTCTATTTATATTTAATGGTGCAGGACCAAAAAATTCATCAAGAATAGGTTCCCCTATTTTTCTTTATTTTTATCCTATAAGCTAGGATGTGGAGAGGGTTTCACAATCCAGTATTCACGGTTGATTTTTTCAACCAATAAATCTATAATATATTAAGGAATAGTAAGAATGTAATGTGTTACTATAGTGGAATTTCCACTACGGTTAGGTGGACTGCACCATGATAATCATCACCATCCTCTTCAGATTCAAAATATCCAATTCCAACGAAATATTTAACAGAATTATCATCCATGGACGATGGTGTATAAAAGTTTGGTAGAACTACCTCGATTTCTATACTGGATGATTCCCTTAAATAGTATACTCAACTACTTCTGCGATAATTTTATTTCCTCTAATTGAGGTAATAAACTCATCAGAGGATTCATAATCACCATCATATTCGAGGATAGTTTTTTAAAATATATTTTACCGAGATAGGTTATTCTCCTCACCAATAAAACTAATTTCTTATTCTCGATAAGGAAAATTTTTAGAAGATTCCGGAGGTATATTTGACACATTATAAGCTCTAGTCCTTGGAAGATATAAATGGAGATAAATTTACACTATATAATATGGTTATAGATTCCTTTATTCCTCAAAATATGAAAGAGATTCATCATCTAGATCAACCAATTTATCTCCATAATCACTTTTATATCCAACACTAGGAACACGCACACCTTCCATAAACACATGCATAGAAACATCCCTCTCTACAGCTTCTTCTTATTCTTTATCAGAATACTCAACAATTTCATCAAGTAAGAAACATAGATCCACTTTGTTCTTAATATTTTTCGAGTTTTTTACTATATTAAATCCCTCATATAATATATATTTATCTTTAGATAATATTATCTTTTAAGGTTTACATCTTAATTTCATCAATGTATAAATATTTTGGTTTCAAAAAACATTACCATAATTAGTAGTTATATCCTCCCCCTAGGTAAAACCCATGAATTTAAATAGAGATGATATGAAATAGGGATTTGAAAAATAATTTAATATGGAATAGAGATTACAAATATCTTTCAAATGCCTCATCAGATATCTAAATATATTTATCCCCACATCATGATTCATTTGATAGAGAAGTAAAATATCTTAATTGCTCAGTGTGCTAAAATTTTCATTTCTAAGATATGTAAATATTTCAATAAATTTAATAAACAATATATTTTCACTATATAGATCAAAATTATTAAAGATATATGGGTTTTCTCTCTTATTAAATCCTATAGATATCTCTTTATCTTGAAATAAATATGAATAATATGATAGTAACATTAACAATCATCATACTCTCTAATATATAGAATATCTAAACTCATGGCACATAGCTTCAAATAAAATTTCAATAAATCCCTATTTTTAATTTTTGAAATAATATAACTATTATCACAGGATTTCAAGTTCTATGTTCGCATAAATATCATTCACTAACCTTGGATAAAATGGATCATTGTTCTTAAATAACTATTCGCCCCACCCCTATTGTTATAAAACTTTCCAAACTATAGATCTACTAGATCTCGTCCACTCAGAATCCACCACTTTTTAGAAATATCAATTTGGTCTAAAATGTGTATCTCTAGAGGTATCACTAATGATGTTGACAATTCTTTCTATATCATCAAACATGGATGATCATTATAAGAGCTATAGTTCAAATGATACTTCATCCACACCATCCTCACTATAATTCTACAGGATAGAAAGGATAAAGAGCAAGAGGGTTTAGTTTTGAAAGGGGGAGAGAGGTATTCATTCATGTTCTTATTTAAATGTATTTTAAATCATTTATGTATTGAAAAATATTAAATTTTTAGTATAAAAATATATTTTAAATACTAAAACATAAGAAATTTGATAAATTAGTTTGACAAACTATAAAATTTTTCGGCTCTGATAGCCTTATCACCCTTTACTATCCCATCACTTCTCCCAAACTCCCCCCATATCCTTCTTTATCTAAAATTATGTTCTATTCATCAATGGTCTCATATCTTCCTCTCTCTATCTATAAGATTTCTAACAGGAATCATCTCTTCCTTGGATATACCTAGTGGCTCAATTCAGTCAATGACGGTAACTGAATGATAGATTCAATGGAATTATCAACAAAATTTGGCCCCTAAAAGTTTGACTCATTGTCAGACTACTAGAATCCTGCCATTTATTTTTTTGATTTTATAGTATATATATACTCTCCATTTCGTTGTATAAGGGGATTCACTTCTATGAGGGATCTTGGATCACTGTACTTGGATGGAGCTACAAATTCCACTAAAATCATGATCACCCCATCACAGTGATTTGGGTATGATTTCCGGGTCTTCCCCGTCTATTTGAAAATACCAAAACTATTCAAATGATGGTTATCCTCATAAAACAATTTATTTAGTTTTAGGATCATTTGAGATCCTTGTGCCACCCCATTATGCCCAATATTTTCGTAGAATTTGATGTTTCCATGTATCTTGTTGATGCTTTATAGATCAAGGTGAGTGAAGGCTTCAATGACATCACCATGTGGTTTTCAATAACTGGTATGATTTTAGTGAGTCATGTTACTTCTTGGGTCACCTAAAATAAAATTACCATAAAATTTTCCTAGGAAATTTATTGTTCTGCATAATTGTTGTTTCACACATAATCCTTATGAGGGATGTTCTGCTGGTATCATGGATAATGAAGGTAACACATCATCTGTTCCTCTTTGGAAGGAGTCTAAGAAAATTCATTATATCATAATGGTTGATGACATTTTCTCTAGTTTTAGGTGTATTATGGAATGATTCAATCCAATTGTGCTAGTGTAGGGGAGGCTCAGTTCCAGTCCTCCACAACTACCCCTTTATTTTTCTTAAATGGTTTCTACTGGGGTGTATGAAAGGTAGTAGTATCGTATTAGAGTTCATATGATCTCATATCCCTCTGAATAATTTGGTCTTGTTTTGATATAGGAGGAAGAAGGATTTGTACCATTGTGGGATCCTCCTGACCAACATGATTCCCCTAACTCAACACATCTACAGAATCATTTTCAAGCATTGGATAAACCATTGGTTTGTGATACTGATCAAGAAAGCTAGAACATGGTTATTTCAAAGTGTAAAAGGATGTTTACTTGATCCACAAACTAGGTTGATCCAGTGGTGAGTGATAATTAAATATTTTCATTACCTATATTCAATAGTGAGTCGGATCATCACATGACCAGCAATGAAATGTATAGTTAGTTCTCAGTGGATAGTATTGATAGTTTGCATGGAAGAGGACATTATTTCCCAAGGAGGAAGAAGGGAAAAGTGGATATCAAGAATCCATGAGTCATGGGATTCTTAAGGGGAATAAATCCAAACGGTAATAGGGCTATTCTTACATGCCTAATCCCATAGAGACAAGGTCTTCTAAAATTGGTCAGGGAATAATGAAACAAATGTAAATTCAATATGTGGCATAAGGATCATTATAATAACACTAAACTATAGGAGTTAAAAAATTTGGAAGGCAGTGAAGCATCTAAGAAACAAGATCAGGGTGATGTTAAGATAAAGGCCTCAATTTAGGGTAAGAGAGGCCTTGTGTCTATGGGTGGAGCTAAAACTGTTTTCCAACATGAACTGACTAAAATCTATAATAGATTAGTGTCGAAGAAAGTAATTCCTATTAAATACATGTTTTTAACATCAGAAATAGTTTAAATATAAAAATATCAATTTATTCATCTGATTATCCACTTGAAAGAAGAAATTCACAATGGATCCATCCATATCAATTCTATAAACAAATAGGTTAATAAATTATATGAATGAATGATTTGAGTTGAAATTAATGAGAATCAAAAGGGTGTGTATCAATAACCATGATCATATTTTGAACCAAGGATTCCATTTCAATAAGATCAATTTGAAGGAATACATCCAGACTTGGGATAAGATGGCCCACCATTTTGAATAAATTGTTAAGGAGGACCGGGATACTCAGATATATACACTATAATGGGGAATATATTGATTTATTGGTTATATTAATATAATGTCCTTATTTAATTATTTTTCAATTTCTTTCAATGTAAAGTGATCATATGCCATTACATTTTGAGGATTTCCACTTTTCAAAAAAAAGATATTTTAAAATTAAGAATTAATTTTCAGTCAGTCATATAAAATACTAGAATTATTTTAAATATCATCAAGAATGCATTGAATCAGTACTTTACAAGGATTTAAAAAATATATTATTCAATCAGCATTCATTCTTATTTCATATATAATATAATTGAGTAGTTCTATACTCAATGTCATTATAAATATTTTAGCATGTTGATATTTAGTTCTGATGAAATCAAGAGTGATATCAAAATTTTGAAAACGATTTTCTCAAAAGTGATTTCTTATATAGAATTGTTTAGTCATTGAATGTTATACAAGATTATTAATAATATTTATTGTAATTTTTTTATCATATATTATAGGTATATTTATAAATTTATAACCCTAGTATATTAATGTGTGTTCTATCCACAAAATCTATGGACTTAAACCTCCGGCATCAATAAACTCAACTTTTGTAATGGATAGTAAAACAAAATTTTCCCTTTTTTACACCATGAAACCATAGTCCTTCCAAAAAACTAAATTTTTCTAGAGGTTACTTTTCTATCTAACATACAACCACTAAAATAGTTTTCAAAATAACTAAAAAAATCAAATTCATTTCATTTATACCAAATGATTGAAAAATTGTATTATTAAGGTATCTAAGAAATGTTTTTCATTTAAATTTGAATCTTTTATGTTTTCCTAAAAAACATGCACTATTTCACATGACAAACATATTATCTAAATGTTTAATATTTAAGTATTTTAATCTTCTAATTAAACATCTATTTATTTTTAGTAAATTGGTATCTCAATTTCATCCAAATCAAGGTTTACATATTATACTAATTGAATCATCATTTTCTTTAGACTATACAAGAAAAAACATTTTAAAATGAATTATTATATATTTACTTTTCCTTTAAAAAATAAAATATTTGTTTTTTAAAATCTGAAATCTAAGTTTGAATTTTATCTCACAAATTAAAACCATTTGAAATTTATTTTTCATCAATTTAGAAAATTTAATACTATTATAATTTTTTCATGAATAAAAATAATATTATCAAAATAGATTTGAAAAATTAAAAAAAAAAATTGAATCCATTTTTTTAAATAGGGTAGGATTATTTATACCTTTATAAAATCCATCTGAATTTAAAATATAGTTTAGTCTATCATACAAGGATCTAAGGGCATGTCTTAAATCATAAAGAAAAATTAAATGTATGAATATATGATTTAGAATGTAAGGGTTTTGAAAACTAGGGGTTATTCAAAAAAATCTATAATTCAATAATTAAGGAAATCCCTCTTGACAACAACTTGGTATAGTATTAAATTAGGATATGATAAATAAGATAGCAGTATTATAATAGAATAAATTCAATCTACTGATGTAAATATCTATTTTTAATCAATACATTCCTCTTCACTATAACCTTTTTCAATGAATATAGTTTTGTTTTTATCTATTTTTCTAATTTTATAAAAAAAATTGATATTCCCATTTAGTGATAATATTATGGTTGTCTTTAGTTATTCCAACTAGTTCTCAAGTTTTATTTCATTCAAAATGATTTAGTTTTTGTTATATTTGCATTACATAGTGTTCATAGTTAATTTATTTATTGGTGTTGTTATGTTCTAGTGGATATAAAATGTCTTGATGTTTAACTAAGTTTCTAATAGAAGATCATGTTTGAGTTTCTTTGTCTAGATCAACAACTACAACATCTATAGGGTTATGTATATGGGTTCTAATAGTTCTATGAATCGAAGTGCATAGTTATTCAAAGTATTATTCAAGGTCAATTTGGACTAGATGGTCTCTGCTGAGTAATTTATCTTATAAATCGGTTGATGTTCAGAGTTATTCGATGGAATATTGAGATTCAAAGTAGATATTTCGTTTATAAGGTATTCTACTGTAGTTTTAGTTTCATATAGATCTGTCTCATCAAATTTATCATGTAAATATTCTTCCAAAAATATATACTATTTATTAAAGACTATATATGTTATAATAGTGTTTTAATAAACTAGGAAAATTATTTCATATATCTTTGATGATAATTTTTCTAGATTATATTTAGGGTTTAAAATATTAATTTTATAACCAATAAATATAAAGTAATTTACATTTGGATTTATACCATTATATAAATCATAATGAGTCTTCTATAAGATGTGTCTTATAAAAACCATATTAATTATAAACAAATATATATTTATAGCTTCTTACCTAAATTAAATATGTATGTCATACTCTCTAAGCATAGTTAGATATAAAAATTGATGAGTACTATTTATTCTGTAAACAGCGCTATTTTATTTAGGAGTTTGAGGTTTTGGGAAATTATGATGTTAACCATGTTGTGAACATAAATATAAAATGTCTTTATTTAGAAACTCATATCTATGATCAGTTAGTGAGTTTTTTTAGAAACTTCACTAGGTTTTCATTGGATTTTTCAAATTTATAAAACAATAGGGTGCTTTAGTTTTTTGACCTTTGGAAAATACCCATGTCTATCTTAAATAATTACAAAAATCACATAATTATAATTTTTATCACATAGAATAGAAATTATGAATGTTCTAACAAAATCTATGTCAACTAATTCTAGTGGTCGATAGGTAGACACCACTTACATTGGTTTAAAATAATTATTTTGTTTCTTTTCTTTTTAATAAGTGATTTCACACTTTCCCTTTTTTGAAATATATTTTAGGTCGATCCTTAAATTATTTTCCTAGATTTCTTCCTAAGTGAGTGTATATTTTTGTGGCCTAGTCTCTTATTCCATAAACAAGATTTTATATGAATGGAACTTAAGAATATAAAATAAAATAAATAATCAAATTTAACAGTATAATCAGTATCATCCCTTAAATAAATAAACACTAAAGCATGATTAAAATCAGAAATTAAAGGAATTGTTCTCAAATTTAACATTATAAAAATTAATCCACAATTGAGATATAAATAGTAGGTTATATTTTAGACCATTAAAAAATAAAACATTATAAATTAAAATATTTTAAGGTTTAAAAATCATTCCAGGACCAATTATCTGTCATTTTTAATTATAAAAAAAGTGGTATGTGCACCATCTGTATTCGTGAAACTAATGTTGGTTGATTATTTTATAGTCATGTGTCACAAAAAATCACCTTATAGATACCATATACATTTTTTGGTTCTCTTGAATAATTATACCTATACAAAATCAGACAAAAAAATTATTTTTTAACAATATTTTCTTAGGTTCATATAAGTTATAAAATAAATATTTTGTGATCAAAATCTATTTCATGGGTCTGTTAACTAAAAAATTAATATATTTGGTGATGAAATTATTATTAGGTCCAAAAAAGTGAGTATTTATTCCAAACCCAGAAGTTTCTTTTGTCTTATAGATTATGTTTTTACTATTTTATCTTAGAACAAATTAATTCTTATATAACTACTATTATTTTACAGATTTGTATCTAATACTAGTATTTAATTTGGGAGGTTTTTGAATTCCTAAAATAATATTCAGAGTATTATTTTCATTTGTAAATTGTTTCAAATCCTTCATAATATTTTTATTTTCCAATTTAAAATTATTACTTCCCTTTAATAATTTTTTTTCGTCTTTTTTTTAACGGTAATATCGCTTCTATCATGAGCCAATAAAGCATGAAACATTTTTATATTCTCATATTTTTCTTTAATATCGTTAATAATTCCATAAATTATATAATTTTATTCAAATATTTCATTATTAAAAGTTTAGTTTCGTATAAAACATCATTATTAGAAAAAAAGTTACAGTTTGTAACTTAGTTACATTGGCTAAAAAGTACATACTAGATTTTTCATTTAATCATCTATACTATATCTATAATCACTAGAGTTATCCAATAAATCACTCTAGTATTCCTTTATTTCATTCATGGGTTCCATTTCTATATCATTATACATATTTTTTTATTTCTTATATGATTAATAATCATTAATGTGTGGTTTTATCATACATTCATTGCATGTAATCTCACCATTGGTGTCATCTTTTCTCATGTATTTCCTTAATTTTCCATTATTATCATACATTCCATTGTAATTTTTATTTCTAAGGAAATATTTTTTTGTAGAATTTTTTTAATCTTCTTGAAATATAACCCATATCCTCATCACTCTAAAAATTTAATTTAATTTCAAATGATTTGTCATCCTTCATAACTTCATTTGATTTTGAATCAGATATCTTGAATGGTATGGTTTTCTTTTAAAGTTTATCATATTCATTGATTGATTTCACTTCTTATGCATACATCACACATTTTCTAATTATTTCATTGACATTCAACTTAAAGATATTAGAAGATTCTATAATTAACATAGAGTGCTTCTCTATCTATCATGTAATCATCTCAACAAGTACAAAACTTGCTACTTTTCATCTATAGGTGGACTAGTAGAATTCATAGTATTATGTATTTTAATAAATATTTAATAATTTTTAGAAATTCATTTATCAGGTTTCATCTTAAAAAATATTTACTTCATGGTATATCAAGAAAAGCACATTTATTTAACCTTAGATGTTCCATCTTTTGAAACAACTAAAGTATCCAAAATTTTATAAAGAGCAGAACAATTATATATTATATTAAATTTATCTTTCAATAATTAAAAAAATAATGCATTTATAGATTTTTAATTACAATCATATATTCCATTTTTTCATCATTGGAGTCTTTTATAAGAGCCATAGGTTTCCCATACTTATATTATACAGTACCCAATATACCAAATCCCGTGATTTATAGATAGATTTTCATTTTAATTTTCCATTTAGAATAATTTACTTTAGTAGTGAATGATTTTTGATTGGTAAAATGAACTTTAGGTTTAACATCAATAATTATAGACAACATAAATATAAAATAAAGATATTTTTCTCAAAATATTATTAGGTTTGAGGAAAAACTATAAAATATAAAGCAATCCTTGCTTTGATACCAAATTGTTGTCTCCGTGGAATGATAAAGAGGGGGTGAATTGGGATTCAAAATAAAATTTTCTATTTTTATAACTATTCTTTTCAAATCCTCCAATTAAAAATATATCATAGTTAAAAAATATGGTATATTTAAATATTTTTTTTAAAAAATGAATTAATTTCTGAAATGATTGATAAAAACCCAATTAAAACAAAATTTAATTAATTTAACTTTTTAAAAAATATTACACACTCAAAAAACATTATAAATATCACCAATTAATGAAAACTATCATCATATATTTTTCCATCATGGTTTTGAATACACTTATTAGATATCAAAATAATTTTTAGTCAACTTAAAACATTTAGTGAAAAAAAGATCAAAACACACAATGGAATTAAACATAATGTTATCACTAAAAAGAATATTTGTCCTCTCAAGTTGAAAGTATTCCACTACCAATATTTTCTATAAAAAATTAAGAAACAATCCATAACATGAAACTATAATTCCAAAAACTATTATACATAAGGTATTCCAGGATATACCCTACCACTTACATGGTTTTATACGCGATAAAAGAGGTTAAAATGTAGATGAAAGATTATTATAGTACTCCACATTACAATTCATGTTAAGTTATACAAAAATATATAGGAAAATAGAAGTAAAATTAATAATTTCTAATAAGAAAATAGATTGAAGAATCAAAGAGAAGTGTGATGTAGTTAAATCATTGATCATTTTTGGTTGATTGGTAGGGTTCTCCTCCATGTTTAATTAATCAGTGATCTTGGTAGTGAATTTTAATGTAAAATTGATCTTCTATATTATTTTTCACTTTCACAAATAAAAATAGACTGTTATAGGTGAGGAAAAATGTTAGATATACAGATCACAAAAAAGTTCCACACTGTAATTTTAGGGGCCTCATCTCAATTGGAATATTATTTGAATTCTTAGATGCTAAATTATAATAATTCTTCAAATATAAGAATTAACTGCTCTAATATTTCTCATAAAATCCAAAACAACCAATTTGGAATTATTTACATTAAGCATGGTCTATATAGGCTCATTTAAATTCACATTGGCATGGTCACTAAAGTTAGTCCTTATGGTATGTTTATGATTTCTTCATACAGTCCCTTTACATAGTGATATTTTTAGTTGTGGTCACTATATGTGATCTTGTAGTCACTATGAATCAATGTACAGTATCTCATGAAATAGAAAAAAAATCTATCTATTTTTCACATGGTCTCCTGATCTCTACTTATTGTTGATCAGCTATAACATATGGTCAATTGATAGGAATGACCTATTGGTACTTCTTCAAATGGTAGGTTCAAAACATAGAAAGATTTCAGTTGTCTATCATAGTTACTTGAGTTGTTCATGTGGTGACTTTGATTGATATTAGGATATCTTTTGGAACTTTTTGAAATTTTTTCCATGTTTTATTTAATAGACACACAGTCACTTAATTATGTTTTGTGGTCACCTCATCATTTTCTTCCTGTTGTAGCTACATATAACATGAGGTTGGTTCCCTGTTAAACAATATTTAATATATTTACCTAAAAAATATTTTACTATAATTCAATAAAATATTAAATAATAATATAATAATCATGATTTTGGATCATTTAAATAAAGAATTATTGGAATAACCCATAAGTCATAACTTTTTCAATTCATAAATGATTCATGCTTCATGATAAAATTTTTTTTCTTTCACAGTTTTCAAAAAAAACCCACTCATTTCTAAAAATTGACCTCCTTTAGAGTTCACATAAATAATTTCATAAAAAACTACTTCATTAATATACTATGAAAAAACACTTCATTTTCTACAAATCTTGCATGAAACACCTTTGCTGACAATAAATGTTTTTCTAAACTTCATCTATTTCTTCAAAATCAAAAATACATAAAGAATATAGACTCATAAAAAAGATCATTATTAATACCAGATCTGCATGTAAGATTCAATCCTTGAAATCCACTTGGATATCTTGATCACAGTAAAATATTTCATGAATTATCCTAATTTTATTTTAAACATCATCTTTATCTAGGAACAGTAACCAGAAAGTAAATTAACAATAAACAAAAAAACCCATTGACATTACTAGCCATGCTAACTCATCCATTCACTTCTAGAATTATCCCATTCATGACTAAGATTTCTGAGCCTTCATCATAGTTAACCTTTTTTCTAATAAGAGGGTATTATGATTTTATAAATATAGAGGGAGAGAATGGTGTTTTGTAAATTCATGAAAAGTAATGCTAAAATAAGATTGTCGAGTTTGAATAAATTATGCTTTAATGACTTGAGTAATCCAAAGAGAATGTTAATGTAATTATGTATTTAGTGCAATTAAATATTAAAAATTTGAGTCAATATTTATTTGTTTAATGGAGTTAATACTCTGAATAATATTATGATCCATCTTGTATATTTATTTTCTTCTTCCATAAATAAAATAACTCATTCTCATTTAGGAAGTATGAATTATAGGTATTCATAAAATCCCAGATTTCCAATGATTTCATTTTTCATATAATATAAATATATATAATAAATGATTTTATCTATTTTTAACAATAAAGTGAAAAGGTTGAACATATATTTATCACCTAACGTTTTTAAATATTTTTATTGTATAATGGGATTTTATTTATTAAAAATGATTATTATAAAGGCAAAATTACATAGGTTGGGAAACAACTTGTCACTTCTGGTGATCTATAGGGATCAAACCCATGACTGAAGGGAAATTTGGGCTCACTACCTACCCCTAGCTTATGTGATATCCTTGTCATAACCCAACCGAAGTACACTCGATAAACTGGAAACGAATTTATTTCTGACATGTCCCAAAGTGTATTACTGATCCCAATGGTCTGAAAACTTGTTTCCAGGAATCTAAGAACCAATATAAGGAATGTTTTTTCCATTAGATCAACCAAGTTAAAAATAAATTAGTGAAAAAAAAACAAAAAAAGTTGGTAAGATAATAGATTCAAAAGGATAAAAACATCACCATGTAGAAAAGTAAATAAAACCAAACATCACACAACCAATGATAATTTTATCACTAGATCTCTCCGTAATAGGTAGAATGCACACTATGCCTATCTCTTCCAACTCCCAAATCCCTACTATCAAAAATACCCATCGTATCCAAGTAGTGCTATCCATTTTCATTGAATTGGAATAAAAAATTCTATAAAATCCTAAAGTAAAAAAGTAGGGTGTGAGAAAAAATAGCCTACTGGGATCTCACTAAATTTTTCACATGTAATCCATATCAAATAACCCAGAATATCCACAATTTTAAACAAACCAAGGCATGGTAATTTTTCAAAGTACATATTATATCAATCTATTCAAATTGTTTCCATGGAAAGTATCAAATAGGTTCAACAGTTTTTTTCCTTTAAAACAATAACTAATAAACATTTATATCAAAACAAAAAAAACAATTTATTTCATAAAAATTGAAATGTATAAATCATTTTCAATCATATTACCATGGTTATAGTCTCAATGTTTTGTTGGATTAGGTCTTAAGGTGTGGCACAATATCAATGAAATACAATTCTTGCTATGGAATCATCCCTAGATCTTAATATTATGGGTAATTGGAACCCCTCAAAAAGAGTTAATCCCCTACCCTAATATGTTTTAGTCTGTGTTTTCATCGTCAGTACGTTGTTGGGTATTTATAAACAAGACTAGTGTGCATATCCTTCCTCTTAACTAGTGAATCTCATGTTATTAAATGGAAATCAATCATGAGTAGGGATATCATTAATTTCAATCAATATATAATATTTTCAATCAATCATTTAAATTGAAACCAAGTTCATGTTTGAAAACATGCTATTTTATTTAAAAAAACAACATCAAATTGATTTAATCAAAACTCATGGTTTTAAAAACAAATCATTTCACATAAAATTGCAAAAAAATTTCATGCATTATCTTCTAAACATTATTCATCAATGTAATTCTTCATATCCTTATTTTTAATTAAACAACACATTTCAAAAATCCACATATTATTTCAAAATCTATTTTCAATGTGATTTCATCACACAAAAACCATTCACTTTCAAAAATATGTATCAAAAGACTCAAATAATTATTTATAAATAAATTATAAATACATTTCCAAAAAATCATATTACAATGGATTCAATTGATATTATTTTCATTATGAAACCTCATACCTCAATCACAGTCACATAAAACACTAAACAAGGGATAAAAAATAGTTATTTGAAGGGATAAAATTAATCAAGGAAGAATACAAGAAATAAAAAACCCAAAATCAAGATCCATATCCATAAATCAAATTAGTTTCCACTACCTCATAGATGAATATAGGTAATAAAATAAAACTTCAGAATTAATTGATGGATACACATACCGAAAGAGATCATACACCTTAAACATAGCTTCAATCCTAATGTTTCATTGTGATAAGGGTAAAAATAAACAAAACATAATCCCTAAGAAAATTTGGGCCGAATTAGGGTCATGAGGTTTGTATTTATATCTTAAATAGAGATTATGAGAAATAAACATATAATAACACCACTTTTTCTCACCCATAATGTCATCATTGAACAACTATTGGCTACCATCGGCTTTCTGTTAGCTCAAAGTAGACTTCATGGGAATCAAGAAACACCATTTAAGGGAAAATGGGATTCTACAAGCCAACAAATTGTTCTAGTAATAACACCTACAAAAATGGTCATACCACAAGATAGATGGTGGCCATCTCCAATTAGCCGGTGGACCTCTTATTACCTTTCTAGCTACTGGCTCAAGTCCTCCCTCACCTAAACTCCAAAATCACTCCCTAGACTCTTAAAATAAAATCAACGATACACCAAGACCCATAAAAGGGCTCAAAAAATAAGGAAAACCCAAGAATCAATCAATACAATTAGATATCATTGTAAAAAATATGAAGATCCAAATTAAGACATGAATCATACATGAAATAAGGAGTCCAAATAATATAATTATACACACAAGAAATACTTTCTACACCATGAAAGACTCTTTAATAATGCACCATATAAAAAATTGAGGCCAACACACTCTCATCAATGCTTCAAGATATTATTTCTGATGATAATAAGAACAATGATTCAATTTCACCCAAACCAAAGGTACGGACTTCCTATTGAGAAACCTTATCAAATAATCAAAAATCTACACAGGCTGCTTTGTCATATTAATATTAGGCTCCACATCAAGGTCCTCCCAAATCAAAACATGAGATGGTTTCGAATGATATTTCTTATGTTATTAAACATGAAACACATTATGGATCAAAATAATTTAAGGTGAAAAATCCAAATTGTAATCTACCTTCCCAATACCATCAACAACCTCAAATGGACCAACATATCTTGATAAAAACACCCCCTATTTTCCAATCCATCAGGAACATAGTAGAGTAGAAAATATAGAGAACACCCAGTCACTAACTAAGAAATAAAAAGGACATCAACAAAGATCCACATGAGATTTATATTATCTTTCTGTCATTACCATTATCTGATGAATTTTTTATATTTTAACCTTCATATCCTAAACCAAACTATGTAAAAAAGTGATCCTTCCCCAACATCCAAAAAAAAATTATTCATTTACATGTATTTTCATAAAAAACATCAAAGGATTTTGGATTAATATAATAATGATACATATTGTCATGGAAAAACTCTACAGGTCATAAATGGAAAACCCACACTCCTCCAAAGTCAAATATGTAACCACGATACATGTCTTTATGAATCTGTATAGCCCATTATGTCTGACCATGTGTCTAAGGATGGTATGTTGTTATCAACATTACCTATGTTCCCATAACCTCCTAGAGAATTATATAAATATTAAAGGTGGACTAAGAATCCCTATCATAAACAATGGAATATATAACTCCATGTAATCTTATAATCTCATGCACATACGTATTTCCATGAATCCCAACTTCAGTGGTATCAATAATAGGAATAAAGTGAGACAATTTGGTCAATCTATAAAAACCCATAGTTTCCATAAATAGATAT
The DNA here is from genome assembly GCA_963277665.1 of Viscum album. Lineage (NCBI taxonomy): Eukaryota > Viridiplantae > Streptophyta > Magnoliopsida > Santalales > Viscaceae > Viscum > Viscum album. Next base: position 508,432,626 of record OY728125.1, read on the forward strand.
TACATCTTATTAAATGAATATTCATTATATAGTATAATGATATATGTCATAATTTTATATTTCTTGTATCATTGAAAACATTGATATATAAACAACAGGTTAATAAGTATAATACATCATCTCTCATTGTGTTCTTCATAACTAACACACTTTTTATAAAAACATAATTAATACCTTTATTCATAACTTGGATAGAGGAAGCATAATAAAGGATCATCATAGAAGCTAAGTAAGGGTAAATAAGGGAGATATAAATGATCAGTTAAGAATGAAATGAGAAATAGGGTGTGAGAATATGATCATCACTTTTTAAAAACATACCTTGCATATCAAAAAACATAGTCTTGAGTAATGACATAAATATTAGTAGTTAATAATATATGAATCATAAAGAAAAAAATGTGATCTCTAAGAACATAACATTGGAATGAGAAAATTTTTTTTTGTATAAACATAAGTATAAAAAAAAAATTCCTTAGTATACAAGGATGGATTCCATGGTTATAATATTGGATTTGGTTCACTACCCATTCCATCATTGTATTCATGTTTTAGTCCCAAGAACATCCTATTGGAAAATTACCCTAAAGAACTTGGTTCACTCACAATTTGAGTCTTGTTTCTCTCAGAAGATATATATCAATAACCAATGAATTATAGGGATATATAATTTTGATCCACCATGTCACATAATAAAAATCATCCATATGTGTTCCCACCATTTACTGGCCTGCTTCTGCTCTCCCTCTCTTCGCTGGGTTGGGCTTTGTTGGCAGTGCGGTGGCTCTAGCGGTCGTTTCTCCCACTCCTTCTGGACGAAGATCAATGCCATGATTTTGTACCGAGATGGGTGTTTTTTTGGCGGGGTGAGGTGGTATCTGGGCATGAATGAGAAGTCTGAGATGGGATATGGTTCTGTTTGAATCATGGCCTCATGGTTGCCTTCACGGTTCTGTTTTTTTGTCTTCATTTTTTCCCCTTTGATTTTGATTTGTATGTGGTTAAGGGTGGTTCAAGGTACTGAGATGGTGGTGTGGATGAAATTAATCTATTCTTTAGGATTTAGGTTTTTTAGGATGCATTTGATATGATGTGATCATGAGAAGGGCTGCTAAATTTGGGAATGGTGGAGGCTTTGGTGTGGGATGTGTGTTTGGTTCTTCGGTTTTTTGTTGCACTGAAGTGCAGATTTTGGATGGCAAGGAAGATAGTGAGTTTCCTCTGCTTTGGAAATGCTGGATAGGAGGAAAGGTTTTGGTTTTGGTGGTCCATGGATTAAGTGATTATGTAACCATTTTTATAAAAGAAGCTGCTCCATATGAGGCTGAGGGCAATTAGTTCTCATTGTTTCATGGATTCTTGGAATCCAATGTTTTAGAGGGTATGGATTTTTCCATCGGTACCAGGCCCGTGATTTTCACGCGGGACAGCTAGTCGTGCTGCGATGAGACAATGGAAGATGGTTTCTAATGTATTTTGTTGATGGGAGGAGCTGATCTATTATAGGGAGGGTTGTTCTTGATCATTAGTTTTGGTCTATTGGGACTTGGTTAGCTGTTTAAGTCTTGATGTCATTGGTTTTCCCCCCTTATTCCCTTAAAAGGGGGTTTTATTAAAATAAAACTTTGAAGGCCTTCGGGCCATTAGATGATGATGATAAACCCACCAAATAAAGAATATGGCTTTTATCTTTAGAAAATTTCCCTTTTATAATATATGTAACACCAAATTATGTCATCATATATTTAAATTCAATTAAAATATAACTTGGAATATTTCATGAGAAAAATAATATTTTTACTTTTAAATCACTTCATTAAAATCTAAAAAAAATCTCAAATATTAATGGAAAAAATTCTTTGAAAATAAAATTGTAATAAATAATAGAATATTCAAATAATTGAGTGTCCATGATGGTAGAAAATTTCATTATTGTTGTATAAGTTAAAGGAAAACATTCATTTCACACTTTTGTAAACAAAGGTAAAAAAGTACCACAATAGGAAAACAAAAAGAAGATTCCATTAAAAATATTTTTTAAATGGTCAATAATGGTCAAAAATGAATTTAAAAAATAAATATTATAATATTGAAAATAGTCTTGAAAACATTTTAAGAAAACATTGATAAATAAGAATACATTTTTTCAGTGGAAGAGAGATTTAATGTCGATGTTACTTGAAAATATTTTTTGATTTACTTACGTTATTAAAAAGAATAAAATGAAAATAAAACATTTAGTATCAATAAATAACCATTTAACAATAAAATTCAATATTTTAATGAGATTAATATCATAATATTCTATCATCTAAACATAATCATGAACAATCTCGATAAACAATGAAATTATAACATAAAACCCCTACTTATTTAGTAAATTTTGATTCACAAGACCCATGAAATACAGAAACATATATGGATATTTATATAAATTATTTTTATGATAATATTCATAAAATACATCCATGTTTATAATATAAACTACATATAATAAAAAATTGTTGAATATATCATGTGTCTTAAAGAAGTAATATTTGGAAGAAAATCCATTACCTCTTGTAGGATTTCCATTGTACATGTTCTAAAAAATTGTATAATAAATCTGAATTTATTATAAATATATTCCATAACCAGAATCATATATAACATACCCTATAATATTTACTTATAACATTTTATTACAAATTTATAAACAATAATTTATTAAAATCAATGTTCTGGGTGATAACTACTATGTTTTTCATGTATGGTTTGGATTGTTAGTTTTTATCCTTATACTTTCATCATCGACTCATAATATATAGAATTATAATCATGTTAGAAATATAATATATATTTAATATATATATATATATATATTCATCTGTAAAAGTATATATATGAAAATGAATTTAGTGTTAATGGTGATGGTTGACCATAAGTACACATGAACATTATTTTCACTTTTAATCGAATGAAATGAAAGTTAAATAATAATTAACATTTAAATAATAATTATTAGATAATATAAATCATATATATTAATCAAATCTATATTTAGTACAATCCTTGTGAAACATAATTGAAAAAGGAATCACATTTCTTCTTGGAGCTGGTCATCGACACTTATGCATGAGTGACGTTGTCATTTTCCAAAAGATTGGAAGGTAATAAGTTATATATTATATTATCATTATAGAATAAAAATTAGTTCATAAATATCATATATAAACATTTCACCCATCATATTTTACATCTAAAAAATGGTGATGAAAAAAAAAATATAGCCATGTGAAGACGATAAGTCGTACGTAGGCACAATCGATACCTTCACGTATAATTTGTTGGGAATGAGGGTGGATAATGGTTGTTTAATAATAATAATAACATTTTAGTAAAAAAATTAATTATTTTATTATATTATCATAAATATCATATATCTAGTGGTAGTAAAAGACAAAAATGAAAGTGATTAGTTAATGTGATTACATCTATTTTCAATGAAAACCTTTATATCTACTCTTAAGGACTCTAGGGATGGTATTTTAGGGAGTCCATAACCTATAAAATGTGGATAGAGAAGTTTATAACTACATTTTATAGGTTTTGGTTGAGATATATGGCTAAATGTGGTGTATATAAGAGAATTGATGGGTTATATTTTATAAGGGAGAGAGACAACACTCCTAGAATTTCTTAAAATATTAAAATATAATAGGAATTATAAATAAAAATTATTAAAATTGATATGAATTCAAATAAAAATATTTTGGGGTCAAAATAACATCATCCAATTAAATCTAGATAGGATTTTGTGTCATTTTGAACCATAACTTTTTTATTAACCCATTTATTAACCAATTTTTACCCTAATCACATTAATAACATTTTCAATATTAAAGGCTTAATAATGTTACTATAAATATAATTGTGACACATAAATGGATCATGATTGATATTTTCAACCATATTCCATTCCCTTGGCTGAATATAATATTTTTATTAATTTTAAATCAATTAATAAAATATTATTTATTATAAAATATCATTAATGTCAATTTTTGAACTATTCATTTAATTAAATATTAAAGAAACCAAGATAAAGATGGATTTAGAATAGAAAATTTTCAAACATCCCAAATATATCATATATATATATACAAAATTCAAGGAACACTTTAATTCCTACAAATTATAATACTTTTATTATTTTTAAATTCACATATTTTTTATTAATTGAATGAATGTTGTGTTGGAATTGTATTAGAGTCTAAGGTGTTTATTTTATCACCAAATATTAGAAATAAATTACCATGAAAAAAAATATTTTATATTTCAAATAAATATTTAGAAACAATCTTGCCCTCTTTTATCCTTGTGTAAAACATTTAGAGATATTAATGTTAAGAGTGTTGTATTTTAAATTTATTATTTTATTAAATTAATATAACGTCTGTTATCAATGTAATATGGAACTAAGTGTCCATATAATTGAGAATTGGATAGAAATTATCCCAGACGAGCTCAGATACCTTGGTACCCTGATAACCAATCTTGAACTAACATAACCTAAAGATAATTCTTGATACCACTGGGTTGGAAAATAGCACATAGAATCTTACAATATAAACATGGGAATATATGTTCCACAAAAAATAAGAGCATAAGATAAAGCTACTTATCAGTATTCTCAAATATAAAAATGGGGAAAGTATAAAATACCAATCTAGTATACCAAAAACCCCAATAGTACATCATCAAAGGACAAAAAGATTAATAAGGAAAACTTGACATCTCATAGGACATGTCACTCCATGCCCCCAATGATCAAGAACATCCATGTCCTCCAAGAGGCGCCTTCCATTTTCATGGACCTAGAAGAAGAAAATATAAAAATTCCCAAATAAAAAGGTAGGGAGTGAGATAAAAACCTAGTAGGGTCTCACCAACTGTCCCATAATAAGATTCCACAACAATAAACAAAACATACTTTAAATTTTATTCAAAACAAGAATGGTATTATTGTGGAATACTTAAAAATTATTTTTTCATCTTAAATGATCAAAAACATTTAAAACAAGTCTTAAATAAACAATTTATGTAAAATAGTTTGTATTAATAATTAGTCATGATAAAAACAGTCTCACAATCAATGGCATTTAAATCACTGTAATCACAACAAGAATCATGGTCATATACCCAAAGGTAAAATAGTTATAGGTCATGTGATCCTAACACATATCATATCAATGATCCTGAAAAAAATGTTCACATACGTGCCTCAATATCAGGCAAAATATGACTCTTGAACATCTCACTATTGATATGATCCACTGAACTGGTTTTTTATTAGAGTTGTAAAGAATAAATATATTGCGATTTCATTACCATCCTAGCATGTTTGTACTAAATAACCTAAAAACTACCCAGGCTCTAATGTTCTCAAGAAATCAATGGAAAAAATAAGTTAAATCATATCATCTCAAAATACTTCACAATCACCCACTTTTTCTTTTTGAAAAAAAAATTCATGTTAGAAAACAAAATCATAGGTCTTTCATCAATTCATACCTTTTAATATAAAACCAACCATTGTTTTTAATTATTTTAATTTAACCCATTTTTCCAAAATCAATTCTCAACTAATTTCAAAATTTCTATCAATTTTATATCATGCCCCACCTTCCAATTCCACTGGAATTGGGGGGTTATCCAAAAATACATACCATAACAATTTAATTTCCAATTTTCATAATTTTTTTTTCATAAATATATTGAAATAAATTTCAAACACAATAAATCCAAGGTCTACTTGATTAGAAAATCTCAAATGGAAGCATCTATCATTCTCACAAAATCGTAATTCCTGTAAAGGGACTCGACAACAAAAAAGGTACAAAATATGCAACCTAGAATCAAGATCCAGCAACAAAAAGTTTAGATCCATAAATTAACAAGATTATCTATCAAAATATAATAGGAAAAGAGGGATATATATATATATGTAAGAGATATGGATAACACTTACCCACAGAGATAAATTGCATCCAGAATGATGATCGATCATCGAAAGGATGATCTAGAGGGATCATATATCACCAAAATCACCTGGGGATGGATCTAGGCTGAGAGGGATGGAATCCTGGGGTAATGAAATTAATTTTTTAATTAAGAATCCTATTTTAAATTTACACTCTGGATTTTACACAATGTGTAACCAAATTACACATCATGTAATTTTTGTGTCCCAAATATTCCAAAAAACCTGTTGCCTTTTATTAAACCCCAAATTTTTAATATTTTTATGGTATGTAAATGAAACATAGTGTGTAACCTTGATTTATATTTACAATATTCATGGAATAATCTAGGAGTGATTACATGTCATTTACTCCCATTACTGGGTGTGTAGTTTCCCTAAAAGACTATGAAACTACAAGATTCATGCTAAAAATTCCAAAAAAAAAATAAATTCACCTTATAGGTATCCTCCCAATTCCTTATCAGAATTACCTAGCTAATGACTATGGAAAACACCATAATGCTTTAGAACATGCCTATCTTAATGGTAATATTATGTTACGAACTCCCCACCATAAAAAATTATGTCCCCAGAAAGCATGTCAAGAAGGTTCCATATCCAAAAGCTTAGGGCAGTTCTCTCACATCAATGCCTCAGACTACCATATCTCATTAGAATCAAAACTGTACATCCATAGCACTCATACCAGAGGTATCATCATCCTAGAAATTATCTTCATCTCAGAATCAACTGTCCTGATTGGATTCTCCGTCATGGATAAAGCAAGATCAGCATCAAGATCACCCCATCTCAAATGATGTTATATATTCAAATGATACGTTCATAGTTGTTATACATGGAAAATGTTGTGTATCAACATAAAATGTGATAGAAGTGATAAATGGTAACCCTCTTTACCCACCTTTTCAAAAAACTCAAATGGTACCATAAAATGATGAGCAAGATTCCCTTGACTCTTAAGTCATTAATGACCAAAATGAGTTGAAACAATTAGCAACACCTGATCACCAACTAAAAATTATAATTTTCTACATCAAAAATCAGTATAAGATTTATGCCAGTTATTTTTCATCAACAACCTATGACAAATCAATTGATTCGTTGTTATCGTCTCTTGAACTAAGCTCACTTTAACCAAGGAAATTTCACCAATCTCTAACCAACACAACATAGATTTACATGTCGAGTAACCCAAGTCCTAAAAAGGATCCATTATCATCAAGTACTAGTAATAATTGTTAAATGAATACTCAGCCAATCCTAATTGGTCACCCTAAGTTCCAAATACATCAAAGATGTGGGAATGAATCATATCACCAAGAATCTGTATTGTCCTATCTTTCTAGTCATGTGTATGTCAATTGTATATTGTACTCAAATGAACCTCAGATCCCACTACCTCTTGAAGGTCTGTACAAAAGTGAGAAGTATATTTGGGATACCTATCCAAGAATATAGTATATTTATCTACATGAAAATAATTAATATATCCCACATAAAGAATTCTCATCTACTCAACATTGGATGCATCAAGAATGGGTATAATGTGTTCCAATTTGGTCATCCTATCAATCATAACCTATATCGCATTCTTCATTATCTAGGTACATGAAATCCCTACCATAGAATCCATAAAAACATTACACCACATCCAATTTGGAATTGGAAGAGGATAATTAAATCCCCTAGATCTCCGATGCTCAGCATTAACCTACTGGAAGGTATAACAAAGGGAATCAAAATTAGTAATGTCTCACATCATACCTAGGCACCATAATCATCACTACATTTCATTAAACATCTTTTTGGTTCTTGGGTGCACTACTTTCTAGGAATTAGGTAAATCCCCCATCATAGATTTCCTTATTGGTAAAGGTACAACATACCAATACCATAAACATAGGATAGCCTTCATGGAGAATGACCACTCAACAATGTTCTCCCCACCATTAAGAGATTTCTAAATGCCATGGAGTTCATCATCATGATCATGGTCCTAAAGAACCATCTCATGATGTGATGATGTTTACTAAACACTGGAAAAGATAACCTCATCCCCTTTTTTTGAACTATAATATAAAATTGTGTAGAAAGATCAATCATGATCCACTTTTCTAATGATTCTTTCACAGCCTAGGTCATAAGTTTCTTTCTCAATGCATCTACAATTAAATTTTACTTCCCTAGGGTATAATAAATAATGAAATAATAATATTTTAGGTATTCCACTCAATGCCTCTGTCAGATATTCAAATACTTTTTAGAGAAGATATAACTAAAGATCTTATGTTCGTAAAACATGGTAAACATTCCTCTAAAAAGGTAATAGCACATAATTTTAAGTTCATGAATCACAACTATAAGTTCAATGACATTCTTTGGATAAATTGTATGGTTTTTTCAACACCGTCAAGATCCATAGGAAATGATTTGATCACCCTACATAATAAGACAACCCAAACCCAAACATGATACTTTTTAGATGACCACAACTCCCTACTTACCCTCTAGAAGAGTCAACACTGGTGTATAAATCAAAATAAATTCTAACACAACAAGAGAACTTTTATATTTCCCATTATAAGATATCATCACTCCCTTCCTTGTTGGAGAAGAAGTCAGAGAATCCAACTTCAATAAATACTATATGAACCAGTGATAATATGTTGCTAAATCCAAGAAGCACTAAATCTTGAACACATTATGTTGTTTCTCCCATGTTCTAAAAGGTTTCTCATTCTCATTATTAAATAAAATTACATGTTATAAGCCCATTTGTCCCAGTAACATCACCTCAATCATCCATAAATTACATTTTTATATCATGTCATAAATTTAGTGGCTTCTCAAAAATACCATAATTACTCTCAAATGACTCAAATGATCCTCCTCGATCATAGAGTAAACCATGATTTTTTATACAAGGATCTGCATGAATGTATCAAGATAATCATGGAAAATACAATTCTTCAAATCCATAAATAATATAGTTGAATTGGTTAGAAGAAATGGCTTGAATAGATACCCATAATTTCCATAGCATCTTTGGAAGATAGTTATTTGAATTCCATATTATTTTACTCTCAACTAGTGATAACCGGATCGAAGATTAATCTTCAAAAACCACTTTACCCCTTTCAGTTGGTCAAATGGATCATCAATATGTGGAAGTTGATAATTGATATTTACAATGACTATATTTGGCATCTAATAATAAAAATAAGGGGGAAGTTTTTCATCATCTTTCTTATCAATGAGAACATGTGCCACGTAAGGTGACATGATCAGGCATATAAATACCTTCTCTAAATGATCATCCAACTTAGACTTAACCTATTTCATTTTAGTTGGTTTTATATTCTGAGATGGAATAGATACTCATTGTGTATCATGTAATAGATCGATAGAAAACTCTTCCTCCCTTACTACTATAAACCCATAGAATTTTTAAGTAAAAAAACAATGATACATGATTAAAACTAGAGGAAGATTATCACTCAATGATTACCACTCATGATCAAAAGAAAAAACTGATATTATGTTCCCTAAATATGGATAACAAGTTCCCTCTCTACTCAACGTTTTGTCCCATTCTACTTGAATGTTACAACACACTCTATCGGTCATAGTGTTGGATACCCATTAAAGATAACAATCAATTATGGATTTATTAAAATAGATAAAATCCATCCCAAAAATTACATCATGTGGTTTCATGTCAAGAACTGAAAAATCTGAGGTAAGATTGATATATGATAACAATAAAACAAAAATATGACAATGAAGGCCATATACTTTCTTTGTTCCCAGGGGTGTAGAAATATCCATCATAAAAGATAAAATCTCTATAGAATGATTTAAAATATTCAAAATATGAGAACATATAAATGAGTGATATGAATTAGTGTTAAATAAAGAAGTCACCAGAGATCAATATATAGTGATGGTACCTCTCACAATTCCTAGACTTGTATCTACTTCCTCTGTAGACTCTTCCACTATATGAAGAAGCATCATTTCAGATTCTTATGGACTGAACCCATTATATATTAAAGAATTTGAATAAACTATAGTACATATATGGTGTGGATGATCCTGTTCCACTACATCGAGTAGAGAACATATAATATAATTTCTAAAATTTTCCTGAATGACCACATGAACCCCAAATCATGGGTGCCTTAGTGAAAAATAACTTTGAATTCCCAGGCATTCCAAAATAGAATCAAGCCAAAGGGACTATGACCAGTACCATAGGAGGTCTAAAAGAACCCTACTATCAAGAACCACTATAAGACTCATCACATTTTTTCTTCCCTTTATGGCAACTCATATAACATTAATTGGGATAAAAGTAAATCCCACCAAAACTAACTTACCATCCATATGAAGTTAAACTATCAACACCTTATCAAGCACATCAACATTTGAATAGATTATCATTAGGAAAACCTATGAATGAATATTAGATCGAAGTCCCTTCTTGATCCATCAAGCCTTCAACTTCTTATTCGATAAAATCTCATGTGAGAACTACACAAGCTCGTCAAATTGATTTTCATATTCTATCACAGTCATGTCAGCCTACTCAATTTTAAAAAACTCTATAGCCTTAAAAAGTATCATAGATTCTAGATAAAACTATTCATTAATGATAACCATAAACTCCATCCACTATAAACCCTCACACTTTATCATCATCCTGATCAAGACGCACTATCTCCCACTAAACCCCTCAAGCTTAAAGGAAACACATTTTACCTTAATATATTTGGGAGTTTATAAAAAGTCAAATAGAATATATATCTTTATTAGCCAATCCTCAACCTATATGGGATAATTTGATCCCTATAAAAAAGGTAAATTCTATTGAAATAACTCATGAACATGATTTTGATATTTATCCCTCTGAGGTACCGTAGCTCGATCTTGAATGGGAACGGGTGGAAGTGCATGTCCTAGAGAATTGATAGGATTCACAATAACATCAACTATATTATAGTCCTTGAGAGGATTTAATAGATGTGGTTCATCATCACCTTCCTCCAAGATGCAATTCACACGGATTCTCATATGCATTATTCTACATAAAATCATTAAAAAACATTGAATACATCATACTATTACTCAGGTCAACACTCAAATAAGAGAAACAAAGGGAAATTAATCCCATAAAATAGATAAAAATGATTTGGATTACAACCTATCCAAATGAAATCATTGAAAATGACAGAATGAATAATCAATATTTCTTTCCCAAATAACCACTAATTACTTATGTCTCATTAAGATGATAGTTGTCCAAAAACTCACTCACAACTACCTCTTAAGCCCTGACAATATTTCTCAAATACATACTCACATCAATGAAATTTGTTAAGACTTTACTTTTGATAAAAATTTGTCATGAACCAACATGGATACCTTGGTAACATGATCAAAAAGTCAACACATACATATCCCAAAGTGATTTCCAAATCCTCACATGTTGGCAACTAGCACCAGACATCATACAATATAAATGTGGGAACCAATTTTCCACAATTACAATAGTAGAGAAAAATATATGTAATATTATGCTCAAAAAATCAAAAGCAAGATAGTACTAGAAACTATATAGTTATACCAAAAACCATAATAGTATATCATCAAAGAACCAGAAGTCTAACAAGACAATCTCCACTTACTAGAGGATATATCACTCCATGCCCCAAGGGATCAAGAACATCCACCTCCTCTAAGAGGCACATTCACTTTACTCATACCATGTTAGATAAACATTACATGTTCTTGAAGGAATATATAGGGTTTAAGCTAAAAATACCCATAAGGTCTCATCAATTTTTCTATAATAAGATGCCTCCATAATAAACCAAATAATTATTTCAATTTTAATCAAAACTTAAATGGTATTAAGGTTTCATATTTCAAGAAAAAATGATTTTTATTTCAAATAATGGAAAACATTTCAAACATGAATTAAATAAAAAAGTTATGTGAAATATTTTATATAAATCATTAGGCATTATAAAAAGAGAATCACAATCAATGGAATATAAATCAAATTAATGAAAATACAAAAACTGTTCACATTCTCAAAGGTATCATAGTTTGAAGTAATAGGATCATCACACATCTCATATCTTTGATCACAAGAATCATGTACACACACAACCCTTAGGCTTAATATGAATATGACACATCAATATCCCACTAGGGATAAGATCTATTGAACTAGGTTTCTATTAGAGATGTAAAACTTAACTCAATTGTTATGTCATTACCATCCTAGTGTGTTTTCCCAAGTAACCCAAGAACTATACATAATGTCATGTGATCAATCAATCAAATAAAAAAAGAAGGGAAATCATTTCATTTCAAAATAATCAATAATCTCCCACTTTTCCTTTTTAAAATGCGCATTCACATGAAAAACTTAAACATCGGCCTTTCACCAAGTCATGGATTTTTAAATAAACTCAACCATATGTTTTCATAATTTCAATTTAATCCATTGTTTTATATCAATTCCCAAATCATTTCAAAATTTTCATGAATTTCAATACACACCCCAAATTCCATTTACATTGGAATTGGTAGTTTTTTTGAAAATCCATTCCATAGAAATTTAAATTCTAATTTACATAACATTAAATCTCCATATGTCAATTGAAATAATTTTGAAACATAATAAATTAAAGACTAAATATATTAGAAATTGTTAAATAGATCTTCCTATCTTTCTCATGTAATCACAATGCCTGTAATGGGGCTCTCCAATAGAAAATAATGGTGAAAAAGATCTTGGTAATCAACCTAGAAACAATATAAAAAACTTGAAGTTTAGATCCATTATTTTCCATCATGATATTTCAAACTCCAAGAAGAAAATAGAGAGATACGAAAGAGACTATAAGATGGAATACCTAGAGAGATACACTACAACCAATAAAAATATTGATCACAAAACAGATGATCTAGAAGCAGATATTAAAAAAATTTCTAAGGATAAGTCTAGGTTGGTATAGAAGGAAGCCTGGGTGAATGAAATGAGATTTTAATCTGATCTTCCTATTTAAAACTGATACTTTGAATTTTACACAAGGTGTGACCCAATTAAACATCATGCAATTTTTGAGTCCTATATATGCCAAAAAACTCATCTCCTTTTTATTAAAAACACATTTTTTAACATTATCAAGGTGTGTAAAATGTGAAGAGTGTGTAGACTTTCACACTTTATACAAGCTTCAGAACCTCTACTAAGAGATGATTAAACATTATTTACTCCAATAAAATGGAATATAAATCCCTAACAGACAGTGAAACTCCATGTTTCATGGTGAAAATTCCATCTAATCCTTGACTTCACCATTATAGGTATCCACTAATTCCTTTTTGTTCATCCCAAGCCAAAGAGAAGAAAAAACCTTTAAAATGGTTTGGAACATAACTATTAGAATGGTAATGGTATGTCATATAAATGAATAAGATCCACTCAAATAAGAGGATAAGTTCATGTTTAATAGAAATTTTGAATCCTTGACTAAAAATTTCAACCTTATTTTACCTCTTTTATTCTAAAAAATGTGAGAAATAATTTTCAAGGTCACTATTGATATTGACCAAAAATAAAAGTGACACTTTTACCATATTTTTACATTTTGATTCCAAATATGGAATCCATTTTTTAGGATTAGAATTCTATAATTTAAAAAATTCATTTTAAAAATAAACCCACAAAACACAACAAAAAAAGCTTTTTAGAAAAATAAATTATTAATCATAAAACTAGATTTATTCTTATCCAATTCCTAGAAAAACTATTTGATAAATATTAAAAAAAATTGATTAAATATATAATTTATTTTTCATCAAAATAATCAACTATTAGTTATTAATTTAATTTATTATAACTATAATACATTGTATACATAAAAATTGTTTTTTAGAAATACACCTATTTTAATTTAAAATGATTTTTTTTGTAATAAATTGATAACCAATGAATTTATTTTACACATTTAAATAATGAGTATTTTCAAAAATATTTTTTACTATTTATACCCACCAATTTAATATATTGTTTACATTATGGTTCATTTAGACTTAAAATAGAGTGAATCAAAAGTAATCAGTGAAATTATTATATTAAGATAAATATTTTATAAAATATTGTGTTGTAACATTATACCACCATTAAATTACTTTCTACCTCAAAATTCCTTAACTCTGATAAAAACAAATTGGGATTTTTATATTTATTCACATCTTCAGGTTCCCAAGTAGCTTCTTTAAATTTGTAATGTTTCTAGAGAACATTAACTCAATGATTAGTCCAGTTTCATACCTCTTTTGTCAATGATATAATATTTCTTTTGGTTTTTATTTGTAAGGAAAAGAATTATCTAGCGGTGTGACTAATGAGTTCAATACATGTGAAGGATCAGGTATGATCTTCCTTAAGAGAGATATGTGGAAAACATTGTGAACCAGATAGAGGTTCTATAAAATCACCAATTGATAACCTACAATTCGTACATGATCAAGAATCTCAAAGGGGATAATATACCTATCGATTAACTATACATTTTTTCCAAATCTCATAACCTTGTTCCGTAGATAAATTATCAGAAAAACAGTCTCACTAACTTCAAACTCTACATCTCATCGACAATTACATGCATAAATTTTCATAGAACTCTAATCTACCTTGATGTGATGTTGAATAGAACTAACTTTCTCTTTCATTTCCTCATCTATCTGAGTTTCTAATAGCTTTATTTCCCCAGCTTCATCCTAGCATATGGGAGTTATACAATTATTTTCATATACATATTCCTTGGGATCTAACTAAATACATGAGTGAAATATATTATTGTAATAAAACTCTACTAGAGGAAGGTGTTTATATCAAAATCATTTTAAGTCTATAAAATAAGATATCAGTATATCCTCTAGAGTTTTTATTGTTCTCTCAGACTTACCATCTATATGAAGATGATAAGTAGCACTGAAAATCAAATTTGTATCCATTGACTACTAAATACTTTTCTATAACTTCAAGAAAAATCTCAAATATTGATCATATACAATATAATATGATACTTCATGAAACATTACAATGCCCTTGAAATAAATTCTAGAAATATAATCTAGGGATAAATATTCTCTAAAAGTAATGATGTGTGATGGCATTATGAGTTGATCGACTACAACCCAAATAGCATTATGGGCATTAGATTCTTTGGGGAGTCTGATGAAAAAAATTCATGGTGATGTTTTACGATTTCTAATATGGTATAGGTAATGGTATTAACAAACCCTTATGACTCTATATCTCAACCTTAACTTGTTGACATACCAAGCAGGGATATACATCATGTTCAATTTCACTATTTATGTTGTCCAACTAGAAATACTCTTCTAGAACAATATACATCTTCGTACTTCCTAGATGAATTGAGAATGATGAACAATGAGCCTCATCTAAATGGTCCTTCTTTATATCTAGTATTGACAGTACACGTATATATATTTTTTGATCATTATAATTCCATCATAAACAATATTAAAGTTGAGAACATTTCTTACCTTTTTCTACTATTCTACATCTTACTTATATGCATCTTTAATACTCACATGTATAGATCGCTAAATAATCATTTGAGAATGATAGGATTTTCCCTTTCCTTTACAATTTCTTGATCCATAATTTTCAAATCCATACATATTGGATCATTTATTGTCCTCATCATAGATAAGATAACATGATCTGTTGGGCTCTGAGAATCTTCACTTTTTTTCCTTCCAAATGTGGTAATGTATTGAGAAGTTATAAAATTTAATCAACTCCAACCATCTTATCTGGCACATATTCAGATATTTTTGAGAGAATATATACTTTTTAATTTTATGATTATTATATGTATCACACCTTTCACCATAATTATAGTGCATCCATATCATTAATGTAAACATTACTACATCTAACTCTAAATCATGAGTTGTATAATTTATTACATGAAACATAAATTGGAAGGATTCATAATCTATAGCCTTATCATTATACAAAATAATGCATCATGATCCATTCCTAAATGTACCACTCTTTATTATATACACTTCTCCTCTATACAAGAATATAAGAACAAGTTCACAAACTATCCTTCCCTTTAGTTCCTTGAAATTTTCTAAAAATTATTTGGTCTAAAGGAACTTGTATCCCTTCCATGTTAAATTCCTGATATTAGTATAAAATCATGATAAATTATCCAATAAGTTCTAATAATATCCAAACATACCAATAAAACATCATATCACAGTCACAATTGTTTTTTTAAGAAACATTCAATAACTTAATACTTTTATAGATCCATAGATATACCCTTGCTTGAGATTATATGACCCAAAATTGAAACTTTTTGTATCCAAAATTCAAAAATTGAAAATTTTTCATAAATAATACCACAAACTGATCAAGGTATTCTCTAAATACTATATTTCTTAAATACATGAAGATATTAGTGGCATTATTAATACCAAATGGAATCACAATATATTCATATTGTATATATATTTTATGGAATATTTTATTTAGAATATCATCATTGTTTATGCCCAATTAATGATATCTTGAATGAAGATCAATATTGGAATATTATTGACTTCTCCACAGTTTATCAAACAAGTCATCAACATGAGGTAGAGGGTACTTATTATTGATTGTGATATTATTATGTTATCAATAATCTAGGAATATATGAATTTATCCATCTTTATTCTTAAGAAAAATAACTTTTGCACCCCAAAAAGATTCACTTGAACAAATAAATCCCTTGTCAAGATTTTCTGGGAGTTTCTTCTTAAATTCATGTAACTAAATTGATGCCCTTTTATATAGATTCTTTGAAAAAGTTGTATCACCATGTATAAGATCTATTGGGAACTCAACTTCAATATTCAGTGAAAGACTAGGAATCCATTTTGAAAAGACGTCAAAATAATCCTACAATATAGGAATATCATCACTATTGTGTTTCACCCTAGACATCTAGGAAAGATACCCTTCATGGGTAGTAATTAAAACCCATGAGATAGAAGTAATTTCTATTGGTAGTTCATATTTGTTAGGTCCACTAGGTTAGATACCCTGAGAGGGGGGGTGAATTAGGGCATGACAGATTAAATCAACTGCCCCTATTGATCTTGTCTCACTATTAAGAAAGACTCCCTTATCTCTATTTCATGTATCAAAGTATAAACAGAAACTAAAGCATGTACATGACACAATGATTTTTACTTGGTTCAACCTCATTAGGCTACGTCCAAAGAGCATACACTGACGATGTGCTGATGTACCAAATGCACAAAAAGCGCACTGCTGTTTAAAAAGTTCGGTATAGATAACTTCTATTCCCAGGCTCACTGCCTTTACAATGTTTAGGGTCAGCTCACTAATTTCCCAAGGGTCACTCCCTGTTTCTCTCTATCTGTATCACTACCGGTGGAGAGGATCACCTTCTTCCACTTCCTTTAATAACTGCTCTGGAAAGGATCCACTCATAGTTTATAGACATATTGGTCTCTTCATTATCACTAATGAATACATCTTCTATTGTATTTAGATGCTCTGTTGAATTCCAACTTTCACCCGTAGATGAATCTCACATTGCACCGAAGGTATCGGGAAATCATCTAGCATTCATGTAGCTCTGAATCACTAACGTGCTTCAATAATACATGGCACCCTTATCCAAGCCAGTGTGCAAGTCTTGGTGAGTAAATTAAAACTGGCACACAAGTTCACCTCAACCACTTGCACGACACTAGCTTCTGCAACTCCAAACTTGCGTAACTCACACCCTTTTACGCCCAATCTAATTTTTGCACGCAACCATAAACTGTCACACTTCTTCAAAACCTGGCACACAAGTGTCACCAAACCACTTGCGTGACACCACCTTTTTCAAATCAAAACTTGGGAAACTCCATTCATTTCTCGCCCAAATGACTCTGGATGTGCAACAAACAACTAGCGCGCAACTTTTACTTACACGGCCACACAGCACTTGCGCAACCTCCACACCTGCGCGACGGGAGCTCTGGTTTTATCTAAATGTTGAACTCGTACCAAATGAGGAGTGGTCGACCACTATTTATAGGCATTTTGACACCCTGCGCGACGGCGTACAAGTCTCCCCTCGACACACAAGTTTCGGTGCGAAAGTCTCTGCAGCGCATGTCACTTGCGCGACAAACCCTAAAACTTGGGCGCCCCTATTCCCTTTGCCATATTTCGATGTTTTGATATTGAAATACATATGGCGTACATGTTTCCTCTCCTTCAAGACCATGGAACACAAGTCCCTTTTCCAGAAACACTTTTCTATATTTGTCGATTTCCAGGCCCAAAAATTTGGCAAACACTAGAAAATTGTGCCACTTTGTATCTGATCTTTTTGTACTGCCTCCAGATCATCTGTTCCTTTGTCGATGTTCTTGAATCAAACATGGATCGTTAACCGCAGCCCTTGAAACCTACAGGCCTGCATGATATACCCTTTTTCAACAAATTTGTATGTCATGGTTTGCTTTGTCAATAAACACAATCACCTCAAAAATGCTTCAATGATACCTTGAGGGATTTTTTCCCAAGAATCTCCCCCTTTGGGTTTTTTGAAAATTCATCCATAAAAAGATAAATCGTTAATTATTGATCCACCATTAACCTATTGTGATTTCTATAGTGATCACGGATTTACTCAACACATACTCTAATCCCACATGAGCAATGCTAGGCGTGAGAAACAAGAGTAAATGAAAATTTCATCAATGAATCACTTCAACTATGACACCCACTATTCATACCAAACAGATAAAAATTGTTGGAAATATTCTTACCACATTCCAACACCACTATTTTACTTTTATCACGATCCTTAGTTGTCGTAATATCTATTCTTTGATCAATCACTTCTAGCATAGTCATATTTTATTTTCTCCCCCTATCTAATTGCACTCCCCATATCTCGCTGCTCCACATGTCAGCTTCTCCACATATCAATCATGATTCATTATTTATCAAATTTCCACTCTGTGTCCCCTTGAACAAACACTATTTTCTCCCCCTTTGTCAATGAACCCAAAGGTCACTCCATTGAAATCTGTAACAAAGTAGAGAACACATATCAGCACGTTAGGGAAAACACATCATACCTCGAGGAGAGGGACTTCCACATACAAACTAATTTAAGTGCGGGGAGTCGACTGAACTCCCAGAGCCAGTCGATGTCTTTCTAACGCTTCCTTTGGTAAGTCCTTTGTCAAAATATCTACAACCTGTAGCTCTGTAGGCACATAATCCAACTTCACAAGCCCTAGCTCCACCTTCTCCATGATAAAATGATACTTTATCTCAATGTGGTTTATCCTTGAATGATGGACGGTATTTTTTCTAAGATTTATAGAACTTGATTTATCACACTAAATTCTGATCAGAGACTTCACTTCAAGTATCATATCTTCAAGGTGTTTCTTCATCCATAATAATTGTGTGCATGCTTGAGTGGCCACAATATACTCAGCCTCTACAGTGCTCAATGAAATGAAATCTTACTTCTTGCTTAGCCAAGAATTACACAATCCACCAAGATAGAAAGCACCACCTGATGTTGATTTCCTATCATCCGCTATACTGGCCAAATCTACATCAATATATACCAATAACTATATCTGAGATTTGTCATTATATGTCAAGACTAAGTCTACCATGCCCTTGATATACTGAAGTATTATTTTAACTACAAGAATGTGGCTTTCGTTGGAATTACTCTGATATATCACTGCTTAGCATGTGGCGAATAAAATGACAGGCCTTGTTGCAGTCAAGTACATCAAACTTGGAATAATTTTCATGTATTCTGTGATATTAACTGCCTTTTCATCCTCATCTATGGACAGTTTCATCTGGGTGGCAACTGGAGTCTTCATTTCCTTGGAATTTTCCATTCCAAACCTTTTCAAAACCTCCTTGGCATATTTGGATTGAGAAATGAATGTTACATTCCTTCTTTGAGTCACCTATAGACCAAGTAAAAATGTTATCTCTCCAATTATTGACAATTCAAACTTATTTATCATGAATTTGGAAAACTATCTGCACTGAGCATCATCTGATTCACAAAATATTATGTCATCTACGTAAACAAACACCACCATCCTTTGAGTACTTTCGTTGATGAAATAGAGATTGTAATCAACTCCCCCATGCTGGAAACCAAGCTTCTTCAAGTACTGATCAAGCCTTGAGTACCATGCTCTTGGTGATTGTTTCATCCCATAAAATGCCTTCTTCAGTCTGAAACTTTGTTCTCATCCTCATGAATGAGAAAACCATCTAGCTCATAAATATACACTTCCTCCTCCAGAACCCCATTCAAGAATGCAGATTTGACATCCATCTAGAACACTTTGAACTTCCTTTTCACTACAATGGCTAGGAATAATCTTATTGTCTCCAGCCTTGCAACTGGTGCAAGTGTCTCATCAACATCTATTCCCTCTATCTAGAAGTATCCTTTGAACACTAGTCATGCTTTTTTTCTAACCACTACACCATATTAATTAATCTTATTTCAATAGACCCATTTATCCCCAATGACATTCATATTTGCTTCTCTCGAAACAATCTCCCATGTCTGGTTCTTCTCAATCTGATCAAGCTCTTCACTCATAGCTTGAACCCTGTTTTCATTTTCAGCTGCATCAGCAAAGAATTTCGGCTCAACCTGAGATAGAAAATATGTCTTCTATAGTGACTTCATTTTTTTGTCTGAACTGGAGCTGTCTAATCACCAATGATATTCTACCTATAAATTTCAACTTTACTCTTTGGCTTCCTTGCTGACACCGACTTCACACTTTCTTGTTCATCATCAGTGTCTTCTTATGTGTCAGCATCTTCCACTTCTAATCCTCTTGTGTTACATTCCTCTTCATCACTTTCATCAAGAAACTATTCACTGTGTTGTTGAATATTCTCTTCATTTTCCACAATAGTGACGTCAATGCTCTCAACTACTTTTCCCATCCGTTGGTTAAAGCATTTGTATGCATTTCTTTTTCTTGAGTAGCCAAGGAATATCCCCTCATCTTCTCGTGACTCAAACTTCCTTTTATTTTCTTTGTTGAGAATGAAACACTTACTTCAAAAGATTCGAAAGTATTTCAACATTGGATTTTTTCTGTACCAATTTTTATATGGAGTCTTCCCTTCCTTCAGACACAATAGAGCCATGTTCGAAATATAGAATGATGCCAAAACTGCTTCCTTCCAAAATTTCTATGGTAGGTCCTTTTCAATAATCATCATTCCTTCCATGTTTTTGATGATTTGATTTCTACTTTAAACCACTCCATTGTGTTGGGGAGTTCTCAATGATGAAACTTGATGCCTCATCCCGTGTTTCTCGAGATAGTCTTCGACTTTACCGTTTCTGAATTCTGTACTGTTAATAGTACGAAACATCAGAATTTTCTGCCCAAGCATCCTTTCTGATTCCATCCTATACTACTTTATACAACTGAACACATCGGACTTAGGGGTAATGACAAATACCTAGGCCATTATACTATAATCATCAATGAAAAGGACATAGTAACTTTTCCCATTTATGGAACATAGTGAGATAGGTCCACATACATCAGCATGCACCAATTCAAGTACTCTGGTTGATTTCTGTTCCTTTGGCTTTTATGTCTTTCTGATGATCTTCCCTTGTTGGAAAGCATCGCATGTATGAGTAAGATCACTTGATAGTTTGGGAAGGTCTCTAGCAGCATCACACTTTACCAGATCTTCCATTGATGGTTGGCATAAATGACCAATTCGCTTATTCCACAACTTGTTTTCTTTCTCTCTGGATAAAAGACACATATATTCTTCTCCACTTACAAGGTAAAGATTTCCCTTTGTCCTTTTCCCATGTAGAACAACTTCTCCATATATTCCTTTCACAACACAAATCTTCTTGGTAAATCGGATAGAGTGCCCAGAGTCACATAGTTGACTGACACTATGGAAGTTATGACTGAGACCCTCTACTACCAAGATATCTGCACGTCTCATTTCGTTTCCCCCAAATTTAGCCTTTTTGGAACCAATAATCTTCATCCCTTCATCGTTCCCAAATTTGAAAACTCCTTCTTTTTCATACTTTATGCCTGTAATGATATCTTTGTTACCTGTCATATGGGATGTGCAACCACTGTCAAGGATCCATACTCTTGAATGATCTGAAGCTTTAAGGGCAATTTCTGCAACTACTACCTTCTCATCCTTTTTCATTTTGATCCATTTCTTCGACTTCACACTCGGTGTGGTTTAGAGAGGTTGATCTTCCCTAGAGTGTGACAGACCAGCTTCAACCTGTAGAGCTAGAAATCGATTTTGTGTTTTCATCTCACTTGTTGATTCCCTAGTTTGCTGCTTACGACTACTCAGGTTTTTCTTTGGAACATTCCTATGTATGATTGATGCGCAATATCTTGACATGTGCCCAAATCCTCTACACCAAAAACAGTGTCCTTCAAAATATGTTCTGGAGAACCTTTCTCTATTTGGATAACACCTTTGTTCTTGTTCCCTTCGATATCTCTTGGCTATGGAACACACATACTGTGAATGTCCCATATTTCCATAACAATAACACTTGATATAAGGTGTATTCCTTTGTGTTACTTCTGCACTATGAGTTTCCCCTTGGGATCTCTAAATATTCTGATTCTTCTTTGTTCCTAGATCAACCTTCAATCTCAGGATGGGAACTTGCGGTATGACTTAAATATTCACATATTTTTGTTTCTAATCAAGCCATGAATCAGCCTTAACATCTGTGCTCAATTGCTGCCTCTTTCCTACTGAACTACTTGTCTTCTCATTCATCTTTTCTGTCCTCTGAATGACCTGCTTTCTTGATATCACATTGGGGGTCAAGATTTTTTCTTGATCATTCATTTTTCTTCGCAGACTGACCACTTATTCTTCACGTTTGTCTATACACTATACTTGATCTTTCACTTTTCTATACAATCCATCAATATTCATTTTTTGTTCTTCAATCTTGAGCTTATGCTCAATAACTGATTCTGAGTTCTCTAGTGTTGTTAACTTGAGTTTCTCAATTTCTTCCATCAGCTCACGCTTCTCTTCTTCCTGCTACATCATATAGAGTTTGACATCACAAACAACTTTGTTAGATTTATTTTCATTGGCTTTCCAAACATCTATCTCTTCAAGAGCATCCTCTAACTCAGCTTCCATATCCATTCTTCCTTCAACTTATTCTTCTTCACCATCACCTTCAGTTTCGTTCTTCTCCTGAGAACTACCGACGACTGCCACCATAAAATTTTCTCCATGAGCATTGAAATTTTCAATCTCCTCAACCTCTTCAACCTCATACTCATCTGAGCTGTCTATTTCTTGTGAAAGAATATTCATCTTCTTAAAGAAATTTCTCATAAAATGCATATTCCCTTTCATATAGGTTGGATATTTCTTCATGGGAATTTCAAATTCATCTTCATAATTTTCTTCTTTAAACTTTTTGGGCACCTTGCTGAAAGATGACTAATATTTCCAAATCGAAAGCATTCTAGTGGATGTTTCCCTTTAAACTTTCCATCTCCTCTTTTCATATTTCAAGAAAGGAATGACATCACCTCATCTATCTCTTCTTCTTCATGAGAATATTCAATGGTGAGCTTCTTCATGGCCTTGAATGCCACTTCTTTGGATTTTAACATTTCCACAACATCGTTATCATTATTTATCAATTCATATGCAACATGTGTGATGTGCAAGATATCCATTGTCAGCTCTTTCGGGTCATTATCTTCCAGAACTAAAACTTTTGGAATAAACCGAGGTGGAAGTTTCATTAATATATGATTCATGATCTTTATATCTTTGATTACTTCTCCAAGACCCCACATGTCTTCCACAACAACATTTACCCTGTCGAAAAATGCATCAATAGATTCATTCGGGCTCATTCTCAGATCTTCATACTTATTACATAGAACTTATAGCTTTTCCTCCTTAAATTTTGTATCTCCTTCATATATATTGAAAGGAATTTCCCACATAGCATGTGATGTTTTTCATGACATCACCTTCATATAAATAGAATTGGATAGGGCTCCCACTAAAGCATTTATGCCCTTGGTGTCAGAATCCAATTCTCTTCTCACTTCTTATGATAATGCCCCAATGTTGATTTCAGCTGTTATACCATGCATTGCTGCTGTGAATACATCAATTCCCAAGGATCGGAAGTAGTTTTGCATCCGATTCTTCCATTGCTGAAAATTATTCTCGTCGAAGATCAGAATCCCTTTGTGTTTGGTGAATTCCATTTGAGAGAGAACCACTGGTATAAACTATTCCCTCTAATACCAATTGTTAGGTCCACTAGGTTAGATACCCTGAGAGGGGGGGTGAATCCGGATATGAAAAATTAAAAAAACTGCCCCTATTGATCTTGTCTCACTGTTAAGAAGGACTCCCTTCTCTCTCTTTCCTGTAGAAAAGTATAAACAGAAACTATAGCATGCACAAGACACGGTGATTTTTACTTGCTTCACCCCCACTGGGCTACGTCCAAGGAGCATACACCGACTATGTGCTGATGTACCAAATCCACTAAAACCGCACTTCTGTTTACAATGTTTGGGATAGATCACTTCTATTCCTAGGCTCACTGCCTTTACAATGTTTAGGGTCAGCTCACTGCTTTCCCAAGGGTCAATCTCAGTTTCTCTCTCTCTGGCTCACTGCTGGTGGAGAGGATCACCTTCTTCCTCTTCATTTTCTCACTGCTCTGGAAAGGATCCACTCAGAGTTTATAGACCTATAGGTCTCTTCATTATCAATAATGAATACATCTTCTGTTGTATGTAGATGCTCTGTTGAAGTCTAACTTTCACCCATAGATGAATCTCACATTACACCGAAGGTATTGGGTAATCTTCCAGCTTTCACACATCTCTGAATCACTGCCATGCTTCAACCATCCCAGGATCCCTTCTCCAAGATGACGCACAATACTCGATGCGCAAGTTAAAACTGCCATGCAATTTTACCTCAACCACTTACATGACACTAGCTTCTTCAACTCCAATCTTGCACAACTCACACACTTTTACACCTAAACCTATTTTGGAATGCAACCATCAACTGTCGTGCTTCTTAAAAACCCAGCACACAAGTTTCACCAAACCACTTTCATAACACCCCCTTCTTCAACTCAAAACATGGGTGACTCCCTTACTTTCTCACCCAAACCACTCTGGACGCACAACAAACAACTATCATGCAACTTCTACTTGTGCGACCACACACCACTTGCGTGACCACCACACCTACATGACGAGAGCTCTGATTTTCTCTAAGTGTGGAACTCGTACTAAATGAGGAGGGTTCAACCTCTGTTTATAGGCATTTGTACACCCTTCATGATGGCGCACAAGTCTCCCCTCGACACACAAGTTTCGGCGCGCAAGTCTCTACCATGAATGTCACTTGCGCGACTAACACTAAAACCGGGGTGCCCCTTTTACCTTTTCCATATTTTGATGTTATGATCTTGAAAAACATATGGCGCACAATTTCTCTCTCCTTAAACACCTCAGTGCGCAAGTCCATTTGCAAAAACCACTTTTATCCATTTGTTGATTTTCAGGCCAAAAAATTTGGCAAACACTGGAAAACGGTGCCACCTTATATCTGTTCCTTTTGTAACCCCTCTAGATCATCCATTCATTTATCGAAGTTCTGTAATCAGACATGGATCGTTAACCACAACCCTTGACCTCGATATTCCACCATGAAATCCCCTTTTTCAACAAATTTTTTTGTCATGGATTTCCTTGACAACAAAAACAGTCACCTCAAAAATGCTTCAATGATACCTTGAGGGAATGATTCCCAACTATATTCATCCTCACAAGGGTAAATGATCATAGGTTCATTCAGAATATGAAATTTTACTTCCATTTCTTAGAAGTTAAAATCACATCTATATAAAGAATGGAAATCTATTCCTAGAATCACATGAAATTCTACTAAAGGAAGAATCAAAATATTTTTAAGAAGTACTTTCCCACATACTCTAAATGTATAGGAAATGTAGACTTGATATGTGACCATTGTATCATTAGGATTTTTCATCACTAAAACCAGAATAATTATCTATCCTTGAGAATTTATTGATATACAAGAATTCATATAACTAATCTCAAATAGGGTACTTCACTATATGAGCATACTAATTACCACCTCAACATCATCATTCTTTGTTCACTACCATACTAAAACCAAAATGATTTCTGTTTCCATGAAACACTATTAGTCAATGTGATCAATCACATATTCATGAAAAATCATTCATAGGATTTATAAATCCTGAAAACTTCTTCTTAATCTATAGAACCTTATCTTTAACCTAGGTTATCCATGGTCATTACAAAAAAATGATGTTATCATCTGTATAGACCGATCCTTTGGGTTGTCACTAGATTTTCCTTATCATAGTTTCAAAAGGTAAATAAAAATTTATTTGATAAAAACTATAGTGACTCATAAATTTTATACATATATATTAAATATTACTCGATAAATATTCATTAAATAACATAATTATCTATACTATAATCTTATAGTACAAGTATATTTAGAAACTTGGATACATAAAAAAATATTTCATAATTTAATTGCATCATCTCACACTAATTTCATCAACAATATCACACTTATTATTAAAATAATAATTAATACCATTCTTTATAATTTGGTTAATGGAAACCTAAGAAAGTGTGATCTCAGTTACTCTGTAAGGGTAAATAAGGGATATATCAATTATCAATTATGAATAACATGAGAATAAGGGTATGATAACATGATCTTAACATTTGGAAACCATAATTTTTATATCGTAGTTAATATTCCTAATTCAATGAATAAATCATGAAAATTTATAAGATATGAGTAAAAATGAATTATATAACATAATCTATGAGATAATAACATTGTTATGAGACATTTATTCATGGCATACACATAAGAATAAATACATTTCCTTAGTAGTAAATGCTCACTTCCAAGCCTATGATAGTATATTATGTTCACTCCCAATTCCATCACAGTATTCAAGGTTCAGTCTCATGATCATCATTGTGTACAATGTCCCATATTGAACAGGGTAGACTCACCATTATACTTTTATTTGTCTCATGATATATTTATCGTTACCCAATGAATTTTAGGGATATATAATTTAGGTCCACCCATAACATAATAAAAATCATAAATATGTGTTCTAAAAGATCATAAAACTTTCGTCATATAATAACCCATGAAATGGAAATTGGTTTAATAAAAATTTAATCATATCATAATAGGTGGAAATGGAATGAGTTTCATATAAATTTCATCATTTCATTGTAGCCTAATCTGTGGAAAAGAAATGGGATTCAAAAACAGAATTTAATAATAAATCATAAGCCATCCATAGAAAGAATGAGTATGGTATCATTGGATCATATCCTTAGTAGAGCATAAGTATCATCAAAGCATGTTACCATAAATAAAACTCTATTAAAATATTACTTGGAATATTTCTTGATGAAAATATTGTTTTCTCATTGAAATAACTTCATTAAAATTGAAGAATGTCAGAAAATTAATGAAAAAAAATTTCCTTTTAAAATTTATTTGGAAACATATAAAGGAATATTCATGGAATTGATATTTCATTGATGTTGTGAATTTTTTTCATTCCATATAAGTTAAATTATAACATTCCTTTCATAGTTTTTTAAAATATGGTCATAATAACATCATTGTGAAAATGAAAAGTATATTCAATTTAAACCAATTTTTAAATATTAAACCATGGATAATAGTGAATTTAAAAAAATGATAATATTAAAATTAATCTTTAAAAAAATTAATAAAATATTGATTTGAATGAAAAATGTTTTTTGACTGAATAGAGAAATAAGGTCATTTATACTTAAAAAATATTATTTATGCCTTTGGAGTTATTAAATAGAGGAAGATGATAAGAGGAAATTATTATAAAGAAATGACCATAGGATAATAAAATTAATTTATGCATTAATAGTTATGTAATAAAATTATAATCATAATCAATCCCTATAAATAATGACATTGTAATATAAAAACCTTATAGTTTTGGTATGTTTTGAATCATAAGACACATAAAATAAATAACCTTATATTTATATGTATATAATATAATTTTTATGAGAGGAATTATAAAATAAATTCATTTGTTGTATGTAACCCATATAAAATAAAAAATTTCTGAATATGAAATATGTCTCATAGAAGTAAAAGTGAAGAAAAAAATTGCTTACTTTTCGTTTGACTCCCTTCAAATGTGTTTGAAACTCATTTATAATAAATATATATATTATAAATATATTATATAACCATAATATTATATATAATAACTTATATTAATTACTTTTAACCTTTTATTTACAATTTATTTACAATTCTTTATTGAAACCTTTATATAGGGTGACAACTGCTTTGTTTTTTATGAAATTTTGGTTCGATGTTATTTGTCCATGTACTTTGATCATGGTTATATAATATCAATGTTTTTAATAAAGAAATAAAAATAATATAACATATATATATATATATTCATCCATAAAATAGATATAAAAATTAATTACATTGTTTATTGAGATTGTAGGTCATACATATTCATCAATGTTGTTTTCAGTTTTCAGGGGAAGGAATGAAAGAAAGGTTAATGATAATTCACCTTTAAATAATCATTATTATATATTATAAACCATATATTTTCTTCAAATCAATCCTTATTACCATCAATGTAATGTGGAAATGAATAATTAATCACATAGCTTCATGAAGGTGGTATCCCACACGTACGAACAAGGGAAATTATTGATTGACAATGTACTAGATGTTAAGAATATAGATAAGATATTATCATTAAATATGAATAATTATTTCATAAATATAATATATAAACATTAATCCTATCATAATACCCATCCACAAAATATGGTGACGAAAAATAAATTGTATCGCCCTGTATGCACTACCAATACTTTCACTTCCCATTTGATAAGAAAGATGGTGGGTAACTGTGGTTACATAAAAATAATAAATTTTATTATAATTAAGATACTAAATTAACTATTTTATAACAAATACCATAGACTAATAGGAATTTAAATAGTATGTAAAAATAAATTGATGGGTTAATTCGATTGCATCTCCTTTGATAGAACTCCATTATATCTCATCTTAAGGACCCTAGGGATGGTGTTTTAGGGAGACCAAAACCTCTAGAACATGGGTATGCTATTTGATAAGGGAATTAGGTAGGGTTTTTATAATCTATAAGGATCTATTTGGTATAAATAATATAAATTATGGGTGTCCTTTTATAGGGGAGGGAGAGGATACACTTGGAATATCTTAAATGATTAAAATATAATAAAGTCTTCCTAAAGAAAAATGATTCCAAATTTAAACAGATTTGAATAAAATTTTTATAGGGTACAAATAATATTATAAAATTAATTTTATATTGTTTCTAGTGTCATTTTAAAAATTATATTTTTTATTAACTCCTTCATAAATGATGTCTGGCCTTAATAGCAGTAACAACTATTTCAATAATAAATGATTAAGAATATTACCTTAAATGGAAAAGTGACTCATATATGGTCCATGTTTGATATTTTAAACCATATTCCATTCACATAGATTAATATTTTTTTTATGAATTTTAAATAATTTAATAAAATATTAATTATCATAAAATATCATTAATGTCAATTTTGGGACAATTGATTTAATTGGAATATAAAGCCATCGAGACAAAAATAGAATTAGAATATAATTTTTTGATACATAGATAACATGCCATATGTATTGGAAAAATTATTTTAATACCTTGATTAATCCAAATTATATTTCTTTTATTATTTTAAAAATCATTTACATTAAAATAAATTTGGCACCAAGTTTCCATCTATAATAAACATGTAAGTACATGTCTGAACTCCACTCCTAAAATATGGTATAGATATGTGTTGGAGAAATTTTAAAGCCTTAACCAAAAGATAAAACCCTATTTTACCTATTTTACCCTTACCCAGGTAACAAATATTACCCAAGATTTCTATTCATATTTGCCAAAAATAATAGGTGACTATTTACCAAATTTGGACCTAATAATTGAAAATATGGAATCCTTATTTCAAGATTCAATTTCTATAACTCACAAAAATAAATTCAAAAAATAATTTAACAAAACATGGTGAATTGTTTTTTTATAAAAATACATTTGTAATCATAAAATGGGATTTATTAGTATCACACGCCTAAAAATTTTTTGGATGGATGTTAAATAAATTCATTCTATATATAATATATAAATTTCATTAAAATCATTTATAAATAGTAATTATTTTAATTTATAAATATAAAAATAAATTACATGCATAATCTTTTTTAAGTCTCTTTTTCGTTCAAATGATTTTATTTTTATTTATAATCAATTGATAATAAATGAATTTATTTTACACATGTTTAAAACATAGATTATTCATAAATTATTAATTCCTATTTATACCGACCAATTTACCAACTAGGTTGTAAAGGTACACTATATGAAAGTTAATTTAGAAAGGGGTTTTCATGTATAGTATGCTATTAATGATATTTTTATTTGAAGATAAATATTTTATAAAATCTCAGGGTATTAAAAAATTGGTCAATAACCACCAATATCAAATTCTATTCTCAAATAGTACATGGTAACCCAGTAAAAATGTCCTTTAATATCTCATCTTACTTACAAATTTGCAGATGAAGTGTTTAATGAAAATAAAAATTCTTCTGATGCTCTGCATTAATTTAATGACCTATATGAAAATGTGAAATAGAATCATAAATGTCCCATTTCATACATACCCACCGAAATCACCACCTCATATTATTTATCAAATTCATTGTTCCTTAGTGAACTAACCAATAAAAAGGATGATAATGCTCCATCACAACCTTTATTATATGATATGGAATGGTATAATATTTCTTGATGCAAAGGATATCCTCTAATTATAGAGAACATTAAGTGATGGTCTCCCCAGATTATAAAGACTCTTTAATGCCTCAAAACTCATTATCATGTTGTTACTCATAGAGAATCATAATTATAAAGTAGGAAGTCAACAGAACACTTTCCAAACTAAACAGGGACTAGTCCTCTTAGGATCCCAAATGTATGCGATCAATGGTATCCATTGTATTCCACTCCATTTATGATTATTTCATTAACTAGGATTGTAGTTTCCTTCTTAGAGTATCAGAAAAAATGTTCACATTTCCATAGGTGTTGGAAATTTCAAATTCAAAAGATTTTAGATTATCCACACATTTCCTAAGATGGAGACTCAATTATTTTTTGTAAAAATATATAAATACATAATTTTTATTAGTGTAAATTGTGAACATTTTTCTGAAAAGGTAGTTTTTTAAAATCTTTAGAGAACTCATTACAGCTATCGGTCATGAGTGTGTTTAGGATAGTTATTCTAATGAGTATGAAATTAATGAGAATAATAAGACATCACATGGTCACCCTGGAATTTAACTTATCCCAACATCATTAATTAAGCACTACAAATGAACAAATATCCCCTCCCAGCCTCTCGATGAGTCAAAAATATGACATAAGACAAATTTCTTATCAATTAGTCAAAGTAATTCTGAAATATTGATTCCCAAATGAAATCAACTACAATTTCCTTTAGAGAATTTAATATATAAATCAAAATTAAGAAATCATTTATAAACCAATTATAATACCCTACTAAGCCCAAAAAGATTTGAATGTCAAATATGTTATGCACTTCTTACCAACACATAATATAGTGACCCTAATTTTTCATACATATATATTCATTTCTGTTAAATATAAACAAAAAAAATAATTATAATATTAGGATCCAAAGGTTTAGTGTCTTGGGAAAATTAGGGTCATGCATAACATTTACAAAATAAAACATAAACATTTATTTAATTCCTTCTTCTCTAGCTTCTTATTGTCCCTAGTGTTATCCTTAGTACATGTAATCACATATGGATATACATCAAAGAAAGGGGTGAGAGAAAAGCTCAGTAAGTGGATAGATAATATCATCACTCAATATAATATAGGTTGAGAAAAATAATTATCATCGTAACATAGGAATAGGATCATAATCATGAGAAGATGCATTAAATAAAGTCTTTGAATGTGGCAATGTAAAAAAAATGAAACATCATGTCTAAGTTTTAAACTACCACATATACATCACTTTATCTCCATAGATACATCACATAACCCAGTAAATTTAAGATATATATAATTATAGGTGCACCCATTATAGCATGTCATTCACATGAACTATATAATTCCAGGCGCATCGGTTACATCATAACATTTACATTATCTTGCATTCCAAATAGAACGTATAGTAGTATTGGACATTAAATAACCCATGGAATGAAATGGGTTTCATTTCATAAAGAGTTAATTATTTAATAAACATTGGGGTTATTAAATAAATTTGGTAATTACAAACATGGTTTGTGAATCATTAATTTTTAGTGAAGAAGAAAAAATCTCACGAAAAGTAAAATATGTGCTTTTAGAAAGAAGATTTCTTTTTTGGAAAATCATAGAATGTTTCATAAAACCATATTGGTAAAATTTATATACCCTAATAGATAAGATAATTATTAATAAATGATATTTAGGTAGCATTAAATTAATATACATATATAAAATGGGGTGAAAGAGGGAGACCCAATGAAAGACAATTGGGTTTGAGAATTCCCCTTCTGTTATGTTAGAATTCATTCTTCACATTAATATCTTGGATAATCAAATCAATCAATTCATTAAAAAATAAATAACCTATAATAAATACAATTTTTTCATTATTTTTTTATTATTTTAATTTATGGGATTTTTTATTAGTTATATAGTATAATTTCATCATTCGAGAGTGTTTGTTTTATAGGTTTTTATGATCGGTTTACTTTAATATGAGTATGGAAGTTTTTTTAGAATGGGTATAATTCTATAGATTTTAAAATATATGTTATTAATAAATATATTATGTTTAAATGGTTATATATATAATCTGGTTAAATGGAATGAGGTTGAATCATTCGATAAATAGTTAATGATATTCGTTTCGGTTAATTTTGGCAATTTTTCATCACAATATACTTTATTTGATTTATCATTTAGTATTACGAAAATATCTTAGATAAAAATATAAAAAGGGTTATAGAATATATGTTATAGTATGTATGAACCATTTTAGTGGTTTTGTGGCCATAATTGAAGTTGTTAATGGAAAATGAAAACAGATCATCTACGATGTATGTTAATTGACACAACACGAGTGATGAATTCATTTTTAGAAGCAAATTGAGAGAAAAAGTAGCTTGATGATGGATGTTACATTAAAATGATAGAATTAAATTATATAAAATATATTGGAGTTATCATGAACATTTTTATGGAGTAGGTGGGGAGAGAATAAGAAATGAAAATTAAAATAAAAAGGAAGTAGATTTTACCTATTAAATCTCTCATCCTTGAGAACCTCTTAAGGGAAATGGTTTTTGTAATTTTATTAGAAAAATGGATCCTGTAAGTTGGGGAGGGTATTGGGAAGACAATTTATCTTAATTTGGTCATGGTTCAAATCTTGAGAGGTGTGAGGAAAAGAGGTGGTGAGGGTTGGTATTTGTAGTGGATGAGAGGGGTGTTTTCTCATTATTATATTCATTAATTTTTTATTTTGGATCAAGACTATGAATAGATTGACACTTATCAATAAATTTATTTAAATAATGAAGGTAATTTAGATATTATGTTTAACATCATCATTGACTCAATTAATAGTTTATTTAAGTTATAATTTATATATACCATAAATTATTGTATTTCACTATTCACCAAAAATTCAAGTATTTTAGAAATATCCCAAAAATTCACCCTAACCATTTTTCAATGTGTATAATTTAAAAAAGAACTCCATTTTATGAAAATAATTTTATAAAAATGGGAAATTTAATTTTTAATTGAAATCATCATTTACTCCAAAAATACAGATTTTAAAATAAAAACTATTGTTATAACACTTTTAAGATTTAATTAATATATAATTAAAATATCTTATAATAATAAGAAAAAAATATTAATTTATCAGAACATTTAATGGAAATATATATTTTTTATATTACTGAATTAATTATAAAATTTTAATTAAATATTTATGGCTTGGAAAAATAAAAACACTTAATTTATCATTTTTAAAACATTTATTTACTTATTCCATGACCTAAAAATATCATATTTTCATTCTTAATATACATAATTGTTTTTGTAATTTCAGAGGTTTGGATGCTATTCTATTGGATAGATTACTATTACTAGGGGTTGTGTTACTATTCTAATTTTCATGTTACTATTCCATCAGTATAGGTTCATTAATTTATATAAATACCATTTATTTCATTAATTCATAATTTTTGAAGTTTTTATCATAATATCTATATAACTTTATGTGATTTTTACTATATGAGATTGTTATAAGTAGGGTGAAATTCCATTTATAAAATTTTGGGTTGTTATATTCTTCCCCCCTTTTTATATTTTGACCTCCAAATTTCATTTTACATAAATATCTTAGGGTATTTTTCCTTCATCGCCTCCTCGAGTTCCCAAGATTCTTCTTAATACTTATAGTTCCTACATAACACTTTGATAGGGTGGGTTTTCTTTTTGTGTAAAACCTTATATATCCACTCCAAAATCATTGTTGGTTTCTCTACATAAGAGATATCATCATACAACACTTTCACCTCTGAGTTTAGTACATTTAGGGGATCTTGTATGTACTTTCTCATGAGATATACGTAGAACACTTCATGAATTTGAGCCATACTTGGTGTAAGTGCAAGTCTATTGGCCACTGCTCTTATACGATCAAGGATCTCAAAGGGATCATTGTAACTTTGGCTAAACATCACTTTCATTCCAAACCATATGACTCTGTTCCATGGTGATATTTCAAGGAAAATATTATCTCCAACATTGAACTCCAAGTCCCTTTAACGATAGTTAGTATAACACTTATTCCAACTCTAAGAAGATTTGATATGTTTCATGATGGATTAATCCTTCTATATCATTTCTTGTACAATATTAGGTTCAAGTAACTTTCATTCTCCAAAATCATCCCAATGGGTTAGAGTACAAAATTTCCTTCCATACTAAACTACACATGGAGGCATATGAATAATCGATTGGAAGATATTGTTGTATAAAAATAAACCAATTTAAGATGTTGAACTCATCCAAATTTCAATTCCATTGAGTAGGCTCTTACAGTGTCTTTGATCATCTAAATATTCCTTTCATATTGACCATCATATTGGGGGTGACATGTCATACTGAAATTTAATTCAGTCCTCAAGGAATGTTGGAGACTTCTCTAAAATATAGATGTGAACCTTAGATCATGATCAGATTTGATTGGAAGTGGTACCCCATGCAGCCTCACCTCTTCTTTCACAGATATCAAGGAAATTTATCCAAGAGAGAAATATTATTGTTTAGAAATAATGTGTGTAGTCTGGGTGACTTAGCCCACCAAAACCCATATTATATTGTTTTATTTAGATGTCCTCAAGAGACCAGTGATAATTTCAATGATGAAATTCTCCCATTTCTAAAAGGGTATAGGATGTGGTTGTATCATCCCTTTGGATGTTTTTAATTCTTCATTAACTTGCTGGAATATAAAGAACCTTAATATATGTTCTGAAATCTTCTTTCTTTATGTTGTCCCACCCAATGTTTTATAAGAGATAAGGGAACATCTTGGTGATACCAGGTTGAATGGACAAAGGTTAGGTATGTACATTATCAAATGGATCCCTCTTCATCTCAGGTTGTGAAGTCACACAACACCTTCTTCCAAATGAATCACACCACTATCATTGACATGAAAATAATGAATATTCAATTTTTTATGGCATTAAACTTCTTTTATAACTTTGGATCTTTCCTTTTAGCCTCCTTAATCATATCATGGATATATAGTTATGAAATCATTTGGGAAACATTGAATGTATTCCCTTCTGTTATGATTTAAAAATCCATCATTTTCATTCCCATGAAGAAATGGTCTTTCTAAATCAACAACATTAATATGGTAGAAGGTTAATTCCTACTAAGATCATCAACTACCTTGCTTGCCTTACCAGGATGATAGTGAATAGAGAAATTGTAGTCTTTGATTATCTCTAACCATATCCTTTGATGTATGTTGACAACCTTTTGTGTGAATATATTATTTGTACTAATTTTATTGGTATATATGTCAGAATTCTCACCATATAGGTAGTTCCACCATATTATAATGACAAAAATCATAGATTCTAGCACCAGATCATGTGTGAGGTAGTTTTCCTAAAGGATCTTCAATTACAGTGAGTCGTAGGATACCACTTTATAATTTTTCATAAGTTTAAAACCCAAACCTTTATTTTAAACATCATTTTATATCAAAATATGTTCAAAACTTGTTGGAAATTTGAGTATAGGTGTGGTGATCATCATCATATTTATCACCTTGAATCTTTCCTCAAATTATTTCAACCAGACATACTTTACCCCATTCCATGTTAACTTAGTAAAAGGGATTGATAATCATGATAAATTCCTCAAAAACATCTACAGTACCCTTCTAATCATGGAGAACTACATATTTCCATGGCATTATGGGTTCTCTTCCATTCCTTAATTTCCATTTTTAAATGTGAATAGAAATTCCCTCACTTATGATCACATGTCCCAAGAATGTGACTTGCTACATCAAAAATTCACACATTATAAACTATGCCTACAAATTATCCTTCATTAATGTTTCCAAGTCAAGCCTTATATGTTCTTTATAGTCCCCCATACTCTTGTATTATATGATAGTATCATCAATAAACACTACAAAAATATTTTCATGGTAGTGTATAATGACTATATTCATCAAATACATGAAGATTTTTTGGGGGTTATTAAGTCCAGAAGGCTTCACCAAAAAATCATAGTTCCCATACCTTGAATAGAAGGCAGTTTTCTGAACAAATTTCTTCTTTAACTTTAGATTACAATATCCATAATGGAAACCCACCATTGAGATGTATTTACCTTCTTGTTGATGTCAAAATAGGTCATAAATCCTAGGAAGCTAATACTTGTTGTTTATGGTGATTTTGTTGAGCTCTTGTTAGTTGATACAAAACTGCATTGATCCAATAATTTTCTTTAGAAATAGTATTGGAACTCCCTAGGGTGATTCACTAGGAATATTAACCCTTTTTCAAAATTATCTTTAAGTAACTTCATTAACTCCTCCAGTTCAATCAGTGCCATTTAGGGGGATTTTTATATAGGAGTAGCTCTGTGTATGAGTTCTATTGAGAACTCTACCTCACAATCTTAGAGTAGTCTAGTTAACTCTTCACGAATACATCATTGTATTCCCTAACAATGGTAATTTCCCCTAGGTTGATACCTTCCTTTGACTAAACTATTTGAGTTAGGTATGCTTCTTTATAGGGAATCAACACCCACACCATTTGATGGTTTTAAAAAGGACATTCAAAATCTTTGATGCATTACAAGAGGATCAATGAATGTTTTAGAATATGAAAAGATATATCCATTTCCTGAAATTTATGTTTTTATCTATATAAATAGAGTAAATCCATCCCCAATATATCATTGAATTACACCAAGGTAATTATCATGATATTTTTTGGGAGAATATATCCACACATGCCAATAGGAGAAGATTTCAACACATGGGTCACATTAATCGCACCCTTGGGTGTTTTTATGGATATCTCTAATTCAAGGTATCATGGATTTTATTGAGTAGTTATAGAAAACATGGATGATATAAAGGAATATATAGACTTAGAATCAAATAATACTTTTTCTATTAATTAGTGAATAGGGAGTGCACCTTGTACGCCATCATTTTCTTTCTCCACTTTATTAGTAGTGATTGCATAATCCTTCCCTTATTCCATATTATTTTGTGTAAGATGATGATGATTACCCTCAAGGATCAATGTTTAGTGAACTAGTTTTCATAGTTCCCTTGATCCCTACAGTTGTAGCTTTGGATCATGGGAGTTTCTCTTCTTTCCTCCATCGTATCGGCCAACATCTTTATATTTATTTGACATTCATGAGATCATTGGCCATCTCTCCCAAAAATATAGAATTTCCCCATCCCTTTGATTAACTTCCCATTATTCTTCTTCAAACATTTTTTACATGTTGGTGGTTGGGATTTCATTCCACCTTTTTCATTAGATCCCAAAGTTTGAAACTCCAACTTTTGTTTGTTATCACCATAACCATGGGACCATTATCCAAACTCCATATCCACTTTCAAAGCACATCAAACTACTTCTTTATAACTCCCAAATTCTAAAATTTCAATATCCTTTATAAGGTTTTTTTAATTCAATAATGAATATATCAATTTTTCAATAATTCTTTATAACAAAACCAAATGAATACCTTGAATGGATTGTGAAATGTTTTTCATAAGTCATGACAAATTCTCATTCCTTTTTCTTCAGCTCTATGAATTCTCTCTGCATATTTGTATGAAGAGTTCTAAGTAAATAGTTTTTAATAAATATCATCTTAAAATCTGTCCACTCCATCTCTTAAATTCATTTCTTCGGCATGGTGTTCTTTATCAAATCCCACCATTGATTGGACTGTCCATGTGAACAAGAAATTTCCCAAGAAAAATTATTTATCTCACAATAGAAAATAACAAAAAATATTTTTTACATTGAGTTGAACAATTATTCTATGACTAGTGGATCATAAGAATCACTAATTGTTGGTGGTTATTTTTGCATAAAGCACTCAATATCCATTTTCTCCCTCTTAGGAGAAAGTTACAAATTATACAATTTATTATCCATA
Organism: Viscum album; assembly: GCA_963277665.1. Taxonomy (NCBI): domain Eukaryota; kingdom Viridiplantae; phylum Streptophyta; class Magnoliopsida; order Santalales; family Viscaceae; genus Viscum; species Viscum album. The sequence continues at coordinate 508,471,806 of OY728125.1, forward strand.
AGATAAGATAGTTTGGTAAGAATCACCATAATATTTTGAACTCTATCTTCCAATGCATTGAATATATCATTCAGGAAATCACTTCATTGTCCCTGACATGGGTTGTTGGTCTAGTTTCTCTTAGTTCCCACCATTTTCTAAAATAGAAAAGGTTAGAATAAAAAATAAGTCAATAATTCATGAATAAATAATTTATTACACTGTAAAATTATGTCTAAAGGGATATCTTATGGGATACCTATGTCTAGAATTTTTCTAAAACAATGATTCTTGGAATATTACATATACTTATTCTCATTCTAATTATTGTCACTAAGGTTCTCTAATCCGAATTTTCCAATTTACTAAATTGTGTTATGATACCAACTATAGCGACCCTACTTTTTATTTCCTACATATTAAATAATTTTAAAGTCAAATATCAAAATATCATTACAGAACCTGTATCCAAAGGTTTAGTTTCCTTGGAAAATTTGGACAATACATATCATATAAAAAATAAAATATAAACAATTATTGAATTCCCTCTTCAATAGCTTCAGAGTGTCCCTTGTGTTCTCCTTATTACGTGTAATCACACAAGTATATATATAAAAGAAATGGGTGGACAAAAATACCAGTATATGGATAGATAAGATCATGAATACATATAACTAGGGTCGAGAATAATCACTATCATTATAACATAAGCATAGGATTATAATCATGATAGGAAGCATTAAATAAAGTCTTGAAATGTGGAAATTCATAAAAATTAAACATTGTGTCTTAGTATTCAACAACCATGTATACATCACTTTAGCTCATGAGATATTTCACATTACCCAATGAATTGAAGTGCTATATAATTTTGGGTGGACACATCACATCATTTCATTCACATCCCATATATAATTGAAGGTTCATGTGTCACATAATTACATTTTTCTTATCATGCATTCCACATAGAATGTATATCAATATTGTACATAAAACAACCCATGGAAATAAATTGGTTTCATTTTATAAAGAATGAATTCCCGAATAAACATTTGGGTTCACAAAATAAATATATAATAACATAATTGGTATAAGAATCATCAATTTTTAGTGAACAATAAAAAATCTTACAAGAAGTAAAAGATGTGTTTTTAGAAAGAAGGGTTATATTGGAAAAATATTTTCATTTGTCATAAAACCATAATGGTAATATATATATCCTATAAATTATTTGTTAATGTTGAATAAATTATATTTAAGGAACATTAAAGGAATATCCATACAGAAAATGGTGTGAAATAGGGAAAACCCAAAGAAAGGGAGTTGGGTTTTTGAATTCCCCTTACCTTATCTCTAAATGATTTCTTCACATTAATATCCAAGATAATATAATTAAATTCATTAATTAGAAAATAAATAATAATGTATTGATTAATTAGATTCATTTTTGTTTTATTATATTCATATATGGTATTTCTGATGAGTTATGTAGTTTAATGTCATCATTCCGGAGAGTTTTCTTTCTATGTTTTTATGATTGGTTTACATGAATATGATTATTGATGTGTATGTGGAATCATTATCATTAAATAAAATTGAAAATAAAAGTTATTAATGAACATAAAAAGGTTTAATTGGTTTAATATATTATTCGGTTAAATGGAATGGGGTTGAATCATTATATTAATAGTTAATGATACTCATTTGGGTTATTTTTGGTGGTTTTTGATCACAACAAACTCAATTTGATTTATCATTTAGTATTAGGAAAATAAATTTGTTAAAGTACATAAAAATAGGTATTAAAATATATTTTATAATATGTACTAACCATTATAATGGTTTTATGAATATAATTTAAAATTTTAAATGAAAATTAAAATGCATTGTCCACGATGTCGGTAAATTGACACATCACGAGTTATGATATCATTTTCAGAATAAAAGAGAGAGAAAGGATTTTAACTATGGATATTCCATTAAAATGATACAATAAACATATATAAAGGATACTACATTTATAATTAACATATTTATTGCGTATTTGATGAGATAATAAATAATAAAAAAGAAATTAAAAGAAATTAAAAGAAAAGGAATGGGATTGTACCTCTTAAATATATCGTCTTTGAGAACCTCCTTAGCGAAATGTTATTGGTCTTTTTCTGAGACCATGGTCTCCAAGATTTGGAGGATGGAATTGGAAAGAGGCATGAGCATAATTTGGGTAAGGATACAGTCTTGAGAGGTGTGAGGAAAAGAGATGGTGAGGGGTGGTATTTGTCATTGAGGGGAGGGGTGTTTTCTCATAATTATATTCCTTAGTTTGTTATTTTAGATCAATACTATGATTCATTTTATTATTATCATTAAATATATATAAATTATAAATGTATGTTTGATATTATTGTTCTTACATTAGTGATAAGTCAAGTAATAGTGTATTTAACTTATAATGTATATATGGCATAAATTAACATATTTCACTATTCACAAAGAATCAAGTATTTTAGATAAATTTGAAAAATTCATCCTAACAATTTATAGATTTGTAAAACTCAAAAATGATCTCCATATTATGAATATAATTTTTCAAATATGTGAAATTTAATTTTTTATTAAATTCATCATTTACTCGAAAACTACAAATTTTAAAAATAAAAATGATTCTCTAACACATTGAAAAATTAATTAAGGTATCATAAAATTAACTTATAATAATAATAATAAAATTATTAATTTATTAATACCTTTTAGGAAATTATATTTTCTTTTAACTTATTAAATTAGTTATAAAATTTTAATTAAATACTTATGACCTAAAAAACTAATTGATCTTAATTTATCAATTTTAGAACATTTATTTACATATGATATGACATAAATATGGAATAATTACATTCATAATATAAAAAAAATTGTTTGTACATTAAAAGGTTATTTTACTATTTTATTGGACATATTGATATTCCTAACGGTCATTTTACTATTCCAATGGACATATTACTATTCTTTCTATACAAGTTCCTTAATTTCTATAAATACCTATTATTTCATTCATTAATCAATTATAATGTTTTGGTTATGTAATCTATTTTATTTTATTTGATTTATACCATATGACATTGTTATAAAAAGGTTGAAATTCCATTGATAAATGTTTGGGTCATTAGACATTAAATATTTCATGTTTTTAGGACCCACTTATATAAAATGTTGTTATACCACATAAAACAAGAACATAAATTCTTAAATCCATAACTGACACATTGATACCTACGTATAGATTCTATGATTCCTCATGTTAGAGAATAAAACTCTCAAATAAAGCACTAGATCCTCCTTGGTTTTAGTTTAAAACAAGATGTTTTCCATGAATTCGATTAAATGTTATTTAGATACTGGTGCAAAACCATGTTCATTGATTCGATAAACATTGTACGAGTGTTGGTTATACCAAATGGCATAAAAGATACTCCTGGTGGACATATCTGCTCTTGAATGAAGCTTTTGGGATATTATAATTATTGATAGTAAGACGGTGGTAACCAGACATAAGATAAATTTTAGATAACCAATTTTCCCTTTTTAGTAAATCAGAAAAATCATTGAGATGGGGAAATATATATTTTTAGACTGTAACCTAATTGATATTTCAGTAACCAATATATAAGAGATGTGTTCCATAAGCCTTCTTGGAAAAATCATTACTTATACCAAAGGAAACACATGTGGTTGAAGTAATCCTTTGGAAATCGAGTCATTAAATTGAGTTTTATGTTCCTTAAAATTTAACTAGTTACATTTGGTAAGAGGATATTCATATATTTGGTGAAGCTGACCCTATGTCAATAGAAAACTCTACCTCCCACTTATGTAAATTCAGAAACTTTTGACAAAAATATTATTGAAAATTCATCTTATATCGGAGGAAGTCACCCAAAAGATACTTCTTGTCTAGTTCATCAATGCATAATCATAGAAAATACCAATATATATAAGGGGATATGTATCATGGAGATCCCTTGGGTCCCATTCTTCTTGAAAATCATAGCTATCCCCTTCATGGTAAGTAAAAGATACCCATTGGATGTCATAGAAAATAGGATCTTTATGAGACACCAACCAGAGAATCCTAAGAATGAAATTGAGAGGAATAATATCATGAAAAAAATTCTCATATGATCTCAATCTATGATAAAGATAAATCAGAGGACGGGTATCAAGGACCCTTCTCTCTCTTTATCTCGAGATGAATATCAATTTATTTTACATAATGCATGCACTCCATAAGATGATTCAACAAGTCCATGGTATTGGTTGGTATGAAATAATGAGAGGATTTTTTATCAAATCAAGCATTAAAAACATGAGGGAATAGAAATCGTACCTATAACTATTTTAGGACCTCCATCAGTAACCAGTGGAGACTCATCCATTGCATGAAGTTTCTTCGTACCTAATACTTTTGGTTCAAACCCCATTGTTCCTAAATCATCTTACTACATCGTATATTCTCTTGGTAATAATGATATCTTAGAATTATATAAAGTTGAAAATATATTGAAAACATTTTCAATTGACTATATAACTTGTGGGAATCACATATCATTGGTGCCTCGATGCAATTATGATTTGAGTGACCAACTATGCTTCATTGGAAACAATTTATTAGTCCTTTACCAGATATTGTATATGACTTTGAAAATAAAATATTTAAAGAACCACTTCCATTATTTATTCCACAAGGATAATACCTTCACTATTTCTTTTAAAGGAACCACTAAACCAACCACTTAGAGTAGGAGGAACTCTCATCATCCTTGACTTTCTAGCCATTTCATTTTCATCCATCATAGCTCTATCGAGAACATAAAAATATGGTGTAAAATTAAGTTTATAAATTTGAGATTATATATCTGACCAAATACCCATCATATACCTTCTGTCTTTCAACTTATCATTCAGAACCACCTCAAGTAAAAATTGAGCAAGATTTGCAAAATAGTTTGGATACTGAGTCATTGGATCATCACATTGATGAAACCTGAGAAACTCTATGGACTTATCCATTATCATTAAATATGTGTATAATTGATATATGAAAAGGTTTTTAATGTCCTTACACTCCTGAAACTCATTTTATTCCGTATATATAACATCCCATCATATCCAACTAGGACGTTCAAGTTTGAATAAAATGCATTTCACCTTAATGAAATTTTAAATCAATAAAAAAATTAAAATTATCCAAATATTTCCCAATTAATTCTCCACATCAAGGGGTCATTTATTCCCTATAAATATGTTGGTTTCTAATGAATAAATTCATTAACATGATCTCTATCATCATCCCATTAAGGTCCCACTAATGGTTCTTGAACAGAAACATGTGTGGCTCTTTGGACAATAGATTTGACCATGCGCACTATTACCTCTACAAGGTTATGGTTAGTTAGATGTATTTATTACTATGGTTAATCATTATCTCCCTCCCAATAACAAATGAAATGTCTTATTGGGATAATGGTACTACACAAGAACTATATATAATAATAAAACATCAGTTAATATACATGGGAACATTAACTGTATTAGTGAGAATTTAACTTTGGTTCAAAAATCTCAAATCAAATATTAAGAGAATTCTATAATTTGATAAAAAAAACCTCAAAGAAACCTTTAATATACACCCATGTTTGCATAAGCCTGATCACAATGAGATTTCTCAAGGAACTCACTCTTAACCTACCACTTATGTGCTGGAAATCTGATCTCCTATCTACTGAGACATTCCGACCTGTATAACTACATTAATGAGGATAAAAAACCTCATATGATACTAATTTTTCATGAACCATCCCTGGTGACCTGGTAATTCAGAGCCTAATTTAGTGTTGAAACATCCTTAAGGGAATTTCAGATCCCCACAAGCTGGAAACTAGCACCCAGGAATCCAGAAACAAAGTGAGGGAATGAACTTCCCACAGGATAAACTTGATAAAAAAAGATATTACCAGAAAAAACAGAGTAAATATTCGGTATTCCAATATAGTCAACATGAGAAAAACTTCAAGTGTAATAAATTTCAACAAACCCAAACATTACATAACCAACTACAATTTTATCACAATATCGCCTCACAACATATGGATCACAAAGTCCACCTATCCATACCAACACTTAAGGTCCTGATATAAAGAACACCCACTACCTCTATGCAGTGATTTCCCATTATATAAACCTAGAATAACAGTTTCTACAAATTCTAAAAGGAAAAATTAGGGTGTGAGAAACAATTTCCTAGTAGAATATCACCAAGAATTTACCAAGAAATTTGTATCATATAAACCAGAATATGTTCAATTTTAAATGAAATTAAACGATAATAATCCTATAAAAATACATATTAAATATTTCAATTTAGATATATTCAATGAAATGTATAAAATAGGAAAAATATTTTATTTCCATAAAATTAAGAATAAATAATCAATTATTTCAAAACATTTATTGATAACTCTTTTCATAAGATATAGGATGTATAAATCATTTTCAACCATAGAATTATGGTTATTAGCTTTGTGTTTTGATTAGGACATGAGGATATACACAATATCAGTGAAATATGGATCCCAGTATGCACACGTCCATATATCCCAATCCATTGGGGAATAAGAACCCATCACAAAGAAAGAATCCTCTACCATAAATAAGTCTTTTCTTGTGTTTTCATCAAAAAACCACTTCTAGGTAGAGATAAACATGCCTATAATTTATATCCTTCTACCTATCTACCCAAGATTTCATGTTTTTCAAGGAAATAAATCATATAACGGGATATCATTCATTTTGATAAATCTAAAATCATTTATATATATCATTTCAATCATCCCCAATTTTATGTTTCAAAATAGTCAATTTAATTTCAAAAAACAACATCAAATTGTTCTCATCAAGAGTAATTCATTTCAAATTGAATAACATTTCATCCCATCTCTTCTAAAAATGCATCATCAAAATATTTCTTCAAAAAAAGTATTTCAATTCAAGATAGCATTCTGAAAATCATTTCATTATTTCAAATGCCATTGTCAATGATGTTTCATCACACACACAACATGACACATCCAAAACATTTATCAAAAGACTAAAATAATTATTTTGAAATAAAATGGAAATCCATTTCAAATCAAGAAAGAAATGATAGTTTCAAATGATAGTAATTTATTTATTAAACCACCAACCTTAATCATTGTATCATCAGACACCCAACAAGAGATCAAAAAATTGAGAGTTGAAGTGATAAAATCCATCAATAGAGATTCTCAGAACTAAAAAACAATAAAAAAATATTAATATTAAACAATTAAACAAGTACCCATTATTATAATTGAAGGATATAGATTAGAAAAGAATAATTCATAATAGAATCAAGTCTACACTTACTGAAAGAGATTCAACGCATAAAATAGAACTTTTATCCATGAATTTTCAAGCTTAGCAGTGAAGAAATCACCTCAAGAAAGTCACCAATATCATTTGGGTTGAATTAGGATTCAGTGAGATGAGTTTATATTTAAAATGGATATTATGTGAAATACAAATATGATCTCCCCCTTACTTTTCTCACCCATAGCGGTATCACTGGCTAACTATTGTCCTCCACTAGCTAGTTGGTAGTGCCAAGAAGGCTTCCTGGGTATCTTAGAATACCATTACTAGTCTGATGCACTTCCACTGTCTAGAAGGTAGTTTTTTAAATAATTACTACACCATTGGTCATCCCACTAGTTTTCTGGTGGGATTCATATGGGAATACCCTACTTACAACTTCTCATTGGTTGGCTAGTGAACCTCACCGGTTAACAGGAGGACCTCCAATAGCCTTTCTGGATACAAGATCCAGTTCACCCTCAATTAAACTCTTAACCCAATCCCTGGTCTCTAAAAACCAAAACAAAGAAGAACCCCCAACCCCTCAAAAGGTCAAATAAAAAACAAATAATGAAGAATCAATATGAATAATAAAATATCAACATGAAAAATATGAAATTCCAAAGTAACCCAATGATGGTACCTGAAAGTATGTGATAGAATGGTATAGTCCTACTTCCATATTCCATCCTTTATATATATAATTATATTTATTTTACTATATTCAATATTATTTTTACATATGTAGTTTTATAACTGCATTAATGTTTTAGATTTATTTTCATATTATCAAAGTAATTAAGTTATTTTAATCTAATTGTAACATAGTATGAAAAATGTTTTCAATGTCACAAAGTTTTAACATATTGAAATAAATGTCTGATAAAATTTTAAGTGAATCATATAATGACGGGTTAAGAATCATTTTTAAACTAAAATAAGACTTTATCCTTAATTTTAATTATCTTATAACTCATTCAATTTCTAAATAGTGTTTATAATATTTTTTGTACACGTATTGTTAGTGAAAATATCCCTTAAAAAAGCCAACTGGCATGTTTTAAAATAAAATAACATTATAAAAAAATTATTTATTAATATGGTTCTTATTATTTAAAATTCTGTATTATCAAAAAATCATTTATCAAATATGTATAATATGGTTTTTAGAATGTTAAAATGGTCTCTAATATATAGTTTTTATTATAGTATTTAAAATGATTCACACTAAAACCATTTTTTTGATTATATATTTAAAATATAAATGAAGCATAATTAGAATAATAATTTCATAAAATTTATATGATTTATATATATAAATATTTAATTTTAAATTGTACAATAAATAATAGGTAATAACAAATATGAATGTAATCAGTCAATGAAAATGAAATTTTATTTTTCTAAATAATATTTCCCATCTACTATGATACTTTATTTAAAATTTAAATTCAAAACATTTATAATTTTAAATTGATAAAAATGAATTCCTTTTTGTATTAATAATTTTTAATATATATTAGGTTGTTTTTTTAGTATTTTTTAGAATAGGTTTATTTTAGTAATGGTTACTAAATAATATAGTTTTTCTCAATACCGTATCATTTATGAAATCATCATGATAGAATTATGGTATTAAATTTTATGGAAACTTCTTTTCAACTAAAAATATATTTAAGAATTAAAATATTGAATTTAGAAATATTTATTTGAATTTAGAAACTTATATTTAAAATTTTGGATGGTAAATTATATTTTTACACTAATAAAAAACAATTTTTGGTTCTTTTCATTTATTTGAGTGTTGGAAAGACTCCATGCAGTTTTATAATCTAATACATGTAAAATATCCCACCATTATTTAATAATAACTAAAAAATTCATCATAATTAACTCTATTCAATTTTTTTACATAAATGATAAAATACTTAACCCAAAAATTTATCTATCCTCAATTATAAACACCCTCTCTTATTTTACATCAAAAATCACCTCTAATTTTATCCTTAAAATCAAATATCTTCCCATTACTCTAGTCCTAAGTATCTATGTACCATTAGTAATTTTTTGGGGTATTTAAACTCATACATTCGAGGATCTTGCATAAGAGAGCATCTTCAGTGTATAAGTAACCATTATTCACATTTCATTGTTTTCCTCTATTATTCTTTCTAATCTCCCAATCTACGTCAATATTTCAACCATTATAGAGTATTTTATATAAAATCATATGAAAAAATGTAATTACGATACTGTTAAAAATATTTTAATCTATTTATAATATATATTTTATCTCCCTCACTTTCGACACTCCTTGCTAATGACTGGTTTCATCCACCTATGTGAACGTCATCAATACCTTTCTAAGCATAACCTACATAGATGGTTGGTGTATATTATGTAATATAAATTAATTTTAATTTATTATAAGGTTTTTCAAATATATTTAAATCAAAAATAAATTAAAAGTAATGAAAATAATAAAATTAAAACAAAAACGGATACTTTAAAACAAAACATGCCTTCAAGTCATTCTATTTTAAGATGAAATTATATTAAATTAATTCCAACCATCATAAAAGATCAAGATTGAAAAATGGAATATAAGTCACTTTCATATTCATGATTTAATCAACATAAGTTTATTATAAATGGTATATAAAGGTAGCGAAATAAAATTGAATATAAGGTAAGGGGAACTAGAACCCAAATCTTTCGTTTCATGTTCATGCCATTTTTTTATTTGTTTTTACCATGATTATTCAAAATCAATAAAATCTGTTTTTTATTATTTTAAATTTTTATTTTGGTGATTCAAATTCAATTATTTCAATAATTTTGTTTACAATCCATCTATAATTATTTTTAAAAGACATAATTTTCCAAAATATATCATCATTTCATCTTGATTTATTTCTTATTCCCACAGAGACCCATGATATTTTTATGATAATATTAAATATCCCAAAATATGTTTTTCTTATTATTTTTGGGACCTTTAATGTTGTTTTTTAAAATATTATTTTTGAAATCTATATGAAACCCATTTTTTCATGGGTTTATTTCATTGGTACGATTTTTGAATGTTTTCATCTCCATGTGGAATACATAATAATGAGCATATGATGTTGTGATGGGTGAAAAAAGAATTTTAAATACTTCTAATGAATTGGGTAATGTGATATATCCATAAGATTATGTGAATTATTTGTGAAACTCTAGTTAATTTCATATATTTTATGAAATGATAATTGGTAAACAAAGGATATGTGTGTAAAATATGTGATCATTGTTTACAAATTATGTGTGGGGTTTTTACAAAATGTTATGATGTATTATTATAATTAATATACCATATTCTATTCCATTTTAAAAAGATTCCATTATTTTTTTGATGATGATTTTTTTATTATGATTTGATGATGATCATCATCATTCTCACCCATGTGTTATATTATTTCATGTCTCATATTTCATCACTTATATTCCTACCCCTACTAAGATTTTAACTCATGCTTTATTTGATGTACATCATTAGTTGATTACATTTACTAATGAGAAAATGAAAACGAATAGATGGAATTTTATAAAGGATTTAAATAATTTTTACATTATATGTTTTATTAAGTTCTATGATCCTAAATTTCCTAAGATACAGACCTTTAGATTATAGAATGTAATTATTATAATTTTTTCTATCATAATTTGATGTAACAATAATTCATGTAATGTTCGGTTCATGATAGTATTCTCCCCCTATATAGTATAAGAGAAGGTTCCCTGAGGGTGGTGTCACACCTTATCCAATGATTAAAATAACTATTTGACCAGGGGATTTGTGCATCATCCCCTTAAAACCTCTTCATCTTGCACCTCTTATGTCAATAAAGTGTTTCCCTCCCTGGAGTGTTGCCTCCATATGGTTCCACCCTCACAAAATATTTTTTCCACTACCCCTTATATCACTTCCCAGCCCTATTGGGTCACATTATGCAGACCATCATTTCGTATATTTTTTTTAAAGGAAAAACAATTAAGCCTATTTTTTATTTCATATATCAACCTGATGTTGGTGTAGACTCTCTACAAACACTCTTTTTTTTATTTTTCAAAAAATAGAATCATTTCCCATTTATCTCATCATCATGACACTCAATCTTGGACCTCTCATGTCCTTCTCAATAATCATCACCATATTGAGCATATCGGGTAAATTTTATTGACATAATTCACATTATAATTCATAAATAATTACCAGTAATTCACAAATGAAATCCTATTTCATATTAATCATACGTGATGATTTAAATCTTTAGAAACCATATTTTCCCTGAATTGGACATAGCTCCATTTTAGAATTTTTAGAGTCTCAAGACATTCATATGGTAAATAGGGTAATTTACTCTATCATAGGACCTCAAAAACATTGTGGATTTTTTTGTTCGATAATAGGGGTTTTACGCTTAGGTTTAACAATCCTGGAAATGATAGTTCCACTAAGCCTCCAAAATAATATAATAAAAATATTGTATTATTTTTTAGGCCACACATGAGAACATTTGGAAAGCTACTTATATCTCTAAAATGAGACCATGAATGGGAAATATATAAATATTTTTTGGTAAAAAATGTGGGTTTTATCCTTAGTATGATGTAAGGGTTTTTCGACCATGTGTTGAGATGGAGTGCAGTCATAGGATGATTAAATATTAAAATAATTATTTTCATAATGAATTTATTAACATTGAAAATACTCAATTTAATCAGCATTTAAGAAAATCTACAGGGTTATCCATAGATAACTAGGTGGTTTGGAGGAGAGATATTATGATGTAAATCTTAATGGATGATCATGGATATTCATGGAGCCAATGATGAATGAGATTGATAAGGATCACCAATGACATCATCTTCATGCATGTTATTCACCCATTAATTCTACATGAAAAATGGGGGTTCAAAACTCATTGGGACCAGGTAGTGTAGTTGTACTGTAGCAGTACTATAGCATATAGTAGCAACAGCAGAATTGTAGTAACGATAGACACTGTAGCGGTGGAAGGTCACTATAGCCGCAACAAGGTACTCTAGAAGCGGTGGGTACTGTGTGGTATTATAGCAGCGCAGGTACTATAGCATTACGATTCACAAAATGGGACTTGGGCCAAATTAATGGGCCTAAGGGCCATGTAAGGGGATAAATTCCCACTGGGCCATCGGGCTATATAATGGGTCTCCCCCTACCCAATTAAAGAGGAATTTTCTTTACTTTAATAATAATTGAGGCTTCGGCACCAATAATTTAAAAAAAATTATTTATTTTTTACCTCTTTCTTGATGATTGAGGTGATTTTGTATTAATTCCTATAAATTTACCCCATTATCCAAATAATTAAATATTCCATCAAACTTTTGTTTTTCATTTCTGAAATATTGTGTTGGGGATAACTGATGTTGGTGTAAGTGATTGTCTAATTTTTTATATGATTTATAAAAAAATATTGATATCATGTGTTTATATGTGTTACACAATTTTTTACTTCCATGTAGTTCTCCCTCTATTATTCACACAATCACCAATATCCTTCCTTTTGATTAACAACTCAACTGTTTTTTCATCTGATTATAGTTTACATTCAAGCATAAAATGAGTTTTATTTTTTTAGATTCTTGGATGTGGATTATAACGTGAGGATGGAGATAAAATAATAATAGAATATGATGGAATGACTATTTGATGATCATTTTTCTAGATGACAGATCACAGGGTGTTGGGTATAACATGCGACTTGGAGAAGAACTACAACCAAGTGAATTATTGTTGAAAATAATTTTCCCATGATATTATATTTTTAAAAGATATGTTTGGAGGGTTCCCATACAATATTTAAATCATAATTAGTAAAATAGGTGAGTAAAAAAATTATGTGATGATGGAACAAATTAACTGGAAACAATTAGGGCTATGTGGCCTGCAATTCTCAAGAACCCACACAATATACCCAGGGAGATGCGGCACTAGGGTTTAGTGTCTTTGTAAAATATCATGCTCGTATGGTTGATCCCACACACTATGTGTACCTAGATATATAGATTTAAATATATAGTAATTACATGTCTAGGGAGTTTAGATAGCCTACATGTTGTGGATTCCCAGGGTCCACCTTGTATACCCCAAGTGGAAAACGACTCAAGGAGTGAGGAACATGCTAGGTGTCAAACCTGACCTCAAATATCATATAACTAGTCTCAAAATTTATGTAATCGGTATTTTAAACTCCATGTTGAATGGAAGTTTATGACTAGGTTGTTGACTTTGGGTAACAAGTTGTGTACCCATTGGGAACATTGTCTATATCCCTTTTTCTTAGGTTAGAACCATCTAGAGGTACTTACATAGTGTGTTTCAATATAGAACATTATGGTGATCCCCCCCCAGATAGGTTTAGGTATCATGTAGAAATTCTCAGGTTGTGTGATCTTTTATCCATGGGATGGTTATAAATAAGGTTAGATGTCTATCTCTATTACGTTTCCTATGTGATCACCTATCTGCAGGTCAAACATGGATAAGGTTAGGTATCCCCCCATGTTCTTGGGGTCATGAGGCTCTATTCTTTTCCCTATGTTTGGTTAGGTATCTAGCTACCTTAATTTGGGTATATAATACCATATTATGGGTTTCTAAATATGGATTCAAATATCCCCATATGGCCAAGGGAATGATCATTTATCTGAGAGTTGAATTCCCTCATTCAGGATGGCTTCTAGTGAGGTGTTTCTTTCCGTTGGAAATATCCTGATATGTATCATGACTATATTTTAAATAATATGGCTTTATGGAGCCATGTGAATAATGTTTTTCATTATGATAGTGAAGGGTACTGAGTCATTACATGATGACATGATTCCACCTATGAACATAACTAGGGTTTTCCTTTACCCCTAATCAGTTTGTACGAAATTGGTAGGAGATCTTGCTTTAAGGTTGAGTGGGATCCCCTTCTTGGCTTCTAATGATGGCATTGATACTAGAAGTTTCAGTCGCATGGGATTCTTGGGGATTATGTTTCTATAATACCATAATGATTTCCTATGATATGTGATGTTACATTTGGCTATCGACTTTAATCTTCATGGTCTCTTCAATTTTTTATAACTTCCAGTTACTCTAGAAACATGTTTTCTAAGGTTTAGATATGTGATGACCAAGACCACACCATATACCTGAGACATCAATGATGGAAATTGTTTATTTTATTATTCTCAGATTATTTTTTTATCATCCTCATTGTTGGGAGCTCTAATATGATGTGTTTATTTTTTCTTATTTGTTGTTTAGAGGTTTTCTAATAAGAATTTTTATACTCACCAATGCATGGGTCTTGGGTCCAAAAATGGTGTGTCTATGTAGATGGATAACATGTTAGATATTCTATTATGGATGTGTAGTTGACATGACTTGATCTAAGAATACACATGTTGACCTTAGGGGATTTGGTGAGGATGGATGTTTGTTGTACCAGGAGATGATTGTAGTAGCTAATGATCATATTTGGAGCTATTTTTTTGTGAGGGCCTATTTGGATTTTATGATTGTTAGTTTCTATTTTATCTATTAGTAATAAATTATTTCGATTTTTACATTATGTTATTCATGTTATTTATCTATGTGGATCTCAGTAGTTGCATCATGAATGTGTTGTATTTATTTCACATGGTCACATTTACATATATCTTACTAGTGTTGTTTCTAACCATGTGTATTAGAGAAATGAGACTGTTATATGTTATTATAGGAAAAATCCTCTCATGTGTGCACCTACATGATGCTAGGAACTAGCCCCTATAATAATTTAGGTAGTCCTGGGGTGACACTCTTTCCAAAACATTATCCCAAGTAAGGCCTCAGTGGGTCAAGTTGTGTTAAAGTGTTATAAGAGTGAGGTTATACTAGGGCTGGTGATTAGAGTTATTATTCATACGGGGATTTTTTAAGTAACTTGGGTAAATTATGTTAATGGGGTATAGATTTTAGTAAACATACCATGGGATCCATCATAGGTTTGGTGGACAAGGTATCCTTTCTCCAAAAAATCAGATAACATCTTAGTTAAAAACACCCTATAAAATAAATTTTTGGGTACAAGTAAGTGAGTACATGCCTCATATAATGGTATTTCAAGATTTTTAATGTGATTTTTGTGTCATCTCATACATATATTATCTAACCCTTAAGGTATAATCCTATTTATTGTAGGTTTGTACCCACTAATAGTCAACCTTTGTACAGAGGCAATGCTATGATGAGCCCATGCTTTTGGTTGTTCATCTCACTACTGTATAGTCAGGGATGAGGTAATGTTTTCTAAGACACAGTTGTGAGTAGTTCCTTCCCTACAATCTATGTTTGTTTCCATTCCATCTGGTTTATACTTTTACTGCCTATAAGTTAGTTCATATTTTAGATCTTCATATATGTCATGATAAATTATCCATGGATGATGCATTCTCAAAAATCATGACAGAACTACTGTATTGTGATTGTAATTTGATCCTATTTAAAATATAGACTATTTATTATAGAATTTTGAACTTTTTGAAAGGTGGAATTATCATGATTAGGTACCCATTGTGGGTACATAGACTTTATATAGTGTGTTAAAAAAATACAGTCTATTTGTTTGAGATTATTGACTTTGAAGGACTCTATAGGAATATGTCTCTGGTGGTGGTTCATATTTCTTATAGAACCACCTATGTTAGAGTCACCTGTTTGAGCTTTATTATATGGGAAACATTCGAATAAATGCACCCTGTCTATGGGGAAAATAAACATTCACCTAAAGATAACCAAAGATGTTCTTCAGGTATACTTTTGTGTTGTGGTTGGTGGATCAGAGTAACTCCATGTTGTAGACCCTAATGTTTATAGTGTAATTAATGGTGTAGATCATGTGGTTTGGTAATCATGGTATTTTGGTGATGCATTTATTCTTTCTAATGATCACCACCCTTGTATTAGACCCCAATCAACATGGATTGCAGACAACATGAATTGTGGGATGACATGTGTAGTGGATTTCAAGGTTTTGTTGGCATGTAATGTAAATCGGGGTATGACTTGTGTCTGTATAACATCCAAACATAATTAATGGTATTAAATTTTTAATTTTATTAAACTCTCTATTTATATTTTTTTAACTAAATGATGTTTGTTTTTTTATGTTTTTTTATAATATAAATGTTATGGGAATTGAAAGTTGGGTAAATTAGTTGAGAATGGATTTTATGGTAGTTAGAAACTACCACCAACTCACTGGTGGGATCCACAAATAGGATAGTCAGTTTAGAGTAGGTCTTCATAAAAATTAAGGAAACACCAGCAAGTTGGTGGTACTAGAAGAACCAAGGTGGTTCTTCCTTGCACATCATCCAGTCAGGGTTCAACCACTTGCCCGAAGGTGGAGACTGGCCATGTGTGCATTAAAAAAAGCTTGTGGATTTTTAATTCTACTCATTTTCATCCTTAATTAAGAACCAAATCTAACCCCAAACACCCAATTTCATACCTAATACATTATCCATTGAATATTGAGCTCTCCCCTTCATCTACTCTTGGCCATTTGATGTTGGATCAATTTGGTGATAATAAATTAGTATTTTTTTCAATATATATACCAAATTTGTCTTCTTCCTTGAGAGATGTACATAGATCTAACATGGATCTATGAATTCAATGTGGATTTGATCAATTAATTCTTTCCTTATTTATAGATTGGTAAAATATACAAGTAATTTAAAATATACCCAGGGTTAGATCTAGATCTCTCAAGAATGATGGAATTTTTCACTTGAGTTATTATAGATCAATTTTCTTGGGACATTCTTTGTAACACCCAATGATTTTTTGATTTATTTTAGTTGAATTAATTTATCCTTTGCAATATTTTTCATTTCACATAACACTAAAAATAGTTTATTTTATATTAAATTAATATTTTTGGACTCTGTTATATGAAACACCAAGTTAATCATGCACTACACACAACATAAATTTTTTTCTGGCTCAACATAGAACACTAATGTTAGCTTGCATTACCCACAATAATGACTTTCCTCTATAGCTTACATAACACACATGATTGAGTTTTTCAAAACAATAATTTATTATTAAAATGTTATTATATAACATAATAAGATATAATTTAGAAGTAAAATTAGTTTTAATTAAAATTATTAACTAAGTTATGAAAATACATGATTTACATCAATCTAATATGAATTCACTAGTTATAAATTAATTATAAATTAATATGAAAATCGATTGAAAATAAAGAAAATTGTTAATATTTTTATGGTGACAAAGCTATTTTACACTAATAAATTAAATGAACTACAATTACTGATTAATATTAACATATTATATATTCAATATATTCAATAAAATAATTTTGGTATTCGTCCAATATATTTGATAGACATAAGATAAGGACAAACCTAATTTTATGCATAAAAACCTATATTTTTTATAGAGGTAGTTTTTACTCCATTTAATGGTGAAACCACTTTAAACCAAATTTTTGGAACTTTTATGGATTTAATTTTCGAAAATAAACTCTATATTTGTAATTGAAACCTAAAAATGAGGTTAGTATATTTTTTTGGTACTTTTCTATAAGTTTTCATTTTATAATGAATAGTTAAAATATTGTATTTGAATTCAAAACTGTTTTTCATATAATTTATTTATAATGTTAAATTAAGTTTTAAATTTTTTTAAAAGTTTAATTATATATTATTGTTATCAATTAATCAAATTTTGTTCATTGGAAACAATTTCATAACGAAATTGGATATAAAAACTAAGAAAACTTTTTATCATTTTATTACATTAAAACTCTTACTATCATCATATTTATAGGATTATTTTTAAACTAATTTCTGCCCCTACTATGACTTAAATTTATAAAAATTGATTCCATATTTTTAATCATCATAATTTATAATTTTTAATAAGTTCAACATAGTTTTTAACCCAAATTGTTAGTGAAATTAATTCAAATTAATTAGACCAGTTGAGGTAAAATTAAGCTTAACTAAGGACTAAACCATAAATTTAAGACCAAAAAGACCTAGAAAAATTTAAAACACCCATTGTATGGACATTATTATTTTACTATCATTAAATTATTGAGTTCGGTTGGTTTGGCAAGACTTTGTTTGGGTAAATACAGGGATACAACTATCTTGTTTTAAAAAATGTCAAGTTTGTCCTTCCTCTTCCCAATAAAAGGATACCACCAATCACTCTTATTCAAACCACTAAAACAACATAGGTTGATCCAATATCTACCCAATATGTAGAGACCCGAAGCTTAACCTACATTTATATTACATTACTTTTGCGGAATACTTAGTACATAACAAAAACACACACACAAGGACCATAATAGTTTAGTGTCTTTGGAAACACGGAATATAATCTTCTAATCGTGGTGAATGATCTTCAACATCTCCCATACATATATTAATTTTTTTACCTAAAAACATTCTTTATATCCTAGGGAAAAGAAAACATAAAAGGGTGAGCTCAAATGCTCAGTAAGGGTAAACAAAAGAAATATCAGTCACATCATATTCATAAGAACAAAACATTTTGGAAATCTTAACCTGCAAAAGAGATCATAATAGCATAACATGGGATAAATCATAGTAGTGAAATGTAATCCCAATAATCATAACTTAAAACATGAAACTTTGTGTCATACACACATAATCATAGAGAATCATTTCTTATTAGTCAAGACTCATTTCCAAGACTATCTTAGTGGACAAAGTCCATTTCTGAACCGAGTTCACTCCTCGTTTCAGTACTATTTCACTGAACCGGTTTAACCTTCCGTTCCAGCCATGTCTATCTCATGAGATATAAAATCTTTACCCAATTCATTGGAGGGAGATACGTTCCCACCCATCTCATAATGATACCATTCTTATGTGTGCCACAAAATCATAAATCATACATCATTTCATAACCCATTTAATAAAAAAATGGGAATCATAAACATTGTGACATCATAAAACAATTCATATAAGATAAAGGAATTCATAATAATAATTCCATCACAACATAATCAAATCACTATAATAATAGGGATAGAAACAGAACCCTTTATTATCTTAGATGGAAAATAATTTTGATAAAACACTTGAACTCCATTCTTGAGGAAAATATCCTTTATACTTCAAAAACAATTTTCCTTTCTTAACATGTCATAAAATTAAAATTAACCATGAAATTTGTAAAGGAATATTCTTATAAAAAATGTTTTAAAAATCCATTCATGTCATATAAGTTAAAAAACATTCTTCTTGTACTTTTGTCGGAAAAGTCAAAAAGTACCTCGAACGAAAAATGACAAAAGATTCCTTTCATATCTTTTACTAAAAAATCACCGAAGGGTAAAATTGGATTTAAACAATTGTAGGTTGATGGAAATAATATTACATATTGATGAAACATTCATGTGGATGATAAAATACACCCCAGTAAATTCCAAAGTATAAACAATCTCGGATAAAAATGAGATTGTGATATTTCCCTTACCTTAGGTCCGATTTGCTTCGTATGAGTCTGAACCTTCTGTATAATGATTTAAATAATTTCATTGACTTATTCCAGAATCATCTCATTGTTATGATATCATATATGGTTCACTTATGACTTTATATTACCCGTTATTTTGTAAATTCCATGTTAAAGAGCGTTTTGGGTAAAATCGTTTCATTTGTCGTCCGTGTTTTGACTTGAAATTATTCATATGATTAATTAGATCATGATTAATTAATTACAGAATATAAAACATGATTTTTTATATAATATATATTCAGAATATACATATATATATTAGATCAGAAAATTGAAATAAATACACCGTTCATGGAGACGGTAGGCCATACGTACGCATGAACGCTGTTTTCTTTTCCTTATTTAGTTGAATGGAATTAAGTAGATGACATACATATATATACACATAAATCCAGTATCATTATTATGTCATATATTTCATGATTACATATTATATATACTTTATAATCATTCATGAATGGTTAACATGGAGAATGAATCTCATCGCGTCGTGGAGACAGTAGTCCGTACGTACGTAAGAGCGATGATATCGTTCTCATGATCGTGGAATTGTACTGGAGTGTATGTATACTATTTCAGAATCAATATCACTTTAAAATAATCATATATAGTTTTTATTTACACCATTATACCCATCCAAGTATGGTGGTGGTGGAAAATAGATTACACCACGGCGTGGAGAGGGTATTCCGTACGTACGCACGCGCGGTGATTTCGTTTTCCGTAGGATGGATAGATGGTGAAATAGGGTTGTTTCAAACATATAATAAAATATAAGTATATGAGTGATACTGATGTTATAACTTCATAATGAAACAACCTAATAAGAGGAAGTGGAAGAAGAAATAAAGTTGAAAGAATCAGTAACAGACATTACCTCTTCTTTGAAGCGCCTCTTTGAGTCCTCCTCTTAGGGCACTAATATTGGTCTTTGAATAATAACAGGACCTCTAGGATGTTTCTAGAGAAGTGTAGAAGATAATTTGGTAGGGTTTGGCCGATCCTGAAGGCTCAAAGTGGTGTGAGGAAGAGAGGGAGGAGGTGCCCTTTTATAAGGGAGGAGAGGGGCACCATTGGAATAACTAAAAATATTATTTTATTATAATGTCATATTCGGTTTTTAATAGATCCAAATTGATTTATTTCGAAGCTAAGGTAGGGAGGGGTCGAAATCCTATCATCCAATAGAATTTAGACAAGTTTAGGTTTCTATTTTAACCTTATCATTTAGATTTAAATTTAAGTTAAATAATTTTACTTTTACCGTGTCTTTTGTGTTCTTACACTATAAGGTTAATAAACTTACTATAACAAGCCAAACGAACCCCAAGTTGATTATTATAAATATATATAACCGTATCTACGTAATTCGGATGAACCTTAGATTTTTAGGAATAACATAACACTTAATAATATAACATTTGTTTTAAAACCAATTTTATGTCAATTTTGACACTATTTAGTAATTGATTTTTGTGAAATCATAACAGAATTATTAATTCGAAAAAAGTTAATTAAATAAATACTAACATGTCATATTAACCTAGAAAATTAGTGTAATTCATAAAAAGTCTCAAATTACATTTATTTGGGTATTTATACCATCAATTATGTCAATATTTCATTAATAAGATAATTACTGCATCATATTTGTGTCATAAATAAATTAACTTATTTAAAGTCTAAAAATTACAAATAAAATACTATTATGTATGAAATCGTTTTAGCTTTCTAATGAATATTTTTATTTGAATTTATCTTATGTATAACTCTGTATTAAAAAGTATCTACTTATTAAACATTGATTTTAACTATTTTAACCCTTCTTTAAATAAATTAATAATAAATGTCCTAATCTAATCCAAGTGGGCATAAATGGTCATATGTTATTCCTAAGGTTGTTTTTGGTCGAATTACACTTATAAAATAGAATTAGGACATGTGTTAGGATAACAATAATATCATTTTTACCCTTAATTACCCTATTTACTTTTAACCGTGGTAAAAAAAGTAAAAAGTTACTATTCACCAAAAATTATTTTCATCTCATTGAACCACATTTTAGTCCTTGATATTAACCGTGTCTCTCGGATTTTTGAAATTATACTCACAGAAGCGGTAAAACTATGTTTTATGAAAAAATCATTTTTTTTAACTACCACTTAGTGGTTTCACTATTCACCAAAAAAATGAAAGTTTCCAGAAAAATACCAAAAATTAGGACTAAGATATATTTGATATTATGAAATCATAAATGATGTCTATTTTAACAAATTCAAAACATATCATTTGCATTAATTAATTTAAAAATTAATTCTCATCGTCAAAACAAATAGCGTGTTTTTAAGAGATAATAACTATCAAAAGATTGACACTTGTTTATGTCTGGTTTAAATGTGAAATTACATCCAATGACCAACCTTGTATTAAATTGTAAAAATATATTCTAAATATAATTTAAAACCACTCAAATTAATAATTTATCGCTATTAATTATTTCGATTAAAAAGGTTTTTTTTAATTAAAATTTAGTAATTTTCACTATTCATCGGAAAATGAAAGTTATCGGAAAAGTACCAAAATTTCACCCTAAGCTAATTTCGATATTCCGAATCCAAAAATGAAGTCCATTTTGAATGATAAAATTTATAAAATTTCAAAAAGTGGGTATTACTATTCATAACGGCTAGTTCATAATAATATTATAATAATGTCTCGTTTAGTGAAACTCAGTATTGCGTACTACACACGCTATCGAGGAAGGTCGCGATTGCGTGTAATGCAAGGAAAGCCAGGGATGCATGTTGTGAAAACACCTTTTTGTGTAGCGTACAACACAATACATTAATTAAAAATAATACTTTTCAAAAAATCTTGGGGTGTTACATTCTACCCCCCTTAAAATGAATTTCGCCCTCGAAATCTGTCGGGGTTATAAATGGTTTACTACTCGAAAGTTTCTTTAATAGAAACCCACATCATAAAAAGGAATACCAAAACTTGGCTTTAAAAATTAAATTATGAAATGTAATGGTTACCCAAATTAACTCATCACTGGGTTTCCACGTAGGGGAACATAGGTGAAAATATGGATATGGAAGAAAATTATAACCATCAAGTTCTGATGGAGAGTGGTAGAGAACATGGCTATGAAAAATCCATCAATCACAAAGACATCGATTTGTGATGATCTAAGGTACCATCTGATTCATCAGATATAAGAGCACTAGGACAACATTTCTGGTTTTTAGGATCATTTCTCTAGTATTGAAGAATTTTTTAATCAAAAGAAATACTTACTTGATTTTTGTACAATATCACCGTTGTTCGTTATATGAACAATTTCCACTTCATCTCTTAAAGAAATGAAGTTGAATTTTCCATTCATGATGCGTTAGCAGATCATGTGATAGAATGATGGGTCATTCCATCTGTCTCAAACAAAAGGTTAAAAAAGTTATCAAAAAATACATAAGACCATCTATAGTGAGATTAATCATATATGGTTCCTAAAATGGACTTATACTTCATATATCATACTTATTAATATAATAAAACTTGTTTCTACTAAACAAGGACGTCTGGTAGGCCAGTGGTAGGAGATAAAGGCCAATCACACTTCGGTTGTGGGTTCGATTCCCACAGCCTTGTCCGACGCAATGGGTTGTCGCCCGTCCTGCAGGTTGTCCTTTTTCTAAAACTACATTACTATAACATACCATCAATAATATAAAAAAAAGTTCTATCCTTAAACAATAATAACTTATGTCCAACATAATCCATTTCAATATTTAGGCTTATCTAAAATACTTCAGTCCAAGCTCATAGTATAAATAAAACGATTACTTGAAATGTCACCAACCAAGCATGTGTATACCATCATTTATCCCCCATATATCTTGTTGGTCACATTCCAATCATGTGAATACCTTAATCATGTATTCTCTTGAAAAATTAATACCCATTAATCCTTAGTGAAAACATGAATGCTGTCAAAAGTTAACTCTTTCCACATACCAAAATCCAAAAATTCTATATACTCAAACCATGATATAACCCTCTCCTTATATCAGTCATGATCTCATGAATACTATCAAACTTTTAATTTTCTCCTTATCCCTTCATTATGCGCATATCATCTAATTTCCAAAAATATCTGAATAACCTTTCATGGTTACTGGTACCAGGTACCATTAATCATACACTTTCAAAACATAAGGAAAGACAACAGTGTAACAATCCTTAGATTTCTCTTTATTCCATAGTACCATGAGATGACTTATACAACATTACACTTGATAAACATGTAATCATTCCACTACCTTCTTAAACCATTGACTGAGCTTCAACAATTATTTCATCTCACATATCAATTGTAGTCTTTTCATCATCATCAACATAAATACTACCCATATGGCAATACTAATTTTCTTCATGAGACTTTCCCTTTGGGAATTGGTTTGCATAATGCCCGTACATTCCACATTTAAAACATTTAACCATTGTTGATGTCATAGCAATACCATTATCCTCATCCATGGTGTTAACTGAACCTTTTCTTTTGCACTTACTGGCTTTGTGTCCTTCTTTTCCACACCCAAAGCATCATCCAGTTCCTTTGAAACAATCACCCAGATGCCTCTTCCCACATGATTTACATGAGGGAAATTGAACTTTCTTTCCTCTATGATCATCATGAAACTCCATCTTTCTCTTATTATCTGAGTCGGGAAACATACCAAAGTTTAGATTATTGATCATATTAAGAGATTGCTGATTAAGCATAATAAAAATTTTTGGACTTCCAAATCCCGTTTCATTTGGTTTCTCATGAAGAATATAATTCCATTGTCCCTTATATCCTCCATTATCATGAATATTCCTGTTTCCAGCCATTTTCTAAAACCCAAAAAGAATAGTGTGAGAGGAAAAAATCATGCTAGGGAAAACAACTTAGTAAAGGTGGAGTACCCTCAATATCTAACATCTTAGGTTAAATTATAAGATCGTTACAGTAGTTCTAGGACAATATCCTATATGTATACTTATCATTAGGGACATCCCTATACATACCTTAGAAATATCTCTAGGGATCTCACTAACGTTTTCGCATCCTAGTTTCCAAAGGTTGACTAAACCTTTCCTCTGATACCAACTGTAATGGTCTGGAATTTCTTCCAGTGGACTATAATTGATACCTATCAGGGCACTCCATGGGCAGCTACACCCCCTGGGTGGGACACGCCACCATCCCCAGTGGCATCCATTTCCTCATGAAGACCTTGGGAAGAGAGCCATGCTTCGTCCAACACTCACATTTGAGAGTTCCCAAGGATCGGATACATTCTTACCTCCTTTTCCTCTGATACCAACTGTAGATACCTGAATCTTAACGTAAATGGACGTTACATTACTTTTTTGGAATACTTAGTACATAACAAAAACACACACACAAGGACCGTAATAGTTTAGTGTCTTTGGAAACTCAGAATATAATCTTCTAATCGTGGTGAAAGATCTTCAACATCTCCCCTAAAGATCTTCTTTTTTTAACCCTAAAAACTTTCATTATATCCTAGGGAAAAGAAAACATAAAAGGGTGAGATCAAATGCTCAGTAAGGGTAAACAAAAGAAATATCAATCAGATCATATTCATAAGAACATACCATTTTGGAAATCTTAACCTGCAAAAGAGATCATAATATCATAACATGGGATAAATCATAGTAGTGAAATGAAATACCAATAATCATTACTTAAAACATGAAACTTTATGGCATACACACATAATAATAGAGAATCATTTCTTATTAGTCAAGACTCATTTACAATACTATCTTAGTGGACAAAGTCCATTTCTGAACTGAGTTCACTCCTCGTTCCAGTCCTGTTTCACTGAACCGGTTTAACCTTCCATTCCATCCATGTCTATCTCATGAGATATAAAATAATTACCCAATGCATTGGAGGTATATATAGGTCCCACCCATCTCATAATGATCCCATTCTTATGTGTTCCACAAAATCATAAATCATACATCATTGCATAACCCATGTAATAAAAAAATGGGAATCTTAAACATCATGACATCATAAAACAATTCATATTAGATAAAGGAATTCATAAAAATAATTCAATCACAACATAATAAAATCAATGTAATAATAGTGATAGAAACATAACCCTTTATTATCTTATATGGAAAATAATTTTGATAAAACACTTGAACTCCATTCTTGAGGAAAATATCCTTTATACTTCAAAAACACTTTTACTTTCTTAACATGTCATAAAATTAAAATTAAACTTGAAATTTTTTAAAGGAATATTCTGGAAAAAATGTTTTAAAAATCCATTCATGCCGAATAAGTTAAAAAAACATTCTTCTAGTACTTTTGTCGGAAAAGTCAAAAAGTACCTCGTACGAAAAACGATAAAAGATTCCTTTCATATATTTTACTAAAAACTCACCGATGGGTAAAATTGGATTTAAACAATTGTAGGTGGATGGAAATAATATTACACATTGAGGAAACATGGATGTGGATGATAAAATACACCCAAGTAAATTCCAAAGTATAAACAATCTCGGATAAAAATGAGATTGTGATATTTCCCTTACATTAGGTCCGATTTGCTTCGTGCGTGTCCAAACCTCCTGCATAATGATTTAAATAATGTCATTTACTTATTCCATAATCATACGCATTTTTATGATATCATATATGGTTCACTTATGACTTTATATTACCTGTTCTTTTGTAAATTCCATGTTAAAGAGTGTTTTGGGTAAAATCGTTTCATTTGTCATCCGTGTTTTGACTTGTAATTATTCATATGATTACTTAGATCATGATTACTTAATTCAAGAATATAAAACATGATTTATATATAACATATATTCAAAATATACATATATATATATAATTGATCATCAAATATAAAGAAATACTCCGTTCATGGAGACGGTAGGCCGTACGTACGCATGAACACTGTTTTCGTTTCCTTATTGAGTTGAATGGAATTAAGTAGATTACATACATATATATACACATAAATCCAGTATCATTATTATTTCATATATTTCATGATTACTTATTGTATATACTTTATAATCATTCATTAATGGTTAACGTGGAGAATGAATCTCATCGCGTCGTGGAGACGGTAGTCCGTACGTACGCACGAGTGATGATTTCGTTCTCATGATCGTGGAATTGTATTGAAGTGTATGTATACTATTTCAGAATAAATATCACTTTACAATAATCATATATAGTTATTATTTACACCATTATACCCATCCAAGTAAGGTGGTGGTGGAAAATAGAATACACCACGGCGTGGAGACGGTATTCCGTACGTACGCATGCGTGGTGATTTCATTTTCCATAGGATGGATAGATGGGAAATAGGGTTGTTTCATACTTATAATAACATATAAGTATATTATTGATACTGATGTTATTACTTCATAATGAAACAACCTAAGAAGAAGAATTGGAAGAAGAAATAAAGTTGAAAGAATCGGTAACAGACATTACCTCTTCTTTGAAGCGCCTCTTTGAGTCCTCCTCTTAGGGCACTAAAATTGGTCTTTAAAGAAGACCAGGACCTCTAGGATGTTTCTAGGGAAGTGGAGAAGTGAATTTTTCAGGGGTTGTATGAGATTTAAGGCTCAAAGTGGTGTGAGTAAGAGAGGGAGGAGGTTCCCTTTTATAAGGGAGGAGAGGGGCACCATTGGAATAACTAAAAATATTATTTTATTATAAAGTCATATTCGGTTTTTAATAGCTCCAAATTGATTTATTTCGAACCTAAGGTGGGGATGGGTCGAAATACTCTAATCCAATAGAATTTAGACAAGTTTAGGTTTCTATTTTGACCTTATCATTTAGATTTAACCATAAGTTAAATAATTTTACTTTTACCGTGTCTTTTGTGTTCTTACACTATAAGGTTAGTAAACTTACTATAACAATCCAAACGAACCCAAAGCTGTTTATTATTAATATATATCCTTATATAAGTCATTTGGACGAACCTTGGATTTTTAGGAATAAAATAACAATTAATAATATAATATTTGTTTTAAAAACAATTTTATGTCAATTTTGACACTATTTAGTAATTGATTTTTGTGAAAATCATAACATAATGATTAATTAGAAAAAAGTTAATTAAATCAATAAAACATGTCATAATAACCTAGAAAATTATTGTAAATCATAAAAAGTCTAAAATTACATTTATTTGGGTATTTATAACATATATTATGTCAATATTTCATTAATAAGATAATTACTGCATCATCTTTGTGTCATAAATAAATTAACTTATTTAAAGTCTAAAAATTAAAAATAAAATACCATTATGTTGGAAATATTTTTATATTTCTAATGAATATTTTTAGTTGAATTTATCTTATGTATAACTCTATATTAAAAATTATCTACTTATTAAACATTGATTTTAACTATTTTAACCCTTCTTTAAATAAATTAATAATAAATGTCCTAATCTAATCCATGTGGGCGTAAATGGTAATGTTTTATTCCTAAGGTTGTTTTCGGTCGAATTAAACTTATCCAATAGAATTTGGACATGTTTTAGGGTAATAATAATATCATTTTTACCCTTAATTACCCTATTTACTTTTAACCGTGGTAAAAAAAGTAAAAAGTTACTATTCACAAAAAATTATTTTCATCTCATTGAACCAAATTTTAGTCCTCGATATTAACCAAATCTCTCGGATTTTCGAAATTATACTCATAGAAGCGGTAAAATTAAGTTTTATGAAAAAATCATTTTTTTTAACAACCACTTAGTGGTTTCAGTATTCACCAAAAAAATGAAAGTTTCCAGAAAAATACCAAACATTAGGCCTAAGATATATTTGATATTATGAACTCAAAAATGATTTCTATTTTACCAAATTAAAAACATATCAGTTGCATTAGTTAATTTAAAAACTAATTCTCATCATCAAAACAAATAGCATGTTTTTAAGAGATAATAACTATCAAAATATTGACACTTGTTTATGTCTTGTTTAAATGTGAAATTACATCCAATGACAAACATTGTATTAAATTGTAAAAATATATTCTAAATATACTTTAAAACCACTCAAATTAATAATTTATCACTGTTAATTATTTCGATTAAAAA
Organism: Viscum album; assembly: GCA_963277665.1. Classification (NCBI taxonomy): domain Eukaryota; kingdom Viridiplantae; phylum Streptophyta; class Magnoliopsida; order Santalales; family Viscaceae; genus Viscum; species Viscum album. The sequence goes on from OY728125.1 coordinate 508,501,050, forward strand.
GGTTGTTTTTAATTAAAATTTAGTAATTTTCACTATTCATCAGAAAATGAAAGTTATCCGAAAAGTACCAGAAATTCACCCTAAGCTAATTTCGATATTCTGAATCCAAAAATGAAGTCCATTTTGAAAGATAAAATTTATTAAATTTCAAAAAGTGGATTTTACTATTCATAACGGCTAGTTCATAATAATATTATAATAATATCTCATTTAGTGAAACTCGGTATTGCGTACTACACACGCTATCGAGGAAGGTCGCGATTGTGTGTAATGCAAGGCAAGTCAGAGATCAGTGTTGTGAAAACTCCTCTTGGTGTAGCGTACAACAAAAGAAATTAATTAAAAATAATACTTTTTCATAAAATCTCGGGGTATTACGCAATACATATCCCAAATTCCCTCACCTCCTACCTGAATCCTCTATTTTGGTAAAACTTCTTCTAAGTAATCCTTTTGGCAGACACCAAAAGGAGTTACCCAATTAAGAGATAACAACTTCTCTCAAACTCCTTTATTTTATTTTCTTTCTCAACCCTTATACTATATTTATTAAATTCTAGTACCAAAACAATAGTATATTCAATATAATATTATATTTTATGCTAAAGGTTCAAACTACACTTACACACAGGCCCATCTATTGGTTAATGAACATACCGTTTATGTGTATGGCGAACTACCACCTCACAAAACGATGATTGTTTTTTTCCGTTACCACCTCTCATGATAGAAATTATGATGTAAAATATGTTTATATATGTTATATATTGTATTTATTATGTATTTAATCTTATTTATTCCTTTTACAAAGAATAATTGTTTCCTTTCGATTTGGTGAAAATACGATACTTTCATTTGAGGATTTGTGGAATATTTCCCCCTTAAAGCGATTTGATTCGTTCACACACTACGTGGAAGGTATTAAGGATGTATTTAGTTAATTTATATGATAATTATAACAATATAATTATAATTTAATTATATTATATACATATATATATATATATATCATTTTCTTTATTTCTTTCAATATGACAATTAAAATGTAAACAAAATTAATGTTTACGTATGAAATACCATCGCCATGAATGATGTATTCCATTCCATAATTATATATTATATAGATTATTATAATAAAAGTATATTGTATATACATGATATTTATATCATGGTTTAAATTTTGGAATCATGATCTAAGTATAACGATCAATGATATTACAAATTTAGAAACATGAGAATAATAAAGCAAATATTATATAAATTGGAACTTTAACAGAATATGGTTAACAAGTAGGTAATGTAAGGTTATAATAAAACCATATATGGTATTATATATAAGAATATGGTTAATTAAAATATTTATAATAAATTTATGTTTATTATATAGGTGTTTTGAATGAGTACGATGAGAGTTAATACACAAGGTAATAGAATTTTTTTCACTTTTTATTTATGTGAGATACACACTTTATTTACCACCCATTACTTTTGTGTGGGGTGTATACTACACAAGGATTTATTAAAGGATTGTTATAATTAAATTTATTGGTATTTACATATCCATTATATGATCTTTATTTCATGGGGTTTATGTTTCAAAAGTTACCAAATTAGTGAAAAAGTATGGTCTCAATTTTCTTTCTTTAAGACTCGTGTTTTATATTACACCTAAATTATTTTTTTAGTTGCATATAATTCCATTTTACATGTTATATAATGTGTATCCTTATTTTAGTTATATTTTTAGTCTTATTTCATTTACATTTCTTACATCGATAGAATGGTCCCTATTTACCTTGTTATAATATTTCATTGAGACCATCTCATTGCCTTTCATGATTGTTTATGTTTATTATTCCCATGATGAAATATTATGATCCATATCTCTGTAAAATTCATTTTTTTTATTCTCCACTATTTATTAATGATTTATTCAAATATTGGTACTATTTCATCTACACATTTGTAAATAATATTGTTAAAAATGTGTTTTTAAGAACGATTGGATTTACCCTCTCTTCGGTCAGAAATTTATATTCCATCAAAACCATATTTTTATAAAATGTATTTCAATAATATCATACCATTATCATTTAATACTTAAAATAAATTTCCAACCTTTTTTTCTTTTACCAATATCTTCAAAGGAATCTTCTTTCTCTTTATAAACAATGAATTTTTCTAACCTTTTTGTCGTTCAAAAGGAATGTTTTTCACCTTATACGACATGTATGGATTTACCCATAATTATTTCCTTGAAGCTTCCTTTTTATTTATTTAAAATGTTAATTTTCAAGAGTTGTTTTTAAAATTTATTTTCAATTAATATTCTTTTTCAAAAAATTTCCAATTTTTTTCATATTTTTTCATTGATAATTGTTTTCAAAATGTTTTCAAGCCTTATTTATAAGTTTTCATAGTCATTCAAAAGAAATTTTTTTCAAAACCTTTTAAATATTTCATTATATGTTTTCAATGTGTTTTCAAAGAAATATGTTTTTAAAATTATTTTTAACTCATTTTACAAGTTTCAAGGAAAAAAATTTCAAAATTATTTCAAGTATTATTTATAATTTCTCATGGTATTTTCTAAGAAAATTATTTTCAAATGGTTTTATGAATTAGAAATTCATTTTCAAAGAACAAATGATATTTTCATTGAGTAAAATGTTCGGAATATATTTCAAAATTATTTTTTATTTAAGATGACATCTATTGATCTCACATTTTCCCTTCTAGGAAATGATCTAAAGGTTCCATTAATATTATTTCTATGAATGGTTTATGCTTAATTTCAGGGTCATTATGAAACCCATTTATATATCATGTGTTATATGTTTATGAAATCTATTTCTCTTCTAAGGGGTTATTCTTTTGATAAAATGATTTTGAAACCTATGTTTTTTAACATGTTATGATAAGATTTCTTTTTTATAATACCCATTTTATTTCATGGTTTATGAAATGATTATTTATGATATTGATTTATATATATGTATGATTTCATTATGAGATGTCTGAGACCTATATCTCCCTCCAATTCATTGGGTAAATATTCATATATCATGAGATAGAATAAGATGGTCTTGGGAATAAATCTAGACTACTAAGATGGACATGCGAGTGAACCATGACTACCAATATTGTATGGGGAGTGAACCTATACTACCATGATCGTCTTGGAAGGGATTACTTGGTTGCGATAGGAATCATATTATATACCTATGTGTTTTCCATAATTCCATGTTTTATTCTTATTTTATTATTTCATGACTTATGTTGTTTATTTTCTTATGATTTGTGTCTTATTAACGTTAATAATTTATTCCATGATTCATTTTTATGATCTTTGATATGACAAGTATGATATTCTATTTTCTTGATAATATTCTCATTTCGTTATGATCATGATTATGCTTACATGTCTCCTTTTTTACCCTTATTATGCATCTAAGGTCATCCCTTTTTATATTTCCATTCCCAGGTTATGAAGATATATATAATTCTTTATGTCTATAAGAGGGGTACAAGTCAAGAAAAACCTTGAAGGATATAATGTATCTCACTTATGTACCAGTGTTTGTGTTTCCATGTTTCCAAAGGCATTAGAATAATATGGTCTTTGTTCATCCATTTGAATAATGTTTTATGTATTCCAAAACAGTGATGTAATGTTAATGTATAAAAAGAGAGGAAATATATATTATTCATATTTGATAAATATTTTTAAGTTAGATTAATGGTGAATTTATGGTTTTTAATATATCTAAGGTTCTCTTCTAGATTTTATAAAGAATTCATGATATTTTCTTTAATAGAAATTATATCTATTGAATTGACATCCTCAACATTGAAATTTCTCATAAAATTACATTTTTATGGACTTTATGAGGTTTTGTATTCTATAAATACTACTTTTATCAAGTAATATCTTCAGGTATCATTTGTAAACCACTTATTTAATCAAATGAACCCTATATAGACATCCTTGACATGAGAACTAGTTTTATGTGGATACTAAATGTGATTCAAGATTTGATCCTTTGAAAATATATGATCAATTGAACAATGAGCTTAAGATATGATGTTATTTACCATTTTGGTTCCCTATATACTGCATTTTCTTTGATGTGATACTTGTGTTCGAACAACTTTTTTGACCATGCATGATAGTGATCAAATTTTTGTGTAGCTAATAATACCCATATATATTGTATGATTCCATGATTATGATTATGTATCTTGTTATTCTATTTTGATTATTATCACATATATTTTTATTTTTCAAATATATTACAGGGATTCCATTTTATTTTATGAATTTAAATTCTCTAACAAGTTGGGTGTAATTACCATGTCTTCTAAGGAATATTTTGGGACTCGGAATCGGTAAATCATCATTATATAGATATACCTTAGAGGGGTTTTATGCACAAATTGTGATTATGATTATGATGCTCCTAAATAATGGGTAGTTTCATGATGATCTTATGTCCATACTCATGGTAGAAACATTGGGCTATGATAGTTTTGCGGTCTTCCCATGGTGTAGACATGATATGATAGTCTTATGGACCAACTTGTGATGGAGGAAGAATGTGATGGCCTTAATAGCTGGTCTGACTGAAAGCCTTGTGAATAATAAGACATATATTAACCATCCTTGTGGATAGCTCTTGATCACTTTCTATATCATTATGATTATTCTTCTGGCTCGGAGCTAAGGTAGGTATGGTTGAGGCTTGTAGTGGATGGATAGTACTTGATTTCTCAAAATATGTTTATTCTTTAATTTGACTTTATATTATCATGTAATACATATGTTATACTTTTTCACACATGTAAAGGACTTATTGGTGGTGTCTTAAAATGTTTTATTACTCACAATCTGTATAGAAATATTTGTGTGCATGCAGACTTCATGATTTAGGATCGATGTAACGGAAAGGGTCCAATGGTAGACAGCTATTATGTGGAGTGTAAAACTGGTAAAATAACTATGATAGACTCTATAGTATTTCTAAAACATTTCCTTTAATTATCTACTTATACCTTCCATACTCTAGTTTGGATCACTACTTTGGGAGCCTAGTTTATTAATTTATAGAACATGTATTCCATACAATATTCAATTATATTACTTAGATTTATGATATATATTCTTATAGATTTATTATGTATATTTATAGTATATTTCTATAATTTCCAAGGGTAAAATATTCCCCACAAATGGTGTTCAGGTCCTCACTATTAGTTGGCAACCTCTTTTGTATAAGGAGGCGTGCATGACGTATTTTGTATCTTCATAATAGACATAATAGTTCAATTCAATGTGTAAAAATGGTATCATAGCCTAATTTTCCTTTATTTTTTATTGGTTATCCTAGGACATGGTAGAAATGAGATATGCTATGTGGAACTTGGGTAGGTGAGTTTCCAAGTACCTAAATAACTCATGTGTAATGGACCTCTTAGTTACCATTTAATAGGTTTTTATTACATTGTTATGGGATTTGGGTTCATCCATGCATCACGTTTAGGCACATATAATCATATGAATTATATATATATATATATTCTGTGTTGAATTATGGTTCTTTAATTTAATTCACTGATTTCTGATATCTATTTTGGACATACTTGTATTCTCTATTGACTAATACATATGTATTCTATATTTATTTTATATATCTTTTTTTGAAATTAATTAGTTTATCTTGAGAATGTTGTTTTGTTTTTTATATATATGATAATGAATAATGTGTAAGTACATAGAGCCTTGGGTAGTTCTAATAAGGATATACCTTGGGTTATGGGTAGCCTCCTAGGTGAACCTTTATGTGATATCATAGACTGATTAGGATTTATCATAATGGATTTAGGTGTTTAAATGTTCTTTTGTTATTTTAGAGAAAAAATTATACCTATAAGACACTTGAATACCCCTGATATAGATGCCACGCCAGTTCCACCATCTTCTATGTAGGAGGATACAATTGAGAATGGTCATGCACTTATAAAAATAGTTTAAAAATTGGGGAAACTCTAGCCTAGATTCTTATATATTTAATCATTCTATGGTGGAGGAGTATAGAGAGACATGGTTGAATAAGTTTGTGACTTTCATCTTTATCATCTTCCAAAATTTTAGGGAACTAGGGGACTACAGTTGTTTTTATCTAGAGTGTTGAGTCTAGGTTTTCATAAGAGTATAGAAAATATGTGATCTATGACCCATGGTATCTAGTTGGGGTCCTCAACAACAAACTAATACGATGATGACTTGGGTGGGTCATTTACCTGAAGGTTAGGGTCATAGTGATGTGGTAGATATAGTGTGTGTGAAGGATTAGGCTCTAGCAGTTAGTCGTGTGGAATCATCTAATATTAACGAATGGTCCTGACCACATCTCTGATTTATACTTCTTTGTCTGATATAGGTGCTTCTTTTTCCTTTATATCTACACAATTTTTTACTATATTTGAATTACTAGAAAAGTTATCTTCCGATTTTCATTCCCTAGATAGAATATTGGGAAAAATAATTGGATAATATTTAATAAAGACAACAGTGTCCTATAGTAAATTCTAGTTATTGAAATCGATGAGACTAAATGATTCTGGAGATGAAAATCATGGATGTGATTCTTCTAATGGATGGGATAACAACTTGTGGAGCACACATTTATTGCAATCTAAGATGGGTATTGTTTATGTTTCCCAAAGGGTAGATATTTGTAAGGACCAATTAGGGGAATTTGGGAGCAGTTAGTGTGGGTCTAAACCATACCTAGCATTGGATTATTATGGGATAGAAATTTTTTTTTGATATTTCAGCTAGATTAGTGGTACCCCCCTCGTATTTTCCTCTAGTTTTAGATCTATTTCAAGACATGTTTTTTGAGGACTTTATATGTCTTTACCCTGATTGAGGATTTGATTTTAAGATAGAACTCATTCAAGGTGTGCAAAACATTTTGATACCCCGTTATCTAATAAAGATGACTATGTTAAAGGATTTAAAAATATAGCTTAAGGAAATTGTAATAGAATGGTTTTATCAGGCTGAGTATATCACCATGGGGTGCACCTTTTTTCTCCAAGAAGTCAGATATTATTTTTTACTCAACATATATTACTAGAAGATAAATAAAGAAACTATGAGGAATATTTACAATTTATCCAAGATTGAATATCTCTTTGATCAATTGTTAGGAGCCCGGTGGTTCTCTATGATTGATATATGATTATGCAACCACTAATCACAGGTTGAAGAGGATCAAATTCTGATGAAAAAATTTAGGAGGAGGCATTTTCTATACAAGTAATTGGTGATGTTGTTTGGATTCATGAAAGCACTAATAGTCTTCATAGATCTCATGAAAAATATCTTACACACACCTTGACTTGTTCATTGTATTGTTTTATCATGATATCACCATTTACTCACAAAAGCTGTTATAGTATTATAGGCATCTCAAGTTAGTTCAGAACACTTCAATCCCATCTACTTTATGCAATGTTATCAAAGTTTCACTTTTGTATTTAGGAGGTGAAATTCGTAGGGCATGTGGTTTCTATGACTCATGTATTAGTGTAATCATAGAAATTATAGGTGGTGATTCCCTGGACACATCCCTAAAATGGGATTGAGATTGGGATCATTATGGGCTTAGCATGGTACTTTTAGTGTTTTATTTAGGACATCTCTCATTTATCAACACCCATGATTATGTTGATAACAAAGGGGTGAGGTTTCAGTTGTCTGACCAGTGTTAGAAGGCTTTTCATGTGATTAAGAGGAGAATAAATATAACTCTAGTATTGATTCTTCTGGATCTTCATATTAGATATTATATATATTCCAACACATCAAGAGTTGTTTTGGGGGATGTATTGATGCATAGGGATCGAGTAGTAGCATATGGGTTGCATTAGCTGTTACCCCATTAGCAAAACTATCCTACTCATGACTTAGGGATGGAATTTGTGGTCCATTATTTGATGTGTGGGAAACACTAAATCTTTGAATAGAGGTTTATTGACCCCTCAAACCACAATATCCATCCTTATATCTTCACTCATCCAGATCTAAATTTGAGGTAGAGGCACTTGCTAGATTACCTACAAACATCTTATTTTTAGATTGAATATATTTTGTTTAAGGGTAACATCATTTCAGATTATGTTAGCAATAATATAGGGGTAGATCAACATCTTGGTGAATGGACTTTGGAGGAACAATGGCACTAGATGAAATAGTTTCACGATTGGATGATGGATTCCTTTAAAGACCAAGTAGCGATTGATTTTTATTTAGTATACTAGGTGAAGGGTAGATAGGAATCTGATCCATAGTTGGTTTTGGTGAGAAAATAGCTATAAGGTGGTGGACTAATACCCAAGTGGTCGTTGGATGGTTATCGAGTGATCGTAGTACATGGGAGAGTAGCAGTCCCTTCTTCCATTAGTGAAGATCTGAATAAATATTTTCATATCACAAATTTGGTGGAACATCCTTTAGAAATAAATATGTAAAATTAATTTAAGAAGTAATTCTTGTGGCCATGGATTAAGAGGGCAATTTTTGGATTTGTTTCTTATTGCCTTTCCATTCGGAGGATGAAGGTTGAGCAGCATTATCATGGTGGTTACTCCGACCACATCATATGACCATCTGGAAGTGGGAGAATGTCATGATGGAATTTTTAATGGGTGTTCCCAGGACATTGTGGAGTAGTTATGATATTTTTAGATAGTGTATTGACTCGCTAATTTTCCACAATTCTTGCATATCTAAGAGAAAATTTCTAGAGATAACATAGGAAACATAGATGTTTGTGAGATTTTGATCTTAGTTGGTGTAACCTTGATTATTGTATCTTATAGATATGTATTTTACATCTTAGTTTCATCAGTTTTTACATAATTCATTAAGGGATAACATAAAATTGAACATAGTTTACCACCCCCAGAAAGACGCATTGTCGTAATGACAATTCAACTGATGGAGGATTTTCTTGAGGCCAATGTTTTGAATTTTATAGGAGTTTGGGGTAATCATATAGCCCTAATTTAGTTATAATAAAAAAACTACTAGGATTTAATTTATATGGTACTATATGAGGGTCTTTATAATAGGCTTTTTTTTACCTCTTTATTTCCCCGAGGTTGGTGATGTAGAAATTATGGGGCACAGTGTAGTACATGATACCACTTAAAGTGTGTAGAGGATTTAGAATAGGTTGACCATATATCATATAAGTTAAAGATATTATTCAAACCATAGGATGAAACTTTTCAATTTTATATGGTTGATTTGGTTTTATGTAAAGTGACTCTAGTAATTTTTCCAATGTTTGAGAAAGAAAGGGAAGCTAACACTGTGGTATGTTGGACCCTTCAAAACCATCGAGCAGATTGAAATATTTTTTTACCATATAGATATTAATTATCTCTATTGAGGTATGCATTAGGTTTTTTATGTGTTTCATCTCTAGACATACATGCTTGATCCTAAGAAAATTATCAACTGAAATCATGTTGAGCCAGAGCCGGACGCATCATATATTGAACACCTAGAGTGGATTGTAGAACAGAGTGAGAAAGAACTATGAGGGATGATTATATCACTCTTTTAGATTCTATAGCATCATAGATAGAAATAATATCATACATGGAAGTGGTAAAAATATGTCCAGGCTAAATGGAACATGTTTTTTAAGAAAGACCATTTAAGGTAATCCTAGAGGATGAGAAGTTGTTAGAGGTGGATAATTTAAAAATCCTCTATTAATTTAAGGTATGAGATGTTGTAATCTTATTAAATTATCTATTTCCATTTTGGATCATCATTATTATGTGTGTTTAGAAGTGTATATTTTAGTAAAAAGTGATTTATAATTCATCATTGGAGATATGTGTTGAGGATAAGTTATATAGTGATTGTAGATTGCCGATAGCTAGATAATAAAAGCCATCAGCCAGCTGGTGGGGTTATTATAGGTCTGTAGAAGGATGAAGACACAACTAGATAGCTGGTGGTATTGGATAACCAAGTTGGTTCTTCCCTACACACTATCTAACTGGGGGATATCCACCTTCTTGTTAGTGGATCCTAGGAGATTGTTTATTAAATTCCCCCCAATAAAATTTAATTCCAATTATTCTCCTCATTAATTAATACCCAAGCCTGGCCACAACAACCCTATTTTGAAACTAATACATTCTCACTCGACTCTTGATCTCTCTCATTCATCAATCCTAATATAAATGATTTTTCTCCAGATATACACTAAATTACTCTTCTTCCATGATATTTGGTTCTATGAATTCTATATTTATCTGATGAAAAATTATTCCCTACTTTATAGACTAGTTATGGATATAGAAAGTTAATTATATCCCCTTGATACGAACAAGATCTCTCATGAACAGTGGATTTTTTCAGGTTATTTATCATAGATCAATAAACATTATGCCTTCTTCTTCTTGGATATCATATTGGATCTCTATTCCAATGGTGAATCAATTTCGTAAATTTTCTTTTAGGTTTTCTTCTATATTTTATGAGAAATTCATGATTCATTCTTAAATTGAAAATGAATGTAGTGAATTGACATCCTCCATTTTGAAATATCTCATAACTAGTTTCGTTGATGGAATATATGAGGAATGTGGTTTCAAATTTTTCCTTTATTATCCTATAATATCCTAGAGTTTATTTTATAAAACACTTTTTTGATGAATTGTAACCCAATATAGGAATCCTTGATATGAGAACTAGTTTTCCATGGTATTGAAATGTGATTCATGCTTCAATACATTAATGAATATTAGATTACTTTTTCAATAATATTGATGTAGGAAGTTTCATACCATTCGGGGTCCTTTATAATATTGGTTACATGATGTGATACTTCTGTTGGAATAGCTTGTTTAAGCAATCATGATAGTGATCACGTGTGTGTGTGTGTCCTATGAGACCTAAATATGTTGTTTGATTCCATGAGTATTATTATTTATTTTTTTATACTATAATGATGAGTATCACTTATATTTTTATGTTGCTATTATATTCTCATGATTAATGGCTATGTTGTTCACTTGCATTCTTGTACCTATTTTGTGTAATTACCATGCCTTTTTTGGTATTATTTTTGGTACTTGAAACATGTGAATTTTCATTATATGGTTATCTTATAGAGGGAGAGTGTTAATGAATTTAAATGATGATGATGATGGACCTGAACATATGGTTGAGGCATTACGACCTAGAGGCCATACCTGTGGTATTGACATTAGTTAAATAACATCCATGAGTCCTATCCAAATTCATTGACAAGATACAAAAACTTTTTGGTCATACTTGTGATAGAGACTGGATGATACATGATTTTGTCTGAATTCAACTTGGAAAATAATGACATCTAATAGATATGTTCAAAAACCTTCTTGCAAGATCTTTCTTACTTTTTACATCCTTATAATTATTATTCTAGTATGAATCTGAGGTATGTATGGTCGAGACTCATACTGTCTTGGTTAGCACACATGTTCCTGAAATATTATTTTTTATGATAGCTTGTCAATTTATTTTATCTTGGAATACTATTATTATACATGTTCAAACATGTTAAGGATGAATTTTCTATATCCTTCTTTTTTTATTACCTAGAATTTACATGTGCAGCTTGATGCGTTTGAAAACATCATGATTATCGATCCAGTTAAGGGAAAGTAAGCCATATAAGATAGATATAGTATGAAGTGTGGAGACAAAAGTAGAACTTGGGAAAAATTCAAAGTATGTCTATAGTGTTTTATTTATTCAACATTTTATACCTTTATTATTCTGGTTTAGATCACCTCTTTAATATAATGGTATATAAATTTGTATGACATGGGTTTTATATCTCATTAAATTTTGTTTCGTAGTCTTACTCTTGATATTATGACTATTATTATTTATATTTATAGTGTATCACTATGATTACTAAGTGTATTGTCTCTCCAATGGAAGTATTCAGACCCTAGATGCTAGTCAAATTCCTCATATATACCGGGAGGCATACATGAGGTCTTGTGTCTCTCCAGATTGGAACTAGTGGTTCAGTTCAGATTGTTATGAAATGGTATCATATCTTATGTTTATTTTTTTGATTATTGGTTATCTTGGGACATGGTTGAAAGGATATAGGATATATGGAACCTAGGTAGGGGAGTTTCCATGTTCTTCGGTATCTCGTGTGTAATGGACCTTTGATCTATCATTGATGATATTACTACAATAATTTTATAGGATTTTCCTTCTTTTATCCATCATGATTAGGCATATAGGATCACATTGAGTATATATTCTTATTTTTTATTTCACAATAGTTCTTTAATTTAATTCCTTGAAATATATTATCTATTTAGGATAGACCTATACTCTCTATTGAGTAATATATTTATATTCTTTAATGATGAGATATATCTATTTTGGGGTTAATTAGTTGAAATTAAGAATGTTGTTATGTTTTTATATCAATGATCATGATTACTGTGTATGTATGGATATCCCTTTATAGATCAAGGAAGGATATACCACTTTTCAGAAGAAAAAAATGACTGTCAGTTTTTCAACTTACTTAATAGTGTAACGGTTTCATAGGTATATATATCAAATATCAATAATATCATGTCGATGAAAATTTTGATGTTAAAGGGATTAAAATCACATGAATTTCTTTTTTCAATACAACATTTTATGTATGTGGCATTGTATTTCATTTTCTCTAAAAATTTATGACAAAAATTAACCAATATTTATATCTTTTTCATAGTTTTATGCAGTAAATATATGGGCCCAAAAAATTATACAACTATGAAAAAATAAATTGTTTCCATATTATTTGAATTTGAGATATTCTTTACACCATCATTCATTAATATAAGGGTTCATTTGAGGCTTTAATTAGTTAAATAGATCTAACATCGTGTATATTATAAGTGGATATACCCCAGTTAACATTATATTAATATTTTAAAAGAGTAAATCAAAAATAAATTTCATATAGAAGTTTTTAATATAGATCAATATATTATTGAAGAAGTCATTGAATTATTTTTTAACTACTTGTTTGATGTGGATGAAATTATTCACCCAAAATATCATTGTAGTGACACCTTGTGGGTGATGTAATTTCCAGAAAAGATGTTGATTCAATTACCATTACTAATTGGGAGAAGTCTCACCATTATGTTTTAGATTATAGTATATAGGTTCTACTATATATCGAAACACCAAAATTAATTCTTAGGCATTTTAATTCATCAAGGGTTGAAATATAGATATCAAATACACATAAAAAATATTTTATAGGAAGATTTTTATAATGAATTTTTAAGGAGATATCTCAAAATGTTAAATCAATTTCAGAATGTCTTTTATTGACATTATCTAGTCTACTATGTCCCTACCTGGGAATATAGAATTTTGAGTGTACTAGAACAAGCCTGCCTCCAATTTGATAGGGGTTAGTGACTAGATCTAAGTAAAGATATCACCCAATATGGGATTCCTCGACTTATATAAATTTGTAACAGATGCGTATTTCCAAAATATAAAGTGATAAAAAAAACTCCAAATATATATAAATAACAATAAAATTCTATACAACACATGCATGAGGTATTAAATACAAGAAAAATTGAACATATTAAAATAATAAAGGAATTTTACATCTGACATACCTATAAATATGATAGGAATAAGACGTCAGAAAGCATCTCCTCACTTCTAGTACTCTTGAATATATATCTAGTTTTAGTATTCATTTTCACCATCACAGACTACCATGCTTTATAATGTGTCCTTAAGAATCACAATAAATCATATAAAAATAAGAAACATTGTCTCCATGTCCACCAAGTCCACCTTTGAGACACGTATTAAGTACAAAAACTCAACATGTGTGGGCACAACGTCTTTACAGGGTTGAGTATAAACATTCCCATTAGAATGAAACAAAAACACAAAGCAAAGGAATGGAATCTAATTAGTTCAAAATTCCTGGTATTGAAGTGCAACTAAGAATAATATATGAAAATATCAACATATTTTATATAATGAGAATCATCAGGTCTATAAAGAATCACCAATAATCAAATCTCCAAACCCCGAGGATCTAAATATCATGAGAAACTAGGGATATGTGGAGTATTATAATGTCTATGAATATTTAAGTTGATATCTCATTATATGTCACATCTCGAGGGAAACCAAGGGGTTCTTAAGGATCCACAAGCCAGGAAGTATCCAAAATTCTTACCCATTCTCCCATAACACCACTAGAATCCATCATGGGGTACCCATACCTCACTAAGGTAATAATTTCAGTTGAGTAAGTACATCACTTTACTACCTACAATTTTCATGACACCATTCTTGAAACATATTAAGGGACCCACACCTTGACTAGGAATAGATATTGATCAAGAGAGTATTGAACCCTACTATTATAATAACACATCTATAAAAAACCACATATCCACTCATAAACCATAGTGGATGACCAACACATAATCAAGTCATATGCACTAGTTAAAGTATTAACAAATCCATGGATATAGGACATTTACCCTAAGCATGTAGGGGAGTACCAAACCCTTTCCATAGTGTGTGGGGGACATGCACCTCATTGGAACAATAGGAGTACCAACGACATGCCAATATTAAGGAAACATTAAAAAACATATAGTGGAATATATAAATTCTGGATAAATATGGTGGAACATCTCCCTTTCTCAAACACACATCCAGAGGAGTACCAATACTGAGAACTCTCTAGAGGTCATGCATGAACCCTGTCATCATATCTAGGAAGCTAAAATCTAAAACTAATTATATAACCACTTAAATAAATTTATATGGACAAAAATCCATAATATTTTTTTATAACTGAATAAATTCCTATTTAGGTCATTTATTTTTCCACAATAGACACCTAATGGTAAAATAGTGAAAAACCCCCTCTCAAGGAAAAGTAATGCCATGTGGAGGCCCCTAGGTGCATGTAAAATTATGTAAGATCATGATGTATATAGGTTTTGTGTACACCATATGTATCTTCCTCCCTTTCTTAATTTAGGTTGGATATACTTGACCTGGTATGGGTGATCGAGTCAGTGTGCACTAGGTCATGTGCTCCTAGGAGCATGTTAGGCCAACCCATGTTTCTCACACCAGGGAGTTCAAACCATCTAAGTATTACCACTTTCAACATAGTATGTGGGATATCTTCTGAACTTAGGATGTAATTTTATGGACTAATTAATTTCCTAGAAACCCCCATCTTCTTACAATACATTGGTGATGATACCCTAGTTCCCTCTGCCCAGTCCACGAGCAAGGTCGTCAGCTGTTGATGTGGTGATTTTCTTCCTCACACAAGGGGAGGGGGCACCACCCTACTACAACATCTTCCTTCCACCAATGATCTATACAGAAACCTTCTATGTCCTCTATCACAAACCTTCCATTTATTTGTCTCATCTTTCACTAAATAGTCATTTCGATGACTTTTCTCTTGCGTCAACCATCATTTTGACCAATCCATCTCCCATTGAAAATTCCTAGTCGACCCTCACTACCACCAACCACTCAAGTGTCAACACCCCATCATCAATATATTAGAGGTTATAAAAATAGATATAGGATAAATAGAGGATGAAGTAGAATATATAGACTGTTGTGGGGGAATGAATAAACCCTCTTCTTTATTGATCCACCATTAAAAATGCCCAATCGCTGAGAATAAAGTTAGATGAAATTACACTATCCAATAAATTCCATGGTGTAGTGCTGATCAATTTTCAGGATAAAAGTAATATATATGAATCAGGGATTAGATAATATCAATAAATATCCTACTTATTTCAATCATAAAGAAAAAATATATCAATTATTAATTTCAATATAAAAACCATGATGAATGAAAATAACAAATCCTCACCTTAAATTTGTTCATCCATTGATGAAAATTGTTTCTCTATCTATTTCCTTAAGATTCTGTGATTATCTATTCTTAAATTTCAATAATTAACTAAATTCTCAAAAATCCAAGCTATATTTCAACCACTATAATTTTATAAAATTCTATCACTTCTTATACCTAACTCTTTAATATAAGGACCTGGCCTTTGACATTACATAATCTTGAATTACGTCAACAATTTACATTGAGGATATTTTCAGGT
Organism: Viscum album; assembly: GCA_963277665.1. Lineage (NCBI taxonomy): Eukaryota > Viridiplantae > Streptophyta > Magnoliopsida > Santalales > Viscaceae > Viscum > Viscum album. The sequence goes on from OY728125.1 coordinate 508,517,292, forward strand.
TTAGAGTTTTATAGAATCAGGCCATAACTGTTACATAAAAACTTGAATATTACATGTAGACACTACTACTCAGTATCCATTTTTTCATAAAATAAAAACTCTTAAAAAGAAACATGTCTACTTCCATGTTTTAGACAGCATGACTATTCCTTGATCCCATCCTTGACCCTATTCATATTTATGTCATGTGGAAAGCATTTCAAAAACGTGGGATGAGCATAAAATGTTCAGTAAGGGTAATAAAATAAACAAGAAAAACATTATCCCATCAATAAATACAAATCAATGAAACCATAATTTTCAATCATAACATACCTTATGAAATCATAATATTTATGAATAACACACACAAATCATAAAATCATAAAGGTAACTTATGCCATTCGTAACATACTTACGTTGTAGTTATCATAGCTACATAGGGAGTCACATTTGGAAGACCCATCATAGTATATTCCCTAAATATCTTAGGAGAAACATTAATGTTTACCTCCGTCATGTTACCTAATGCATTGGAGAGTTATCTGGAGCTCACCCGCCCAAGGTTTATCATAGAACCACCGATATACGTAAATAACCATAATAGAGTCATAAAACATAACAAAAGTATAAAGTAAAGACAATATTTCCACATTCCAATATATCAAATCAAGATATTGAAATAAACAATGCTTTATCAAACCATTTATAAAACCATTTAAAAAATTTAATAATGTGATTTTTGAATCAAAGTGTTTCATACCACTTTGAATCTTTTAAAGGAATTAAAATTTTAAGACATTAATGTTCATATAAATAAATACTATAAACCATTTTGAAAACATGGACATTACATTGAAATATTTAGAAGAATAAATATTTTAAACAATATTTGAATTAAAGAGTTCTTAACCAAATGATATATGCTTGAATACAAATAATTGATTATTAAAATTCAATCAAAACTTTTGAATATCATGTGATAAAAAGGATTCCTGATATAATATTCCAAAGGACAGTATATACACTGTATAAAAGGGAATTTTATAATAATGACAATGAAGTCTCAATTGAATATAAATTGAGATGAAATCCTATCACGAACCAGGCCGGGTCGTCATCCGACCCAACGCCCCACCCGGTCCGCGACTTGGCCCGAAGGGCGTTCCCGATCCACACGGGCTGGAAACTAGTGCCAGGCATAAAAACAAACCGGTTGGGAATGGTTTGGCCCATGACAAAGATAAATAAACATAAACTAAACAAGCAGATAAATAAGGGAAAAATAACCTAAACATCGTGGCCGCAGAAAAAGGAATAAACAAAGAAACGTGACATACCTCAGGTGACCCCGTGGATCACCATGGTACGACAACCACACTCGCTCCCAAAAGCGATCCAAGACTGAAATCTGCAACTGAAATATAATGTAGGCATGAGCACCGAGATGCTCAGTAGGAAAGCCAAAATATCACCACGTCCTATGCCTCCACCTTTTTTAAGAAACCCAACAATGCCAGTTTGAAAATAAGATATAATAAAATAATGTTTTCCCTTCTTTTCAAATTCATGTAATGATTTTTCATTTAAAAAAAATCATTTCACTCTTACTACATTTTCAAAATAGTTTCCAAGCATGCATTAACATTTAAAAATGAAAATAAACCAGTTTGAAATTAAATTTGATTTTTACAAACAAGTCACCAGGTATGAAACAACTGAAAAGAAAGTTACATCACAAGTAGCATGTCACAAATGGGCACTATGGGTAATCTCTATAGGTATCTAGAACAAGTGGGAACCTATAGACCTCGTACCTCGGTGAAACGTGTCTTAGAAGACCACGAACCTCAGAAAACGTGGCTTAGAAGGCCATGACCCTTATAAAATGTGGCTTAGAAGACCACGACCCTCATAAATCCATATGTTTATGTAAGATTGGTATAGAGTAAGAGGTTTCCAACCTCTGATACCAATTGTAGGATTGAAATATAGTATGAGATGCTCAATATACAAGAGGGGGTGAATTGTGTACTTTAAAAATTCCTTTGGAACCTTTAAAGTTAGTTATGAATAACTATAGTTTCCTTAAGTAAAGGAAAAGGCTAAGTTTAACAAAGTTAAACTAAGCTAATTCACAACACCTCTAATACCGAACTAAACTTGGAAAGTGATTCCAAAAGTAGGTTCCGGAAATATGGTTCCGGAGATTGAAACTTAACAAACAATTACAATATGAGATTCTACCTAAAAGCGTATAGAATCTAAATGAATCAGAGTACAAATAAGAAAGTATAAGAAAGTTATACTTTCCTTATAATACAAAATGCAGCGGAAATAAAAACAAGTAGTAGAAATACTAGTAACAAAATATATGTCTTTTAACCCAAAGAGAAGGGTATCCAACAACCTTGGATAAAGGTCCCTTGATTTATACTTTCAAGAAAGTCTGTCTTACCCACACTAGGGTAAGCCCTCGATACGAAGATCGGAGTCTCTGTCTTGCTATCCCCGCAATCCCTCAACTTCAAGGTAGTTGGAAACCTCTGTCTTCCTCAGCAAGAAAGCCCTCGAACTTTAAGGTAGTCGGCAACCTCTGTCTTCCTATCCCCGGAAGCCCTCGAATGTAATCACTAATATTCTGAGTCGCACGAAGCTTTGAGAGTTAATAAGAGCCTCTCTCTCTAGAAATCACTTCAAGAAAATTTTTCAGCCTTTCAGCACTTTCATCAGCTATCAGCTTCAACTCTTTCAAATGAGATCCTATTTATAGGTAAGGTCGGCTCCTTCTCCAACGGTCATATTTTCCTTAAAGATCGGAGGGACCTGTACACGTGTCACTTAGACAACGGTTAGTTTTTTAACAAAACAGACGACATCGTTTTATAACAAAACAAGTGTAACAGAATGTACGACATCGTTTTAATTCTTAACATAAAAGTTTGGTATGAAAACTTCTGAGTGAAGGTTCGGAGTGAATAAATTCAGAGTGTATAAAACAAAGATAATCAGATTCTGTTTAATAGGTGAATTCAGAATTAGAATTCGGAATGAGAATTCATCATCTGAATTCGTAATGAGAATTCATCATCAGAATTCGTAATGAGAATTCTAAATGGGATTTCTTCATTAGAATTCATAATGAGAATTCTTCTTTAGAATTCGTAATGAGAATTCGGAATGGGATTTCTTCATTATAATTCGTAATAAGAATTCTTCTTCAGAATTCGTAATGAGAATTCGGAATGGGATTTCTTCATTAGAATTCGTAATGAGAATTCTTCTTCAGAATTCGTATCCTGAATCTGGAATAGAACTTAGTCAGAGTTCATATCCGGAATTTGGAATGAAACTTCCTTATAGTTTTTGTCCAGAATCCGAATCCTAAAACAGAATGCTTTATATCAAAGTTTCAACAATTCCGAGAATATGAATCCGAATCTCATACTTATCAAAAATATGGATGAAAATATGATAAGGATAATTTTTCTTATAAAAGCGATTTTCCTTAAGAAAGCAATTTTCCTTATAAAAACAATTTTCCTTATAAAAGGAATTTTCCTTATAAAAGAAATTTTCTTAAAGATAAGGTGTTTGTGATTTTCAAAACAAGAAGGAATGGAAAAGTCATGAGGAAAACCTTATTGACTCAACAATCTCCCCCTTTTTGGAAAGCACAAACATCCTTACGAAAGAAAAAAAATTCTAAGAAGAAAGGAACAAATTAATGCCTATCTCCCTTGTTTTAAGGATATAGATGAATACGACTAACTCCCCCTTAGGTTTTGAAACTCTAAGTATTTTATTCATATTTCCGGAGTGATCTTTCATAAGAAGGTCTTCTTTAATAAAAACTTCCCCTTAAACAAACTCTTATTAGAGTTCTTTTTCCTTGGGTATTTTTTCTTTCTCCCCCTTTGATAAAATCTTATTAGAGTTCCTCTTTTTATTAAGGATCTTTTCCTTCTCCCCCTTTGTGATTTTCAAAAAGAATTGGAGGGAATGAAAAAAAACAAAGTACCTGAAATATTAGTAATGATAACAATGGAAACGAGATACACAATTTTCATTAGATTTGGAATGTCAGTAACAATAAGAATACAACAAAAAGATCGGATTTGGTTATTTCGGATCTTTCTCCTTCGACATGAGCCCCTTAAGAATAGTCTTGATCTTCTTCAGGTCTTTATGATCTTCTTCAGCTTGCTTCCCTAAGGCAACTATTCTTTCAGATTGAGCTTCAATTTTTTCTTCCTGAGCCTTCAGCTTTTCTTCCTGAGCTTTGATCTTCTCTTCCCGAGTCTTCATCCTTTCTTCAAAATCGATCTGATGATCTCTTTCAAATTTCCAATTCTGAGAAACAGAATTCAGTTTCCCATTCAGATCCCTGACTTCTTGAATCCGGAAGTTCTTTTCTTTAGTCAGCTTTTCTTCAAAGGAGGAAGTCAGTTCGTTTATCTTCTTGTCCTCTGTCTCAAAGGCATCTTTAACATTTTCTTGAAACTCATCAAGAAACCTCATTTCTTCCACATTCTTCTTCGACTAGCTTGTCATCCTCTTGCAAGATCGTTTATGGGCTTCGTAACCAACAAAGAAGGTTTTGAACTGAGCCTCAATCTCAATGCACTTATCCATAACCATAGATACAGAGTCGGTTTTCTGATTCAACGCATGTTGGAGCATCTGGCATCTTGAATCAATACTAGAGAAGGTTGGAATGGTTCCCACCAACTTCTTTAAAGACTGAACAACAAAATCATGCCCCAACGTGGATGACTCCGAATCTGAAATTTTGCTTGGAGAGTTTTCTTCCTCAATAAGCTCCAACTTCCTTTTAGAAGAACTACCAGCTTCCTTTCTCTTCCTTTCTCCTGAGCTAGGAGTATCAGCAAGAATTTGCTTCCCCTTATCTTTTTTCGGAATTGAGTCATGTTCCGGAGTTCTCTTCTCACTATCAGAAACTTGAACGACATTATCTTCCTCATCGGCAACTTCTTGAATACCCTCCTCTACGTTTTTAATCTGATAAATATCATGTAAAAGTTGTTCTTCTTATCCATGATAAGCAACTTCTTCTTCTCCTTTCTCTTCTTCTATTACTGGAGTAACTAACTTTGAAGATTCAGCTTCTGAAGTCCGGAGTGATAAGTGTTCCGAAGGTGTTCCCTTGTAATCATCTACTTCTTTCAGCACATCTCCGGTTTCACCACTTCCTTCAGCACCCTATTCTATTTGTTCCACTTTATCACCTTCCTCAGAATTGTTAGCAACAGCCTCTTCCGGAGCAGCGAAATTCCTTCCTGGAGTCTCAGGTAGAGATTCCAGGGAGAAAGATCTCAGAACTGGAATAGTTGCTGAAACCATTTCATTGAATTTTAACAAGGCCTGAGCTACCTCAGCCTCGGACATCTTCTTCTTGAGCTTCTTTTGCTTTGCTTGTCTTTCAAGCTCATCAGCAGTTTTCTCCTTCAAGGCCTTAGCCTCCGCAGGGTCCAATCCGAACTGTGGATCCCCTTCTTTCCTTTTCTCTTTATCAGTTCTCCACTTTGTAACAACCTCATCAGGATAGGCATTTTTCTTCTTTGGCTTTGGTGGTGCGGAGTGGACTTCCTTAGACTTATGATTTTCTGCTTGTACTTCCACTTCTTTCAGCTTTCTCTTCCTTACTGGCTTAGATGATTCCGGATCAGCAACTTTCGGAGCCACTTCTTCTTGAACAGGTAGATCAATAAACTTTCCAGACTTCTTGTCAAAAGCTACATTCATTCTTTTAAGAGTGCCATCGCTGACCAGCATGATCTTGCAAACTCTCGGCTTAGATTTGCAAGCCTCCTTGAAAGACTCAAGGCACCGAACAATTAACATGGAGATGATTGCTGGATACATAATAATCTGAGCTCTCAGATTTCCTTTCATCAAATTTTCAAGAGTAAGAAGAATATGCTTCATCAAGTTAAACTTCCATAGATTTATCAGGAAATCTAAGATATAGATCTCACTCTTCTTCAAACTGTCTTTATCACCTTTCCTCGGTACGATAAGTCCTTGTACCCATAACTCCATAATCCGGAAATTTGTAGATAGACTTGCAATCTTCGGAGCCTTGTCATCGGCAAGTCCAAGAGTTTCTAAGGCTTTTTCCTTGTCGAAGCTACCCTTAGAGTCCGGTAAAACATGCAAAATAAATTCTGCTTCTCCTTCATAAGACAATCCTACCAGGCTTGCGGCCTTGGTGTGAGAAAGCTTGTAAGTCTTGCCATAAGACTTAAAAGATAACTTCTCCCTATTATCTTCCTTGAAGAAAGAAACTGACTCATAAAACTCGATAAGTAAGTCTGAATATACTTCATCTTGATTCCCAGTTTTTGATACCGCAACATCTTCCCAGCTATTCAACTTGATGTTCTTTGAGATAAGGGAATCATAGTTGTTGAAGAAAACCAGATGAACTAACCTCTCTCTGTAAACTAACCACTGAGAAATAGGCTTAGTAGATGACATTTCTTGAGGTGCTAACTCTGCAGACATTCAGATCTAAAGTTCTCTGAGAAGTTCGGAACGGAGAAGACTGAAGTTCGGAACGGCCTTAAATCAGAGAGGCAGAGATTCGGGACGTGAGAGCTTTGAGATCGATGTGGGACGAGTATTTGGGTCCCCTTTATATAGGCAACGAGATGACGGTTCACCTTCCACGGTTAATCTAACGGTTGGAATGAGCTGAGATCAGATCTGACGGTTGGAAGCTTGAATCCGATCTTTTTGAGGTTTTTATTAAAACAAAGAGTTAAGAAAACTATAATCCGAAATCATAATACAAGAAAATTTCAGCAAGTAAAATATGACTACGAAGACTTGAGTAGGGTAACCATACCTTTCGGATTAGCTTAGGAGGATTATTCGTAATGGCAGATTTCTCAAAAATTTAACTATGAAAAATAAACTTAGTACGAAAAACTCATTGCGAAAAACGCAGTACAAAAAACAAACTTAAGAAGAAAAACAGTACGAAGAACTTAGTACGGAAAAAAAATACATTACGGAAAATGTTAGTACGAAAAACAAAAATATCTGGTTATGAAACTGCCAGTACGTAAATTTTCATTCGGGAAATTTCCAATATGAATACTTCCATTCCAGAAGTGTTCTGTACGGGAATGTCCAATTTGGAAAATTTTAGTTCCAGAAGTTCCATTCCGGAAATATTCGTTCCGAAAAGTTTGAAAATAAATTTTGAAAAACTTTGTTAAACAAACAATCAAATGTACTCCCCTATGAAAAGGAGTTTATTACTGTAAGGAGACTTTTTCAACAGAAAGTTAATTAAGAAAGATTACCTTACGGTTATCATTCCTAACTTCTGTTTAATATATTCAAGTCTATCAGAAGGCAAAGATTTTGTGAAAATATCAGCAAGTTGATCTTGCGTTCCGATAAACTGAAGAATAATATCTCCTTTAAGTGTGTGATCCCTAAGAACGTGATGCCTAATATCTATGTGTTTTGCATGAGAGTGATGTGCAAGGTTTTTACATAGGGAAATGGCATTTGTGTTATCACACAAAATTTGAGTTTTAGTAAAACTCAAGCCATTGTCTGTGAGTGTGTGTTGCATCCACAACACTTGTGCACAACAACTTCCAGCTGCTACATATTCAGCTTCAGCAGTGGAAAGTGCTACAGAATGTTACTTCTTGTAGGACCAAGAAACTAAAGAATCTCCTAAGAAAAAGAACATTTGAAATCAAGGTTTTACCTAAAAGAACAATATTACCAATACCAACAATCTCTCCCTTATCATTGTCTCCGAAAGTTACCTTTCCTCCTTTCGTTTTGATAATATTTTCAAAAAATCTTTTGTTACCAGTCATGTGCCGGGAATATCCACTATCCATGTACCATGTATTTTTGCTGGTACTTTCTTTATTATCCTGAAATCAAGAAGAAAATTAGACTTTCGAAATCCAAACTTGTTTGGATCCGAGATTTCTAGACAATAAAATTTTAGGTATCCATATTTTCTTAGAAAAGTAAGCTTCGTGAAAACCTAGAGATTGGGTTTTATTTAAGGAACAACTTTTTTCCCAGTGACCTCCACATTGACATTTAGTACAAAATGGGGCACATTGAGGAACAAAATAATTGTTACTGAAAACTGGTTTTGCATGGGTATAACCAAAACCGGATTTATTTCTTAAAGGTCGTATTTGGGAATACATCATATCAAAATTTTCCTTACCATGGGTAAAGTTTGATAAACACAACTTTAAGGAAAAAATTTCAGACTTGAGTTTTACAACCAAGTTTTTATCCTCAAAATCATTAGTTTTTGAACTAGAGTTAGGCTCGAAAACATTTTTATTAGAAATTACTTTTTCTAACTCTTTAGAAAGTTTGTTCTTCTCAGAACTTACTTCCTCAAGATTTTTTGAAATATTTTCAAAATCAGCATTTTTCTTATCAAGATCTTTAGAAAGATCTGATATCTCTTTTGTAAGAATAGAATTCCTAGAATTTGCCTTATCATGTTTCTTGTTGAGTTTGGAATTCTCAATCTCAAGAAGTTCAGCAAACCTAGAGACTTCTTCATAAGTAGGTAAAGTATTTTCCTCATCAGAAGATGATTCTTCATTAGAAGAGTTATAATACTTACTATCATTCGGATTTAAAGAAACATTGGTCAATGATTCAACATTTTGTACCTTAGCCATAAGACAATGATTATCAATAGGTAATCTGGCTATAAGACCAAGATTCTTCTGTCCTGAAGATTCATAATCATAAGATTCATCTGAAGAGTCACCACCACTGGCACCCCAGGTGTCATTAGCTTTCAGAACATTCTTATCTTTAGCTTTATAATACTTCTTCCTGTTCCTATCTAAATGTCTTTCTTTCCTTTCTTTCTTTTTGAGCATAGGGCAATCTGGTCTAATATGTCCAGCTCTTTTACATTCATAACAAGTAACTTCTCCTTCATTCTTATCTTTCCTGTCCTTTTTCTTATACTTGGATTGAAAGTTTCTCTGCCTAGCTATCTTGTTCATCATTCGAGCAAGATTGGCTAATTCATTTTCTGAGACTTCATTCTCACTAGATTCGGATTGAAAAATGACTTTCTTAGACTTGGATCTGGTTACTCTCTCAGGAGTCTTAGCTTTCATTTGATTCGACATTGTAGTAAAAGCAACAGTACCATTTCCATTCTTCTTCTTGATGTTGTCAGCATCTCTCTTCATTCTTGTTTCATGTTGTAGAAGAGTTCCAAATAATTCATCAAGAGTAATTTGAGTGACCTTCCTGATCTCATCTATAGTTGTTCTCTTGGATTCCCACTCATTGGGCATAATATCAATTATCTTGTCCACAAGAGCTTCATCATTTAAACCTTTCTCTCCCATAGATTGTAGACTGTTGACGATAGTCATAAATCTTTGTTGAAATTTACAGATAGGTTCTCCATAAGGAAAATTGAAGCCATGATATTCAGCTCTAAGCATAGCTCTTCTAGTCTCAATCACCTTGGAAGTTCCAAAGTGTGTAACCTCTAACTTCTTCCATATACAGTTAGCTGCTTCACAAGAAGAAATTTGGCTATATATATTTCTAGTCATTGAACATAGTAATGTATTGCGTACCTTATAGTTGAGTTGATATTCCTGCTCTTCCTGGTTAGTAAAGGTTCTGACTTCCTTGTCAGGAATTTTATAATCACCAGTAAGCATGACAAAGTTGTCTACTCCAGTATTGATAACAAATGTCTTCATACGATCTCTCCAGTATTCATAGTCATTACCATCAAATATAGGTGGTCTTCTAGGATTTAGATTGTCAATAGATCCAACATTAATTCCTGCCATACTAAAAATAACTTTGCACACAAACTTGTTAGTAGCAAAAGATTCGTAATAACAAGGTTCGGAATGGGAAAAGTTCGGAATGGACAAATTCGGAATGACAAAGTTTGGAAGGATAAAGTGAGCAAGAAAAACATGTATGTGAGTACAAGTATTTCAGTAACCTTCTCTGATACCAAATGTAAGATTGGTATAGAGTAAGAGGTTTCCAACCTCTGATACCAATTCTAGGATCGAAATATAGTATGAGATGCTCAATATACAAGAGGGGGGTGAATTGTATACTTTAAAAATTCCTTTGGAACCTTTAAAGTTAGTTATGAATAACTATAGTTTCCTTAAGTAAAGGAAAACGCTAAGATTAACAAAGTTAAACTAAGCTAATTCACAACACCTCTAATACCGAACTAAACTTGGAAAGTGATTCCAAAAGTAGGTTCCGGAAATATGGTTCCGAAGATTGAAACTTAACAAACAATTACAATATGAGATTCTACCTTAAAGCGTATAGAATCTAAATGAATCAGAGTACAAATAAGGAAGTATAAGAAAGTTATACTTTCCTTATAATACAAAATGCAGCGGAAATAAAAACAAGTAGTAGAACTACTAGTAACAAAATATAAGTCTTTTAACCCAAAGAGAAGGGTATCCAACAACCTTGGATAAAGGTCCCTTGATTTATACTTTCAAGAAAGTCTGTCTTACCCACACCAGGGTAAGCCCTCGATACGAAGATCCGAGTCTCTGTCTTTCTATCCCCGCAAGCCCTCAACTTCAAGGTAGTTGGCAACCTCTGTCTTCCTCAGCAAGAAAGCCCTCGAACTTTAAGGTAGTCGGCAACCTCTGTCTTCCTATCCCCGGAAGCCATCGAATGCAATCACTAACATTCGGAGTCGCACGAAGCTTTGAGAGTTAATAAGAGCCTCTCTCTCTAGAAATCACTTCAAGAAAATTTTTCAGCCTTTCAGCACTTTCATCAGCTATCAGCTTCAGCTCTTTCAAATGAGCTCCTATTTATAGGTAAGGTCGGCTCCTTCTCCAACGGTCATATTTTCCTTAAAGATCGAAGGGACCTGTACACGTGTCACTTAGACAACGGTTAGTTTTTTAACAAAACAGACGACATCGTTTTATAACAAAACAAGTGTAACAGAATGTACGACATCGTTTTAATTCTTAACATAAAAGTTCGGTATGAAAACTTCGGAGTGAAGGTTCGGAGTGAATAAATTCAGAGTGTATAAAACAAAGATAATCAGATTCTGTTTAATAGGTGAATTCAGAATGAGAATTTGGAATGAGAATTCGTCATCTGAATTCGTAATGAGAATTCATCATCAGAATTCGTAATGAGAATTCTAAATGGGATTTATTCATTAGAATTCATAATGAGAATTCTTCTTTAGAATTCGTAATGAGAATTCGGAATGGGATTTCTTCATTAGAATTCGTAATAAGAATTATTCATCAGAATTCGTAATGAGAATTCAGAATAGGATTTCTTCATTAGAATTCGTAATGAGAATTCTTCTTCAGAATTCGTATCCTGAATCTGGAATAGAACTTAGTCAGAGTTCATATCCGGAATTCGGAATGAAACTTCCTTATAGTTCTTGTCCAGAATCCGAATCCTAAAACAGAATGCTTTATATCAAAGTTTCAACGATTCCGAGAAAATGAATCCGAATCTCATACTTAAGAAAAATATGGATGAAAATATGATAAGGATAATTTTTCTTATAAAAGCGATTTTCCTTAAGAAAGAAATTTTCCTTATAAAAACAATTTTCCTAATAAAAGCAATTTTCCTTATAAAAGAAATTTTCTTAAAGATAAGGTGTTTGTGATTTTCAAAACAAGAAGGAATGGAAAAGTCATAAGGAAAACCTTATTGACTCAACAGTTTAGTTATTGTTGTTGCGTCAATCCTGCTAGACAAACCGGGACGAACCCCTGCCGTGTCATCTAGCGTACTAGTCCTGGTCACCCACCAAGATACATGGGTTTCCCATTGTGCTCTATTTTAAATGGTGGTGAGTTTTCATTATCAAGCAATCAAACAAGTACATTACACTTTCTTTATCTAAAACTTATTCATCCTTTCACCACCGCACTCCCTACATAAGTACATTCCACCTCTTTACATCACACAATCATGCACAAGCCTTTACACTAGGCACATATCAAAAACCACTCATTAACACTTGCATCACATTTTATTTTCAAATTTAGGGGAATGACTAAAAAGGGGTTTTCTATTTTTGCAAACCAAATATTAAAGTGCCAAACGGGCCTCAATAGAGGTTTTTCTATTTCATAAAACATTCTTAAGATGCCAAACATGCGTAATTACATAAAGGGAACACTTTTTAAAATCGACCGTCCAAAAGGACAAACACCTTTGGAAGTACACCTTACCAATTCAAAACCACTTGAGAAATCAATTTTTCAAGAAAAGTCACTTAAGAACAATGGATTTGAAATACATTTCAATTTCCCCAATACAAGGCATAATAGTTTCTAGCAACCGCAATCAGATTATATAGCATGTATATATAGCATAGTGTAAAACATATTTTTAAAACAATCAAGAAATTATGAATTTCAAATTAAAAGCTTAGGCACAGGGGACCTACCGCAAACATGTCATTGTTTGAAGACGAACACTCGAACTGATCCTTGGCACATACACGCACATGCATTTATACATATATACATACACCCCTAGGTGCATTGCACATATTCCCTGTGCCATGAGGTAATATTCACAATGAGGGAATATCTATATATATGCCTTACTGTATGCATATACATGCAGGGATCCTCGATACCCGCAACCCAAAATCATCGCAGCGAGGTACAACACACTACACATATAATTTAATGAAACAATTCAAACATATAATCAAACATTTGACCAATTTATAAAACATTTCAGCATGCTCAAAGTGGTTCATTTTCCATCAAAATTCTTTTCCAGCACACACGCACCTCAAGTACCCAAAAGAACACATTTTGCAGAACTCAAACGATTAATTGAACACTTCCAATGATTTTCACAACAAGTCGCACACACATAAACCCCTATATGCATACTCAAACCCACTTTTGAAAAAACTCACACCAAAACAATATACAAACATGTTTCACACACTTTACAAGATTTTATAAACCACTTAAAAAATTTATAAAATAGCTCCAAGCGGTACTACAAGATATTGAACACAAAAACCCACCCCAAAACCTCTTCTAAGGAGAAAATCGCACCACTCAATTTTCAAAACAGAAAACGCAGCCTGTGCACAACATAATGACCTAAATGCACAGTTTGAAAAGACATAAAAAATGCTAAGAAAAATTATTAAAGAGCTTTTAAACATGTCACAAACTTTGAATATATATAATGAAAAGAAAACTCATCCAAAATCATTTTCAAGACTAAACACACTTTTGACCCCACACCAAAATGTCCACTACATCAACTGCACTTTCAAATACGCAAACTGCACAATTTATCGGCGCTGATAAACAGTCCAAAGTGGGTTTTGAAAATAAAATACACTAACACCACTTAAATATGATACTCACAATTTAAATTCACATTGAAACCAAATCAACAACTATTTCGTGGCAAGCAAAAAAATTAAAAATAGTGTTAAGTTAATTAAATAAGCAAGTGAAATCATCATATAAAAATTGTTAGTGGAACCACCTACCTCATGGTAGAACGCCTCAAAATTTTGGTACGAAACTTCCACTACATGACAATCGCGCCACCAACAAAATCAAATAAACCCTAAAATAAGAAATTGAAACAAACTCAAGATTGAACCAACTACACCATAATTAAACTGAACCCAATGCTAAACCCTAATTCAAAACCATATTTGATGAAAACCTAAAAACCCCAAATGGAATGAACCAAAACCCTAGATCGGATAAATGTCTTACCCAAGGGAAGTCGCGTGAGAGAAAAGGGGGTCACCGGAGGGAGATGAAGTTGGCGGCTCGTTGGGTCTCAAAACAAGAGGGCCGCCGGTTGACGGGTGCGTGCGAGCCGCTGGTCGAGAGGGAGGCGTGGTGTGAGTTAGGTCCACCAGAGGAGGAGGCCGCGATGGCTGCATAGCTGGAGGCCAGGAGGCAGGGCGGCACACCATGGGAGAGGGAGGCCAGGAGGCAGGGCGGCGCGCCATGGGAGAGGGAGGTCGGGGGCCTGGGCGACGCACGGTCGCCGGGGGGGAAGAGGGCAGCAGCGGCGCCGGGAGGGGATGGCCTCCAGTGGTTCGGTGTGGCCGAAGCGGGAGGTGTCCTGGGCTCCGGATGCACACAGGCGAACGAGGTGGGGGGGCTCGCGACGGGGTAAGGGAAAAGGGGGGGAGGCTCGGGTAGAATAGGTTTTGCCCCCTTTTTTTGTAATAATAATAATAAAAAAATAATAATACTAATAATAATAATAATAATTTTATAAATATGTCAATAATTTAATATTCTAACCCTAATTAAAATATTAACTAAAATAATAATAATAAAATTATTAACTGAGAGCGGACACCACGCACAGTCTCACGCGCGGGGTAGTGCGCATGGTTGCGTGTCTAAAAAACAACACATTCGATAACAAACAATCCCTTAATAAAAATTAGGAACTTTGGAGGGCGCACATACGCTCGCACGTTCGTATAAAAATGAGATTTTCTTTTAATTTAAAACCGGTTCAAAACACAGTTCAAAAACGAGACCCAAAATAATTAAAATGAAATAAAGCATCGGGTCAGGGTGTGATAATTCTCCCCACCATAAAAACTTTCTGCCCCCAGAAATTCACCCAGCCGAACGAGGAATCAAACTCGAGTTTGAAATTGAACGAGGCCAACAAAATCACGAACTTGGTATGACTTTTCACTCCATCAGTCACACCCGACCAACTTTGAGGGAATCTGAGAAGAGAAGAACCATCAGGAAAAGAGGAGGGTTCTCCCCACCACAAGAACCCAACTAGAACAACCGAAATTGAGGCTCTTAGCATGAAATAACTCTGGAACTGCTAACATGATCCAAGAGGGAACCGCCACACAAACCAATCCTCAAAAAAGGCACGACAAGATTCATGGTGAGTCTCCCCACCATTTAAGAATCGGCTAGCTTAAACCAACCAGTATAAACTGACATGAGAACTTCCAACCCAAACCAGAAACCACTACGACATGAGAAAAACCCACAGAAGAATTCTACCAAATAACGAACATAACCATGACTCATCATTTCCACAATAGATGAGCATCTCCAAAACGAGCATGTACTAAAACAAAATGGGTCACATTTGAAGAAGCGCAACTACTGGAGTTACAACAAAACAAGATCACCATGCCTTTTTACCACCACAGTGGGATATTCAAAGAACAATTTTTTTGCCTCTTATAGAAAAACAGAACCTTCAAGGACGACGACGCTTGAACCGAGAAATTTAAACCGTCGCTATTTTCGCACTAGAGACAAAAGTTAGACCAATGTGACCCAGACCCAACGATTCCTGACTGTGTGAAAGGCTTCACTCTGACACTTGTGGCTAGAGATCTGAGGTATTGAAGCATCTACTGTCCCAAAATTAGGAGCTAACATCTGTCATTCAAGACTCTTTCTGATGTTACCGATAGCAGAACCTCTCTAACTTCCCCAAATAGCCACACTGACAGCAAGTCTTCAATGGATGACGATGAGCCGACTTAAAGTACCCAAACCGGCCACAAAAGAAGTGAACAAGAGAGTGGCCTGACTAATAGAAGATGGAATTGACGAGAAAACTTGTCTGAGATGGGTTCCTCCGGCTCGCTCTCACATAATGGGGAACCATCCCAAACACCAAAAGAAATCGGCCCTTGAACAATAGACGAAGACCCCACACAAGAGAAACTTTAACTGATTCCGCGATGTTATCTTTAGAGAAAAGGAAACCAACATCTTGAGATGCCCAATGTAGGCCTTCACTATTCGTTGGCCTTGCTGGACACTCCTGAGCCCGGTCGATTCCCTTACCTTCACTTCCACAAATATAAACCATCAAACGAGAGTGGGCCTAAACACCTTCCAAGTCATACCATCATGCAACGACGCTAGGATTATCTCCTCTACCAATCCCAAGTTGCACCTTCAAACGAACCTAAACCAACACGGACTCTCTTAGCTTTGGGAGTTTTCGATAACCTGAAAACACCAACAATTTCACCAATCCAGTCCGTTACCTTTTATAGATCATGATCACCATGGGATATGAACAACAACCGAAAAGAATTCAATTCCACCACCCCGCTAAGAGTCTGGGTAGAACCAATAACTAGAAGAGGCTCACTAGAAACTTCTGGGACTTTTCTGGGCAGCATACTCAAAAACAAGAGGCACAAATCCGAATCAAAACTCATTATAAATCAAAATTCCACACCTCAATCACAAATGAAAGCTCAAACTCAAATCACTATTACAACCACAATTCAATATGTCAAAACCAAGAACCCACGAAAAGAATACCTGACACAAAAAGAGAACGCTAAACAATTTCTCACTCACTTCTCTAAGAATATGAAAAACCCTTTTTGAAAACCATTTTTTAGCAACCAAAACCACTTAAATATCCACCATTGATATCCCATGAAGTCTCACACATACATATCCATGTGCTAGCTCAAGAACCCATCCACTTACATCACCAATTTCCCCACTTTCCACATGCACACCTCAATATATGTGATCACTCATAGGAATCCCAAGGTTCAATTAAAGACACTTCTCATTTCCAAAACAGACCATTGACCACAAAGAAAAAATTCCCAACCAATTGAGAAAGTCACTTATCATTAAAGAAACACATTTAAAAATTCCAAAAAGTATTCTATTTCAAAAACCATTTTTCCACTCTAACAACCATATTACCTTTTGAAAACACATTCACAAAAATCCATTTTCATTTTTTAGATGTACTCACACCAACTAAAATGAAGGTCAAACATAACTCACATCAAAATTTCCAAATATAAGGGACTAGTGGCTATGCCAACCCAGAAACATGTCTCAGCAGACCATGCTTCGAGCGGGCATCAACCACAAGAAATATCTTGAACCGTACACTCGAGATGTACATGGGTCGCTACTCCATGTAGGCTCGTTACGTAACACCGAATCACTTCCCTTGTCATCCCTCATCCACACAGAATAAGCAAAAGAAAAACTCAAATCTCATACTACCCTTGGAAACTCGAGTCTAAGGACGGGAAAGGGTTCATGACGTCCTTCCTGCACCTACCCCTCATGTCCTGACACACTTAATCACCAAGATAATTGACACCCCAAATAACAAGGGCCCCTCTGATAACATTTTGTCACGAACCAGGCCGGGTCGTCATCCGACCCAACACCCGACCCGGACCGCGACATGGCCCGAAGGGCATTCCCGATCCCCACGGGCTGGCAACTAGTGCCAAGCATCAAAACAAACCGGTTGGGAACAGTTTGTCCCATGACAAATATAAATAAACTTAACCTGAACAAGCAGATAAATAAGGGAAAAATAACATGAACAACGTGGCAGCAGAAAAAGGAATAAACAAAGAAACGTGACATACCTCAGGTGACCTCGTGGATCACCATAGTACGACAACCACACTCGCTCCCAAAAGCGATCCAAGACTGAAACCTGCAACTAAAAAGTAATGTAGGCATGAGCACAGAGATGCTCAGTAGGAAAGCCAAAATATCACCACGTCTTATGCCTCCGCCTTTATTAAGAAACCCAACTATGCCAGTTTGAAAATAAGATATAATAAAATAATGTTTTCCCTTCTTTTCAAATTCAAGTAATGAGTTTGCATTTTTTGATAAACCATTTCACGCTTAATACATTTTAAAATAGCTTCCAAGCATGCATTAACATTTCAAAATGAAAAGAAACCAGTTTGAAATAAAATGTGATTTTTACAAACAAGTCACCAGGTATGAAACAACTGAAAAAAAAAGTTACATCACAAGCAGTATGTCACAAATGAGCACTATGGGTAATACCTATAGGTAGCTAGAACAAGTGGGAACCTAGAGACCTCGTACCTCGGTGAAACGTGTCTTAGAAGACCACGACCCTCAGAAAACGTGGCTTAGAAGGCCACGAACCTAAAAAAACGTGGCTTAGAAGACCACGACCCCCAGAAATCCATAAGTTTAGTTAGTGTTGTTGCGTCAATCCTGCTAGACAAACCGGGATGAACCCCTTCCGTTTCATCTAGCGTACTAGTCCTGGTCACCCACCTAGATACCTGGGTTTCCCATTGTTCTCTATTTCAAATGGTGGTGAGTATTCTTTATCAAGCAATCAAACAAGTACATTACACTTTCTTTATCTAAAACTCATTCAACCTTTCACCACTGCACTCCCTACTTATGTACATTCCCCCTCTTTACATCACACAATCACACACAAGCCTTTACACTATGCACATATCAAAAACCACTCATTAACACTTGCATCACATTTTATTTTCAAATTTATGGGAATGACTAAAAAGGGGTTTTCTATTTTCGCAAACCAAATCTTAAAGTGCCAAATGGGCCTCAATAGAGGTTTTTCTATTTCATAAAACATTCTTAAGATTCCAAACATGCATAATTACATAAAGGGAACACATTTTACAATCGACCGGCCAAAAGGCCAAACACCTTTGGAAGTACACCTTACTAATTCAAAACCACTTAAGAAATCAATTTTTCAAGAAAAGTCACTTAAGACCAACGGCTTTGAAATACATTTCAATTTCCCCAATACAAGGCATAATAGTTTCTAGCAACCGCAATTAGATTCCATAGCATGTATATATAGCATAGTGTAAAACATATTTTTAAAACAATCAAGAAATTATGAATTTCAAATTAAAAGCTTAGGCATAGGGAACCTACCTCAAACATGTCATTGTTTGAAGACGAACACTCGAACTGATCCTTGGCACATACACGCACATGCATTTATACATATATACATACACCCCTAGGTGCATTGCACATATTCCCTGCACCGTGAGGGAATATGCACAATGAGGGAATATCTATATATATGCCTTACCGTATGCATGTACATGCAGGGATCCTCGATACACGTGACCCAAAATCATCGCAGAGAGGTACAACACACTACACATATAATTTAGTGAAACAATTCAAACATATAATCAAACATTTGACCAATTTATAAAACATTCCAGCATGCTAAAAGTGGTACATTTTCCATCAAAATTCTTTTCCAACACACACGCACCTCAGGTACCCACAATAACACATTTAGGACAAGTCAAACGATTAATTGAACACTTCCAATGATTTTCATAACAAGGCGCACACACATAAACCCCTATATGCATACTCAAATCCACTTTTGATAACACTCACACAAAAACAATATACAAACATGTTTCACACACATTACAAGATTTTATAAACCACTTAAAAAATTTATAAAACAACTCCAAGCGGTACTACAAGACATTGAACACAAAAACCCACCCCAAAACCTCTTCTAAGGGGAAAATAACACCACTCAATTTTCAAAACAGAAAACGCAGCCCGTGCACAACATAATGAACTAAATGCACAGTTTGAAAAGACATAAAAAAATGCTATGAAAATTTATTAAAGAGCATTCAAACATGTCACAAACATTGAATATATATAAAGAAAAGAAAACTCATCCAAAACTATTTTCATGACTAAACACACTTTTGACCCCACACCAAAATGTCCACTACATCTACTGCACTTTCAAATATGCAAACGGCATAATTTATTGGCACTGATAAACAGCCCAAAGTGGGTTTTGAAAATAAAATACACTAACACCACTTAAACATGATACTCACAATTTAAATGCACATTGAAACCAAATCAACAACAATTTCGCGACATGAAAAATAATTAAAAACAGTGCTGAGTTAATAAAATATGCAAGTGAAATCATCATATAAAAATTGTGAGCGGAACCACCTACCTCGTGGAAGAACACCTCAAAATTTCGGTGCGAAACTTCCACTACATGACAATCGTGCCACCAACAAAATCAAATGAACCCTAAAATAAGAAATTGAACCAAACTCAAGATTGAATCAACTACACTATAATAGAACTAAACCCCATGCTAAACCCTAATTCATAACCATATTTGATGAAAACATAAAAACCCCAAATTGAATGAACAAAAACCCTAGATCGGAGAAAGGTCTTACCCAAGGGAAGTCGCGCGAGAGCAAAGGGGGACACTGGAGGGAGACGACGTTGGCGGCTCGTTGGGTCGCAAAACAAGGGGGATGCCAGTTGACGGGTGCGTGCGAGCCGCTGGTCGAGAGGAAGGTGCGGTGCGAGTTAGGTCCACCGGAGGAGGAGGCCACGACGGCTGCATAGTGGGAGGCCGGGAGGCAGGGCGGCGAGCCATGGGAGAGGGAGGTCGGGAGGCTGGGCGGCGCACGGTCGCCGGGGGGGAAGAGGGCAGCAGCGGCGCAGGGAGGGGATGGCCTCCGGTGGTTCGGTGTGGCCGGAGCGGGAGGCGGCCTGGGCTACGGATGCGCACAGGCGAACGAGGGGGGGGGGGGGGCTCACGATGGGGTAAGGGAAGGGGGGGGGGCTCGGGTAGAATAGGTTTTTCCCCTTTTTTGTAATAATAATAATAATAATACTAATAATAATAATAATAATAATAATTTTTTTTATAAATATGTCAATAATTTAATATTCTAAGCCTAAATAAAATATTAAATAAAATAATAATAATAAAATTATTAACTGAGAGCGGACACCACACACGGTCTCACGCGCAGGGTCACGGGCATGGTTGCGTGTCTCAAAAACAACACATTCAATAACAAACAATCCCTTAACATAAATTAGGAACTGTTCAGGGCACATGTGCTCGCACGTTCGTATAAAAACGAGATTTTCTTTTAATTTAAAACTGTTTCAAAACACAGTTAAAAAATGAGACCCAAAATAATTAAAATGAAATAAAGCATCGGGTCGAGGTGTGAAAAATCCCTTATAAAAACTATATCCTTATATTAAGGATAAATCAATGAAATAATTTTGTATTAAAAATATAAATACACCCAATAAAAGTGGATATTAAGTGTAAAACAATCAGAGTTTATTCACACATATTCATAGCACGACCTAATCAAGAAGTAAAAGTCTAACCCAAAGTATTGAAATTGGGTGAAGAATTTCCCTTATTGAAATTCGACAGCCTAACAGCATCACTTTAAAATTCAAAAAATGAGTTGATGAGAGGGAAAAGGGTATCTCATCACTTGGACATGAAATTCACATCAATAAGGATATATAAGAACATATCCCAACATAAGAATATGTAAATTAAAATACATAACAAAAAGAAGCCTTTTAAAAATATGAGGGTGAAAGGTTCCCTAACTGATTTGGTAACATTAGATTGAGACTTGTTTATGTACAATTTAAAAGTGAGATGAAAATCCCTTACCACGTTGTAATCAGTCAAGTCGTATAACAAAAATTTAATTACCACCAAATGATTTATAGAATTAATCGAATATAAATATGATCCTGATATTATATATCAAATGGTAGTACAAAATACACCACACACAATAAATTTGTGGTAAACAATGGAAATCTCACGGAATTAAATTTGGGATAAGAAACCCCTTACCTCGTGTCCGACTTGACTTGTTTGTTCCTTATTATTCATAAATAATAAACTGAAGTTAATTTATACTTGATTAATAAACCATTATCATGTTTATTATTCATTTAATATCACTTATTACCTTGTTATAAACATTATGTAATCATTTAAGTTAATAATGGTCGTTTTGTCGATATTTGTTACTTGAGTCAAAAATGAACACCTCATTATAACAAGTTGTCCATGCGGTCAAGAGTCATTTATCTCAAGAAATATATTCATGATTTAGATATCATATATATAATATATATCTCTTATAAGTTTTTACTTATAATAGTACATAACCTTGGGAGATAAGAAATGAAATGCACCGTTTATGGAGACGGTAAGCCGTACGTACGTATGAATGCTACTTTCATTTCTATTTCATATTTTAATTGAATTAAAAATAATGATAAATAGTTATATTATAATTACAGTATAATATCATATATAATTTCAATAACTGTATCGTTTATGCATCCCACGTATGGTATGAACGAATCATATCACTTTGAGGGGGTGGTAGTCCACACTTCCTCAAATAAAATTATCGTGTTTACTCATAATAGAAACCATAAAGTTGTGCTATAAATTAAAAATACAAAATAATAAAGAAAACATAAACATAATTTATATCATATATAAATATATTTCTATCATAATGGCCATCATAAGAGCTGGTAGGAGATAATTGAACAATCATCGTTTCGTGAGGCGTTAGTTTTCCATCCAGAGAAATAGTATGTTATTTACCCATTAGATGGAGGTGTGTGTAAATTTAGTTATAATACTTCTTAGAACGACACCCTAGTATATTTAGGATACTGGTGTTATTATAAAAGAAAGAAATAAAATGAGTTTAGAGGGTTGGAGATGTAAAATAAAACAAAAGGACTTAAGAGAAGATGTTACCTTTAAATTGGGAATCTCCTTTTGGATTGAACCAAACGGTTTACTTGATGTGCCTTATGCTTAAGGTAAGGATTATAATCGGAATAAAGGGATCATGAGAGATTATTTGGGAAGGTTTTGGATGAGATAAGAGGTATTAGAGGTGTGAGAAATGGGTTATAATTGAAGTCTTTTTATAAGGGGGAGGAGGGGATCTTTAGGAAAGGGTGAAAATATTATTTTATTTATAATTATTTTCAGTTTCTAAAGGTCCACAACTAATTAAGGTAGAATATAAGATGACATATAGTCGAAATAAAATCATCCTATAGGAATTTTATAGGTTTTGGATGTTGTTTTAGTTTTTATAATCTTATTTATTTAAATAATTTATTAATGAGGTAAACAATTCATCATCATTGTGTCAAAAATAATTTTATTTATTTGATGTATAAAAATTATAAAACAAATACCATGATGTATTAAATCTTTTTATCTTTCCAAATAATATTTATAATATAATATATAACTTATATAACTTCATGTAAAAATTAATTTACTAAATGATATTTGTTTATGTCATTTTTATCTTTACTTTAAATTAATTAATATAAAGTGCCATCATCACTCTTAAGTGGCTCCATGGGGTCCCAAAAAAGACCCAATGAATCCCAGGGTCGGATATGTATCAAAAAATAGGATTATGACACATGTTATGGTAATTATATATTATTATAATAATATTTGTTTACCCTTATTTACTAGATTTACCCTTTACTATGGCAAATAAAATATATATTGAAGTAAATTTTTGTAATGTATAAAAATAAAAGTTACCTATTTACACAATTTTTAACTCCTTATTCAAAATATGGAATCCATTTTTTCAAATTAGAAACACATAAGTGGAAGAAATTAATTTAAAATTAATTCCAGGTGTCAAAACTAAAAGTGTGTTTTCAAGAAATAACAACTATCAAAATATTGACACCTTTTTATGTACAATTTAAATGTTAAATTACATACAATGACCAAAATTGGATTAAATGGTAAAAACATAATATAATTACAATTTAATACCAATTAAAATGATAATCTAACCATATAAATAAATTACATTAAAAGGTAGTTTTAAATTAAAATACCGCATTTTTCACTTTTCATTTAAAATTAAATTTTATAAAAAAAAAATACCAAACATTTACCCAAAGTGAATTTTCATGTCCCGATTCTAAAGAAGAATTTTATTTGGTCAAATAAAACCTATAAAAGTAACCAAAACTATATTTTAAGTGGTTTCACCATCAAAAGGTGGTAAATCAACCTTTTAAAGTAAATTGTTCTTAAAATCATATTCTTTCTTATTTTCAGCTTCTAAAATTTATTGGATAAACATAAAAACATTTAACAAACATGTATATTCATATTGTACTTAGTTATATCCATTATCACCAATACAACAGGTAGGTGTTAACTACCATTTAAATTAATATTATATTATTATTTTTCAGTATGACTCAGCATTGTGTGCTACCTAAGATTTCAAAGAAACTCGTTGTTGTGTATCAGGTACTTCATAAAACATATCATCCCCTTTAAAGAAAATTTATTATTTAATTCATAAATTTTAATGAATATAAAAATGTTATATTCTTTATTTACCTAGGATGTTACATATAATCTTGAGAAAAAGAAATTAAAATATGGGAAAAAACTAGGTTTTCTAGTATTCTATTAAAATAACCACCAAAGGAATCGGTCCTAGGAACTATCGAAGAAAATCAAAAGTATAATTCTCCAAGGGAAAAAATTATTCTCAGGAAAGATTATGTAGGGTAAAAAAATATTGTACTTAATATATTATTTTTTTGGATCAACAACACCTAAAATTATATTTGACGTCTTCCTTTGGGTAAACACTACACCTCGAGATCAATTGAATTGTCGTAAAAAATTTCAAATGTAATATTCTATAGAAAAATGATAGTTTTACCCATTGGATTTCATGAAAATATTGACTCAAAATTTATCTATTTACCTATAAAGAATAACCTGGGTTACTACACTGTTAGATTTCTAGAGGACAAATTATACATGAATTATCCTATAACGATTAAGTAATTAATATTTATATATTATTTGCAAAATAACGGGATCTGCATGGTAAAATGTAAAATAGACAAGATACTTTTGTGGAATAATTGATTCATATATCTGGTAATAAAAATGAAAAAATAATTTATGTGAACATTATATACTTTTTAATCATTGAAATAATGTGAGTTGGTATAAAAAACATTCTAAGTTTCAATTTTTCACTTAAAATGATTTTTTTATAAGAGTGTGTTCAAAATAAATGATTTTTGATTCATGAAAGTGATTTTTAGTATTTAATTGTACCAGGATGAACCATTCATAATAGTATCATATGAATTATATTAATTTTATGCCTCATATACTATAATAAAAAATTGTTCAATTATTCTGTTGTTGACTAAAACAACTACAATGTCAAATGAAAATTCCCATGAGAATGACCTTTTCTTTATGAGATCACAATCATTTCATAATGATACCAATGTAAATGTTTTCCTATATACTAGAAGAGACTATAGGGAGAAGATTTAGATACTTGATAGAGAGGTAAGATCTTATCATAATATAAATTAAAAAAATATATTTCAATGAACGGTTCAATTTTGACATATTATATGAGTATATATTTTGTTCCGCATAAAATTATGTTTTGACTATTTTATTTATATAATCTAAATTTAATATTTATCTACTTGTGTGGATAATGGATTATATACCTGATGATGCTTCTAATGTTAAATAACAACATATTAGTGATATTTAAATTGAGAAATTTCTTGAACATGAAGAACATATAGTTGAAAAAATTTAGAATTGGAATAGTGTGACAATGTTAGTAAAAATTATTAAGGCGATAAGTGAATGTTTCAAATTCATTTTTAGATGGAATGAACATGGACAATCTATTGACCCCATAAAGTCTATTTTTATTAGTTTTATTGAGGTTAATACTCTAATGCATTTGTTGATTAATATAGATATGTGGCACACTTTTATACCAACATTGAAGATAATAATTTGTGAAGATATTAGGCTAAAATTATGATATACGTTCTCTATTTCATTGGTAAATAAAATAACAAAATATTGATTTACTCTTTATCATCCCTTCCAATGTACATTCATATTTTAATATTTTCTAATGAAATTCATACTAACATTGCTAGAAAGGATCATATGGAATTTTAGGAACTTATTAAAAAAATCGTTATAAAGATGATGAGGGGAAAGTAAAACCCCACTCACCAGCTATATATTTGAACATCATAAACTAATAATCATAGGGTACTTTCATTGTCATTCATAAGGATGAATAATTTAGCATACATTGTAATTGGTGATATATTATTTCACATTACCACTATTAATAACTTTGAAACGTAATTGATAAATTATGAAATAATTAATATTTTAGAATATAATCAATGTGCGTCAAAGCCACCATACCCGTATCATAATGTAAGAATAAATAATGCATCACCTAAAAATGGTATGTATTTTAAATCTATAATAAAACTTATATCTTATATGAAACAATAACATAATTGTGCTCCTTTGTTTATATACATATCGATGAATCAGAATTTTAGATAATATCATCCCCTGTAATGTGTTATAGGAGAAGGATATTGTAAATATAAAGGGATAAATAATAAATTAAAATTACATTGAAAGTATGAGAATCATATGTAAGTATGTCATAATATAAATTTTTTCTGCTTCAAAAATAATATTACATATTAATGACTTCTAATTTTCTTATATTTTTTATTCAGCTTAGATACAAGAATCATAATCTAAATTAATTGAAAAAAATTTACTTTTGGGGGTTTAAATAGTCTATAATAGTATGGTCACATTATAGGTGCATTTTTTGGAGTGTAACCCTAGGCATTCTTTGAGAAATAAAAAACATAGTGAGATATAAAGGATAAAATGAAAAAAATATAGACATGCACATATTATATTATAGAAAAAATAGTTTGTAGGATGGTGTGGTCAACCAGTTTCTTTAAATTGACCAATGAGAGAAATCAACACAGCAGCAACCACAACATAAATAACCAAGCCTCTAGTATTGAGGCTAGCCATTCCCGTCAAATTACTACCTTATCCAAGGTAATCAAGTTGTTGGTAACAATTTAAACTAAATGTTAATAAAAAAATAATTGATACCCTTCTTGTATTAACATTATGCAGGGTGAAATTGATTATGATTTATACCTATTATAACTTACACATCACCTTATTATGAGATGTGAAATATATAATATCCAAGGTGATATTATATAGAATAAAAAAATTCCAAATGATCAAATGATAGTAGGTATCCACGTATCCACCAAGAAGATCTCCGAGACAGTTGTTTCCATTGATGATATTGATGTTCATAGGGTTAAAGTTTCTACCATAACCTTTATTGCATGGTCATTTATTCTGATAAACAAGCATGATGATAATGATTCGTGTTTTTTCGAATTTATATTATATGTGAAACCTTTTATAATTATTGAAAATATGTGTGAATTTAGGAATGTTATTATAAATTAGTATCGAAAGGGGAAAATTAAGGTTGGGTTTATACAATCTAAATTATTGACTAAGTGATTGAAAACCCATTTAAGAGTACCTTTATCTTACCAATTTGGATTACACATTTACTAACACTACAAAATCAAATAGATAATATGTATTAAGATAAAAAAATATGAAATATATAAGATATGAAGAACAATTTTATGGAGAGGGAATTAGTAACAAGAATATTCTTCAGAATGTGAATTAAATTCCAAATCATGAATAGTTAGGATCTTTTATTACGAATGTGTATATAAGGTACATATTTATAATTCAATTTTTCCAAAAAAGAATTGTAACATGTTATTTAAATTAAATCATATTAATATTTTCTAGTATTTTTATATCACACAAATATAAAATGGAAGGTCATTGAAATAAAAAATTGGATTCATTAGATCACATATCACTTTTGAAAACACAAAAAACACCATTGTATAAAGATGAAATTTTAATAAGAATGCACTAAGTAGCAAAAAGGTTTGAAAATAAAATTCTACATGACATACTCTGTTTAATTCCAATAATACATACGTAAAACTCTAAATTATAATATTAAAAAATATATTTTCATTTTTTAATTTATTTATTCCTTTTAGTTTTTTAGGAATCACTAGATTCTTATCATGACTAATTTGGATACTCCAAAGATTTATTTTTGGAAGTAATACATGGATATCCAAAAACATTACCACACGTGATGTCAGATATGAATTTATAATACACTGTATTCAATATTTTATAAATAACATTTAATTTATATATTTTATATTATATTATAACAAAAAACATATGATTGGATGATGTGTATTTATTATCAAAACCATTATATATGTATGACATATTCGTATAATTAACCTATGTATATCTACAATTATAAATATATTAAAGCATATATAACAATATTATAATATCAAAAAAAAAATCAAAACAAATTACTTATTTATCTTAATCTTTATGCAGTGTCTTAAAAAATTAATAACATTGATTGTAGTTATTACATTTCTAAATTTAAAAAAGATATAGTATTCCATTCATAAACTAGCAACCCAAAAAACTATTTATGAATGTAATTAAAATTTCATTTAGAATGTTTTTTTAATATTTTATTATTTAAATTTTCTAGTATTTATATTATTTTCAACTATCCACATATTCAAAGGAGGAGTTATATTTGTTTTAGAATTATTGGATAGCATACATAGTGGTAAAATGTTTATAGACATCATGAAGATATGATTTACTATATTTTTTATATTGTTATTTCATATAAATTGTTATGTTTTGGTTTATATACTACTTATTTAGTTGTTTTTATTATCATTTTTAATTATTTTTATAGAGAGAAACATTATAATTGAATGGTTTTTGACTTATTAAGGATAAGATAGAATATACAGGGTGTTGTTTTAGAAGGTGATTTTATTATAATGTTGTCGATGTGAGAATGGGAGACCATATTATTTACAAATCTAATTTTTTTATATTTAGATTCATTTATACAATGTGATGGAGAAATTAATGTTGAAGCCAATTTTAAGGTTCAAAACAGATGGATAAAATGGATAAATAAGTTTTGGGTGCTTTGTTACCATAAAAGTGTTTTGAAATTAAAGGTTAAATTTTATAATTGTGTTATTAGATCATTTATTCAATATGGTAGTGAGTATTGTATTTTGATAAGTCACATTGAAAAGAAAGTTGAAATAAATTAAAATGTAAAGATATATATGTGGGCATACTAATATAGATAAAATCAAAAATGAATATGTTCAAGAGAAAATTAGAGTGGCCCTGATTATGATAATATGAGTGAGAGTATATTAAGATGGTGTTTACATGTTAGAAGAATACATAGGGATGAAATAGTAAATTGGGAAATGTTTCTAACAAATTAACATATTGAAAAGAGTATAAGTAGAAATAAAGGCCTTTTAGGTCAAAAAATGTGTTTCATAAACAAAAACAATACAATACAATCATATTATCTTAATAAATTAATAAAATAATCTATTATTCATTTGTGATGTTTAGGATTTATCAACACATTAATCCAACACATTTTTGTAGTCAGTATGACTAAAATAGTTTATTTTTAGTGAAAAATGAATTTTTATTTCATAACTTTTGTCCCAAAATCAAAATTGAGAAAACGCACTTGAATTATCTTGATACTATTGTAAAAAATATTGATAATTAATTTTTGATGTGTATGAATTAATCTCACCTCAATCAAATAATTGATATGGATAGCATGACTAAAAGTGTATTCTTTCAGTTTAAAAGTGATATTTTAGTTCAAAATGTGCATCACATGCTCAACATTGAGAAAATATGCCCATATTTTCATGATACTTTTTCAAAATGATATGTAGTTCTTTTTCTCTGTGTATGAATACATCGAACATCAACCTGGTACACAATGTGGCTGGAATTATTAAAGTGAATATTTTTAGTATAAAAGTAAATTTTTTGTTCACAACATGTATCATAAACTAAATCCTAATAAAATATTCTTGTATTATCTTGATACTTTGGAAAACAATATTGATAATTCACTTTTAATGTGTTGGAATTAAAATAAAATCAATTTTACACAATGTGTGTCCTGTAGGATTGAAAATGTATGTTTTCAGTTTAAAAGTAATGTTTAAGTTCAAAATAAACATCATTTACTCAAAACAAAGAAAACACATCCAAATTATCATTATGCATTAAGTAAAAGATCTATTATTCTTTTTTAACGTATAGTAATTGACCACATATCAATTTTTTAGACAGTATGGATGGTATAATTGAAATTGTTCATTTTCATCTTTATGTAACATTTTAGATAAAATCATGCATCACATACTCAAAATAAAAAAAACTTTTATTTTATTGATACATTAGTAAAAATATAAATAATTCAATTTTTTTATGAAATGGAATTAATCTTACATCAATGTGATGCATTTAGTGGCTAGTATAACTTAATGTGATTGTTTTCAGTTCAAAATATGATTCAAATACATAAAACAATGAAAACCCAAGTGTATTTTATTTATACCTTATAAAAATGATCATTAATTCGTTTTTTAACTTTTAGGAATTAATTTCAAGTTAATATACCACACGGTGTGTCTAGTATGACTTAAAGTGAATTTTTTAATTTAAAATGAAATTTTATTTCAAAATGTGCACCACATACTCATGATCCAGAAAACATGCTTATAATTTTTTGATACATTTTAAAAAAAGATAGATAATTCATTTTTGAAATTCCAAAATTATCCTCACATAAATCTAATACATTGTGAGGTCAGTATGATTGAAAGAGTTTGTTTTTATTTAAAAGTGATGTTTTTGTTCAAAATGGGTGTCATATACACAAAAATATGAAAATGCACTCGAATTTTTTTGATACACTATAACAATGAAATATTATTCATTTTTTATGTGTGATAACTAAAAACACCTAAATTTGATATATGGTGTGATCAATTTAATTGAAAGTCTACATTTTCAATTTAAAACTGTCATTTTAGTATAAAACATGGTTCACCTAATCAAAACAGAGAAAATTTGTTTGAATTTTTGTGATACTTTAAGAAAATGATATGGTTTATATTTTTTAAATTTACAAATTAACCATATTTATATTTAATACCTGGTGTTATTGAAAGTTCATCACATACTCAAAATAGAAAAAATGAGTTGAGAGTGTCATATTACTTTTTTATACATTTATTTATTTATTATGTTTTATAATTCTTGTTATTCTTGTAATTTAGTTTTTATTTTTTTATTATTATATAATAGTTATGTTTTGTTTTTATTGTTTTTGTATTTATAAATTAAGCATCATTTTTTACGTAGGATGTACATTGGGTTGCCGGACCCTCTATTATAATATTTTCCTCTTTGGGTCACTCCCTAATGGTTGTTCTTTAGTATGGATCTCTTCCCACCATGGTGGGTTACTATCCATCCCCATATGAAATTGAATTGTTATGGTGAGGGGAGGTTTGGGACTTATATACCATTCCCAATACCCCTCCAGTCTCCAATGTGGGATAGGAAACAACTGTCTTGGTGTGACACCCATATGTCACGCTATAACACACCTACAACTTGAAACCATGACCCATATGAAATGTAATATCATTCATTTAGGACACCAAAAATCTCCCCCTTAGTTCTTTTTCTATGAATGAGAGGCTTCCAAACTCCTCTTATATGAATATAATGGATCATACCATTTGTTATATCTTTCTTGATGCAAAAAAGATAAAATGATGACTCATTTCTTCAACTTTTGAGATCACTCCCCAAAACATTACCTAGTAACTAATTTCATCTCTAATCTACAGGGTTTCATTCTTTATTTAATAATCATGACATATTTCATATTTTACTCTATAAATCCCCTTAATTTTCTCATTATTTTCACTAAATATAGCAATGAAATTAATTATAATAGTTATCTATCCAAAGTAGCCTCTGATATGATAAGAACGGATAGATGATATCACCTATTAGATCAAGAAAAATTATTATATGGAATCTTATCTTGTTGCTTTTTCCACATTTTTCTATCTTCATGATTTTATGTCAGATAGATCAGATGCTCTTGACATTTATTCTTAATGGATATCAATACCACTTGACATCAGTTGAAATATCAACTCTCATTTCCAGTTGCCAATCATTGGGACTTCACATTTCTACTCATATTCTTCTTATTTTCTCATTCTTTGAGATATCATATATATTAAAATTTATTCTTGTACTGACTTTAATTGGTTGAAATTATAGCGAAAATTATAAGACCACATTGTATATTTTGATGGAACTTCTCCAAGGATCATGTCTCCCCTAAAACATGAAAAAAAAATTAACAATAGTTAATAGAATTTAAAAAAAATAAATATATGGGATGTTTCGCTTCCTCAAGATGATGAATGATTCTGGTCATGATATACCACCTCTTCAATATCAAACAATCCTTTCCCCATTTTTAGATTCGAGGATAGGAATGTCATCACCTCATTAACTTCTTCGTCTTCCAGGTCAATCTTCATGAAATGATTATCCGTAGCCTTACAATCGGGTCACCTTTTTTTAATGTCACTTACAAAAAAATTATTTTATATGTTCTAATTTCACATCACCTTTTTGATTGGGAATATACTTTTCTTCATATTCCAAAAAACAAACTCTTATTCCTTTCACACTCTTACCAACAAGGACCTCCTCAAACATTACTGATTGGGTCCTTCTTCTTCACATATTCTTGTATCTCTATTTATCCCTTCTTGATTTTCAGATTTCATGATCAATGTATTGGTTAAGGATGTATCATTCATATAAATTTCTTATAGAGTCTTTATGTTCTCTAAATATTCTTATTCTCTTTTCATGAATCCTTCTGTTCAATGCCTGATTTGGAACTCCTCTTAAAACTACTAATATCAATTTTATTAAGAACTTCCACAATTCTATTATTCTATTTCCTAATTGTATATTTTTTAATCATAATTAATAAATCAACACATATGTCCACTTTAACAAGAAATATATCCACCTCATATGTTTTATTCCTTGTTGGATCTTACATTTCATGCTCATCCCCCATTATCATAGTTGGATTAGCTTTTTTATTTTTCCTCCATGTTTGTTTTCATTCATTCCAGGTGGGATGCTATGAGTAAACTAATATTGATTCTTGATTCACCATTCACTAAGAACAATTATTTTCCTCAATAATGGTAAATATTTTTATCCAAATTAACATACTTTATTTTATGGATAATGTTCTTATCAATAGTCATAAGAATGGAGGGACTTTTTATGTCTATTTTAGTTCTATTTCTATAAAAATTCCTAGCCATATGACCATTGTTTTAAAAGATAAATAATATCCCATAAAACCCATACTTCATATAGGGGTTCCTTGATTGAAATATTGTTTCAATAGATGCTCTCCTTCTTTTATGAAGATGGTAATCCAAGCAGACACTCTTAGTATGTCCCATTATTACACAATTATAAAACTTAGATAGTGGCTACCATCCTTTAAGAGTCATCTCGTATATGTTTTTAGGGGGATTCAACTTACTTATTGACACTATATTTCTATATTTGTGGAATCCACGTGTCTATTCCCCATAGGATGGTTTTTTTCTTCTCATTTGTGGTTTTCAGCCTCCTTATGACCTCTTTGATCTTCCCATCATTCTCTATTATATGAGATGTAATCTTCATTTGAATTGAACTTGCTTTGGTTCTGGATTTTAACCTCAATTCTTGTTTTTCTTTGAGAGGGATAATGCTAGCTTTCATCTCATTCTCAGTAGCCACATGTTTTTCCACTTCATGTGAATGTTCATCAAGTATGTTGCTTTCTCATTTCATCTTTTCACCCATATTCGTAGTGTTATCATTCTGATCCACCTTTAGTTTATTCAACCTTTTTTTTCTAAACCCATTATACAATGTGTAAAACCTATTCATCAGTATTATCCCAAGGATTTTGAACGCCTTTTATCTTAAGGCTAATGTCTTTGTAACCGGCTTTACAAAATGTCACTTTGAAATACATCTCATCCAATTACATGGTTGTAGTATCATTTTTATCCCTTATATTTCTATCCATTTAAATTATTCATTAATTGATACTTTTTAATTTGTTAACATACATTTTCATCACTTCAACATAGATCATTTAATATTAATTATTATTTCTCGACTCCAGGTTTTCTTGGTTTAACCCCTGACCAAACTTCTTTGATATTTGGATAGCTTCCAACATTGAATATTTTAAAAAATCAGGCTCCTTGGATAGTCTTTTAGTATCATTTTATGAACCAATAGTCGTAGAATCAAGTTCATCCATACTTTCTATTTGTGAGTAATTGGAATCCTTTTTCTTGACCACACATTTCTGAAAGACATTTCAATTATATGGAATTTCTTTAGATTTCTTATTCTCCAAAAAATTATTTCTTTTTACCATATTATATGAGAAAAAATTATTTCAACTCCAAAAACCAGCCGGATTAATTCAGGTCTAAACAAATTTAATAATATAAACCCTTGCTACGATACAAATTATTGGACCCACATAGGAATTTAGTCAGAGATACCCTATGATAGGGGTGGATCATGGTATTAAACATGTTCATTTTTTCCCATTTACTTTTGAAACTATCAAATTATTAATTGATATTAACCTCAATTATTGGTATGGTCACTCTTGTGTCCACATGTCAAGTGAATAACTAATTAATTGGTGTTTTTCTCATGAAATTATTCAGATAATATTTATGATCACTCATTCCACATGAACTGATTTTCATCCTATATAATGTAATTAAGACAAGTACATAGGAAACTAGAATTTTATTTGGTTCACTTGTACTGGGATACATCCAAGGAGAACTCACTGATACTGTGTATATGTTTTAAAATCCACTAGTATTCACTAGTCATGTCGATACACGGATTCGACTATCATCACTCTATGCCAGACCTACTTACTTTAT
Organism: Viscum album; assembly: GCA_963277665.1. NCBI lineage: Eukaryota > Viridiplantae > Streptophyta > Magnoliopsida > Santalales > Viscaceae > Viscum > Viscum album. The sequence continues at coordinate 508,551,938 of OY728125.1, forward strand.
AATATTTTGGTTTTATTTAAATTCCACCCAAGGCTCACTCCCTTTATCCTCTCCATTTTTTCACTACATAAGCTGGGAATATTTTTTGTCATATAGGCCAATACATGTCCTCACTGTCTGATATGTTAATGCACTAATTAGGGCCAATTTATCTTCACTCTTCTCTTTCACAAAATATCTTTGAACATCACCAATGTAGAATCTTCTCCATCCCTATTGAACTCATCATCATGGAAGAACAAATTCCTTTTGGAAATTCCTTCATGAAGTTCCAAAAACATTTTGTACCATGAAACTTAACACTTTTATGGAACCTTTACACCACTTTCCGGAATCTTTCCTCTTAGTCATGGAAGTTTGACCATTATTGAAACACATAGTCTTTCAAATAACTCACAGTATTTCATGAATCCTTCAAAACCTTTATAAATCTCCTTGGTCATATTGAAATAATACTTTTCTTCATGGAATATATGTTCATATGAATCCTTCCTTCAAGAAAAACCTTCAAAAAACTCTTTTTTAAATTTATATCATCCTAATATTAAATAATTCTGGTCTATTAAAATGAGGGGGATAAAATAATATTTATATATGTTTCCATCCCTTCATGAAACATTATCACTTTACACTACCATTTCATGAAACTCTGTAAACTTGTTTGAGAAACACCATGTCTTCACAGAACATCAAGGAAATTTATTATTCATGAAAATTCTCTTAATCATGTAACTTATAGTCTTTCCTCCATTCAAAAAACTTATGATAATCATGCAACACACCTCCTTTTTATTTTATGGATTAGTATCCATTCATGAAACATTATTTCTAGAATCTAAAAACCCATCCAAAACCAAAATTTCGAGAAACACAAAAATATTATGAATTCTATTCATTTTCCATTCTTTTATGAGATGGCCCTAGAAATCCAACTTTTTCAAAAAACATGTTCCATCCTCCATGTTTTGGAAACAAAAAATTTGGAAATCATTGGGATATAATGAAACACTCTTCAATTTTTTGTAACACATATAAATCTTTCATAAATATATCGTGAATCATTGTCAACATACTTATTCATCAATCACTCTATAACATCTAAAAATGTTCTTTTCATGACACGTACCTATCTGGGTTCTCCTCTATCTTCAATAGTTTTAACCCATCTCTTAGTATTATCATCATTAAAATTCTAGGATATAACATTATTTCATGCATTCTACAAATCACCATCTATCAGAAATATCACCTTCTCATGCAATCTTTGACAAGGTGAATAGTAAATCTTACATTCTTCACTACACCATGTCAATGGAAAGGATGATTCCAACACACCAACTTCTCAGGGATTAAAGAGATAGGGTTCTCAATGAATCCAACACACAACACATGGAACCGCTAATTCCCGTTTGTGTCCAACAAAACCCCCCTTTTGATTTTTTGGTGATTGATATATTATATTTCATATTATGTTGTGTATGAGAAGACCACTTCTTAAAACCACTTGGAAATTGATTTTATCATGAAATACTTCCAATATTTATCTTTGTAAAATTGAACTCTTTAGAAGTAGTGTATTTATATCCTTCAATTCCTACATCCCATACCAAGGGCTGGTTAGAAACACACAAAGATTCTTTTATGGATAGAAACTGCACCTGGATTTGTTATCCATCCTTATCCCCCTTTGACATCAAATCCAAAGTATACTTCAAACAATATGTACTGAGTAAATAATCCTTATAAATATGTACCTTTTCAAAAAAGTGTTCCAGTTTCTGAAATGTTAGTATTCTCCATGTGTATTCTTGATGTCAGACAATATAATCTTTCACCCTTTCTACACTATTGAGACCATGCATTATGTGATTTAACTCTATCTCCTTTTTCAATGATCTTTATAGGAAAATTTATACAAATCCCAATTTTTCCATAAAGTAATTTAATTTTATAAGTAGTGATAATTCTTCCCCTTCTATATGAAACTCCTCATATTTTTAGGACCATCGGCGTGACCCACAAACTCTTTTCTTATCATGCATCATTTCATCACATATGACTATAGGTTTGAGAAAACTCTGCAATAAAAAAACATCATCCAATTTCATCTTCCTTCAATAATATTTTCAATGGGTAAACCTACCACTCAGAAAATAGCCGTAAAAACCCTCTAATCCTACTAGGTTAAAAAATGGAATAGAAAATAGGAGATAAATTTAATAACACCAGCACTTTCCATTTCACTCACTTACTTCAATGCATCTCTAGTAACCATTTAACATTAGCTTCATTCATGGAATTTTTCAAGATTTCATCTTCATCTCTAGACACGAGGATGATACCAATTCATAAAATAATTACCAACACTCACATATACTTAATACCAAAAATTCTCATTGGTGTCTAGAATTTTGTTATAGTTTTATGTTTCATTTCTTTAATATTTGGATGGGTTTTTCAATAACTAGTAGAATTACTGAGCCCTATTGGAATGGGATCTTAAGGTAATTGGAATATAGGTCCACTTATTTTCCAAATAATTAGATTATTTTGAGTTTTTTGGAAATTATTAATGTTTATAATAAATATATCATTGTAATTTTAATTTTTTTCAAAGTTTTTATTGTAATTTTATTTTTACTTTTAATTTTTTATAATGTAAATTTATTTTTAATTTATTTTAAATTTATTTATGTTTTATTTATTTCGATACTAGAGTATTAAATTCATTTTGAAACACACTATAGTAGTAGATGATTTTGACAATTCTCATGATAGTGCTATTAAAATATCTCAACTTTTATTGACAATCACAATAACAAAACAATTTTTCAGTGGTAAATCCAAAAATTCATGGTAATAAAATCCCAATATATACCGGTGATAATTTATTAGATTAATTATATATGAATCAGTTTTAATTAATTTAATATTCTATTATATCACATGATTCAAAGTAGAAATTGAAACTCAAGAGAAATATCAATACTTATTGGAACATTAATAGGGAGATAATATGAGACACAACATGATAATTTTATTATATAAAAGTTTTGATATTGTTTAAATTCAATTATTTATTAAAATAATATTCCAAATAAGAGAAGGCATACAACCTGAGGCACCCTGAGATGAGGGGGTATGAATCTTGGTTTGTACTATTTTCATATTACATTGGATCTTGATCCCATGTTGGCATGAAATCACTAAAACATTCATGGATAATCACACATCCACCCAAAATAAATGTTTTGAAAATAATTAAAGATTCAAAAATTTTACCTAGTTCACCACTCAATAATACTACCAAGGAGCACATCAATTATCTGACTATGTAAAAAAATCCACAAAGCATCCATATTTTAATGGATGAAAATTTTTAGTCATCAACCTTTTATGTATGGCTGACTTCCTTTATAAATGAGTTCTGGTAATAGAGAAATGCCACCCTAAGAACACTTTTCTAGACTCCTCTTTCTCTTACTACATTAGATGTATGTCTTCTCAATTTATCGACATGATGATATATTCAATCTTCTCAGTAATTTGTACTGTGTTTTGTATGTTGAATGCTATTATATGATTCGTTAATAAATTCCTTGATATCATGAAAACCCATCAATAATTAACTTTAAAGATTTGTATATTATTATATTCACCACAAAATCCTTCAACCAAAAACTTTCATTCACACAACTCCTTTTTGGTATACCCTTTATAAATGAATCAACCTCTCATTAACAATAATAATTATGTTTTGGTTTTTGATTCACAGTTTTCCTTTGTGAACATTGTTTTCATTCCACCTTTTCTAAATTCATTTACATTATATATTTATGATATTACTTACTATTTTCACCCTTTGTAAATTACTTTTTATTAACCTACCTTATTCAGAATCGCATCATGTTTCCTGGATCCCCAACGAAGTGATAAATTTATTAAACATTGTTTTATGTTCCTCTTCAGTTTCTAATGAAATTATTAGCGGGATATTTAATAATAATGTTCCTTAAAAGACTTGAATGGAATATGATTATACTTATTCTTTTTTTATATCCCCACTTCACTTATGTTTTCCTATGTTGAAAGTTAAAATCTCCACTAAAAGAACGTAGATGAAATTTCCTTTGTGGCCTTCACAAATATTACAAATTTCAATTCATAAATGAATATGATTTTATATAAATAATTATTTACCTATTTTGGTTTGAAAAATAAAACCACTTTTTCTTACAAATAACCCCATTTATGGTTCCCATAATTTCTTTTGTGAATTATATGCTTCATAAATCCCCTAAGTGAAAATACTTTTTTTAATTCAAAATTCTCACACAACTTATCTATTAAGTCTAATTTTTTGCTAATCTTCATGAGTAATCCTCATTTTATGCCAAAAGTTTGTTCACCCAAGATGAGAAATGAGAAATTATATTGTCAATAAACATAATATACTCACTATATATACTAGAATATATAACTCATCCTATGTTAACTTTCAGTACAGATAAACTTGCTTCCAATATTCTCTCCCTTTGGGTTTGTTGGAAATCCAAAGTGAAATTTAGATCTACTGATACAATTTTACTCCTTCTATATAGAAACATAATATCATATCCATCACTCTTAGTCAACATGAGAAATGGTCATTATAAGAAAAAAGTTTAATATTGTATGTCCTGCCTCATGATATTCCTCCTTAAAAAACATGATTGTCCTAACATTCATTTATGTTTCATTCTCCATGGATCATATCTCCCCTAGAATTCGTACCATCTACTCAAACGAGATGATATAACTCAACATTGAACTCCCCCTACATTCTATTGAATGTCTCCACCATAAAATTGATTCCTCTCCCTGTATAATTAACCTAAATGGAAATGACCTACCAAACATTAGAAACAATAAAAAAAATTAGACTTAAATGGGGAGGGGGGAATATCTGAACCTCCTAAACCTGCTGGAGGTAGTTGAAAACTGAGGGTGAATCTATGTTTATTTAATAATGGAGTGTTCAATGGATGAGTAATGATGTCTTACACTTATTGATTAATTATAACATGATCCATTTTGATCCCACATTATAACACCTTTTCATTGATAATCTGATTTTTTATGTCAATATTTTTAATACTACAGTACTATATAATATTTTTCATGAGATCAATAACAAACATGTTATAAAAAAACATCACCATAAGATGCTACCCTTTTTCACCATTATCATTCAATTGTTGCTTCATCCATAGAAACTAAGTGCATACCTTCATTATGGGGATATATTATAATTATTCAATGCTAAGTATTTTATGATTTTTATTCAACAATCTCACACATTTACTTAGAATTAATAATGAACTATGATTTGTGGATTTATGATACACTGCATAACAAGACTAGTCCACATAAGAAAATGTTGATGATTCTTGATCTTTTTTCACATAAAATAATAATACAAAATATATATTATATAAAATGTCCTTCATAATCTATTTAACTACTACAAGATGATCCTTCTTTAGATTCCATTGGAAACAGGCCTCCAAACATGTTGAAAAAAAATAAAATCTGACTCAATTATAGTGAAATAGATAAATCTTCTAACTATCATCTTTTACAAGGTAGGATCTACATATTTTCCATTCTCAGGCTTCTTAATCTTGGATATTAATTAATTTATTGTTGAAAATGGATTAAAATCAGGAATATCAAACTTCTTTGTTAACAATCTTAAATAATTATCTTGGGATACAAAATGATACATCTATTTCTGAAACACGTATAGAACTAGAAAATAATTGAGTTCACCAATATTGGAAATTTTAAATTTTGAACTCATGAGATTAGTAAACTCAGTGATAGATTTCTTCCTACTTCTTCTAAATATGATACCATCCATGTAAACAAACAACCTGAATTTTATTTACCCATGACTTTTCATTGTTTTAGTTTAAAATTATGTTGGTTATGCCATCAATTATAGAGAAACATGCACTTTATTCCTCATCCTTCATGTCATTGTTGGTGAAAATATATCTCTATTTATATTATATATATCCACATCCACTCTTTTATTTCACCTAGGAGGTGAAAACTAAATTTCTTTACCAATGGTCTTCTCCTCTAATTCTACCTCAGAAATATTACCATTTAGGGAATTTTGATCAGCCTCATAATCTGTACTAATATTATACTTTTCTGGATAAAATATATCAAGGCTTAAATTTTTACAATTCTATCAATATTTATCTTCAAAAAATGTAACATCAATTATCTTCACAATTTTATTCTTCATTTGTTTAGCATTACTTGGCCTTACTCTATATCGAGTAGCATAAAATTACTCCTTCATCTGTTGTATTATCCTACATTCCTTGATTTACCTTTTTATTCAGAATAAAACGCATACATACAAATAAAATAAAATGTACCTAACTGGGTTTCCTTAAATTCAATATTTTATAGTGTTTCCTCTCCTTCCATGTTCTTAAAAAAACTCAGTTTTGAATATATGCAATGGATTCCATCACCTCCTTCTAATAGTGATGAGTGACACCACTCTCATTGGGAAGTGTCTTGAATTTTTTCACCAACTAATTTTGTTGTTCACCAACAATATCTTATTGAGAAGTTATCAATAAATATTCATCATTCTCAATTCCATGTCTCTGAGTGTATTTTTTTACATCATTACATGTGTATTCTATTATATTTTCAGATCATAAGATCTTGATTGAGCATCTAGTCTTTTTTTTTACTCTTATTATACACCTATACATGAATTCCTCATCATGTTTCATACTTTTTATGAATAAAATATAAAATATTTTCTTGTAATAATTATTAAAAATAATTATATACCTCTATGCACATGTTCAAGATCTATTCACTAAACCACATACATATATGTAAACCTAATTAATTAAATTGGATACTCTTTTCTTCTTTTTATATGATTCTACGACCCAGGTCACCTAGATTTGGAGGGTTATTTATTACATAATAATTATACTACCTAAGAGTTCATTACCAATATCATGTTTTAGAAGTACTTCAAAGACTATATACAAAAACATTACATTACAACATGATATATTACATTATTTGAAAGAAGATCATTATTACTTAATGAAATCCATAGATCTCATCAAAGATGGTATTCTAATTCATTACCAGGGAAATGGGATTAAAAGTAAAGGGTGATATCAGATACTAAATAATGTAATGACTACAATAGAGGCTAATGTAATTCCTTATGAATTTGAAGTCCAATTACTATTTGTTATTTTGTTCTAGATGTGTGAAAAGTTTTCCTTTTTATATTGGATGTGTTGATGTGGTCTGAGAGCACATTTAAGGGGATCAGAAGAGACATAAAATAGACTGGGTACTATAGTAATGATTTCAAGTCATGATATAAATGACCATTCGATGAAAATTTAATTTTTGGAATCATGGGTGTTCTCTCTGAACTTTCATACTACGAAAGTACCATTCACACCATGAAATGCTTCTATGATGTTTGTTTAAGGTCCTAGGTTGTTGTTTCACTCAAGTACTTCTTATTTACAACCATTAATTATCTATCAACACAAAAATGATCTAGAGACATGAGGGGATACCCCTTTGGATTTTGGACTCCTCTACCTCATTTTTAAGGTGTTTCAAGAACCTATATCCATGATTGTTTTTTTCTATTAACTTTAACCCCATGTAAGGCCTAAATATTCCTTTGTTTCAATGATTCTTGTTTCTATTATGTAAAACCATTAATATGAATTTTAAGTATTATTTTTAGGGATGTGTCATGTTGAACATGGTTTGGGTGGTGATCCTTGATATTTTAGAATCACCAAGTTTGAGGTAGGAAGTCCTTACCATTTGATAACTTTTGTATAAAATAGCATGCCATGATTTTAATGTGTGTGTGCATAGACTTATGAGATATCTACTTATGATGTTATCATAAGGGAGAGGGGTCCATATCATTGTATTAGGCTCCTTAAAGGTAGAGTACAAGTTATGTTCATTTAAATCAATGAAAGGAATCCATGCATCCGGAATTTGGGTAGGGTTGTATTCTTGGATTCTTAGGATTGGAATGATCCATTCAACCATGGTTGATGCTACTACATCCATGGTAAGTGGCCTGGGGTGTTTGGGTATTGAATCCCCTTTAGTGGTATACTTTTAATTGATGAATGATATCCTTATACAATCAATGATGGTAGGGATGAAGCTTACACAAATATACTTGGAAAGTTTTGGTTGGGATCAAGAAGGACTGTAATGACATGGGTAAATGATGTGGGGTCTTGGGTGGTTTATTACCTTGATCACATTGAGTTTTGATTCCAGATAATTTTGGGATTTTGGGATGATGTAGGTCAGTTAGGAGTGATATCGTATGGTTGTACGGGTCACTTGAGGATAGATATAAGGGGAATGGTCTGGTCTATTGTGATGATGGTGTCCATCATGAGTAAGACATTTTGTTGATATGTGGTCTATTTATTTTCCATTATTTGTGTGACTTTACATATATTTAATTCTTGATATTGTGATTGTATGTGACCTCCCCCAAAGACCTCAAGGATGGGATAGTGTACTTGTATGTGGACTCACAAAATCCTGTGGGGATGGGATGGTGTGATTGAATGTGGAATCCCAAGAGTCTCTGGTGATGGGATAGTGTGCTTCTGTATGTCTACCCCAATGTCTATGGGGATGGTATAGGTTTATTGTATGTGTAATCAATAGAATATATGGGTATGGGCTGGTATTATTGTATGTTTTCTCCCCAAAAGGACTGGGGATGGGTCTGTGTGGTTTATTCTCCTCCCTATATCCCATGGGAATAGGTTAGGGTGACTTGAATAACCTCCCTCGAACCTATAGAGATGGGTCAGGTTGACTTGATGTACCTCTCTGAGAACTCATGGATGGGTTAGAGTACTTTATGAGGTTTTAATTATTTCAAAATAATGGGTCATGGATTGTATGTGCTATTATGGTTTAAACACAATTTACATACAGTAATAAGATTACATAGGTAGGGTCGGGGTTTTTGGCAGCCTGGTTAGTACAATATGACCTAATACGATGTATGTTTATTTAGGTATTTATTTTTTTTCACCACCTACATGATTATGTGACTACTACACAAATTATAAGGATGTATTGGTGAGGTCCTACTAGGTTAAAACAAACACCTTGAACAATAATCTCAGCAAACATATATATTCTTTTGTTTAGGGATCCATATGAGGGAATGGACCCTGGTTTTGGAAAACTATACAGAATGAACGTGTTGGTTGAGGTGATGCAAGGATACAATTTGGGGTCATTTAGTGGATATTCCTATTTTTGTATTTTCATTGTATAGAGATCATCTTCTTGTGGGTATATCATGACTTGTTGTATGGGATATTTTATGTCATTTTTTATAGCAGGGAATGTTAATATAGTTATTGATTCCAAGTTTATTTCCTTTTTTACTACGATTATTTATTTTTTTATTGTGTTCCCTGATTTCTTATCTATTAGTGAGGGTATAGTATCTTCCATGTTTCTCCTTTGGTTCCCTCGATTATACTATTATGCCTCTTACATATGGAGAGTTACGCATAATTATCTTAAAGTGTTTCTTTTCTTAAGATGGGTGATCTTGGATGGGGCATCACAACATGGTATCAGATCCATTTTTCTTTTGTCATATTATTTTAATAATTTTATAATGGATATAATTCATTGTTGGGACTTAGTATGGAATATGTTCTTTATATTAGTTAACCCACATATGATAGAAGTCAACATTTTCAAGGATATGATTTACTTTTTATTTTTCTTTATCATCGTTGAATGATTTTACATTGACTGTTGTACATGATTTTGGAATTTATGATTCTTAGGATTTATTATTCACATGTTTTTCAAGAGTGGATTAGTTTATACATTATGTATATGCATGTGGTTTTACCTTCCATGCGCTTCGTTTCCTATAGTTAATTGATATTTAAATTTAATAAATTCAATTAATAATATATTTGGTGTTTTTTCAAATACATTTTTTGTGATATTTCATTAATTGAAACTAATCATGTTGTATATTTTAATGATTGGTCATGACTAATGTGTAGTTTTTATAGAATTGATCGTTGAGTATTTACTTAAGTATCTTGTTTGTTTTTTTCCTTGGTACGTTGGTTGTTTCTAAGAAAATTTATTTTTTTAAAATGGGAAATTAATTTTAAATAAGATATGTTAAATTGTTTTTTAAGAGATTATGGTTTTTAAATGGATTTTGAATTCCATTTTTTGAAAAACAAATAATTCTACATTTTAATGGAAATTTTAATTTTTAAAAGGTATTTGGAATTGATTAAGTTGTGACTTTGGTAATGTGTTTTATTTTCATATAATGGTTTCAATGGGTGGTATGGTTGGGTTTTCTAAATTAGTTTTAAATGAAAATGATTATTTGTATTTGAATGGTTTCAAAATGGATTAAAAGTACTTCTCAAATGTTTTTTCTGAACTTATGGTTTCACATGGGGATTTAAAAGGTGTAAGTGGTTTAGTTTCTGGAGATAAGATCTTAATCCAACCATTTTTTTCACTTTTAAATGGAATTTTTTGTGATGTGTGTGTGAAACCTTTTTAGGAACATTTTTTAAATATCTTATGTGGAGTATTTCTTAGGGTTCATACTATATTTTTTTGTGTGTTTTTTGGAAAATTCTCATTTTATGTGATTGTCTTGGAGGTGGTTGTATTGTTTTTCTTGGAGATTGGGTTAGTTATGGACGCTTGAAAAAGATGGATGGTTTGCGATGTTGTCATGTAGAAATTTTTAATCTCTTTGGAGTTATTAGAGTGGGGTTATGGAAGGAATGTGGATATGAAATTCCATAAGTTTGATACTTACCCTCTACTATTTGGGTGAGTGTTGAGTTATAATGAGTATAGTAAAGTGGATTGGATGAGTTTTTTAATGGTATGTCCTTGGGTTGTTGAGATGTTGTTTTAAATGTGATATTCGGGATATTATTGGAATGAAAAAAATGTTTGTGTGTGTTGTCATTTTGTTTCATACTAGTTAGTGGGATGGTTAGGTTTCATAGTCCTTGAGAGACAGGTGAGTTGGTTGTTCTCCTTTCCTTGAGTGGCAAGAAAATAAGATATTATAATGTTAGGTGCATGAGATAGCATGACCTATTTTTTGGAGACCATGGTTGAGATGCTTGACCATTATTGGACTAATCATCTTGTTTTGTTTTTAGTTTTTTGGGTCCTTAGATGTATCCTGACAGTGAGGTTTTGTAATTTGGATCAACCAACAGTTGATGTTCTATTGATAGTGGTGGTTCACGAAGTGAACTATGATTTTATGCCATGAATGGGCTCCTTAGTAGCTTTTTAAGAAGGTTGTCTTGGGTAGGTTAGAGTTTTTGGCCTCTAGTTGTGTCTTGGAAACCAAATTTTTGTCTTGGAGTGCGCAAATGACATTTTTTATGGCTTGGAGTGATATAATCCATGTGATACAAGGTGTTCTTAATGTGTGATAAGAGGTGATGTTCATGTAAATGCATGTTGAAATAATTTTGAGTCATTAGGTTGAAATTTGGTCGGGAATTTTTGTTTTTAGAAAGGTAATTTGATATGGAATTTATGTAAGTTGTTGTAATTACCATGAAATGTCAGTGGGAAGTTTCTTTTAGATAATTGGGTTTAATTGGAAGTGCCTATTATGGGTAGTTCCTTAGAGAACTACCTTGGGAGTGGGTTTGTAGTCGGTATTTTGACCTCTTCAAGGGGTCTTCATTCAAAGGAATGTGGTGGTGTGTAATTATTATTTATATAACTTGTTCTAAGTTTATTGAGGTGTATGGGTCATCCATAAAAATTACTAGTAAAATATTTTTTCAGTGCTTTTTCTTGGTAGAAGGATATAGGTTTTGGCAATGGTTCAAGAATTGAAATCATGGTCTCTGTATACCAGAGACTCATTGGGTTGATGATGGGTTAAGGGTAAGGTTGTATCCAGGTAATTATAGGATTATCATGAGACATATTGGTTCTCTTTAGGTGAATCATGGTATATAATTTCAAGAACATTATATATGTGGCTTAGAAATTGAAGATTTTTGTGGTGTTTCAGTTGGCTCCATGGATGGATTTTGATGTTCCATAAATATTTTTCTGTATAGTTTGCCCATAGTAAAAATAATGGGTCATCAAAATTATGTGAGGGATGGTAATCCATTAGTGTTTTAAATCCATAACTAGTTCCTTGTTTAGAGGATTTTGGGTCTAGAGTATTTTATCATAACAGAACAATGAAATCATGATATCCTTTATATGATAGTGGGGGAGATCAACATCAAGTTGTGTGTTGATAATGTTGGATAAAATTCAAACCCTAGTTTTTTTCTCTTGGTAGGTATATCATGGCTGATGGTTTAATGATGCGTATGGAGGTAGGTGGTGATTTTGGTGGTTGGTGTATTTGGGAAATCCATTGTGGAGTGTTTTTCTTATTGTGGTTGATTAGGAATAAGTGAAGTGGCCTTATAGTGTATACATTGTGCTAAAATATTTGTTGGTTTTTTGGCAGGAATAGGTTAACCTATTTGAGGATGTTTTGGTGGTTCATGTGAAACTTGGTGTTTGTATAATAGTCATGTAAGTTGGTTTTTTCGGGCCAATGGTAGCTTAGTTTCCTTAATGAATTTTGGGAGTGATGTGTAGGTGAATTAAACCATAGGTCAATGGGAATTGTTACTGTTTGTGTTTATAAGTGGCTAATTTGAATTAATAAATGGGATTTATCCATGTGTGGGTATTGGTTATAGGTGTTAAGGTATGGTTTGGTGGCACTGACCTGTGGATCAAGTATTGGTTCATTGGTTAGGCCTTCAATGAAAGCTAGTGTGTTCTTAAGATGTTTCATTTGGTGAACCATGTTTTGTGTCTTATTTCAAGGGTGAAACCCTTTTTTAATACTTAATTCATGGTGTGAATTCTTTTCTATTTGTTATTCAAAGGGATAATTTATTTTATCACATGATTTTGGGGATGAACCATGTACTCAAACATGAAAAATTGGTGTTTCTATGAATCAATATTTGAGGAAGCAAGAGAAGGGGTGATATGGCTCAGATATGTGAATGGGACTTAGTGTGTCAGGTTGTTAGTGAAAATACCATGCTAGATGCTAGTATTTCTTTTGTGGGGAATCAATTTTTTGTTGTATACTGAGATGGGGAAAGGGATATGATGAAAGCCAGGGCCTTTACTCGGGTGTTGTGTTTGAATGTACATCTTCAGGAAAGGGTGTGATAGCAGTAATCATTGTTTATGCATGGAGGTCATATATTCAGACCCAATGGTCAAATTGTTCAGGAGATACACCTACAAGGACTTATCATCGATAATAAGTTGTTAGAGGTATATTTTGAAACACCCCTTAAATTTGGAGGCATATTACAATAATTGATTTTTCATAGATGTGTGAAAACTAATCTTGTTCTCTATTAGAGGTGTCCGGGTGGTCTGGGAGAATATTTGAGAGGACTGAAAGAGACCTATATATAACAAACTGTTATATAAATTATTTCATGGTGTTAAATATATGGTTATTCCATGAAAACATATGCATAGGTTTTGGGGGACTTTTTTGTCCACCTTTTAAGGCATGAAAGTACCTTTCAAGCTGTGTAATTATTCTATGTGGTTTTTCAGTGATAGGGCCATAATTTCACCAAAGGACCACTTATTTCAACTAAATACTTCTCCATTCACACAAACATATCTAGGATATGTAAGAGTATCCATGTTTTATGATGTTTCAAACATCTACCATGTTTCATGGGCATTTCAAGAATCATTGATTGTGATTGCTTCCCCTTGGTAAGTCTAAACTCATGCATGACCTATATCCACTTTTATAATATTTTTTATTGGTATTTATTGGATAAAAACTTATATCTTCATTACATGGTAAATTTTTACGTAATCAACAAATTGGGTTCTGTTTGGGTGGTGATCCTTGGTGGTTTAGCTTCATAAGGATTGAGGTGGAAAGTCCTTAAAATTTTATGGATTTCATATAAAATGATATTCCATGATATGAATGTATGTGTATCATTTTGAAAAACCTATTATTTATATTATTGTGATCAGTTGTGGTCTTAATTAATGTACTAGGATCCTTAGAGGGGGGGAACAGGTTGTGTCCTTTGAAATGAAAAATTGGAATCTATGTATCATGAATCTGTGTAAGGTCATCTAGTTGGTTTTTTTGGCTTGGATGATATTTTTTGGGATTGATTTAGGATAACATAGCTAGGTTAAGAGGCTTGGGATTTCGGGTTGTGAATCCCCTTGAGTGTGAACCTTGGAATTGAATATTGATATCCTTATACCAACGATAATATTATATCTTTCTACTTATGTAAATTGGCATAAAAAAGAGTTGTTTTGTCTGGATAAGGGCTATAATGACATGGGTAAATGATAAAAGGACTTAGGTGGTGTGTTCCCTTATCCAAATGGAGTTTTGTTATGTTATAATGTTTGGGTTTTATGATAACACTATTTTATACCATTTTCAAGGAAGTATCCAATAGGGTTGATTCATGGAACTAAAAACACCCAATAGTTCTTACATCCATGATATGGAACTACATTACAAAGGTATACGATCACTGGGATTTTTGAAAGGATTCTTAGGGACTCAAATTGGTTGAGAGGATGGGACATTGGGATCATTGAACCCTATTGGGGGGAATTTTTACCTACAATGGGACTCTCATAATGATTTAAGTCATATTCATGGATCCAATATAAAATTGAATATAAGTCAAGTTACTCTACATATATATAATCAATAACACATAAATGTGAGAGTAATAATCTATATTTATCAATTGTTCTCCATCAATGGAACCGTCTATATGTATTTGAGGTTCTCCATTGAGAGATCCAGTTGTATGTATCAAGGGTTCTTCATCACATCTTGTTATTTAATTGTTAATGCTTTATTTTAATGAATTATGATTTAATGTAAAATAATTGGGAACTTGGAATTTATTATCATATAGGGAGGTGATGTAGTTTTGATTTCAGAATTAGGCCCATGAAAAGGTCTTCCTATATATCTTTAAGAAATGAATCAGAATCCACATAGTTTTATACCACTTAATGGGACACATCATACCTTTTAAGTTCATGTGATAAAGACCAAACCATGCAGTTTGATGTCATGACATGAGGAAATATTGGTGTAAGGTTCCTTACCAAAATTGGTGTCTAATATTCACATAAGAGACCCTTATCGGTTTACCCCTTGGGGAATATGGCCTGATGGTAATGGATTGGTCATGCAAGTAATATGTCCCTATGAAGAAATCTCTCACTAGAAGTATAGGCACGTGTGTATGAGATAAAAAGGGAACCAAATGGAATATGTCCTCCCATGTGAAAGATGATCTTACTGGGAATATATCCCAATAAAAGTGGTAGTGGATTTTTGATGTTAGGATTGAACCTCGTGGACTCTTCCTACATATCCCATCGAGACCAAAATGGTAGCCCAAATAGTTTGCGAATATTTGGGCCTTACACATGAATTAGAGGCCTATTTTTACTACATTAAGAATATGGAACCCGGAATTTTTATCTCATGGGTAATATACCCATTTAAGATTATGGAAACATGATTTGGGTCTTTCACCTAGTGGGTGTCCCATTTGATATTTTTTCCTTCTAGTGTTAGGATCACCACTTATTTCTAAGACCACACAAGATTTTCTTAGTGTTAGAAATAATAGATAGTAGAAGATCATCATGTCACACAATCATGTGTGGGAGGGGATTACACCTAAATTTTAATATCATCGATCATTATTCCTAATATATAGGTGGATGAGTGTTTACATATATAAGGTAATAGGAATATCATATCCAACAAGAGAGGATTGGGGATTACTCTATGTTGGATGCCCATGTGAGACACTTTCTCCTCATTTTTTGTGGATGAGGGTGAGTCTATGGTGAGATAGTCAAGGAGAAAGGAATGGATTTTCCATTTCCCAAATCCTAACTATTTCTAATCCTTATTTTAGGGATTATGTATCTATATTAATATTACCATCTTCACTACATAATTCAAGAAGAAAATGATAAATGAATTTCTCTTCTTGAACTACTTCCCCCATCGCTAAGACTAGGATCATTGTTACCGTGAGAATGCATGATTGTGATCATTCTGAAGAACCTATCTACTAGGGATTTTAAATTTAGGACATAATTTACCATGATAATGCATGATATAATGGGACACATCTAGGTGTGTTAGATACTTGTATCATGAAAGTCTAGATGTATTAGAGTAGGTTTTTACTTTAGAAATTCTTAAATTTTATTGTTTGACAAAGTGAGCCATTTTGGAAATTTGTGGAGGGACTAAAATGAATTCAGACTCTACATGGGAGGATTATAGTGAGGATATAATATATAATTAACTAAGGATACCACATCCCATGTAATATTCTTTCTAATCCTGATGGGTATTGAAAAATGTGTTTTTTCATGAAGCGGGTCTCTGTTCTTAGGGACTTACCTCTGTGAAGGGTTCCCTTTTGCTGGAAAATCCTCTTTTTTTAGGATCCCTTAGTGAGAAATTCATTTTCCCTTATGGTATGTGTGAGTGGATTACCTGCTTAATTGAATTTCTCTAACTTATTTTTCTCATATATCTTATAGTTTTTCCTTCACCTCTACCATTCTCTAATTCTCTCTTTCCTCTTCCATTCTAATGAAAAAATCAGGTACTTATAAGTAGAAAGGATAACCCTTTTCCAAAAATGGTAAGTCATATGAATTTCATACCCAAAGCTATGTGTCGAGAAAAAAACCAATTCCAAATCATCAAATTAATTCCTTTTAAAGGCGATTTTTACTCCCCACATCACACCATATGCAATTTCCATTTTTTGAGGCTATTGAGTGACCACCTCACACCAAAAATGATTTTGGTTTATGGGGGGAGGTTAGGTCACGACCTCAAAACTCAAAAAAATCATTTTAGAGTAGCATGATATTACATCCTCGCACTAAAAAAGAAAATCATTTGGGGGTGGTGTGATACTAAAACCTCACCCCATGAATGAAAATCATTTTCAAGGGGTGGTATATTACCACATTACCCCACAAATGATTCTCATTTGTGAGAGGTGTGATATTAATGACTCACCCCACAAAAGATTCTCATTTGTGGGGATGTCATGTGAAGTAGTGGTCCCATATACTATGTGTTATATGTGGGAATGAATATAAAACATTTATATTTCATATACGTTTCTAATTTTAACTTCATGTACCATTCACCTAGTTTTATTCTAGATTTCCAAAATTCATAATTATTTTATGGGATTATATTTGATCATTTTAGGGCCAAAAATGACCCCATAATAATATGGTATAATTGGTATGAAGAGGGGACCATTTTGAGAAGGCATTTCACACGGTTAAATGCTTTTTGATGTGCATGTGGACCTAGAGGAGGGTCCAGGCCTATATAAAGGAGTCATTACAAACTCATTTTTCACATAGAGATGACTAATTTACAGTGATATTTTGATTACACTTTCCATGTTCTATGATCTCGTTATGATCCCTTTATGAAAAAATCATTCCACATACTAAATAAAACAAACCTATGAGAGAGTCATGAATGAAAAACTACACTTTATGGTAAATCTATTCTTGCATAGAAATGTTATAGTCCACATAATCACCTGAATATTATGTGTTTTACATATTACACCGTGAAATCCATGTAACATTTAATATGTTATGTGTAATTCTATACTTTGATAAAAATTCATGCACTTACTTAAAATCCAATACATTTTTTTCTTGTAGGAATAAGTAATTGATCCTTCTAAAGATTCTATCACTTCTTAAGAGAGGAGTAATTAAAAGATAAAAAGTTTTGATAATGGGGAAAATCATAGCATCCTCATATATCATACATTTTTTCAAAAATAATGGGAACCAACTTTTAGGATTACACTGTTTCAAACAGGATACCCATTTCAGGGATTGGATTACTATTATACATTCCCATCCCTAATCCCTATCATGTAAAAAACCTTTGGTTTGGATAAAAAAGACATGAACATGCACTTTAGGTGAATATATCAGTGAGGAGAACATATATCAAAATTATCCAACATGAAGGTTTATTTTTTAGTTATTCTCATATTTTGATTAAAAAAAATTTGGGATCTGGAAAGGGATATTCATTATTACCAATTCATCATAAGGAAGGAAAAGGCTAATAAAAAATGGGGATGGTCATAAATATGGGATCTTCATCATAGAAGATCTTTTAGTTTGGATTGGTCATGCCCTTTATCAGTTCATCAGAGCTATGTGAAAAAATGAGATAGGCTAAAGGATTTGGGGATTTATATGGAAAATTGGCTATCACAAAATATTTCTCACAATAAAATCATTATCATTATGTATTTTATTAGCCGATAGATCCCATAAACCAAGATGCTTTATCTGGTGGATAGGGAGGTTGGAATAAGTCTTTGGGATGTTCATATGATCATTGGCGACCTCATCATGGGGAATATGTATAGTGAGTTCCATCCACCATCGTCAAAAAGCGATGATGCATAAGACCCCACCCCTCCCCCACAACTCATGAGAGAGTTTCTTACTATCACATAATATCTTTTGGAACTAGATCCTCATCCATGAATAGATGTTCTTTTATCTGATTAGTGAAAATAATTTTTGACACCAAATAGTCACAAAATGCACTCAAGAAGGTTGAGAAATATTTTGAACCAAGGGACACAAAAGAATATTGGCACTTGTTGGTTGACCCTAGAAGTTGGATACTTCAATCAATGGGGTTGGAATGATTCCCCTGGTGTTGAACAAATGGTATGATTGGAAGAATTATTGGCTATATTTCTCAGTGGATGGTTACTACCCACATGCAAGTCAAGTACCGGGGTTAGGGTTACCACCCGTTCTATAGAATAAAAATTTGAAATGGGGAGGCAGATAAATTTGGTGGTCTTAGTATTGGTGAATCTTTATAGTTTGTTTAGATGGTTTAGCAGTTGAAAATCCATTTTTAGACTTGTTAGACCATACCACATTCTACGGGTTTGGATAGTAGCCTACAAAAGAGGCTATAAGTTCATCGAAAATCAACCAATTCTCGATGACTAATTTAGGTTGTACTTGAAATTAATAAGTGTGTTTAATCCCCTAACACTTGAACTAAAGGAGTTAATGGATTATCTTAACCATAATTATCATTTTGTTATCCCTCCTTACACACTTCTAACTGGTAACAAAATAAATAACATTTTTGGAAGTCACGTAGGTTAGGGGTATCTCATTTCTTTGATAGAAGGACTCTTTATCATGATAACTGTTAGAAAACTACTTTGCATTGGATTTTCACCTTATCTATTCAGATGAAAAATTCTATATGTCTATAAAAAGTTCCTCACATATATAAATATTGTAAGAATCTAAAATCATATTTTGGAAAAACATCAACTCTAAACGATGTATACCAAGGAGGAAATCAGTCTCTAGGATGATGTTACACCCTCTGATTCTTATCATGGACATACGATGTCTTATGTTAAGGCCCAAAGTTGTTCACACCAAAATGTAAATCTAGTGAAACGGATACCCATCATTAAATGTAGGCCTGAAAATATAAGGGTTGATGAGAGATCTACTACATAAATAAATCCAAGAAAGGGGGTTTCTCTATGGAATCCTATTATTAATGAGATATAGCAAGAGTATTTGGGAATTTGGGGTTTGATTCCCCCAACAATTGGCTGCATTCCCCATGAACGAGCTACTAAATCATCTCCTCATACACATTACCTTGTAGAGGATATGAATCATTTGACTTAGAGGTAATGGGATACATGGAAATTCTCTATACCCTTTATAGGGATATGGAAATTTATTTAAGAGACTTATGTTCCGCTGGCCGAGTATGGGTTCATATCTACACCTCAAAAAATTTCTTATACAAACCATCATAAAATATCTAAATCTTATAATCATTATCTATTGGCCTATATCAACTCATTTCAATTTCATAACATATATTCAAAAAGTTTTTTTAAATTATGAAACTTTATACGAGTGAGAAAGATTATGAAGAAGGCAGTGGTGATGCATCCTAGGAAATTGATGAGGTATATTTTCTCATTTTTCATGAACCTAGGGTGTACCTTACTCTTTGTAGTTAGGAACGTGTAAGAATCCATCTATAAGGATAGAAATACTCAAGATGCTGAGAAAGAAGGCGTGGTGTCATGATCCCGACTCACCCACAATGGTGGCCTCTTCAGTATTATCTATTCTCATTATGGTAGTGTTTCCAAAGGATTGTAGATAATGGGATACATATAGAAATAATGTATCTTATAAGAAAATATAGAATGTTTTTCAGGAAGAGGAGATTGGTTTCCCTGGACTTAATATTTTTATTTCTCTTGGGAATATCTCCTTCAACAGGCATCTAGATGTGGTCAGTGATTATCTACAAGAGAAAGATGCATAGATACCCTCTATTAAAGGTAAAATTTATCTCTCTAATAGAGTTCAATAAATTAGGTTGACAATAAAATAGGATATTGTGTATGTGTAATTTGTGGGGTGATGGTTTTTTCATATATTATAATTTTCTATTTTACTATGTTTATCCCTCTAAATCTTATGTGGAATTCTTAAAGAAGGTTGGAAGTGATAAATCACCCATTCTTTCCCCACAATACACCACCATGGTAACTTCTATTAGGGTATATGATTCTATTGATTAAATAAATGTGGGTGGTGTTTCTCTTAGGATAGATAATCACATGAAGGTAGTGATTTTAGATCCAATAAGATCATTCCCACCCTCCCCAAACTAACTATTCTTCATGCAAGATTGTCCTCATTGGAAACCATGAGGTTTAGATAGAAAATGAATCTTGTAATACAAATTTTGTTATAGAAAATAGGTGAGTATTGGGATTCTCACCTGATTTTCAAGCTATATTTTTTTTTATTTTGATGATATAACATAGAAAGAGGTTGCATAATATTATAAAATATGAGGATTATCGATCATCCTAGAGCATGAAGCTACTTTTTATTTTGTTTTGGATGTGGTAGAAATGGAAATTCTATAGTAGTCGGGATCAAATGAGGATCAGAGGCCAATAAGTGAAATTAATACCGGTTTGCGTCATTGGGTGTTAGCTTGTCGGGATCAAATGACATCCACCTTGTTCCAAGAGGGTCATAAAAGGGTTGTAATCTCGTCAAGATCAACTAACTTCATTTTCCAAAATAGCACAACTATGGGGGATGTAATGGCTCAGGTCTATCATGGGTAAATCCCAATTTTTTCTCTGAGTTAATTGATTTCCCTTCCTTTGTTCTCTATTTTTACGAGTAACCTCCTTTATTGTAATACTTTAGATGAATATGTAAATGTCATGCACACGTCCATGGAAGGAGGTTACTTATTTTAGAATATTCCAAGGTAAACCCTTCATTTTTAATTTCTATTAATTTTTCTATGAACCTATTGACAATGATAAACTTTGAACACTTTAATCAGTCATGTATTCTATATTTTTTAGTCTAGTGGGAGGAGAACCACACATTATGTCTAATGATGATGTGATGAAGTTGTGAACATTATTCATCTTAGGGTGAGGTTGAGTCCCCAACTATTTGGCTACCTCATACATGTCTTTACTAGATATAAATTTCTATGAAAACTTATTTTTTGAACATAAACATTAACATATAAAATTTATTGTGTTTCCAAACCCCCATCTAATAATGATTCTATGACTTCAACTAGTTTTGATCTTGCACATTTAGAAAATTTTAAGTATTGATACTCTCTAGGTGGGATAGTCTTAGAATATGTCATCGCATATGAAAGTGACTTTGAGTTAGATCAACAAACCCGTAAAAAATCGTATAGCCTAGAAAACCATATAGAAAATTATATTGAAATTATTTTATCACACTCCTGATCAATGTTTCTATAAAATTTTCCTTCATTAATTCAAATGTTCTCTTTACAAGGGTGTGGGGTTTAACTACAACACCATACATACCAAGTAAAGGAGGTGATTTCTACTCTATAGAGGGAGAATGTGATTCAATAAAAATGTGCATCCATGGAGTCCACAGACCACTTTGTTATGGGTATTAATACCCTCTAAAATGAATCTGTTTACAAGGATTGAGTGGTTTCAAGGAATCATGGTCGATTTTTAGTATACATAGCCCTGATAGAACAGCTTCTCTAAGAATTAGTCTGAGTTCTTCAAGAGTTTCATCATCTTGATCGAGAATTTGGAAATGCTGAAGCAGTGGTTGATGGGGAATTGTATCTAATGAAAGATGTGGGAAAGGTAGGATTGGATGTTACTGATAGGGAAGAAAAACTATATATCAATGTAGAAAGAAAAATCTTGAAATTTCTTGAGCTATGTCAAGTCATAGAAGACTCCAATAAAATAATGATTCGCACTCTATGAATCCAATGAGTAGATTTTGAAATCGTATATTTTAATTTATGAGAGGAGACTCTATACTATGGATGTTCCTCCATTATCCCTTTAGATGAATGAATGAAAACCTAGTTTTTTGAGTTATCTTTCCTTCATTATTTTTTTATCATTATCTCATAATTACTTTCAATTCATTGAAAGGTGACCTCAAGATATTCCAGATCATCAAACTAATGAATAAAAATAGGGTTCATGATAACAAAAACTAAATTTGAAATGATTTTTTGGCTTTCATCTATAGTAATGGCTAACATAAGGGTTTAGGTATAATAACCATTACCATATCACCATATTTGTAATGTTTTAATGAATAATCTCATGTCACACTTTGGAATGATTTTTTTTAATATCCTAACTGAAATTATATGAGTTTATATATATAATTATCTATCTTTTTCCTAGAATAAGCTTCCTAACAAGCATAATGTGTCTTTTTTGGGGTTCTAATATATGAGATAGTGACATGGGAAAGGTGCATAATTAATGAACACTAACCATATTTGGATGGTGGCTTCCATTATGATGCTATTAGTGAATATAAAGATAAAATTCTATTCTCATAAGGATAAGGATGCCTTTGGTTGACATTTCACACTAGGGGTGTATTATGTAGAGCCATATTGGGGGGAATAGTATGCATAGTCGAAATAGAGGTTTCATTCAATGTTAGATAGTCTTATTTCCAATAACTAAACAAATATTTTTAGGATATGAGTTTTTCAAAATAATGAAGTGGGATTAATGGAAATAGGGTGTTCTAAAATCATAATAGAACCATTTAGAATAAATTATATCATGATGGTGTGCCTATAATCTGATTGGGATCCCTAGACAAGTTTTTAAGGTTCTCATAAGGATTTCCTTACATGAATCAAACTCGCATAAGATAGAAAAGGGTGATTTTCATTACATCATGGATAGTCTATGACGTGGGATTTTGGAAACACTATAGTATCTCTTTGGAGTGAGAATAAATCTACATGTAGTCATAAGAATGTTCCTCACATAGATTTGCCTCATATATAATGGATAACATTCCACATGAAGGATGTCATTATAAGCTATTTAATTTCATATATGATGGACTAATCTCCCCGTTGAAACATGGAAATTATACATATTATATTAATCATTTAATATATCTAAACTCATTTGAATTATTCTTAATTAGAGAAATAAGTAGAAATTTGAGGATTATCCAAATTTTACTATAAAATATAATCAAGGGTTTTTTGTGGTATGTACCACCTAATTTTTTATCCCATTGTAAGAATGTTGTCCTGACTAAAATACTCCAGTAAATTATGGGTGTGAGGTGGGAGTTTATAAGAAATCATCTCAGGGCTCCCATATATAAGAATATGATATGGTAAAATTGCATAGGGGGTGTTTTATGACAATATCTGATTGGTATATTCCATTATGATGCTATCAGGGCATCAAATGATAAAAATATTCTCTCTTGAGAATGATGATGTATCTTTTTGATAGGAAAAAATACAGGAAAAAATTTTAAAGAACCATATTCGGAATAGTATTCATATCCAAAACAAAGGTTTCTATTAGAGTAAGATACTTTGGTTTTCGATAGCCAGGGAAATCTAATGGGGACCTAAATATCCTAATACACGGAGTTTGATTTGTAAAATGGGGGTTCTCTATAGAATATGTAGGAATCATTTAAAAATGTGTTTGAACATGGATGAGAAATTCCCTACAAAGACCTATTTTGTATGTAAGGATAGTTGATTTGAATCAATTATAAATTATTAAAAGAAGAAAAACATGTTGTAATCTCTTTCACTAATCGAGGATGTGTGCAGGAGGGATAAATTTTTTTATTTTGTAGATATGCCTGGAATGAGAGATACATTTGCCAATATGTATCTCATTGGATTAAGAATCAACCCACCGATAGTTCTGGGATTAAGTTTCCCAAACTTATCAGGTTCATGTATAAGGAGATGTAATTTTTTCATTATGGTGTCTTAGCTAGGTTATAGGATCTAGGTGTCTCTATGTATTCTATAGAGATAGGGATAAACTCACATGTAGTTCTTGGAGAGAAAACTATTGTGGTAGGAGATAGGAACCAATAGTAGGGGGATTTCAAGAGAGGTCCAAAGTATCACATAGTTTTATGTTTTATGATTGGGATGTGGACCATGAATTTTAATATCTTATGGTAAGGATGTCAGAAATTCAGTATAACATAGTATGGTTAGAAAAATGTGTTATATAGTTTAATTCCATATAACATGGACTATGTCCAGAAATTTAGCCATATGAAAATAGGATTATGGATTTCTATAATTTTAAGTTGTATAGATTTGACACAAATTGGTTAGTAAAGAAATTCATAAAGTAAGGTAAAGGAGGAAACCCCATGTTAATAGGGAAACCAAATGAAACTATAGAAGATATTATACATATGTACTCTTAGTTTAATGTCATATTTCTCAAACATATTTTAATATTGAGTTTAAGGTTGCATAACGAGGACAAATGGTATGTCTTTCAATGCCTTGCATCTAGTACCAGCCATGAACTTTAAGGTCATATGAAAAGGATCGATAGTCTATTCTAAGTGGGTAATATCATAACTATGAAAACTGAAGTGAACACATCAAATATTTAATCCAGTGTTAGTCATTATTGGTGTGAGAAATAAGATAAGTCTTTGAGTTATCTAACTTGTACAAAAAAATCAATTCAAGGGTCATTTTTGGAATATAAAACATTCTTTTTCATTCTATGTTTTCCATTATGATGTTTTCGGGGAAAATTAGGACAGGAAAACTTTCTCTTGAGGAAGAAGATGCATCTTGTAGATAGGTCGCATTGGTGGTGTACATTATGTTGATCCATATTGTGAGTACTATGTATAGTAAAAAAAGTGGTGTCCTTTAAAGATGGACATTTTCATCACTAATATTCAGGGAAAGCTTATGGGGACTCAAATATCTTAATACATGGAGTGTGGAATTTTAAAAGGGTATATCTTGTTATAATGGAATAATCTATATCTTCATTTACCATGGATGTGAAAAATATTTTATAGGTGAGGGAACTCATGTTGGAATCTCTAGCATAGGTTGGGGTTGTATACAAGAGGTGGAATTTCTTATTATATAGTTGGGCCTAGAATGAGAGATTCAGGCCTCACTACATATCTATTTTGTGTGAGAATTAGGGCACATGTTGTTATGGGTTAGAGGTTCAGTAGTATACTAGTACCAAGAATAGTGGTCCTCTCAAGAGATGGTCATAACAGTGCACGGTTTTACATCATGCCAAAGAGATATCAATATTGTATATTAATGTTTTACAATAAAGACGAGGTGTCTTATAGTTTAAAGTATTATGAAATCGATGTTGTCAGATATTTTAACATCATGTGACTAGGATATTTTCATATTTATTAAAAATAATGTGACTAGGACATTGTTCTCTAGTTTAGCATCATGCGACAAGAAAAATGACATGTATTTTAATGTCATGCAACAAGGATATTGTCTTCTAGTTTAACATCATGTGACTAAGACATTGATCATTCTGCTCTAGGACATGTGACAACAATTGCTGGTGAGTGGCATAGTTACATGAAATATTTCTTAAGAATCATTGAATTTTTTGGGGTCATGATACACTCACCATCCATGGTAATTAGTGAATATACATCATTAGAGTATACCATAGGATGACAAAAGGTCCCTCTTATGTTGGTTAAAGTTTTAGTGGTATCTTATTAGGCATCATTATGGTATGAAGATCCAAAACTAGTTCCCATTATAGGAATGAATAGAGGAAGACATTCTGGTTTAAATCTCATGCAATTCAGTTTATATAGATATATAAATGAAGAAAGTCACACTGACTTTTCTCATCTAGTTGTTCCAATTCATCCAATGTATTTTGAAATTTCTCATCCGATGATATTTGATCAAAAATTGAAATATAAAGTAAAGTTAATTGGACCATAATGGGATAAATTGTATTCATCTATTGTACTAGTGAATATAGGGTTTCTTGTAGGGATGTATAAGTTATTGTATGATAAGATCACATTGTATGATAAGTTTATATGATTTATTTTCTTTATCTACCATTTTATGGAGTATGTTTGAAAGAGTTTTATTTAAATAATTTATATTTCCATTATCAATTGTATGATAGTGATAAGAATGTTTGGACTCAATTTTTTACTCTTGTTATATCCTTTTCAATTTGGAATAATAGAAATTGGTGTTTTTGTCTATCAGTATTGTATGAGGAACTCCAAATCTTGTGATAGTATTATACGTCACAAAATTGAAGATGTTATTTATCTTGACTTACTTAAGGGGTATTTTCTTATCCCATTTGAAAAAAAAATTGGTATCAATATGAATTTACTTGAACTTATTAACTATAGTGGGAGTAAATGGACCCACCACATCCATCCCGATACAGAAAATGGGAAGAAGTGTTTGGAAGTGTGAAAAAACTCAAGTGATTGATGGATGATGTAGGAATGTGTTTTTTAGGAATGATAAATATTAGTGAATTTCATGAAATCCTATGTTATTAAGGACAATAAATACCCAAGAATTATGATTTGATGAGAAATATTGATACCTGACTGCTGAGAACCACAGACGATAGTATGTACTTATTACATAATAGCAATAGTCTCTTCTCTGTCAATAAAGCTAATAAGGATTCCATAGAAGCTTCATTTATAGGGGTTACACTAATTATTTGACCTATTATAAATAGTAATGTTGACTTCCCATCATTGGGTTTTAACTTTTCTGTATTTTTCTAGTAGAAGAACCCTATTTTGGATATAGTCTAGTATGGTAATTATCTAACCATTTACAAGACTATCTAGTTCAAGGATATAATTTACTTCATTGAAATCTTCCATGGTGTCATGAACAAATGGTAATACCATTCTTTGGTACAGAGTGTTGATGACTATTCCATCCCAAGATGGATCTTCCAAAGTAGTAGCTGCATTTTTTAATGTATCTTTCTAGGCATTCAATGCGCATGATATGCGAGTTAATGTTGGTTCCAAAGGGAATTCCGCTGTCAAACCTCACACATAGTCAGGTGGGGGTCATATCATTATTTATGTTATTATGAATACCATTGATCTTATTGATAATATAATTTTAATCTCTATTGACCCTCAGGTGGTCCAATGACATTTTTAGTGCCAGTTATAGGCCTAAGATGAGGATTTGGTACTCTACTTTATTTTACGTGTAGCCTTATAACAACAGGATGTAATAAGGAATAACATCCTTTCCTGGAGATATAAGAATGAATCCTGACCAAACTTTATTGTTATTAGAGTCTTCCATTATCTTTCAAATTTTTCTCTTAGATGCACCATCGAAATACATATCCCATGCCTGGGGGCCACCTTTAAGATATAAAATCTATTCAATTGTAAATCTAGTATTCAACAATGTTTTTTCCATGGAGGGAATTATATAATAATTTATTATGTTGTCTAGCCTTTATCACTTTATATTTTATGAATTTAATTTAAAACTATCTAATATGAATTTCCACCATTCTAAGATCCTAGTTAGCAAGGGTTTGTTGATGATGTATTGTGTAGGGTTGTCATGGGAGACCAAATGGATCTTGTGATGCTACATGTAGTGTCTCAGCTTACAAATTAAAAAAGTAGTGACCGGAAACTCTTCTTTATGTATGAATATTGATTCTCGATATTGATCATGGTTCTACTATGATAATAGAGGTTATCACTTTTGATGTCATTCTTCAATGAGAATAATGTTCCCCATGATCGATCTAAGGCTATCATAAAAAAAATGAGTGTATTCCCATCTACATGGTCCATTAATAATGGTAAACTTAAAATATACTTATTGAGACTATCCAATGACTATTTATAGTCCTCTATATATTGATAAGTGACTCCTTTCTTCCTTAGTTTTGTGAAAGGATTAAATTTTCCATCTAGATTTTACATAAAGAATAAGATGTAGTCTAGGCTCCCCTAGAGTCCCCTAAAGTATATGAGTTTTTTATGGGGTAATATATTGAGGATATCCTTAGTCTTATCAAGGTCAACATCAATGTCATAATGTTGTACTAAGAAGTTGTTAAAATTGCTTGAGGTAACATCAAAAACACATTTCAATGGATTCATTTTAAGCTACATTGTCATAGATTATCAAAATTATCAAACGATTAGAAATATTATCATAGTGTTGTTAGGTTTTCCGTAATAGAACATTGAAATATCATTTGAAAAAGATTACTTGGAAAATTTTGAAAATATGATGCATGGAACAATTATATGTAGCTAAAGTGTTCTTCAAACCAAAAGGAATCACCCGATAAAATTATATCCCTTGAGGTAACCTGAAATTAGTTTCCTATTCATCATTAGGGTCTATCCAAAAACAATATCCTGAATAGACACCCATAAATGAGAGATCTTCATAGTTAGTTGTTGCATCGATTAGGAGTTCTATAATCGAGACTAGGAAATCATCTTTGGGATAATGTCAATTGTGATCTCTGAAGTCGATAAAAACTCTGATATTCCCATACATAGTTTTCACTAAGACAATATTGTCTATACATTTCATGTATTGGAATTACCAAATAAAATTTAACATAATGATCTTATCAACTTCAAATTTGAATTTTGTGGAATGAGTTGGATGCATTCTTATAGAATCTTACTTGTAACCATGGAGATCTTTTGGAAAACCCAAGTGGTGGGTGGACACATTGGGATCAAGTAAAAGTATTTCAATATAGTTCTAGGATAATACATCCTTATGAATCTTTATAAAAGAGGTCGGTATTTATTTTTCTTCAAAATACATGGACACTCTAATTAATATGGGTTGTGAATATTTATTCATACCAAAATTTATCTTTTATAGTTCATCAGTGGTGGTGTCAATGACTTCCTCAAATATTGAAGGGGAATATTTCAGGTCCTCCACACCTTTTCCCTCTTTTCCCTCTTTTCCCTATATAAAACCCCATTGGGTAATGTGTGATGAAGGTGAGTATTCATAGCTTGGACAAGAATCACCATTTTTAAATTTGGATGATGGGGAAAGGGTATTTCATTCCCCATTAATGGTTCGATGGCTTCTTCTGACTCGATGGATAATGTAGGGGCACACCCAATATTTTTGGAGTAAGTGGTCACTTTAAACTATGGAGTTTCAATTATTTTGGAGGTTAGATACTTCTCTGATACTATCTGGTAGAGTTAAGGTGACTTATATCATCATTGTAGATGGTCACGTAATCAAATATGAACTCATGCTATTAATTTGGGTTAAGGGAAATACATATTCAGTATCAATATCTCTAAAGGGGTTAGTTATGATCACTCATGGATAGTTTTGGGAAGTATCGCAATAAACATCATCAACCAAGGATTTTTTACCTTCCCTCTAGTAAAATCCTACATTTTATACTGTGATTCAAAAGATTTGATGGATCTCTATCACCATGTAGTGTCCTAGTTATTCCATTGACATATTATTTGTGATATTAGTGGTATGATATAGGGACTTACACATGTTTATACATCTAAGGGCTTCCTAAAGGGATGTTAAAATTGTCATCCTTCATACCACTAGGAATTTGGATTCTGATACAATATTCTTGAATTGAGTCCTTCGATTTACCCAATTGAGGGGATTTCATTTCTCTTTTCATAACCATAGAGTGTCAAAGGGAAATAGGATAAGTTAGCTTCATTTTAAACTAACTGATGAAGTGTTTCGACTAGAATGAGGTTGAATACTAATACATTATTAATGAAAGACCATTGGATGTCAATATCTCTTATCCTTCCAAACACATACAGGGGTATGATGTGTCCCTATATTAGGGAAAACTTATCCTATTCTATAAAAGATATAATCATGTGACACTTTATGGGATTAACCACTTCATGATATACTATAGAAATTTTAACCTTAGCATTGAACACATTAGGTCTTACCAAGGCCTCTATGGTAGATTCTTCAAGGACTTATGATAAATATAGAGCATCCATTATTGGTATCTTAGTTAGCACTAGGGCCAATTTCTATAACATGTCATATTTTTTAGCCAAATTTCTACAATTACCATCATGAGGTTATTCATTATAAGTTTTTTTATGGTATTAATTTCATCAAATAAGCAATTCAACCCTTTTAATAGGGGTTGAAGGAATTCCTATCACTAGTGTATTTGGCTAACATGGCATGCGTACTTTTCTAGGTTGATTGGAGAGTTACAACCCCTTTAGATGGTCTTCCAAAACATTTGGGGTTGCATGAATCTTAGAAAATTTGGGTGAATTTTCATGCTCTTGTTGTGCTCATTGAGGATATTTACCATCATTTTGAAGATCATAAATAGATTTGGTGGGAATGTGGTTGAAATAATATGTTTGACCACGACTATGACTTCCCCTACTACCTTGGATTCTGTGACCTCTTCCAATAGTTCCTAAAGAATTCATACGGAACTAATAATAATAAACATACTCAAAATAAAATAATTGGTCCTTTAGTTAAAGGAAATTAAAGTAAATGAAGATATATTCTTCTTATGATGAGGATTCTGTTTGATGGGGAAATTTTCGTTATAACATTTGATGGGATGGTGACCATACTTTTTGAGTCTGATGCCTGAATTATAAGAACGTAAATACTGAATTTTCTTTTTCTATAGGATCATATTCTAGTTCATATCTTTAATCTTACCTGTTATTCTTTTATTATAAGATTAGTTTCTAGATGATTTTTTTACTAACAGGGCTGGTTTCACCCCTATAGAGGACACTAGGGGAATAATTGGAAATTTTAAATATGTTTTGAGGATAGCATGAGTATAAAAGATCACCTTTATTGTCATCCAATTGCTAAAACAAATTTCACCCTTTCTTGAAACATCTCTCCACTCACTTTCTTCTTTGGGACGGCAGTAAAAGGCATGCTACTTTAGAACACAGATTTCCTAATTTTACCGGCATATAATCAATCATATTTTAAAGAATTCATTTAAAAACAATGAAATACTAGATTCTATGTCCCAGCATTTGGTTAAAGAATAAATAATTTGGTAAGTTATCAAGTCCAACCTAATCAGGCCTACCGGTCTCTAGAAATTTTAACAAGTTACTATAAATGGCTGTTATAAAGTTTCTGAAAACTTATTTATCTCAAAATAAATAAAAATTATTTTTTACATTCATCAAATTAATTTATAATATATTCCCTTTTCTCATAAAATTTTTTATTTTTCTATTGTCTTCATTTTGGATAAGGTGTCACATGATAGGGTGTATAGTTTAGAGATAGATCTGGAAAATGAGCTAGCTTAAGAGTGACGATCGTAGTATCCTCAGTACACATAATATTTACCAGAGCTAATATGACTAGTCAATACTTGGAATTGGTTTTGAATATGGTGTCTTTAAATCTTTGGGAAACTATATAATGGTCATGACCCCCCCCCCCCCCCCCCCCCCCCGAGTGATGAAATCTAAAACTCTCTCATTCACCCACAATTTTTAATTTGAGTGGATGAGGATCATCATCCTTCACAATGTTGAGATGAATTGATTGTAAAACTACATACGAAGATGTTCCTATCATTTAATCAACTAGGTTGGTAAACTGGTATACCAAAAAACGTTTCTCCTTCCAATGTCTATAAAAATGAACATGTGTTTAGCTACTTCTTATTGTTAAAGTGTTACCATCATGGAATAGCAGTAGGACACGAAATGTGTCAAATTTTATTCTAGATCATCAAAATCATTGAATTTTGGAAACGTAGGTTTTATGAATTTGGTTGGAGGAACATTTAAATCAACCCATTCATGGTAGGTCTTCCTCTCCTTCTATACTAGTGCATACCATCATTCTATATCTTACAATTGAGATTTCAATGAAATATAGTGTCTATGAGATCTGGGTGATGGTCGGTTGAATGATATCTTGGACAGGGCTAGCAAAAGTAAGGGTCTGATCTGTCAGATCTACCTATACATTCAATTGAAAACTAGCATGGGATAGTCTATGATAATTGGTCTGACATGTGTTTGGTTGTTTCTCTAATGGAGGGAAATCTTAATACATCATCGTTATTTTGTATAAATAAATTGGTTGTATAGTCCCCAGTTTGAGCAGACGTTTTGTCACTACACTCATTGGATTGGTGAGATCCAATTTTTTAGGGATGTCACCCATGAGCGTAAAATGAGGTTTTTTTTATGAATGTACCTGGTAGGGATATTTCCTCTTACAAATTCCTCTTCATGTCTCTCCCCCTACTTCATCTCTACCTCATAATGAGTTAATACTTCGAAAAGTTTAAGTGGTTCTACTTCATCATGATAATGGTTCTATTTTTCCACACCCTTAACCTTTTCCTTAGTTGAAGCACATTGAAGGATAAATAGAGAGGCCTCTATGATATTCCCCAATTTTATTCAATGCTTTGACTTTTGTTACACACACCTTTCTCAAGAATTCTAGTGTGGACCAGGTTTCAAATGGAAGCATCCCCCTCCTATTATCCTAAATTAATTTAATGTGTTATATAATTTATAGGGATAGTTATAATGATTTTGATTAATGAATAATTAATTTAGGGTATTTTTTATCATATTGAAATGGATTAAATTATCTTGAAGGATGTTGTTATGGTGAAAATTCCTCAAGCCCTATGGTTTTGGGATACACATATATCACCATGAAAATATCCATTGAAGATGCTCTCTTGATTTTGAGAAACATTGTTTGAGCTTGATATGTGTGAAATTTAAAATCTACACATGAGACACTTACTCCCAATAATTTTTTCATTTAAAATGTGTGAGGATTACTCAATAATTTAGATGTCTCATGAATGAGCCTTTTGATAGCCTACTCTAATTAAGTTTGATGATTCTATGATTTACTCATGGCCCAATCATACAAATTATTCCAACTATTTTAGGAACATAATTATTATAAGAGTTAGCTCAAAGTAATGACATTTCTTGAATCTAGTTTATGGGGATTTTTTTACTAGAGGATGAAGTGAAATTCATCACATTTTTCATTCCCCATACTCTAATGTGGATGCAATATGGGGCATCAATTATCAATATACATAGCTTTTCCAAGGTATGGAGACATTCGAATTTAATTCACTCAAGCTACATTTCTAATTTTGGGCATCGTTATGTTGAAATTAATACCTATAAATCTGACAATGAAGTTCTTATATTGCCTTAATGTGATCATTATATCCTTTTTAAGGAAATAATTTTTTTAAAAGGATAATATTCATCCATAAATTAATGTTAATGTGACATATGAATCCCTCTAAATTTTTTTTTTGAATATCATATTGAGGAGTAGCCATGTTGAATAACATAACCAGTATATTATCTTTGGCTAGTTTCTTCCTCATTAGTTACATATTCAATTCATATTCTATGGAAGACTCCTCCACTTGATTTCAGAAAATATGGTGCTTCCTAACTACCTTATTACGAGTGGAGGGATTTCTAGGAATCTCCTCCACTATGCTGGAAGCCAAGAAATACAGTTCTGGTTCAGAAAGTGATCATTTCATTAGGGTTTCTTTCGATTGAGAATAAAGGACACTTACTAAGGGAAATGCATCAAGAATGAAAGGAATTATATTCCCATGTATTGAATGATATGAGATATTATCACAATTAGTTCTTTAAGGGTAGAAATTTATTATTGAAACAAAACACCACTATGGGGAGGAACCTTTTAGAGAGCAATGTAAGGTAGAGGACTCACATTATGGCATAATGTTTGGCCATAGGGGGTCCTACCACATATACCTTAGGTAGTAAAATCTTTTTGTACATTAGAAAGTAGGTTACCTTTATTCATTTTGATATTTTGACCATAAGGTGTGTCTCTATAGTACTCATCAAGATAAAATCTCTCATGATTGATCTTAGTGTGTTCATAAAGGAGATATTTGTGCTGAATATTTTGGTGAGGACCTCCAGAGCTTCTAGTAGTGAAGTTTTGGGGAGGAACTTCATCACTACAACTACTTATTCCTTAAATTGGTGAAACTTTAACATGATCTTCGGCCTCTAATGATAGATATTTAAGGTCCTCAAGAACAACACCATTAGGAGAATAAGGGTTGTGGTCCTTCTTTTGAATGTATGATTGTCTTTGATTAGATTTCATTTTAGATTTTCTACATCAATCAGTCAATGTCTCATGTCACAAATTGAAACATTAATGTGGAAGAGCTCACATATTCAACTCGCATGTTGCTTCTAGAATATTCCAATAGGTTTTATGAGTTTTCAAAAGAATAAGTTCTTTTTTTGGAGTTACCATTAAAACGGATGGATAATTTCTATTAGGATAGAAATATGTGCCTGATCCTATTGTCCACTTATCAAGTGAATGTGGCAATGAACCTCTAATATGGGATCGGTATTATATTCCCACTCTTAAGTAACCTTCATATTGTGCTAATGATATGACCCTATTATGAGGAAAAGAATGTGTTCTCAAACATTATGAACTACTGTTTCCATAAATATGTCTTTGAAGGTTTGTAAAATTTTGGAATGGATGGATTATTGACCTTATATTTCAATGAGGATTTTTTTGGTGACATTACTGGCTAGAAAAGGAATATGTTCTCGTGCCATGGTTGGAGAATGGATATATTCCAACTCTTATCTTCCATTTTCTACCATATTATATTGTAGGGGTCTTATGCAGGGATGTAAGAATAAGATCCCCACCAACCCAACCACCAACTATTTGTTGTTGGGATATGAAAAAAATATTCTTCATGTGATATTAGATTGTTCTACAAGGATTTTTGGGTGTGGGTAGGGACATATTCCTACTTGTACATTGTCTTCATATATTAGAAAGCTTCCATTGTGGGAATGGGGTTTTGTGCCCCCCCCCCTGATTGTTTGTTTCTCTTAGTGGGTTATCCTATGAACCAAAACCAAGGTGGCCTAAGCCAAGTCCCATGGGGTGGAATCTTCATCCTGAAGAGGACTTGATAGCACGCATAATTAGTGGTTGTGACTACTAATAAGATCCTTTCATGGGAACTCATGTTCTATGGGGATGTGGTCATTTTTGACCTATGGGTCTCGCTTCCTTATATAAGGGGGAACATGTTGTTTCTTTCTGTGGAGAGTCTCTAGAAATTAATTGAAATAGTGATGGTCCCCACTTGTTTCTTTTCCCCCACCCATCATTGGGCGTACATCTGGAAATGATTAATTTTATCAAGGGGTCCGCACGTAATATATAACCTTGGGATAATACCATTTATATGGTACTACTTGATCAATACATGGTCCACCCATTACTGAAGGTTCTGAGTGTGTGATATTGTCTTCTATATCAATGGGGACCCAACTCATGTTACTATATATACATAAGTCTTTTTTAATTAATATGACGCTATTTTGTATCAGTGTCCAATACTCTGACGACGTCCTATAGATGAATCACTAGGTCCATAATTATAGAACCTAAAGTCCTTAGATCTCACCCTAATATAGGTTCTCATGGTTGTGTGTTCGGTTCCTCTATCGCTTAATGGTTTCTATTAACATTTGGAATGCTCGTGGTATGGGCGTTTGGGTGAAGTTTATTTTCATTTTGTAAGATTGTTGTTATCATCATGCTTCAAACCCTATGGTTTCAGATCCAAAATAATGTATCAATCAGATACTTCTTATTTCTATAAATATGGGTTTTTTATATTATATGTCTGTGAAACTGTCAAATACGGATCTTT
The DNA here is from genome assembly GCA_963277665.1 of Viscum album. Lineage (NCBI taxonomy): Eukaryota > Viridiplantae > Streptophyta > Magnoliopsida > Santalales > Viscaceae > Viscum > Viscum album. Next base: position 508,588,402 of record OY728125.1, read on the forward strand.
AAGAAAAGGGTATCTCAGTTGAATTCATCGATGCTTTCGAGCAGCACATTACCACTAAAATCTACATGGGGGAAAATGAGTTTTATTTTTCTCATTTAATTACATAAAATGTGGAATCACTATTAGAATGTATTTATGATAGAATATCTCATTGATCCATCTATGTCCACTCCCGATATTTTTTGGGGGTGACATTAGTACCATAATGAAGGATTTGGAGAAACTTGGTGGATCGAATTTCTCTACTAAATCAATGTATTACATCAATTATTTTATTTATGATAAGGTAATTCTAGATATGGGATGAACTGGAAGCATATTCACCTGGTGAAATAATATGAAAGGGAGAAAGAGTGTATTTTGAATGCTTGATAGTTGTCTCACCAACCATCAAGGGTTGGAATATTATGTGATGGCCATAGTTACCCTTCTAATCAAATCACTTTCAGACCATAACACACTACTTTTGAGTTTGAAAATGTATATTATAAGGTGTAATATTTTTCATTATTTCTCCAACTAGCATAGAATATATGGATTTATAAATAAGGTCAAGAGGCCTAAGGAAAAGACATATATGGGTTTCACGTGGATTGGTTTGGTGTAACAGTCACAGTGTTTGAAAAATGAGGTTAAATCCTAGTTCAATAATAGAAATAATGGGGATAAAAACATGGAGTGGATATGAGAATACATTGATAGGCTAGAGGAGGGACTCCTGTAAATTTGGAGTGATTCCTTTTTTCTTATTTTGACTGAAATTAAAAAATAACAGGTGAGAAATTGTATTAAATTGAGAGGTTATACAAGAAAAAATCAAGAGCCCTTTGGTTCAAGGAAGGGGGTCAAATTTTCTCTTAATTTTATGCATGTCTAAAGGAAATAATGGTATTTAAAAGAATAAATATTCAGATTGAGGATGGGTATTTTACATCATATTTTAAGGTGGATGGGAAGAAGACTTTGGATCACTTTCCAAACATTCAATCTTTACATATTGGCAGCAGGACTTAGGGTAATGATAGGTTTGAAGAAGAATATAGGTACATGGATTTATTCCTTGGCTGGTCGATGATTGAAATAATGGGGTGTTATCTACTATTCAAGAGACAGATGAAATTAAAGATATTATTCTCATCAGGAATTTGGAAGGTACTCTTATTCTTGATAGGTAACATGGAATCTTTTATGTTTCAGCTTGGTAAGACTTAGGTGGCAGATGTGGTGAAGGATTTATTCAGAGGAGGGGAATTAACTAGATCTTTTTGTGCCTCTAGGTTTGTTATGAGTCCTAAACTGAAAGATCTTATTAAAATTAATCAATACAGGAAAATCTATTTATGCACTTTTTCTTAAAACACTCTGGCCATTCTGATAAATAGAATAATAAGTGGTGTTTAGCCATGACACATATCCGATGAGCAACATATTTTTCTGCAAGGTATTAGTATTCAAGGATCCATTCATATTGAAAATGAGATGGTTTATGATTTAAATAAAAGAACATTTGGATTCAATGTCATGATAAAGTTGAAAATGGACAATTCTTTTGATAGATTGTAATGAAGCTTCATTATAAGATTCGTGATGAAATTTAGTTTTCAATAATGTATTTTTGATCTATATTTCAGGTGTTATGAATCCCGATGGATTATTGTATCCCTAATGTAGATGAACTTTGGTTTCATCAAATCAGTTCATGGTGTAAGGAAAGATGATCTGTTATCCCATCGTATTTTTATCTTGACACATGAAACTCTTACTTGAAACATTAAGTGTTTTGGAGCATGGGAGGATCATGCCTTTTAGAAACTACTTCAAGAGTAGAATCATATCGCATCTTTTATTTTTTGAAGATATGTTATTTTTTATCATTTTTATGAAAAATTATGTCAGATATTTCAAAACAAATTATGGCATCCTATTGCATGTTCAGTGGTTAATGTGTCAACAAAAGGAAAAGTAGTGTTTTTATTTCCAATAAATGTTCAAGAATGAATAGTAACATAATTTGAAATAAACTGTGCCTGAAAATAAGGAATCTTATAATGGAGTATCTTGGCCTCCTATATCAAATGGAAGGATCAAAAAGTATTTATTTTTTGGAATAATCAGGAGGGTTATTGGAAATATTTTCAATTGGAAAAATAGATTTTTATTGTTCATAGAAAGGATTACATTGATTAACAGTGCTCTTACCATAGTTCCTATGCATATAAAATCTATTATCAAACCCAAGAAATGGACAATAAAAAAGATATAGATGATTAATAATGTACTCTTATGGGATGAAAATTTGGCTGGGATATTCCACTAGGCATAATGGTATCATCTTATAAAACTGATTGATGATGGAGTGATTAATTTATGGAGTGTCTTAGGAACTATGTATTCCATTCAAGAAAAAGTGGTGTGGGAAATAATTTAAGGGTATTATTTATGGGAAAATTTAATGATAGAAAAATATGGAGATAAATGTGAGGATTGGTCCTGCAGAACCAAATGACTCTCTATCTTATCTTGTTTCATAGTAAAAAAAATGGAAGAACTGGAGTAAAAGGTTGGATCAGTGATTGGGCATGGAGATGTTAATTTATGAAAGGGAATATGGGTGGGAGAAGCTCTGTTTTTTCAAGATTCCCAACCCTGAAACATTTATTCATTGAGGTTAATAGGTACCCATACTTTATTAATGATGTTTTTAATGATGAAACGAAGATCCTTTATGGGACAATCTATTTTTTGGATGATCTAGACATTTGTTTTTTTACATGTTCAACATCATGAATTTTTAGTTGGAAGGATTATATATAAATGATTCGTGTAAGAACTAGGGTTGATAACATACTAACAATGATTTGGTGTAAGGAGGTTCCGAAAAAGATGAATTTTATTTTTTTTGAATAAGGAATTGAGATCTTCCAATAAATGAAAACATGAACAAGAAGGGAGTGAGGTTTTCTTCAAGATGTTAGTGTTCTTTACATCTGCAAAAAAATCATCATGTTACCTATTTTTCAAGGGTACCTGGGTAGATGAAATCTAGATATTTATGGGATATATCACAAACATATATTGGGGTGTGGATTCTAAGTAGGCAGTTAAGGAAAACTGGTTTAATGGGGCTAGTCTTGAAGGAGTAGAGATGCAGGTTAGAGGAGTGTTTTTTTCAGAAATGTGTTGAACTATCTAGGAAGATAGAAATAAGTTAAGAGATGGCAGGAAGGTGTCTCATGTTTTCATATAGGTTTACATAATGATTTTGGTGGTGGATATAGGTATTCTAATAACCATAGTAATAGATTCAATTAGTTTATGATGATTTCTTCTAAGACATTGTTACATTGTTGAATATAACCAAATGAACTAGGGCCAATAGATCAAATGGAGATCACCTAATACGGGACTCAAATTAAATCTATATTTCACTTATTTTGTAGGGGTGATATGAGGAGGTTGTTTAGTAAGAGACAATAATGGTTCAGTGACTTCGAGATTTAGTTCATTATATGGGGTTGGTAATTACATTGAAGTGGATGTCAACTTATTGATAATCGGTGTCATTCTATGCAGGTTATATAAAATTATAATTTTTGATATAGAATACGACTCCACTATGATGGTTTTTTTCTTAAAGTAAAGGTTAGTTGTCCTTGGAAACTTGTTTACATTATCCCAAAATGTAGGATGATTTTCAATCAGGACATGATAAAATTTTGTTGAAGATACACATTTTAATAAAGGGATTCTAGGTGAATTCATCATTTTATAAATTGTTTTGGGGTATATTTTAGATGATTCTAAAATTATTATAAGGGGTAATTATATTTCCCTTAATTATTTTCAACCTCTATGAGTAGAGTGTGTTGTTTTCTTTTTATTTTCTTGTTTTAAAAGTAAAAAAGTTATGTTTCAGTCAGTTAGAGATCCATGTTGGGACCTATTTTTTATAGTATGAGTAGATAATAAGAAATTTATTGAAATGTGGGGAACATAGTTATCTTAGTTAATAAAGGTTTTACATCAGGTTCATACTTAATGATTCCAACCCATTTGCAAGTTGGTTTACAAGGCAGTTTATTCAGGGAATCGTAAACACAAAATGTTTCATGCATCCATGATATGGGCCTACATTCCAAAGGTAGGTGATCACTATTAATTTTTCAAGTGATTTTTAGGGACTCAAATTGATCAAGAGGATGGTATTTCAAGTTCATATTATCCTTTTGGGCGAAATTATTTTATACTCTAATAATTTCTTATAGATTTTGTCCATCTTAGTGAATCATTTATAAAAATGAACATAAGGCTTGTCACCATTCACATATGAAATTAGTCATGCATATATATGGGAGTAAAAATATATATATATCAAATTTTATCCATCAATGAAACTATCTATCTCCAAGTTTCTCAATTGAGAGATCCATCTGTATGTATCAAAGGTTTTATATCTGATCATTTTATTTACCTATTAATGTTTTATTTTAAAGAATTTTGATTTAAATCCTCCTAACTAGGAACTCTAGGTTTTATTTCTATCTAGATAGGTGGTGTATTTTTGGATGTCATTATTCGGTCTATGAGAAGGGATTCCTAAATATCCCTTTGAAATGAATTGAAACCCAAATAGTTCGGTTCCACTTAATGGGACATGTCATTCCATTTAATGTTTTTTCATAAAGACCAAACCTTGTATTTTAATTTCATACGTGGAGGATGTATTAGAAAAAGGTTCTTATCCAAAGTTGGTGTGGGACATATGCATGAGTGACCCTTTTTGGTCAATCCCATGGGGAATATGGCCTGATGGGAATGGATTAGTATTATAATGAATATGTTTCTATAAAGACATATCTCACATGGAGTATAGGTCATTGATGATTATATTAAAAGATTATTTGAAATGAATATTTCCTCATAGATTAAGGATGATGAATATAGTAAAATGACCTAATAAAGTGGTAGTGTATTTGATATGTAGAGTTTGAACCTCATAGAGGCTTCCTATGAATCTCATCAAGATGGGAATCAAATCCCACATAGTTCATGACGTTTTGAGGATTACACCTCAGCTAGAAGCCCAATTTTTACATCATTCAGAAAATTGACCTCTCAAGGATTGTATAATGTGAATATGACCCATTGGGAATATGGAAACATGATTTTTGGATTAGACCTAGTGGGTATCCCATTTTATATTCTTGATCATGCTACTGTTATGATCAACACTTATCTCTAATCCCATGTAATTCATGCTCGGTGTTAGAAACAATATATTGTAGAAGATCACCAGATCACACAATCATGTGTGGGAGGATCTTACAGCTGAATTAGAATCCCATTAAAAATTATTCCTTTTCACTAGTTGATAGGGGCGGTGATTGGAATGGAAGGCAGAATATGATATCCTACAAGAAATTATATGGGCTTACTACAAGTGGGATTCCCATGGGATACACATGATCATCATATTATGGTGGATGAGGGAGAGGATATGGAAAGGAAGAAAAAGATAAAGGTAGGTTTTATACATTATCATCTTCCTAAATATTTATAATCCCCAGTTTGGGGCTTATGTATCCATATAGATATGGATCGGTTCACTTCATACTTCAGGAAGCACATGAGAATTTAATGTTGCTTCGTGAACAACTTCTACCATCCCTATGTATGGGCTCATCATTTTACATAGAATGAATGATTATGAGAATTTGGAAGATCCTAGCTACTAGGGTTGTTAAATTTGGGACATCAATTACCACAGAAATGCATGATTTTAATGCAAAAATTATAGTTTGATGGATACACTGATCATGTGAGTACAATGGTTTTAGATGAGGCTTTACTTTATATTTTTTAAATTTTGATTTTAGTAAAAGTGGTTGTTTTAGAAGTTCATAGAGGGGATAAAATGAATCCATGATTTATTGAGGGGGAGGATAACTAGTGAAGAAAGGATAATTCTCCAATGATACCCCATTCTATGGATTATTCTTGCTATGCAGGATGGGTTATCACTAAAGGAGTTTTTTTCAAGGAGGTATCTGCTTCATGGGGATTTCCGTTTATGAATCATGCCATTTTATGGGAAAAGACTCTTAGTCGAGGACTACTTTACAAGATATTTAGTTTCTCTTATGGTATGCGATGAGAGGATTACCTAATGAACTAAAGGTCTCCCACTCTGTCTTCCCCTTTCTCCTATGGATTTTACTCTGTCTTCACATTTATCTTATCCTCTCAATACTCTTCCTTTATACAGATAATATTATGTATTTTATAGGGCATGGGAATAACTATTTTCATGAAATTACATGACATCCATATAACATATCTATCTCTATTTGGCGGGAAATAAAATTAATCCCTTGTCCATAAAGGACTTATTTTTATAGGGCAGTCGAGTCATCGCCTCAAATAGGAAATGAAAATCAGTCGGGGGGAATGATATTATTGCCACCCACCAAAAAAAATTTCTATGAGGGTGTGATATTACCACATTTCCCTTCAAATGAAAATAATATGAGTGGGGTTTGATACTTCCACCTATCCCTTCAAGAAAATATCATATTCTTGGGGGTGTGATGTTACGACTATTCCCCACAAATACTTCTTTTTTATGTCGGGTGATATTTCTACTTCACCCTAAAAATGATTCTCATTTACGAGAATTCTATACGAACCAGTGGTCCCTCATAGTGTGTGCACAATATAGTAAGGGGTTGGTTGCCTTCTGATTCTATGTATTTTTTTCAATTTAAACTCCATGTATCATTCACCTGGTTTGATAATAGATTTACCAAATCCATAATAGTTTTCTAATATTATTTGTGATCATTTTAATCCCAAATGGCATGGGATAGTCATGAGTGATATGGTCTCATTGTACATGTGACATGAGTATGACAATATGTCGAATGGTTGGATATTTTGTGATCATAGTGACCATCATGAGTGAGATGATGGGTCGATTTCCGGTTCAGTGACTTTCCCATTCTTGTGTAACTTTTTTTCAGGTAATTATTATTCTTGTGTATTTATATAGTCTCTCTAGAGTTAGCTTGGGTGGGATAGTGTTCTTTAATGTGGCCTCCCCAAATCCAATGGGGATGGGATAGATTGATTCTATATGGACTTCAAAGAATCTTTAGGGATAGCCTGGTATGTTTGTATATGGCCACCCTAGAGTCTGTGGGGATGTGATGGTGTTCTAGTAAGTTTCATCCCCAAAACCAATGAGGATGGTTTGTTGTTATTGTATGTGGTCTCCCCCAAACCTATTGGGATGGGCCAACGTGATTTATTAACCACCTCATAGTCTATGAGAATGGGTCTCGGTGACATAATTGACCTCCCTAGAACCTGTAGAGAATCTTAGGGGTGACTTGATGGACCTTCTTAAGTACATAGGAATGGATTGGGGCTACTTAATGAGGTAATGTATTATGTGATAGGTGGGTGTCATGGGATGTATGTGTTATTTTTGTTCACAAAAACATTGCTTATAGAAATTTATTAAAGTATGTAAGTATACTTTTTTTGGTATCCTGGTTAGCATATGATGACATAGTAGGTTTTTTGTTTATTTTGGTTTTTTTTCCATAATCACATACACTATTATATGAATATTGTACTTATTATAAGTATGTGTTGGTGGTTTCCTAGTGGAGTTATAATCACACCTTACATGAGAATATTGGTGCATGTATAGACTCTTTTGGTTAGGGATCTTGAAAATGGTACATGACCTTCATATGGTAGTTATACTCGAAGAGTAGTTTGGTTGAAGTGCTGCTAGGATAGACTTTGGGGTCATCTGGTAGAGATTCCTTTTTTATACATATGTTGCCATTAATTTTTTGTATATTTATCTTCTACATGAAGGGATCTCATGTATTTGGTTATGGTATATTTTATTCCATTTTTTATATCATGGGATGTTATTATTTAAATTTTTTCAGATTTTATTTCTATCATTTAATATTATTATTTATTTTATAATTTTGTACTCTGATTGATGATATTTTATTGAGGGAAAAGTATCCCCCTAATGTTTTTTAAACCCTTGACACTAGTTGGTAGCCACTTTTATATTTTGAAGTTCAAATGAGTCCTATGTGTCATTCCTCAACTGGGGTTTGGTGATCTGGGTTGGAGCTTCACAGTTATCATAGTATAATAAAGGTATATAAAATATAGAAGGGATTAATAGACAAATTATGTGATATTAAGAAATAAATATGCATAAAATAATCCTTGGATTAAAATTGAAAGAAATAATAACATGGAAAAAATTGAATGATCGTATAATGATTGAAATAATGAGAACACGTGATCTTTTTCATCATAAAGAGACAATTGAGGCCTTCAGTAGAGACATCATATATAGAGATTTATGCCTCTTAAGAGAATTTCTGCATCTAAATGACTTATGAAAGGATTATAATATGAGTGAAATGGGGTCTCAGAAATATAGGATTTCATAAGGATATAACATTTTTTTATATTAAAATAATATTATAATAATAAGTTGTAAGTTGAAAGGGATATAACAATTTTAAAAAAAATAATGATTAAAAAGTGGGAAAAATTGACCCTTACCTGTCATTAGATTCTTAACCAAGATTTGATCCATACAACAAAAAAATAAATTCAAAATTTAATAGAGATATATGAAAGATAACTCTTGGTTGAGTTGAACCTTTCTTATGTATATATTATTTTATATTTTCCATATTTCCCCATTTTTTACCATATTTAAAAAAATCAAAAAAATACCAAATTTCACCTGGTGGCTAATTTTGAATTCCAATTCGAAATATAAAATAAATTTTATCATATTTATTCTCAAATAATATACATTTTAACACTTATATAAGTGCGATACATTTTATTAAAATATGGTGTCACGATAGACACAACATCATTTCAAAAAGAATTTATGCATTAAAACTTCTTAACCCCTAAATATTTAACCCCTTGTCACACTAACATAATCCCCAAGGGTAACATGAGAAAGGGTGGTACATTCATGTTTGGGTTCGACCAACATTGATCAAGTATTGATTTCCACTAACATTTACTTCTTTCATAAATAATTCATCTTGAGCCCCAATTGTTGAATTTCTTCTTGGGATTGGTCAAAGGAAAACCACTGTGATGTTACCTCCTTCCTAAGATCAAATAAAATAAATTTCTTTATGTATTTTCCTAAAAGTTGAGTACATATTTTATCCCATATAAATGAACTATCTATCATTATTACCAATTATAATAGACATTTTATAACAACTACATCATCAATGGTCATACAGATTAGTGGACATGACACCCAACAGTCATGTAATGGAAATATTTACTTCCTATAAATTCATTCAAACCAATCCGATAAACAATAATACTCATTTTTAGTTCTCTAAATATATTGATTCAATGGAAAGTATTATTTTTCTTTTGTATTGTTCTTATTATAGCTAGGATGTTCATTAAAGAATATGATCCAAGATACACTTTTATTGTACTTTTATTTTCTATCTATTTTCCATTATTAGTTATATAATTCTTATTAAGTTTTTATCTTTGATTTAAATACTTCATTTATTATAAAAATATACTTATTTGTTACTATAATTTATTAGGTATTACATTCTCTCCCCTATAATAATTTCTTCTTACAAATTGGGAATAAATCTACGAAAAAAATACATGTAATCCATTATCATTACATCCTTAGGCTCTCATGTTGCCTCCTATAACTGGTGATTCCTCCAAAGGGACATCACCAGTTGAATTGTATTATTTTGAATAAATTTATATCTTATATTAATAATATTGAAGAGTTGAATATTTATTTGAATGATTTGGAATTTAATGTTTCCATTCTACCTAGCCTTCCCTCATGGGCTTCCCAAATACCCTTCTCTAAAAAAGGGGATGGTACCCTTATCTTACGCACTGAATTTCAACATCTAAATTGGGTCAAGATTGAGAATAACTACCCATTAACACATATTTATGAACTCTAAGATATGATAAAAATAGAAAGATGTATTTTCAAAAAACAACCTTTGTTTAGGATGTCAATAACTCAGAGTGAAAGAAACTATTGTGCCTAAAACTAATTTTCAAAAAAGGTGTTTCCATATAAAAATATATAGTGATTCCATTTAGGTTGAAGAAAAATACTATTTTTTCATGTCTCTTATTTACCAAATACTCCATAGATATCTCAAAACCTTTTTATGGTATTTGGGGAAGATGTTCTATTATATTATAAAATAGAGGAAGATCCTACAATTCATTTGATAATTGTTCTCGGAAAATTACACAACCACTGCATATTTCATAAATTATCGAAGTATGATTCCTAAATTCAATATATTATGTTCCTTATCATGTCTCATCTAAATGGAGAGTCTCGGACGGTCTGGATAAGTTTGGTTTCATGATTACATTGGGGGATTCCGAGAATTTTTTTAAGATTATGATCTTTGTTGTTTTGAAAAGATAGTATACCTAGTTTTTGAAGGATTTATCCCACCTTGTATCACCCTTATCATTACTCACCTAGAAAGGTGCAAATTGTTATGGATATTTTACTGGTAAGTGTCTTCCAATGAGTTAAATTAGAGGTTTCATTTACCAATGATTCTACTTTTACTGTATGTTGGTTAGGGTTATGTAGTATACTATGATTCATCAGGTATGTTGCTTGGGTGTGTTCTCACACTAAGAAACCATGTGGTGGCATATCGATCTTTCCATCTCTAACCACCTTAAATGAAATACCTTACCCATGATGTTGATATCTCCACTATAATTCATTCTCTTGAGTGTTGGTTCCATTATCTATTTGGGGAAAAGTCCGTGGTATTTTCATATATTAAAATATTGATCTATAATTTTTTCCCAAATAGACATGAATATTTATCAGTGGTGATGTGTAGAATATCTTCAATGAATTTATTTTTACCTAACATAAATGTAAATAAAGGTAAATGTAGTTACCAATCCTCTCTGTCATAGGTTTTCCTCTCACACTCTTAATAAGTCCAATGATGAATAGATTTTGATTGTTTTCTTTTTTTAAATGCACTTGGAAGTGAGGGAAGAGAAGTAGAGTGTGTTTATCCTTAGTATCCAGTGATCCCTTCTCTTCTCAATCTATCATTAATAGAAAAATATGATTCTAAATTGTCATTTTAATGTTGGTTTTTTCAAAAAGTATGTTATAATTCATGGAGGGGACTTTGATCATCAGTTTTACAATAAACTAGTGTTGAAACAAATTTTAACTTTTTTTTAATTTTAATGTTTTTTTAGTAAAACTTACATTAATAGTTTTTTAAACAAATTCAACATTGGGTTTTAATAAAACCAACATCAATATATATATATACTTTTTACGTCATTTTTTAGTAAAACCGACATCAAAACATTTTATTACATTTGTTATGTTGGTTTTAAATGAAATATATTTCAATATGTATTTATATTTAAGATCTTTATTTTCATTAAAATAATTTTTAAAACTATTTTCATTGGACTCTTTAACATTAATTTCTTATATAACTTTCATTAAATGTAACGTTTAGCTTCACATAACAGTGGAATTCAATTTTTTTACATCATACATTTTAATTTTCCAATTTCTCCCTAAACATTATTAAAATATATTGCGCATTTTCAAATATATTTTATACGTTTTCAATATCAACATGTATTTATTTATAATATACTCTTTTAATCCTCACTATCAATCAAATAGTTCTTTATACGGTTATTTTAGATTGGTATTTATATATATTCTACCATAACATGATTTATATATGATTAGTTTCATCTATTAATATACTTGTTGAGGTTTAATTTTTTTATTATAAAGGATAATTCATCATATTGAGTTAAAATTATAATGATTATACATGATATTTACAAGTCATGGTCTAGAATTCTACAAAAATCATGACATTGGATTCCTCATGAGTTCTTCCCTCCACTGATAATTAATGTGATAGAATCTATATCAAAAATAAAATCTTAATCAATGGTTTATATTTATGTTATTGATTTTTTAATTTTATTTCGATAATATTCTACGTATAGTTTTTTTTAATTTTAATCCAAAAAATTCAAATCTTTTTTAATATTTATTTCAAATCATTATATTACATTTTCCATATTTTCTTTTGTTTTAAAATTTTTCTATATCATCAATCATGTATTTTCAAAAAAAAAATTTAATGATAATTGGTATTTTAAAAAAAATATGGTTTTGACATTGGTAATAACAAATAAACTGATGTCAAAAGTGATTTTGTAGCACATTTGATGTCAATTATAAAAAACTGATGTTCAAAGTGTTTGAGTGGAACATTTGGCATTGGTTTTTTACTATAACAGATTTCAAAGGCGATCATGTAGAAATTTTGATTCAGTTATAGTGAAAACCCAACATTGAAAGTGTTTTAGTGGGACTATTGGTGTTTTTTTTCTATAATTGACATTGAAAGTGATCTTGTAGAACTTTTGACATCGGTTATACTAAGAAATTGATGTAAAAATTATTCTAGCGGGAATTTTGGCATGGGTTTATTATTACAACTGTTGTCAAAAATCATTTAATTTTTAAAAAAAATTAATATTAACATTGGTTATAAAAATGAAATTAAAAATATATTTAAAACATATCTATAAAATATATCACCAAAAAATCTAATGTTAAAATCCCAAAAAAAATGATCTGAAAGTCCTTTTTTGTACTACTATTATTCATAGAGAGAAAGAAATTGATGGGAAATGACAGTGCACTAAGAGAGTTTCAAATGGTCTGGATACCATTAGTTAGTGGTCTTAGTCTTCATAGGGTATCCCCTATTTTTTGGAATTAGTATATCATTTATTTGTTTATTAGGAATGTGTGATGTAGGATTGTTATCAATCCTAGAGGGTTGTTTACCCATATACCACAAAGATTTATTATAATATGAAGTGTAGATTTCATTGTCCTTGTATGAGATGGGATGAAATCGAATTCATGTCTCGGTATTTTATGTCATAAAAGATAATGGTTGAGTCTCATAAGCCCTCTCCTATACTTATGTCCCTTCTCAAACCCACCTATACGTGAGATGATGTGTCTGGATACTTTTTCACCATGGTACCTCATAAACCTTGGTGTAATAATGCTATGTGGTTTATGATTTATTGGATAAAAAATTCATGTTCCTTCAATTTAATTAAATTTGTGGCTTAGTTAGAAGATATTGGCAAGTTGTTTGTTATGGAGATCATGAGGTTACATGGGTTTCTATCTGCTATTATCTTCTATAAGTATGCCAATTTACATCTCATTTCTAGAAAGGCCTCTAGGAGGTGATGGGATCCTAGTTCAATTTGATCATAACCTATCATCCATAGATTGATGATCAAATTATGTGGACAATTTCGGTTCTAGAAGATATTTTATATACTTATTTTATGTATTTTATAGGATAATGGGATAAGAATTTGGCACTAGCTGAATTTTTTAATAATTATAGTTACCAGTCATCGATCGAAATAGAACCATTCAGTGCTCTATATGGTTGGACATGTTGGTATCCCCACTGTCGGATGGGGGTGGGAGAAAACTACCTTATATGATTGTGCATCATGCAAGAGACGACTAACTTGATTCAGATGATAATGTATTTTTTAGTGACTAATCAAATTTTCCAATAGTCATATGTGGATCATTAATGTTTTCCCTTATAGTGTATGGTTGGTGACCATGTGATTCTAAATGTTCCACTTCAATTAGGTCATCAGTGACTCTGTAAGAAGAGGAAACTTTATCTAAGGTATGCTAGTCCCTTTTAAGATGTATTGAGAATTGGAAAAGTGTAATGTCATTTTGGGATTCCTTCTCAAGTAACATAAATCCATAATGACTTCAATGTTTCTCATCGACAAAAGTAAAATCTGGAGGCCTATCAGGATTTGAGTTGGGAGTTTGACCCTTATATCACCTAGTAATGGGATGTTTTTTTCTTCTTAGCTTATGGTGATATTCTACTCCTTTTACACAGACTTATGGCTTCTCATCCTATTTATTTTTTTGGGTAGGGATATTTATTCTTTTTTATACCATGTTTGAATGTTTATTTTTACTTTTAAATTTTTATATTCTCACTGAAGAATTATTTATATTTTTTTATGAATTCATATGGAAAATAATTCACAAGATAAGATCATGATTCCCAATAACTTGTTTATAGCCCATGGGTATTTGGAACACCCCTCGTTCCGTTCTGAATACTAGCTTGGTTTCCTGGGATTAGGGTGTCCAGGGTTGGATTCTTAAAAATATGGTTGGTTAATAAAATAAAATAAGAATGAATTTTCCCCTTCCATTATAATACCTAAGGTCATCCTTACTAAATCCTTAAGCATTGGATCATTTTTCACCCTCATCAAAGATAGGATACCATGGTATTTTATGCTCAAAGCATATGATACCTTTTTTCATTCCCTAAATGATAATGAATAGTGAATCTAGCTATTTCCTTTCTCTTATATTAAGATATTTTTTATTAGAGATATATTTTAGACTCATTTGGTAGGTATATATATATATCATATTTCTCTCTATAGATATAATATTTCCATATATTTAGTGAAAATATCACCTCTACTAACTCAAAATCATGATTTAGATAATTAATATAATAGGGTTTCAAATATTGCAATACAAAATCCACCACTGTATCATTTTTCATTTGAATAAATCCCAAAAAATTCCTTGATTCACCACTTTAAATAAAACACCCTTCTTCACTGGATATAAGATTTAATAAATAAGAATTTACAAATAAACTCTTCAATTACTCAAATATATCTTCATGTTTCTTTTTCTATGAATATTTAACCAACTTTTATATCAAACTGGTTAACAGGTTATCTAATTGAGTGATGTTTTCAACAATTTACCAATTGTATCCTATGAATCCAAGGAAACTATGTATTTCAGTTTTCTTGGTGAGTCATATAAATTCCATAATAATTTTTTTAGGCTCAATAGATATATCATCCTTGGAAATCATTTAAGAAAGTAAATAAACATATTTAATTCAGAATTAATGTTTCATAATTTTCTATATAACTAGTTTTTAATATCAACATCATGCATGATTTTTACATGAGGTTTATGGTCCTCATAACTCTTAGAATATGTTGTAATGTTATTAATAAACACCATCACAAACTACTCAAAGTAATCCTTGAATACTCTATTTATTCAATTCATAAACATAGAGGGAGAATTAGTCATCCTAAAAGGAAATACTGTGAACACATAATGACCATACCACATATGAAATGTTATTTTAGGTATATCCTCTATATAAACATTTAATTAATGATAACCAGAATGAAAATTAATCTTTGAGAACTATTGATACCCTTGAAGTGGGTCAAAGATGTCATCAATATGTCACAATGGATATTTTTTATAGTATTTTTATTTATTTCCACATAATCAATGATATCATCATTGAACCATCCTTATTATTCACAAATAAAACGGATATTCCCCATAGTGAAATACTTGGATAAATGTAACATTTTTCACATAAATCTTCTAATTACTAATTTATCTCAACTAAATCCACTATATCCATTATATATGTTGGCATGTATATGGTTTCTATGTTAGGGATAATATTAATAAAAAATTCAATGTCTCTATCATGGAGAAATAAATGTAATTAACATGGAAATAAAATAATATATCCCTAAAGAATGGGTATGCATAATATCCTCAAAACCTCCATACCATTTATATATCAAATTTAATCCATTAATTCCCTGGATTATTTCATTAAATGAGTTTTTGGGGATGGTTTCTGATAAGATATAGGCAATGAAATATCCCCTCAAAAACATGAAATTCCATACTTAACTAACCAATTAAATATTAATAAATGACTTATTTATATTTATATAAATAATACATCCCTAGTATTACATTAAAATAAACCATTGGTATGAGTATTATGTTTATAACTTCGGAAAACCCAAGAATTTAACTAATGAATCATTCCTTAAGGCATCATTCAGTGACTAAAAATTCTTTGAAAACATGCATGATATAAAAGAGTATATTTATATCTATAATTAAGTAATATACTATTCAATATTAACTATACAATAAAATTACCAATTATCACATTATTTTGAGATTTAAATTTACCCACTGTTATTGAAAAAGATAGTCTTTTATCCCCAAGTCTCTTTTTGGGTAGGTTCCCTTGATTCTTGGGGAATTAATTGGACTAGTGTAACATTTCCTTTAGTTGAAGAATTGCATAATTATTGGTTCTCTCTTCCCTTTTTAATCATAATCTTAATTACAATTTTTTATACATTTAAATAACAAATCCAAACCACTTAACCAAACCCCTATGTGTTTATTCCCACATTTATTGCATATAAGGAACATCGCTCTACCCTTATTTTCAATTGTGGTATTTATTTCCATGTATTGGTTAACCATACTATTCATCTCAAGTTTCCCACTATAAATTAATGATTTAGGAAACTCATTCTTAGTCTTGATAAAACTTTTCATTGTCACTTAAATTTTTCAAATTTTTTGAGAGACTGGTGATATTTCTAGAATTGGATTTGAACAATCAAAGAACCAATGAATATTTCTTTCCATGTTTCATAGGTAATTTTAAACATGATTTACGAAAATTTGAAATTAAATTCATACTTAGCCACCATCTGTTCTTCCTTTAGTCATAAATTTAAGAATTCTATTTATATCTCAATATGTTTCTCTCTAGGAAAATATTTTTATTGAAAAATAACCTTAAATCCATCCCACAACATATTTTATATCTCCCCTAAATTTTTATTATTTTTAATCATCGGACCCTATTGGTCCATATCTCCCATTAAATGATACACAATCATGTAACTTTTTCCTTCTTAGTAAAACTAAATTCTATATATATCTTCTCTAGGTACATTATCAATTCCTCTATCACCATTGTATTAATGAACCCACTGAATGATGGTGATTGTTTCCTCATAAAATGATCTAAATAGGTTGATCCATGTTGAATGGAAACTAGTTTCTCCATAAAATAAATGTTATTTATTATATTGTAATCCAATTTCCCTATAATGGTAATAATTTTTTAATCACTAACATTGACTCCATTTTCTCGATTTTCTAGAAAACCCCAACATTTTATATAATTGTTGACATGGTTTAAATTCCTTCAAGTAGGAACCATTATCAAATAATTATCATAAATTAATTGGTAACATTATAATATATTAGTTTATAAAACATTACTTATATATCTTGTTTTTATAGAATATGGTCACATGTATAGTATTCCTATTAAATAAATATATAATAATCTCTATAATTTTATAGTGGTAAAATATAAGTTTACTATTGATGTGATTTTAAATCTAGATTCTAGAGTTTTTACCAAACATTTCTCTAATATTAACTATAAATCCCCTAACCCTTGTCATACGTTGCTGTTGGGTTATTTATTATATGGTAATTAGATTAAATGAGATTACATTACCTAGATCAAAGTCCAGTTTATGTTAAGATACTAGATACTTGAAAATTACATTATAATATAAAATATTATATCATTTGAGTACAAATCATTATTCTTTAATGTTATTATTACACCCAAAACATTGTATTAGTCTTTCCTTTAAAGGAGTAATTATTTAGATGAATTTCTTTATTGTACCCCAAAAAAACAAATAACATTGGTAATGAATTGCTAACTACTAGAATAAAATGTGACATCTTGGAATTATTATATTAATTCCATGATGGATTAAAAATTTAGAACAACTAGATTATAATGCATCACTCAAAAAACAACATCCCTCATGGATTAAAATTCTATCAATATGAGATGAAATGATAAGACTATCACATAAAAAATAATATAAAAATGATATAGAGAGAGAACATTAATGACAATAACAAATAACACTATGGGAAATAGATGAGAAGCCATATAAAAATGGAAATGTGAGAGTATGTGTCATCATGATCATCAATGAGAAGTGATAATCTAAATATGATCATCCAAATAATACAAACAATGTAAAATATAGTAATTCTTTTCGAATATTAGGGGAAATGGGATGTGAGAAAAAAATTTGAAGACAAAAATAAGTAGATATTATAATTTAAAATTTGGTTGAAGGGACATTAGTTTCCTATAGAGTAAATTTGACACCATATCTTTAAAAATAAACAAAAAATAAATATGCAAAAACATTTACATTTCAAAATATATATTTCAAGACGTATTAGTAATTATGAAATTATAAACTTAAGGTTAATAAAATTAATTATTAGTAATTTGAAATTACTCACTGATAAAAGTTAGAAAATAGTGAATATATTGAAATTATGGTAAAATTTAAATATATTGGTAAGTTATTTTTGGTAACATAAAAAAGTATTTTATAAATAGTAAAATAGTTTCAATCAAACTTTACAAATATCAAATAAAAGATGTAGTATATAATATTAGTAATAAAATAACAAGGTTAGCCATAATTTTCACTAATAAATAGAACAAATAAATACTAAGATATAAGGTTATTAGAAATACAAACTAAATTATTTTGACAATTATTAAAAAAAATCAATAAATTTATAATAGAATTTTAGTTAATAAAATTTTAGACATATTGGAGTGGAAAAATATAATCAAATTATTGTCTCTATGAAAAATTAAAGAATAATAATAATAATAATTGGAATTATAATTATAATATAACTCAAAATTCTATTAGAGTGGTATTTTAAATTTGGATACTAGTTTTCTAAATTTTGATAGATAACCTATTAAATTAATTAATCATTACTATAACTAAAAAATTGGCCAAACACCCTAGTATAACCGTCAACTAGCCATAATTCACTTAACCACCCATAGTTAACCCAACCAATCTCTTGGGAAGGCTAGTGCATAGGGTACAAAAATTGTAGCACAATCATTGTTCATGGGGCAAGTAAAGTGGAGCTAAATAGGTGTAGGGGAGGATAGTATATCATGTGGTGGGGTAAAGTACTCACCATCAGGGGGTGGTCTTGGTGGCGGGTAGGAGTCCCTCAGCTACAACCCGACATGTTCTCGTCCAATAATGAGGAACATTTTCTTATTAATAAATTGTGTCTTCTCAATAAAAAATTGTCGGTTTCAAACATCATGACATTGTTCATAAATTTTAAAAAACATATAAAATGAAAGGGGTTCACTCAATCCCATTGAGTTAAAACCATAAAATATGATTATTTGAAGCTATATAATCAAGATAAGTATTCATATTCTTTAATTTATTCCTTAAAAAAATAGAAACCATACTCTTTATATCTCCTTCAACCCCATTAACTACACCTGTGCTGAACATAGAAACACTTAGATATCAATATAAAAGGAATGAAAATAAGGTTTTGTGGGGTGAAAGGAAGATAGGGTGATGTTATCTAATCCATAGGTATAGATTAAACCATATTCTTATTCCCTCTACCCAAACACTTTGTTGATAATAAATATATAAATTATATCACATCAAAGAACTGTTCTTTAGGTAGACATCATTGGTAGGTGTAAACAAAGTATCCAATGCTATGATAGTAGCTCGGGCTATGTCTTCTTCCTCTTGAATAATCCAATATTTCTATGTATTTGATGAATTATAAATATGTAGTGATATATATAAATATACGTAATGATTTTACATAATGATTATTATTATCAATAAGGGTAAATGAAATTTCCTAAAGTTATACATAGGGGTTTGGAAATCTATGGCTGATGTAAACAAAATTATTCCTTCTATGAAGGTCTTCACATCACATCACTAAATAATAAATATTAAATAATAGAAAATATTAGAAGCAATAGTGTATGTTTCCTTTATAAATGAAATACTTTAGGAATTCATTGGGGGAATCCCCTTATCAAAATAATAAATGCCATATGCTATAGTTCATAGTATAGAGAGAGGTGGAGAGGGAAGTGAGAAAAATATTGGAAGGGGAGTTATGAAAAGGAAAATCTTAAATTATCACCCTTATGTATGGGGAAACTTTTTTCAGAATCCAATTTTTAAATTTACAAGCCCATATTGTGTAACGGGGATATATAATTTATTTTAAAATTTGATTCCACTTTTTTACCTATTCCCTCGTAAGGGAACGTTTTTTAAATTATTTTAAATTTTCCAAAAACCCTTCTCTGTAATGTGGAAAAATGTTTCATAAACCCTATTTTTTTATTTAATTTCAAATATTATTTAATTAGGTTTTTAAATTAAGATTTTATATCATAGTATTTTAGAATTTCTAATTTGATGTTTCTATGACATTATTCTAATGCACATTCTATAAAATGAAACTCCCTCCACTTTCTATTTTTTAAAAATAAAAATTGTTTTGAAGGGAGAGTTCTCACTACTGGTATTTTAGAATTATTATTTTATGTTTGAAACATTTTCATTATCGTGGAGGTTTTTTATGGTTAAATTATTGTACATCCATTCACTATGTAATTAATTTATGCACTATATTTATTTTCAAAAAGATACTCATTTAAAAGATCAATTTTAATTTTTTTTGATTTTAAGATATGTATTTTTTATTTTTAAAATGTATACCACTTTTAAATATTTTAAACTAATGATATAAATTTTGGAAATAAATGCTCTAAATACAATTTTAATGGGAATTTAAATCTATTAAAAATTGTTTTATTAAAAAAACATAGAACCTATGCACTGTAAACATGATGGTGGATAGTGAGTGAACCCATATCCTTGAGCAGATAAGTCCTCGAAGTGATGAGAAGGCTCTATATGGACTTAAATACCCTACATTTCCTCGATTGTCTTACATTACTTCTAATTATCATTAGATTATATTTTAAGGAAGTAAATATAGTTTTCAAAAGAGTAATTATTTATTTAAAATAATGTTATTGCTCTTTATTTAAAAGGATTATCAAACATTCTTCAAAATTCAATGTTTTCCCAAAGGTATAGTTTCAAAAAAAATATTTTATGGAATAATTTTTTTTCTTATTCCCCATATTTGATATTAAAAGGGATGATTTTAAAGTGTTTCATAATGTATAAAGTTTTTTTTAAAAAAACGTTTTTTTAAATTATATGATTTAAAAAGAATTATATTTAAGAAATCTCCATGCATTTCGAAATGGACATTTATATTTTTTTTAATACCCATTAAGAATCCATTTTCTCACTTTGAGTTATAAAATGTTTGTCATAAAGTATTTGGTTGGGTAAGAGTTACTCTAGAAATGTGTATTAGATAGAGTACATCTGTTGTTTCCTTAGAATATTTTTTATTTAAAAAAATGAATATTTGAATTATATAGCTTTTGCTTTTACACTTCATAATCCTCTAAAAAACTATAAATAAATTATACTTATACTCTATATTTTTCAAGAAAATTTTAATATTTTATTTAGAAATAAATATGCATTATTTTCAGAACCACATCTTGGAGTGCAGTTCTAGGGGATTCATTGTTGGTATTAGAGGAATGGTTTAGATAAATTTGGATAATAGAACCTTTATCATTGAGGAGTAATTCAATATTTATAAAATACCTTCTAAGATTAATTTTCAATTTATTGGATTTTTTGATTATAAATTTAAGGTAATTGAACCGATTTTTGTATGAATGATATTTTGAGAGACCATGGGAATAAGGGGAAGTTGATTTCAAAAACAATGTGGCCCTAACTAAACTTTGAGAGGACCATAATTAGTAAAAGTATTATTTATTATGTACTTAAGAATAGATTAATAATTACTTTGATAAATATTATTATATGAAATTGATATATTGGGGATTACATTTAAGATGGAAGGATGAGGCCCTCAGACTACTCTTTTGTCTCTTTAAGGTGACATACTTGTATTTATTATTATAAAAACATTCTCTCAAGGTACATAACCTTTTTCTAATATAATAATATAATATAAAAAGATATATAATATATCAACCATCTCCTCTATACCCAAAAATCATTATGGGTCATGAAACACATCTGAAAAAATCATAAACTCCCAATTCATGCATTTCTCTCAATAAAGAAGGTAAGAACAAGGTATTTTTCAATGATTCACTATTTCATGATATTTTAAAGCCCTTTCTGCCTTTATAATGATCATAGAATAAGGGAGACCTTGTTTATCCCATATGAACCAAGTTTTATCCTACTTCTATTTTTAAAATATACCCAGTATGTTGGTAGGACTATTAATCAAAATCTTAAAAACATGGTTAGATAGGCTATGTTATATAAATATATTCCATTTGAAAATATAGCATTTATATGTTAGAAATGAATGATTATTAAAGGATTGTCATTTAATACATCTATATTTTCTAAAATATTTCAAGTTTATTTGGATGAAGGACGTAGTAAATCATGAAATGGTCCTAATACATTTTTACATAGCATGGACTATATTCCATCATAAGATAATCAACAATGATTTACTTTGGTAAGGAGGAATAAAATTTTTTAAATAATATAATAGAAACTAATATAAGATCATAATTTTTCTTAATATGATTTTTATAAATCATAAGCATGAAATTTACTTAATTAGAGAGAATGTAACACCCAAAATATTGTGTTAGTCATTCCTTTAAATTGATAATTTTTTTAATAAATTTTTTTACTTGCCAAAAAAATTAACCTTGATGATTAATTTATAACTGTTGGAATAAAATATGACATCCAACAATTCTTATGTTCATTCCCTGATAGATTTTATAATTAGGAAAACTACATTAAAATACATCACCAAAAACAAACAACATCCCACGTATATTACCAAGATTGACAATATGGCACAAAATGATAAGACCAGATCAATGTAAAACAACGTAATAATTTTTAGAAGAAAAAGCAATAAAAACAATGACTATGAACACTAGGATAATAATTGAGAATGAATATAAAAATAAAATGTTGAAGTAAGACACATCATAATCAATCATGAGAAGTTCTACTTCAAATATGATCATCAAAATAATTTTAATGATAAAGAATATAGGAATTATTTTTAAAATAGTGGGGGAAAATTAGATTTGATATATTAGTATTTAAATGGATAAATAGGGATATATCAGTATTTATAAATTTTTTGAAGTTTCATTAGTAGAAATTAGATAAAATCAGACATCATGTCTGCTGATAAAAGGTAAACAAATATGCACAAATTTTAAATTTTTAAATATCCATTTCATGGAATATTAGTAATTATGATGTTATAAATTTATGAGTAATAAAATTATTTATTATTAATTTAAAATTATTCAATGATAAGTGTTTGAAATTAGTAAATAAATGGACATTATGGTTAAAATTAAATATAGTTGTAATATATTTTTGTTACCATAAAAAATATTTTATTAATAGTAAAATACGGCATAACATACTATACTAGTTTGAAATAAAAAATGTTTTATATAATATTAGTAAGAAAATAAAATGTTTAACCATAATTTTCACTAAAAAATAAAAAACATAAATTCTAAGACATAAGGTTATTAGAAATAAAAAAACATTGTAGAAATATTTATGTTAATTATTATAAATTTCTAATACAATTTTACTTAAAAAAATTAGATTGATTGAAGAGGAATAGTATATTAAATATATTGTATATAGGAATAAATAAAGAGAAATAATAATAATAATTGAAATTATAATTACAGTATAAGTTAAAATTATATTAGGGTGATATTTAAAAATTGGATGTTGATCTTCTAAATATTTATGTAAACCTTATTAAGTTAATAAAGTATTCATAAACTAAATATAGTACAACACCCATAGGATAGCCCTCAACCAGACGAAGGCGACTTATCCAACCATAGGTCACTTATCTAGGTGGATGAGAAGGGTATATCATAGGGTGATTAAATGGGAGAATTGAATATTTCATATTTCAAGGGGAGTAGATCTATACCACGATATAATAGGAATGTTTATGAAGTGGAGGGGGAAAGCCTCACTTGTTTAAGGCAGCACCAGAAGTTATTAAGAGTTCCTTGGCTCTATTCTGGCATGTAAGGAAATAATTTTGAGGTGTGTTTTATTATTAAGAAGTATTTTCCTCTGAAAATATTTTATGTGGGTTTTCGTTTTCATGACACTTTTCCATCCATTTTAAAAAACATAATGAAATAATAAGGGCACCACAATCAACTTATGTCGACACCATCCGATCTAATTATCTGAGTTTGTCTAACCAAGCTGAGAATTCATATTCTTTCCCACATACATTTTGAAAATAATATGAAACCCCAATCCTACAATCAATTTAAACCCCCTTCACAAAACTAGTACTCGATATAAAATCATAAAAAATTTCATATTGAAGGAATGATGCTAAGGTTTCGTGTGACGCAAGGAAGGTAGGAGATATTCCCAAAACCATAGGTATAGCTTAAGTTGTCTTCTTCCTCCCTCAAACTGACAATGTGTCAATGAAAAATATATAAATAACTATGTATTGGAGTATCTAATTTTGGGTAAACATCATGGGTAGGGCCGAATGAAGTGTCCAATGCCATGATAATAACTCAAGATTTTTATTCTTCCCCTTAGAGGTGCCACTCTTTTTGGGTCATAAATGAAGTTTTTGTGTTTGTGTGTGTGAATATATATATATATATACATACACATTTTCATATAGAACAATATTATCAATACTTGTAAATGAAATTTTATTAATATATTTGGAGGGTCTCGAGAAATCTATGGCTTATAACAAAAAAATTATTCCTAGTATGAAGGTCTTTTAATCACTACATAACAAAAATTTGGTAATAGCGAATATTTGAAAAATATTATATGATTTATTTTTAAATGGATTCTTTCATGAATTCACATGTAGAATCTACACACAAAAAATAGCACGTCCATTATGATATAGTTCATAGTAGAGATAGGGGAAGAGTGATAGATATAAAGGATGTGAGAATCCTTTTTGAAGGGGAGTTCTCAAAAGGAAAAGATTGGATTAGCACCATATATTAAGGGAAAAAATTTCAATAGATATTGTTTTAAATTTTCATACCCATTTTCTGAGAGAGTCAAAATAATATTTTTCTAAAATATTATTATACTTTTTATGTATTCCCTTATAAGGGAAATTATTTTTTAATTATTTTAAAGTTTTCAAAAAAAATACAATTTACACGGGATAAAAATGTTTCTTATCCCCTTGTTGTTTTTATTTAATTTCAAATATTATTTAATTAATTTTTAAAACAATTTTATTATGTTAAAGTGTTTTAGAATTTCTATTTCTAATGGTTTTGAGACATTGTTATAATAATCATTAATTAAAACAAAACTCCCTCTAATTATTTCCATTATTTATAAAAAATAAATCTTGTTTTGAAGGGAGGGTTCTCCCAACTGGTATTTTAGGATTGTCATTTTATTCTTGAAACAGTTTCATTATCATGGAGATTATTTATGATTTAACTATTATATGTCCAAGAACTATTTAATTAATTTACGTTCCATTTTAATTTACTTAAAGAACATCTCTTAAGGAATAAATTTTAATTTAAGTTGATTCTAAACAATTTATTTTTCATTTTTAAATTTGCTACCTCTTGTAAATAGTTTACATTGATCAAATAAATTTTGAAACTAAATTTTGTAAATATATTATTAATTATAGAGTCTAGTCATTCAAAAGTGTTTTATTTTAAAAACATGGAACTTGGGTACGGAAAACATGAAAATGGATGGAGAGTGAACTCATGTCCTTGAGGGTAAGAGTACTCAAAGTGATAGGAAGATTTATATATCCTTGAATTACCTAGGCTTCCTTTATTGTTTTCCATGCATTATAATTATCATTATATTTTATTTTAATCAATTTTTTTTTCAAAAGATGAATTTTTATTTAAAATAAATTTGTGGTCCTTTACTAAAATTGATTCAAAAGTACTTTGAAATTTAATGTTCTATCAAAGGTATATTTTGAAAGCATTTATGTTATGAATATAATATTTTTTTCTTAAAAACCCTATTTTATATTGAAAGGTGTACTTTTATTTTTTTTAAATCATAAAATATTTGTTTAAATAAACTGTTTTTTCATGTATATGATTTAAAAGGAATTTTTTTATGAAATTATCATTCATTCAAAAAGGGACCCCTTACTAATTTTTTTCTCAACCAATGTTTTCAAATTATTTTCATAGGATATTCAGTTGTGTAAGAGATAATAAATAGATAGGTATCAATTATGCAGATTAGACGAAGAAGATTCGGAGTAGTTTCAATTTATAAAAAAATGTATATTTGAATTAGATAGATTTTTTACACTCTTCATAATCCTCCAAAACTCTAGTCCAAAATGATCATTAGACTATATATTTTTTAAATAATGTTTAATTTTTTATTTATAAAATAATATATAACTTTTTTAGTACTAGATCTTAGAGCATGTGTCCATGGATATCATAGTTATCCATAAATATGATCACACATAGTATTCCACTTTATTAATTGGGGAAATGGGAAACAAAAGTAAAGGGTGATCATAAATGCTCCGTAAGTTATATCGTACAATGGAAGATTCCATATCATACTAATGGCCTAAACCATATATCATATATAAATAAACAAATAATTCCATATAAATGAATACATAATCATAACATAATCATGTATTTATAATTGAAATAAATAATCCCATGAATAACCTAAAGTGATCACATAATTATAGAAATGTTGATAATACATAATTTCATACATCATAAACATATTTTTGGGGACTTTTTCTGAGAAATCACATATAAAAGATAAGGATGATCCAATTATACTATCTTATTTGTCTTATGATACATACCAATAAACTAAGAGGATATAAATTTGTTCAGCCCACCCATCCCATAAAACTCTAACACATTACATCATATACAAAAAATTCACAGTCAATAAATGGAATGACGTTCAATAATGAACAAAATTTAAATACATAGCATAATTTCTCAATTAATATTTTCATATAATATTTTCCCATATGGAAAAAAGGATTATATGGGTATATCGATAGCTTTACCTAGTCAATTAATTATTAAATTTATCTAGGTGATTTCAATTAGTTAATATTAAAGATGATTATGGATTAAAAATTATTAAATAAGCACCCATATCATTTGAAGAAAATGATATTTTAGTTATAGGGTACATATAATGATTAAGATGATCAACGTGTTTAATAAATATAATATATATATTTGAATTTGTAGGAGACCAAAATAATGCGGATAAATCCACTATAAAGAATTATTAATTAATAAAACATATTTTATGTGCATTAAGTTTATAAAATTTTCATATTTAAATACTTTTAGGTCATTAATAATTTATTAAAAAGGTAAATGTCTTCCAAAATCAAGATCAATTCACTTGATACCCAATAGAGGCTCCACCAACAACGTTACCATCGTCTTTCTATAGACAAACCTAGACTATTCGAAATGATACATCCAGAATAACAATAATATATGGATATCATGGGGATGTAGATGAAATTTATATTATAAAAATATTTGAATAATAACTTAGAAATTAAAAGGTATAGAAAATGGAAATGTAAATAGTAATTTAAAAGAGAGAAAAAAAAAGACAATTACCTATCTTGAGCTTATTATATAATATTTGAACCTTAGAACCAAAAAACTCCTCAATATTGAAAATGGTTCTATATTAGAGTATAATTAATAATTTATGAATAGATAAAATTCTATTTTGGGTAGGATAAATGATAAGAGTATGAAAGTATTTATAAAATTGGTGAGTAGAATTTCGTGAAATAAAGTAATTAATATTTTTTCATTATTTTTAGTGCTCCCCTACCCACAATAGAGCCCCAATAACTCCCTTATTTCTCAAATATAGTGGTTAGTTCCAAATTTATAAAAATATAACTATCTTGGTTAAGTTGATTCACTCTAATATCTATGTGTGTGTGTGTTTTCATATTTTCTATATTTCACTATTTTTACTTTTTATTACTATTTTCACCCAAAATTACTAAATTCCACCCCATACATAATCTTGATATCTATTTTCTATATATGTAATATGTTTTATTATATTAATCCTTTAATGGTGTATATTTTATCTTTTATATAAGGGTGATACATTTGATAAACATTTGGAATTAAAGGAAACCCATTTCATTTATAAACAAAATTATACTTTAATATGACTTAACCCAAAGATACATAACCCATTATCACACTAAAATAATCCATAAATAAAAGATTTGTGATTGTGGGACCTTCCAAGGGTGGTTCGGCCTATATTGATCTGGTAGTTATTTCCACTAACTTGAACTTCCCATTAGATGATTCTTCTCAATTTTTAATTATTGAAGTTCTATTTGGGATTGATCAAGGGAGAACCATAATGAGGTTACTTCCTTCCTAGGATCTAATAAATGAATATAATATCGCATGTTGTTAATTGATAATTCCCTGGTTTCCCCCTTTTTCATAAACTGTCTCTCATCATTTCAAATTCTAATCGTCTCTTTATAACAGCTACATTATCATCCATCATAGTGCCCAAATGTCATAATTAAAAATAGTCATAATGCCCAAAGATTGGGTAATGTCCATATTTATTTCCTATAAATTGATCCAAACCATTCCTCTAAATAGCACTTATCATATTTAGTTTATTATATATGTTAGTTCTAGGGATTTTATTAATGTTCTTATATACTATCCTTGATATAGTTGTGTTTTTAATTAGAAAATATGATACTTGAGAAAAATAAATTATTATTTATAGAGATCTTTGTAAATTTTAATCTTTTATTTGGTTTACATCGTTTATAATAAAACTTTTTTAATACTATAATTTTATGAGTGTTTTATTTTTTAAAAAGTATTCAATGCCATATTTCTCCACATATATGCATCAGATGTATTTTTTTGATCTCTATTGAGATTTTAAAAGTTTAATAATTCTTTTATCTTAGATAATATCTCCATTCCAACTTGGTGAATGCGCCCTAGCCTCAAGTGTCACAAGTTGTCATCCTCTTCTAATATCTGGAGAAAAGTGTTTACATTTCTATCCACTTTAAATAAATAACATTGGTCCTTAAATTCTTCATGGGAGAGTTCTCATCCTTGCATTTGATGAAGAACCCACTTATTTGAAATTTATCATAAAGCCTAGAATCAAATGGTTGACTCACATTCAAGAGGTTATGTCTCAATCCATTCACAAATGTTGATTAATTATTCTTTATCTCATATCTTTATAAATAGATATTTTCATTCCATTTGAAATTCAAATATCTATTAATTTTAAATAAAACAATTCCATCATCTCTATCATTTATATTTTTCATTAGTTTCATGTTCCCGGTCATGTGGGATGAACATCCACTGTTAAGGATCTAGTTGATGATGACCTTTATGGATTTTAGAGAGATTTTGGTTAGGTTTAACTTCTCAATTGTATTCTTTTCCATCAAAAAGATACCCTGTTGAGTTGAGACATTAGATTACCTCCCCTATTTCTCTACAATATAGTTTGTGTAATGATACTATTTAACTTATTCCAAGAAGGTGTATCTATTATAAAATGAAATTTTGTCTGTTTTCTTACATTTATTCATCTTTGAATACCATGTTAGAAATTTCAATTTCGTATTTATCTCAAATCAATAACATTATTCATGAAATTATAACATTGAAAGAAATTTCCTTAAAAATAATTTCTTTTATGAGATGAAGGATAGGATATCATTTTTCTTTACCAAATTTTGTGTGCTTATCTGTTTAAATAGATCCTTGCCTCTTTAGAATTTTACATGGTATGTAAAAGATATCGACAAAATTAAAATTTTAGAAGAGGAATTTTTTACCACCTTTGTTCCTCTATATTTCTCCAAAAAACCTACCATGAGGTGTATAAAATATTATTTATTTTTTATCTAGTGTTGTATAGAGGTTGTCCAGATTTGTCTCACTTGAGAATCTTTCGCAGTGAGACACACACTACTTCTAATTACTTATATTATTTCTTGGCTAATTATTTTTTATGAAATAAAATAAAAAGATGTGGGGTTAAATAATTATAATGGGAGAGTATAACATAAACATTAAATATAAAATACTGGTAGAATGAATGTAATTATAATGAAAAAATACGGTCTAGATAAAAGAATATCATGTAAACCTTCATTGCATCATTTCTAACCTCAAATCTACCTATTAAACACACTTCATTGTATCTATGAACATCCTCTATTGGAATTTTATTTAATATATGGTTCACTAAATTATTTCCAAGTACACTTTATATCAACCAATTTATTGATAGAAAATATATTTTTTAAGAGGCTACACCTAGGATAATTATAGTGGGGCCCTAGTATAAATAATCCTCACCATAACCTAAAGAATATAAGAAAAATTAAACATGAATGATTAGAGACTTGGGATCAACACTGGATTGATCCCCCAGGATATTCATTAGGTTAGTTATTTATTACAATGACTATAGTGGATCACAGTGAATAAATTTCAGGGAGATAAAATTATATATAAGAATGAACAAAAGAGGGATCAAGAAGAAAATTAAAAAATATATAAGTGAAATATAACTTGAAAGAAAATAGATAAAAAGAAAAAATATTATACCTTTCTGATAACACCATAATTAATAAACCACCTCCAACAAAGGTGAAAAATAAATATTTATACAGTAGAGGAAAGGCTAGGCTGGGATTATAAATTATTGTAAATGGAAAATTAAAATCAATTAAAAATAAATCCATATTTTTGTGTTATGCGGGTCACAATAAAAACAATTGAACTAGAGATTTCTACCATTCAAGGAAATATATTCTACTAAACCCTTTAACTTATGTTCAAATTTCAATCCAATTCCAATTATAGATAAAACATTCATTCCTAGATCATTAATGTGATGTCCAGATTGGTGAATCTAGTCAATCCCAAAATTAATAGCATGTTATCTAAATAAAAAAGTGAGATCTATCTCAAGGTCATAAAATCAAATTTATATCCAAACATTTCAAAAACTATTTAAAATCATTCAAAATTAACATTATATCTATTTAATATTATATGATAAAAAAATTAGAGTGAAATTGAAAGGGTGGAACTATAATTTCCTTATAGTTTCAAAATTCCTTCTATAGTTACAAATTCTTATCAAATCATCACTTAAAAATTATTTCTTTACCAATTAATATGAAAAATGAATAAAACAACTAAATAAATAATTAATTAATCTTCACAATTCAATAAAAATTATTCTTATAATATAAAAATGTAACAATGACCCTTAAATTAAAAAATTTGTGGGATTTAAAATATTGAATTTTATAGTAAAATTATTTAAAAATATTCTCTCAATCAATTCCCCCACACATAAAGATTTCACTACTAAGAAATTAAATAAAATTCATCACAAAATTAATTATAATTCTTAGATAAAAACAAATCAACTAAAAAAAATAAGAGAATAAAATACATCTACATTATTGAAAATATCACATCTCCTCTATAAGTTATATCCACTTCTCCACTTCAATTCAAGAAAACATTCAACTTCATGTACTATAAACATAATGTAATTTAGTAGAATTAAAATTTTCACAAGTGTAACAGTTTTAAATTCCTCTCTACCATGTTTCTTATAGAAACTTTATATTTAACCATTCTTTGTTACAACCGAAATATAACTCTTATAATTCAACTATCCCCTTCTCTATCTGGTGTTCAATATTCTAATATACTAAATACATTCCTTTTTTATAATTAGGCATTGTATTTTGTTTCTTTTTCTTCATTATTTTCTTGTTTTGTGTTTTTTTAGTGAGTAAAACTTCATTACTTCATGTGGGATACCAATTTAGAATTTTACTCCAGTTTCAATGGAATAATATGAATATATTTTTGTTTGACTCTCCATGGTTATCTTTTTAACAAAGTAAAAGTTACTCAAGATAAAATTCAAAATTTTGGGTTTCCCCAAGTTATAATTCATGTTCTAATGAATTTTATTCCATTGACAAGAAATTTACTAAAAACATATTCCATGGTAGTAGTGGAAAAACACTCTCAACAATCATGAAAATTCAATATTTTCAAAATAATTGAAACCCTCAAGACTATTATATAATTATTTAACATAATGAACAAAATTTTAATTTAAAATTACTGACATAAAAACACTCCAAAAATAAAAATAAAAAATATTTAAAAATATAAATAGATTGGTACCACTCCCCCACAAAAAGATATTATTACCCACTTTTTTATTCAAAAATGACTAAGTTGTCTTTTACCAAAAAATTGATTGGGAAGAAAAAAATTAAGGTATAAATCTTATTTGTAGTGGTATCATTGAGTTAGACACCTGGATTTTTCTAACTGAAAACATATAAGTAAAAAAACAAAAGAAAACTTATTGAAATCATAAATAAAAATAAATAAAAATATAATATAAATAAAAGAAAAGGGATATGATTTAGTTTATCCCCCAAATGGGCCCTAGTTTTTTACTTCCTTATATGGGAAATACCAGTTGTTATCTGAATTAGATTGTGAGTGGTATTTTATTTGAAACACCACATGAATTTCTTTTTAACTAACATTCCTTTAAATAAATTAGATAGAATCCCATCAATAGAGTGCCTCAGGTCCATAACTTTATATTTAAGTCATATTATTAAAGGTTAGGGTAGGATAAATAAAATTCCATCCCTCTTTGGTTTTCCCACAACCTCCTTCACTTTTTCAAAAAAACTTGTTCTTTATGAAATTAGGTTGGATAAATAAATTTTTCGAAGGGGAAATCATATAATAATATTGTTATAATGAAATTAAAATAATATCAATTAAGATATAAATATCCCCCATTATTAGAAATTTTATGAGTTGATTCTCTATGAAAACCCACTAGGATCTCCCCATGTACTCCCACCAATAATTGTTAAGTAGGTTCGAGGAGATCCATGAGTTCCTATTAAAGTGTATTTTTATCTTAATATTTACCCACCATAACAAACCCTGTATTTTATGAATATAAAAAATGTGAAAATTAGGATCTAATATAAAATTATGTTTTAGGAAAATCAAATGAAATTAAGTACAATAAATTATTGAATCTCTAAATTTATCTGTCTTATAGTTCTCATCAATTTCTCAAGGCCTCATGGAGTTGGGTAGTCATGGATGGAGGCAGGTAGTTAGGTTCCTCCATATTTTCTTAAAATTACACTTCTTGGGTGGTTTCTTATTCCATATCTAGATAATGATTGATTTGTATGGATTTAGCTTCTTCTATAATGGTTATATCTTGTGGAATTTTAATAATCACAAATTACTTCCAAAATTCATCTAAATATTTTTGATCTCCCACATTTACATCAGTAAACAAATTTTATATAGGAATCTATCATAGTTTTCTGGGAAAGACTCTATTGAGTTATGGATATGGTTAGATTATCGATGTTATACTAGGAAGGACTTAACCTCTAAAATTTCTTAAAAAATTTGGATGTGTCAAGGGTGACACTTTTTGTGCCTAATACACTTCTTGATGAAACTATAGAAATTACTCCTAGAGCATAGTAAATTCTTAGGCTAATTCTTTCAATATTGGTTACTCGAGAGCCTCTTTAAGGTCCTAGGTGATCTCCTTGAACTGCTCCTCTAAGATAATTCTACTTTGATATACCCTCACTTATCTAGAGAATAAAAAAGAGTTTATTTCATTGTGAATATGTGTTAAGAAAAAAATATTTTATTTTTTAATTTTTTTGAGAGAATTTAAATATTTTAAATAAGAAAAAGAAATAGTGAGTAAAATACTAATTAGATTCCCAATAATAATTCAATTTTTTTAAGTACCTAACATTGGGTGTGAAAAATAATATTTGTATTTTTAATGTTTTAAATATTGTTGAACTAGGGTCTTCTCACTTCAGGAGCATTCACAAATAGTCAAACACTACTTCTAATCCATTATTTTATTTTTTAGAGTTTTAGTTTTTTATGGAAATAAAGAAAATGAATTGGAATGAGAGACGAAAAAATATATATGAAATTTTAATCATAGAAAAAATTAATTTAGTTAGAAATAAAGGAAATAATTTTAATATATTTATCCTATGTGAAATTCATTATCTCATAATCATCCATAAATCTACATAATAAACATGATCTATTACATGTGTGAGTGTCATCTTATACAAAGTTTGTGAATATAAATCTCACTCAATGATTTCTAAGTGAACTACATATACACCTCCCTAATTGAAGGAATATATAGACGTTTAATATTTAATTCCTTATAGGTCCTAACTAGAAATAATCCTCAGCATAACCTAAAGCAGATAACAAAATATTAGGAAGGAATATTAAAATAATTTGGTTAAACACCATATTATTCCCATGGAAGATTACCCAGGTTAGTTACTCAATACCATTAGTGTAGAATATCAAATTGAAGAAATAAAAAAAATGAAAAATGAGAAAGTAAAATTAATAAAAGAGAGATGTAAGATTTTTTTTATAAAAATATGAAAGTAAAAGAAACCATAAATGAAAATAAACACAGTTAAAAATGAATCCAACATGATAAAAAATCCCCAATACATGATCCATATTTTCTAAATATCAATAATAAATATTTATATAGTGGAGGGGAGGGTAGGGTAACAAAAAAATTTAAAAAGTAAAATAAAAAAATCAAGTTAAAATAAACGTCTATTTTGTGCCACATGGTTGACCATAATAACAGTCAAACTAGTGGTTTCTATAGATGAATTAAATCTTCATTATTAAGTCCTATAACTATTATCAAAATTTTATACCAATTATAATTAGGATGAATAACTTATGGATAAAAAATTGAAGTAATGTCTAAATAGATGAATCCAGTCCATCTTTGACTTTAGAGCCCATTATCTCTATGAAAAAGTGTGATCAAGCTTGAGGTATTAAAATTATATACATATATATATATAAACATGTTTACAATTTTGTATAAATATTTCAAATTAATATTAGACACATATAATTATTTATGATAAAAATACAAGAATGAAATTAAAAGGCAAGAACTCAAATTTCAATGAAGTTTCCAAATTCAATCTCTAATTACTAATTACTATCAAATCATCACTTAAAAGTTATGTATTAAAAAACTAATATAAAAGATAAATAAAAACACTAAAAATGAATAAATATTCTTTTTTCAAAATTTAATAAAAAATTATCATAATATTAAAATATAACAATAAATAATAAATTAAAAAAATTGAGGAATTAAAACATGGAAATTAAAATTATATTTATTTAAAATATTGTCTATGTTAGTTTTCATACATTAAATAGATGCTCTTTTATTTACTAACCCAATAATATTGCCTAGTGTTTCAAACCAACTTATTTTCTTTCTTCGTATCTATCATTTTTTGTGTTTCTTGTTCCTTAGTGTTGACACCAAAAATAACAACTTTTTATTTCCATTTGTTATGTTTTTTTATTGTTCCAGCTTTAGATGTCTCATAATCACATATAACTATATTTTTACCCATTCACTTGGGTATTTTTTTCATTCATTATTTACTCAACACCATCAAAATCCTAGTTTTCACCTTTCTAATAGTTCATCAACGGAGAACTTCTCAAAGTGAAACTTCTTCTTTGAATCATGATATATCATTTTTTTTATTTAAATTTATTTCTCAGTGTAAACCCCACTTATTCAAAGTATTATACCTTATTTATTAACTCATTTACACAATAATTGTGTTCATAAAAAACCTTATCTTTTTCTTTAATCTTCACCTCAAAATTCACTACTTCTTATAATTTCACCTAACTAAATAATTTATCTTCAAGTTCATTTTCTAGTCGAACAATCTCAGTATTAAGATTATTGACATATTTAGAAGAATAATTCAAAAAACCATTAGACTTTTTATTATTTCTTTTAGAATTAAGATCCCTAAGATCCACCACAAGTTACACCTTGAGATCGTAAACACCATCTAGTTTATTGTTTTCCTTCCATTATGATCATTAAATTTCAATTATATCCATCATAACATCTTTTTCATTAGAATTAAATTCTTTTTTAATTTCCTAAAAATAATCTTCACCATCTTCTTCTACTTTTCTCACTATGATCTTTCTTTTAAACTTCTTTCCAAATAAACTTCCCAGTTTGATATCTCTTTTAGGAGGTAACCTCTTTTATGGGTTCTACATAATATATTATTCACCTTCATTATTATAAAATCTCTAGGGACACCTTGTTACAATGTTCCTAACTTTACCGCATCAGAAACATGCTAAGGGAATCTTACCTTCAAATATACCTTTTTCACTCTTTCTTTTTATTGCCACAAGAGATAGTAATTAATTATTTACATCTTATTTATCATGTACACCTTTAAAGATATCTTGTTTTTCCATAATATTAAAATATATCTCCTTATTTTAGAGACTATATGTTCTTTCCTAGTTAACAAAAATTTCATAATCTATCCAACTACTTTATAGATCATCAAAAGAAAAATATACCAAGTCCATCACTTCAAGAAGTGATACCTTTGGATTATAATGAGGTTTTAATATTTATATTATATTCTTTATAATATTAATATGTTTTTTCAATTCACTACTAAGGGATATATGGATGGAGTATAACCAATTATGTGTCTATATGCTAAAATAAACTAATATTTTTATATTTTGTTGATATAATTTTAAACTAATGGTCACTAAACTCTAGGGTCAATTACATTAGTAATTGTTCTGGACATAGAAAAGAAACCTATAGGGTTTATTCCCAACCCATCCTATTTTATATTTAACAAATCATTTACAATTTACAAGAAAAAAATATTCTGACCAATGAATATACTAGTAGAAATCGACATGAAATTGTAGAATAATGAAATTGTATCTTTCATGTTAAAATTATGTTAAATCTAAAATTAAGAATTAACTCAATATTTAGAACAATATTAAAATAATATATTGATCATATAAACATGTTATGGTTATAATATTAATGATCAATTATTATCTAAGGATATATATCATATGGTGGTGATCCACATATTCTCTTATGTTCTCAAATAATCACTAATAGTGATCATGGTGCTAGCATCGGGGTACCAATCATATTTTTTTTCTTTCCTTTGATGACAAAAAAAATATTTTTATTTTTAAGGATTTATTCTCATTCTCTCATTCTAGAGATAGAGGAGGGTGTTGGAAGAAATTTACTCGAAATTGATAGACTCCCCTTAGAGATGGTATAATTGATACCGCTTTTTCTAAGTTGTGTTTATTTTCATGTAGTTCCAATATGTCAAAGAAATTTCATTAAATTTTGGTTATAATAACCCTATAATATTGTAAAAATATCCCAAATTTTAAAATGGAAATTATTTATCTTGGATGATTATTTTTAAAATTTTTCAAACTGATATTGCCTTTGAATGTTTATAATAAAGTTAACAATGTGTAACAATTGGAAGTCCCATGGAGAATTTATCATATGACATTATTTATATTTGTGATGGTGATGCTGATGATAAAGTTTTTATGAAGAATAAAATTAAAGGATGGGGTTGTATCTTGTGTTTGGCATTGACATTTTAAAAAGGAAATATTTTAGGGCTTAGAAAATAAAATGTAATCTCCTAGACAAATAAACACATGAGTTTCCAATCCTCCCCAATGGAAGTGAATACAATATCACATAAGTAGATACTACCTAGGGAAGATGTGAATAGATATATACACCTTCAGCATAGGAGAAGAGTCAATATCATGTAGTTCCGTACACATATTAGAGTACAATTGGGTTTAGCCTCCAACATGTGGGATGAAATGGGAATATATAAGGCGAGCAATAACACCTATTCAATATTTTTCTAACTGAATGATGGAGTTAAAATGTTTAAAAATGAGTAGCATGATGGAGGAGTTTCTAATGACGGGTAACATAAACATGGTACTATTTATTATTTAATTCTTTTGTTATTAGGATCAAACTCAAGCCATATATTATTAATAGTCTTCTTTGTGTAATATTGATACACACTGATCTTGAAACTCTCAATCCATAATCAAATCAATTCACTGACCACATGCATCATGATAGATATATTTCTTATTATGGTCAATATTGTATGCTCGATAGAAATCGGTTCTCATGGTTGATCAAGTGACTATATGCCTCATGGTCGATCAAGTGACTATAGCCTCATACGGTAGCTTGTCTATACGGTCGATGAAGTATTAAATTAAGGAGATAAAATAAAAAATTTCCATGTGTTATGTTATTTTATGAAATTATATATCATAATTTTTCTCATTAAAATTCTTTATGATTTATAATGATAAAATAGGTTCTACATTTTGGTTTATCCTATGTCAAAAATTGTGTTTTCATGATCATAATGCATGCATAAATTCATGCTTGTAATCATAGGTGGTTAATGTAAATTTAATATCATGAAGCGAAGAGAAATGTGTGAATTGTGAACTAATAGCTCATTCATGAAGAATGATGTGTTATCTATGATATTTGTGTCATAAAGATGAATCCATGACTAAACATGTTCTATACTTGGATATATGTATATATATTTATATATTTATATATATTCCATATTTCATATGTATTTTCATAGAGATAAGGATAATCCAAGAATGAAGGGAGAAAGTTTCTACAATATATGCATGGTCTCATACATATCAAGTAATTTAAATATGAACTAGATTTAATGGTATGAAATGAGGAAGAATAATAAGATTATATATCAATTTTAAACAATGAAACAATAGAAATAGTTGTTTCACATATGATGTAATTACAATTTGTAATGTGGTTTTATAGATAGAATAATTTGATGACATTTTTTGGTTTGTTTGAAGACATTGAATTAGTAATTAATGAGGTTTTGAATTACCAAAATTATGTGTAATTTAAAATTGAGAATTCAGATTATTTTGTGACTACTGATGAATAAGAAACTGATGTTGCTATATTTTTTATTTATATTATTGTTGAAAAAAAAATTATGTAAATTTTGGACATATTATCACATAAGAAAAATATCTTATAAGAAAAAAAGATTAATAAGAGCCATAATAATGTTATTATTAGGATTATTTTCTATTTTTCTAATTAAGTGAATAAAATAGAAGATCTATAGTTTTTTTTTCATTTAGGTATAATAATAAGAAGAGGTAATAGGAAAAAGAATTATAGGATTTATTTAATAATTTCACCAAAAGAAGAAGAAATTTGTGCACCCAAGTTCACACAGAATGAGAGAAGAGTGTAAGAGTATTGTGAATCTAATTTTGAACCAAAAAGAAGTGGAAGAAAAAATTGCTTCATATCATATAATAGTTGTAAATAATAAGAAGAGGTTCTATTATTATTTTTATACAAATATAATAAGTGAATTTATATTGTTTAGAGGAATAATAATAAAAAAGTTGTAACACATTAATTTCAATAAAGAATTATAAATTGGTTTTAAAATATGTTTTGGTTACTATTAAAGTTTATTGTAAAGGTATAGTGTGTAACTATGTGTGGGATACACCAAAAAAGTGCGTCAGATGTATACTCTACACTATCGGGACACAAAAATATTACACTCATTGGAGTTTAAAAGTGGGTTGTGTAACCTCATGTTTTATCGGATCGTGCTAAGGATTAGTCTTCTAAACTAATAGGAAAACATTGAAAATTTTTATTCACTTTGTTTGTATATGATTGGTTGTATTTGATGTGAAAGAAAAAGGTGAGAAGGTAAAATTAAGCAACCCATTCAAGTTTTCCATTGATCTAGGTATAAGAAATATGATAAAAAGTTTAATGTACAATTAGATTAAAAGTCACCAAAACTGATTCACCCCCACCCCCTCTTAGTGTTGTTCATGTCACAACAAGTACCTTCATAATTCATGGAGAGAATTCTCAAGAGAGAAAATCTTGGATACAAATTTCATTTAACACAATAAAGTGATATAATAATATATTCATGGAGATAGATTATAAAATAAATAATTTAACATATGCCCTCCATTATTATCATAATCCATAATGAGTTCCATGTCTAATGTAGAGACTTAATCCCATAAATACTGAAGATGGTTCCTACTACTGTTAAATTGGAATAAGATACAAGTAAATCATGTCCCAAAGGACCGAACAGTTTAGTAGTCTTGGTAAACTAGATACATATATGAGTATTTTTTCACAAGTGAATACATTAGTTACAATATAATTTTTTATTGGATAACTTTATTCCCACATAGAATATCCTTATATATTTTTCTTAGCACACTTCTTAGATTCTTGTGGAAAGGAAAAAAAATAATGTTGATCCTAAATTCCCAATAAGGGTAAAGTATAGTGGAAGCAATAATGAATCAATGAGTATAATCAATATGGAAAGGTAATAACTAAACATATATGTCGTATAATCAATAAATTGGGTTGGAAGTGAATAAAAAGTATGTAAAGGTAAATAACTAAACATACATTTCATTTGAAACAACTAGATAGTGAATAATTAATATGACAAGGTAAATATTTGAACACACATGCTATAAAAAATAAACAGAGAATAAAAGTGCACCCAAAGATAATGTCAAAATAAAAATCTCATAGATAATAATAAAAAATTAACTCTCAATTAAGGAAATTATTAATTAATAGACATCATATTTCCTAGGAACAAGATATCATTACCAAAAAAATATCTCCACTAAATGATTTAAAACATATTGGGTGAAAACACACTTAGGTTTGGCTAGAAAATTGATTTTTTTTCTCCTCAAACTACTGATACATCAAGGGGGTTTCATTAAATATCCCCAAACCTATATGGATTGTATTAACTGGTCCCCAACCCATAGTTCATTCATTAAATAGTCCCCAACACATATAGTACATATCGAAAACATTCCTCATATATTGAAATAATCAATTTAATTCATAAACAATACGCCTTATCAAATATCTATATTGAATAAAGGATATGGATTTATTGATATTTCCATAAATAATCAAATAAATATCAAATTAAACATCATATATAAAAATGAAAAATATTTTAGGCAATAAATATATCCATGAAAAATTACATGGGTAATTAGGGGAAATTCAATGTTCAACTATCATAGGAAATTGAATATTTCAAGGGGGCCGAAAGGAATCAAGGTAGGGAATTTCAATACTATCCTTGGTCAAAGGAATAATAAACCATTCAAAGGAATAATAAGGATAGTATTAATAAAACATATCCCAAGTGGTGTAAAAATAAAGGTTTTTTATTGTTGATAAATAGAAATACTATGAAAATATGTTTTAAAAAAATTCTTGAGGAAAATATTTTTTTATTTAAAAAAATTTGAAAATAGTTTTTTTTATCACTTTTCAAAAGAATTTATTTTAAAATAAACTTTTAAACATGAAAAGTTATTTTTGAATAAATTATGGTGAGTAAATCTATACATGTCATACAAGTTAAAATAACATTCCTTTTACATGGTAAAAAGGATAGAAAAATACCTTGTTCGGAAAGAGGTAATAATATACCTTTGAAAAAAATTTAACAGGAAAAAAGTTGAAAATTTTTATCTAATAAATTATTTTAAAACATTTAAGAACATTTTTGGAAACCTTTTAATAAAACATGATTTTTATATAAAAAAATAGGTTCTTTAACGAAATAGAGAAATGAAGTCGGGTTTTCTCAAAACATTTTTTAAAATATTTTTAGTACCAAATATTGGGAAAAGGGTAATATTACATGAAAAAGTTCATTAATAACTATATGATAATAAAATGAACGGATTTATTGGAAAATTATTACATAAATTCATTTAATGTAATTTTAAGAATAATAAATCTCAACTAGAATGTGATCATGAAATAAACTCTTAAAATGATCATAACGTTGAAGTGAGAATTAATAAATATATTTGTTATTTTTATCCTATGAAAATAAAATAAAATAAAATAAGTGTAAATAAATAAATATATAGTTAAATTAATTATATACATAATCATTTAATATTAACAATGACGAGAAAGTAATATAACCTGATGAAAATTAATTATTTTACGAAATTTCATTACCGCTTGGGAAACAATAAGTGTAAATCCCCGTAGATTAAATAATTCAAATTAAATATAAAAATATCATGAATATCGAATTAATACTTGCATTTAATTTCAATGTGGGAGTATTTAAACCATATATCATAAATTAGGTTCACAATAATAAAGTATACCTTGTATAATGGAAATTAAGATGAAGCCCCTTACTATTTGGTAACTTTTGAATTATAATCCACATGAAAGAAATAACTTAAAATGATACTCTAAATACAATGAAGGTAAATTTATTCAATATATAAAATAAATTATGGGAATTATATACATCACAGAAAATAAATTAGTGGTGAAAATGGTGTATTCCATGTGGATTAAAAAGTGAGACAAGAATCCCTTACCTTGTGTTTTGTTTTCTGGTGAA
Organism: Viscum album; assembly: GCA_963277665.1. NCBI lineage: Eukaryota > Viridiplantae > Streptophyta > Magnoliopsida > Santalales > Viscaceae > Viscum > Viscum album. The sequence goes on from OY728125.1 coordinate 508,631,108, forward strand.
TATACTTTAACTTCATGTGTAATGGTTTTAAACATGTAAATTACTTATAAAAAAACCATTATCATATTTATAATTTCATATATTTCCTTATTACAATATCTCATTACCAATTTGTAAATTATATTTGATTATTTTTTCTATTTTGTGTGTTAATTGCCTAGTTTTTCGAGTATGTTTTGACTTGTTACTTATTGTTCCTATTAATTAGATCGTGATTACAACATATGAAAAATATAAACCATTATTTAAATATCATATTTTTCCATGTATATTTATTTATAATAATCCATAATATTAGGATATAATAAATGAAATGTATTGTTCATGGAGACGGTAGGTCATACATATTCATGAGTTCTACTTTTATTTCTTTATAATATTTAAAATCATGAAAATTAAATGGTATATATGTATATTATTATTAAATTATCATATTTATTTCATATATTTAAAATATTTTTATTAAAACTATTTTTAATAAATTTCGTGTATAGCGTGAATGAATCACATCGCTTTGAGAAGGTGCTAGTCTACACTTCCACAAACGATGTTATTGTATTCCCAAAAAATGGAGTTCATAAAATTATGTGTTATAAAATAATTAAATAAAGATAAATACATTATAAATACTATATATATCATATTTAAACTATAAATCTATCATTATTTCAATCCTTGAATGGTGGTAAATGGAAAAACGAGTGACCTCTGTTTGTGAGGTGGCATTCTGGCCTATAAAAAGAATGATGATTGCATATCCCATTTTGATGGATGTGGGTGAAAGTGTAGGTTTAACTCTTACAATAAAAATTTCTCAGTATATTTAATATATTTATTTTATTATATAATCATTATGTGAAAATAATTGAAGGGGTAGGGAATTCAATGAAACAAAAGTGATCGTTTGACATCATTACCTCTTATTTTGGTATATTTATATGATTTGTACCAAAAGACATCATTGGTTTTATTTATTCAAATGTTAAGGATTATATAATTTGTTTAGGGATATTGGTATAATATTTGATCATATTTTGGACAATACAAATATATTTATATGTTTGAATAAGTGGGAGGGTGATTTCTTTTTTATAGTTGAGGAGTAGCATTCTTGAAAATTTTTGATGATAGAATTCCACCCACGTTTTTTCCATGTAAAGTGTCTAAAATAATCACAAAAATTAAATAAAATGGAGTATAAGTTCTCAATATTAACATCCAATGGATTTTGGACAATTTTATTGGTCATTTTGGACTATAAGATTAAGGTTTATCCATTTATTAAGATAATTTTTTTTCAGAATTGTTGTAATTAATTTTAATTATTTTCACTAATATTTTTGGTAAAAACAGAGTTTATCTTATTATAAATTATAAATTATTTTGCTTCATAATATGAAATCCATTTTTTCAAATTCTAGTCTTATAATTTTCATAAATTAATTTAAATTCAATCCCAGAGACGGGAAAACAATGTTGGTTTTTAAAGTACAAATATACAAAAGTTTCAAAGGTTTTTATATCCAATTTAGAAGTGAAATTTATTTCAAATGAATAAATTAGTTTAATTCATTTATAATTGAACTAATTTTAATTTCAAACCAACTAAAAATATAATTTAACTCGATAAATTATTTTGATGAAAAAACATTTTTTCATTAAAAAACAGTATTTATCACTATTAATCAAAAATTTAAATTCACATAAAAATACCAAAAATTCACACTAAGATAATTTTTTATTTTTTTACTTAAAACATGATGTTTCATTTGAAAAATAAAATTTATAAAAGTTTAAAAATTTATTTTTAAAATAGGTTCAATACTAAAAGCTATAAAATTACCTTTAGAAAAATATTACTTTTTATGCATAAAATTGGGTTTATTCTTATATTATGTCTATAAAATATATTTGATGAATTTAAAATCATTTTAATGAATATATAACATATATATTTCATTAATATAATTCACTAATAGTAATTGATATATTTTATTAGGTTATAACCCCTTTGTGAGCAGAAAAACATTTTTTTATATTCAATTGGTTTTTCTATTCATTATAATTAATTTTTTACCTATGAATTTATTTTATATTTTTATAACTCATATATTTTCAAAAATTAGTTAATACTATTCATAATCCCCAATTTAATAGGTTGGTTATATCTTATTATATGAAATAATAATATTTTAATAATATATTGTTGTTTGGTAAAACACAGTCTTGCATGTAACGTAAAATATCAAAGAAACTAACTGTTGTGTCTAACGAAAAATAACTTATTGTTGTGTTCATTTAAAGATATAAAATATATAAAAAATTAATAATTCTATAATTTCTCAAGATTGTATACACTATCAAATAAAAATTACTCTTTTAAATTTTTTGGGGTGTTACATTCTCCGCACCATATAAAAATTGCAACCTCGCAATTTAAACTCAATTATTGGTAATAAATTGATTGATATTTCATATGTTTAAATCCCAAATCATGAGAAGGGTTTGTAAAAAATATTATAGAAATGATATAATGTGAAGTACAAATTTACATGGATTAACATATAATTAGTTCTCAAAGTAGGAGAATATTAATGTAAAGTAGATATATAGACTTATAAGAAAAGCGTAAATATTTATTGTGAGTGTGTGTTGTCATCAATAACAAAAAAGTGAATTATAAATAGAAGGTTTAGTGCTAAAAATCCATAAATCTATTATTCCTTAAAAAATTATGGGTTCAAAAAAATAAGGTATTAGGAAACATTTTTTCATCATTTTCTTAATGTTGAGTAATTTTTTTACTGTATAAGAATATAAGGAAATATACAACTAGATACATTTTAATTTTATATGAAGAATTCTATATTTTTGTTATTATTTAATAAAATTCTAATTCATCCCTTACTCCATGAAATTTATATCCTAGAACAAACCCATTTTTAAATTACTACAATATTTTTTTAACAGATCATAATACCTGTAAACCAAGTCATTATATTTTTCTCAAACTATTTTCCAAAATCAATAAGTTCACTACATAATATCCAAACCTAAAAAGTGACACTACTGGTTCATTATTAATATTTATCTGTAAAAATTTTTAACTAAAAAAATTACACATTAACCCAAACATCGTATAGGCCATTGGTAGGAGTGAAACCATTATCGTCCTTCAGTTATGGGTTCAAACCCCCTCACCTTTCTGGGTTTGATGGGTTTTCACCTAGAATTTCAGTTGTCCTTTTTATTTACTATAATATTATAATATTAAAAAAATTATGGAAATCCATGAAAATTAACTATTAAATAGCCTTTTAACTACGGTTTTCAATAAAACCTCAATACTAAAATTCTTCAACCATTTATTTTCACATAGGTCCTTCATTGGTTTAGAGTTTATCCCTTTAAGATGGAATTGACTTTAGTAATTCCCAGGATCCCTGAATTTAAGGAAATGAACCATAAATGGATCCTTGGGATGATATTTATTTCATTACATCATATCCTTCATTTCTCCTTGGAAATTATTTTCTTTATGTCTGTATTTCCCACACATAATGAATTTCTCCATTCTATTGAGACACTTTCCTGGGTACCTCATTACACATTTCTTATATGATGGAAGTAGGTCCTTCTTTTATCTATATTCTTCACCACTCAAGTTCTAATAAACCTACATCCCTCTCTTCTTAGGTGATTTCGGGAGTTGGTTAAGGTATATGTTGTTAATCATATTTTATAAAAACTAATTAAGCAAAAAAATTATATATTTAACTCCTATCAACACTTCATTTGGTTTCTTATAATAAACACCTTTTCTTTCATGTTCAATGTTAAAATGACTCCTTAGTTATCCATCCATTTACTAAAACTAGAAGGCATAGTGTGAGTAACAATAGTCATAGTGAAGAAAATGTGAATTATCCTAAGCATATCCCGCGAGAGTTTCAAACCAGGTGCATAGTAAGGCAAATTTTTGTGTACCACATTATGCTCGAGTCAAACCCCATTCACCTTTTCATATATTTTACCCCTAGGTATATATGTTCCAAAAACACATACAAATTTAGTATCTAGAAAGAGATGTATTTCTAGGAAGACCCACATAATATCTACCTTACCAAAATTTCCAAATTTTCTTCTATAATTATCCCTAAATTCTCCCTCTAGTTTATGTTTTATAATCTTTGTTATCCTAAATCTAGTTCCCAAGATTTCTAAAAAACTTTTTATGATAAACATTTTAGTCAACTAACCCCATAAATATCATATTTTCTTCCAACTACCATAACATTATCATAATATATAATTAAATTACGTCCCAATGGACCGAAGAATTTAGTAGTCATGGAAAACTAGATACATATACGAGTTTTGTATTGAAAATAAAAATACTAATTACAATATAATATTTTTTTGGATAACTTTATCCCCACTTAGCATATAATTTCATATATGTTTTAGTACACTTCATAGATTCCTGGGGAAAGAAAACAAAAAAACGGTGATCGAAAATACTCTGTAAGGTTAAAGTACAACCAAAGTAATAATGAATCAATTAGTATAATCAATATTGAAAGGTAATAACTGAACATACATTCCATAAAATCAATAAACTGGGTAGAAAGCGCATAAGCAGTTTGAAAAATTAAATAATTGAACACACATGCCATTTCAAATAAATAAATAGTGTATAATTGATATGGAAGGTTAAATTACTAAACATGTTACATTAAATAAACAAACTGATAATGAATGTGAATCTATAGATAATGTCAAAGAAATAATCTCATTGATAATAATAATAAAATAATTAATAATAAACTCAATGCTTAATTATTGGAAATAATTTTTCTGAGGAACATGATACCTTCACCATAAATATCTATCCTTTAAATGATTTAAAACATACTGTTTGAAAACTAAATAAACTTAGGCTAGCCAATTGATTTCGTTTCATGAGACTACTGATGCATCATAGGGCTTGCATTAACTAGTCCCCAACCTATATGTGTTTTATTAAATATTCCCCAACTTGTGTCTTATATGTTAAGATCATTCTTCATATATCTATAAATCAATTTAAATTCATAAACAAAGGGCTTTATCAAATATCCATATTAAATAAATTATACATATTTGTCAATATTTCCCCAGTAAAAAAAATAGCATTCATAGTAAACAACATATGTAAAAATGGTAAATGTTTTTGATAATGATAAATATACATGATAAATGATATAGATAATTAGGGGAAATTTAATGTTTAATTATCATAAGAAATTGAATATTTTATAGTGAATAACAATTGAATCAAGAAAGTGAATTTCAATAAGATCATTCACCAAATCAATCAAAAACCATTATAGGCCAAATAAGGATAGAATCATTAAAATATATCCTAAGTGAAGTAATAGTAAATGGTTTTTTAAAATGATTAATAGAAATACTATGAAAAGACCCTTTAAAGACATTCTTGGGGAAATATCTTTTATATTTTGAAAACATTTTGAAAATAATTTTATTTGAAAATCACTTTTAAAAATATTTTCATTAAAATTTAAAATTTTAAAAAAGAAAAAAAAAATTCTTAATAAATGAAAGTGGGTAAATATGTATGTGTTGTATAAGGTAAAAAGAATCATTCCTTTTACAGGATAAAAAGGTTATAAAAATGACTTGTTTGGAAAGAGAAAAGAAGATTCCTTTGAAAATATTTATTAAAGACAAAATGGGTAAACATGTATTTAAAAAATAATTTTAAAAAGGTTAAAAAAATTCAAAACATTTTAATAAAGAGTTTTTTTAGATGAAAATAGGTTCTCCAACTAAAGAGACAAATGAAGTCTGGTTTTATTAATAATAGTTTCTAAAACATTTTGAGTACCAAAGAGTGGTAAAATGGTTCTATTACGTTAAAAAGGTCATGAATAACAATAGGAGAAAAAAATTAATGGGTTAATTGACCAATTATAATATAAATTACTTTAATGGAATTTCAATAATAAGAAATCTCAATTAGAATGAAATTATGAAATAAATCATTATAATGATCATAACATTGAAGTGAGAATTAATAAATAAATTGATTATATGTATGAAATTTAAACACATAAAAAATAATTTTAAATACAAAAATATATAGCCATATTCAAATATACATAATCATATAATATTAATGACCATGATTAAGTAATATAACATAATGAAAAGGAATTGGGTTATGAAATTTTATTACCAATTGGGAAACTTTAAGTGTAAACCCCCTTATATGAAATAATTAAAATTATAACATAAAATATAAGGAATAATGAAATATCCATGATACTATATTTTAATTTGGTAGCATGTAAACCATATATAATAAATTATGTGTACAACCATAACATATACATTAAAGAACGGAAATTAAGACGAAGTCCCTTACAACTTGGTGACTTTAGAATTGTATTCCACATGAAATAAATAACTTTAAATGAATCTCTAAATACTATTAATAGAAATACATTCAAGATATAAAACACAACATTGGAGTTATATACACTGCACAAAATATATAATTGGTGAAAATGTTTTATGCCTCGTAGAATAAAAAGTGAGACAATGATCGTTTACATTGTGTTTCCTTCCTGGTGAACATCCTTTAACTTCTTGTATAATGGTTTTAAAAATGTAAATAAATTATAACATAACCATAATAATATTTACAATTTCATATATTATCTTCTTATAATATCTCATTACTAATTGTTTAACAATATTTCATTATTTTCACTATTTTGGGTGTTAATTGCCTAGTTTTTCGAGTATGTTTTGACTTGTTACTTTTTGTACTTATTAATTAAATAATTATTTCATAATCACCAAAATGTAAACCATGATTAAAATATCATATATATTAATTATATATTTATTTATAATATTCCATAATATTTGGAGATTGGAAATGAAATGTATCGTTCATTGATATGGTAGTTCGTACGTATGCATGAACCCTACTTCCATTTCTTTATCATATTTAAAGTCATGAAAATTATATGATATATATATATATTATAATTAAAGTATCATAATGATGTTATATATTTTCAATTTTTTTATTAAAACCATTCTTAGTACATTCCATGTATAGCATGAACGAATCACATCGCTTTGAGGAGGTAGTTGTCCACACTTCCACAAACGATGTTATCGTATTCCCCCAAAATGAAGTGTATAAAGGTATGCATTATAAAATAATTAAATAATCATAAATACATTGTAAATACAATATATATCATATTTCAACTATAAATACATTATTATTTCAACTCTAAAAGGTGGTAAATGGAAGAATGAATGACATCTGTTCGTGAGGTGATAGTCTGGCATACACATGAATGATGATTGTGTATCCCATTTTGAAGGATGTGTGTGAAAGTGTAGGTATTACTCTTACAATAAAAATATCTCAGTATATTTAATATACTTATTTTATTATATCATCATTATATGAAATTAATTGCAGGGGTACATAATTAAATGAAACAAAAGTGATCGTTTGACATTGTTACCTTTTATTCGGGTAACTCCTTTGGGTTTCTACCAAAAGATTTCATTGGTTTGATTTATTCAAATATTTATTATTTTATTATTATTTTAAGGATTTTGGGATATTATTTTATTATATTTTTTAAAATAAAAAGGGCATGAGAGGTGTGAATAAGTGGGAGGGTGACTTCCTTTATATAGTTGTGGAGGAGTATCATTCTTGTTAATTTTTTAAGATGGAAGTCCACCCATGTTTTATCTAAGTAAACTTTCTATAATAATGACAAAAAAACTATAAAATGTTGGATAAAGTCTAAATATGAACTTCCATTATATTTTTGATAAGTTTTAAGGTCATTTTGGGACTTAAGATTAAGGTTTATTTCTTTGTTAAACTAATTTTTCTCTTAATCATTGTAATTAATTTTAATAAATTTCACAAATATTATTGATAAAAAAATAATTTTAACTTATTATAAATTAAAAATTATTAACATTAAAATTATGAAATTCATTTTTCCAAATTTCAATCATAAAAGTGGCAGAAATTAATTTAAATTTAATCCCAGAGACAGGAAAACAAAGTGGGTTTCAAAAGTAAAAATGTTCAAAAGATTGAAATGATTTTATATCCAATTTCGAAGTGAAATTTATTTATGATACATAAATTATTTTAATTTATGTATAAGTCATCTAATTTTTCTTTAAAACCAACTCAATATGTTATTTAGCAAGATAAATTATTTACGTGAACAAACATTTTTTAATTAAAATGTAGTAATTTTCACTATTAAACAAAAATAAAACTTCTCCGAAAAATAACCAAAATTCACAATAAGATAATTATAATGTTTTAGTTTAAAAAATGAATTTTATTTTGAAAAATAAAATTTATTCAAGTTTCAAAATTTAGTTTTAAAATAGGTGCGTCATTAAAAGGTGGTAAAATTACCTTTAGAAAAATATTTCTTTTTTGTGTAAAATTGGGTTTATTCTTATATTATATCAATAAAATAAATTGGATGAATTTAAGACCATTTTAATGAATATATAAAATGTATATTTCATTAATATAAAATACTAATCGAAATTAATATATTTTATTAGGATAAAACACCTTTATGATCATAAAAACATTTCTTTTATATTCAATGTGTCTTTATATTCATTTTAATTAATTTCTAACCAGTGAATTTATTTTATATTTTTATAAACAATATATTTTAATATGTTAGTTAATGTTATTCATAACCACTAGTTAAACGGCTTGGTTAAATTATTTTATATTAAATAATAATATTTTAATAATATTTTAATAATATATTATTGTTCAGTAAATCTTGGTCTTCCATGTAACGTAAGATATAAAAGAAACTAGTTAGTGTGTTTGATGAAAGCTCATCAGTATTCTGTGCATTTAAAGATATATAATATATAAAAAATATTAATTATAAAATAATGTATCATGTGGTTATGCACTATCAAATAAAAGTTAATCTTTTAAAATTTCCAGGGTGTCATATTCTCCCCATCGTAAAAAAATTGCATCCTCACAATTTAAACTCGATTCATAGTAATAAGTTGTCTGATATTTCCTAGTTTTAAATCCCTAATCATTAGAAGGGTTTGTAAAAAATACTATAGAAAATATATAATGTAAAGGAAAAAATTCGACATGGATTAAAATATAATTATTTCTCTAATTAGGATAACATTAATGGAAAGTAGAGATATCGACATAGAGGGAAAGCATAAATATTTATAGGGATTTTGTGTGGTCATCAATCACAAAAAAGTTAATGATCAATGTAATGTTTGTGGTTTCAAATCTATAAATCCATGATATATTAAAAAATCATGGGTTCAAGAAAAATTAAGGTATTAAGAAAAAAAAAATTCTCATATTCCTAATGTTTAGTAATTACTTTACTGCCTAAAAATATACTTAATTGATACATTTAAATTTAATATAAAAAATTCCATGTTTTGGTTGTGCTTTGATCTAATTCTAATTCAGCCATTACTCCATGAAATTGATATCCTATAATGAACCCCTTTTTTGAAGCACTAAAATATTATTTCAGCAGATCATAATACCCAGAAAACAAGTAATTATATGGGTATCAAACTATTTTCCAAAACCAATATGTTTAATAAATTAATCTATAAACCTAAAAAATTGACACTACTGGTTTATTATAAATATGTATTTTTAAAACTCTTTAACTAAAAAATTACACATTAATATGGACATCGTGTGGGCTAGTAATAGGAGTGAAACCATTATCATTTTTGGTTATGGGTTCAAGCCCCATCACCTAGCCGGATTTGATGGTTTGTCACTAGGAATTTTGGTTTTCCTTTTTTATACTATAATAATATATCTTTTAAAAATAAATATGATGGAAATCCTTGAAATTTTATCATTAAATATCTTTTTAACTACGTTTTTCAATAAAACCTCAATACATTAATACACCATCCATGTATTTCCACATAGTTCGTTAATTGGTCTAGAGTTTATCCCTTAGAAGAGAGAATTTACTAGGGTAATACCCAGGCTCCCCACATTTAAGGTAATAAAAAATAAAGGGATCCTTATAAGGAAATTTATTTCCTTATATCATATCCTTCATTTGTCCTTGTAAATTATTTAATTTATATCCTTATTTCTTAAACATAATGCCTTTATTCATTCCATTGAGTCACTTTCCTATGTTCCTCATTCCACATTTCTTTCATGACGGAAATCAGGCCATCTTTTCTCTATGGTCTTCACCACTCAAGCTCTTAGAAACCTCCATCCCTCTCTTATTTGGGGAGTTCAGGAGTTGGTTAAGGTATATATGTTAATAATATTTTTGGAAAACTGAATTTGAAAAAACATGATATCTTTCACTCGTATCAACACCTAATTTTGTTTCTCATTATCACCACCTTGTCCTTTATATTCAATGTTAACATGACTCCTTCGGTTTCAAATCAAATACTAAAATTAGAAGGCATAATGTGAGTAAAAATAGTCCAATTGAGATAAATTTATAATCATTTCTAGGATCTATAATTCAGGAGACCTTATTTTCAATATAAAACGCCATATGTTTATCCAAAGTTGTTCATTTTCATCATATATTCAAATCCTTCATAATGGTTTTTAAATAAAATGGGAATTATCCTAATCATATCCAGTGAGAGTGTCAATCTAGGTGCACAATAAACCCCGTTTTTAGGTACCACATTATGCATAAGTCAGACCCAGTGCACATTTTCATATTATTCCCCTAGGTACATATGTTCTAGAACCACATCCACTTTTAGTATCCAGATAGGGGTTTATTTTTAGGAAGACCCACATAATCTCTACCTTACCAAAATTTTAAAATGTTCTTCTATAATTATCCCTAAATTCTACCTCATGTTTATGTTCTATAATATTTATTTTTCCTAATTCTAGTTTGAAATATTACTAAAAAACATTCTCTCATACAAATAGTAGAAAACTGACCCCAGAAATCCAAGAGTTGGCACCTATTACCCTTACATTGGTATAATATAAAATTAAATTGCATCCCAAAGGACCAAATAATTTAGTATTCTTGGTAAAATAGATACATAAATGAGTCTTGTATTACAAATGAAAACAATAATTAAAAAATTATATATTTTTTAGGACAAGTTTATCCCCACATAGAATATCCTTTTATATCTTTTTTAGAACACTTCCTGGTTTCCAAGGGAAATGAAACAAAATAAGGGTGAGACCAAAAGCATAGTAAAGGTTAAGTATAGTGGAATCAATAATGAATCAATGATTGTAATCAACATGGAAAGGTAATAACGGAATAAATGTTCCATATAATCAATAAATTAGTTATAAAGTTCATAAAAAGTATGAAAAGGTAAATAATTGAACACAAATTCCATTCTAAATAAATTGATAAGGTATAATTAATATAGTAAGGTAAATAGCTGAACATATGTACCATAAAATCAAAAAAGTGATAATGAATGTTAATCAATAGATAAAATCAAAGCAATAATCTCATAGATAATAATAATGAATAAATTCTCAACAAATTCAATGCTTAATTATTGGAAAGAATGTTTCCCAATAACATGATATCTTTAAAATAAAGATATATCCTTTAAAATGTTTAAAACATACTAGGTCAAAACCAAAAAATCTTAGGCTAGTCATCTGATTTCATTTCATTAGACTACTAATGCATCATGATGGTTGAATTGACTATTCCCCAACCTGTAGGTATTGCATTACACGGTTCCCAGCTTGTGTTTTTCATGTTCAGAGCATTACTCATATATCTATCAATCAATTTAAATTCCTAAACAATGTTCCTTATCAAATATCAATATTGAATAATTTATATAGATTTATTAATACATCCCTAGTAAATAAAATAACTTTCAAAGTAAACAACATATATATGTAAATATTGTATGTGGTTTAGATAAATAACATATACATAATAAACGGTATGAATAAATAGGTGAAATTAAATGTCTAATGATTTTAGTGAATTGAATATTTCCCAGGGACTAACAAAGGAATTGAAAACGTAAATTTTAATACTATCCATCATCAAATAAATCAAAAAACATCTAAAGGAAAAATAATAATATAATCAATAAAATATATTCTGGGTGGTGAAAAAATGAATGATTTTTTTCATTCATGAATATAAATACTATGAAAATATCTTTAAATACATTCTTGGGTAAAATATCATTTTTATTTTGAAAAAAAAAATTAAAAATGTTTTTCTTTGAAAATCACTTTTGAAAACATTTTCTTTAAGAAATAACCTTTTAAGCATAAAAATAAATTTTTTAATAAAATATAGTGTGTAAATATGTACGTGGTATAAAATGTAAAAGGACAATTCCTTTTAGATGATAAAAAGGTTAGAAAATTTTATTTTATGTAAAGATACAAAAGTATTCCATTGAAAATATTTACAAAAGAAAAAAGGGGTAAAAATGTTTTTAATAAATCATTTTTAAAATGTTAAAAATATTTTTGAAAAAAACAATCAATAAAACATGGTTTTTAGATGAATACAGGTTCTCTAACTAAAGGGATAAATGATGTCAAGTTTTAAAAAAACATTTTATATAACATTTTGAGAATCAAAGAGTGGTAAAATTGTAGTATTATTTGAAAAAGGTCAGGAATAACCAATTGAGAATAAAATTAAAGGTTTTATTGGGTAATTATCATATAAATTACTTTAATGTAATTTCAATAATAATCAATCTGAATTACAATGATATTGTAAAATAAACCCTTAAAATGATCATATCATTGAAGTGACAATTAATAAATGAATTGATTCTATATATGAACTATAAATACATATAAAATAATTTTAAATATATAAATAGATAGTCAAATTCATTATATACATAATCATATAATATTAATGATAATGAGTAAGTAATATAACCTAATAAAGAAGAATTGGGTTATAAAATTTCTTTAACCATTGGGTAACATTAAGTATAAATATCTTTAGATGAAATAATTAAAAATTAAATCTAAAAATGTAATTGAGAGAGAAAGATTCATGATACTACATTTCAATGTGGTATTGGGTACACCATATATAAGAAATAAGGTGCACAACAATAATGTATGCCTTAGAGAATGGAAATTGAGAGGAAGTCCCTTACTACTTAGTATCTTTTTAATTATAATACCCATGAAATAAATAACATAAAATGAATCTATAAATACCATGAATATAAATGTATTCATGATATAAAATACAATAGGTGAATTATATATACTGCACAAAATAAATAAGTGGTGAAAATTGTGTATGCCTCGTGGAAGAAAAAGTGAGATAAGAATCGCATACCCTGTATTTCCTTTCAAGTGAACGTCCTTTAACTTCATGTATAATGTTTTTAAACAAGTCAATAACTTATTCCATAACTATAAGCATATATATAATTTAATATACTATCTTCTAATAATATCTCATTACCTGATTGTGAAAACTATTTCATTATTTTCACTATTTATGGTGTTAATTGCCTAGTTTTGCGAGTATGTTTTGACTTGTTTCCATGATTTCATAATCTCCAGAATGTAAACCATTATTTAAATATCATATATATTCATTATATATGTATTTATAATAATCCATAATTTTTTTAGATTGGAAATTATATATATCGTTCATGGAGATGGTAGGTCGTACGTATACATGAACACTACATCCATTTCTTTATCATATTTAGAAGAATGAAAATTAAATGATATATATATATATATATATATATTATAATTATAGTATCATATTTATTTCATATATATCACATATGATTATTAAAACCATTCTTAACACATTCAATTTATAGCATGAATGAATCACATCACTTTGAGTAGGCGGCAGTCCACACTTCCACAAGCGATGTTACGTATTACCACAAAATGGAGTGCATAAAATTATGTCTTATAAAAGAATTACAAAAGCATAAATAAATTATAAATACTATATATATGATATATAAACTATAAATCCATCATTATTTCCAACCATTAAAGGTGGTAAATGGAAGAATGAATGACATCGATTTGCGAGGTGATATTTTGGCATACACATGAATGATGATTGTGTATCCCATTTTGATGGATGCATGTAAAATGGTAGGTATAACTCTTAGAATAAAAATATCATAGTATATTTAAGATACTTATGTTATTATATAATCATTATATGATAATAATTGAAAGTTAGAGAAGTGAATGAAACAAAAGTGATCGTTTGACATCGTTACCTTTTATTCGAGTAACTCCTTTTGGTTTATATAAAAAGACATCATTGGTTTTCTTTTTGAAAGGACAAGTTTGGGATATACCTAAAACTATGAGTGGGAGTGAATCATTGTTGGGTATTTTTTAATCCTTGTACCTCTTAGACTGGTTAGTATCTTGATTCTCCTATTCTCTTTTCCCTATGACATGAGAGTATATAAAAGCAGTAATGATTGAACATAATATTTTTACAAGTTTCACCACTAAACAAGAGAAGATACATCCTTTTCATGGTTGAAAATAATCCTAATCACACAAACAATTTAAAAAATCATTTTTTTAGGTTAAAACTGGTAGCATATACCCTTACACACGTGAATCACTTTGAGAAAATCCAATAGTGTGTGTTTTATATCTCTTGAATGGATATTTATACTACCTCCCACTATCGTATTCTCCTTGTTAATGAGGATTTATACCACTAAGAAAGTCTTCTAGTAGTTGAGTCTTGTCTAATTTCACCATTCTATTTGGTTTTTCCTCATACTTTATCTTCACTTTGTTACTTACACAGCTGCATACAAGAAACTCCTCTTACTTCTTCCTTGCAGAAAACTTCATAGCTTCACTAAAATCTTCTTCTATTAGTTTCAATAATATTAATGTGTTGTGAACTGTTAAACTCTAGATTCTCCCAGACCCAAATTATAATAAACTGATATCAATTTGGCCAGTCAATTCCTCTTGTCCTCTTATGTCCTCTTTTTCAATGTCAAATCAACTGCACTGATATCTCTTCTTCTTCTTCATTATCGAATCACAAAACCTCCTTTGGTTATTATTAAATAACTAAAGATCGCATAAACTTAGCATCATCATAATTGAGCTACCCTAAATAATAAATTATCTTTGATTGATTACTGCCTATTTTTCTTTGACACAAAATAATATGGAATAGTGTCGTAGTGTCGTGATCTCTGGGTACTATCAATTCTCTGTGTACTATCAATTCTCTGTGTATTGTCAATTCCTCGCATACTATCAATGATTCTATATAAATTCAATTATATTTTTACTATAAATTCTCCATGCACTATCAATTCTTCTAAATACTTTCAATTCTCTTCATATTTTAAATGTTTCATGCACTATCAATGTTTCTCTGGACTATATTCTCTTCTAGGAACTATACTTTCTTACATGGACTATTTATTCTTCCTCTGTGAACTATCTTTCACCACATACTATGACTGCATTGCATATATATTCTTCCTCCTTGAACTTCCCCTACATCCATGGACTGGTTTTTCTTTTTTGAACCGTCTTCTCCTTCAAAAATAGCCTCTAATTTCACAGAATTAATTCCCCAATAACTCTTTCAGACATTGGTGAATTCTTCCTCAAATTATGATAATTACAATTGAATTTATCTCTAAAATAATTATGGGTTTAGGGTTCTTTATATAGGATAATAAATATACAAATTTGGATATTCTACTTTACCTAAATTTTCAATGCGGTACGACCCCCACCATAGACTATGCTCCTTCTGCATACTGTGATCATCCCACGTATTGTGATCCACTCCATGAAACTTTTACCTTATTCAGTCCATGTAGCACATTTATTCCTTTATGGAGATTGATTCCACCTACTAATGGGTCATTTCTTCACATCCATAAATGGCATAGCTTCCACGTACCGTAAGCCTCCCGCGAACTGCATGCCTTCTGAAAAATTCATTCCATCAACGTACCACAAGCCTTATGAAAACCGTTTCTCTTACATGTTCTATGTAATGCAATTCACATTACACATAGCACTGATATTCCAAACTTCTTCCTTTTCTAATTTTTTTCGTCACTCTGTGTACCTCCTATGTGGTCTGCTACCTTTCCTTCGCGATTTGCGAACTGTGATTCATGGAAATCCTTCCTTTTCCATTTTCCTAGTTCGTTCCATGTACCTTCTATAAATTACTTGAACTCTCATTTGTGGTCCTTTAATTTTCCTTCACAGATATCCTTTTCCAAAAAAATCTTATTTTTAGGTCCAAAAATTTGGAAAACACTAGGAAACAATGCAAACTTAAATATATGTTTTCCCAAGAACACTCATGCTACATAGATGTCAGCTGGCTTATTAGAAAATCTTCTACTTTAATCATGAACCTTATCTATCATTATATATATCATTTGATTGATCAACATTAGCATTGTCATGTTTTTTGAGGAAAGTATTGAATCTTCCCTTTCTTACAACAACATCTTTCTTTGCAATCAAAACTGAATGTGACTGGAAACACTATCACTCCCTCATTCCATCATAATGCTTGCATCACAAGTTCTCCAAATATCTAAAGATATTTTTGAAATAAAAATAAGAAAAGTATCGTCATATTTTATTAGTATAATTATTCAACCATGACATCCAATGTCATTGAATGAATCCATACCAATTCTCCAAGCACCACATTGATGCTCCAAGTCCTCAAACCATTCACATGTTTCTTGGATTATCAATACATGAGGACTTTATCAAAACTCCATTAACTTTGGAACATATTAATCATATTTACATCACTGTAATCTTCCTATTGCATTGATCATAATTATAAACCAATGACAATCATTTGATAAGAAATACAACCCATGCAAAAATTGGATCATCAATTTCTATCCTTGGTGAAGATTTTTGGACGAGGGTATGGATTTTGGGAGCTTATTTGTGAGGATTTTGGATGGACCAATGTTATTTATAGGTTTGAATGAGTTGGAGTAGTGAGTGTCTTTTTATAGTGGAGGAGTGGAATTATGTAAATTTTTTAACAGAGAATTCCACCTGCGGTTTTTACATTTCAAGTGGCTCCATTAATGAACCAAATTCAATAAAATAGACTATAAGGTCTAAATATTAATATAAACCAGCCTTTGGATAAGTTTCTATGTCATTTTAGGAATTAATATTAAGGATTAGGTCTTTGTTAAGAACATTTTTCTCTTAATCATTGTAATCAATTTTAATTATTTTCAATAATATTTTTGGTAAAAAACTACATTGATATTATTAGACATTATAGATTATGATGATTAAAAAATATTGAATATATGTTTTATAATTCCAATTATATAAGTGGTATAAATTAATTTAAATTTAATCCCATGAATAATACAACAAAGAAAATTCTTATAATAAAAATATTCAATAGTTTGAAATGTTTTTACTTCCAATTTCATATTTAAATTTATTTAAATGAAATTAATTTGTTTAATTGATGTAATTTTGATGTAATTTCACTTTAAAACCAAAATAAAATATAATTCTACCTGATAAATTATTTAGATGAAAATATTGTTTTCAATTAAAAAACGGTATTTTTCACTATTCATTATTAAATAAAACATCCCATGAAAATACGAAAAATTCAACCAAAAATAATTTTTATATCATTATTTCAAAAATGAAGTATATTTTAACAAATAAAATTTATAAAAGTGTCAAAATGTATTTTTAAAATAGGTGTTCTATTAAAAGGCGTTATGATTTCCTTTAGAACTATATTGCTTTTTATGCATAAAATTGGGTTTTTATTATCTTTTGAATATAAAATATATTGGATGAATGTAAAAAAATGATTGAATATATAACATATAGATTTAATTAATATAATTCCCTAATATTAATTAATTTAAATTATTTGGATAAAATACCTTTGTGAGCATAAAAATATTTCCATTATATTCAATTGGTTTTTATATTCATTTTAATTAATTTGTAACCTACGAATTCATTTGGTATTTTTATAAACCATATATTTTCATAAGTTTTTTAATACAATTCATAACTGATAATTTAATATCTATGTTAGTTTTTATTATATTAAATAATAATATATTAATAATATATTGGTGTTTGGTAAAACTCATTCTTGCATGTAACGTAAGCTATTGAAGAAACCCATTGTTGCATGCACCGCAAGCTATCTTAGTATTTCATGTATTGAAAGCTATAAAATATATTAAAATTATTAATTATACTGTAAATTCTTGAGTGCTTATATGCTATCAAATAAATGTAACTCATTTAGAATATTTGGGGTGTTACATCGAGTAATATCACTATTATTATTATTCCATTAACATGTGATTATCTCATACATAAAATAAATATCAGTATTTAATATATCATTCCCATTAAACCCATTTAATTTATTTTTTCCCTTTTTTCTATTTACCTAACCTCGAATAATAAATATTATTCGTTCAATAAATAAATAAATATTTATTATATTTGTAACACTATGAGATTTTTTGAAATTTTTTTTTCAATTAAATTTATTCATTTTGATATTCTATGTTACAAGAATTATATATTTTATATTTGGTTACATGAAACACTAATTTTGTCTTCTTTTTCACACAATCCCATGTTTAGCGCGTTATATGCAACATCATGTTTAAATGAAACGTGACATATAATTAAAATATTATTATTTAATAGGATAGTTATCACCGAGTCAATGAAATGGTAGGTATGAATAGGATTAACTAAATTATAAAAATATGGTGGACCCATATATATAATATCAATTTTTTGGAGACCAATCAATTATAAATTATAATAAAAAACTATTTAAAAATTAAGGAAATCTTTTTTAGGAAAACTACATTTTCTATGAAATCAAATGTGTTCAACCTCAATAAAATAAATAAACCACTTTTTCTGAATTATTTTAATGAAATTAATATATAATATATTCAATCGAATATTTAACAATCATATTATGTGGTTTTTATATAATAGATATGTATAATTCCAATTTTACATTTAAAACATTATTTTTCAAAAAATCAGTTTTCCACCATTTTATGGTATACCAATTTAAAAAAAATTGAAAAATTTATTAAATTTATTTGAAAAAATAAAATTCATTTTTTGAAATAGTTATATAAATAAATCTAGGGTGATTTTTTCACTTTTTTTTAAAGATCCATTTTTTTATGAATAGTGGAAAATACTAAATTGAAATTAAAAACAGCCTTTTTGTGTATTAAATTATTGTGTTAAATAATATTATCAATTTATTTTAGAGTAAAATTGGTTTAATTTTATATAAATTTAAACATTCTAGACCATTTATTTTATTTCAATATTGATTTTGATATAAAACATTGTAAACTTTTGAACATTTTCTCCTTAAAAACTCAATTTCTCATCACATTTGTGGGATTAATTTAAAATTAGAATTTATCGCTTATGTGAATTGAATTTTAAAATATGGATTCCATATTTTCAGACAAAATAATTTATAATATAAAATAATTTCAACTTAATTTCTGACCAAAATGAGTAGTGAAAACAATACAAAATATTTAATGTGGTTAAGGTAAAAATGTGGTTATTGGGTTTTAATCTAAACAGATAAGCATTTCAAATAAAAAAACATGTAAAATACCCATTTTATGGATATTTTTTGTCCTTATAAATTTTATTATAGATAATTAAAAATTATTTGAGTCTTTTTAAATGAAAAAAAAAGTGGGGGAAATAAATTATTTTCAAAAATATCAAGTGTGTCCTCTCCCGACTTATAGAAGGTCGCCCCTATCCTCCCTTATTCACACCTTCAAAACCTTTTTGTTTGGAAAATACCTACACAAATATATTCCCAAATTTAATCCCTTTAGAATTAATTCAAACCAATTAAGGCTTTTAGTAAAAACCTAAGGAGGATACCCGAAGAAGATATAGCATTCATCAACGAGTTATTTTATTTTATTTCTTTCTCCACCTCATTAAATTATTTTTATATCATGGTTATATAATAACCATTGTATATTCCATATATTGATATGTTTTATGTTAATGTATTGACCTAAAACCATATCAAATTCCATCAAATGGTTTATGAAATCATCATTTGTGTGTACGATGGACTATTTCCCTATGAACTGATGTCATTTGTTGCTCCATTACCACCTCTCGAGGTTGTACATAATGATGGAAATATTTTTTATATATGATATATATTATTTTAGTAATTTATTATGATAATTTAATTACTATATCACACATTCCATTGTATTATCAAATTTATTGGAATAAGATAATGATGTTCTTTTGTATAGAGGACTACCGCCTTGCCAAGCAATGTTATTCATTTAAACTTTACATGGAAGGTTTTGAGGATGTGTTTAAAGAAAATATTTTATATATATGACATTAAAATTATTTTTTAATTGTAATATATCATTTACCTTTATTTTTTTCTATCCAATAAGAAAATGGAAATAGTGTTAATGCGTACGTATGACCAACCATATCCATGAACGGTGTATTTCATTTTCTATCACTAATTTTGATGGAATACTCTAAATAAATATATATGAAATATATATTATTTTCATTTCATTCTAAAATTTATTTAGATAATGAAACTATGATCATTATAAGAGCACCAAAAATATAAAATCAAAACATATACGAAAAAAAAGTGGTTATTACCTGAAACGTGACTTTACCATGGGATTTTCAATAAACAGGTAATAAAAGGAAATAAGTAAATCATATATGATATGATATATGTAATTTTTTTTATTTAATAGGTTTAAAATAAACTTATATTTATTATATATGAGTTTTTAAGGATTACACAGAAAATTGAGATGTATGGTAAGGGATTCTCGTCTAAATTTTTACATCCCTAAGTCACATACCATATCCACCACCTATTTATTTTATATTGTGAATATACTAACCATGAATGTATATTCATATAATTCTCCTAAAAAATATTTTTTACTAAAAATCCAATTTATTATCTCTCTTTTACGAGATTCTTGGTTTAAAAGTTAACCAATCATTTAGGTATTTATGTCTCAATTTTCCTTCTTTGAGTCATATGTTATGTTATAAACCTATATTATTTTAAGAGGTGAATATAAATCCCTTTGAAATGTAATATAATTAATTTAGCCTCATGATGTTTAAATTTTAATTGAATTTTATTCCTTCATGGGTATTATGTTACAATGTTACCTAAGTGGATAGAGTTTAAAGTTTCAATCTTGTAGTTTATCAAGATTGTTTATGATTATGCTTTAAATAATGAAATAATGTTATATAACTCTTAATAAAATCCTAAATTTTGTTCTCTTATATTTATTTAATGGTAATACAATTTTTAGCATCATTTTCTTCTCTTTTTTACTCTTGAGTTCAAAAATAACGGTTTTAAGAAAAAAAATATCTTTTCAGTTAAAAACCCATTTTTCATCCAAATCCATGTTTTCTAAGAATGTTTTAAAAATTAATTTTAAAATTTATTTAAAATTATTTATTAAACAAATTTTTACCCATGTCTTAATTTTATCAAAATGTTTTAAAATAAATCATTATTTCATTTTTCAAAATAGTACTCATTTGGATTTTAACAAAATGTAAAAGTAACATTATTTTAACATGTACAGCATGAATGAAACTTCTTGTAATCAAGACCATTATTTTCATTGAATACTCTATTATATTTTTTCTATGTTATTTTCAAATAAAATATTATCTAAAATGTTATACACTTTAAAAAAAATCAAATTGGAAAGGTTGTCTTCCCCAAAAAATGTTTTAAATCATTTTTTAAATATTTATTTATAAGTTTAAAATATTTTGTTTAAATAGAAGTATATTGAAATTTTTTTATATTTTTGAATTTTATTTTTATTGAAAGGTTATTTTCATTAATAAATGTTCCAATTGATAATTCAAAATCCCTCTCCATCTAATATTTCATCCATTAATATAATTTATGCTTTACGAGGGATATGAACAAAGTATACCATTCATATTTTTTCACTGAATAGTTTTTGTTTTTTTGCCATGATATTTCTGACACCAATTTATCTTCCATGTATTATACCATGATAGAATGCTTATGAAACCCACTTCGTTTCATAGTTTATGCTATGATGAACTGATGAAATTATTATGAAACATGTCTCTTTTATAGAGGTTATTATGTGATGAAATGTTTATGAATACCTTTCCATTTATTGAGTTATGATATGCTGAATGTTTTATGATATTATAACACACACATGTATTATTTTAATTATATGAAGGTTGTTACAATATGGACAAGAAGGGTGGTTAATTTGAACCAAGGATGGTGGTTACATTATAACCAAAGATGAGAAGGACCTATATCTCCCTCCAATTCATTGGGTACTATTCTATATCTCATGAGTAAAATAGGAATATAATGGAGAGTGAAAATAGATCATTAAGAGAATTTGTTTTTTGTGATGGTCTTGGGAGTGAACTCTGACTAGTATGATGGTTTCAGGATTGAACCCATTAGATTGTAAGGGTTTCCATTGGGGAAGGTGGTGTGTCCCTCCCAATAGGTTTAGCCACCAATAGAGTTCCTTTATAAGTTTTTGAAATGAGCCTTGACTACAAAGTAAATGCTATAATTATGTGTATGTGACAATTCTATGTATTATTGTAATGTTATGATATAATGGTTCATGTTCTGTGATTATCTTATGAATCATGTCTTATGAACTTCCAATATTTATGCAATGAATTTGGATTATGATATTTGATATGAAGGGTATGGTTACTAAATGTTATGATAAATTTCTTATGAACTTATCTTTATTTTATAATAAAATATATCCTTTTATTTCCCTTACTAACCATCTAATCTCACACTTTCTGATGTTTTATTTCCCCGTGTAATAAAGAATTTTTTTAAGTGGGGTTAATAAATGGGAAGAACTTTGTGGGAGACATTGAAGATCATTAAAAAATAATAAAGATTGTGTTCTAAGATTCTAAAGGCACTATACTATTATAGTCATCATATATGTGTTTGTATAATGTAATGAATATTCATCTAAAAATTTGTAATATCCATATATGAAAATCCTAGGTCTCTATAGTCAGTATGAGTAGAAAGGTTTTGTTAAATTTTGGAAACCTGGAAGCGAAAACTTTTTTTATATCCCGTTGTATATTTCTATGGATATATCTAGGTATGTCTCTAAGGATATGTCTAAGGATGATCCAATGTATAGAAAGTTTTTATATAATTCTGGTGTAAATTATATAGAAAGTGGTTTCCAAGAAATTACATCAATGTTTTGATATTACAATTAGATTTGGATTTGGAACATAGGTGCCCAGGGGTAGTAACTCTAAAAAGGGAGCATTGAGATAGAATTGATCATCACATAGTGCATGATAACTTGACTTGTTGTGCACCTAGTGTAACACTAATGGGGGGGTATTCTTTTGAAATTCAGTAAATATTTATGAACCAACATTAAGGATTTAAATATATAATGAATATGAACGAACAAGGATAAACCAAAGTTGTAATAAATTAAAAAAGAATGTATCATGATTTATGCATCCTATAAGTGATTTTGTTTTCATGATTATGTGGATGTTATCTACAATTAATATTTCTTACACAAAGATTATTGGTTTTAGTTAATGGTGAGAAAAGTAAATAATTGGGTTAATATTGAATGTGACAGAAAATTTACTAATGAGAAACTAAATGGAATGATCACTAGAGTGAAGGGTGTTATTATTATGCCTGATTAGTTTCCACATAACATGACTAATAACTTATACCTTAACCAAATATCAGACTCACCAAATAATATAATGAAAGAGTTCACTAAGATTTTTGGTATTGTAGACCATGGAGGAAAAATGATTCAGTTTCCTATGTGCCAATAATGTGTAATGAAACACCAAAGTGGATGTCTTAAAGGAACTGGAATATGGCTTTATTATTGAAAAGGAGGACACAAAGAAAGTAATTGTAAATGGAAAACAAAAAGTTTTTTTAACTAAATGGTTGATAATAATTGTCTCCCTAATATATCGTTCACTTTTTAATGCTTTAAATGTGTAAATTATGTGAATTATTCTAATCGATGTCCTAAGGGGACATATCATGAAGAAATACAACTAATTTGTATGAGTAATGGTTATATTTCTGATGATGAAGATACTAAAAATGACATATGAAAGTAAATATATATTAAATAATGATATTATAAATAATAGTTAATGGTTGTAAAAGTAAGTGGGGTGATTGAATTATTTGTGTATTTGAATTCAAATATTATGTTATATAAATCATCAAATATATAAGTATTTTTTTGTATAATTTTTCATTTTGGATTTCATAGAATATATTGAATATTTTTTATGGGTTGGAAGAGTGATTCAATTGCAAGGTGATATTTTTAATATAGGAATGTAGCCATTAATATGTTTCTAATGTTGAGAAAACTATGTTTAGTTTGAATAAATAGATAATTAATATGGATAAAGTAAATTCGATAGTATTGATGACCTCAAAACTGATACAGGATTTTATGACAATGTGATTTATGTTATCTTTAATGGAGTTTAAAATATTACTAGAATTATGGAATATATTCAATAATATTTTTTTCAAGGAATGAGGAAGAATTAATGTATTCATTAGGGATATATGTTAATTATGGTTTCAATAAAATACATGAGGAAGGTATTAATATAATTTTAATGTGATAATTAATAACTATTTCATGCTTATTTGGGGGTTAATGATAAGTTCATTTTAGAAATTTAGTGACCATGTTTCAAATGTTTTGGATTTTAATCATTCAAAAGGTTCATATGGTAAACCATTTAGGAAATATTTTATGCTTAAATTTTAATGAGTGTTTAGAGATTAATGTATTGTTTTTTCATATGAAGAATTATGCATATTGGATAACATGTGCTAACCATTTTTTTATGATGATAAATAAACATAAGTGAAATGACTTATCATTATAACTATGGATATTATTTTATGATAGTTATTCACAGAAAAGAAATTCATCTTAATTTACTAAATTAAGGTATTAATTGTAAAATTATCAAGTCACAATAAAAGGGATATATTTTTCTTATTAAATTGAATAAAATCAAGTAATTGTATTTTCTTTTTAAAATTCATCAAAATAGGAAAAGGGACTTGACATAAAATGGTTTCCTATTGTCACCATTTTTATGATATCAATGACCTTTTTTAAACCACTTCGGGATATGGGTTTATGGTCATTAACCTTTTCTGGATCACCCACTTTCTTATGAATAGTGATCTTTATCACTCCATATAATTATTTATGATTTTATTATATATCCAAATCTTCACTTCCCACCTATGTTCTCATATGTGGAAAAATACTTATGACTTACTTAAGGTAACAAATATGGTTAAAATTTCCCCTTTCTAAAGAAATTTTAATTATTCATTTGTATAATGTGGGTTACAATTAATTAATTTTCAAATGTAAAACCTTTGACAACAGAGATTAATTTTGAGGGAGAAATTTATTTTAAAGGGGGTAAAATGTTACATCATGATATTTTGTGAAATATTTTCTTCCATTAAATTAAATATTTTCAATATTTTATCGTGCATGCAATAATTATTTTAGATTTCATTACACATAACACTAATTTTTTATTGTGTTACCCACAATCCTATGTTTAGCTTTTCTTACATGTAACACCGAGGTTAAACGAAACGTGACATACAACTAAAATATTATTATTAAATATGATTGTTATCACCAAGCTATTAGATTGGAGGGTATGAATAGTATGAAATAAATTATTGAAATATAGTGGAAACATATATATATATATATATAATTAATTAATTATTTGGTGACTAATTAATTGTAAATTAAAATTAAATGTATTTAAAAATAAATGGAATCATTTTCTAAAAAAATATTTTTTTAAGAAAATAAAATGTTTTCTGCATAAATAAAATAACAAACCAATTTTTGTAAATTATTTTAATGAAATTTATATAGTATATATTAAATAAAATATTTGACATTCATGGTATATCTTTTCTATACAATAGATAAGAATCAATCCAATTTTATGCTTAAGGAATTATTTTTCTAAAAAATAGTTTTTTCAACTTTTCAGAGTCTTATTTTTAATCTATTTTTTTAAACTTTTATAAAATTTTTATCAAAAAAATCATTTCTAAAATAAACATATCAAAAAAAATACTGTTAATTCTTCTGACTTTTTTAAAAAATTTCATTTTTTGATGAATAGTTAAAATAACAAATTTTAATTGAAAACTGCATTTTCATTTAAATAATTTATAAAGATAATTTATATTTTAACTTTGTTTTAAAGTAAAATTAGTTAAGTATTATATAAATTGATCCAATTTAGTTCATTGGAATCAATTTAATATTGAATTTAGATATAAAAACTATGTCAACTTTTTAACATTTTCTCTTTAAAAACCCGCTTTCTCGTCATCCCTCCGAGATTAATTTTAAATTAAAATTTTTCACTTAATAGAATGGAATTTTAATAAATGGATTATATATTCGGAATCAGAATAATTTATAATATCTAATAAGTTAAAATTATTTTTTTATCAAAATGAATAGTGAAATTAGTAAAAATTATTCACAACGGTTAAGGTAAAAACGGGTTTGTTAGGGGTTAAACTAAAAAGATAAGAGTTAAAAATACCCCAAAACTAATCCAAAACCCATAATATGGAAATATTTATACCTTATATAATCTATAATAAATAATTGAACATTATTTAATAATTTTATATGAAAAAAACATGGGAGCACTCAATTCTTTTCAAAAGTAACAAGGGTGTCCTCTCCCCCACATATAAAAGGCCACTTTCTATCCTCTCTTATTCACACATTAAAACCCTTTTTATTCATCCAATACCTAACAAAATAACTTCAAAAATTTCCTACACTAATCTTATAATCCATATTCTAGCTATAAATCCAACCAAGGAAGGATTTTTGTGGAAAACTTAGAAGAATATCCGAAATAGTGGTAATGTTCATCAATGAGTACTTTTATTTTATTTGTTCCTCCACCACCTTGAATTATTTTTCTATAATAATTATTCAATAATTTTAGTATGTTAAATATAGTGATATTTTTTTGGTTAATTTTATGACCTAGAATAGTATATACTTCTATCAAATGGGTTATGAAATCATTATTCGCGTGTATGGCAGACAACTGCCTAGCGAACTGATGTAATTCATTTATCCAATACCACCTCTCATGGATATAAATAATGATCAATTTACTTTTTATATGTGATATATATTATTTTGGTGATGTTATTATGATTATGAAATTATTATATCACACATACCTTCATGTTTTCCACTCTATGGGAATATAATAATGTCATTTGTGTGTATGGAAGACTACCGCCTCATGAAGTATTGTGATTTGGTCACCCTTTACCTGGAAGTTGATAAGTATGGGTTTAATGAACCTGTGTGATATATATGAAATACAAATGGTTCTTTTTTTAATATATCATTTAAATTTATTTCTTTTAATCTAAAATAAAATGGAAACATTGTCGATGCGTACGTACGGTGTACTATCTCCAGGAACAGTTTAATTAATTTTCCATCACTAAATGTTATGGATTACTATACAGAAATATATACTTAAGATATATTATATTTATTTCATGGTTAATATTATTTATTTTATGGAATCATTATCAAATTAATATGACAAAAATAAAAAATATAAAACACATATAAAAAAAGCAGTTATTACCCAAAACAGGACTTCAACATGGGATTGTTAATAAGAGGATAATAAAATAAAATAAGTAATTAATATATGATATGATATATGTAATTATGGTTCTATAATTTATGTATAATAATCTTATATTTATTATAATTAAAATCCAAATGAGTGCAAAGGAGTTCAAGAGTTACGGTAAGTGATTTTTATCATACTTTTTACTTTTGTGAGAGAAAAGCCTTGTTCTCCTCCTATTTATTTTATGTTGTGTATATACTTACCATTAATTTATATTATTATTATTTTTCTGAAAACTATTTGGGGTTACATATCTATTTTATGATCTCAATTTCATGGGTTTTATAGTTCAAAAGTTAACAAATCGGTAAGCTATTGTTTGTCTCAATTTTCATTCTCTGAGACATATCCTATATTATGATCCTATATTTTTTTATGAGGTTTATATAATCCCGTTTTAAATTTAATATCATGGATTTATCCTCATGATACATTAAGTTTCATTTAATTTTTTTCTTTCATGGGGATTATGTTCCAAAGTTACCTAAGTGGTAAGAGTTTTACGTAACAATCTCACCATTTATTACGATTGATTATGATTATTCTTACAATAATGAAATCAGGTGATATATCTCTCAATAAACTCATGAATATTTTTTACTTTGATTATTTCATGAGAATATTTTTTCCCCATTCATTTTCCACTCTATATATAATCAAGAATTCAAAAATAATGTTTTTAAGAAAAAATTGTCTTCTTAGTCAAAACCCCCCTTTTGTTCCAAAACCACGTTTTCAAAAAAAATAAAACTTTTTAAACATTTATTTAAAATAATTTATTAAGGAAATTTTTACCCATGTTTTAATTTTTTCCAAATTTTTTAATATAAATATTAATGTCATTTTCAAATATAATACCTTTTTTTCTTTTACAAAAAATGTGAAAGGAACCTTTCTTTTAACGTGTAAATAATAAACATAACATAACATTGTCATTGAAATTATTTTCTTGGAATCTTACTTTATAAATATTCATTTTTATTTTCAAATTAAATTATTTTTTAAATGTTTTATGCTTTTATAGTGTTTTTCTAATAATAAAGGATATTTTCTACCAGAAATTTCATAAATTATTATTCAATGATTTATTTTTATGTTTATAAAGATATTTTCAAAGAAAAGAATTTTTAAAATGTGTTATGTTTTAGAAATGTGTTTTCAAAAAAATAATTTTTGCTTAAAAATTTTTCTAGTGATCTTTCAGTATCCTTCTCCATCTAAGATGGAATCATCTGATATAATTTATACTTTACTGGGGATATGAACCAAGCATATCATTCTTATTATTTCTTATAATGTTTCATGTTTTTGATGAAAATATATTTATAAAGCCTATTTCTCTTCCACAAGTTATAACATGATGGAACTATTATAAAACCTGATTCTTTTCATGGGTTATGATATAATAAAATGGTGATTTTATTATAAAACCTATCTCCTTTCCATAGGTTATGATATAATGAAATATTTATGAAACTCTTTTCATTTAATGGTATATGATATGATGAATGTTTTATAATCCTATGGAACATATATGTATACTTTTCATTATCTAATCATGCTTACATTTTAACCAAGGATGGTGGTTACATTATAACCAAGGATAGTGGTTACATTATAACCAAATATGGATGGGACCAATATCTCCCTCAAATATATTACATAATGATTTATATATCATGAGATTAACATGACTAGAATAGGGAGTGAACTCAGTTTAGTAAGGGACTTCGTCCGCTATGATGGTCTTGGTACTGAACCTTAACTACTATGATAGTTTGGGGATTTAACTCATTCCACTATAAGGAAAGGGCTTCCATTGGAAACTGGGTTTTTTCCCACCCGGGTGGTGTAGCCACCCATAGAGTACCCTTATATGTTTTGTAAATATGCCTTGACTAATAAGGAAATGATTTTCCTTGCTTATGTGTACGTAATAATTCCATGTCTTATTACAATATTAAGCTCATGGATCATTTTATTTTATTATCATATGATTCATTCCTTATGAATATCCAATATTTATTCCATGATTCATCATTATCATCTTTGATATGTATGGTATATTTTTTAAATTTTATTCTCATGTTCTCACACACTTATGTTTATATAATTCTAACATATCTCCTTAGTTTACACTTACAGAGAATCTGAGCTAACCCATTCTCATATTTCCTTTCCACAAGTTCAAAATAAAGTTTTCAAGAAGTAGTACTAAATGGGAATATGTTTATGGGACACATTCAATATCATTCATTAATTATGAATATTTTCTTCCAAGTTTCCAAATGCACTAATCTTTTTAGGGTCCTTGGTCATGTGTTTATATAATGTAATGAATATGCATCTAAAAGGATGTAATATCCATGTATGAAAATTCAGTTTTTCTATAATATTTAATGTCTTGTGAATTAACATTTATATTAATATTCATCTCACATTAAATAGTGACTTAATATAGGTGATCAATAAATATCAAACAAATATTATTATTTGGTCTAGAGACTAATATTTATTCCAATAATTAAATTCATATAGAATTTAATTTGAGATCAATATAAACACTAAGTCGGTGCCCCGATATTATTCATCCTCATTTAAATTATTTGGATTCACCTAAAGTCCAATATCTATGTTTAGAAACACTTAAAGGAAAGAAACTATAAAGAACATATTGTTACAACATCAACAACAATATAATAATACTCATTGTTTAATTAAATCACTTTATATTGATATCTCATCAAGAGGGATTCATACTCATGTCATCAGTTTATATGCTAGAAATCTCATTCCTTTGTTATCAAAAATGAATCCATATATACAGTATGGAAATTGAATTTTATATTATAGTTCCATTTAAATTAAAGATATCAGATATCATATTTTATATATATGGAAGGTATATATTGGTCCATAAATTATTTATAAATAACATATCACTCATGACGCACCCAACATAGCCAACTTTGTTGTGAATATATGTTTTAATAGGTTAAGGAAATATATTTACATATAAAACTCTTGATATAAATTAATAATATTATTAAAGTTTAAGGATCATTATAAACTTTCACATAAAGTAATATCCAATGGCAAATGAACATGTTGATTTCATACCGGTGGCTCTATTCTTATAACCTCTTCTTTTTTAAACTAGAAAGGTAAAACTTCATGAGGTTAATTCTCAATGTATTATAAGCCTCCTAAATCTTATATCCTAAATCATATTTGTCTAATTAGATGATTTCATCCATCCATAAAACATATATTTAATAATATTTTCAAATCACTTCAAGGTTCTCATTATAGTTCGAAGCTTCAATGAACTATTCAATAAAAAATACTATAAAAATTTATGAAAGAGAAAAATCAATGATTTATAAGGTATTTATTGATATTATAGTCTATGAATAGGAAAATATTATAAAGTTTAAATTAAATCTTTCTAGGGAAGGAACTTTAATAGAATCCCACTTTCACTAGAACCAATTTCTAACTGACTGGTTAGTTACCGCAAGTTCAATATGATTCTTCTGAGTATGAAAATAGATTCTGATCCTACCAGGTTTTGGGGTTATGGTTGGTATAGACACGTATTTGTGTGTAAGATCATCATGGAAATATTACTGCACTGATAAAATACATATAATACTAATATCTCCAAGTATCCACTTCTTATTACCCTATTATAAATTAGGCATCTCAAACAATACCATAGTTATGGATTATAATAAAAATAATAATATTCTAACTATTTTGATATAACCTAAATTTTAACAAATTATTTATAAACCAATTCTAAATCTATATCATAAGTCATGATATACTTTGTAATTGTAGATATAGAAACCACAATCTCTAATAAGTTTTTTTTATGTTACATTATCCATACTATTATCTAAGATAATAAATGATCTAAATGAAGAAAAGTGGTATACCCTCATAAACACAAGTTTTCCCATTTTATCCTTTTACCAAGAACTCATCCAGTTCTACATTCCTAGGTACTATAAATTATTTATAAGAACAAATCTACATAGTTCAATTGGTTTTGTTTTATACTTTCTTTTCATAAAAAATTCCTAGGTAATATAAAATATCATTATATATCCTGGAATATTAGATATATTCCAAGCACTTAATCTTGTGAATTTATATTCATAATATATTATTGTTCCCATATATGTTATCATGGAATGATTTTTTAACCATGTGTCTTTGGAAAAAATTTAATTTTTGAATTGAACCATTCTATATTTTAATTACACAGACAACATATATACAATGACTATATTAGGAAACCCTATAGATCCAAATAAATATATCTTGTTCCCAATAAATGGGTTAATACTTCAATTCAATCTTATAGAATTTTATTTCTTTGGTCTTAATAAGCTAGTAATATTGATAGTATGTTTTCATATATTATCAAAACAAATCCTTGTAAACAGTAGTTCTCCCACTAAACATTTGTAGACACATGAAAATACCTCGTTCTAGATGAATATTTTATATCACTACAATTAATTCTATCCATAATTGGATATTTTCATTTTTTTCATATCTTATTGGAATTCATTGGGGACATAAGAACTTTTGGTTAGGTCGTACAGATAAGTTCCATTGGGTTTCCATTAAAGAAACTAGCCTTGATATTCAATCACAAAATAAAATGATCATAGAATAGTTTTATGAAACGTAATATTCAAATGAATTTTAGCATGATGATTAAAGTAAAATTTTATCCATAAGATATGTGTTTAAATGTTATTTTAATAAATAATAATACTTTATTCTAACTTAATTATAACAACCATATATAGTTTCTCTTGAATACTCACCTGTAGTATCAAGTCTTGAAACATCAAAAATACAGTTTGTATAAATTTTGGTACATGGACTCCATTACTCAATACATACATAATATTTAATCCTACCATGTTTTCATATACTACTTCATTGTGGAATTCATTATTCATATTGAATAATGTCTCACTATTCCTATAAAATATAAATAATCATTCAGTTTTGACTTCTAATATAGTAATTGTATTTTGGAATTAATCCTCCTTAGATGTTTAGTCATGTGCATGTTCCTATGCCAAATAATTTGAATATGGAGCCTGTAATTCATGGTCCAAGATGATTATTTTGTCCCCTTTTGAATTTTAAAAATAGGAAATCGTTGTGCATTTTTTGAATTTTGAAATTTTCTATGGGCGGGGTCTTACAGCGAGCAGGATTCTGGGTTGGTTGGTTTTGTAACCCCTTGGAGTTTTTTTTGGTTCACACATAACCTAAAGTGTCATTATAAAATACAAATATGAATTTTGGATTAGTCAATATATTTTTATCATGACTATTAATTGTTTTTATATTTACAAAACATGTCTTGGAAGAAACTATTAGATTATTTACAATACATATAAGACATATCATTGATCCTATTATTCAAGAATCAAAACATTTATGTATAAGGTAATGTGGCTTCAATGATACCATCACTCTACATATTAACGATTGATGAATACATGGGTATTATATGCTCCAACAATCCATCTTGGAGAATATTGTATTTTTTAACAAGTTTATCCATTTTTTTATCGAACATTCATACAATATCGTAAAGGAACCTCATGAAGTGTATGAAATTACCTCTTATTAATGTCTTTTAGAATATTTATTATGATTGTTTTGAACTAACTCTAGTATCCTTATGTAATACCACTATTTTGAAAGGTTTCATTAATAAAACTTTGATAGTGAATTTTTTAGTATACCTTTTGTCTTAGAATAAATGAGATTAGAACACCCTTATATAAATAAAATTTTCAACTAAAATTAGTTTTACATGATAAATAATTACATTTCCTCAGTGATAAATTCTATGTCTTATATTTATATTCAAATTTGATTTACAATTTATAATATGTGTGATTTAAGAATGATGAATTATTACTTGTGTATGAAACAATATAAAAACTCAGATTTCAAATGTGAAACAACACCTTATTCTTCCCAATTAGATATTGAGATAAATTTTTTCATAATGGTCATAATGAAATAATAAATTAACATGAATCTGTTGAGAAATCAATAAGTTCTACACTTATTTAAACTAATATAGAAATAAACCTTCTACAGCTTCTCTTAAGAATGAACCAAACGTATAGTAATATCTATGTTCTTACATGATTCATGTATTTGAATAGACATTCATAAACATATTTTATTTCAAACCAAATAACAAAGATAGAATATTTAAATCGATGAATATACTGGAAGTATTCGCTTCTACTTAAATACATTTTATTTTTTCATCCAATGACCT
Source organism: Viscum album (assembly GCA_963277665.1). NCBI lineage: Eukaryota > Viridiplantae > Streptophyta > Magnoliopsida > Santalales > Viscaceae > Viscum > Viscum album. Next base: position 508,665,451 of record OY728125.1, read on the forward strand.
TTCTTCACACCTCAAAAGAAATTAGTATCTTACTCTTTTCTCTCATGTGGAATATTTTGTGACTTTGAATAACATTATAAAGACATAATTTGATTTAAATGTTCCAAGTGATTTAACCCTTATATTTCATTTTTTACCATAAGTAGTGGTTATCCATTTTACCACCAATCCTTATCCATCTAGTGAATTATAGAAAAAAAAATCTCAAGTTTCCCGTCCATATTGTTCATCCAGTTTTTAATAAATAAGGATAATTATAGTGGTAAGGATGATAAAATGGGACTAATAGATAATTTATTATCTAAATATATTCCTAAAACTACTAAATGGTCAATGTACTCTAGTATTTTTGAAGGAATGATCACTAGTTAATAATCCCTCTTACAGTCTACATTAATGAAGTGTAGTGACAATGGTATTTATCTAAAGTCTCTTCTTTTATCTTTTCTAGATCAAGGAGGTGATATATTATTGTATAATAATTCATTTCCTTATGTTTCGTTACTTGATCTCCATAAATAACTTATAGTATGGTAAAACAAACATAATAATCATCCATTATAAATATCATTTACACATCCTTCTCACGACCGCAAAAATCTCTAAAATAGTTAACCACAAATAGGGTATTTGAAAATAATTAATAAATTCTCCATAGTAATGTAGTGTATAATAATTTATGCCTACTATGAGAAAATTTTTTTATTAAGAACCTTCCCTCGGTTAAGGAATGAGAGTATCACAGTCTTATTGTGGTTGGTTAACTCGCTATTTTTTTACAATATAAAATCATAAATTCTTGCTTTATCTTGATTTGAAAATATTTGAGATAGAATACATAATTTTATTATTAGTATCCCATTATCTTATCAAGTTACAATACCCTCACCATTAAACACAAAACGTTATATAATGAGGATATTCTAGAGTAAAGGATTTATATGTCCCTTATTATAACCCATACATTGTCGTGACAAGTTATTCAAAGGTATTTAGGTATGTGGTCATACCAACTAATAACTCACAGTTCCTTGATTAATTGAGTGGAATCCCCAATCCTAAAATTATCATTCTAATTTCTTCAAAACATTCCTCCAACTTACATCAATTCCTATATTGATAGTCAACCCTTGATGTAATATAGTCATGTTAACCCAATACCTTAGTTTGTAATCTACATTAATTGAAATCACCCCCGATATTGACTAGAAAAGTACATTGAACTATGGTTCCATTCATAACATAAGTAATTGAGGACTTTTATAACTTAATTTTTATTTGATTGATTTTTTAAATTATGCATAAACATGTATTTTCAATATTATATATATTTTTCATAATTAATTAACCTTGTATTGATAAAATCAATTTATAAATGATACAAATTATTCTAATTCCATCTTCGATGCTTACTTTTTCATTTATTTTTTTGATCATGAGAAAGATTCCATAACAATTAACTATTCATAAAATATAAATAAAATAAATACAATGAATTGATCATCATATTTTTAATGGTTTATTTATTGAGTGGACAATAAACCAATCTATATCCCTAGGGGAATAAATTCTATAAGATGGACTTGGATCAAGTTTTATAATTCCACCAATGAGAATTATGTATTTCAGATTGATTTCACCTTTAATAGGGTTTAAAACTACATCCAATCATCTAGGAGATACATCCTTGCAAATTATTTATTCACACAAAAGAGAGGGAAACAAATTTAATTCTTATGGAGTTTACATAATGAAACTCTGGACATCCATATCATTACAAAATAAGAGGAGGAGATGACACACATGCCATCATTTTAATTTAATAATAATAATTGAAATAAATAATGAAAATTATTAAATTAAAATAAATCTCAACCATAAATATTTTGATTAATGCCATCATCAGTCATATACATGAAAAAAAGACACATTTAATAAACTAGAATTCATTTCATTCGTTCTTTGTTAACATAAATCATCTGAATTAATTTATTGATTAATTAATTTATCATAATATTAATAAAAAAATCCTTGATATTCTCATACAATATAATTTTAAACAAATTAAATAAATAAAATTTATTTATAATTAATTATGTATATAGTGTGAACATGTAAGTAACATTTCATATACTTATCTGAACAAAGTGTTATATTTTATAGTCATGTAGTATGAACTTACATGGCAATTCACATAATCACACACAGTTTATTTTTAACCAATGTCACATAGATACTTGTTAATTTTTATAGAATGTACCCCTTTTAGTGTAAGTGTAGTACATAGTGAGTTATGACCATAAACATTTTGATGTTATGAATTTAAAATGGAAACTAATTTAGCATTTAATATTATTAAAACCCTATTAAACAATATATATTTCCAATAAATAAAACATGGAAACATGTTTATTAGATTTAATGGTATAATTAATTTTCTTATGGAATCAAATTAATTACATGGGGTAAAACTAGGTTTGTTTTGTACTCTATGTAGATAGGTATGTTTTAAACAACATGTACTGATGGATTCAAAATGTGTAACTTCTTTAACCCATGGTTGTAAACCATTCATAAGGAATATGAATTTATGTCAACAGTGGACATTTATAAGATGCATAATGTATCTTCCAACTAAATTATATGTGGCCTTGATTTTGTACAGTTTTCATACCAGCATTTTATTAAATAAATACATGATTTTTCTTTAACTATGCACTTTATTTCATGAAAATTCATAGAATACACAAGATATAAGCCAACTACACACCAGGTAATCAATAAGGTTTTGAATTAGTATGTCCTTTTCAAAACTTGGTGTGTAATGAAATCATGTGATGATAATTTCACAACACATAAAAAGAAATTTTTGACTTATCTATGTGTAATGAATTGGGATTCACTACATGTACCTTCCTGCTATATGGCATATAAACCTAGGTTATCCAACCAGAATCCGCAGCACCTTCGGATGGGTTCTTTAGAGGTCATTCATTTGTTCTTAACTTGTTCATGGTTATATTAGCATGAAATAATAATAATTATTGAATGATAAATTAAATATTGAATTTCCAGAAATGACCAAATAACATCAAATGTGCATAATTATCACTAATTAATAAATAATTATATATTTTAACATAACTATATTGTTACCACTAAAAGGTTCCAGGTGCATCATAAGCACTTATCAATCCATTCCCAACTCATATTTTTTAGATCAATAGATTATCCACAATGTACAAGAAAAAATCATCATGGTCATCGAATATACCTAAAGAAGTTGACATTGAATGCTGGAACCATGAAAGAGGATATTTCATGTTAATTTTAAATTTAATTTAAAATAATGAACTTTCGTAGTCTTGACAACCTTCTTCGAATAATATGTAGATATTCTAAACACATTCATATTGTACTAACATTTCACTATGAATATTCAAGGATATAATCCTTCTAGAGATGATCCACTCGTGCTTGTATAGTCTCGAATCATCATTGATGGCATTCTGGGTGCTATAACCATGATGTCGATCAGATTCAATCGTATTCTTTTTGTCCCAACATAATGCTTTGGGCTTGAAGGATTGATTCTTTTTCTCTAATTCATTAGAGGTAGATGGAGGTGGAAGAGATTCTTTTGAACATGAGAGAAAACCCTATAGAGGTTTTTCATGGAGATAATATATAGAGAGGAAATCCTTGTGTACAACTTTCACATGACCATAGGAAATGATATAACTAAGCTAGATTATAGAATAAATATTTCACATATTCCCTTAATTATTCTCAAAATTCTTTGTGAACCTCAAGTACATTATTATTATTATTATTATTATTATTATTATTATTATTATTATTATTATTTCCTTTCCATGTGAATCTCTCAAAAACATAATAAATATAATTCATTAATTAAATATTTATTTATTTATTATAATTATATGTATTTATTTAAATTATATTTAATATATCATTACCACTAGACCCATTAAATCAGTTTTTTTATTCCTCCCAATTTATTGAAACTCAAATAATAAATATTATTTATTCGATAAATAAATGAATATTTATAATATACACAATATTAAAAATAAATAATTATTTTAATATTAAACTCATATAAATATTGACTAAACATATTAGATCAATAAATTTGAACACATACAATACCTTTTCATGGAGAATAGAATTTATTTCAATTTTTAAATTCATATAAAATTTAATTGAGATCAATAGAAACACTAAATGTGTGACCCTATAGGCTTATTCTTTAATGGAAATAAATAGGTCCCCCTAAAGTCTAATATTAGTGTCTAGAAACATTTAATGTAACGATATAGGAAGAAGTTAATTCCATAACAAATACAATCACATATTAACACTCAATGTGTAATACAATATTTTTGGCTTGATATCTAATCAAATAGGTTAAATAATAAGGTATTAAACCTATATGCTTGACATTTATTTCTCTGACTATTTGAAATAAACCCAACTATACACCATATACATGGAATTTAATATTATTGTTCCATTTGAGTCAACGGGTTGAGATATCTACTTCTATAAAGATAATAGGGATAAATAATTCATCAACTTTTTCATTAATAATACATCACCTATGATGTTCCCAACATACCCAACATCACAATAAACATCTGTCAGTATGGTGTGAAATAATACATCTAAGTATGAAACTCATGATATGTATTAATAGTAATCATAAAGTATAAGTATCATTCACAGATAAGATTATCCATTTAAATGTGAACATGTGGACGTCCTACTGGTTCGCCTGTTCTCATAACATCCTCTCTCGGATATTATCAAGGGAGAACTTTATGAGAAGAATTCATAATGTCTTCTGAGCCTCATACTACTGATAGCATGAATCATCTATGTTGATTTAGATGATTTCATCCCTACATAGACTCTATAGTTAAGAATATTTTCATATCACTTCAAGGTTATCATCATAATAAGGAAATCCTATAACCTTTTCAATATGACAGATATTCTAGGAGATTATCAAATTAAAATTACATTGAGGGAAAATCTATTTATGATATGGTATTTAATAATAATAATTTTTATAAATATACAGTCAGTATAAAGTAAAAATTAGTATGTCCTATAGAATAAAATATAACATTTAAAAATGAATTTCGAAAATAGATCACAGCCACACTTGAAATATTTCCACTACCCACCCCCCCCCCCCCTCTAAAGATGTATTCTCAGTTTTTCAACATTAATATCACTTTCCTTTTTTCATGAATGTGGGTTGTGTTTTTAATCAATAATTCCAAAATAAAATTCATCAATTCACTCATTGATAATGAGAACAACCACCATAAAATTGTTCATTCCTTGTTTTATATTTTTCAACACATATATCCATTTATCAAAAACATCCTTTCATAAAACTCTTTCAAAATATTTACTTTGTAAAAAAATATAAATCTAATCAACTATACCGCTTAGTGAATGGTTCTTCTTCATGGTCTACTATTATGAACTTGATTTAAATTCTACCTTCACAAAATTCAATCATGTTTTCACCCTTTATGAAACACATTTTTGGATATTCCTAATATGTAATTACATTTTAGATCTTATATTGAAAGAAAATCAATCAATTTCTCTAATATTCTTTTTAATTCCCCTTTTACTTTTAATGGGTTTTTTTGTCTATTTATAGAAAACTTTCTCCAAAAAACATTGTAAGAAAAATATTGTGCATGATCTCTTTTCATATCCCCACTTTTCACAAGTCTTCTTTTGTAGAAAATGAAAATGACCACTGACCATTCATAAATGATACTAACTTTTCATATTTCACAAAAGTTCTATTAGTCTCAAGGGAATTATCATAATGAGGATGAGTTGATATTATAATAAAATTTTAAATTTTTTGTATTATATATTTTTAACTCAAATAAAAAATAGGTCCCAGTTCACAAATATAGTATATATAAATAATTTGTTACATTGAAATAGTTTTGAAAATATTTAATCAAACCCATTTAAAAAAACTATAATTACATTAACTTTTGAAATAATTTTACTCACACAAAAAACCGTATAAATATGAATTATAGATGAAAACTATTATAGTATATTTTTCATTCATGGTTTTAAATATAACTATTAAAAATTAAAATATTGTCAAGTAAATTTAAAACAAATAGTGAAAACAAGATTAGAACACATATCAGAATTAAACAAGAGGTTACTTCCAAGAAGGATCGTAGTCCTCTCCTACTCATACTAAAAAAACATCCAAGAGTTTTTATCAAACCTTAGTAAACAATCTACAACTTAAATCAAGATACAAAAATAACTAAACACAAGTTATTCCATGATATACCCACCCTCTTCCAGAGTTCTACATGGGATAATATCATTAATGTAGTGGAAAGATTATTAAAGTACTTATTTTTATATTATTGGGTATGTTCATAATATATATATATATATATAATTAAAATAAAAAAAATCATAACGAAAAAGAAACAGAGAGAGAGTGAGAAAAATTATAAAGAATCTTGATATAGCTTAATATTTGATCAATTTTGGTTAATCAGTAAGGTTCTTATCCATTTGTGATTGTTCAGTGATCTCATGAATTAATTTTGAATTATTATCAACCTTCTACTTTTTCTTTTAACTTTATATTATAAAATATATTGTTACAGATGAGAAAAAAGAAAAGCTATAGAGATAAAAAAAATTCCACACTCTGGCATGTGAGAGGCGTCATATTAATTTGAATCTTCTTTTTAATAGTATTTATTGAATAATAATATTTCTTAAACTAAAAATAATTGTCTTTATTGATATTTATCATTAAAAGAAAAAACTATTTGTTTGTAATGGTATACTTTTGGCATGATCAATGAAGACTCCTTCAAAGTAATATAGGAATTATTTTTTAAGTTATTCCTTATGATTGGTAGATACTTTATTCATATAGTCACTTGATTTATCTATATTTTGGTTTTTTTCTTTTTATGTGATCATGTGGTCTCTTTATTCCAAAAAATGGTCCTTCAATACTTATAAAGCAAGTCAACTATCTATCATGTGGTCAATTGATCTCTACTTGTGTTCGATCATCTATAATGTATGGTCGATAAAAAGGCATAGTTGGTTAAAAATTATTATAGTGGTAGATTTAATACATAGACATATTTTATCTTTTTGGAATGGTCAATTATGTTTTCCGTGTGATCTCTCAAGTTTCTCTTGTGGTAGTTGAGGACTTTTTGAAATTCTCTCCATGGTCAGTTGAGTAGACATGCACTCATTTATTTTTTTCATGCGGTAAGTTCAACACTATCATTATTTGGTAGATCTATATAACATGTGGTACATTCTACACTTAAAAAAATTATATATTTTTTAGATAAATATTTTACCATCGTACAGTACAAAATTCATTAATTTTATAAGAAACATAATTTTGGATCATTAAAACAAGGAATTTCTGGACTAACCCAACAATATTCAACTTTTTCATGATCAGAAATCAACGAAAGATAAAATATAGTGTAAAAAAATTCCAAATTTACCAAAATAAATCATATATTGAAATCCAAAAGTAACACATTATTGAAATAATCATTATATTACTCTATAAATTTACAAAATAATTTATCACCCTTTTTATATTATCAAAAAGGTAACAAATTGAATATATATATAAATAGAAATAAAAAATGAAGTTAAAGAAGTTAAGGAGTAATATCAAATGATATAAATTTCTTCCTAATGGTTTATAAGTACAACACCATAAAAATAGATATCATCCCTATCAGAGATCCTAATAATAATCTAGATAATTATCCTCTCTCATGGAATGATGTTTAATAAAATATTTTCTTTCTCCTAGGTTTGATGAGAGGTTGTCTTAGGTGCATTATGTGGATGATAAGAGGGCCTAAGAATTATAATTACTATAAAAATAGGTTAGAAATTCTGAACATCAAATACTCTATTGAATCTAAAAGAATTTATGTGGATTTTTATTGAGGCTGGAACTAAATATACAGAGGCTGGATCACCTGAAGGTGGAGGCAATGTTGTAGAGGAAACAACGGTAGTATGAGAACTATATAAATTTGGATCCATAATCCTTATTATTTCATTTATTTACAATAATAACTTTTCTATAATTTTTAAAAGGTGATCTTTAACGTTCACAATGATTCCCAAAATTGGTTTCAATATCTTTAATTGTTAAACATTTTTTTGAATGATTGAGTTAGTGGGGTTATATGAAGGTCACTATCTAGGTATCTAAATAAGGTTTTAAAATCATATTTGGTGATGATTCTTCTCAAAAAATGATCAATTGAACTTTTAATAATATATCTTCCTCTACCACCTTGTTTTCAACAGTTCTTATTAATTAAAGAGACTAAGATATATGAGTTCTAAAACCATACATCATAATGTCTTTAGTTATTTAAAAATAATCTAATACAACCTTGAATGCATAACATACAATATATATTTCAATATATTCATCAAAATAAGTATGAGAAGTAGGATGAGGAGGGATTGGAGGTTTAATGGAAGTGAAGCTCAGACCATGGAACTAAAATATCATTATTTAATATTTCTCATCGCGCTAGATAAATCATTTTTTAGGGATCACACTTGAAATTTTAAACATTTAATCTCATAATTCGTAGGATAAAATTTCAAAAAAAACATAGGTTGGATGTAAGTAAAATTAATATAAATGATCATGTATATATCTTCTTCTCTAGAAGGTTCCACTAATGCTCCAAATAATAGAAAAAATCCCTTGATCAAAACATTAGATCATCTTTGAAATCACTTAAATATTCTATACAAAACAAATCAAAAACTATAAGAAGAGTGAGTGGGTTATTTCTATCCAAAAGGGGGTGGTCTACTAGGAAATTCAACATTATCCACCAATGTTCTTGTCTATATTTTCAATAAGGAATCAAAAATAATATCCGCATCAAATTCCACAACCTCATTTTTCTCAAAACCTCTAATCAGTCCTGATTCATATCCTAAGCAATATTCTTCAACTCTAGTATGCTTTTTGGGTATAGGACCAAATATTTCATAAATAAGTTGTTCCAATATATGGTTTAGCATTTATTCATCTTTTAAGATGGTTCATGGAGATGGTTTCTCAATCCTATCTTCAAGATCTATTTTATCAACCAAATAACCTTTAATAAATTGAGGATTATTAGTAATGATAAGAAAACTAGAGTGTCATATAAACCATAGTAAGCTAAACTACCTCTATGATGATCATACCCATACTCATTAGATTAGAATTATTTAATTATAATAAAATATGATGTTTAATTCTCCTCCTTTTATGGTGGATTATCAAAGACTGGTGACACTTCCCCTTTTTTATATACTGGAGGTATCCCTTTCACACTAGACTCAGCCACTTCCTCACTAATTTCATTTCCTACAAGTGAGGGAATAAATTCCTAAAAAGATTCATCATCTTATTAAGATAAATTTTATTCATAAATATCATACTAAGATATATTAGTATCCACATTAACAAAACCAAATAATTATTCATGAGAATACAAATTATCAACAGAGCTCAGAGGTTTATAGGACAAATTATAAGCTTTGATCCTCGGAAGGAATAGAGGTGGATAAGTTTACATAGGCTCATAAGGTTACAAATTACATTATTCCTCAAAATATAACATGTATTATTCGTCGTAATAAACCTATTTTATTCAAAAAAAACTTTTGGATCCTACATGAGCACGATAAATTTCTACCAAAAACACATGCACTGCCACATCCCTTTCTGCAACTTCTTCTTCCTCAAAAGAATACCCAGCAATTTCATCTTGTTCCAACCAGGTAAGGTTTAATTATTTGTCCTTTTTAGGTTATTCATAAGATTAAATACATTATATAATTTTTAATAATATTCAGCCCATATTTTCCTCCAAGGGTTCTAGCTTGATTTTATCCTTATAAAAATAGTTTGGTTCAAACAAACTCCACTAGAAGTAATTGAAAAATCCTCCTCCTCAGTGAAAAATCAATCTAATTTAAATAGATATGAAATAAAGGTGGGATGTAGAAATGAATTAAATCTAGAAGTGGGATTACATATATTTTTCATATACCTCATCAGATATTTGGGTATAGTTATATGCACATTATACTTCATTATAAAGAGATAAATAATATCTCGGTTCCTTAGCATGATAAAATTTACTTTTCTAGGACACAGAAAATGTTGAATAAATATAATCATCAATATTTTAACACCATTTAGCTCAACATAATTATAACTTCAAGGGTTTCCATATCCAGTTATCTTTTATTGATCTATTTTAATCATAAAATAAGTAGTATTAGTAGCATAGTAACTCTGAAAATCCTCATAATCACCCTTATATGGAATATCTAAACTATTGGATATTAAATTTGGAGGGAATATCAATTTCTCCACATTTCTATTTATTATAATAAAATAAATTTTCTCTCCAACATTGAATTCCATAATCACATTAAACGCCATCACTAACCTTGGATAAAATAGCATATTGCTCTTACTAAACTAGTCACTCCATCCAAAATATGTACTACTTTTATAACTATAATTTTATTAGATCTCAAACACTCAGTATCCAATTCCTTTTCATTAATAACCATATGGTTCAAAATAAATGGCTTTATAGGTTCCATTAATGAACTGTGGATTGTTTTCTCTTTCTTTGAACATGGATTATCCTTAGAAAAACTAAAATTCAACTGATTCTTTGACCATAAAATATTCAATATGATTTAGGAGGTTTGAACCCTTTGAGAGTAAGGGGTTTGGTTTTAAGAGATAGATAGGTATAGGTGTTCATTAAAATTATTATTTTGGTTTATTTCAAATAATTTTGGACTTGTGAAATTTTAAAAATTTGATAAATAAATAAAATATATATTATTTACTAAAACATAAGAAATTATATACAGTATCTTGACTAACCATAAAATTTGGTGAATCTTGGCTTTGAATAGTATCTTGAACTACCACATGAAAAAGTTTCATGAATACTTTATGTATTATATTATCTTAACATATCACATGTGAAAATATTCAGGGAAACTGGGGGTGTTACGATTGCATGAAAAATTACAGTCACTTTTTAACTTTATAACTAATTTTTCGTAGTTGTAATCTTTAGAAAAAAACACTTCAAAATAATTTAAGAGTATAAAATATAAGACTATAATTATTATAAACATCATCAAGAACACATTTTAGTTGTACTATACAATAATTAAAAAAATTATTATTCAATCAAAAAAGTATTAAGATTAATTAATAATTCAATATTTGTGTCTAATATAATTAAATCTCTCATCATTTAGAGGATTTTTAAATATTCCATCAAGTTTATGTTTGATTCCAATAAACTCAAGTGTGATAGTAAATTTTTCAAAATGATCTCTCAAAATTTGATGTCTTTTATCAATACGATTAGTACAGGAATGTGATACATGATTATTTGAAATATTAATAGTAATTATATTATCATAGTTTATAAGGGAATGTCTAAATTGATAACCATAGTCTTGTAATGCCTTTTTCATTCAAAAAAGTTTCATCTAGAAACTACCTGTAGCTATGTATTTGGTTTCTATAGTGGATAGTGCAATAAAAAAATTACTTTGCTGTGAAACTAAAGACATTCCAATTATTTATATATCTAACTCAAAACCACATAATTGAGTATCATAATAACTAACCAATTCAAATTAATGTTCTCTATAATAAAACATCCTAAATTTTATTATATTTTTAAGCTATTCAAAAATCCTTTTTAAGTTATTTAAAAGGGATCCTTTCAGGTTTTCATGAAAATATGCACACATGAAAACACTAAAAATAATATCTGGTTAGTTGTCACTTAAATATAATAAACCTATTATCATACCTTCGTAAACAACATGGTCAACTAGTATCCTAATTTGATCCAAATCTACATTACAACTTGTACTTATTGTAGCATCACTTCCTTTAGAACTATCTAAGACAAAAGATTTTAAATTATATTTTTTATATATGTTTTGATTAAAAATAATTCAATAATTGTTTTAAAAAATATATATAATCCAAAGAAGAATGTTATCTCACCCATTAAATTCATTTCAAATTAATTTTTCATTAATTTATTCAATACACAATTAATTTATAGACAATCCAAAAATAATATCATTATCATATATTTAAACAAATAAATAAAATTTTGAATTTATTTTAATGAATAGGGTGGGATCAAATATAACTTTTGAAAATCCATTTGAAATTTTAAAATATCTTAGTCAATCATTCCAAGCTCTATGAGCTAGTTTTAAACCATAAAGAACGTTTGAATATATGAAAACATGAATTGGAATGCATGGGTTGTAAAGTCTCTAGGGTTCTTCACCTAAAATATCCTCAAAAATTAACTCTTAACATTTGTTTAAAATAGATTGAAATTAGGATGTGATACATAAGCTAACAGTATTCTAATAGATTCAAGTCTAGCTATTCACACAAGGGTCTCTTCGTAATCAATACCTTCCTATTGACTATAACATTTTGAAACCAATATACCCTTATTTCTAACTATTATTCAATATTAATCATCTTTGTTTCTAAATTACCATTTTTTTCTAGTAATAAGGTTCTCATTAGGTCTTTCAACTAGTTCCTAGTCATTATTTCATTCAAACTCATTCAATTACTTATTTATTTTCAGTACATAGTGTTCATCATAAATTGATTCAATGATATTCTTATGTTATAGTTGAGATAATAAGGCTTGATGTATAACCTGTTTTCTAAGAGGACCTTGGGTTTTAGTTCCTTTGTTAATATCATCAAAAAAAATTCTATAGGGTGGTACTTATGGGTCTTAATGGTTCTATTAATTGAATTAATTGGATCTTACATGTCTTATTGAAGCTCAAGTTGGTCCAGTTGGTCTTTAATGGGTGATTTATAATGTGATTTTATAGCATGGTCAAATATTTTAGAGGCTTTATTGATATTCATAGAAAACATATCATATTAAATGTATTCTATAGTAGGTCTGGGTTCATGTAGACCGATCTCGTCAATTTTAAAATGTAGAGATATTCCATAATTCTACATTGTTCATTAAAGACACTATATGTTTTACTTTTGGGGGAATAACCTAAGAAAATTCCATAAAATATCTTTGGTAAAAAAATTCTAGATTCCCTTTTGTGTTTAGAATATAGTATTTACAGCTAAAAACTCTAAAATAATTTAATTTTGGATTTACACCATTCCATAATTAATAAGGAGTCTTCTTTATGATAATTATTATAATAACACTATTAATTACATAAAAAGATATTTTTATATCATATTCCCAAAAGATAATAGGTATTTCTTATTATCAAATCATATTCTTAAAAATTTCTTGATGAGTTATGTTTCTACATTCAACAACCCCTTTTTTGAGGTGTTTGAGGTGTAGACAAATTGTGATTACAACCATGTTATAAATATAAATATTAAAGGTTTTGATTCTAAAATTCACATCCATGATCACTTCTCTAGGTTTTTCTATGAATTAAACTAAATTTTTATATAGATTTTTCATATTTTTAAAATTAGGAGGGAGAATCTCTTTTTTGAGCTTGAAAAAAACACATGTGTATATTGAATAATATGCCAAAATCACATAAGAATAATTTTTTCCCCCAAGGAACGAAACTATAAAAGTTCTAAATAAATAAATGTTATGAAACAGAAGTGGTTGATAGGTAGAAACAACTTCATTTGGTTTGAAATACATTTTTCATTTCTTTCCCTTTTGATAAGGATTATATACTTTTTATTTTCAAAATTACAGTTTAGGTATATCCTTGACTAATATATATCTACCTAGAAACCTATGTTTATGTATATTTTAGTGGCTTACTATTATTTCTTACATCAAAGATTCTATATGAAAGACACTTAATCAATAAACATTTTTCGAAATTAATGAATCTAAATTAATAGTATAAACATTATTATTCATTAAATATGTAAAGACTAAATCATGATTCGAATCAAAACAAATTCAAGAATTGTTTTTAAATTTAACAATATAATCTTCATCACTCAATTAAGATGTACTAATTATGATATATTTTAATTCACTAAAAAATACATTATAAATTAAAATAGATTCAATTATACTAATCTGGCCAAAACAAATTATCTCTCCTTTTTCATTGTCCCCAAAAGTGACATGTTTACCAAATACTTTCACTAAACTCATGATTCAAGTGTAGTCTCCAGTAATGTGTGTAGAACATCTAGTATCTTGATACCATTGAATATTTAAGGATATCTTAAAGATTTTTACCTATAGAAAGTCAAATAAAAAATAATTTTGGTAGCAATAATTTCTTGGGTCCATAGAAGTTATAAAATAAATTTTTTAACATCAAACCTATATATTGGTTTGTTAACTATATAATTAATATATTTAGAGATAAAAAACTTATTAGGTCAAAAATGTTGAGTATTTTTTCAACCTCATATGTTCCTTTAGTCTTATGTATTATGGTTTTACTCTTTCAGTATAGAACAAAGTAATATTTATACAACATCCATTATTGCCCTGATATCTATTCAATACCAATTTTTAATTTCAAATGTTTTTGACCTCATAAATCATATTCAAATAATTAGTTCCATTTTTAAATTTTTATAGATCCTTATTATGTTGTTTATTTTTTTCTAATTATTATTCTCCTTTAATAAGTTTTCATTCTACTCTTTTTCACTTTTAAGGTCATTTTTATCATGAGAAGATAAATAATTATTTTTTTCATATTTTTCTATTTATGTTTATGCTCATTAATAGTGTCTTAAATCGTAGATATGTATTCAAATAATTATTCAAAATTCTTTTTAGTTTCATCTACAATATCATGGTCATAAAATTTATATGTAATAGTTGGTACCTTATATGTAGTGTTAATAAAGCATAGATTGGATTTTCACTTTCATTCTCACTACTAGAGTCAGATTCACTATATCTATCCTCTAAATCACTCTAGGTTTCCTTCATATTTTTGTTTTTTTTTATTTCTCTATCATAATAATTTTTTATTTCTACTTTTTATAATTATCTATGATAATTAATTTCATCTTATATTAATAGCATGTAATGTCAGTAAAGGATTCATCATTTCTTCTGTATTTCTTCTATTTTCCTTTCTTATCACATTTTAATTTTTAATTTAAATTCAGGATTAAATTTTTCTTTCTATATAATTTTTCAAATCTTCTGGATAGATGATACACATCCTCATCACTCTCATAATTTGATTCATTTCCAAATGACTTATCATCCATTATAACTTCTTTTGGTTTTGAATCAAATGTCTTTAATTCTATAGTTTTATTTATAATTTCCACATCTTCAATTCCATCTATAAATTCTTCTTCATACATCTCCTAGTTACTAATTAGTTCCATTAATTCAAACTTACTAATATCACATGATTCTGAAATTTAAATATTTTTTATTCTCTATCTATTAGCTAAGCATATCATTAATCTTAAAACTTGTTTTTCCATCCATCAATTGTTCAAGATACTTTATATTATTATTGATGTCAGTAAATATGTATTAAATCTCAAATATGGAATCATCATTTTTCATCTTAAATGATTCTTACTTCATGGTATATTTCTTAAATTACATTTTTTTAAGAATAGAGTTTACTTAATGAAGAACAACTAAAGTATGCCAAATTTCATAAGTAGTAGAATAATAATATATTCTAATAAATTAAACATTTCAAAAACAACAATATAATACATTCATATCATTTAAATACAATTATAAATAGATTTTATTTTATCAATCTGTTATTTTCATGGAGCTTAGGTTTTTCAAACTTATCTTCTATAGTACCCAAGATATCAAATTATGGGCTTTATAAATAGATTTTCATTTCAATTTTCCATTGTGCATAGTCATATCCATTAAAGAATTATGTTTGATTGATAGAATGAAATTTTTTTCTAGTATCCATAATTACATAGTTGGTAAATATAAAATACATATCTTGTTCTCAAAACCTCATTAGGGTCAAGGGAATATAGAAAAAACAAGTAAATACTTACTCTGATACCAAATATTAGTCCTAGTGGAATGCTCAAGAGAGAGTTGAATTGAGATTCCAATTAAAACATTCTATTTGATGAATTATAAATTTGAAATTCCAAAATTTAAAACACATAAAATTTTACAAATATATTAGATATAAATAATTTGGTACTTTGAAAATAGTTTCTCAAAGTATTGATCAAAACAGAGTTAAAATATCTTGAAATTACATTAACATTTGAAACAATTTTTCTCACACAAAAAAAATATTAATATACCTATAAATGAAAACTATGATAGTATATTTTTTATTAATATTTCTAAAAACTGTTATTATAAATAAAAATATTTTTGATTCAATTTAATACAAGATCAAAGATAACAGTGGAATTAAACAAGAGGTTAGCTCTAAGAATCATCTTAGTCCTATCCACTTTAAAGTAATCCACTAACAATCATGTTTATTAAAAACAAATGAAAATATAAAATACGGATCATGTTTAAAAAAAATATCCACACCATGTATTCTATGATATACCCAACATCTTACACAGTTCTATGTGGGATATCATAGGTAAATAAGTAGAAAATTAGTACTAGGGTACTCCAATTTATAGTACATGAGAAGTTCATAATAAATATATAGAAAATTAAAAGAATTTATAATAATGTAAAATAAATAGAGAGATGAAACAATTATAGATAAGTTTGTTGTATCTTAATCTTTGATTAATTTTAATTGATTCATAAGCTTATCTGCCTTATCTAATTGTTCAGTGAGCTTGGGAGTGAATGTGGAAGTTAGATCAATCTTGTACATTGTTTTTTTTTCACTTTCACCTATAAATCAGAACCTCGTGGATAAGGAAAAATAAAATATATAGAGTTAAAAAAATTCCAAAATTTGGAATGTGAGATACTTCATCTCAATTTGATACTTCTTCCTAAAAGTATCCATTGATGTATAACAATTATCATACTAACATGAATTAATATCATTTAAATGTATCGTAAAATTCCAAAACTATCCATTGGGTATTTTATACTTTATGCATGGTCGATGTAGTCTTTTATAAAGTCACTTATCCATGGTATCTTGTGTCAACCCTTATGGAATGCTAAGACTTTTTTCATATGATTTCTTGACATAGTGACAGTTTCAACTGTATCCTCTCGATGTGATCATTTGGTCACTTGGAATCAATGTATGATTTCTTTATACCATGAAAAAAATTCCACTTGTCTATCATGTGGTTGCTTGATCTCTACATGCAGTCAATCGACATTAATGTATGGTCAATTGACAAGCATGGTCAGTTGAAACTTATTCAAGTTGTATCTTAGACACTTAGACATATTCCAGTAATCTGGAGTGGTCAGTTCAGTTGGTCATGTGTTTAATTATTATAGCATTATCTTGTGGAATTTAACAAATTTTCTCCACTACTGGTTGAATAAACATATGGTCACTTAATCATTCCATGTAGTCACCTTAACATTTTCTTCATTTTAGTAAATCAATAAAATGTGTGGTAGATTCCACACTTATCTAAATTTCATATACATAACTAAAAAATAGTTTAATTTCATAAAATACAAAATAAAATAATAATTAATATAAGAAACATGATTTTAGATCACTAAAAAAATGAATTACTTGACAAACCTAACAAGTTCCACCATTTTTTTTTAGTAAATGACAAAAACTTCAAGATGATAATTTTATTCCTCTCACAGTTCATGAAACAAATTCACTCCTTTCTCATAAATTTCTACATTATGGTTCATAAAATCCTTTCATGAAAAAACTACTTCGTGAAGTTCCTATGAAAAAAATCCCTGATTCACGCTAATTTCTTCAAGAAACTTCTACGTTGACTCTAAATTTTTCTCTAAACGTCATTCTCTCCACTGAAATTATAAGTACATCAATAATATAAACTTTGGAAAAAGATTATTCTTCATTGTAGATATGTGTGTAAGATTCAATCCATGTTAATCACTTGGATAGCCTAATCACAGTGAATACTTTCATGAGTCATCTCCCTTTTACTTCAAACTCCATGTTCAAAGAAGTACTACAAAAATTAATTTTATATCAATTATGCTTCAATTATTTTAGTAATCCAAATAGGATATTAGAGTATTTATGTTTTTATAGTATTTCTATGATAAAAATATGAGTCAATGATAAAAGGCTTGACATTGTTAATGGAGTAAATTGTTTTATAATACAGCTTACATATTCATTTTATTCATCTATAAATAAAACAACTTCGTCTTTTTTAGGAGTAATGGATTCTGGGTATTTGTAACATCCAAGATTTATAGGAAATATTTCTCTTTATTAAAATCAAAATTCTTATTCTAAATGAGTTTCTTTCTATTTAACAACCTACGATCTCAACTGATTCAAGAGAAATCAATCATATAGGGGGATACCATTCATTTCTATCAATTTAAAATCATTTCAATCAATCATTCCAATTAGACCAATGTTTAAGTTTCAAAACAAGCCATTACTTTTCAAAAATGCACATGAAATGGTTTTTATCAAAACACATGCCCTTCAAAACAATTAATTTCATTTAAAATTCATCTAACATTTCATTATCAAAAATTATTATCAAAATAATTCATTTAAATTAAATATCACTTCCCAAAAAAGTAACACATTGTTTCATAATCTCTTTCTAAAGAGATTTCATTACACACACACTATGACATGAAAAAAAAAATTAAAATAATAAAATGATGATTTGGAGATCATTTGGAAATCCATTTCAAATAAATAAAGAAAAAACGATTTCAATTGATTGGAATTTTCATTAAAAAACACCTTTATTGATCAGGATCTCATCAAACACCCAGTAAGAGATCCAAAAACAGAGAGTAAAAGGGATAAAATAAATCAAGGAAGAATCCTATAACCGAAAACAACAAATAAATATATGGATCCATAAAAAAATAAGTAGCCACCTCTCTCAAAAAATCAAATAGATGAGTAAAGAAAAATTAATTATTGAATCAAGGATATAGTTAATGAAAGAGATTCATTGATTCATATGACACTTCTATCCATGAAGTTTCAAGGTGTGAAGGGATAAAATCACCTCCAGAGAGTCTCCAAAATCATTTTGGTTAAATGTTTTTCTAGAGATATATGTTTACAATTAAAATAGTGATTAAAAAAACTAAAAATATGATACTTATCTTCTATTTCCAACCCAGAACAACATCACATTCCAATATATGGATTCCCCCGACTAGCTAGCAAATCCATGCAAACTGCATGGGATTTCGGGAACACCAACAGCTAACTAGTGGCTTCAAACAAATAGCTTGTTGAATTATTATAGGAATCCCCCACTTCTAGCCTCACACTAATTGGTCAGTCTCCCCCACCAACGAGATAATGGTCCTCCTATAGCCTTTCTGGATACAGACTCAAGTCCATCATCAGCTAAACTCCCAAAGCACTCTCTATTCTCTAAGGCCAAAATCAAAGATGCAACCCTGAATCCTTAAATATGTCAAACAATAATAAACAACCAATAAAAAATAGGAAAAAAACTATTGATGAACATGAAAATTAGGATGAGGAAATGTAAACTAAGGATCATACAAAAAATTAAGTCTTATGATTTTATAATTCTACCCATCATAAATGATTTTTTCCCTCAGAAATCCTTTCAAGAAGACACCATTGAAAAAATATGAGGCCACTTCTCTATCATCAATGAATCATTTTCCTATGTTTTATGAGATTCATAAGTATGTTTCCATAAAACTTGAACCATAGGTAGAGATTTCCCCTATAGAACCTTCATCTGAGAATCAACTATTTGGACTACCTACTCAACCACTGTCATATCAGGTTCCAAATCAATTTCCTCCCAACTCAAAACATGATATGGGTCTGAAAAATAATTTTTAGGATATGAAACATGAAAAACATTATGAATCTAAGTCATATGGGTTGTAAAATTCATATACTAAGTCACCTTAAAAATCCTCTCAACAACCGCAAATGGTTTCACATATTTTGAAGTGTAACTCTCAAGAACACCCGCCCCCAGATTATAACTCTAGAGGACATCGACCATGATCCGTATAAGATTTATATCATCACTGTCATTACCATTTTCCGAAAAATCACATAGATTTTATCCATGGACTCATGGATGAATCTAGGTCTACAGGGGATGATTCACTAACCTCAGACAAACAATACAGATATTTACAAGGTTGGCTATATAAGGTCTCAATGTATGCCTTCGTAATGGATGACAGGTAGCTAATATTATAGGAAAACTAAACCATTCCAAAATAGAAATCTCATCATCCTATAAAGTCAAAAATGAAAGCATGAAAAATTACTTCAAGTACATGTATAGATTTTTATATCTATCCATCTATCTATGGACGGTATGTTGTTCTTAACTTTACCTAGGATCCCATAACCTCCTCAAGGTCTCTCTAAAAATGAACTATGAACCAGGGATCCTAATTTGAAACAATGAAAGATGGACCTTCATTAAATATAATATTCTCCTATACATCCATATTTTCAAGATCCTAAAATTTATTTGTATCATGAATAGAAATAAAGTATGATGATTTGTAAAATCAGTCAATCACCACCCATATAATATTATTCCCTACGAGAGTATGATATAACCTAACAAAAAAGACCAAAAATATCTCATCCCACTTTCATGTTGAAAATGAAGGGGATGATGAAAACGGAAGACTTCGGATGCTCAGTCTTGATTATATGAAAATCATAACAAATGGTAAAAAAATCAAAAAATTCATGTTCCATATTAGGAAAACAAAAAAAATGTCTTATTTCATGCCCAGACACCAAAATCATTTCCTTATATCATAAAACATCTTAATGTTTCTTGGTTTAACCTCCCATTCGGAATGATGATAATCCCTCTTCACAACCTTTCTCATAAGTGATCAAATAACAATGTGGTTCTGGAATAAAAGGACACCCCATTAAGATAGAGACCATTATTAGATGGTCCCCCCAACACATAAATAATCCCTAATTCCCCATAACCTATTATCAATATATTTTTCTTTAACAATTATCTCACTTAAATAAAAAACAAATAGAAAAAATTCCAAAAAAATCTATGATTGGTCGTCTTAGACTATATATTCACGTGAGAAAAGAGAGCCCTGAGATTACACTCCCTTTATGAATACTTCATGTCCTAGTTTCCTACCCAAAGCATCAACAACAAAATTCCCATTTCCAATGGTATAAGAATTTTCAAAGTAAAAATATTCTATGTACTCCACCCATCACCTCTAAAAAAGATAGAAATATTTATACAAAAATATATACCATATTATTTTAATATCATATTAAATTATAAAAATTTCTCCTAAAAAATAGTCATGATTATATTTAAAAGAATGAATCATAGTTGTGAGTTCATGGTCATGTGTGTGATAGTTCTTCTCTTAAGGATTAATTTTCTAATAACAATAAGACATCACATGATCACCCAGCATAAGAACCTCGCCAAAACCTATACCAAAAGAATCAAAAAAGACCATATAGCCCTACCTAACCTCTAAAATATTCAACAGTAGGGAAGAAGTCAAATGGAATTTCAAATCATTGAAGAAATTATAACATATTGGATCCTAAATGAACTTAACCCCATTCTATTTTAGAGTGGTCAGTAGAGAATCCCTCATAGAGAAATATTTTCTAAATTAGTGATAATACCCTAATAATCCGAAGAAGCTCTGAATCTCCAAGTAATTTCATGGTTCTTACAAAGACATGAAAGATTTAACCTTTTTAGGATCCACTAATATACCATGTTTAGAGACCACATACTCCAATAAATTCACCTATAAAATCCTTAATTGGACACTTTGATTGGTTATAAGAGTCATTGATTCCTCAAGATATCTAAAACTGAACTCAAATGAATTGCATGATCTGCCTCTATTTTAGATTAAACCATGATTTTATCCATTAATACCACCAAAAAGGAGCTAAGATGCTGGATTAAATCCTATTTATCAGTTCAATAAACACAATTTGATCATTTTTTTAACAAATACCATAACAAGATACTCATAGTGGCTATACCGGATCATGAAATAAGACTTTGGGATATTAGATTCCTTGATACAAAGTTGGTTGTAAATAAATTGAATATCAATTTTAGAGAAACGCATCACCCCTTTAAAAAATAAAATAAATCACTGATATAAGGAAAAAATATATTTTATTGATTGTAACCTGATTGAGCTTTTGGAGATCAATATAAAAGAAATGGGTATTATCGACCTTTGTGAAAAAAAAGGCATTAGTGCTTCCCAAGGCATCACATTGGTTCAAATGATGCCTTTGGACATCAATCCATCCACCTAAGTCTTATGTTTCTTCATCTCATCTAGCCCATTTTATTAAGATGGAATAAATAGGGGTTGGATACCTAACACCAAGTCAATAAAAAATTCCACCTCTCTCACTAGTGGAAGACTAGAAAAGTATAATGAAAACACTTCTATAAATTCATCCTCTACTTGAGAAACATCATTGTAAGAGACTACTTTATCTCATTAAACAACACACAAGGATAACATCTTACCCAACTTTAGAGGAGGTGGTTTGACTCAACTGGCCCTTGGGACCCATTCACCCTAAAAATCATGGCACCCCCCATTGGGGGAATCAAAAGAGAACCATTGAAGGTAATAGTTAATCTGAGCTATATGATCCTGCAATTGATCCATCCAGAGAATAACATTCAGAGGATACATATAAAGAACCAAAATTTTCAGAATTATTTTTATATCCAATAAATAGAAATCACAATAGGTGAATTAGAGACTCTACTCTATCTTTATCCTTAGGGAAATTGCATGTTCCATCACATAAGGAATGATCTCTAGAGGAATATTTAACAAGTATATGATTTAGTTTGATACGAAAGAGTGAGAGGTACCAATATCAAATATATCTTTCACAAAATATGAGTCAATGGAAATAGTGCATATCACTATCATAGGTTCCATATCATTTATAACTAGAGACATTTCTATAATGTGATGTTACTTTTTTCTTGAATCCTGTGGAAATAATTCCATTATTCTTAAAGAATCTCAATATACCACAATTCCTATATGTAATGATGAACTCGTACTACTAAATGGGGTGGTAAAAATGTCTCAAAACATCTCTATGTGAACTGAGCATTTCCAGATTTATATATCATTGGTTCAATTGTGAATGAATTATTTGAGTGACTAACCATGACACATTGGAAACAAATCAATAGTCCTTTAATAGATACCATAGATGATTTTGAAAAATTATACTATCAATGATCACCCATACTATTTTCACCATAAGACTCGTCCTATTTCCTCTTCCTTTTAACGAAACTACTAAAACTATCACTGGGAGTAGAAGGAAATTATATAAACCTAGAATTACTATATAGGTCAATCTCATCCATTAGAGATACATCTAGAACATCAGTATATGATGTATTCTTCAACATGAAGACACGAGATCAGATATCTGATAGAATAGCCATCTAAAAACTTCATTCCTTTGTCTTCTCATTTGGCACCACATCATGTGAAAACTAAGAAAGTTCATAAAAATGATTTGAAACCCAAATAGATGTCATATAATCTTTAGAAAGGTACAAAAATCCATTGACTTAGAAAATACCATTAAATCTAGATATAATTGCTCTGTGAAAAGGATTCTGAATAATTTACACTCTAAGACTGCATTCTGCTTTTCTAGAACTACAGTATCCCACCATATCCTATTATTCCCTTCAAGTTTGAATATGAATCATTTAAACTTAATAGAATATGGGGTTTTTGAAAACTAAAAGAGTTACTCAATATTTCCTAACCAATCCTCCTCCTCTAGAGAATCATTTGTCCCTTGGAAAGATAGTGATTTAAAATGAATAAAATCTTAGGAATGATCTATATTATCATCCCTTTAAGTTACCACCTATGGTGGTCGAACAAGAAAATGTTTGGATTGTTATACTATAGTTTATACTACACACACTACTACTTCAAAGTGGTTTTTTCAACTAGAGGGTTCTCTTATTGTGGTTCATCGGTAGCTCACACCTAAAGCCTGATCATACGTCTTCTTAGGGGCATGGTACTACACAATATCAATAGATACTAAGGAAAAATCACTAAAGAGACATTGGAATATAAACTCTATCAGTCAAAATTCAAATTATGTTCAAAAATCTTAGATCGAATATTAGGATAAGTCTAGAATCAGATCAAACAACTCCTCAAATATGCTTTTCCCAACCACCCACGGTAACTTTTGGCTCATTAAGAAGATATGTGGATAAGAAATCACTAATAACCTACCCCTTAAGTCCAAAAAACAGTCTCTTATTTACCAAGACATCTTAAACTACATACGGACATCTAGGGAAGGAAACAACATCCATTGATACCAATTTTTTTGGAACTGAATTAGGTAACCCATTAAACTAGAACCTAATACAATTGTGACTCAGCCTAAAGGGTGTTCCTAATCCTCATAGGTAGGAGACTAGATCTTGGGAATATAGAAATGAAAAAGGTAATTATTTTTCCACATGATCATCTAGATAAAATGAAATCAATGGAAGGAAACCATAAATAGTTGATATACTAATATGGACAACAAGAGAAACAATCTACAAGGTAGGTGAGTCAATAATCCCAAATATTACATAACCAATGAAAATTTTATCACAATATCTCTCCATAACAGGTGGAACACACACTCCTCCTATCACCTCCAAATATTATATTCCCAATTTCAAGAACACCCACCACCTTTAAGAAGTTATTTCCATATTATTAGACTTCGAATAAGAAATTCTGAAAATACCCAAAGGCAAAAGTAATATGTGAGAATTAATATCCCAAAAGGATCTCACCAATAATTTCATAAGTAATCCATATTAAGTAAACCCAAATATTCATAATTTTAAATAAAACATTATATGGTAATCCTTTCAAAATGAACATTAAATAATTTTATTCAAATATTATCAATGGATTGTATAAAACAAATACAAAATAGAATGTTTATAATAACATGCATTAATAAGAATTTCTATCAAAACAAGCATAGATAAATCTTTTCATAAACACTACAACGTATAAGTCATTTTTTGTTATAGATCCATGGTTATAAGCCTTTAGGTTAACTAGATTAGGTCACAAGGCTTCACAAAATATTGGTGAAATATGGATCATAGACAGTACACCTCCCAAGATCCCAATATTGGGGGGAATAGAAATCCATTCCAAATAATGAATCCCCTACCCTCAATAAGTTTCAGTTTTCATTTTAATCATCAAAAAATTTATAAAAATATCTAAACATGCCTAGTATGAATATCCTTCCACCTAACAACACATTCCATCATGTGCTTCACGTGAAATCAATCATATAATGGGATATAATTCATTTCAATCAACCTCAAATCATTTCAATCAGTCCCAAGTTAACATTTTAAAACAAGCCATTTTATTTCAAAAAATCCAAATCAAATGGATCTCATAAAAACTTTTTACTTTCAAAACAATTTATTTAATTTGAAATTCATAAAAAATAAATCTTATTTCTCTTCTCAAAATTCATTATCAAAACCATTATTCATATCAATAAATATGATTTAAGATCACTTTATAGATATAAACACATTATTTCAAAATACACTATCAAAGATATTTAACAACACAAACTAACACACCATGAAAAAATGAAAAAAAAATTATCAAAGTACTAAAATAATACTTTAGAAATAAATTAGAAATTCATTTCAAATCAATCAATTAACAATGGTTTCAATTGATAGGAATTACCTTATGAAACCACCTACCTCAATCATGCTTTCATCAAACACCCAACATGGGGTCCACAAATGGAGAGTTGAAGGGATATAATCGATCCATGAAAATTATTCGAACCATAAAACACAAAATCAAGATTTAGATCCATCAACGACATAATTATCCACCTCTCAAAAATAATTATAGAGATCAAAAAAGAAAAATTCATAGTTGAATCAAGGCTACACATAACGAAATGGATTCAATGATTTAAATAGAAATTATATCCATGAAGTTTCATGGTAATAAAGGGTAAAATCACCTCAAGAGAGTCTTCAAGATCATTTTATTCAAATTAGGTTTCAGGGATATATGTTAAGAATTAAAATGGGGGTTAAAAAAATATATATACTATACTGTCCTTCCGTCCATTTCCTAAAATAGTTTCACCAGCTTGGTGGTGGCACCAGGAAAATTGACAGGGAATCTAGGAACACTATTGTTTATCCAACTAGCTATAATATGGGAACCCTATAAGAATATAATATTCCTAGCCTTTGACCATCTGGCCAATGGTCCTCATCGGTGAGTTGGTGGACCTCCATATCCTTTTTGGATACTGGCTCATGTCCACCCTCAACTAAACTCCCAAATCAGTCAATAATATCTTAAACCAGAATAAAATAGGTACCTCGAACCCCTAAAAATTCTCAAACAATAATAAAAAATCAAGAATCAATAAAAAAAACTAGAGATTCACCTGAAAAGTAGGAAGATCCGAAGTAAACTAAGGATTGTACCTGAAAGTAGGTGTTTGGATATTATAGTCATGGTTCTATTATAAATCCTTTTTATTCATACTTATATCTATTTTACTATATTCCAGATTATTTTTACATATATAGTTTTATAACTATATAAATTTTTTTTGTTTAAATATTATTATATTTATTAATTCATTATAATCTAACAGTTAGCATAGTATGACATATTTTTTCAAAGTAACAAAGTGGTAACATATTAAAATTAATGTTATATAAATTTTTATATGAAATAAAGATGAAGGTAAAAATATCATATTTAAACTAAAAATTATAATTTAGTATGATTTTTTTATTAAATTATAGATTATTTAATTTCTTAATGGTTTTTATCATATTCTATGTTGATATTTTATTGGTAAAAATATTATCTTAAAACACTAAGTAGCATGTTTTATAATAAATTAAAATTATGAAACATTTAATATTTTTATTTAAAAATAAGATTACTTTTATTTATAGTGCCTTATTATCAGAAAATAGTTATAATTTTTGATAATATTGTTTTTATAATGGTAAAATGGTCATTGATATATAATTTTTATCACAATATTTAAAAACAATACACTAAAACAGTTTTCTAAATTATGTATTTAAAATATAAATTGCGCTTAATTAGAGAAACAATTTCATTAAAACTTATATTTTTTAGAACTATAAATAAATAATTATCAATAATATCATAAATAATGGGTAATAACAAATGTACATGTAGTAACTACTAACAAAAGTATTAGTTTTTAGTCTGAATAAATATTTTCCCATATATTATAGTATGTTATTTAAAAGAAAACTTCATAAATTTTAGAAATTGAATTTCATAAAAATGAATACATTTTTTGATTCACCGTGTCAAATTTATAATAGGATAATTTTTTCTGATTTTTCTGATGAAGTTGATCTTTTAATGAATAGTAAAAAATACAATTTATATGAATATCATAACTTCTATGACATAATAATGATGTAAATATGATATAAAAATTTATGAAACATTTTTTGAAACCAAAAATGTATTTTTTGAGAAGATAATTATTTTAAAAATATTAATTTTAATTTAAAAACTTATATTTGAAATTTTGGATCCAAAATAATTATTTCCCAATAAAAAACTATTTTCTGTTTTTTCATTTAATTGAGTGTTTAGAAGGTTACATTCAGTTTTGGATTGATTTAAATGTAAAATAACCACCCTTTGAATAATAATAAACCAAAACAACAAAGATAATCATATCTAGTAAAAGGTTTTGTCCTAAATGATAAAATAATTGATATTTTAACACAAAAATACATTTTTCCCCAAGTATAAAAAAACCCACTTATTTCCCTTGAGAAATCACATCTCATTCTCTTCTTAAACCCAAATATATTCCAATATACCCTCTCCTAAGTCTTTTATTAACATTAGAAATGCTCTAGAGGTATTAAACCCTAATCCTTCAAGGATTTAGTAAATAATAAAATCATCAGTGCAGAGGTAACCCCAATTCACTATTCACTATTTTTCCCACTTATTCTTTCTACTCTCCATATAAATCTCCATTTTTCTACATTTATAGTGTAATGAACTAAACTATTATAAATAAAAGTTCCATTGTGATTTATGTAATTATCTTATTATATAATATGGTTAAATAAAACACATGAACCTATTTGGTTTATTATATTATATCATATTTAATTAATCCTTAAGAATCATTACCATTGATAATTTAGCTATTGAATATTGATCACATGATTAGTATAAATATAGAGTTTTACCAAATCCAATTGACATAAAAAATGAAGTGATGGCCTCAACCAGTATGATCGTACCCAATTTATCCCATTTATCATATCTTCTAAGGAAGATAGTGTCACTAGGATTTTCCCTTGACCAGGACAAAGAATATATCCAATAACATAAGCATGAGTGAAACCATTTATAGGATATATTCAAGATCATTGAGATCATGACCCACACCTTGTATATCGAACCACCCCATGAAAGTATCGCCATCGCACACCTTACTCTAAGGATATTTTTTGGTGTATTAAGGGGATATCTATCAAGACCCTATTAATATTATTATTTAAATTATTTCCAATAGACTAATGGTTATATTTACATCTACTTATTTTTACATTATAAATGAGTTCTATTTTTATTTAAATAAAACAAAAATTGTAGTTTTGAGTAATTTTCATATTAAATTAAGTCATTTATTTTAATGAGTTAATGTATTTTTTAAATAAATAATATTTTAATAATATATTATTATTAAATAATTTCTTATTAAATATAAATTATCATAAAATATTTTATTAATTCAAAAAAATTATAAGGGTGAATAAACTATTCTTCTCACACAAACCAGCATTTTCAATAAATGTAGATTCATATTTAAAAAGTTAATGTCACATATTTATAAAACTATTTTTATATAATGAATATTATTTTTGGAATCATAATGTTGAAATTATCCAATGGTTTATTTTTCATTACGTTCTGGGATAGTCAAATTTTTGGGTAAAAATTATCTATCGAATAAATAAACTATATGTATTATGACGTCATAATGTCCCAAAAGTGATGTAATAAATACTATAAAGGGTATATAAGAAAAAATATATGTTTTCACATTAAATTATAAATATTTTCTATTTATTTTTTTAATTTTATAAATCCTTTAGGAATCCTCCAAAACCATTAATATATTTTAATGTTTTAAAATCATTTCTTTAAGAGTGTGACTCACATCCACATAAGTAAGATTATTATTTTATTAATTTCGGACCTTGGAATTATAAAATAATGAAAAATTATTCCATTTAGTATAAATTATGGTAATAACTATGGGATGTTTTCTGGTTTTGGTTATTTTATTATATAGAGTCCAAAACCTATGTTTGAGAAATGATAAACAATTCCCCACTAATTTCCAATATAAACCCACACAAGGTCCCATTTTTTCCCACTAAAAATACTTGGATAATGTATTTAATCTATAATACCCTCTCTATATTCCTCCCAAGTCTCCCCCAATCATTCAAGAAGCTCATCCCAAGCATCGAGAGTCACACACTCAAGTAAGGGGTCCTCTCCTTCTCTTCATTATTCAAGTTTATTTACTATCATATGCCTTCTATTTCTAATTTCTAATGTTGGGATCTGTCTTTATAAGTATTTATTAGTGCCAATTGTATTTTAATATTATTAGATACTACTTTCTCTCTCATTAACACATTTTTTGAATTTTTAAGGGACGTTGTTATGCTGCCAAAATTTCACGGTGGTTTTTCATGCAAACAAAATTATATAGTGAATACCATACCCATTTTTTATCAATTGTGTTCACCTTTAAAAACATATACTTATTTTACATGGGACTTAAATTTATTTATTACACAATCCTTGATCGTGGAATAAAATATTATTATTAATGAATCCATTGTTTATGATTTATCTGCCACACTTAAGCATGAGAATATAATGAAAGTTATTGGTGCGCCCAAAATTATATACCGATCCAATGTATTAGGTAATGTTTATTCTCTTGAGACATCATTTTGGGATAGTTAGTGAACCATATTACTTTATGGTATGTTTCTCATCATGATTCCGTGGAATTTATCTTTGACCTATGTTTAAGATTCATTGTTTTATGTTGTTTCCACACTAACCATGTTGCCTTTATGAAGATCATGATATATCATTTCTCGTTATTCATGTAAATTATTCTCACTCCTTTTATCAAATGTTGATATTCTTTTCGTATAACATGTATTATTTTCTTTAGGTTGCTAAATTTTTATTCCCTTACTAGGATTTATAATTCACCACTTTCTTATGTATGTCCCCATGTTTTCCCATGCAGTTTTAAGTACAAGCATGTTATGGATGTTTTTAATAATGATGATGTATTTCATGTGTTGTTATGTAATGTACCTAATTCCCAAATACACTATAATTCTTGACCTATTGGGTTGTATTATGTGTACTTTTATGTAATAAATCAATAATTAATGTGTAATAAATAGAATGGTTGTTATAGTTGGTATTAAAGGAAAATGTTCATTTATTTTTGGGATTATGATTATAAAACTCTAGAAAAAGTATTAGGGACAACACTAAGTATATGAAAAAATTCATAACCTTTTTTAGGTATAGATAATGTGTTATCATTAAAATACATCCATTTTTGGATACTAAAAATGGATGTGGCTTCATAATAGATGTATATAGGGGTAAAACCCAAAAACACCATTTTGAGTTAGACTCAACTGGGAACTGGTGCACTACAATGGGCCATACTATACACTTGTTTTGTCACTACTGGGGGATATGCTTTGGAAAATTCATAATATAACGACCCATACTTTACATACATTGATAATACTTCGAAATTGAAGCACACTTATTACAACATATGACAAAACCACAAAGGACCGTATAGGTATAGTGTCTTTAGAAACTGGGAAACATAAACAACTGGTTCATAAATCTTCTACAGTGTCTCCCATTTATTTCATCATATCTAGGGTCCCTTTTAGCATATTCTACTTAATATCCATCTTCCTGACCTGGGGAAAAGAAAACATAAAAGGGTGAGCTCAAATGCTCAGCAAGGGCAAATAAAGGAAATAAAAATCATATCATATCTTTATGAAAATCAAAACTTGCAAAAGAGATCATAATATCTTAACATGGAATAAATCATAGAAGTGAAAATGAGATCCCCATAATCATAACATAAAACTTGAAACTTTGTGGCATGCACACATAATCATGGAAAATCATTTCTTGTTAGTCATGACTCATTGCCAAGACTATCTTAGTGGACAAAGTCCCTTTCTGAACCGAGTTCACTCCTCGTTTCAGTCCTGTATCACTGAACCGAAATAACCTTCCGTTCCAGCCATGTCTATCTCATGAGATATAAAATCATTACCCAATGCATTGGAGGGAGATATAGGTCCCACCCATCTTA
Source organism: Viscum album (assembly GCA_963277665.1). NCBI lineage: Eukaryota > Viridiplantae > Streptophyta > Magnoliopsida > Santalales > Viscaceae > Viscum > Viscum album. The sequence goes on from OY728125.1 coordinate 508,697,269, forward strand.
TAATGAATCCTTTCTTATGTGTGCCACATAATCATAAAACATACATCATCGCATAACACATGTAACAAAAATGGGATTCTTGAAACATCATGACATCATAAATCAATTCATATAAGATAAAGGAATTCATAAACATAATTCCATCACAACATAGTCAAATCAATGTAAAAATATGGATAGAAACAGAACCCTTTATTATCTTAGATGGAAAATAATTTTGATAAAACACTTGAATTGAATTCTTGAGGAAAATATCCTTTCTTCTTCAAAATCAATTTCTTTTCACAAAACATCATGAAATTTTAAAAGAAAGAGATTTTATTGAAAATAGTCATGAAATCTTTTAGAGGAAGCTTCATGAAAATAAGGCTTTATAAAATAGTAGAAATCCGTTCGTGCCGTATAAGTTAAAAAAAACATTCTTCGTACTTTTGTCGGAAAAGTCAAAAAGTACCTCGTACGAAAAACGACAAAAGATTCCTTTCATACGTATTACTAAAAACTCACCGAAGGGTAAAAATGGATTTAAACAATTTTAGGTGGATGTAAATAATATTAAATATTGAGTAAACATGGATGTGGATGATAAAATACACCCCAGTAAATACTTACGAATAAACAATCTCGGATAATAATGAGATTGTGATATTTCCCTTACCTTAGGTCCGATTTGCTTTTTTCGTGTCCGAAGCTCCTGTATAATGGTTTAAATAATGTTATTGACTTATTCCAGAATCATAAATATTGATATGATATCATATATGGTCATATTATTAGCTTCTTGTTAGTAATATTTCATTGTTACTTGTTACTCGGGTCTTTATAACTTTTTGTTCTTATGCGTGTTTTGTTGAATAAATTCTTATTCTTATCTTTAGGTTATAGATAATTCATTTCCAGAATGGTATTAGTGTAGTATATACCATATTCATTCATTCAATTCATTTATATAATCATTATGAAATGAAGATCATGTAGAACGAGTCGCATCACATCGTGGAGACGGTATTCCGTACGTACGCACGAGTGATGATATCGTTCCTATGATCGTGGAATTGTATTGGAGTATATATATATTATTTCAGTATCAATATTACTTAATAATAATCATATATAGTTACTCATTACACCATTATACCCATCCTTGTAAGGTGATAGTGGAAAATAGATTACACCACGGCGTGGAGACGGTATTCCGTACGTACGCACGCGCGGTGATTTCATTTTTCCGTAGGATGGATAGAAGGTGAATTAGGGTTGTTTCATATTTATAATAACATATCAGTATGTAAGTAATACTGATGTTATTACTTTATCATGAAACAACTAAAGAAGAAGAAGTTGAAGAAGAAAGAAATTGAAAAGATCGGTAATGGATATTACCTCTTCTTTGGAACGCCTCTTTGAATCCTCCACTTAAGGAACTAAGATTGGTCTTTGGATAAGACCAGGACCTCTAGGATTATTCTAGGGAAGTGGAGAGGAGAAAATGGCAGGGGTTGGACGAGCTTGAGTGCTCAAAGTGGTGTGAGGAGGAGGGGGAGGAGGTGCCCTTTTATAAGGGAGGAGAGGGGCACCTTAGGAATATCTCAAAATATTATTTTATATTAAAGTCAAAATCGGTTTATAATGGTTCCAAAGGGTCTTATTTCGAAGATAAAGTGGGTATGGGTCGAAATCCTATCAACCAATAGGATTTAGACAAGTTTAGGGTATTATTTTAACCTTATCAATTAGATTTAACTCTAAGTTAATTAATTTAACTTTTACCGTGTCTTTTTGTTTTCTTTCACTATATGGTTAATACACTTACTATAACATGCCAAACGAACCCCAAATTGTTTATTATTAATATATATATCCTTAGCTAAGTCATTTGGCCGAACCTTAGATTTTTAGGAATAAAATAACAATTAATAATATAATATTTGATTTAAAAACTATTTTGTGTCAATTTTGACACTATTTGATATATGATTTTTGTGAAAGTCATAACAGAATTATATGTTCGAACCAAGTTGATTAAATCAACATTAATATATCATAGTAACCTAGAAAATTAGTGGAATTCATAAAAAGTCTCAAATTACATTTATTATGGTATTTATATTATCAATTTTGTCAATATTTCATTAATAAGATAATTACTGCATCATCTTTGTGTCATAAATAAATTAAATTATTTGATGTCTAAAAATTACAAATAAAATACCATCATGTAGGAAATCTTTTTAGCTTTCTAATGAATATTTACAATCGAATTTATTTTATGTATAACCCCATATTAAAATTGCTTTACTTATTAAACTTTGATTTTAACTATTTTAACCCTTCTTTAAATAAATTAATAATAAATGTCCTAATCTAATCCAAGTGGGCCTAAATGGTCATATTTTATTCCTAAGTTTGTTTTTGGTTGAATTACACTTGTCCAATAGAATTAGGACATGTGTTAGGGTAATATTAATATCATATTTACCCTTAGTTACCCTATTTACTATTAACCGCGGTAAAAATCGTAAAAAGTTACTATTCACCAAAAAATTATTTTTATCTCATTGAACCACATTTTACTTACTGATATCAACCGTGTCTGTCAGATTTTCTAAATTCCATTCACAGAAGCGGTAAAATTAAGTTTTATGCAAAATTCAGTTTTTAACCTACCACTTAGTGGTTTCACTATTCATCAAAAATTGAAAGTTTTCAGAAAAATACCAAAATTTCACCCTAGGCTAATTTCGATATTCTGAGTCCAAAAATGAAGTCCATTTTGAAAAATAAAATTTATAAAATTTCAAAAAGTGGTTATTACTATTCATAACGACTAGTTTTAATAGCATATTGTTGTTTAGTGAAACTCGGTATTGCGTACGACGCAAGCTATCGAGGAAGGTCGCGATTGCGTGTAAAGCAAGCCAATCAAGTGTTGTGTAGAAAAAGATTCCTTTGATGGTTTATATAACATAAAAGTCTCGGGTGTTACATTCTACCCCCCTTAAAAAGAATTTCGCCCTCGAAATTCGTCACTTTGTAACAAAAAAATGAGGATACTTCTCCCTCATCATATCCTCAAGCTCCCATGTAGCTTCTTCAAGTTGGTGGTTCCTCCATAAAACTTTCACCAAGCGAGTGGTCTTGTTTCGTAGGACTTTTTCGCTATGATCCAGAATCTCTATCGGTTGTTCTTCATAAGAAAGATCTTGCTCCAGCGGTACAACTTCTGAGCTGAGTACATGTGAAGGATCTGGTATGTACTTTCTCAGGAGAGATACGTGGAACACATCGTGAACTTGAGAGAGATTCGGTGGAAGCGCCAATCGGTAAGCTACCTTCCCAACACGATCCAGTATTTCAAAAGGACCGATATATCTAGGGCTCAACTTCCCCTTCTTTCCAAATCTCATAACCCTCTTCCAGGGAGATATTCGTAAGAACACTTTATCGCCCACTTCAAACTCTAGGTCTTTTCTTCGGTTGTCGGCATAACTTTTCTGTCGACTCTGAGATGCTCTTATGTGTTGTTGAATAGATCTAACCTTTTCTGCCATTTCATCAACGAGATCAGGTCCTAACAGCTTTCTTTCCCCAACTTCATCCCAACAAGTTGGAGTCCTGCATTTCTTTCCATAGAGAGCTTCATAAGGAGCCATCTGAATACTGGAGTGAAAGCTATTATTATAAGAAAATTCCACCAAAGGTAGGTGTTGATCCCAACCTCCTTTGAAATCCATAGAGCAAGCTCTCAACATATCTTCTAGGGTTTGAATTGTTCTCTCAGACTGACCGTCTGTCTGGGGATGCTAAGCAGTGCTGAAACTCAACTCTGTATCCAGAGTATGTTGAAGACTTCGCCAGAACTTCGAGGTAAATCTCGGATCTCGATCAGATATAATAGAAAGTGGTACTCCATGCAATCTTACCACTTCCTTTACATATATCCTGGCAAGCTGATCTAGAGAGAAATCCTCTCTAATAGCAATGAAGTGTGCAGACTTTGTAAGACGATCAACTATGACCCAGATAGCATTATTGCCTTTGGATGTTTTAGGAAGTCCTGTGACAAAGTCCATAGTGATGTTTTCCCATTTCCATTCGGGTATGGGTAATGGTTGTAACATCTCCTTAGACTTCTGTCTCTCAGCTTTAACTTGTTGACAAACCAAGCATCGAGAGACATATTCAGCAACATCTCTTTTCATGCCATCCCACCAGAAGTACTCTTTCAGGTCCCTATACATCTTCGTGCTTCCAGGATGAATAGAGAATGAAGAACTATGAGCCTCATCCAGCAGCTCTTTCTTTAATTCGGGGATGGGAGGAACACAAACCCGATTCCTGAACTTTATTATCCCATCACAATCAAGGTTGAATTCAGGAACATTTCTCACCTTCTTTTGTAACTCGACATCTTCTTTCTGTGCCTCTTTAATCTTCACATGTATAGATGGTTGAACATTCATTTGAGAAAGATAAGATTTTTCCCCTTCCATTATAATTCCAAGATCCATCCTTTGTAAATCCATAAATATTGGATCTTTTGTGATCCTCATCATGGATAAACTAGCATGGTCTTGTCCACTTAATGCATCTGCCACCTTGTTTGCTTTCCCAGGGTGGTAATGGATTGAGCAGTCATAATCCTTAATCAGCTCCAACCATCTTCTTTGACGCATATTCAACTCCTTTTGTGTGAAAATATACTTTAAACTTTTATGATCAGTATAAATATCACACCTTTCACCATAAAGGTAATGCCTCCAAATCTTTAATGCAAAGATTACCGCAGCCAACTCCAAATCATGTGTTGGGTAATTTTTCTCATGGATTTTCAACTGTCATGAGGCATAATCTATCACCATATCATTTTGCATAAGAACACACCCCAATCCCTTCTTGGATGCATCACTGTAGATCACAAACCTTTCTCCACTACAAGGCAGTGTGAGCAGAGGTGCACTGGATAACCTTCTTTTCAACTCCTTGAAATTCTCTTCACATTCCTCTGTCCAGACAAACTTAACTCCCTTCCGAGTCAACTTGGTGATTGGATTAGATAATCGTGAAAAATCTTTTACAAAACGTCGATAATATCCAGCCAAACCAAGAAAACTTCGGATCTCAGTTACTGTTGTTGGTCTTTACCATCTTTCGATAACCTCTGTTTTTGCTGGATCCACAGATATCCCCTCTTTTGAGATTATATGACCCAAAAATGCAACTTTTTGAAGCCAAAATTCACACTTGGTAAATTTGGCATAAAGCTTCTCCTTTCTCAGGGTCTTCAATATAATTCTCAAGTGATCTTCATGCTCTTCCTTGCTCTTTGAATAGACAAGAATATCGTCTATAAAGACTACCACAAATTGATCAAGATAGTCTCTAAAGACTCTATTCATTAGATCCATGAAGATAGCAGGGGCATTAGTAAGACCAAATGGCATCACTATAAATTCATAGTGTCCATACCTTGTACGGAAAGCCGTCTTTGGTATATCCTCCCTTTTGACCCTTAATTGATGATACCCTAAACGAAGATCAATCTTGGAAAAGTATTGAGCTCCGCGTAGTTGGTCAAATAATTCATCAATGCGTGGGAGAGGATATTTTTTCTTGATAGTGATCTTGTTAAGTTCTCGATAATCAATGCAAAGTCTCATTGATCCATCTTTCTTCTTAACAAATAGAACAGGTGCTCCCCAAGGTGACGCACTAGGGCGTATGAATCCCTTATCAAGATTCTCTTGGAGTTGCTTCTTCAATTCCTGCAACTCAATTGGGGCCATTCTATAAGGTGTCTTTGAAATAGGCAAAGCACCCGGTACGAGTTCTATTGAAAACTCAACTTCACGATTTGGTGGAAGACCCGGAAATTCCTCCGGAAAGACACCATCAAACTCCCGTACAGTGGGCATATTCTTAATCGTGAGTTTCTCACCAACCATTTGAGATAAATAACCTTCATTTAGTGGAATCAATACCCATAAGATGGAAGAAATTTCCACTGGAAGGTTATGTTCATCCTTGCATTGATAGACGATCGTAGATTGATCTGGAATATGAAATGTGACTTCCCTTCTTTGGCAATCGATATGAGCTCCATGTAGAGAAATCCAATCCATGCCAAGAATCACATCAAATTCCACTAAAGGAAGGATCACAAGATTTGCAGGAAGCACTTTCCCACAAACTTCGATCGGAGAAGAATTATAAACTTTTGATGCGATTGATGTGCCATTAGGTGTTGTCACAGCTAACTCAACATCTAATTGTTGAGGTAATACGGTGATACCCTTAGAAAAGTCTTCAGAAATAAAAGAGTGGGTGGATCCAGAATCAAATAAAACATTTGCTACTTTAGAGTGGATGGTAAGTGTACCTTTCACCACATCGTTATCGTACTCCACATCGCTGATAGAAATTGCATGTGACTTTCCTTTGTCTTTAGCCTTAAGATTTTGTTGATGTCAACCATCATCATCAACCCTTGGATTTGGGCATTGATTGGCATAATGCCCCATCTCCTTGCACTTGAAACATTGAAGTGTAGTAGGTTCATTCTGTGTATCCCTTCCTTTGTTTGCATCATTAGACATCTTCTTCCCATTATCACGGCATTCAAATGCCCGATGACCTTCTTTTCCACATTTAAAACATTTACTTGTCCCTTTAAGACAACTCCCTCCATGTTTCTTTCCACACTTTGAGCATAAGGAAAAGCTCATCTTCTTTTCCGTGTGCTCTTTAGATTTTTCTTTGAATTCCATCTTCCTCTTCTTATCAAACCCATGTGACTGATGGGTTACTCCAATCTCCATCTCGACTTTGAGAGCACATCGAACGATTTCCTCGTAGCTATTGAAGTCCCTTATGGCTAACGCCCTTCGAAGACTTGGTTTTAAGCCACTAAAGAATCGATCGATCTTACTCTCAGGTTGGATAATAATACCAGAAGCGTACCTTGCAAGTCTTGTAAAATTTGCTTCATAGGTACTAACAGATTCATCATCCCTTTGCTTCAGTTCAAGGAACTCTTTCTCCATCATTGTTCGGAGAATACGAGGGAAGTACTTATTGAAAAATAAGTTCTTGAACTCGTCCCATTCCATAGACTCAATTTCATCCCTTTGCCTCGTATTCTTAACAAGATTCCACCATTGATCCGCATCTCCTTCTAAACGATACACTGCTAGGATGACTTTATCATGCTCAGAACATTGAAGAACTGAAAATATCTTTTCAGTAGTACTAATCAATTGTTCAGCAACTAATGGATCAGTAGACCCGCTGAAAGAAGGTGGACGCTGCCTCATGAAGGATTCAACAGAATGTTGCTCCCTCCTTTGTTCGTTTGGAAATCCTGCATGATTCATAGCTTGAGAAAGTTGTGTGAGCATGGCTACAAGATTTTGCATTCCAGCTCCCATATCGTTTGGTTGCTCAGGGGGACAATCATTGCATTTCCCATCGCATTCCGCATTAACACGGTTCGTTCGGGTTCCAGCCATTGACTAAAACCAAGAAGAATAGTGTGAGCAACACTAATTATAATAGGAAACCACATAATTCAAGAAAAAAAAAATTTCATGCTTATGGTCTTATCCTAGGTTATTCATGGCCATTTCTAAGATTGTGTTCTATGCTTAGACTTATCCTTAGGGTTCTTACTAAGGCTTTCACATCCTAGTTTCCAAAGGTTGACTATACCTTTCCTCTGATACCAACTATAACGACCCATACTTTACGTACATTGTTAATACTTCGAAATTGAAGCACACTTATTACAACATATGACAAAACCACAAAGGACCGTATAGGTATAGTGTCTTTAGAAACTGGGAAACATAAACAACTGGTTCATAAATCTTCTACAGTGTCTCCCATTTATTTCATCATATCTAGGGTCCCTTTTAGCATATTCTACTTAATATCCATCTTCCTGACCTGGGGAAAAGAAAACATAAAAGGGTGAGCTCAAATGCTCAGCAAGGGCAAATAAAGGAAATAAAAATCATATCATATCTTTATGAAAATCAAAACCTGCAAAAGAGATCATAATATCTTAACATGGAATAAATCATAGAAGTGAAAATGAGATCCCCATAATCATAACATAAAACTTGAAACTTTGTGGCATGCACACATAATCATGGAAAATCATTTCTTGTTAGTCATGACTCATTGCCAAGACTATCTTAGTGGACAAAGTCCCTTTCTGAACCGAGTTCACTCCTCGTTTCAGTCCTGTATCACTGAACCGAAATAACCTTCCGTTCCAGCCATGTTTATCTCATGAGATATAAAATCATTACCCAATGCATTGGAGGGAGATATAGGTCCCACCCATCTTATAATGAATCCTTTCTTATGTGTGCCACATAATCATAAAACATACATCATCGCATAACACATGTAACAAAAATGGGATTCTTGAAACATCATGACATCATAAATCAATTCATATAAGATAAAAGAATTCATAAACATAATTCCATCACAACATAGTCAAATCAATGTAAAAATATGGATAGAAACATAACCCTTTATTATCTTAGATGGAAAATAATTTTGATAAAACACTTGAATTGAATTCTTGAGGAAAATATCCTTTCTTCTTCAAAATCAATTTCTTTTCCCAAAACATCGTGCAATTTTAAAAGAAAGATATTTTATTGAAAATAGTCATGAAATATTTTAGAGGAAGCTTCATGAAAATAAGGCTTTATAAAACAGTAGAAATCCGTTCGTGCCGTATAAGTTAAAAAAACATTCTTCGTACTTTTGTCGGAAAAGTCAAAAAGTACCTCATACGAAAAACGACAAAAGATTCCTTTCATACGTATTACTAAAAACTCACCGAAGGGTAAAAATGGATTTAAACAATTTTAGGTGGATGGAAATAATATTAAATATTGAGTAAACATGGATGTGGATGATAAAATACACCCCAGTAAATACTTACGAATAAACAATCTCGGATAAAAATGAGATTGTGATATTTCCCTTACCTTAGGTCCGATTTGCTTTGTTCGTGTCCGAAGCTCCTGTATAATGGTTTAAATAATGTTATTGACTTATTCCAGAATCATACATATTGATATGATATCATATATGGTCATATTATTAGCTTCTTGTTAGTAATATTTCATTGTTACTTGTTACTCGGGTCTTTATAACTTTTTGTTCTTATGCGTGTTTTGTTGAATAAATTCTTATTCTTATCTTTAGGTTATAGATAATTCATTTCCAGAATGGTATTAGTGTAGTATATACCATATTCATTCATTCAATTCATTTATATAATCATTATGAAATGAAGATCATGTAGAACGAGTCACATCACATCGTGGAGACGGTATTCCGTACGTACGCACGAGTGATGATATCGTTCCTATGATCGTGGAATTGTATTGGAGTATATATATATTATTTCAGTATCAATATTACTTAATAATAATCATATATAGTTACTCATTATACCATTATACCAATCCTTGTAAGGTGATAGTGGAAAATAGATTACACCACGGCGTGGAGACGGTATTCCGTACGTACGCACGCGCGGTGATTTCATTTTTCCGTAGGATGGATAGAAGGTGAATTAGGGTTGTTTCATATTTATAATAACATATCAGTATGTAAGTAATACTGATATTATTACTTTATCATGAAACAACTAAAGAAGAAGAAGTTGAAGAAGAAAGAAATTGAAAAGATCGGTAATGGATATTACCTCTTCTTTGGAACGCCTCTTTGAATCCTCCACTTAAGGAACTAAGATTGGTCTTTGGAGAAGCCCAGGACCTCTAGGATTATTCTAGGGAAGTGTAGAGGAGAAAATGGCAGGGGTTGGCCGAGCTTGAGTGCTCAAATTGGTGTGAGGAGGAGGGGGAGGAGGTGTCCTTTTATAAGGGAGGAGAGGGGCACCTTAGGAATATCTCAAAATATTATTTTATATTAAAGTCAAAATCGGTTTATAATGGTTCCAAAGGGTCTTATTTCGAATCTAAAGTGGGGATGGGTCGAAATCCTATCAACCAATAGGATTTAGACAAGTTTAGGGTATTATTTTAACCTTATCAATTAGATTTAACTCTAAGTTAATTAATTTAACTTTTACCGTGTCTTTTTGGTTTCTTTCACTATATGGTTAATACACTTACTATAACATGCCAAACGAACCCCAAATTGTTTATTATTAATATATATATCCTTATCTAAGTCATTTGGCCGAACCTTAGATTTTTAGGAATAAAATAACAATTAATAATATAATATTTGATTTAAAAACTAGTTTGTGTCAATTTTGACACTATTTGATATATGATTTTTGTGAAAGTCATAACAGAATTATATGTTCGAACCAAGTTGATTAAATCAACATTAATATATCATAGTAACCTATAAAATTAGTGGAATTCATAAAAAGGCTTAAATTATATTTATTTTGGTATTTATATTATCAATTTTGTCAATATTTCATTAATAAGATAATTACTGCATCATCTTTGTGTCATAAATAAATTAAATTATTTGATGTCTAAAAATTAAAAATAAAATACCATAATGTAATAAATCTTTTTATCTTTCTAATGAATATTTACAATCGAATTTATCTTATGTATAACCCCATATTAAAAATGATTTACTTATTAAACTTTCATTTTAACTATTTTAACCCTTCTTTAAATAAATTAATAATAAATGTCCTAATCTAATCCAAGTGGGCCTAAATGGTCATATTTTATTCCTAAGTTTGTTTTTGGTTGAATTACACTTGTCCAATATAATTAGGACATGTGTTAGGGTAATATTAATATCATATTTACCCTTAGTTACCCTATTTACTATTAACCGCGGTAAAAATCGTAAAAAGTTACTATTCACCAAAAAATTATTTTTATCTCATTGAACCAAATTTTACTTACTGATATCAACCGTGTCTGTCGGAATTTCGAAATTCCATTCACAGAAGTGGTAAAATTAAGTTTTATGCAAAATTCAGTTTTTAACCTACCACTTAGTGGTTTCACTATTCATCAAAAATTGAATGTTTTCAGAAAAATACCAAAATTTCACCCTAGGCTAATTTCGATATTCTGAGTCCAAAAATGAAGTCCATTTTGAAAAATAAAATTTATAAAATTTCAAAAAGTGGTTATTACTATTCATAACGGCTAGTTTTAATAGCATATTGTTGTTTAGTGAAACTCGGTATTGCGTACGACGCAAGCTATCGAGGAAGGTCGTGATTGCGTGTAAAGCAAGCCAAGCAAGTGTTGTGTAGAAAAAGATTCCTTTTATGGTTTATATAACATAAAAGTCTCGGGTGTTACACATAATCTCTTTATGAAACATTTTTAAGGGACCAAAAAATACCAAAAATAATATAGGTTAGGAAAATCATGGATAGCATAGTTTGAATCCTTAAAATTACTAAGTAAATGAAATAAATATAATTTATAAGTTGTAACATTAATGTCATTTAATTCTCATTTATATGTTTAATATCTTAAAAATAATCATCCTTATTTTTTCAATTATTCTATAAAATGGGTGGAAATTGGTGGAATCGGGTAAAGAGTCAGTGTGATAGCCAATGTTTTGACTGTCCCAATAAGATGCCCAACCTAATGGGAGAAGGAATCACAAACATTGTGATCATACTCTATCATATTAGTTAGGTTTTGAATAGAAACATGAATCATGAGGAGCACCCAAATCCCCCTAATAGGTACCAAGATGCAATTGATTCCATTATATAACAAAGGTCTCCAACTTTCAATGGATCATCTAATCCCTTAATCACAAAACAATAGATCAAATCCAATGATAAGATCTTATCCATACTTTAATGTTCTGAGCAACAAATGGTTCTACTAGCTATTTATTATATGGAGGTAGAAGCTCATAATTGGTGGACACTGATCAATAATACGAAGCCTCGGGAAGAGATTGAAGTGATGGGGTTGAAGTAATTCTAGAAAATATTTTTTGATAAATATTTTCTACTCGCTCTCTAACTAAAAATGGAATGAAATTTCCTTTCCCTAAAGAAAATAAGATGAGTAATCTATTGGGCCATATCATGAAGAATTCAAAATATTTTCATAATACACCTCCAACATTTTCATTAACCCTAATGAAATGTTGACCACTTACTTTGTGGGATAAAACCTAGTCTATGAAAAGACCTGGTGGTCCAATAATTTAATAGTTATGGATACATTTTCTGATGTACCCTCAAAGTTAAAATGGAGATTATATAATCTCATAGGTATCATAGGGATAAGAAGTGGGAAGTAGATTTTAATTTTGTGGATTCGATGGATAAATCTAACGGTGTTAAAAAAATTCAACATCCCACTTATCAAAGTTGAAGAAAGAATAACCTTGTAAATTTCCTAAGGTGAGAGAAAATGTTTTAGGTGTGGGAAGGAGGGACACCTAGCTAGTGATTTCTGATAGGAGAAACCCACTAATGTGGTGAAGGAAATTATTGTTCTAGTCAACCATTTGCGCATTTTTTATTTTTTCAACTGTAAGGAACCAGGGCACTTTGTAACCAATACACCAAGAGATGGTTTCTCAGAGACAAACAACAACCTCCAAGGAAGAAAGTGTGAAATTTTTCCATCACCACCACTAAGTTGGATCTCGAAAATAAAGTGGTGATAAGTAAATAAATTATTAATTCAATAATAGAAAACATAATTTTTTATTTTGGTACTATGAATTCATTTATATCATGAAATTTTAGTAGAACTATTCAGAAACCACCACAATGCATGGAATTAGAGTTATTGGTGAAAATATAAAATGGGAAAATTAGTTCATCCCCGATATATAACTCCTCCCATATCAAAAGTTTTGAACTAAAAATTTCAGTGAACTTTATCATACTCCCTTTGGTGTAATTTGTTTCAATTCCTGTTATAGATTGGTTTCCCCTGTATAGAGCCCACATAAATTTTCATGAGAAGGAAATCACTCTTTATATCAGGAATAGACCCTCGATTCTGTACAGGTTCCAGGAGGAGGATAAATATTCTTTAGCACCAACATCTCAAGAATAGACATTATTTTCATATGAGAAAGTGTATCTAGATAAAATTATTGTGTATAAAGAAAGAATCATCCTTAAATACATTCCCATTGTAATGGAATGGGCTGATGTGTTTCTCAAGGAATCTTCTGGTCTTCCTCCTAGAATAGAGGTTGAATTCTCAATAGATATTATACCTCAGGAATTACCATCATCAAAAAAATCTATATAGAATGTTTTTTTTTTGGAACTTGAGGAGCTGAATAAAAAATTATAGGAGAATCTGGATAAAGGGTTCATATGTCCAAGTGATTCACTATGGGGTGATCCAGTCATCAACATTGATAATAAGGATGGTTCAATGCACTTTTCCATTGATTTTCAAGATCTCAACAAGATCATGATAAAGAAAAAGTATCCTCTTCCATAGACTGATGACTATTTGATCAGATATTTGGAGAAAAATACTTCTCCAAGGAGGATCTATGGCCTGGATATTATCAAGTTGGGGTGAATAAGGAAGATATCACAAAGGATACTTTTTTTATATGGTATGGTCACATTATCTCATATATGGGAGTATCAGTAGACCTTGAGAAAGTGAGAGAAGTAGTTTCTTGAGAGCAGCCGAAGAACATCTTTGAGGCATAGATTTTTTTGGGGATGGCGGGTTACAACATTAGCTTTATACATGAATTTTCATGCTTAGCAGTGCCACTGATGACCCTTACTAATATGGGTGTAATTTACTTGTGGATAGATTCTTAAGATTTAGCCTTTTAGGAGCTGAATGAGAGATTGACATCAGTGCTGATACTAATTTTTTCAAAGCTGGGAAATAGTTACACCGTTTATTGTGATGCATCAAGTATCGGAATGGGAGATATGCTTATACAGGGGGAAGGAATTGTTACTTATGGGTCCTGGAAGTTAAGACTACATGAGAGGAATCACTCAACGCACGATCTCGAGTTGGCTGTAGTTGTACATGCTTTACGCTATTGGAGACATTATCTTTCGGGATATTATTTTTTGGTGTACACTGACCAAAAAATCCACATGTATATATTTAATCAGCGATATTTTAATTTGAGATAGTGAAGGTGGGTTGATTACCTTCATTACATTGACTTTGAGCTTGCCTACACACCTAGTAAAGGCAACACGGTGGCTTATGCGTTGAGCATGATGACTCGGATATAGGTAGTTCAGGAGGCCAATAGTGAGTGGAAGCATATGACTCTATTCTTTGAGATTCATTTGGAGGTGCATGCTAGAAAAGGGCTGATATTTTCTTCTTCTATAGTTGTTACCTATACTCTACTGGATCGAGTGATAATGTGGAAGTTATCAGATTCTAAAGGAATAGTCCTATGGGAGAGTGTGTTAGGTGAGAATCCTACTCCAGGATGCACCGTATAAGAGGATGAGGGTTTTCTTTTTCAGGGGTGTATATGGGTGTCAGAATAAATATGTGAGGATCTATTGCAAGATTTTCATACCTCAGTATGGACAGTTCATCCTGGTGACACCAAGATGTATCAAGATCTACACTGTTGGTATTGGTGACCAGGTATAAAGAAGGGTGTAGCAAGTTTTGTTATGAGATGTTCCACCAGTCAGCTGGTGAAGGAGGATCATCAGTGACCAGTAGTGCTTTTACAGTAGTTACACATTCTTGAGTGGAAGATGAATGATTTCTTGATGGATTTCATGATGGGTTTATCGAGTTCACCTCAAGGAAATTATGTGGATTGGGTCGTTATCGACAGGATCACGAAGGTTGAATTTTTTTTTATCAAGGAAACCTTCTGTGTTGATGAGCTTTGAATGTTGTACATCCAAAATATCATACGTTTCCATGGGTTTGTTCACTCCATCATTTCAGAAAGGGATGCCGAGTTTACTTCTCTTGTTTGGAAAGGACTATAGAGGGATTTGGGTACACAGGTACTTCTGAGTATATCTTACCATCCCCATAACAATGGCTAGTCCAGGTCCACGATATAGGTTTTAGAGGACATTCTACAAGCATGTGTCCTGGATTTTGAGGGCTTTTTGGAGAGAAACATACCCCTAGTGGATTTTTCCTACAATAATAGTTTTCAGGAAATGATTCATATAGAACATTATGATTCTTTGTATGGTAGGCCATGTCGATCACCGCTATGTTGGCTGGAGGTAGGAGAGGTAGCTATGTTGGGACCTTGTATTTTCCAAGAGACCGTGGAGCAGGTGTTGTTGATTCGAAATAGGATGGATACTACACAATATATCAAGAAATAGTATGTTTATCGATGAAGATGACCTCTAGAGCTCAAGGTTAGAGAATCGGTTTTCTTATGTGTCACACCGAGGTTGGGACACATGAGGATTAGGAGATAGGGGAAGCTTTCACCAAGATATGTCGGGTCCTTTGAGGTTTTGGAGAGAGTTGGTCTGGTTGCCTATTTGTTGTAGTTACCTCAAAGGTATCGGGCTATGAACAACATCTTTCAGGTTTCTCAGCTATAATATTTCTTTTCATACCCGTATCACGTTTTCCAACCTGATGAAGTTGAGTTGGAGGTGGATGTGTCCTTCGAGGAGAACCCTATTCAGAGTGTACATCATAGCACGAAGGTTCTTTGTGGTCTGTCTCTTCCAATAGTATAGGTACTATGGCCAAATGGGTGAGTACAGGATGATACTTGGCATAGGGTGGCTGACATACGATCTCAGTGGCCAGGGTATTTTGAAGTTTCTTCTTCACCACCCTTGGAAGGGAAATTCGTAGATGAATTGATTTAAGGGGGGAGTTTTTAAGAACCCAGATCTTCATTTCAGGAAAGGATCTTTATTTTGGGTTGTTTTGGGGAAAAAGGAAGAAATTGTAAAAAAAATTAAGTACATGCCATGTACTTTTGTTTACACGCTCTGTACCAGGTTTTCGCGTGTATCCATGTACTGGCCGTGTAACAGCCGAGTACATGGTCATGTAGGTGACCTGGAAGACCGTCTAAAGCAAGGGGGCCAGTTGAGGCTAGTACATGATGTGTACATTAAATGAACACATCGTGTAATTTTCCTTTTAATTGATGAATCAGAGATGGGTCTTATCTCATCTCCAGAACACACTGTTTCTCCCCTTGGTTCATATAGTAGAGCGACGAACGGTCAAAGAGCATCGATCTCTTCCCAGTTCTTCTTCCGAGCTCAGATTGAGACTTCGCTGGGTGCGTTGGAATCCCACCTATGAGTTATAATATACCCTAGAGCCTCTCTTCCTAATTCCTCCTCTCTTGTTAGTATTTCAAGGTTGAACGTTTTTCACCTTTTTATAAATCTACATTATTCTAGGATGATTCAAGGGTCGACATTAAAGAGTGTTGATCGTATGACATCAAGGTAGGTTATTTGTTCCATTATTTGATGGTATTTGGATTATATATTCTTAAAGTGCTTAATACCCATGTTTAGGGTATTTCATATTTTGGAATTTAACCCTATTTAATACCTGTTATTGTTTTTTTATACAGGGTTATTGCTTATGAGAAAGGTTATCTACCTTTTTACGGGACACCCCATGGGTGTGTTCCCTTGATATTTTAATTATGGACATTTGGTATAGAATGATTGTTAGTATTTCTTTGTTTTCCATGCCTCGTGTTGTTAGGATGGAGTTACTATTTTTATGATATGCTTGTGATTCGCATTGTGAAAGTTTGACCAAGGGGAATTTGACTGTGAGAGCTTCTTGAAGTAGGGTCATTTATGTATGTTTTTTTATTATGTTGACCCAGAGGTATTGACTATGTGATTTTTTAGGTGTTCATATACCAGATGGGTTAGACTATGAGAGCTACCCAGAGGGTTTTTATTAAATGAATTTTAGACCCTAGGGAAATGACTATGAGATCTGTCATGTGGGAATTTTAGTTTATTATTTCTATGCAGACCAAGGGGGTATTGACTGTGAGATCTGCCCAGGTGGTCATTTTTAAATTATTAGTTCTATGTGCGTACAAATGGGGTAGAATATGAGAGCTTTCTCAGAGGTTCATTTTTTATTGAAATGATGATATGCTAAACCAAAGGGGTTAGATTGTGAGATCTTTCTAAGAGGGTCATTATTTATTGAATTGGTGATATGTTAAACCAAAGGGGTTAGACTGTGAGAGCTTTCCCAAAAGGTCATTATTTATTGAATTGAAGATATGTTAAACCAGGGGGTTCGACTAGGAGAACTTTCCCAGAGGGTTTCATTCAAATGATTGAATGATTGTGACAAGTCTTTCAAGCCAAATCAAAATCTTGGAATCGGTTCACCTTGATTGTTTAGATGGTCTTCTAAGACGTCAATTCTATTACTATTACATAGGGGATATAAATCTTAGGCAAGATCCTGAGATTAGATGATCCAAAGTATTAATACTAAAAGTAAATGAATGCAATTGAAAACTGTAGGATTGTTTAGTTTTGACTGCTTCCTAGTTTATTTCTTCATTTCATCATATTTTTTGGTATATATATTCACTGATAGTTAGGAAAAGAGCTTTGTGTGGTTACCTACTAGGATTCTTATCACACCTTGGTTGGGTCATGATTTTGGGCGCAATTATATTATCTAGTTGCAGGTATAGATAAGGGAAAGCACCCCTATCTATTAGGTACTTGATTGCTATTGGAGGTGGAGAGCATAGGACCAAGATGAGGCTTGTGATGCTGATGGAGTTTAATGGTTTTTCTGTTATACTTAGTTTGGTATTGTTTTCTAGCATCGTGACATGTTTGGCTACTTTCCAAGACACATGTGGCATGCATCAGTTATATATCATATCCAATTGTTTTATTACTATCAGTCTTCCATTGTTTACTCCTATCGTATGGTATTATATCTTCCACTATTGTTTTCCATTTATTTCCACTATATATACTTTTCCACCTAGGGAATATTTTCCCCATTATCAGATCATGGCCCTTGTTCTTAGTCAGTAGCCTCTGGAATTTGGGAAAATGCGCTTGAGGTCATGTTACCAATGAATTATTGTGCACCTTTGGGCGGTACCCAGAACCGGGATGTTACTCCTACTCTCCCTTCTAGTAATTGTTTTTTAGTAGTGTATTTGTTAATATGTTTATAGTGTGAGGAAAAGAAGGATGTAGTTATGGAATTATTAGGCTTTAGTTGTGTTATATCATGGTATGTGGACAAGATGAGTGATGGGTTCACTAAGACGTATAATGTCAACATTTTATAGAGGCTAAATAGGTGGGGAAGTAGGTGTAGGGTGACTTTCTGGCTATATAGTCTTGTTTTATCATTCTTACATTGTACTTAGATTTTGAGAGTGTGTACCTATAGTGAATAAGATATCATTTTACACCTCTATGCACTTATAAATATTTATCATTCATTTGGAATCATGAACTAGAACTCAAAAAAGTTTAGGAAGAACTCAAAAAGGAGGGAAAAGAAGAAAAAAAGAGTTTGAAATATTGAAATGAGAATAATTGGGCACACGTATTATTTACTTAATAATTTTATTTTTGAATGATAATAGTGACTCACAGAAATTTGATATTATTCCCCACCAAAAAATAAATGTTCATGTTCTTGATTTAATTTTTTGTGACGGTCATTCACAATTTATAGGTTATCCATTGTTGAAAAGCCCCATATTTTTTTTTACTTTTTCAACAGAAAAATGTGATGGCTATTTAGGATGTTATGGGTTTCCATCCCAAAAAAGAACTCATAGAAATGACAATGGGTGACACTGCATAAAATATATGTCGAATTTTTTCTTTTTTGATAAACAAGGGATTATAATAAAGGACCAAATCTCAAGAAGTACTAGAGAATGCATCCAAGATGGAAAGTCATCCGACCATAAATGTGACTCACAAGTGAGGTCACGCATTGCCAAAAAGTGGGTTTCCCTATTCCCCTCTTTTTTAATGAACAAAAAGGAGAAATTATAAAAGTGGTGACACAAAGATCATATATTAAGAACCAATAATCCAAAATATTAGATCCAATTTTCTGGCACATGAATCGTATTGATAATGGCAAGGAAATCTAATTCAAGAATAATATATTTTCATCCTTTCCCGATTGAAAACATCAAACCAACACAAATTTCTTGTGCTTCAGCCACTGGTGGTTCCCAAAGCACATAAAGAGATCTATTAATGTCCATAATAATTCCTTTGTGAGAGTCACAAACAATAATACCAATGCACTCAAAACCTCTTATAGAAAGAGATGAATCCACATTAACTTTCATCACATCCATAGGAGGAGGATTCTATTTGTAGATAAAATATGCTTCCATTGGGTTTACAAGTTTCAACTTATTACAATTCCAAATGTATGCCATGATGCCTCCTACTCATTCTAAAAAAATATGAATATAAAAACACATGTATTTTATAAACTAAACCATAAATTCCTAATAAACTCATCATACATACACCATCATACATCCACAGTCATATATATACAACATCATTAAACCCATAAACCCAGTCAACCAGTTACCTTAGTCATCAATATATACATATAAAATATGTCCAAAAATAATAACCCATGGCCAATACACATTAATCACATGACCTCTGTTGTATCCATCTACCTCAAAATCATGTAATCAACTATAACCAACCACATCATTTCATAAAATGGAAGAAAAAAAGAAGATATAAATTATGAGTGAACATAATAAATCCTAATTATAGTAGAATCATTGATAATATTTAAACATATCAGAGAAAATATGAACTGTCACAACTACCTTCGGAAGAATTTTTGGGAGTAGAACGGTTAACCTCTTACCAAATTTCGGTATCTGTCACCAATAAAAAAAACCAAAATATTTAAGATAATAAATGTATATGGGAATAGACACAAAATATATTCAGAATGTTGCACATAACATTTATTGTTTTTTTAATCAAACAAAATAAATTTTAGCATAAAAATAATAATATATCTTGAAGAACACTTTGAAAATATAAAAATGAATATTTAATAAATGATTCAATGTTTGGAACTAAAAATGGATAAGTATATACAATTTAATCAATTTTTAAATTGACATGCAGTGTTCTTGAAATTTACATAATTTATAAATTTGAAAGAATTTGATATGGAATCATGTGCTCTGTTTCAAAAATAATTCAATGGTGTTTGTCTCATGATTTTATAGTAATCTAAGGCCGTTTACTATGATTTTGACCATTACATTCGATTTTTATTGTTTTAAAACATTAAAAATAGTTTTACGGGAATCCTAGGAAAATTGTAACATTGAATAATCTTCCTTCAGTTTATATATTCCAAAAATAAATTTATGGTCACTATCCTCAAATTTCATGGCCATCCACGATTTTCTTCATATTTTTTTACTCTCTCGCACACATTTTAAAAGACATTGGTATCTTTAAAATCTATTTATTGATTCATTCCAAGCACACTACATGACAGATGGATATAGTTTATACATGTAAACATCAAATATAATTCAGCTATGGTTTTCCTATAATTTCATGATAATATGAGTTCATTTTATATAGTTTTTACCATTTCATGCATGTTTTAATATTTTAAAACACTAAAAACATATTTGTTGGAATCTCGGGAAAACCTTCAATCAGAAAAATGTTTCATTGGTTCTTAAATTTCTAATATCAATCTATGGTCATCTTCCTATGACTTCATGGCCATCTAACATCATTTTCCTAGTTTTGACCCCCAGACACATGTTTTTGAAGACATTGGCATATTTTAAAATTCATTATTGAGTCATTTTATGTACATCATACATCAGATGGATGTGTTTTATATTCTTACTTGTAAAAACTAAATCAACGGTGATTTTCCCATGATTTAATGTTAATATGATGTTTTTTATATGGTTTTGACAGTTGCATGCATGTTTAATTGGTTTAAAAGAATAAAAACATGTTTATGGGAATCATAAAAAACCACAACATGGAACGATGTTTCATTGTTTCGTATATTTCAAAAATAAATCTATGGTCATTATATTATGATTCCAAGTTCATCCAGTATTTCCTAGTTTTGACTCCCTAACACGTGTTTTTAATGATTTTGGTATCTTTAAAAACACTTTATTGAGTCATTATGAGCACATTGCATGTCAGATGAATGTGTTTTATATGTTTACACATCAAAAATAATTCTATTGTGGTTTTCCCATGATTTCACTTAAATATGATGTATTTTATATGGTTATTACCATTATAGATAAGTTTTAGTGTTTGAAAACAGTGAAAATGTATTTACGGGCATCTCGAGCCAACCATAACATGAAATGACATTTTTTATTCATATATTTCCAAAATAATTCTAATGTCATTTTACTATGATTTCACAGCCATCTGATATCTTTTTCATACTTTTGAACCATTGACAGACATTTTTTAAAACATTGGTATCTTTACAAGCTATTTATAGAGTCATTATGAGCACACCACATGTCAAATGGATGTGTTTTATATTTTTACACATCCCAAATAATTAAATGTTGGTTTTCCTAGGATTTTACATCAATATTAATTCTCTTTATAGGGTTTTGACCATTACACACATGTTTTAGGATTTTAAAACACTAAAAATGTGTTTACGAGAATCCTTGGATAAAACATAACTAAGAATGATGTATAGTGGGTTAATGAATTTCAAAAATAAATCTATGGTAATTGTTCTATGATTTTATGGTCATATGATATTGTTTTCCTAGTTTGGAACCACTAAAACTATTTTTAAATACTTTAGTATCTTTTAAAACTATTTATTGAATCATTGTGAGCAGACTGCACGTTGTATAGATGTGTTTTCTATGCATACACATCACAAATAAATCAATAATGGTTCTACCATTATTTAATGAAAATATGAGGTTGTTTTCTATGGTTTTAACTATTATTGGCATGTTTTATTATTTTAAAACACTAAAATCGTATTCACGAGAATCTTGGGAAAACTGTAACTTAGAAAGATTTTCCTTCAATTACTAAATTTTAAAAATAAATCTATGGTTGTTTTTCTATGATTTCGAATCCATCTAGAATTATTTTCCTAGTTTTTACCCCATGATACTTGTTTTTAAAGACTTTGTAATCTTTAAAAACTCTTTATTGAGTCATTTTGAGCATACCATGTGTCGAATGGATGTGTTTTATTTGTATACATATCAAAAATAATCTAATCATTGTTTTCCAATTATTTCACATCAACATGATAAAATTTTATATGGTTTTTATAGTTACTAAAATATCCAAGGTCCCCAAACCATAAAATCTATTAGATAAAACAAACAATACAATGTCAATCATTATAAGGAGGTTTACAAAAATGAGAGTTCAATGTACCCCTCATGTCAAAATAAACCAGTGGCATACAAAAACTCGGGGTCCTAAAGGACCACATCATGCTCATATCTATGATCACTCTCTTTGGTAGTGAATATACCACTTTATTTCTTTATTTATAGAGCTAAGATAGAGTCAAATTGATGTGTTTCACCTGATTGATACATTCAATCCAATATGGTAGGAACCTCCAAGAAACAGTCCTGGTTTTCTATTTTAATGAATTGAATGAAATTTAAGAGTTGTATTCAGTCCATAATGACGTCCAATTATGATAAGTGTCATGATTGATGGCCTAATTTATCACCCATAATTCATCCTCATATGAGACAAAAATACCAATGTAATGTTGAAAGTAACCTTTCATGAAACCATAATGGGTGTGAAAAATACATGCATAACTTGATAGTCTTGGTGCTCTAGCTTCTCCACCATCCACATTTAATTTAATCCATGAAAGGATTTATGGAATCTAGAACATGTATTTAATCTCCAAAGGTTTATTGTGTCTTCCTTTTACACCCAAAAAACTGAGAATGGCAAGATCATTAGTGGTGTGGTGCATGACACCAAGTTGTATACCTACTGCAGTATGAATTTTCATGTGAAGTGGAGAAGTTCCTTCATTAAATGTGATCTTATGGTCATTGAATATGAAATTGTCACTTTTGGTCCATAAAACTAATATAACATAAGTAACATCACATAATAATATATTATAAACCTATCTAGTAAGACCTACTTTAGCGATATATTCCATGATATTTTCTAGGTTCCTTGTTGTATAGATTCTAATGATAGATATTCTGAAAATATAATTACACATCCTCTAAGAAAAACTGAAACCCGTGAATAGGTGTTACATACTCTCCTCACCTTGAAATTATAAATGAAATGTTGATACAAGTTGATTCCCTTCTCTCTTCAACTGGTCCTGGGTGAATAGCCTGTTTTTTCAGATTTTCCAAAGTATAAAAAATCTAGAAGGTTTAATGAAGGGAACCATAAATTTCATCAACCATGATAGTGTCATGAATAATTAAACACATTCCATGATTTTACATTAATATGAGTTTGTTTTCTATGTTTTTTATCGTTACATGCATGTTTTAGTGTTTTAAGACACTAAAAATTTATTTATGGGAATCCTTAAAAAAATTAACTCTTAATAACATGTCGTTAATTCCCACCTTTCAAAAATTAATATATAGTTATTTTCTTATGATTTTGAAGCCATTTCAATTCATTTTTCCTAGTTTAAACCCCTGATATGCATTTTAAAAGACTTTTCTATTTTTTAATATTGTTTATTAAGTAATTATGAGCACACCACACATCATATGGTTGTGTTTTATTTTTATACACATAAAAAATAAATCAAAAGTGGTTTTACAATTATTTCATGTCAATTTGAGGTCATTTTCTATCGTTTTGACCATTAGACATAAATTTTAGTGTGTTAAAACATTAAAAATGAATTTATATGCATCCCAAGAAAATAATAACTTGGATTGATGTTCCATTAGATCCAATATTTTTTAAATCAATATAATATCATTTTCATATTACTTCATGGCCATAGGAAAAAAAATTGGGTGGTATGACTTGAAGTGCATGGTTTTAATATAAAAGTTCCATTTTTTACTTTAAAACACCAGTCACATATCCAAAACCACTAAAAAGAGATCATATAGTTTAAAAAATTTAGGAAAGTGATACATAATTCATTTTTAACATATCGGAATTGAACTCACATTAATCTGACACATGATGTGGTTAGTCTGATTCAAAGTACAAGTTTTCAAAATAAAAGTGTCATTTTAGTTTAAAAAAATTTTCAAATTTTCAAATTTAATAAAATGAGTTCAAATTGTTTTCAAACTTTTGTAAAATTACTTATAATCAATTTTTTATGTGTAATAATAAACCACACCTCAATTGGACACACAAATTGAGCGGTATGACTCAAAAATACATGTTTCTGATATAAGTGTCATTTAACTTCAAAATGCATGTCACATAATCCAAACTAATAAAATGAGCTAGAATTAATTTAAAACATTATTACAATGATCCATAATTCAATTATGATGTTTATGAATCGAACGCACATCAATATGACAAATGATGTGGTTGGTATGACTCAATGTGTGTGATTTCAATATAAATGTGTCATTTTAGTTTTATTCATAGAATTTGTATGTGTTATTGGAAAATTTGTGAATAATCTATAGATTTTAGAATTGACATTGGAAATATGAGATATAAGGCTAGAAATTTCCTTAAAGATTGTGCCCATCATCCTCTAAAATATTGAAACTAAATCATTTTCCATTTCTAACCACCATTGATCTTATGTTTCCCTATAAGAGTCATGTTCTTACAATTTTTCAATAAACCTTGAAAATTCTCTTTGTTCCACCTAATCAACAGCACTTCTCAAACCCCCACTGGGTGTAGCAATAAATGATGACGATGCTCTACCAAAGACATCCAATTGAGTAGGCCCAAAACTCATCCCATATACACGCCAGAGATACCCCTTCCTGAGAATGGTTGCAACTGCATCATTCTAGGAAACTGATGATGATTTTTAAGGGTTCACATCTCAATATTCTTTAATTTTAACCTATTAATGCAATAATTCTATGAATTAATTTTTCAATTATATGAACTTCATAATATTATCTAATTAATAATTTTACATTACTATTTATTGTTATTTCAAGACTATAAACACATAATAATTAAAAAAATTATAACAACAAATATGTATCAAACTTAATTAATTGGGGATAACTAGATGGATAAAACAACACTAATATAACTAATTGGCACCATTTGATCCATTTATTCTTCCCTATTTAATTGGTTTTATGGTTTTTTTGTCGTTTTAATTTATTTTCCATTATTATTATTTTATAATAATTAAATAACATTAAATAGTAATGAAAATTACTTACTACAATGTCTCTGGTGGGTTCATTTACAAAATTGTCATTGGGTTTCCTATGAACATTAAGCCACATTTCAATCTAGCCAACAGACTGGCCTAATTTTTCACCCTTTATAGAAAATATATACAAGTTAGAAAAAAATTGTGACATATAATAAAATAATATAAATATTAATGGATAGAATTCAACCATGATTGTTCTATTTATTAAAAAACTCTAAGACTCAATGATATGAGAAATGAATTATTTCTCACAATTCATATTATTTTTTAGATAATTACTTAAAAAAATAGAAACACTGATAAAAATTATAATTTTATTGTATTTATGTTATTAAGTACTATAAAATATGAAGTTAAATCCTGAGATGAATCTCTGTTCATATCAACAAACATCCTTAAATAATCATGATAAATTCCTTTAGACGCTTTCTCATGCATTT
Organism: Viscum album; assembly: GCA_963277665.1. Lineage (NCBI taxonomy): Eukaryota > Viridiplantae > Streptophyta > Magnoliopsida > Santalales > Viscaceae > Viscum > Viscum album. Next base: position 508,723,091 of record OY728125.1, read on the forward strand.
GGGATGAGATCAGATCTGTTTAATTAAACTCATTACATAATATCCTTTTAAAATCTCTCCATTTCATGCCAAAATTTGATAGAGTCCATGGACATGAAATTGAGTTAGGGACATCAAAATTAAAATACATCTAGAAATAAAAAGATAACACTTTATAAGTGTTTAAATAATTTTAATTGTGTATTTTAAAGTAGTTTTCAATGAATATTAAATCAGTATTTCCTTTACTTAGTTATCGAAGACCTTATTTTTTCCACATTGTGGTCATATGACTCCAATATTTATAATTAACATGAATGATCATCATCTCACAAGAAAGCATCTCATTAATCTGTCCCTATATTTTAGTTGTATCACTGGTAGGCACTCTAAACACGTCAAATGGAATGATATCTTGAGGTCTTCTAGGTCCCATACATCTATCGTGTTCATTTTATATCTCTTATATTTTTATATTTATATGTTTGTTAAATGAATTAAAAAATTAATAGAATATATAGTTTTTTGTATAATGACATACATTCCAATAAAGGTAACTTTCCAATATCCCTTAGATAGTGGGGTGAATAACTACTCAATCATCATAGGTGCATCGTATGGTGGGTTTCGAACAATATATGCAGAAAATACTAGCTCTCTAGAAGTCTATGGTGTAACGAAATCACTCAGATCTACTAAAGCTTATAGTAGTGGTGGTTTCCTTTTTTATTTTTATCGACTATGATATTTAAAAAAAATTCAACATTCCATTAATTAAAATGGTTCAAAATATATTAAATGTATAAAAAATGCATAATTAAAATATGTTTACAAAAAAACATTTTATATATGTATTAAACATATATAAATTAGAAATTTTAATATTGTTTAATTCCCATTTTATACATTAAATTATCTTCATCTTCATTGTCTTTATTTTTATCAAGCTCTATTTTGATGAATACTTCATTTTCACCCTCTTTTATAAGTTCTATTGTTTCAATATTTTCCGAAAAAACCTATTCAATGTTTTGTGGTTGATGAGGTTCACTGTCAAAAAGTACCTATTGATATTCATCGCCCATGTAATATATGTCTCTTTTCATTAATTGTACAACAAAATTATAACCTTCATATATTTTAGTATACATATAATAAACCATATTCACTAATAAATCGAAGATAAATAGATCATGTTATTCATTCTCACCCATATGGATCAAGCGACAAAAGTTGATAGAAGTAAAATGTAATGAATCTTTCATTATTCCCCTATCAATGTTGACTAACTTGCGTTTGAATAAGAAAATTTAAAAATTGACCATAATTGTTTAATTTAATTATATCAATCATCTTTCCATAGTATACCACCTCTAAAAGTGTAAATACACCACTATTTTGAGTTTTCAAGTTTTTTTCACGATAACTTTTATGAAACATAAAACCATGAATATTGTAGAAATTGAATCTATTAGCATTCCTTAGAGGTCCTCGAGCCAAAAACTTCAAAAAATTTGATATTTCAGCTCAATTCTCAACATTCATTATTTAGACAAGAACATATAAGGTTTTACTTTTAACATATAAAAAATAACTATATGTAAATAATATTAATATGAGTATATACTTACATGTAGATCAAACCATTCGACAATATCCTTAATAACAACTTGTGTTAATTCTAGCTCTTTTCAAGCTCGACCCCCTTTTCCATCTCTTTGTTCGCAATCTCAATTGTTTAATAAATGGATCTATTATAAGACTATTGAGTATCACATATCGATGCACTTGTAGTAACTCCAATTTCATCATTGTAAAATTTCACCCCTTTCTAATTGGTCATCTAATAGTTGGAAATATAGATGACTTTTTTTCGAATGTGAATTAGTGTAGATGATGTCAATACATACAGAATGATTTAATCCCATCCAAATACCTAGGATATAAGTTCATTGACTCTTTGGATATCTAACCTTCAGTAAAAGATCCTTCTATTAGAGCTTTATTCCTCACATGTGATTTCAAATAACCTAAGTACATAAATTAAAAAATTAGAAACAAACTAAAGAAAATTATTTAATGATTTTATAAAATTTAATTCATCAATGAAAATGAAAGAAATATTAATATGCCTATCAATTGGATATATCCATTGATAATATACTATTCCACCATGTTTAGCTTCTTCAGCTAAATGAATAGTTAAATGAATCATGACTCTGGAGAATGAAGGGGGAAATAATATCTCTAAATGAAAAAGTGTCAAAACAATTTTGCGGTTTATCAAGATAATTTGGATTTAGATTTCATCCAAAAATATCTCTAAAAAAGTTTTAAAACTCAACTAGAACTATCATTACTTTTTCAGGTAACATGTTATGAAATGATAATGACAACAATTACTCCATCAGAATATGTGAGTCATGAATTTTCAATACATGTAACTTTTGATGTTTTAATCCAAACCACCTTAAAATTCTACTTGAATATTCATATGGAACTTTTAAAATATTTAAATTTTGAAGTAATAAGTATTTATCATGATTTTTAATTATAAAAATAGTATAATGATTTTTTTCTTTATCATTTTCCCACAAACCATTATTTATATTCATTGATTCCAAATCCTTATGAGCATTAAGGTGGTCCTTCGATTTACCATGGTCATTAAGCAATGTAAAAATTACATTCTCATGGGTGTGCTTCTCCATATTCATTACATTAAGATTATGACGTATCAACTTAAATTCTCAATAATTAATTTTGAAAAATATACTCATTTTCTTCAACCCTTGTGTCCCACCAACTTTGGAGACTGTACCTGATACCCTTTCCCCACTTTCTTTAAACTAATTACATTTTCCAAATTCTATAGTGAAATTCATTAATTATCCATGGATTTATAAACCAAATGTCACCTTTAGTGGATCTCTCAATTCAATATCTGTATTGAATTTCATCGTATTAAACCTAAATTTATGAGAAGCATCATGAAATCTATAATGAAACATCAAAACCCATTTTCTAATATGAGGTAATCATTGAGGTTCAAAATAAAAATTACACACTAGACAAGCCAATCAAGTATGAGTGTTCCAACTTGATAAGTTTTATAGTCTTGGAAATTCACTAATGTTACACATTAAAGCAACATGCATTTTGACTAGTTTTTGCATTGAATCATCATATGTTTCCACACAGTCATCCCACAATTCTCGCAATTCCTTGATTAGAGGTTAAGGTATACATCAATATCATTTCCTGGCATTTTATTTCAAAGATTAATCATTGAAATAATTAAATAATTATTCTTCATACAAATCAATGTATTTAGATTATAGGCGATCAAAAAAACTGTCTAAATACTATAATTTTAACGTAATATACAAAAAGGGTTAATACCACCATATGCCAATCCCAAACATGCATTCTTAGGATCTAAAGAAAAAAACTAAATATAATTAATCAAACTCCTTCCATGATGTTGAATATAATGGATATCTCATCAATAAATTTGTGTTACTATCCTAAGCATGTGAATTCATGTCACATGTAGTCTTAGACAACATGAATAATCTTTTCTTGCATGGTTTCAATGGAAAATAACATAATACCTTTGTTGTATTTTTTTATTCTGTTTCTTCCCGGTGTTGAATTAATGTGTAATCTAATTTTTGGTTCATTAACTTCCATATTTTTGTATGAAATTTTATGCATTCTTCTTTATCATACTCTTCTCCATAGTAAATCATGCAATCATTATGGCATTCATGTATCTTTGTATAATCAAGTAAAATTTTTCTAATGATTTTTTTCATCTCATAGAATGATGTAGGCATCTTAGATTCACTAAATATGGCATGAAGAAACACTAAAATCATATAAATTTCTTAATCAATGGTTACATAGAGACACTTGACGTGATACAACTTAATTAGAAATGACAACTTTGAATACTTGTCACACCCTTCATACAGATCTTCTTTTCCATCTTCAACTAATTCATAAAACTCATTTTTTTGATCATTTATATTTTTAGAAAAATTAACCTGATCAAGATTAAATAAAGGTTTGGTTGATTTATTCAAATATTAGACCTTTTATATTTCAAATCCAAATGTAAAGTTTATAATGTTTCGAACTTAATTCTCCTTTGGAGAGTCTCTTTGTGTTTCACTGACAGGATAGTTATTTTTTTAGACTTTCTATAACATTAAAATCACCATTTCAAATCCAAAATAATTATTAATCCGAAAATGGTTTCAATATCAAGTTCTCATATACATCATTTCTATTCAAAAATCTCTTGAATATACAACTAAGACAAGACATTTTATTCTACCAAGCATTGGTCGGTTGGAAATTTCATAGTCTAAAAATCCTTCCAAACCCTTGGTATACCGAGGTGTATTTTGAGGTAAAATAATAACAAATTTACCTATAGGTATTTTATTGTTACTCTTCTCCCATATAATTTTTATATGAAGATATAAATGTTAAATAAAATAATTATAATCAATTTTTAACATCACTGAATTTTGTTATTGACTATGGTAATGTCTTGATTTAACAAAACACAAATTTAACATGATAGTGATTCAATATGACATGAAAAAAATAACATAAATGAATAAATATTACCCCACACAGTAACAAGGTCTAATGTCATTGAAAAATATATATGATGCAAGGATAGGGAAACAAACAACGTAGAGGTTGGGGATAAGATCCCAGCAACATATGAATCAGATACAATTAGGGGAAACTGATGAGGCGCATACTAGTATGGTGTAGTGGGGAAGGAGTTAGGGCTTGATATCCCTTAGGGGTGGTGGTCACCGTGAAATAGTGAAGAGGGCTTTCTTCTCCGAAGAAGACCCATCGGGGGTGTCACAATGGTTGGAATTGAGGGAGGGAGGTATGTGGTCTGCAGTGATAGTGGGAGATCAGGGGTTTGGGTTTGTTATCAAGGGAGGGGGATTGATGGTCGGTGTCAAGGGAGGTGTGATTAGGGGTGGGGGTCAGGGGGTGTTGGGGTGGGGGTGGGAGAGGGGGAGTGTTAGTAAGGGTTTTTAAGTATTTAACAACAGTTTTATTAAATTTTACACTAAATATATTTATTATAAACATTTTTATGAAACCTACACTATATTTTAAATAATATATAAACATAATTTATTAGTGGTAGTTATGGGAAACACCACTAATAAATCACACCTAAAGCCCCATTTTTAGCATAATTTTTTTAGTGATGAAGTTCATATTGTCTTATAAAAAGCATCATAAATAATGGATATTTATAGGGGGATATATTTCCATTAGTAAATTAATTCATCAAAACACTTCATTACAATAGTGTAAGTAATTGTCGCAAATTATGTTTTTCCAAACATGTATGTTTTGAGATATGTTTCACTGGGTCATTATTGGACTCATCTGGTTCTCAATGAAAGATATGATTACCTGATGAGTCCCATATGTTCTCATTGGGTTCTTAGTAAATATGTAGTGGGTTTTTGATGGATTAATCATAAAACTTGTAAAGATTGTTCGGAATTTGAACATATTATTATTTTTTTGATTAATAAGGTCGTTGTATCACATGAATCAAGGGAGAAATTAAAATTCAAGTATTATAGTCAAAAATAATAAACCTATCAACATTGATGGAAACTTTGATATGGAGATAATATTGATACAACTTGATCATTTTATTAAATACAATTAGTAACATAATTTAAAGTAAATTAATTATTAATAAATATTTTGAGATGATTTAAAAGAAAAAATTTTACTTAGATTTTCCAAATATAGAGGGAGAGATGAGTGTTTCCTAAAATAACAAAAATAGTTCTAGAAAAATAGATTCGAGTTCAAATAATTTATGCTTCAATGACTTGAGTAAGTCAAATAGAATTTTGGAGTATTTATGTATATAGTTATTAAAGATATGAGTCAATGGTAAATGGTTTGATGATGTTAATGGTCAATCTGTGTTGTGATCCATCTTGTATCCTTATTTTCTTCATCTATAAATATAAAAGCTCATCCTCATTTAGGAGGTACGAATTAAAAGTATTATCTTACATGGTATACTAGGAAAAGGTTATTAGCGGTGGTTTTTTTTAGAGTATTAGTGGTTTAAACCGCTGCCTAATATAATAGCAGTGATTATTAAAACCCCTGCATATTGCACAATCTCTATCCATTAAGCGGGTTTTTTTATTTCATGGTGGTTTTATTATGTGTCATATTAGGAAAATTTAGCAACGGTTTAATTTTTATTTAGTGGTAGTTCTTTTATTTAGAAAAATATATTGGAAATATAAATAAAATAAAACTAACTACTACTAAAGATATTAGCGACAGTTTTTTATAACTACCGCTAAAACATACATTATTTAATGTATTTAGATGTGATTACTAAAAACCGCTGCTAAATCATATTTTTTTAAATTATTTAAAAAAATAACATACAATAAGTTAAAACAGGAATATATGATAAACCTATCATATATACATCATACATCCGCAATCATATTTAAAAACATCAACAGTCATCATAACCTCTGCCTCAGTCAACCCATACATCTGTTAACCAATACCTCAGTCATTAATATATACATATAAAATATATCGAACAACAAATGATTCTCAATATACATCCATGTCAAGACCTCCAATGCATATGTCTGCCTCCACATAATCTCATCAACTGAAATTGACCACATCATCTCCTCAATGGTAACAAAAAAAGAAAAAAAAATAAAAATAGACATAATAAATCATAATTACAATAGAAAAACAGAAGAATTTCATGGATCAGAATGTTCAACCTCCTAACTACTGCCAACATCTTCCACCTACAATAAAAACCAAAAACTTTATGAAAAGAAATGAGAATGAAAAAATACATAAAATATATTCAGAATTCTATACATAAATTTTTTTATTTTGTTCATCAAACCAAAAAAAATTAACATGAATATAATAATATATAATTAAAAATACTTTGAAAATATAAAATTACTAATTAAAGATAATATTCAACATCAGAAACTGAAAATGGATAATTAAATATTCAAATTTAATTTTAAAGGGAAGAGTTGTGTGTTTGAACTTGACTTGATAAAAAAACTAAAAAACATTGATATCACAGAGTGTACTATATTTCAAAAAGAATTAGTGATGGTTGTCTAATGATTTTACATCAATATGAGGTCATTTTCTATGGTTTTGATAATTCCACTAATGGTTTAGTGTTTTAAAACACTAAATCTGTGTTTACAGCCATAATGGGAAAACCATAATTTTAAATTATGTGTCATTTATTCATACATTTCACAAATAAATGTAAGGTCATTGTCCCTAGATTTTAGGTAAATATAACATTATTTTCATGGTTTTGACCCCTGACACTTGTTTTTAAAAGCTTTTGAACCATTAAGAAGTGATTATTGAGTAATTTCGGCCACAATGCGCATCATATTGACGTGTTATCTATGTGTACACATCAAAAAAAATGTAGAGGTGGTTGTATAATGATTTCACATCAATCTGATGTTTTTTTCTATGGTTTTGACTATTCCACGCACATTTTAGTGTTTTAAAATACTAAAAATGTGTTCACAGTCATCCTGAGAAAACTGTAAGTCGGAATTTCATGTCTTCAGTTCATACAATTCATAATTAAATCTATAGTTGATGTCCCCTAATTTAAAGGTAATTTTACATTGTTTTCTAGGTTTTGACCCCCTGACACTTGTTTTTAAATGATGTTATACCTTTAAGAAGTGTTTACTAAGTAATTACACCCACACCACATGTCGGATTGATGTTTTGTTTATACATACACATCAAAAAAATAAGAAGTGGTTTTCATGTGATTTCGCCCCAATCTGAGGTTTTTTTCTATCGCTTTGATTGTTCCATACATGTTTTAGTGTTTTAAAACACTAAAGTAATATGTACTGTCATCCCGGGAAAACCGTAGGCCAGAATGATGTCAGGTAGGTTCCTATATTTCAAAATTAAATCTACATTTGATGTACCCTGATTTAAAGTCAATTTAACATCATTTTCCAAGTTTTAACCCCCCCCCCCCCCCAACATTTGTTTTTAAAGGCTTTTGTACCTTTAAGGAGAGTTTATCAAGTAATTCGGACCACATTGCACATTTTATTGATGTGTTTTCTATGAATAAATGTAAAAAACAATTCAGTGGTAGTTTTCTTGTGATTATATATCAATTTGAGGTCATTTTCTATGGTTTTGACCGTTCCACATAGGTTTTAGTATTTTAAAACTCTAAAAATAAGTTTATGACCCTCTTAGAAAAACAGTAATTCAGAATGATGTTTAGATGATTACTACATATCATAAATGGCTTATGTATCATTTTCTTAAAGTATTAAAATGACTGGAATGTTTTTTCTCAGTTTTGAGTTGGTCAGTTTTCCTTTTTACTAAAATGGGTGTCTTTTTTAAATAAAAATGCATACTTGGATCCATATTGGGAACATCATGTATCGGATTAAGGTTTGGTTTATTTCTACATGTCACAAATTAAGTTTGGATTGTTTTCCTAAAGTATCAAAACAATATGAATGTGTTTTCTTGGTTTTGAGTAGGTTTTTTTCCATTTTTACTAAAATTGAAGTCAATGTAAAATTAAAAGACTCATATAGAGTCATACCGGTCACACCATGAATCATATTTAGGTGAGGATAATTCATATATGTCTCAAATGTCTTACAGATCATTTTACTAAAGTACTAAAACAATATGAATTTGTTTTCTTGGTTTTTAGTACATCACTTTTCTTTTTTACTAAATTTTTGTTTCAAAATCGAAACACACACTTTGAATCATAATTATCACATCATGTATCATTTTTACATGAGAAATATTCTTACACATTAAAAATTTCTTATGAAATGATTTCTTAAATTTTAGGTGAAATAAGATCAGGTTTTCTTGATTTTCATTGAGTGGCACATTTTGACTAAAATGTAAATTTTAAACTGATAATGGAAAATTTGAGTCATACCGAGCACATCGTTTATCCGATTGTGGTGCGGCTAATTCCTACATGTCTAAAATTACGTATGGATCATTTTTATAAAGTATGAAAACAATATTGACGTATTTTCTTCATTTTGAGTAGGTTAGTTTTCATTTTTACTAAAATGGGTGTCAATTTTAAATAAAAATATGCACTTTGAGTCATACCAGGCACACCGTGTATCAAATTGAGGTTTGGTTCATTTATACACATCATAGATGACTTATAAATCATTTTCATAATGTATAAAAATAATACAATAATTTTTTCTCAGTTTTGAGTTGGCCATTTGTCCTTTATATTAAAATTGATATAAATTTTAAATAAAAAGTTTCACTTAGAGTCATATCAGTTACACCATGCTTTAGATTGAGATGATAAATATTCATACACATCTAAAATTACTTATAAATTACTTTCCCAAAGTATCAAAACAATACGAATGATATTTATCAGTTTTGAGTATGGAACTATTCTTTTTTACTAAATTTTCATTTTAAACTAAAAAAATGCACTTTGACTCATACAGATCACATCGTGTATCAGTTTGATGTGATACATATTTTTATTCATCACAGATTATTTATTAATAGATTTCATAAATTATAAAGAAAATATATGTAACGTCTTGATATTTCTGAGTAATTTTTTTTATATGGAATTATTTCGAGACCATGAAATTCGACGACACGTAATTCTGAGGTCCAGAGATCCCGTAATGGAATTTTGATCTTTTTAAGGTATATTAAGTAAACATGAAAGTGGTATTTTATATTTATTGAACCATTTCTCAAATCAAAAATACGAGGGCACTGATGAATTTAGAACGCCATGATTCTCCTAGAAATGACTTAACTTTGGTCGTCAATGGCCCAGCGGAAAATTTATTTTTCGGACTTTTCAATAAAAATAATAAAATAATTTAAATGAATTATTTTCTTTTCTTTTTTACATTGGAGTAGCAGACGGTGGCGCTATGGGTAGCAACAGGGCGTTGATGATGTGCATCAATGAGGCTCATTAATGGCTTGTTAAACTCGCAGTGTAACGACTCTTTAATGGCGTGTAACAACAACACAATTTCTTAAATCAAATAGTGTAACGATGCAATTTTGCATCATAATCATAATGTTTCAACATGAACCTATTTATAGTTTGATGTGCTGGGGAAATATAGATTAAAAATTTGGAGGATTATCTAGAGAACCTATAATGGACTTCCACCCCATCAAAGAAAAAATAACATCGGCAAAACATCATCTTCTTCATCATGCCTTTCGAAGATCGGATCTGAGAAGTGATGCTTATTTCTTAACCCCTCGAGGACAAACGTGCAGCAACAAACTTCAATGAGGTAGGGGTTTTTGATTCGTTGTTCTTCCCTGTCCATTTCTAAATGATAAAGACAGATTAACCCATGAATATGTTAATCTGTGGACCGTGCTTTCTTACGGGAGGGTAACTTCTTTGGGGATTCTTTATCTGGGATTTAATTATCTTTGTTGTTCAAATTAAAATCCTCAGAGCTCCTTCATTTTGTAAACCTCTAACCTGGAGGGCCTGGGCCAACATGAGCAAGGCCCAAGCCCCTCCTCCAAGGGGGTTCTTCATGGCCAAACTTTCGAATCGACAACAAGGTGGTTTTGTGACCTTTGCATTGGAGAGGACGATCCCTAGAAAACACAGGCGCATGCATTAAGATGAACGGACCACCGGTGAAGACCCGGTGGTCCCTGGAAGAGTTTTTCAGTGTGTCAGAGCCGGAATTGGACCCGGCAACTACCAGTGGTGGTCAGTTGTAGCGGCTGCAGGTGGGAGGGGATGTGCCATAATGGCATGCCATACGAAAGGTCTTGGCCAAACCAATCCACCTCTTGCGGATCGGATGGGGCATGAACCCCCAACCGGTCAGACCCATACTACGGGCTAGACCTGCGGCTCCCCGGGCCGGGCCGGTCCCACTTCCCAGTGGGTCAGACCCAAGACCAATGGGCCGAACCACGACAATGGGTTGGACCAGCATCTAGTGGGCCGAACCCGCACCGGTGGGTAGTACTCGCACCCTCTTTGGGTCGGGCCAGACTAGGTCGGGTCACTAGGCGACTCGATAGGCTGGACCCTCGGCCAACTGAGCTGAGTCCAGCGAGGCCTATTGGGACTGGCCCACTAGCCAGGTCAAACCAGACCGACCCTGACCCACATCAGGTCAGGTTGGGTCTGTTAGAATAAACCGGGGTATGTAGAACCCCCGATCCAGGTTGGTCGGGTCAGTCCGACCGGGTCGGACTGGGCCCCATTGCAATTGGTCCCCTGGCTACTAAAATGCACGTATCTTGAAAACCACATGTATGATTGACAAGTTGTTTAGGGAGTTGGGACCCTCTCAGGAGGAAACTATTTTGGCATTATTTGTAGATACTTTCATGGACTTCGATAAGTTACTAATGGCTTGAGGAGTAGTTCTCCCAAGTGAACTATATATGGAACCCTCCGGTTGGTTGAGACCTGAAGACTACTCTAGGATGGACCAGTGGGAATTGGATCTGTGTGACCCACTAGTCCCATAGTGTGGATCCACTCTGTTTGACCCGGCAGACCCACGGTACTCTATTGGAGGAGTACCTCAATTCTTCCAAGGTGGGAAGCGACTCTGTGTGACCCGGCAGGCCCATGGTGGGGAGCGGCTCTGTGTGACCCAGCATACCCACGGTACTCATCAGGGATGAGTACAATAGATGCTCAAGGTTAGTGGGATGCAGCTCTATGTGACCCAGTAGGCCCACTTTACTCGATATAGGAGGAGTTCTGCAGCAGCGAGGAGTTCACTGTTTGTGACTGATGATGCTACTGTTACTACCCTAGAAAATACCTTGTGTAAGAGGCCTTGAGTTTCATGCTTTACTTTGAGGAATTGTTGTGTGTTCTTCCTTTTTGTTTTTGGGTCCCTAATGAGTACTATGTTCCTCACCCTTGCACAGGCTTCGCCCGCATATGTTGTGTCTGGTAGAGATGACTGACCTTCCGACAGGGGTACTCGGGGAGACGTGATTGACGGACGATTCCACGGTGGACTTGGCGGACTAGGACCATGTGAGGCCCAGTAAGACCAGGTGGACATGAAATACTACTTTGGCTTCAGTAGCTTCACTACTCTCACGATTAGGGGGGGTTTACTATAGATGTCCATTAGAGTTTCTTTTTTGTATTTTCTATTTTCACTTCCTTGAAAGGTTTTTATTCTGACCCACTTAAGTTCATTTGTACTTTCAATTAGTTTTGTTTTAGTGGTACTTGTTCCCCCTTTTTAGTTTTTTGGGATGTGTTTGGGTGTGTGTGTGTGTGTGTGCGTACATGTACTTAAGAAAATTCCTCCCACTTGCAGGTTGACGCCTTCAGAGCTAGTCGCCAGCCCCTAGCCTTTAGTAGGTAAGCTTGGGGAAGTCACAACACGAGCCCTGGTGGACGGGTTGTGACAAAGTGGTATCATAGGTCCTTCGGTTCTCCCTCAAGGACTGGGAGTCTGATGTTTGATTTTGGGGAAACAGTCTTAATTATTATGAGTTCAACTTTCAGATTCAGGGAGTCTAGTGTTGGTGTGGTAGCCGACGTATCCATACACCAGGACCTTGAATTCTGTTTTCAGCTCAATACCTGAAAACACTGGTTTCATAAGTATCTCCTTATTTTTGAATAAGAGTCAGATCACCAGGTATAACCTTCTAACCATGGTACATCTTGATCTATCTCAAGATTCCTCCACATGGAAAACCATCCAGGATCCTGATACGAGGTCATGAGGAAAGCCCGCCTAGCAACGAGGCGTCCATTCAGGGGCCATTTCTAGAGATGGCCCCACCGAGTGAGGTACTGATGCTACCACCACCCGATGGTTAGTATATAATGTCTGCAGTTCTGGTAGAGTATGTTCATAGGCCTAGCGCCCTACATGGGTTTCAGAGACAGTGACCTCCCAGGTTTAGGGGAGAAACAGATCCTCAAGTCGCTGAGGTCTAGATGGAGGCTATGTTGTGGGTCTTCTGCTTAGTGAGAACACCGCCTGACCAGATTGTGATCTTAGTGGAGAGCCTTCTATAGGGATCAGTAGGGAGATGGTGGATCTTGACCATCTAGACTCACGATGAGACGACCCTCACTTGGGTTTACTTCAAGAGGCTATTCTCCGAAGAGTTTTCCCCCACGATGTTGCGCTCTGTGTTCATTTAAGAACATCATCACATACAGTAGGGTATCATGACAATGGTTGATTACTCAGTGTGGTTCAGGAAGCTTTCCTGATACTCTATAGACATGGTGTGAGACCCTATCTTCAGGGCTCGATCCTTTGAACAAAGACAAAATCATGATATTAGGGCTTCAGTGGTGTCTCTCAGCATCCCTACCCAGGCTGGGGTGCTAGATCGATCCCTTATTGTAGAGATCTTCTTGGAAATGAAGGGGCCAATAGCTAGAGCTTCCAGTAAACCCTAATTAATAGAGTCTTCGGTGGGTAGTAGTCATCAGACGCGTGGGCCCAAGAGGGATAGGTCTTTTAGAGGATGACCCCAGGACTCAGGGTTAGTAGTGCAGGGATCCCAATCCTTATGGAGTCGATAGGGATCTAGGGAGTGCTACGCATACAGAGGTAAATAAAACATGGAACAAGACTTCCCAACCCACCGTATAGATTACTGGAAGACAGTTGAGGCGTCACCGAGGTAGTGGCATCAGTTCGAGTGAGGAGGTCTACAGGGTGGCAGACGTGGAAGGGGATTTGTCCAAGCGGTAGGCGGTGGGAGACGATTTGATATGTTACTACCACCACCACCAGGTTGTCCACCCTGACCTCAAGGAGCAGGCGGAGAGGGGAGAGCTCAGCTTCAGGTAGCATTGACTTACAACCACGACACTCCAAAGATGATCTGAGGTACGATCTGTGTCTTATCTACCCTAGCTACAGTACTTATAGACACAGGTACTAGTCACTCTTTTCTTTTCACGGCTCTCGTTCAGATATCAGAGATTCCAATGGAGCCGTTGGATCAATCCTTATAACTAGAGACTCCAACGAGAGATGAATCAATGATTAATCACTAGTGTCGGCAGTGTGAGATTACTCTGGTAAGCAAGAGCTTCATCTGGGATCCCTTAGTAGCAGCATCGAGGCCTTACGATGTCATCTTGGGTATGGACTGTTTATACATAGTCCATGCTCAGATAAAATGTTTTAGGCATACAGTGTGGTGTGTCCGCACAAATGGGACCAGTTTTTCCTTCATCGATGAGAAGGAAACCCCTCCAGTGTGGGACACACTCTCTTGGAGGAGGGTACATCTGATCACCCACTAGTTGGATTGCCTCACCCTCGATGCAGTGAAGGAGAGGAGACCATGTTTTTCTCTAGTGGTCGATGATTAAGATGATGTTTTCCTGATTAAGTTCTAGTGTAACCTCCTCATAGAGAGGTAGACTTCTGTATCGACCTATACCCTAGGACGACACCAATATCCACACCAGAATATCGAATGTCTCCCATAGAGCTTCTTGAACTGAGGGTATAGCTAAAGGAATTTTTGGATAGGGGGTTCGTAAGACCTAGCCTTTCCCCATGGGTAGCCCCTGTTCTTTTTTCCAAGAAGGCATATGGGAGTTTGAGGTTGTGTGTGGACTTCTGGAACCTAAACCAGGTGACCATGAAGAACAAGTACCCACTACTAAGAATTGATGAACTCTTTGACCATCTAAAGGGGGTGAAGTGGTTTTCGAAGATAGACCTCTGATCAAGTTACCGCCAGCTTTAGGTACGGGATGAGTATGTACCAAAGATGGCCTTTAGGTGTCGTTATGGACACTATGAGTTCTTGGTGATGCCTTTTAGTGTAAAAAACTCCCCAGCAGTGTTCATGGGCCTCATAAACAGGATCTTCCAGCCCTACCTTGACATGTTCATTGTGGTCTTCATCGATGACATCTTGGTGTATTCAGTGTCATAGGAGCAACACACTACACACTTGTAGATATTCCTGGATGCACTTATAGAGAACCAGCTTTATGGTAAGCTCTCAAAGCATTAGTTCTCGATATGGGAGGTCCACTTTCTGGGACACATCATCTCGGAGGCCGGAGTTGGAGTAGATCTAGAAACAATATAGGTAGTTCTTACTTGGGATCCACCTAAGAGCATGACTGAGGTGCAGAGCTTCTTGGGGCTTTATGGTTACTATGGGAGGTTTGTGACCTACTTTTCCAGGGTATCATCACCCTTATCAGAATTGACATAGAAGGAACAACCCATTGTGTGGATAGAGAAATCCCAGCATAGTATCCAGGAGTTGAGGTAGAGACTGACTAGTGCCCCCATCTCGAGACTGCTAGAGGAGAGTATTGGATATGTAGTATACTAGGATGCATCAGGGATCAGGCTCGGTTGTTTCCTAATGTAGGAGAAAGTGGGGATCGCCTACAGCTCAAGAAAGTTGAGGTAGTATGAGAATAACTACGTGACCCATGACCTGGAGTTGGTAGCAGTGGTCTTTATGTTAAAGATGTGGCGGCACTACTTGATGGGTGAGAACTTTACAGCTTACTCTGAAAACAAGAGTTTCAAGTATATCTTATCCAAAAAAATAAAATGAAGATGATATACCGGTGTTGGATGGAGTTCCTCCAGGACTATGATTTTGAGATAGTCTATGCTCTTGTAAATGGGAACATGGTGGAACATGTGCTTAGTAGGAGGATTGATTTGCAGCTGCTGAGTGAGGTGATAGAGTAGTTATCCACGATGAAGGTATCCCTCAAGGATGATAGTGAAGTTTTTTACCACCAGTTGATGGTTGTTACTCCACCACTAGTATAGTGAGTCAGGAAGGAACAGTTGGGGGATGTTTACTGTGAGGCCCAACGTGCTTAGATATCCTCAAGATGGGATCCAGATGGATTTTTGATAGGTGGGTAGCACGTCGTCCTTTTTAGAGGGTGCACCTTAGTACCAGTTGAATTGTGGGAGGAAGAGTTGAGAGTATTCCATACTGCCCCTCTGGAGGTACATCCTATAGTAGAAAAGATGTACCAGGACCTATGGCATCAGTACTGGTGGCTAGGGATGAATAAATTAGTGGCCAAGTCCATTTCATGATGCCTCACTTATCCATAAGTGATGATAGATCAGTAGGTTCCATCATGCTTGACTCAGACACTCAACGTACCAGAGTGGAAATGGGACGGTATCTCTATGGACTTCATGACAGGGTTACCACGTATGTCTATAGGTCATGAATCTATTTGGGTGATCATTGACTGACTCACCAAGTCATCTCACTTCCTACCCATTCGGTAGTAGAGAATAGTAGAGGGATTGGGACGCCTCTACATCCATGAGATAGTGCGGCTTCATGGGGTGCCTTTGATGATCATATTAGATCATGATGCCTTCTTTACATCCTGGTTTTGGAAGGGATTATAGGAGACTTTAGGGACATAGCTTCATTTGATCATAGATTTTTATCCCCATTCAGATGGTCAGATGGAGCGGACCATACAGACCTTGGAGGACACACTTCGTGCTTGTGTCATTGACTTTGTTTGTAGTTGGGAGGACCAACTTCCACTGGTGGACATTTCATACAACAATATATATCACTCCACCATTGGCATGGTAATGTTTGAGGACTTGTATGGGCGGCCTTGTAGATCACCTATATGCTAGAAAAACCCATGGAAGTCGGAACTCATGGGTATAGAGTTGGTACGGGATACAATTGAGAAGGTACAGATCATCCAAGAGTGAATGAAGACTACCCAAAGCAGGCATATGTCTTATGCTGATAGGAGATAAATACCCTTGGAGTTTGAGGAGGGAGATCTTGTGTTCCTTTGGGTCTCACCCTGACGAGGATTGCAGAGATATGGTCGGGGCAGTAAGCTATCGCTGAGGTTCATCAGCCCCTTTCAAATCATGAACAATGTTGGAGAGGTAGTGTACCACCTAGATCTTCCCCCAAAGATGCACCGAGTGCATGATGTTTTCCATGTGTTGCAGCTCAGAAGGTACGTTCATGATCCATCACACGTCATTGACTGGAGAGAGCTAGACATTGATGATTGGTTGAAATTTGCGGAGTTCCTAGGGGAGATAGAGGATCGACAGGAGTAGGTCATAGGTAGATGGTTGATTCTTCTAGTGTGCACTTGATAGAAGCACGGGAATCACCAGGAGAACACATGGGAGTGGGAGGCTCAGATTCCTGCTCAGTACCCCCATATTTTTTTAGTGGGTGTTTTGGATTTTGGGGAGTTAAATCCCCAAGGTGGGGAGAATGTAACATCTCAGAAGTTCTGGGTAATGTTTTTTATTTATATGGAATTATTTCAAGGCCTCAAAATTTGACAGCATGTAATTCCACAGTCCAGAGAGCGTGAAATGAAATTATGAACATTTTTTAAGGTACGTTCTGTAAACATGTGAGTGGTATTTTTTATCTTTTGAATCATCACTTGGATCAAAAATATGAGGGCACTTTTAAATTCAAAACATTGAGGTTCTCTTAGAAATGAATAAACCTTGGCTAAAAAGGGCTGAGCAGAAAAGTTATTTTTTAGACTTCGGGGAAAATAATAAAATAATTTTAAATGAATTATTTTATTTTTATTTCTCAATTTGGAGTGGAAAACGGCTATGTTACGGGGTAGTGATAGGGTAGAGATGATGCGCATCAAGGATTATCATTAATGTATCATTAAACTGGTAGCATAACAACACTTTAATGATGTGTAACAGAGACGTTATTTCATAAATATAACAGTGTAATGACGCGACGTTGCATCGTAATTGGAACGCTGTGATGTGATCCTATTTATAGTTCGACCCACTGGAGAAACATGGATTAAAAATTTGGAGCATTCTTTGAAGAACCTCTAATGGAATTACATGCCAGAAAAGCATGAAGAATGCCGGAGGAACTTCATTTTATTTATCATTCCTTTTGAATATCAGACAGGAGATGCGATGTCGACGTCTTAACCCCTCGAGGGAGAATGTACGGTAACGAACATTAAAGGGATAGGGGTTTTTGATTTGTTGTTCTTCCCCATCCATTTCAAAACAACAAATGCGGATTAACCCACAAATAGGTTAATCCATAGACCGTGCGTTCTTGTGGGAGGGTTAATTCTTTGGGGACTCATTATATGGGATTTAAATATTTTTGTTGTTCAAATTAAAATCCCCAGACCTCCCTTATTTTGTAAACATCTAACACGATGGTCCTGGTCTGAAAAGAAAAAGGCCCAAGCCCCTCAGCTGTGGGTGTTCTTCATGGCCAAACATTTGAATCGACGACAAGGTACTTTTGAGATCATCTCAGTGGAGAGGAAGATCCCTAGAAAATGTAGGTGTAAGCGGCATGAAGAACGGACCACCAGTGCATACCTGGTGGTCCGTGAGAGAATTATTCGGCCTGCCGGTGCCAACGGTGGCACCAGTGACTACCAGTAGTGGCCTGTAGAGGTGGCCACATGTGGGAGGTGGTGCACCATGATGGCGCATCGGATGAAAGGTTGTGGCAGGACCAGGCCGCGGTGCAGCAGGAGAAGCCACTGACCTAGCTGGTAGCTAGAGGCGGTGAACGCGGTCACTTGAACACATCGTAGGGAAGAGAACACATCACAGAGCGGTGTCCCATGTAACGGTCTATGGTCTCTTGACCGTGCTGACCCCTAGGGAAATGGTGGGGCACTTACATGGCTCACATTCACATTCAGTGAGGCGAACGGGTCCGCCTCTTGTAGACCGGACAGGGTGTAAACCCTCAGTGGGTCGGACCCGCAGCTCACCAGGTCGTGCTGGTCCCACTTCTTAGTAGGTTGGACTCGATCCCAACCAAAAAAACTGCACTAGTGGGCCAGACCCACACCAAATGGACCAGACCCGTGCCCTCTTTGGGCTAGGTCGGGTCACCGGGCGACTCGGCTATCGGGACCCTCAGCCAACCGGGTCGGGTCCAGTGAGGCCTATTGGGCCTGGCCCACTAGCCGAGCTGAACCATACCAACCCTGACCCACACTAGGTCAGTTCGGGTCCTTGATAATGAACTAGGGTATGTGGAACCCTCGTGCCGGGTTTGTCGGGTCTGTCTGAGCAAGTCAGACCGGGCCCCATCACAACTCTTCCCCTGGTTACTAAAATGCATGTATCTTGCAAACCGTGTATCTGATTGATGGGTCGTTTGGGGAGTTGGGACCCTCTTGAGGAGGTATATAATTATAAATGTTTTTTGGTGACTTTAATGGATGCCTAGAAGAGGCTAATAGCTTGAGAAGCGGTTCTACCAAACGTGCTACTTATGGAACCCTACGGTTGGCTGAGACCTAAAGACTGCTCGAGGATGGCCCAGTGGGAAGCGGCTCTGTGTGACCCAGCATAACCTTTGTGGGGAGAGGCTCTGTGAGACCTAGTAGACCCACAGTACTCGACAAGAGGAGTAACATAGTTTGGCCAAGGTGGGAAGTAGCTCTATGTGACCCGACAAGCCCACGGTGGGGAGCAGCACTGTGTGACCCAGCATACCCATGGTACTCATCATGGATTATTACCACATCAGTTAAAGGTTAGTGGGAAGCAGCTCTATGTGTCCCAGTAGGCCCACTTTACTCGATAAAGGAGGATTTCCCCAGTGGCCAAGGAGTTTGATGTTTATGACTGACGATGCTACTCTTACTACCCTAGAAAATACCTGGTGTGAGATGCCTGGTGTTTCATGCTTTATATTGAGGAATTTTTGTGTGTTATTTCTTTTTTTTGGGTCCCTACTAGGTATTATGTTACTCACCCCTACATGTGCTTCACCCGCACGTGTTGTGTCTGGTGTAGACGACCGACGTTTTGACAGGGGTGCTTCAGGAGATGGAACTGATGAATGATTTGGTGGTGGAATTGGTGGCCTAGGACCATGAGGGGCCCATTAGGACCAGGTGGACATGAAATACTACTTTGGATTCCATTATCTTCACTACTCTCGCGGTCAGGTGGGGTTTACTACAAATGGCCCTCAGATTTTCTTTTTTGAATTTTCTGTTTTCAGTTCCTCGTTGGGTTTGTATTTTGGACCACTTACTTTCAGTTGTACTCGCACTCACCTTTGTTTTAGTGGTACTTGTTTCCCCTTTTTAGTGTGTTGGGATGTGTTTGGGTGTGTGTGTGTGTGTGTGCATATAGGTACTTTGTAAAATGCCTCCCACTTGCAGGTTGAAGCTTTCGGTGCAAGTTTTCAGTCCCTGGCCTTTGAGAGGTGGGCTTGGGGTAGTCACGGCATGGGCCCCGGGGGACGGTTCATGACAATATAAGCCTGTTTGATCAGTTTTCAATGAGATACACTTTGAACTAAAATATCGATTTTAAACTGATAATAGACACTTTGGGTTATAAACATCACATTATGTTTCAGATTGAGGTGTGATTGATTCTTACATGTCACAAATGAAATATAGATCATTTTCTTAAAGTATCAAAACAATCCAAATATGTTCACTCAGTTTTGAGTATGTCAGTTTTCTTTTTTACTAAAATTAATGTTAATTTTAAATAAAATGAACCACTTTTAGTCATAACGGTCACACCATGTGTCATATTAATGTGCGGCTAATTCTAAAACATCCCAAAGTCTCAAAAAAATTCTAACTGTCAATGTTACCATGATTTTCACTTTCTTTCTTTTTTAAACCACAAACAATGCATATTGATTCGATATTATAAGTCAAAAAAAATCTCATTATTGAAATCCATAAACGTATAGGAATTACATGTTCCCATTATATAAATAGAAGTTACCACAATGGTCACATGATCCTCCTCTACTGTTTTGGCTTTCAACAATGAGATATTTTTTTGGCTAATAATATTGAATCAATATGCAGTGTTGTTAGTTCAAAAAACAAAAGAAATGAAAATAGAAATCGTGGTAAAACATTCAGAAAGAATTGTTTTTTCTCTTTTGTTCCTTATTGTAGATAGTTGAAAGAAAAATATGACTTCCCAAAAAATCTTTGAAAAATCAAAATAAGTATTAGATAAAAATGATAAGGAAATTAAAGTTAAAATAGTAGGTTAAATGATGAAAAATTAATTAAACAAGTAGTATTGATTCACCTTCTCATGACGGTTTTATGAATTCTTGACACATTTTCTTGTTGTCATTATCTTAGTAGTAGGGTCAAAGTCCAATCTCTCATGATCATGGGTAGTTTCGAACAAACTATCCCAATTCAAACAAAAGAAACAACATGTATAAGAAGAAAACTTTTATAAGAGTAATACTAAAAAAAATTAGTCATAAATATGAAATAATACATTTTAGAATAAAGTAAACCCCTGAATGTTCTAAAATATATCAAATATGTATTCCTAAATTGAGATTTGTAAGATGAAGTGTATTTATTGGATAAGATAAAATTAATTGTTCTTATGTATTTTCACTTTACTTTTTTTATTTTTATTGTGGTAACATAGTTTTACATATATAAAGTATTTTTTACTAAACACATAAAATAATCCATCTAACTAATTTTTTTGTTTTTAAAATTAATTTTTATGAATTTAATATAATTAAATTTATAATCATAACAAAAAAGACATTTAAGATTAAACATTTTATATACTCAAAAATTATTTTCTATAGAAAAATGATATTTGATTATTATTTTTTCATAATATAATAATGAATTGATTTCTAATAAAATGTCTCTTAATATAATCAAATATTCTTCTAAATATCAGCATAGTGTCATTATTTTAAATAGATCAATCTAATTTTTTAGTTAAATGATACAAAAAATTAATAAAAAAATTTATTGAAAATAATATTTTTATCATTATCATGGTAATCAACATTAATCATAGTAATTATACATTTATTCCCCAAAAAAAAGATATTAGAATTATTACATAATCTGATAATATTGATCTCAAATAAAATGTAGATTTTATGGATATAATCTAAATAGGCAAAGAAAACTAATTTTTTAATTTAATCGACTAAATCAGTATTTTGAATAAAACATTACATATATTTGAAAAATAATATACAAATGTTTTATAAATACAAAAAAGTATATTTTTAATTTATATTTTTATAATATAAA
Source organism: Viscum album (assembly GCA_963277665.1). Classification (NCBI taxonomy): domain Eukaryota; kingdom Viridiplantae; phylum Streptophyta; class Magnoliopsida; order Santalales; family Viscaceae; genus Viscum; species Viscum album. Next base: position 508,745,268 of record OY728125.1, read on the forward strand.
AAGGAATAAAATTTTTTAATACATTCATGTGTTATTGTAATGTAAGAAAGGTAAATGTTTTAAAAAATTGGTATTATTTTACTATTTAGCTACAATACAATTATTTATGAGAATTATGAAAAAAATATTCATAAGTTAATATTTAAATGTTAGAATCAAAAAATTATGTTTATTTTATAAAATTAAAATTATTAATATTTATAATAAAAAATTGTATATATGATGAAATTTGTTTTCGAAGGAAAATTAATGTTACAAAAATATTCAACTCTATGTGATCACACGATATGTCATGAATAACCAAAATATTCAACTATATATGTCTATCATAGCTTTAAAAGTTAACACACCCCATTTTACCACAGTAGAGTATGCACCCCAGAGAACACAATTTTCTCAGGGAATACATTTTATTTCTATTTCCAATATTAAAGCATCAATGGATTTTATCAAAGTAAATTTTTATTTCATTTTTCCGGAAAGACCGCTTTGGGGAAATGTATAAAACCTTACAAAACCGAAACAATACTATAGAAATAGAAAACTAGGAAACCAAAACAAAACCATTCCTCACAGGATAGGCCAGCCAACCGGATCAGCCCAGTATTTCCATACTAAGTCTCTAATATTAGTATTTGGGTGTGAGATGACAAAACCCTGTATCTTGATTTCAATAAAATCAGTCAACTCTTGAAGGATTTTGATAAAATAATGACAAGTTAAATTACTGTGAAAGGGGTAAGTTATATTGGCCCTCAAATATTCCCAATTTATTAATAGTTTAGTTTTATAATCAATCATTTTATCTATTGTATGGAAGAATATATCAAAGGATGTTTATCCAATTAATTCATGGAATGAATATCCTATAAGTGTGATAACCATAGCCATATCCATAACACCTTTAACCCCTACTCTATTTTGTATATAAATGAACTCCCTAAGAGGGAATTTTCTAGGAGAAACTACAAAATACACAAAAAAATGAGAAATTCACTAAGCAATATTGTGTAATTTAATACCCTGTATACATAAAATTAAAACTGTATAGATAAATTAAAAGAAAATATTCACTTTTAGGAATAACATATTTATGTTGATTATGGGGAGGAGGATGCAACCCTTAAGGGGGTATGTATTGCCGCTAAGGAGGAGATCCGAGCCAAGGAGAGGGAGGTCAGAGGTGGGGGTTCTATGTTGTTGATGTGGAGGGGAACCAAGCTGGGGAGAGTGAGGTCAGAGGGGGGTCCATGTCATCAATGAGGAGGGGAATAGTGATCCAGGGAGATGGAGGTAATAGGGGGTCCCACATAGTTGTTGAGGAGGGGAACTGAGTTTGGGAGAGGGAGGTCAGATGGGTATTTGTGTCACTGTTGAGGAGGGGAACAATGATCCAGGGAGAGCGAGGTCAAGGTGTTTGTAGTGTTATTTTCAACAATAGGGAACATAGAGGAGGAGGTTGGGAGAGAGGTGGGTGGAAAGGGTTCAGGTTCGTGCAGAGGGAGTGTGAGAGGAGAAGGAATTATGGTTTAATTTAAAAAATTTAGTGGCAGTTTAATTAAAACTGCCGCTAATTTCTAAAATAATAAAAATTTAGTAGTGGTTTTATAAAACCATCCATATAATATATATATATTTTTTAAATTTATTTAATTCAAAGTAGTTACTAGAATCACCACTAATAAACTGCCGCTAAACATCATTTTTTGTAGTGGTATCAGAGTGGGATCCCCAAAGGGGGTGACACCCCCTAGCCCGCAACTATAATAACAGTTATACATGGGGATTCATGGGCCAACCCCAAACCCTTGACATATTTAAACCCTACACCTCTTGTTCCAATCATGTGTTTCCCTCCCTTTAGTGTTTCCTCCTTATGGTGAAACCCTCACAAAACCTCATTGTCTCTTCCCCCTACAACACATACCTTCCTTATGGTGTCGCATGACTTAAATCATGGTCATGTATATTTGGTGTTGCATGGATCACCATCAGGCCTATTTGTTAATTATCAGATCTCTACCAAGCTCCCCATTTTACAATTGGGATTACTTATTATTATCCCACTCTCTGTTGAGCCTCAATATTGATGACCAAATTTCTGGGTTGATGCACCACTGAGTTAGAGCTCCTTGGGTGCAACATCTCGTGCCTTCATATACTTTTAAATCATTTATTATTTTATTTAATTTTTTTTTCTCCTCTAGATTAGGGTTTTTGTAAGGTAGAATTTGTATTTTACTTGTTTAAGGGTTTAACCTATAAATAGGGAATTTGATTTCAATTGTAGAAAATTTTTTCCATTTTATTTAATTCAGAAAGAGCTCTCTCTATGGGTATTATCCCCATGATTCCCCTGAGTTATGGTGTAAGGGCCTAGTTTAACTCTACTATGCTGCCAGTTGGTATCAAAGAGAGGTCTTCATCAGATTTTTTTTACCTGGAATCCACAGTCTCTAGAAACCAGACTTTTTGGAATCCACCATCTCACCCAATAACAACCTTTATGGATCCCCCCATCACTACAACACATGTTCACTATGCACCACCCATATATGCCTGACGAAGAACCTTTTTGGTGCACAAATGAGATATCTCACCTACCACAGGAATTGACTCAATGGAGGCCATCTATGTTTAGCATCATCAACCCATTGGCTGGTCCACCTCCCTGACCGATGACATATCTTCAGTGCCGCTCATCCCACACACTTGGTCCCCTCATGAACCAAACTCATTCCTAGGACTATTTTTTCTAGGTCTGATCCTCTACAACTCCAAGCATATGTGACCCCTTATATGCACTCACCCTTTGGTACACAAGTCAACTTTCCCCCATGTGAAGAGAGAAAACCTAAAAAAATGGGGGCAAAAAGTAGTTCAAAATGTAGAAAACAAAAAAAGGTTCTTGCTTCAGGCTCCAATGCACTATAGCCAACCCTATCTCATCTTCATGAATTTTTATCCAAGTATTTGTTCCACCTCATCTAGTCACCAAGCTCAAACATCTTCTTCAGTGATCATGACTTAAAATATTGAAATTAAGGAATCTTTGTTTTTCCTGAATCAAAACATGCAAATAGTATTGGAGAAACGTCATAAATACTAGGAACAACTCCGACAACACTAAATTCAATCATGAAATCAACCCAAATCCTTTTTAGAGGTAGTTTGAGTTCATCATACCATGCATGTGTCACAGTCTCGGGTTCTGGATTCCCATACTCCCCACCACATCATTGATGATCTTGGTTGTGATGCATCTAAATATGATAGAAATATAAAATATGGTAGAAAATTGAGTCCTGAACATGAATGATGAGAGAGTAATGAGTGAAAATATAATGATTAAATGATTTCACAAGGACTGAGTTATCTCCCTCAATTATCTTCATGAAGTTGATGCTTGCATGATAATAGTTTGATACATCACTACCACAGATCGGCGTTAGGGAAACACTGGGTCACGAGACTTGGCCTTCTCCAAATCTCCTGTTTGGCACTTTTCTAGATTTCTCACTCAAATCCTAGACATCTTCATCCTTTACACAATCACAATAGAAGTAGGATCAATAAGGCATGTTCTTGAAATGATCACAAGAAACAATTTCTTTGGAAGCTCTCAACTACTCTCAACTTCTATTGTCTTTACAAATGAGAAGTCACTCCCTTTATATAGAATTGGGTGGTAAATCCTACATCATTATAGAATATGTACACACCCACACTATACTATATCAATATAGTCTAGCCTAATAGAATATACATGTATCATTCTAGAACCTGTAGAGATCCACAAGCTTCTGTAGAGGTCTAGAATGTTCGAAATCCTTCACAGCCCAAGGGGTGTTCCGCAACACTCCAGACACTACTACAACTTGGCCTTTTATCAGTGATAAAAACTGACATTAACAGCGCTATAAAAGCATTGTTAATGCCAGAGTAGATAAAGGGGGGTACCCTTTATCAGTTCTATGAAAATCTAGGATAAAGTAGACCATTATCAGTGCTAAAAAAGCATTGATAAAGGACACCCTTTATCAGAACTTTTTTTAGCGCTGATAAATCTCACCTTTATCAGTGCTTTTCGGAGCACTAATAAAGGGGACCCCCCCTATCTACACCGAAATTAAAAGCAATTTTCTATTACTGATAAAGGGGTACCTTTATCAGCACTATCTTGAGCGCTGATAATATGTCCCTTTATCAGTGATCTTTTAGCACTGTTAAAGGTGTCCTTTATCAGTGCTCAAAAATGTACTGATAAAGGCACCTTCCCCTACACCTGTAGAACCAGCACCTGCACAAACCAGAACCTCCACACCTGCAAAAAATAGCACCTGCACACCTATACAAAACAACACCCACACACAATATTTTGACAAACAATGCTATACACATTTACTTAACATCATGAATACAAAAAAACACACTTCTATATACATTTAAAACAATGTTTTACATGGTTAAAATTAAAATTATCCAACAAAAGTTATAAAAATTAAAGTTTCATCCTTTTATATCCATGATCCTCTCTCAAAAATTGTCGTCCATGGTATTTGTTGTCCAACAAAGCATCTGAACTCAAGGAAACAAATTCACCTATATAAGAAAAAAAATATTATGTTAGTAATAAAATAATGAAATAAATTAAAACATTAATATGAAAGAATACATTAATATGGAAATTTGAAACTAAAATATGAAAATGATAAACTAAAATGTTTTCATTCTGATAACAATGAAAGGGAATAATGTAAAATCAATATGTTTTTGGATGATTTATCTCATTTAATAAATACTGATTCTTTAACTAATGAATGGATTTATCAGTCACACCGTGCATCAGATTAAGGTGGGGTTGATTCATACACATCAAAAATGACTGATGGATCATTGTTCTAAAGTATCAAAACAATCTGAATGCGTTTGATCGGTTTTTCATATGTCACATGTGTTGTTTTCTAAAGTTTATGTAGATTTGAAACTGATATCAGACACTTTTAGCCATACTAGTCACACTGTGCATCAAAGTGAGGTTCAGTTGATTCATACACATCAAAAATGACTCATGGATTTTTTTCCTAAAGTATCAAAACAATCCGAACGCGTTTTCTTGGATTTCTGTATGTTAGTCGTGTTGTTTTCTAAAGTTAATGTAAATTCGAAACTGATATCAGTCACTTTTAGCCATACCGGTCACAATATGTGTCAGATTGAGGTGCGGTCAATTAGTACACATCAAAAATGACTCATGGATCGTTTTCCTAAAGTATCAAAACAATAAAAACGTTTTTTCTCAGTTTTCCATATGTCACTTGTGTTTTTTTCTAAAGTTAATGTCAATTTCAAACTGGTATCAGACACTTTTAGCTATATCGGTCACACCGTGTGTCGGATTGGGGAGTGGTCAATTATTACACCTCAAAAATGACTCATTGATTATTTTCCAAAAGTATCAAAACAATCTGAATGCATTTTCTCAGTTTTTTCATATGTCACTTGTGTTTTTTTTAAAGTTACTGTCAATTTAAAACTAATATCAGCCACTTTTAGCCGTACGAGTCACGCCATGCGTCATATTGAGGTATGGTTGATTTCTACATATCTAAAATGACTCATGGATCATTTTTCTAAAGTATAAAAACAATACGAACGTGTTTTCTTGGTATTCCATATGTTAGTAGTGTTGTTTTCTAAAGTTATTGTCAATTTCAAACTGATATCAGACACTTTTAGCCATACTGGTCACACCGTGCATCGGATTGAGGTTAGGTTGATTCTTTCATGTCACAAATGACTCATGGATTGTTTTCCAAAAGTATAAAAAAATACGAACACGTTTTATATTTATTTCGTATGTCAGTAGTGTTGTTTTCTAATGTTAATGTTAATTTCAAACTGACATCAGACACTTTTAGTCATACTGGTCACACTGTGCGTCGGATTGAGGTGCATTTGAATCTTAAACATCAAAAATGACTCATGGATCATTGTACTAAAGTATTAAAACAATCTGAACGCGTTTTCTTGGTATTCCGTATGTCAGTATTAGTATTTTCTAAAGTTAATGTCAATTTCAAACTGATATCAGACACTTTTAGCCATACCAGTCACATTGTTTGTCGGATTGAGGTGCGGTTGATTCTTACACCTCAAAAATGACTCATGGATCGTTTTCCAAAAGTATAAAAACAATCAGAATTATTTTTCTTGGTTTTTTGTATGTTAGTAGTGTTGTTTTTTATATTTAATGTCAATTTCAAACTGATATCAGACACTTTTAGCCATACCAGTCACACCGTGTGTCGGATTGAGGTGTGGTTGATTCTTACACCTCACAAATGACTCATGGATCATTTTCTTAAAGTATAAAAACAATACGAACATGTTTTCTCAGTATTCCATATGTCATTAGTGTTGTTTTCTAAAGTTAATGTCAATTTCAAACTGATATCAGACACTTTTATCTGTACCGGTCACACCGTGCGTCAGATTGAGGTACAGTCGATTCTTACACCTCAAAAATGACTCATGGATCATTTTACTAATGTATCAAAATAATAAGAACTCATTTTATTGGTTTTTCATATGTTATTAGTGTTGTTTTCTAAAGTTAATGTCAATTTCAAACTGATATCAGACACTTTTAGCCATACCGGTCACACCGTACGTCGGATTGAGCTTCGGTTGATTCGTACACGTCATAAATGACTCATGGATCATTTTAATAAAGTATCAAAATAATACAAACACGTTTTCTCGTTATTCCATCTGTTAGTAGTGTTGTTTTCTAATTAGGGTGTTTTTGATCCACTAAAAGATAGAGTGAGGGTTCTGTTGAATGTTTGTTATTTTGTGATCATCTAGGGATTATGTCTCTATGGAGGTGAGGTATCTTGTTGTGTTTATGAGAGGATCGGTTTTGGTAGGATAATTTTATACCCTAGTTAGGTTTTATAAGGCTATTTGAGTAGGTATTAGAGTCTTAGGCCTAAAGAAGATGCATAATATAGTTTCATATATCATGTATGATGGGGAACAACCTATTAAGGATATATAAGAGTCATAGTGTGTGTGATGAGTAGGATATTCCATATAGGGATTGGTGAAGTGTGACATACCGGATTCACTCCTTATAATTGGATTAAGATGCTCGTTAGTGGACTGAATTACTATACATCGGTCGACTTCAACACTATCAACCAGTGTAGTCCAATGAGTTATGCTTTACTAGAAAGGAAAATCATATCTAAAACCATTTTTCATAACATATGGATATAAAACATAATAAAGGGTGATCATATATTCTCAATAAGTGTAAACAAGGGAGATATCAATGATCATATATGGATAACATTAGTAGGAATTCACCTTCATCCTATTTGTGTACAATCTTCCATCAGGTATGTTGCCCATTCGTTTATAGACACATCTATACCATCTTCTGAATATGAGTTTTTGGGATAGTCATGGTAGTACTGAAAGAATATAAATACACAAATGTTTAATAAATATTTTAAATTAACTCATAATTATTTTCGAAAATACCTCATCAAGGATTCTAGTTTGTTGATGAAATACGATCTATTTCATAAATTTACAAACATAATAACAATAGTCCTTTCCGTTTATTTGTTTTGGACACTACAAAAACATAGACAACAATAAGTAATTTGTTTTGATATGTGTTTGGATAGTGCAATGTTATTATATATACCCGGATACTTTTCCTGTTCTAGATCTTGTAGGCTTGCTCATCCTTATTCCCTATATTCATTCCATGCATTAGACGATATTGATGTGCCACCCTATCATAACAGAATCCTCATTAAAAGATAACATAAATTATATAACTAGATGTTTAGTTTTAAAATGTTGGATCTAGTGTATTACAAATTAACAAATGCCATCATTCATGGTCGGTTTGTTGGATATCCATGCGTTGAATCCAGAAAAGAAATCTTTGGAGTATCCAAATTGACTGCAATTAGTATCCAATGCTCCCTAAAAATAAAAAAAGGAATAAGTAAAGAAAGAAATGAAAATATAGTTGATATTATTTAATTATAGAGTTATACCCCTGGATCATTGGTATTAAAAAGAGTTTGTCATCCGTAATTTCTTTTTCAAATGATTTGAACAGGGATGACATTATTGCAGCCTCTTTATCAGAATCTATTTTTTCTTTTGAAGAGGTGGTGTGCGGACTAACGAGTCCAAATTTTTCTTCATGGGGAAATCCCTTCAAATTTTATTCATATATACACCTGCGAAAAATATAAAATGTATTTAGTCATAATTATCACAGTATATCAGCTTTTGTAAAATCAAATCATGAAAACATACCTCATGTATACATTTAAAACTGAGGCACCTAGCCATTCATACTTGAGGATTTCATTTTCATTTTCATCAATAATGAAATCTGTTGTTTCCTCTCCATACATATTTTTTATAAAATCAACTGTGTGAGAATTGTTGTCTATCAACTTTGTATCCACATGAGCCTGTAATGATATTAACTGTGGATATAGAACGAGCGGGGTGAAGGTTCTATCAGTAGACTGTTTCAATCGGTTGGTTGATCCTTGAGATAGTTTTGAGCTGATATTTCATTTCACCCCCTTCTCTTTGTCATTATATAATATCATTCATCGGTTTATACCTTTTTTCATTAAATTTTAATGGCCCATCTTGAAAAATAACTTGGAAATGGATACCTCTTTGTCGACATGTTTTTTTACAAGAATTGACGGCCATGCGATGAATGTTCCAACAGCTTGTTCAACCATATGAATGTTGTCATCGTCATTTGAAATAGGTATCTTGGAACTCGGATCATTACCTACGTTAATTGACACTCTGAAATGATCTGTTGGAAGCTGTCTGTTGTGTAGAATGTCTTTTTGCGTATTGAACACCGTAGCCCTCGCTACAAGGCGATAGGTGGGAGTTGATAGATATAAATCACAGTCATTTTCATCCTATATAATATTAGTAAAAGAAAGGTATCAGTGTCTATGTGAATCAAATTTCACAGAAACAATTATTAAAACATCGATTACCTCAGCTAAGTCAGGTTTTTTAGGGAAATGGCTTACCTCAAAGCTGGTGGGGGTGGGGTGGGATCGTCACGCTTAGGTTGTTATTGAGTTGTTTCTTCTCTTTACCTCTCCCCCATCAATTTTGCTATCATCTCTCTCTGGTATTGTAATTCTTCTTGAAAAATAGTTAATTTTTCTTGCAACTTTTCCATTTTTTCATTTTCATCCTCCGCTTGTTTTTGTTTTTGAAAATATGTTCGGGGTGTCACCCCAAAACCCACACATCTGATGCGGCCATACTGTTCTGGCCGCTCCAAGACTACTGAAAGTATGTATGCATCTGGTGCAGGTGTTGTTGATTCTTGTGACTATGTCAGATAGAAAATATAAAAAAATGAGTATTCATTGTAATGTAATAGCGATTTAAAACAAATCAAATTTATATTATGTCATACTTACACATGTTTCCCACACTTTTTGTGTGTTTTCATCTATCAGTATCCCCTATTTATTTACACGAGCCTCCTTCTATAGCACATGGTGTGGGATAGATTTGGATTTCGATTTCAATTCATCAATCTGAATATAATCAAAGAAATATGGTTATAGTGTTGTTTTATGTCACATATAAGTAGTACGGTATATTTAAAAGATGTACCAATTTTTTCTCAAGTGAAGCATACCCCATCCTTGCTTTACGGTAAGGGTACACTGGTTCTGCTACACATTTTTTATTTTCAGCACTCTGTTGCTATTTCATAAATAAAAAACTATCAATCAAAGTGATGAATACAAGAAACGTCAAACAACATATTACCCCACACAATGTACCTAAAAAGTCTGCTCCCCTTGACGGCTGATAAACACGTCCCACTCTCCTTGGGATATCAAGTTTGCATAAAGAGGAGGTGGTACGGCTTTATTTTCCCTTCAGCATCTTTAAGATTATATTTTGTTAAAATTGTGTGGAAACCTCTATGAATACTTCCTGAAACTCTTAATACATATTCCTTGTGCGAGAAATATACTATAAATTCACTCTGCAATGGATGATGAAGATTAAGTCAATGTTTTGGTATTTTATTTTAATAAATTAAAAAATGATATCATAATGCTACCGTAATCTCTTCACACATTAGTGTCTTAAGACAGGTGACAACATGGTTCCACGACTATACATCAATCAGCACATGTTGCCGAGTGATGATTCCAATGTAGCTACTAAAGATGGCTTTTTTGGGGTTAACATGTTGGCCTCGCTTATTCCTTCCCACCTCAAATTTGATGCCTTTTGCTTTTTCCTTAACGATTTAGGCTAATATTGTCAAACTACGGTGCTCTTGTTTTTTTTTTGCGCTTTTAGGGTTTCATTTTCTAGCATTTCCTTAGAAGTATCATCAATATATTTCTCTAGAGCACTAGCATCCGCACTAGAACCAGTAGCAATAGGTTGAGAAACTTGTTGTTTCTCTGCACTGGGACCAGCAAGAACAGGTTGAGAAACTTGTTGTTTCTCTTCACTGGGACCACCAGCAACTGGTTGAGAAACATTTAGTTGCTCTACACTAGGACCACCAACAGGTGGTTGAGAGACCTTTTGTGCCTCGGGATCGGGCGCATCAGCAGGTGCAGAAGTCATTATCTACAGAAGTGGTTTAACATTTAATTTAGATTACATACAATCATCAACGAACAGATAATAACATAACGTAACACAATGTATATTACAATAAACAAATAACCAAATTATGGTACTGTCTTTCTTTTTTCTTTAAAGGCTGAAGGGATTTGACTCCTCTATCGACTATGTAAATCCCTTCATTGTGGTATCCTCTAATATAAAAAATTTCGTCTACATTGGGACCACTGAAAAATGATTGTGAAGTCCCTATAAAAGGGTCATCCTCCGTTGAACATTCATCTGACCCTTCAGTTGTTTTTGTCGATAATAGAATAATTGATCAATTTTAGTTTGCAGGGTCTGAAACATAAAATACTTGTACTGCCTTTGATTCTATTATAAATGGTTCGTCTTTCTCCCCTTCCTTACTGAAATCAACTTTCACAAATCCTAATTCATTTATTTTAACAACACTCCTATTATCAACCCACTTGTATTGAAAAATTGGCACTTTGAATTTCATATAATCCAACTCCCATATTCATTTGATGATGCCAAAGTATAACATATTCGTATAAATTGGATTTTTTCCCTTAGCACTGGAAACATGCATCGCCTCATCCAAAAGTGTAACCCCACTATTCTGCATGGTACTTTCTTCATCATGTTCATTAGTATAGAATGTATAACCATTAACTGTATAAGAATTGTAAGATAATACATACACACTTGCTCCTCCGGCTAGCCATCGAAGTCGTTCTGAAATTGAGTGTGGATTTTCATCTAACTGCTTCAAAATATTGTCCTGAAACCATCCTATAAAATGTAGATTACGTGTATCTGATATCCATTTTTCATCCCTAGATGGTTTCAAACACCTAATAATTTCTTTTTGGGTTTAAACATATGGGTCAATGTCGAAACTGTTATGAAAAATGTAAATGTGAGCCTGCTCCCGATCTATAATATTGATTGTGACAACCTCTCTTCCAGAAATTCCTTCACCCTCAAGTCACTCGGTGTGACGAGATTTTGGAAGGCCAACATTTTCCACACCAGATAGGTATTCGGTAAAAAAATTCAACGGCTTCCTCAACAATATATTTCTCCGTAATAAAACCCTCTAGCCAACTTTGATTTTTGACATACCCTTTCAAAATATTCATATACCGTTCAATGGGGTACATCCATCTATAATGTACAGGACCATATAGTCAAATCTCTCTCACCAAATGAACCATCAAATGAACCATCATATAAAAAAATGTTGACGGGAATAACATTTCCAATTCACATAATATGATGGCAATTTCTCTTTCCATAGTTGGAAATTTCGTCGGGTCTATAACTTTGCTACATATAGCTTTGAAGAAAAAACAGATCTTTGTTAATGCATGGTAGACATTCTTGGAAAAAATGCAATGTAAAGCTATAGGAATTAGATCTTACATCAAAACATGGCAGTCATGTGATTTCAGACCCATTAATTTTAAATCGCTCATTAACACGATGTTCTTGATATTTGATGAATACCCCTCTAGAACCTTTATGTCATTCAAGAAGTTGCAAAACTGATATCTCTCCTGCCTTGAAAGAGTGTATGCAGCAGGAGGAAGAAATGTTCATTTTTCACCCTTCACTGGTGCCAACTCTTCTCGTATTCCCATCTCGACCATGTCCAATCTAGACTTAATTCCATCCTTTGTTTTTCCAGGTTCATTTAACAATGTGCCGATGACACTATGACATACATTTTTTTCAATATTCATAACATCAACAAAATGTCTGACATACAGAAAATTCCAATACAGTAATTCAAAAAAAACTGATCTTTTTTTCCAACAAGTTTTCGTATGGTTTTTTTAAAACAGTTTACCAAAAGTAGTGTCCAAATATTTTACCTTCTCAAACAATTGATCACCTGTTAGTGGAGACAGTGTTGTACATTTTTCTGAACATCCATCGAATGATGTCGCCCAAGATCGGTACTTATGTCGTCGGGGTAGAAATATGTGATGTCCTAAGAACACCGTTTTCGATGAATGTCTCAACCTAATTGAATGTGTACCTTGTTCGCAAACGGGACACCCTTGAGTTCCTTTAATGTTATATCCTGAAAAATTTCCATAAGCAGGAAAGTCATTTATTGTCACATAAAACATGGATTTCAAATTGAAATATTCTTTTTTGTAAGCATCATACAACGTAACACCTGAATCCCGCAATATTTTCAAACCCTCGATCATTGGATCCAAATAGACATCAATATCATTACCCGGTTGTTTTGGTACTTATATAAGCATAGATAACATGATGTATTTTTGTTTCATGCATAACCATAGTGGTAAGTTATAATTTACCAACATAACCCGCCATGTACTGTGACTGTTGATTTGAAAACCAGAAGGATTCACCCCATCTGTAGAAAACTCCAGACGAAGGATTCTCAACTCGTTTCCAAATTCATGATACTCATGGTCAATTCTCTTCCACTTAGGAGATTCTGCCGGGTGACGTAGTTTCTCATCCTTAATTCTTGTATCTGCATGCCATGTCAATTCTTCTATAGTCTTCTCACTTCCATATAGGCGCTTAAACATTGGAATGATTGGAAAGTTCCATACAACTTTCATAGGACTAGAATTATCTTTCTTGTATTGAGAAGCACCACACTTTGTGCATTCCTTAAGTGATTTGTGGTCCTTGCGAAACAATATACAATCATTCGAAAAGGCGTGTATTCTTTTAGAGATCATACCCATCGATCGTAGCATTTGTTTGGCATCGTATGTTCATCTTGGGGGTTCATTATCTTCTGGGAGCATGTCATTCAAGATAGCAAGTAGTTCTGTAAAACTGGCGTCACTCCACCCGTTGCCTGCTTTCAAATTATACAGCTTCAGTACAACTGACAATGCTGTATATTTAGTGCCACCAGCATACAATGGAATTTTTGAACAACTCTTTAACTTCTCAAACAATTTTGGGCAATCACGAAGTTCATCTTCAACTATCCTTGTCATTTATTCAATGCAATCTTCATCATCATTCACATCTATAATCACACCCTCTATACGATATTCTTCACTGTTCACACTTGTAATCATATCAGATCTTCCATAAAACGTCGTGTTGTCTGAGCCACTACCTACATTCATTTTTCCCCAAGTTTATTACAACATGTATAACTTCGATCTATTCCATGACAGATCAGGTGTTCTTCCAACTCCTCTGGACTAATTTGTCTTGAATAACAACTACATAAACACAGAAAAAGGATTTGAGAAGGGTCACATGCATGATCTCCTGCAAACGTGATAAACTCTTTCATGCCATCTTCATACTCCTTTGTCAACCGATTGGCATTAATCCATTCTTTATTCATATTCATCGTCTTTATGGGTTTGATCTCAAACTTGCCTAATATTATGTTTTAATTAATCAAGTAGAATTACTTTGGTTTTATAAAAAAAAATCATGGTACAAATGCCTCTACAATGAAATAGAGGAACCTACCCCAAAACATGTGAAAGTAATTGAACTCTATCTATATACGGGGGACTGTGCCCTGTCTTTTGTATATCTTCATGGAGTACCTAAAACCTATACATGGAGGACTCTTCACCGAAACATGGTGGAGTACCATACCCCATATTTTCTCTAAACATCTCACTTGTCACTTGTCAAATATCAAGTAGAGTGAAGATAATTAAAATATCCAAACCACATCGTGTGCAATTTCCAATGAATAATGGAGACATAATATTGTGATCTACATGAGAAGATATTTATAATGGGCTACTCATACCTGAAATATTATCATCTAAGTGAAAAATAAATAATAATAATGAAATTAACATAGCACACAATTTGTTGAATGAATACACAATGTGTAGGGTTAGCAGTCACGGTTGGTTGTATACTACCATTTATAAACTCATGTGAAATCCATATACATGGTGTGTCCATTAGGGTGAACATCTTCTATGGAAAAGATACCTGATTTAATCTAACATATATCAAATTAATTCCAAGTTAGTCTTACAAATATTGCATGATGCCTTTGAAAATACATGACATATAGAACAACTTGAGCTAATGACGTGTACTTTAGATACAAAATGAGTCACTTCACCAGCTATGCATCACATGTTTTTGGAAGACACAATTTGTAGTCCTTACATGACCACTAGGGGGGTATATTCTATACACATTAAGTTTCTATGGTATCTATACATGGTGTAAGTGAAGTAAAACACATATCATATGGTTCTACCATAATTTCATGGCATGTACATGGTTTCATTCTGAAGTATATGTCTTGGAGATACATTTTTTTTGACCTATGTTCACACGACATGTAACATTTAAAATAAAACTTATTCCAATTTTGAGTCATAAGATGAGTCATGTGGCATAAATTTTAGAGATAATTGTTGTCTGGCATTAAAATCTATATGAAATCCATGTATGGTGAAGCACGTTCCATTTAACAATAATACATACCATGTATTTTAAAAATATATAGAATCTAAAAAACATCATCTTCACACCATAAAGTGTCTCATAGCATCCTCTAGAAGTGGTTTTTTAGGATTCAGTGGAATTGCACTAGTAACAAAGTGGTGGTTCCATTAAAATGGGTAATTTTTGGATTGATATTCAATGGTGGAAGAACTACAACATGGAAAAAATGACATATCAATCATCCCAACAACCATAACACCATAAAAAACACAATCGCAACACCATACAAACCAAACAATCACAATTTTTGATTTTACAAAGCATCCCTTATTGAATTTTTTTTGTTAATTCAGGGGTTACCACAGAAGATTTATCATCCTAGTGCATTCATTCATAATTCAAGTATACGTAAATTACCAATTTTTAAATTAAAATTTTCAATAAGAACCAACCATCATGAAATTCATTTAGTGCGCAAACAAGGACCACCAACGTCCACGATTTTCAGCGGGGCGCTTATCCCGTACATTTCACATAATAACCATCAATATCAAACTGTAATAACCTTTGAACAAGAGGAAACCAATGACTAACAGGAGAAAACTCTCCGCGAAGGTGTCGTTAAGCACATGGCAGAGGTGCGTTCGTGGTAGAGGAGAGGTGCACAACATAGGATATTTCCAACTAAAAATAAAAAATAAAATAGGGGAAACTCATGAGAATAAAATAATCTAAAACTGAGTACACCATTTACCACATCCCACAAACCCCATGAACCCACTAAAACCGAAATCAACAAACACCATAGTTAAAACAACCTTAAGATAACAAGAAATTATAGAACCCACCTTCGATAGAACGAGTTCAACAGACATTTTAAAATATAAAATATGAACATACAATGGTTAATACCTGACCAATAGGTCCTCCTTACTAGGTATAATCCCCATGTTTATTCTAGATAGCATATCCCAAATGAGTAATCCCTGATCAGTCCTCTTTTATCACACCTTTTACGAAAGATACATCCTAATCACATGACTTTAAACATCATGGTACAATCTTTTCAACATAACACATGGTATCTAGTGAGTAAGATCATATCCCTATTTAAACTCAATGAGCCTACCCATACATCTTGGAAAACATTAGGGGGAACACACATATTTCCAATGGGGCACCCCTGGTACTCTTTTCCAATCTTAACATCACACCATGCCAAAACTCACCACACGATCACCAGTTACCCAACATTATTCCAAAACCAAAGGAATAAACCCTTGCTTCATTACCCTAAACCCATCCATCTAGTTTCAATAGTGATGGTCACATTAAAACCATGCTATAAATCAATAGGGTTAGGAATCCAAATGATCATGTCCCTCAACCGAGTCATAACACCAAAACTCAAGAATAGAGAGTGCTTCCCTAATAAAAATCCAAGGCATGACCATTACTTTTCTATCAAAGTGATAACACCTAATATTCATCAATCCCTCATGTCAAAGAATATACCATGGATTTATGTATCTAAGGTATTCATAACACCAAGATAACCGAACTCATTATTCTCCACCAACCACCAAAACTCACTAACTCGCTACCATCCAGAGTCACATGCTAACGACCACTGGGATCTCACACAAACCCCTTACATTAGTTATTACACAATCCATAGCCCATGGGTGCCACTCTTATCCCCACCTCAAAAAACACATCATCTAGTGAACCAAACCAACCACTTACTATATGTTCTCACACACCCGCTATTTAAAACAACCTAAAATACAAGGGTCTCAACACCTGGGCTCTCACTCTTGCCCCAACTACTCATACATATGTTTAACTCACTTATAAAAAACAATAAGTCATAATAATCATTCAAGGATCATCATTTATCATTTATATTATCCCAAGAGAATGAAAAATACTCCTACACTAACCATCGGCGGCAGAGGCAATGACGGCGGAGGTAGCGGTGGCGGGGGCAGCGGTGGTCGCGGCGGAGGAGCAAAACCCAACAGCGGCGGAGGAGCAAAACCCAATGGCGGCGGTGGAGGAAGAGGATAAGGATGAGGAGGACGAAAAGGAGGAGGAGGAAGAGGATGCGTAAGAGGATGATAATGAGTAGGAGAGGTCACAGCGGAAGAGGGGCCTAGTTCAGCTTCTACGAAAGCTTTACCACGTGTGAGAGAGGAGGGCATGTTAGGGTTATTAAATAGAAAACACTGGAACCTTTATCAGCACACGTTGAAAGCACTGATAAAGGTATGTTTTATCAGCTCTAAAATAAAAGCGCTGATAAATTTATTTCTTTCAGCGCTTTTATTTTAGCGCTGATAAATGTTATAATTTTATATAAATTAAGAATAAAAACTTTTATCAGCGCTAAAATAAGCACTGATAAATGTAACCTTTTATCAGCGCTAAAAAACGCACTGATAAAGGGTATACCTTTAGAACCTCTTATTTTAGTGCTGATAAAGGTTAGATTAATCCTCACTTTTAACTAGCACTAATAAAGGCATAACCCTTTATTAGCGCTTTCTGTTTAGCGATGATAAAGGGCAGCGCTTCCCTTTCCCTGTTTTGTGGTAGTGAGAGAAGTCTGAAATATTAAGGAACCTGAAGGAGATGTATAGATTTCTATAGGATTCTATAGAACCTCATCACTAGATCTTATTTCCATGTGGTGGGGTATGACATCCTCCCCCACCTATTCTGGAGACTTCCTCATCACATCCTGATAATACTCCTTGATTTCTCTCATGAACTTCCACAAGTTGTCTGTAGGTTCCTAGGTTGCATCGAACTCTATTAATATCTTCTACTTGATCAATTAATCCTTTATTTTTGGCACTCCATGACTTCGAACTATCTGATCATCCAGTATGATATCCACCTACTTATCATATGACATGACAACTGTGTTAGGCACCCTTGTTGACACCCCTCTACTCAGGTCCTTCATATCTTCGTGATATGGATTGAGTATACTCACACAGAAGACTGAATGAATCTTCATCTTTAGAGGCAAATCCAAGTGGTATGATACCTCCCCAACATAGTTCACAACTTCATATAGTCCCTCGTATCACCATATTAATCCCTTGTGCACCCTATTGAAATCTTTTCTCTTCTTAGGAAAGAGCTCCATCATTACCATTTCCCCATGCAGGAAGCTCACATCCCTTCGCCCTTTTTCATCCCACTTCTTCATACTATTTTTATCTCTGAGAAAGTGGGTTCTCATCATTTTTTCCTTCTCATGCCACTCATTTCCCATATATTAGGATTTAGGGATGCTTCCTTGGTACTTATCCATAATTACCGTTGTCTAAGGAGTGAGTATTTTTTGTCTGGTCACCACTTCAATTGTAATCTTCCCCATCAAATCACTCCTTTGCATGTTTTTTGAGAATTGGTCCAGATCAAGAAAATTTTCCCGATATCACTATTTTTCACTCACAAATTTCCTCAAGTAGATCTCCAATAATGCATTCACCCTCTCCATTTTCCCATCCGTCTAGGGATGAAAGGTAGTAGAGTAGTGGAGCTTCGATCCAAACAATCTGAAGATCTTGGTCCACAACTTACCCATGAAGTGTGGATCCCAATTGATGATGATATGTCGTGGTATCCCCCAATACTTCACCACATGCTTGTGTTGCACCCCTCTCTCTTGGATTTTAATGATCACAATCACTCTAATTGTATTCTAACTTGTTTTCAAGTGTTTTTGATGATAGGAAATAGGGTGCCTAGAAGCTGGCCCAAGAAGAATTCAAATGGACTGTTTAAGTCCACCGGCCAGCCGGTGTTAGACCACCGGCCAGCCGGTAAGGGCACCGGCCAGCCGAATCCAGCCCATCGGCCAGCCGGTGGACCAGGCAGAAGGCCTTGCCCTCTGCCAGGTGCCACCGGTCAGCCGGTTTCTGGCCACCGGCCAACCGGTGGGTCCAGACAGAATGGCATACCTTCTGTCCAGACCACCGGCCAGCCGGTGGCTCAGCACCGGTCAGCCGGTGGAGCCAGACAGAAATCCCTTGCTTCTGTCTGGTGCACCGGCCAGCCGGTGGATCAGCACCGGCCAGCCGGTGTGCTCAGTCAAACTAGCCGTTAGGCTTTGACCAGGCTGGCCCACTTGATCCCCAACGGCTCCGAAAGCCCTCCAACGGCTATTTTGAAGTATTTGGGAGTATGTTTCCTATAAATAGACATCCATGGATGCCGGGAACACCACCGATAATATACCGAAGCATACAAAAGCTATTTTGATCATTTGTGGCTCCTACGACAATTCTCAAAGGATACTTGAGATCCAATTCCATCCTTGAAGCTTGGGCTGCCTCTACATCAACTACACTCACCTCTTGGCGCTCAAGGCTTCCTCTAGTTTGTTCTAAATTATTTACTTCAATTGTTTAGTTCTTAATTGGGTTTGTATTAAAACAAACCACCCTTTTTCTTCCTTCTTTCAATTTGGGTTTCTTGCTACAACCATAATAAAAAAGCAAGCTGTAAGAAGGTGATCTAGCCTACCTTAAAACGGATAGTGGGTTTCTTGCTATAACCATTAAAAAGAAAGCGGTCGTATAAATCTCCCAACGATTGAGTTGGGAGCGGAGACGTAGGCTTGAGTTTAAAGCCGAACTCCGTTATCAATTGTGTCTGGCCATTTTACTTTCCGCTGCATTTAAATTTGTTTTAAATTGTTAATTAATTTTAAAAAGGCAATTCACCCCCCCTCTTGCCATCACCTCCGACCCAACATTTGGTATCAGAGGGAGCGTTTGTGTAATACCTTAACCGGTTACAAACGAAAAATCCATAGTGATGGCTTCTTTCTCAAAAGCACCCGAAGGGTATTCAATGACTCGGGCTCCATACTTCGATGGAACCGATTACACATATTGGAAAAACACGAATGATTACTTTTCTTAGAAGAATTGGTTATCCTATATATAGAATTGTTATGCAAGGCTACACTCTTTCTAGTAAGGATGAATCTAAATGGACCCCCGAAGACATTGCCAATTTTGAGCTTGATGGCAAAGCCATGAATGCTCTTCATTGTGGGTTAGACCGTAATGAGTTTAATCGTATTTCTACTTGCACCACCTCACACGAAATTTGGAAACTTTGGAAGTGACCCATGAGGGCACTAACAAAGTCAAAGACACTAGGTTAGATATGTATCGTCAAGACTTTGAGAGTTTCACAATGCACCCACACGAGTCAATCACCGAAATGTTTACTCGTTTTACTGATGTTTGCAATGGGAGAAAGTCCCTTGGTGATGATGTTTCAGCAGAAACAATGGTCAAGAAAATTCTTTGGGTCCTACCAAGCTCTTGGGCACCAAAGGTGACGGCAATCCATGAAGCGAAAGATGTCAAGAAGATGCCGGTTGAAGAACTCATAGGGTCACTCATGACTTATGAGATTACCATGAAGAGGCAAGCCGATAAAGAAGGAAAGATCTTCAAGGAGAAAAAGAACATAGCTTTCAAGTCAAAGGAAGAAAGCTCCTCCGATGATAGTGAATCCGAGATGGCTCAACTAACAAGGAAAATGAGCAAGTTCATGAAGAAAAAGAAGAAATTTCAAAAGGAACGAAAGGAAGAGCCAAAGGCGGAGAAAGAAATCACTTGCTTTGAATGTGGAAAGAAAGGCCACATCAAACCGGAGTGCCTCATTTTCAAGAAAAGGTTAAAAGAAAAGAAAAACAAGAAGGCCTTCAAAGCATCAACATGGAGTGCAAGTGATGTCTCCATGTCTTCAAGCGACTCAAGCGATGAAGGTGGAAAATGCCTAATGGCATTTGATGAGGTATCCTCTTCTCACTCTTCTTCTCACTCTTCTTCCTCATCTTATTCTTTTGATAATGATATGTCTTATGAAGAACTCCAAAATGCAAGAGATCAATTAGAGGAAGGTTTTCACGAACTTACCTCTAAATTTTTGACCCTGAAAAAGAAAAACAAAACTCTTATTTCCGAAAAAGATAAACTTCTCAAAGAGAATGAGGAGCTTGCCCTTAAAGTCAAAAATATTCCAAATGTAGATTCTTTAAATTCTACCATTAAGGATTTGAAGGAATCTCTTGCCAAGTTCACCCAAGGTGAACAAAACTTAACTAAATTAATAGGTTCTCAGCGTTCGGCTAGAACCACACATGGACTTGGCTATAACAAGCAATCCACTTTTTCTAGGGCACCCACTACTTTTGTAAGGGGGATCTCTCAATACAAATTTTGTAATTATTGTAAAAATACCGGTCACATGATTTGTGAATGTGATTGTAAAAATGCTAGGTATGGAAGACCCAAATCCATTACCTACTCGGATGAGTATCATAGAAGGAATCCCTCTAGAACATTATGGGTTCAAAAGTCTCTTTTTGCTAATCTTTCCGGACCCAAACTTATATGGGTACCAAAATCTCTTCTTTCTTGATTTTGTAGGATAAACGCCAAAAGAGTAGGACCTCTAAAGGCTCGTGGTATCTCGACAGCGGTTGCTCAAGGCACATGTGTGGCGATCCCTCCGAGTTCAACTCACTTGAAGAATTCGATGGAGGATATGTCACCTTTGGTGATAACTCAAAAAGCAAGATCGTCGGAATAGGTACCATTGGTTTTGGTAGCTCTTCTTTTATTAAAGATGTTTTATTAGTTAAAGGTTTAAAGCATAATTTAATTAGCATTAGTCAACTTTGTGAGAGTGGTTTTTCAGTCAATTTTCAAAATGATTTATGCAATGTGTTTGATTTTCAAAACAAGTTGATATTTTCTGCTTCCCGTTTTCAAAATGTTTACATTATTGATTTAAAATCTCTAGCTAGCCAAAATGTTAAATGTTTAAGTGCTCTTGACAATGAGTCTTGGCTTTGGCATAGAAGATTGGGGCATTGTAGCTCTCATTCACTTCTAAAGCTTAATAAGAACAAACTCATTCGTGACCTTCCTAAACTTAAATTTAAGAAAGATTTGATTTGTGAGCCATGCCAACTTGGTAAGCAACACAAGTCTTCTTTCAAATCTAAGAAGGAAGTGTCCACCTCAAAATCTCTTGAACTCCTTCATCTTGATCTTTTTGGTCCTACTCCCGTAGCAAGCTTAGGTGGAAAATCCTATACCTTAGTTATTGTTGATGACTTTTCTTGTTTTACTTGGGTTTTCTTTTTAGCCCATAAGAATGATGCTTGTAAAACCTTTTTGAAATTCTCTAGGAAAGTAGAAAACGAAAAAGGATATAAAATCATATCTCTTCGTAGTGATCATGGTGGTGAATTCGAGAACAAATAATTTGATGAATTGTGTTCCTCTCAAGGATACAATCACACCTTCTCTGCCCCTAGGACTCCTCAACAAAATGGAGTGGTTGAAAGGAGAAACCGAACTCTCCAAGAAATCGCTCGAACCCTCCTTAGTGAATTCGACCTCCCTCAATATTTTTGGGCCGAGGCGGTAAACACTGCTTGTTATACTATCAATAGAGTCCTTGTAAGACCCCTTCTTAAGAAAACACCCTATGAACTTTGGAAAGGCAAATTTCCCAAAGTAGGTTATTTTAAAGTGTTTGGTTGTAAATGCTTTATCCTTAACACAAAAGATAACCTAGGGAAATTTGATGCCAAATCCGATGAAGGTATTTTTCTTGGGTACTCCAACTCAAGCAAAGCCTATCGTGTCTTCAATAAACGTTCAAAAACCATCGAAGAATCATCTCATGTCAAATTTGATGAAACTCTTCCAAAACCTCACCCGGTCATTGAGGATGTTGAAGATAAGCTTGATAAGCTTCATTTGAATGATTCCTCTTCTCCTCCCAAGGAGGATGACCATCAAGAACCCTCTTCACCTTCTTTGCCTTCCACCTTGCCTAAGGTTTGGAAAACTTCTAGAGACCATCCTTTAGAAAATGTCATAGGTGACCTTCAAGCCGGTACTCGAACTAGAAGATCTATCCTCAATGAAGTTGAACATCAAGCCTTCATTTCTCACCTAGAACCTCAAACCATTAATGATTCCATTAATGATGAGAATTGGGTTCTTGCAATGCAAGAGGAACTAAATCAATTCTCTCGAAATAATGTTTGGACTCTTTGTGAAAGACCCAATGATCATCCAATTATTGGCACTAAATGGGTTTTTAGGAACAAACTTGATGATCATGGAAACATAACCCGGAACAAGGCTCGCCTAGTAGCTAAGGGCTATAATCAAGAAGAAGGAATTGATTATGGTGAAACCTTTGCCCCCGTTTCTAGGTTAGAATCCATTAGGATCTTGTTGGCATTCGCCGCCCACTTAAATTTTAAGCTTTTTCAAATGGATATTAAAAGTGCTTTTTTAAATGGTTTTATTTCTGAAAAAATCTTTGTTGAACAACCTCCCGGTTTTGAAGATCCAAAATTTCCAAATCATGTTTTTAAGTTAACCAAGGCTCTTTATGGCTTAAAGCAAGCCCCTCGGGCTTGGTATGAGCGGTTAACAAAATTTCTTTTAGAAAATTATTTTAAAATGGGTCAAGCCGATTGAACCCTCTTTTTAAAACACACTTCAAAAGATCTTTTAATAGTCTAAATTTATGTTGATGATGTTATCTTTGGTTCTACCAAAGAATCTCTTTGTACTGATTTTTCAGATTTAATGAGAAAAGAATTTGAAATGAGTTTTATGGGAGAATTGAAATTTTTTCTTGGTTTTCAAATCTTTCAAAATTCAAAAGGTATTTCTCTAAGCCAAAGAAAATACACAAACGAGCTTCTAAGTCGTTTTGGTATGGATCAAGTAAAGGAAATTAGTACACCCATGAGTACTTCATGTAAGCTTACGTTAGATGAAGCCGGGAAACCGGTGGATAACAAGCTTTATAGGAGTATGATTGGGAGTCTACTTTACATAACTGCGACCCGTCCTGACATCATGTTTAGTGTTTTCCTTTGTGCTCGTTTTCAAGCCAATCCTAAAGAATCCCATCTTAAATCAGTCAAAAGAATTTTTAAGTATTTAAAAGGATCCAAAAATCTTGGTTTATTTTATCCCTCAAATACTTCTTTTGAACTATCTTCTTATTCGGATGCTGATTTTGGCGGATGTCAATTAGATCGTAAGAGTACTAGTGGAACCTTTCATCTGCTAGGCAAGTCCCTTGTTTCGTGGAGTAGCAAGAAGCAAAATTGTGTTGCTCTTTCTACTGTCGAGGCCGAGTATGTAGCCGTTGGCAATTGTTGTGCCCAAATTATTTGGATGCAACACACTCTCTTGGATTATGGTCTTTCCTATGATCATGTCCCTATTAGGTGTGACAACACTAGTGCCATTAGTATCTCTAAGAATCCAATACAACATTCTAGGACAAAGCACATAGACTTAAGGTATCATTTCCTTCGTCACCATTTTCAAAAAGGAGATATCACTTTGGACTTCATTCCTACTGATTTCCAATTAGCTGATATTTTTACCAAACCGCTCCCGGTTGACCGTTTTGATTTTATTAAAGGGGAGTTAGGAATGATTCGTCAATGAGAACTATTAAATATTTGAATTTCTTGGCTTGATTGGCTTGCTTATATTTTATTTTTATTAGAATTTTTTTAAAACACCTTTTTTTTTAAATTCTGTTTTTTTTTATTTTTTGTGAATTTCAATACCACCGGTCAACCGGTGGTACATCACCGGTTAACCAGTGGTGTCGGGTTTTGCTTTTTGGGCCGGCCGGGGAAAGGGTTAAAAATTAATTTAAACCCTTCCCCTCATATTTCTATCTCTCCCTCTCGTGCGCCTCGTCCAGCCAGCCTCTCCCTCCTTGCCCTAGCCTTCTTCCTCCTCCTTGCTCTCTCAAAATCCTTCTTCTCTTAATCTCTTTCTTCATTTTCTCCCTTTTGCCATCATGGGACCTCGCTCTACACGCAAAGGCAAGGGAATCGCTCAAGAATCTCCTCCTCCTCCATCAATCCCTCAACTCCCGGACATTTGGCATGACAAAGTCATTTTGCCGGGTAGAGTAATTGATTATTCTTGGCTGTCTACTGCTCGTCTTGAGCTTTTCTCGATTATTGAGTATCAACATTGGCATTCATTTTTTGAGCCACCCGAAAAGGATGTCATTTATCCTCTTCTTGTCAAAGAGTTCTATGCTCATTTGACGTGGTCCGTTTCTGATGACATTGATACCATCTCCTCCACTGCTCTTGGGCAACCCATCACTTTCACTTCGGTGGAGATTTCCCGGATGCTCGGGGTTCCTCATGTCGGGCCTCATGCATTTGCTCAGGGGGAGTTTCCTCGGGACCGTGAGTTTGATATAGCCGTAGCCCTTGAGCATCTCATAGGGCAGCCCACAAATCCCATTGTCAAACTCTCCCAGCTCTCTCCTAACCATCGTATTATTGAGCGCCTCATTCAAACTTCCCTTGCGCCCCATATCGGGGATCATGATAATGTCAAATTCATTGATATTTATCTTCTCTCTTTTATCACCAGAGGCATTCACTTCAATTTGGTCCTATTTCTGTTCCGGGCCATGACTTATGTGGCTGAGCACCCGCGCCGGTCCAAAACTCTACCCTACGGACGCCTCTTGACTAAAATCTTTTCCCTTCTTGATGTGCCTCTTCATGCTAGTTCCTTCGAGCAGCCAACGAAGGATAGCATAGTGAATTTTATGATGGTGCAACGAATGAACATCCGTTGGCACCCTTGGCGTCAGGAATGGATTGTCGACAAGGACGGTCTTCTCAAGGCCTACTCTCCTCAGACTCATTCCCATCCTCCTGCCCATGCCATGCCTCCTGCTATTGCCGCTGCCTATCCTCTTTCAGACAGTGAGGATAGTGATGATGATGAAGAGGAAGGAAGTGGTGACAGTGAAGGTGAGGTTGATGCTGCTGCTGATGAGGAGGCTGGAGAGGGTGATGATGCACCTGAGCCTGCTGAGGCTGTGCCCCATCCTGCTGATGCTGGTGGCTTGCCGGTGACGGCTGATCAGTTCCTACGCTTCCAGGATCAGATTGAGACCCGGCTGGACTTGCAGTTTTCTTACTTCAGCTCTCAGTTTGATCAGCTCCACTCTCGGATCGATTCTCTCGATCGTCGCTTCGAGGCGGTCCAGGCTCCTCCAGCTCCTCCGACCTTCAGGCGTCGTCGTCTCCCTCGACCCTCTAGGAGTGAATATAGCCTTAGTTGTTTTTGATTTGTTTTTGTATTTGTATTTTGGATTCTCCTTTTACCATTTCATCTTTTTTAAATTTCAAGTTGTCTTGTCTATCCATTCCTTTTTATCATTGTTTACCTCTTTGATTGTTTTTCTTATTCTCTCTCATAATTTTCCTCCTATTTTGATAATCCCAAAGGGGGAGAAAACCTCTCTATTACATAGTTATTTATTAAAATGCTCTTTTTACAAGTTCCATTTTAAGTTATTGATGTCATCAAAATCTGTTTTAAATGGTTAAGTTATTGTTTTCAATTGATTTCTTTAAAAAATGGCATTTGGTTGCAATTTCAAAAAAATGACCCTTTCTCAGTATTTCAATGCTTTCAAGATCATTATATTTGGCACGTCTCTAAGTTTTCCAAGTTCAAATTGTTTATTTAAGTTTTCAATTGACATACCCTTTTTTAAAGCTTTCATACCTTTTTTTTAAAGCTTTCTCTTTTGTGATTGTGATCATCAAAATAGGGGGAGATTGTTGAACCCCTCTCTCTTGGATTTTAATGATCACAATCACTCTAATTGTATTCTAACTTGTTTTCAAGTGTTTTTGATGATAGGAAATAGGGTGCCTAGAAGCTGGCCCAAGAAGAATTCAAATGGACTGTTTAAGTCCACCGGCCAGCCGGTGTTAGACCACCGGCCAGCCGGTAAGGGCACCGGCCCACCGGATCCAGCCCATCGGCCGGCCGGTGGACCAGGCAGAAGGCCTTGCCCTCTGCCAGGTGCCACCGGTCAGCCGGTGTCTGGCCACCGGCCAACCGGTGGGTCCAGACAGAATGGCATACCTTCTGTCCAGACCACCGGCCAACCGGTGGCTCAGCACCGGTCAGCCGGTGGAGCCAGACAGAAATCCCTTGCTTCTGTCTGGTGCACCGGCCAGCCGGTGGATCAGCACCGGCCAGCCGGTGTGCTCAGTCAAACTAGCCGTTAGGCTTTGACCAGGCTGGCCCACTTGATCCCCAACGGCTCTGAAAGCCCTCCAACGGCTATTTTGAAGTATTTGGGAGTATTTCTCCTATAAATAGACATCCATGGATGCCGGGAACACCACCGATAATATACCGAAGCATACAAAAGCTATTTTGATCATTTTTGGCTCCTACGACAATTCTCAAAGGCTACTTGAGATCCAATTGCCATCCTTGAAGCTTGGGCTGCCTCTACATCAACTACACTCACCTCTTGGCGCTCAAGGCTTCCTCTAGTTTGTTCTAAATTATTTACTTCAATTGTTTAGTTCTTAATTGGGTTTGTATTAAAACAAACCACCCTTTTTCTTCCTTCTTTCAATTTGGGTTTCTTGCTACAACCATAATAAAAAAGCAAGCTGTAAGAAGGTGATCTAGCCTACCTTAAAACGGCTAGTGGGTTTCTTACTATAACCATTAAAAAGCAAGCGGTCGTATAAATCTCCCAACGATTGAGTTGGGAGCGGAGACGTAGGCTTGAGTTTAAAGCCGAACTCCGTTATCAATTGTGTCTTGCCATTTTACTTTCCGCTGCATTTAAATTTGTTTTAAATTGTTAATTAATTTTAAAAAGGCAATTCACCCCCCCTCTTGCCATCACCTCCGACCCAACAGCTTGAAGAGTATCATTGCGGCGAGCTCTGCTGTCACATCTTCTAGAGCAAATCCAAATGTGTCATAGTTCGAGAACTTTTCCACTAATATGATGATTCTCCCATACCCTTCAGGCTTTGGCAAAGAAATGATGAAGTCCATGGTGATAGTCTCCCATGGCATCTTTGCATTAGGAAATGCCTGTAATAACCCACGGGACAACTAATTGTCCACCTTGTCCTATTGTAACACAAGAAAAGTCTCCACATAGGACTCCACATAATCCTCCATCCTCGTCCAACAATATTCTCCCTCTAGAAATTCTTTATTGAGATACTTCTCAAGATTCCCATGATAAAGGGAAGTCCAAGGAGTACACCAAATACTAACCAAGATGATGATTCAATCCATGAGAATGTTACTTTTGTGATGGGACTCATGCGTGGAAGTAGTGTCCTAAGAGGAGGGCACTCACCTCCATGTTTGAAGAGGAGTATGTCCCTAATGAGAGGTAAATCTGGACTCTAAGTCTCTTCAATGTGTTGGAGGTGAATAACCCACCTAAGGCACCACCTAAAGATGGGTTGATGTATGAAAAGTTTGAGTTTAATGGGAATGATACCTTTGTGGTGCTCGACATAGAAGCCACACACAACATTGTGTCTAAAGATGAGGCAAGAAGACTAGGGCTAGTTGTATCCAAGACAACCAGTTGCATGAAAGTTGTGAATGCCACACCTAAATCAGAAAGTGGAATTTTCCATGACATTACCATTTATATTTTTGAATGGATTGGATCTATTGACCTCATGGTGGTTCCCATGGATGAATTCAAGATAGTGTTGGAGATGGAGTTCTTCAAGAAATCCAAAGCCATACCAACACCACACTTAAGAAAATGGTGATCATGGAGAAGAAACTCTTATGCATGGTGATGATGAAGATTTGTGAAAATAATGAATTATCTTTAATTTATTTCATGCTAGTTATGAATGGATTAAATAAGGGATATTATACCTTCTTTGTAAAGACTCTATCTTGACATACATGGACATTACATTATTTTTGCAGAATACTTAATACAAGGCCAAACAGATGCCTAAAGACCGTATTATTGCCTTTGGAAACATGGAACATAATCTCATAACTTGGTGAATGATATTCAACTTATCCAATAAATATCTTTCACTTATGTTTTCCTACCTAAAAACATTTTTTATATCCTGGGGAAAAATCATAAAAAGGGTGATCTCAATGATCAGTAAGGGTGAACATTGAGATAATTTAACAAACCATAAACATAAGAACATAGAAATAACATGAACATAATGTTTAAATATCAAAATCTTGGGTCATGAAATAAATATTGGCAGTACGTAAGGAATATATCATAAAGAAACATTAACCATGATAAAATATCATTGGCATAAAGCATGGGATTGTGGAATATAAATAAGAAAATTACACGATTTCTATAGTATCCAAGGCATTTCTTCCAAGACCATCATAGTGGAAAATTACTTTACTGAATCAGGTTTAATTTACATTCCATCCATGTATTAATGAACTAGATTTACTTATCGTTCCATCCATATATTACTTAATCAAATTTACTTATCATTCCAGTCATATTAATCTCATGGGATATAAATCTTTACCCAATGCATTGGAGGGAGATATACCCATCTCATAATGAAATCATTTTTATATGTTCTACAAAAACATAAATAATTTATCATAACACAACCCATGAAATAAAATGGGTTTCTTAAACATAATTCCATCATAACATAATCCATATAAAATAAATGCCATGTAATTTTAAAATAAATGAATTTAATTAAAAATAAACTTGAAATAGTGTAGAGGAAGCTTCATGGAAATAAGGCATCATGAAACCATAAAAAATACATGAATTTCATATAAGTTAAAAAACATTATCCTTGTATTTTGCGAGAAAAGTCAAAAAGTACCTTATATTGTAAACAAAAGAAAGATTCCTTACATACCATGTAGTTAAAGTAAAAATTGGGTCAAAATTACTTTAAACATACATAGAATAATTGTAAAAAAAATTAGAAAACATGGACATGGATGATAAATATATCCCTAGTAAATACTTATGTATAAACAATCTCAGATAAAAATGAGATTGAGTAATTAACCCTTACCTTAGGGTTGATTTATTTTGTATGTGTCAAAACTCTTGTATAAGGTGTTTAAATGTTTTATTAACTTGTAATATAACCACAATAATATCTATTCTATAATATATTATTCACTTATTACTTTATATTACCCATTCACTTATCAATTCCATGCTAAAAACACGTTTTGGGTAATAATCGTTTTATTTATCCAATGTGTTTTGACTTGTTATTCTTGATATTATTACTTAGATCGTGATTTAATTACTTCCATAATTTAAAAAATTATTTATATATCATAAATATTCAGTATATAAATATATATAATAGATAGATAAATGGAATGGAATACATCGTTCATTGAGATAGTAGGTCGTATGTACGCATGGATGTTATTTATATTTCCTTATTGAATTGAATAGAAGCAAGTAAATGACACACACACACACACACATATATATATATATATATATTTATTTATTTATATATTTATATCTAGTATAATTATTATGTTTTATATTTCATGCTTATTTATTATATACACTTTATAATCTTTCTTGAATGGTTAACATGGAGAATGAATCTCATCGCGTCGTGGAGACGGTAAGTCGTACGTATACACGAGCGAAATTATCATTCTATTAATGGTTAAATTGTATTTTATTGGATGATATATGAATTTTAAAGAAATAATATCATGTTATATATATCATTTAAAACCATTATACTCATCAACATACGCATCAAAATTTTTTGTAAGATGTATAAAATGAGGTATAAGGTTGTACAACAATTATAATAACATATTATCATGTATAAGATACTTTATTTATTACTTTAGTGTGGTAAAACCATAAGAAGAGAAACTAGAAGAAGAAAAAGAATTTTGAAAGAGGTTATAAAACAGTTACATCTTTTTCGGGTATCTTCTTTTGGTATGCACAAAAGAACTCCTTAAGATGGATTTATTCCTGAAGGGTGGACTCAAGGATGAATTTAGGAAAGTTGGGAAGATATTTAGTCTTGGTTAGGCCAAGAAAACTGGATTTGTAGGTGTGATTAAAAGAGAAGTAGAGGTTCCCTTTTATAGGAGAGGTGAGGGGAACTTTAGGAAATTCATTAAATATTCATTTATTATAAATTTATTTTCGACTTATAATGGTCCAAAACTAATTTATTTCAAATATAAGATGATGATGGATCGAAATAATCCCAACCAATAGGTTTTACACAAGTTTAGGTCACAAAATCAACCTTATCTTTTATCTTTAACCCTTAGTTAAAAACATTAACTCTTACCATGTCTTCTTACATTTCCATAATATATGGTTACTATAGTTACAATAAAATTCCAAGAGAACTAAAAGTAGATAATTAATTAAAATTTTTACATTATATAATTCATTTGGCCTAATCATAGATTTTTAGTACTATTATATCATTTAATAAAAAAGTATTGTTTTTTTAAAACTCATTTATGTCAATTTTGACACTATTTAGTAATTGATTTTTGTTAAATTCTTAAAAACATTATTTCTTCAAACCAAAAGCATTAACACAAATATAAAATTTCATAGTCATATATAAAATTAGTTTATGTCATAAAGAGTTTAAAATAACATTTATTTTAATATTTATAATATCATTTATTTGATTCCTTCATTAATAAGGCAAACACTGCATTATTATTGTGTCATAAATAAATTTAAATATTTAATGTATAAAAAATACAAATAAAATACCATGATGTAGGAAATAATTTTATATTTCCAAAAAATATTTATAATCTAAGATATCATTTATATAAACCAAATTAAAATTGTCTTAGTTAAGAGATACATGTTTATCTTATATTTTCCTTTTATTTAAATTAAACATTATAAAAGGTCATTATCACACGCAAGTGGCACCATGAGGTCCTAAATTCATCCTAATGAGTCTAATGGTCAGAAATATATAATATAATAATATTATGACACATGTTAGGGTAGTTTAATAATATTATAATATTATTTTTTTACTCTTATTTACATGATTCTCCCTTTAACCATGGTAAATAAAAATAATTTCTGAAGTTACTATTCATAATGTCCAAAAATAAAAGGTAATCATTTACATAATTTGTAACTTCTTATTTCAAATATGGAATCCATTTTCCCAAATTTTTATCACATAATTAGAAGAAATTAATTTAAAATTAATTCTTGATGTCAAAACCAGAAAGGGGGTTTTAAAGAAATAAAACTATCAAAAGATTGGCATGTGTATATGTCCCATTTAAATGTGAAATTAAATAAAATGACCAAGATTATATTAAATTATAAAAACATCATCCAATTACACTTTAAAATTATTAAAAATATAATCTAACTTTATAAATAAATTTGACAAAAAAGAAGTTTTGAATTAAAATGCAGTATTTTTTCACTATTTTTTAAAATTTGAATTTCATCAGAAAAATACCAAAAATTAGAAAAAAGTAAAATTTTATGTCCTTATTCTAAATAATAAGTTTATATTATCAAATATAATATAGTAATCGGTAAAAAACTATATTTAAAATCGGTTCACCATCAAAAGGCGGCAAAACTGCATTTTTTTAAAAATACTTATTTTGTCTAAAAAATTGAGATTTTTCTTATATCATGTATAGAAAATACATAATATGAATTTTAATGTCATATAAAATTAAAAATGTGGTTAATATTATTACTAATTTATAGTTTATATCCCATAAAATAATAATATTTTAATAATATATCGTTGTTTAGTGAATCTCGGTATTGCGTACAATGCAAGCTATCGAGGAAGGTCGCTTTTGCGTGTAATGCAAGCCAAGTCCATATTTTGTGTAGTGAAAGCTTATTTTTGTGTTGTGCATTACATAATCTAAACATATTTATTTTATACATTTCACAAAATCTTTACTCAGTGTTGCATGAAATGAATTCTATCAAAAGAACATGAAATTGTGTGTAACACAAGCCAAAAATATTGTTACCTATACTGTAAGATAATACGGTGTTGCTTATGGTGAAAGGTAATAATGGTGTAGCATAAAACACAACACATAAAAATTTAAAAAAAATCTATCTCATAAAATCTTGGGGTGTAACATTATACCGCCCTTAGAATGAGTTTCACCCTCGAAATTTATCGGGGTTATGAAAGGTTTACTACTTCAATGTTTATTTTATAGAAACCCACATCGTAAAAAGGAATACTAAAACATAATTTTGAAAAGGAAACTTAGAAACATAACAGTTACCAAAAGTAACTGATCACTGTGTTTCCACAGAGGATAACATAGGCGGGAAGTGAAAACATGGATATGGAAGAGAAATCTAATTATCACGTTCGGATGGATAATGATAGAGAACAAGATTGGAGAAAGTCGACAACAATAAATCCATAAGTATGTGATGATTTAAGGGGAAATCTGATTCATCAAATAAGAAGGTACTAAGATAACATTTTCTATTTTCAAGATCCTTTCCCTTAAGTTGAAGAATTCTGCATGAGAATAAATACTTATTTGATTTTAGTACAATCTAACTGTTGTTAGTTCCTAGAAAAATTTCCATTTCATCTCTTATGTAAAGAAAAGAAGTTGATTTTTTCATTCTTAACATGTTATCAGATCATGCGATAGAATGATAGGTCATTCCATTTGTTTCAAAAAAAAAGGTTAACACGGGTAATCAAATATTCATAAGTCCACCTATAGTGAGATAATACATTAATATAAAAAAATTAAAATAGAATCAAACTTATAATATCCATAAATGGATAACATTACAACACTTCCAAAAACTAATAATATAAAATTGTAGAATCATGTGACCTAAATCTATAAACCATTTATCTCCCATATCTTATAAGGTAGTTCTTGGTTATCACATTCCAAACATGTGAATACCCTAATATTGTATTCTTGTAAAACATGGTAATAACATGAATTGGCATAGAACCATAGTGAAAACATGAATTCTGTCAAAATTAAATATTTCCACACATGAAAAATACCAAAATTTATATATACTCAAACTATGATATCACTTTTTCCTCATATCAGTCAGGATATCATTAATACTATCAAACATTTCAATATCTTATTATCCCTTAATTATGTTCATATAATGTTCTTTTCAAAAGTATTTCAATCAGTTTTCATGGTTACTGATACCATATACATATGTAAAACCACAATGGACCAATACATAGATATTATAATATTCCATAATACTATAAAAAAGATTCAACAACACTATTTTTGAATCCCATTACATAAACACTTAATCATTCCACCACTTCATTGTCATACTCAACATAACCAATAGTGATCACATGTGATTTGACATTGTCTTTGGTCATAAGAGGTTTCTAACATCGATCATTATCATTAACCCTTGGATTTGGACATTGGTTATCATAATGCCCCATTTCCATTCACTTGTAGCATTGAAGTGTGGGTGGTACATTTTCTATAGTCTTTTCTCCATTAACATCGTTAGTAACCTTTTTCCCATTACTTCGGCACTCAACTACTCAATGACCTTCTTTTCCGCACTTAAAACATTTTCTAGTCCCCTTAGGAAAATCTCCGCTATTCTTCTTTCCACACTTTGAGCATAAGGAAGCATTCATCTTCTTTTCACCATTATTTTGATATTTTCCCTTGAACTCCTTCTTTAATTTCTTGTTAAAACTACGATATTGATATATAACACCAACTTCTATTTCTAACTAGATAGAACAACATGTAATACCTTTATATCTACTGAAGTATCTTATAGCTAGTTCCCTTTGAAGAATTGGTATTAAGCAACTGAGGAATCGATCAACTTGACTTTTAGGTTGGATGATAAAACTAGAAGCATACCATGCATGTCATGTAAAATTTGCCTCGTATGTACCAAAAAAATCATCATCATTTTTGTTAATCTCAAGGAAATCCTTTTTTATCTTTTTTTCAAAGAATATGAGGGATGTACTTATTGAAAATTATGTTCCTGAACCCATCCCATTCCATGGATTCAATTTCATCTTGCTTCCTTGTATTCTTCATTAGATTGCACCACTGGTCTGCTTCCCCTTCTAAACGAAAAATAGCCAAAATTAATTTTTAATGTTTTAAATATATAAGGATGGAAAATATCTTATCAATGGTACTAATCCATTGTTCAGCAATAAGTGGATCAGAAGACCCACTGCAAGATAGTGTATGTTTCCTCATGAAGGACTCAATAGAATATCGCTCCATTCTCTCCTCATTTGGAATTCCAAAATGACTCATATCTTGTGTAAGTATAGAAATAATATTTTTCATTCCATATCCCACAAAATTTGGTTGTTTATAAGGACAATCATTTCATTTCCTAGTGCATTGTTCATTAACACGGTTCCTTCGGGTTCCATCCATTATCCAAAAACCCAAAAAGAATAGTGTGAGAGGAAACAATAATACTAAGAAAACAGCATAATCAAGGGGGATTACTTTTAATATCTAACATCTTAGGCCTAATCCAATTTTATTCATGATAATTACCATAATTCAAGGATTGTATCATATAGTTAGACTTATCCTTAGTTATATTCCTAGACATACCTTAGAAATATCTCTAGATATCTCACTAAAGTTTTTGCATCGTAGTTTCCAAAGTTTGACTAAACCTTTGCTCTGATACCAACTGTAAATACCCAAGCGTGAAATACATGGACATTCCATTCACTACTGGAAATACATCCTTTCCCAACGGTTCTGAACCGTTGGTATATGTTATACCAACGGTTCTGCCAACTGTAGGGAAGTAAGCCGTTGGGAAAGGCTTTTCCCAACGGTTTACAAGGAACCGTTGGGATAGGATAGAAAAAATCAACCTACCCCAACGGTTGTGCCAAACCGTTGGGAAAAGCCTTCGGAATCCCATTAATATTTTCTTTCCCAACGGTTTTCAAACCGTTGGGAAACGTTTTTACCAACGGTTGGTAGAACTGTTGGTAAAAACACCAATTCCAAAAGCTATCCCAACGGTTTGAACCGTTGGGATAGTCTGTTTTTACCAACGGTTTAATGAACCGTTGGTAAAAACAGTTCCATATGGGCTATGCCAACGGTTTGAAACTGTTGGCATAGGCTTTGCTGTGCAAATTGCACAGCAGCCTGCAATTTGCACAGCAGGTCTGTTTCGGGCTCATTTTGACACAGCAGGTCTGTTTTGGGCTCATTTTTAATTCAATTTTCATTTTCAATTCAATTTTCATTTTCAATTCAATTTTCAATCCAATTATTGTAACTGTAACACATATACAATTCATACATATAGAGAACAAACCAACACATTTAAATAATGCAAACCAACCAACCAAGATATATAATGCATCCTGGAAATATACTCATCCATAATTAAATTAGAATTCATAACATAGTTATAAACATACATAATTCATTTAGAATTCAATTTAAAATTTAGATGAAATTCATATGTGGAATCCGGAATTAAATTCATAATTTGATTGGTTTTTTGTACACCATATATTTTTACTCGAAATCAAATACATTTTAAACAAAATACATACACCTAGAATGATACCGGTCACACCGTGCCTCGGATTGAGGTGGCGTTGACTCGTACACGTCAAAAATGAATCATTGATCATTGTCCTAAAGTATCAACATATTCTGAAATCGTTTGGTCAGTTTTCCGTATGCCAGTTGTTGTTTTCACTTAAAATGAAGTGTTTTTTAAATAAAAGAGAGGCACTTTGAATGGTACCGGCCACACCGCGCCTCGGATTGATGCAGGGCTGACTCTTACACATCACACATGACCCATGCATTGTTGTGCTAAAATATAAACTCAATCAGAATGCGTTTGGTTGGTTTTCCGTATGTATTTAAAATGTAGTCCATTTTAAAGAAAATAGATACACTTAGAGTGGTCTCGGTCAAACCGCGACTCAGATTGAGGCGTGGTTGACTCGTACACGTAACATATGACCCATGGATCGTTGTCCTAAAATTTCAACAGATTCTGAATGCGTTTGGTCAGTTTTTCGTATGTCAGTTGTTTATTTCACTTATAATCTTGTCCCTTTTAAACAATAGAGACGCAGTTAGAGTGGGACCGGCCACATCACGTTTCGGATTTAGACGAGGTTGACTCTTACACATCTCAAATGACCCATGAATCTTTGTCCTAAAGTATCAACAAAATCCGAATGCGTTTGGTCGGTTTTCCGTATGTTAGTTGATGTTTTTCACTTAAAATGACGTTCTTTTGAAACAAAAGACATACACTTTGAGTTGTGCCGGCCACACCGCGCCTCGAATTGAGGCGGGGTTGACTGGTACACATCACATATGACCCATGGATAATTGTGCTAAAGTATCAACACAATCAGAATCCGTTCGGTCAGTTTTTCGTATGTCATTTGTTGTTTTCACTAAAAATGAAGTCTGTTTTAAACAAAATAGAGACACTTTGAGTGGTTTCGGCCACAACGCGCCTCGGATTGAGGTGGCGTTGACTCGTATACGTCACATATGACCCATGGATCGTTCTCCTAAAGTTTCAACAGAAACTGAATGCGTTTGGTTGGTTTTCCGTATGTACTTAGAATACTGTCCATTTTAAAAAAAGAAAGTCACTTAGAGTGGTACTGACCACACCGCACCTCGGATTGAGCCCGGGTTAGCTCGTACACATCACATATAACCCATGGATCATTGTCCTAAAATTTCAACAGATTCCGAATGCGTTTGGTCAGTTTTTCGTCTGTCAGTTGTTTATTTCACTTATAATCTTTTCCGTTTTAAACAAAAGAGACACATTTAGAGTGGTACCGGCCACACCGCATCTCTCATTTAGGCGGGGTTGAATCTTACATGTCTCAAATGAACCACGAATTGTTTTCCTAAAGTATCAACACAATAAGAATGCGTTTGGCCGGTTTTCCGTATGCCAGTTGATGTTTTTCACTTAAATTGGCGTCCTTTTGAAACAAAAGACATACACTTTGAGTTGTTTCGGCCACACCGCACCTCGGATTGAGGAGGGGTTGACTCTTACACGTCACATATGACCCATGGATCATTGTGCTAAAGTATCAACACAATCAGAATCCGTTCGGTCGGTTTTCCGTATGTCATTTTTAGTTTTCACTAAAAATGAAGTCCATGTTAAACAAAATAGAGACACTTTGAGTGGTTTCGGCCACACCGCGCCTCAGATTGAGGTAGCGTTTCCTTTTACACATCACATATCACCCATGGATTGTTATACTAAAGTTATAACAGAAAACGAATGTGTTTGGTCGGTTTTCCGTATGTACTTAAAAAACTGTCCATTTTAAACAAAAGAAAGTCACTTAGAGTGGTCCCGACCACACCGTGACTCGGATTGAGCCCGGGTTGGCTCGTACACGTCACATATGACCCATGGATCATTGTTCTAAAATTTCAACAGATTCCGAATGCGTTTGGTCGGTTTTTCATCTTCCAGTTGTTTATTTAACTTATAATCTTGTCCGTTTGAAACAAAAGAGACACAATTAGAGTGGTACCGGCCACACCGCGTCTCGGATTTAGGCGGGGTTGACTCGTACACGTCTCAAATGAACCATGGATCGTTTTCCTAAAGTATCAACACAATCCGAATGCTTTTGGCCGGTTTTCCATATGCCAGTTGATGTTTTTCACTTAAAATGACGTCCTTTTGAAACAAAAGACATACACTTTGAGTTGTGCCGGCCACACCGCACCTCGGATTGAGGCGGGGTTGACTCGTACACGTCACATATGACCTATGGATAATTTTTCTAAAGTATCAACACAATCAGAATTCGTTCGGTCGGTTTTCCGTATGTCATTTGTTGTTTTCAATAAAAATGAAGTCCATTTTAAACAAAATAGAGACACTTTGAGTGGTGTCGGTCACACCGTGCCTCAGATTGAGGTGTCGTTGACTCGTACATGTCACAAATGACGCATTGATCATTTTCCTAAAGTATCAACATATTCTGAAATCGTTTGGTCAGTTTTCCGTATGCCAGTTGTTGTTTTCACTTAAAATGAAGTGTTTTTTAAATAAAAGAGAGACACTTTGAATGGTGTCGGCCACACCGCGCCTCGGATTGACGCGGGGTTGACTCGTACATATCACACATGACCCATGCATTGTTTTTCTAAAATATAAACACAATTATAATGCGTTTGGTTGGTTTTCCGTATGTATTTTAAATGTAGTCCATTTTAAAGAAAATAGATACACTTAGAGTGTTCTCGGCCAAACCGCGACTCGGATTGAGGCGTGGTTGACTCGTACACGTAATATCTAACCCATGGATCATTGTCCTAAAATTTCAATAGATTCCGAATGCGTTTGGTTGGTTTTTCGTATGTTAGTTGTTTATTTCACTTATAATCTTGTCTCTTTTAAACAATAGAGACGTAGTTAGAGTGGGACCGGCCACATCACGTTTCAGATATAGATGGGGTTGACTCGTACACGTCTCAAATGACCCATGAATCTTTGTCCTAAAGTATCAACATAATCCGAATGCGTTTGGTCGGTTTTCCGTATGTTAGTTGATGTTTTTCACTTAAAATGACGTCCTTTTGAAACAAAAGACATACTCTTTGAGTTGTGCCGGCCACACCGCGCCTCGAATTGAGGCTAGGTTGACTTGTACACATCACATATGACCCATGAATAATTGTGCTAAAGTATCAACCCAATCACAATCCGTTTGGTCAGTTTTCTGTATGTCATTTGTTGTTTTCACTAAAAATAAAGTCCATTTTAAACAAAATAGAGACACTTTGAGTGGTGTTGGCCACACTGCGCCTCGGATTGAGGTGGCGTTGACTCGTACACGTCACATATGATCCATGGATCTTTCTCCTAAAGTTTCAACAGAAAATGAATGTGTTTGGTTGGTTTTCCGTATGTACTTAAAATACTGTCCATTTTAAACAAAAGAAATTTACTTAGAGTGGTCCTGACCACACCGCACCTCGGATTGAGCCTGGGTTGGCTCGTACACGTCACATATGACCCATGGATCGTTGTCCTAAAATTTCAACAGATTCCGAATGCGTTTGGTCGGTTTTTCGTCTGTCAGTTGTTTATTTCACTTATAATCTTTTCTGTTTTAAACAAAAGAGACACATTTAGAGTGGTACCGGCCACACCGCGTCTCGTATTTTGGCGGGGTTGACTCGTACACGTCTCAAATGAACCATGGATCGTTTTCCTAAAGTATCAACACAATCCGAATGCGTTTGGCCGGTTTTCCGTATGCCAGTTGATGTTTTTCACTTAAAATGGCGTCCTTTTGAAACAAAAGACATACACTTTGAGTTGTTCCGGCCACACCGCGCCTCAGATTGAGGCGGGGTTGACTCGTACACGTCACATATGACCCATGGGTCATTTTGCTAAAGTATCAACACAATCAGAATCCGTTTGGTCGGTTTTCCGTATGTCATTTTTTGTTTTCACTAAAAATGAAGTCCATTTTAAACAAAATATAGACACTTTGAGTGGTGTCGGCCACACCGCGCCTTGGATGGAGGTGGTGTTGAATCGTACACGTCACATATGACCCATGTATCGTTCTCCTAAAGTTTCAACAGAAACCGAATGCGTTTGGTCGGTTTTCCGTATGTACTTAAAATACTGTCCATTTTAAACAAAAGAAAGTCACTTAGAGTGGTCCCGACCACACCGTGACTCGGATTGAGCCCTGGATGGCTCATACACGTCACATATGACCCATGGATCGTTGTCCTAAAATTTCAACAGATTCTGAATGCGTTTGGTCAGTTTTTCATCTTCCAGTTGTTTATTTCACTTATAATCTTGTCCGTTTGAAACAAAAGAGACACAATTAGAGTGGTACCAGCCACACCGCGTCTCAGATTTAGGCGGGGTTGACTCATACACATCTCAAATGAACCATGGATCGTTTTCCTAAAGTATAAACACAATCCGAATGCGTTTGGCCAGTTTTCCGTATGCCAGTTGATGTTTTTCACTTAAAATGACGTCCTTTTGAAACAAAAGCCATACACTTTGAGTTGTGCCGGCCACACCGCGCCTCGGATTGAGGCGGGGTTGACTCGTACACGTCACATATGACCCATGGATAATTGTTCTAAAGTATCAACACAATCAGAATCTGTTCGGTTGGTTTTCCGTATGTCATTTGTTGTTTTCACTAAAAATGAAGTCCATTTTAAACAAAATAGAGGCACTTTGAGTGGTGTCGGTCACACCGTGCCTCGGATTGAGGTGGCGTTGACTCGTACACGTCACAAATGACTCATTGATTGTTTTCCTAAAGTATAAACATATTCTGAAATCGTTTGGTCAGTTTTCCGTATGCCAGTTGTTGTTTTCACTTAAAATGAAGTGTTTTTTAAATAAAAGAGAGACACATTGAATGGTGCCGGCCACACCATGCCTCGGATTGACGCAGGGTTGACTCGTACACATCACACATGACCCATTCATTGTTGTGCTAAAATATAAACACAATCATAATGCGTTTGGTTGGTTTTTCGTATGTATTTAAAATGTAGTCCATTTTAAAGAAAATAGATACACATAGAGTGGTCTCGGACAAACCGCGACTCGGATTGAGGCGCGGTTGACTCGTACACGTAACATATGACCCATGGATCGTTGTCCTAAAATTTCAACAGATTCCGAATGCGTTTGGTCGGTTTTTTGTATGTCAGTTGTTTATTTCACTTATAATCTTGTCCCTTTTAAACAATAGAGACGCAGTTAGAGTGGGACCGGCCACATCACGTTTCGGATTTAGACGGGGTTGACTCGTACACGTCTCAAATGACCCATGAATCTTTGTCCTAAAGTATCAACACAATCCGAATGCGTTTGGTCGGTTTTCCGTATATTAGTTGATGGTTTTCACTTAAAATGACGTCCTTTTGAAACAAAAGACATACACTTTGAGTTGTTCCGGCCATACAGCGCCTTGAATTGAGGCGGGGTTGACTCGTACACGTCACATATGACCCATGGATAATTGTGATAAAGTATCAACACAATCAGAATCCGTTCGGTCAGTTTTCCGTATGTCATTTGTTGTTTTCACTAAAAATGAAGTCCATTTTAAAAAAAATAGAGACACTTTGAGTGGTGTCGGCCACAACGTGCCTCAGATTGAGGTGGAGTTGACTCGTGCACGTCACATATGACCCATGGATCGTTCTCCTAAAGTTTCAACAGAAACCGAATGCGTTTGGTTGGTTTTCCATATGTACTTAAAATACTGTCCATTTTAAACCAAAGAAAGTCACTTAGAGTGGTCCTGACCACAACATGCCTCGGATTGAGCCCGGGTTGGCTCGTACACATCACATATGACCCATGGATCGTTGTCCTAAAATTTCAATAGATTCCGAAAGCGTTTGGTCAGTTTTTCGTCTGTCAGTTTTTTATTTCACTTATAATCTTTTCCGTTTTAAACAAAAGAGACACATTTAGAGTGGTACCAGCCACACCGCGTCTCGGATTTAGGCGGGGTTGACTCGTACACGTCTCAAATGAACCATGGA
This sequence comes from Viscum album, assembly GCA_963277665.1. Taxonomy (NCBI): domain Eukaryota; kingdom Viridiplantae; phylum Streptophyta; class Magnoliopsida; order Santalales; family Viscaceae; genus Viscum; species Viscum album. The sequence continues at coordinate 508,787,927 of OY728125.1, forward strand.
TCATTTTCCTAAAGTATCAACACAATCCGAATGTGTTTGGCCGGTTTTCCGTATACCAGTTGATGTTTTTCAATTAAAATGGCGTCCTTTTGAAACAAAAGACATACACTTTGAGTTGTTACAGCCACACTGCGCCTCGGATAGAGGCGGGGTTGACTCGTACATGTCACATATGACCCATGGATCATTGTGCTAAAGTATCAACACAATCAGAATCCTTTTGGTCGGTTTTCTGTATGTCATTTGTTGTTTTCACTAAAAATGAAGTCCATTTTAAACAAAATAGAGACACTTTGAGTGGTTTCGGTCACACCGCACTTCGGATTGAGGTGGCGTTGACTCGTACACGTCACATATGACCCATGGATCGTTCTCCTAAAGTTTCAACAGAAACCGAATGCGTTTGGTTGGTTTTCCGTATGTACTTAAAATACTGTCCATTTTAAACAAAAGAAATTCACTTAGAGTGGTCCCGACCACACCGCATCTGGGATTTAGGCGGGGTTGACTCGTATACGTCTCAAATGACCCATGGATCGGTGTCTTAAAGTATCAACACAATCCGAATGCATTTGGCCAGTTTTCCGTATTCCAGTTGATGTTTTTCACTTAAAATGATGTCCTTTTGAAACAAAAGACATACACTTTGAGTTGTTCCGGCCACACCGCGTCTCGGATTGAGGCGGGATTGATTCGTACACGTCACATATGACCCATGGATCGTTGTCCTAAAGCATAAACACATTTAGAATGTGTTTGGTCAGTTTTTTGTATGTCACTTTTTTTTCACTTAAAATCTTATGGAAATTCATATAGAATATTTTTATATCATATTTAGTATGGATTAGATTTTAGTTGATCGTGCTATGAAACATTTCAGAGCTAATGAAATTAAGGAAGGTGGAGGGGTTGTCTGGGGGGCTGTCCGGGGGGGCTGTCCGGTGGGTGTCCGGGGGGCTGTCCGGGGACCAAGGAGGAGGGTGGGGGGGCTGTGCGGGGTCTGTCCGGGGGGTGTTTGGGGGTTGTTCAGGGGGCTGTCTGGGGTTGTTCAGGGGGTTGTCCGGGGGTTGTTCAGGGGGTTGTTCAGGGGTTGTTCAGGGGTTGTTTAGGGGTTGTCCGGGGTTGTTCAGGGGGCTGTCCGGGGGGTGTTTGGGGGGTTTTCCGGGGTCCAAGGGGGAGGGTGGGGGGGTTGTCCGGGGGATGTCCGGGGGGCTATCCGGGGTCCAGGGTGGAGGGTGGGGGGCTGTACGGGGGGCTGTCCAGGGGGCTGTCTGCGGGGCTGTCCGGGGGGTGTTTGGGGGGTGTTCGGGGTCCAAGGGGGAGGGGGGTTGTCTAGGGTCCAAGAATGAGGGGGGTTGTCCAGGGAGTTCTCAAACACACAACCACTAAAAGACAAAAACATCCATAAAAACAGACAATATATAAAATTAACTCAACTCCAATACTATACTACGAGTCTAGATAAAACCAACAACTAGAATAGATTAAACATCAAATCTCAGTAATATAAGTCAAAAATGTAACGGATCAATATGTCCCACATCAGTATCACCATCACCATCATCATCATCATCATCATCACCCTCGTCATCGTCCTCCTCATTGTCCTCACCCTCCACAGCGCCCTCCTCCTCGCCTTCGCCCTCCTCCTCGCCCTCCTCATCTCCCTCCTCTTCCGCATCAGACTCCTCTCCATCATCATCTTCAAGCTAGACATCAGCCTGACCACCACTGGACCTGCCACCTGGTGCAGCATATATAGAATGTATCGATGACATGTATTCATCAATCGCTGGGATGGCCTCTTCTGGAAGTGTTGGACGTAGAACTTCAATAAATTTCATAAATGCACTGTTTGCCCTAGCAGACTATTCTGCCGTCTCTGTGGCCCTTTTCTCAGCCTGTTCTGCATGTTCCCTAACTTACTGCAGCTCGGTGGCACTAAAACTCGTACCTGAGGTAGGCCAATACCTCGTCGGGGCTATCCTAGGTCGGCAGTGTACTCTGCCAGAATGATCCTCTCCCAACACCTGATGTAAGTGATCAGATGGCCCAAAATTGTCTGCTTCTTGGGCATCGAGGGCCTCTAAAGCATCCTGTAACAAATATAAATATATTATTAAGTTACAAAATAGATATTAAAATATAAAATCAACAGATTAAAACTTACAATCTATTGCTGAGTCACTTTGTTGACAGCACTTCCATCCTTTTTTCGTCTACTCGAGAAAAACAGTTTTGCTCGAGGCACACGTCCTTCAATATTTTGTACATACCTCTACAATGACATTGAAAACAAAAGTTATATAAAAACTTTAGAAAATGATTAAATAATTGAGGAAACAAAAGAAAATTTAAGTCATAAAGAAAACTTATACACAATTGTCATACCTGCTGCCTCTCATGATCTGGCATCGTCGTGCGTCCTTGTGTATGGAGGTATTTTTTTGCATCAATGTTTTTTTTATTTTTTCCAGATGATTCCTAAATAAAATTCGATAATGCAAAGGATAATATTAATGCAAAACTTGAAAGTTATTATTTTTATACCTCAAATGTAATTCATACCTTAAACTGGGTACTCGTCCAATGAGTAATCATCTGACGATACTGCTCTATAGGACAATCATCCATGACTGGTACCGCCTCTAACTCAGTGCCAACTCTAGCACGCCAGCCAATATACCGCTCATGCTTGTAGGCTCTCCAAAGCTCGCCTAAATCCTTTAGACGTTCTAGTCGAGCACCCTCACCATCAGGAAAATTAAATCGAAGCTGAAATCAAAATATTAATTCATATAAATACAAAAATAATTCATGGCATTAAATACAACAGATTTTTTTACCCATATCTCTTCCAAGCTCAATCTTTGACCTCATGTGGCAAATGTCTCCATGACAGCGGGCTGACGGGAATGATGTCAGAGTATTTGGCAAGCGTCGCCAGAAAACTCTGACATTACTGCCCTTTTTTCTCAACCATCTGATTGTCTTCATTATATTCCACCATAACCTGTGTGCGACGGTTCCACACCGAACGCATGCGTGTACGGCCCCGCCCCCGCCTCCTGTCAGTAGATGTATCTGTCATGAAAGAAAAACAAATATTTTATCAAAACATGTTATAATGAAAATAAATATTTCTATAAAAATTTGTTAGGGTTTTATAAATATACCTGTGCTAGTCTGATCAATGAGTGGTGCCAGATCCACAGAACCTGATGGAACACCCTCTGGTGGAACAGGAGTCGAAGACGATGGAATATAAAAGCTCGGAGAGATAGAAGTAGAAGGAAAAGAAGATGGAATAGTTGTATGACCTGATGCTGATTAGGGAGTGGGAATCATCATGGGATGTGAAAATGATGGGGCAGAAGATGCAGAAGGTAGCGAAAACATGGGAGGCCTAAATACCTCATGTGTCCCTAACGACACACCGGGATCAGAATGTGGGAAGGCTGAAATGTCAGTGGCAGGGGCAGGGTCTAGTCGGGCACGCGCAGCTCTACATCCACCTCTGGTACGAACCCTCCTCGTACCACCGGCCTGAGTACTAGGACCAGTACTAGGATCCTCGTCGAATAACTGCCGACGTAACGGTGGATCCTACAAAAAAGTTTACAAAAAAATTAATCACATGACATTATATATTCTGTAAATATATATATATATATATATATGAAATAAATTACTCACTGTAGGCACTAATGGTGGAACGCCCAGCTCCTCCATCCGACGATTGTTCTCCGCCATTTTTTTTCTTCGTCTCTCTTCAATTGGATGCATTTCCTGCATTTGAAAACAAATATGTAATTAATTAGAAAAATGAAATTAATGTGTAAACCAAAAAACTAAATATATGAGGGAATGAGGGGATTCATTGGTAATTTAGCTATCAATTGTTTTAGAAGAGCTTGAATGAATTTAATAAAACATACAAGTTGTAATGTTCACCAAGTTAGAAATATTGTTTGATTTGGTTTGAATACAGTTCAATTCCAAATTAGAAAATGCAATTCAAATAAAACAGCAAACAATAAACATTGAAAATTAACATAACGGTCAAGTCTGCTAAAACATATTTGTGATCAATATTAAATAAATATGAATATTACCAACCTTGACAACCCAACTCGAGGTAAACCAAAAGAATTGAGAACATGGATGAATGATTCTATATATTTCCAACCACAACTTCAGGTTCACAATCAACTCTGACAATTGAGCTATTGGAGTCATCAAAAGAAATAAATGGATTGGTTCCATTGGCAATAGGGATAGTGTCAATTCCACCATCAGCATCATCAAAAATATGTCTTGGAATTACTTCAACTATGACACCAAATTCAGGTTGAAGTTGATCTTTGACATAAAAAACTTGTTTAGCCATTGATGCCAACACATATGGTTCTTCGGTAGCAAGAGTGCGGGTCATATTAATTACTCAAAATCCACAATCATCAATAAATGTGCCATGTCTCGTCATAAAATCAAACCAATGGCATTTCATCATTGTGACTCGTTCATGAGAGTAATAATCCAATATTATTATTTTCTCAACGACTCCATAATAACCCACATTTTCAAGTCGCGGTCTACTATCTGATGCACTGGCATAACAATCTGTTGTGGAAGTAACCATAATACCATCATGTTGTGTTCTCATGTTTTTGGCTCGTTCAGTGACAATAAATATGTACCCATTGATAACAATTGATTTAAAGTCACGAACCACGGTATTAGAACTAAAAGCAAAAGCTCTTATTTCATCAGAGACAGAGTCAGCAGAAAAACTCAATACCTGCAATATAAATGACAGTTAAACTTAAGTAAATATTGAAATAATTAATTTAAACAGTAATATTTTTACCTTCAATTTTAACCAAGCAGAAAACTCTTTGCTATGAAAAGTCTCTCTCCTTCTCAAAGATAAAGAATGATGCTTCCTATTTATCATTGTTTTATGTTCCTTGTAGATAAAAAAATATGAATAATTTAATAGATATATATGTAATATATACATATTCAATTTTGTTACCTGATATAGTCATCGAACAAATCACAGTTGAACAAAACTGTGCGATGTGCCATCTACCGCTCTTCATGGCTTAATGTCTTCAATGTATATGATCCAGGAATTCCTCCTGTTTGAGGAAGTGATGGAAAACTGGGTTCAATTTTCTCATATTTTTCTTCTTCATTTCTCATTGTTCTGTTCATTCTTGTAGTAAGATCAGACAAATACATCGAACGGAAATCCATACATTCTTGATCTAAGTAACCGTTCACGATAGAACCTTCGGGATGATTCTTGTTTAAAACATAAGACTTTAATGTGAACATATTTCTTTTAGTTGGATACATCCAACGAAAAGAAACAGGTCCTCCAAGAAGTATTTCAGTTGGAATATGGACAGTCAGATGCAGCATGCATGTGAAAAATGATGGGGGAAATATTTTCTCCAACTCACACAAAATTAATGGGGCATTTGTCAACATTTTTTGCAAGAAAGAATTGGACAACTTCTTAGCACAAAGATCTCTAAAAAATGGCACAACCGAATAACACCCACCCTTACATTATTGGACAAAAGATGACGGATTGCTATTGGAAGCAACTCATGCAGTAGAACGTGATAATCATGAGTCTTCAAAGATTTTAGCTTCAACTCTCTTCTGTTGACCCGTTTAGATATGTTTCTTGAATAGACATCAGGAACTCTAATAGTCTCTAATACTTCCAGAAATTGTTTTTTTTTTCAGTAGGTGTCATCACATAAGAAGCACATCGAAGTTTCCATTTATTTTCACTGATACGCACAGGATGCAATTCTGGTCTGATGCCCCAATCCACCAAGTCACGTCGAGATCGTAAATCATCTTTTGTCTTCTCCTTGACTTTTAGAAGAACTGAAAGCAACATTTCACATATATTCTTTTCAATATGCATTACGTCTAAGCAATGACGTAGCAAATTGGTTGACCAATAAGGCAAATCAAAAAAGATACTCCTCTTCCTCCAATTGTAACAGGTTTCTATGGAAACATTATTTCTCTTTCCAGATTTCATTTGAACCTTCCCAAAAGAAAAAATGAAATCTTTCAATTCATTAAGCACATCAGTTCCATACATACGCTGAGGTGGATCATCGGTCTCTATAGTATTATCAAATCTTCGATGATTCATTCTATATGGATGATCCTTTGGAAAAAATCTTCGATGTCCCATAAAACTGAAACTACAACGATGTTTCAGTCTTCTGGATCGTGTATTCTTCATACAAACTAGACATGACAGTTTTCCCTTCATGCTCCATCCAGACATCATTGCATAAGACAGAAAATCCTTGATCTTCCACATAAGCACAACACGCATCTGAAATATGTCTTTCGAACATGCATCGTATGTGCGCACACCCACATCCCAAAGAAGTTTCAACTCTTTTATTAAAGGTTGCATGTATACATCAATATCAATGTCTGGAATTAGAAGGACCAGATATGAGTATACTCATGAAAGTGAAAGATTTTTTCATACACAACCATGGGGGAAGATTATAAATGTGTATAAAAACTGGCCATGTGCTGTGCGAAGTAAGAATCTGCCCAAACGGATTAAAACCGTTGCATGAAAGACCCAGCCTCACATTACGCACGTCAGCTGCAAAATCAGGATGTCGAGCATCAAATCTATGCCATGCAAATCCATCTGCAGGATGAACTAACTCATCATTAGTCTTCTTTCTCTCGGTATCATGCCATCTCATTTTTATTGATATGTCATCAGACATAAAATGATTCTGGAGTCTGGGTATCAATGGAAAGTTTCCACATTACTTTCTGTGGAACGCGGGATGGTGTTCCATCAGATTTTGACTTCCAGCGGGATGTGCCACATTTTATACATTCATTTCGTTCAGCGGTTTCTTCCCAGAATAAACTTCAATCTTTCGGGCAAGCATGAATTTTGTTTCTGGAAAATCCAAGTTCTTCAACTAACTTCCATGCTATATAGTGGTTTGAGGGAATATCTGCATCATCTGGAAGTAAATCCTTCAAGAGGGTAAGAATGTAATCGATTGCTGTATTAGAAATCCCATACATAGTTTTTCCATGAAACAATCGGATTAAAAATTCCAGCTTTTTCATTTTATCGCATTGTCGATATACTAAAGTCATGGCAGCATCATTCAATTTTTTCACCCTATCAATATCATCATTTTCACTAGATGCATCAGTTTTCCTCATATCGACGTTTTCTTGAGTCGAAATCCTTTCTTTTTCATGATGACGAATAAACGGAAACCGATCATCTAACAAATTATCCATTCCAGTCCTTTCATTTCGATCATCACCAATTTGAGATTTCATTTTCTCCCCATTGTGATACCACACAAAGTAGTTTTCTTGAAAACCATTTTTGGTTATGTGGTAGCTGACTTCTTCACGACTCAACCAAGGTCTACCAACACAATTGGAACATGGGCAGTGTATGCGACCACTATCTGAAGCATTGTGAAATGCAAAATCTAGAAAGCTCTCCAAATTGTTTTGAAAATCGCTTGAGATATGATCGGTTTCATACATCCAACTTCTGTCCATTCTGTAAAAAGAATTCATATAAGTCATTTTGTCATAAACAATTCAATAGGATTGAACTTTAATAGAAAATACATTTAAGTAAACGATAAAGGAAGAAAATAATCATGGTATCAACTACACATGTGAAAGAAACATACTAATGTGTTATTGAGAAAATGTAAAACCAACAAGAACCTAATGTGTTATCACATCAGAGCATGCCTCATTCCATAACCATATTAGTAGGGTATCCTCATATGTGATTTACCTTTTTGAATTAATATTCACTTCTTCACTAGGTACCTGGGTAGATTTCATAGATATAATCATCTCACATCCTGTAAGGCTTCCATTATGTATGATCTGCAGAATAATTTGAGTGGTCATGAATCATGCATGGGATCTTCCATGATCACTATAGATTATGATAAGGAATTATGATAGGTCACGTGAAGAACATCAAACACATATTTTAGATAATTTGAGACATAATATAATAAAATAATGTATAAATCTATGGAATTTGGGATAAAAGGATCGATGAAATACTAAAATATGGGAGACTAAGGTGAAGGAAATATATGTTGACCCTAATGTTCATAACATGCATCACCTATGAAATTTTATTGCACTAGGAAATTTCATCTTGTTCACAATACATTCCATTGGAAACCTATTTTGATCATTTGATGTCCCCTTGACATGTCAAATAAAATCAGATGGCACCCATGAATATGCCACCATTGTAATGAAAAGCCTTTAATTCTCACCATACAGACTACATGTTTTCCAATAGATATGTATCTCCTTCTATATAGGGGAATCAATACATATTATCTTTAGTCTCATATTAAATGTCAGGAATGTTAGATGGCTCCCTTAACACCCTCCAGGCACACCAACTAGGTCATGTGATGTCCTCAAATCATGTCACTATGGACATAAATCACCCTTCAAGACATGTCACACTGACTCTAGAGTTTCCCTCCCAGTGTGTCAAACATGTCTTTTGATGAAAATGGAGAAGATCGCCAAAATCAAGAGATTCCCTATAGGCATTACATCCATTATCATGAAATTGCTTCTAGGATCAACCAGTCAGGACTTGTGATGTCCTCTAAACATTCCGTCCTTGATCATTAGAGAAACATCAGACAATCCATCTAGGTTAGGAAAATTCATCAAAATGTTTATAGGATCATGTAATTTCCATTGGAAATTTCCAAAAGAAACCCTCTATCATTCTAAGTAGATAGTCAAGGCATTCCATGTGGAAAACCAACACATATCCATAAGAAAATAAATCTAAAAATAATAGAATCTATATGCATTATAAAATTGTCCACCATTTGCATGTAAGCTTCTATAAAAATGGAACCATAGTGTTTATGTTTTAATTAATGGAAAAATAAATTCATTAAAACAACTACAATAACTTGGTTGAGATCAATTTTTACCTATTCGGATGGGGGGTGTACCTATTCGGACGGGGGTCGATGGTGTTCGGACGGGGGGTTCGCGAGAGCACGGGAGCGGAGGACAGCCCGCACACCCCTCCTTGACAGCCCGACCACCCCCGTGGACAGCCCATCCACCCTTGTGGACAGCCCTCCCACCCCCGTACCCCCTGGACACCCCGTACCCCCCCTGGATAGCCCCACCCACCCTCCCAAACAGCCCACACCCCCCTCCCCTGCAACCCCACCACCACCACCTAGACATACCAACCCCCCTGGACACCCCACACACTCCTCCCCCACTAGGACACCCCACCCAGACCCCCAGGACAGCCCACACCCCCTGGAAAGCCCCGCCCACCCCCATGGACAGCCTTTCCCACCCCCGTGGACAGCCCCGCCCACCCCCGTGGACAACCCACCCACCCCCGTGGATGCCCCCTACCCCCTAGACAGCCCAACCACCCCCGTGGACAGCCCACCCACCCCCTAGACACCCCTACCCCCTGTGGCCAGCCCACCCACCCCCCCTGGATAGCCCGCCCACCCCTCCTTGACAGCCCGGCTACCCCCGTGGACAGCCCGTCCACCCTTGTGGACAACCCTCCCACCCCCGTACCCCCCTGGACACCCCGTACCCCCCTAGAAAGCCCCACCCACCCTCCCAAATAGCCCACACCCCCTCCCTGCAACCCCACCACAACCACATAGACATACCACCCCCCTGGACACCCCACACACCCCCTCCCCCGCCAGGACACCCCACCCAGACCCCCAGGACATCCCACACCCCCTAGACAGCCCCGCCCACCCCCGTGGACAGCCTTTCCCACCCCCGTGGACAGCCCCGCCCACCCCCGTGGACAACCCACCCACCCCCGTGGACACCCCCTACCCCCACAATCCATTATCCAAAACATATAAAATTGGTTTGAACACAATCCATAATTCCCACAATCCATTATCCAAAACATGTAAACGTTCACGATAGCCTCCCCCAACTCTGATTTACATGTTTTGAACACTCTCCTTCCAAACATAGAATATAAAAACATTAAAGAAGTATTCACAAACACAAACAATATCCTATTTAGATATTAATTTCAATAATCAAGTAAACCAAACACATGGAAAAAATCTATTCATTAAAACAACTACAACAATATGGTTGAGATCAAATTTTACCTATTCGTATGGGGGTGTACCTGTTGGGATGCGGGGTGCTGGTGTTCGGATTCACGAGAGCAGTGGAGTCGGATGGGGTTTGCGAGAGCAGCAGAGCGAATAGATTAGGGCTCTGTCCGAATGGGAGAAGAGATCGTGATCTGGAATTTGGGGAAAACCTTTGCCAACGGTTTATAAAAACCATTGGCAAAGGCACACATTTCCCAACGGTTCCAGTGAACCGTTGGTAAATGTGTGAGTTTAGCACCTATTTCCCAACGGTTCCAGTGAACCGTTGGGAAAGGGTCCACCGAAATTCCCTTTGCCAGCGGTTTGATTAAACCGTTGGCAAAGGCTCACTATACCAATGGTTTAAGTAAACTGTTGGTATACTACCGTTGGGAAAATACCAAATTCCAGTAGTGATTACTTTTTTGGAATAGTTAATACATGAAAAAAACAGACGCCCAAAGGCTGTATTAGTTTAGATCCTTTAAAAACATGGAACATAATATCCTAACTTGGTGAAAGATCTTCAACATCTCCCATAACTATCTTCCCCTTTTGTTTTCCTACCTAAAACTTTGCTTTATATCCTGGGGAAAATAAAACATAAAAATAGTGAGCTCAATGCTCAGTAAGGGAAAACATTGAGAACATAGAACAAACCATAAATATAAGAATGTAAAAAACATGAACATAAATTTTAAATATCAAAATCTTGGGTCATGAAATAAATATTAGTAGTATGTAGGGAATATATCATAAAGGAACATTAACCATGATAAAATAACATTCGCATAAAACATGGGATTGTGGAAAATAAATAATCGCATAATATGATTTCCATAGTAGCAAAGGCATTGCTTCCAAGACCATCATAGTAGACAAAGTCCTTTACTGAACCGGGTTTACTTGTTATTCCAGTAATGTATTACTGAACCGGATTTACTTGTTGATCTAGCCCTATATTAATTACCCAAATTTACGTGTCATTATAGTTATGTGTATATCATGAGATATAAATCTTTACCCAATGAATTTTAAGGATATATAGGTTCCACCCATCTCATAATGAAATCATTCTTAAAAGTTCCACAAAAACATAAAACATTTATCATAACAAAATCCACGAAATAAAATGGTTTTCTTAAACATCATTCCATCATAACATAATACATATAAAAGAAATTGATTTCATAAAAATAATTCCATCATAAAAACAGTCAAATCTATGTAATAATAGGGATAGAAACATAACCCTATTTCATCTTATATGGAAACTAATTTTGATAAAACACTTGAGCTTGATTCATGAGGAAAATATCATTTGTTCTTCAAAAATGTTTTTTTCCCTCAAAATGCCATGAAATTTTAAAAGAAAATAATTTAATTAAAAATAAAATTCAAATAGAGTAAAACTTCTTCATGGAAATAAGGTTTCTTGAAACCTTAAAATATCCATTCATGGTGTATAAGTTAAAAAAACAATCTCCTCGTACTTTTATAGGAAAATTAAAAAAACTACCTCATATAGTAAAAAAAGAAAGATTCCTTTTATACCATGTAGTAAAAGTCAAAAATGAGTAAAAATGAATTTAGACATACATATAAGAATAGTAAACATTTTCTGAAAACATTTTTAGAAAACATTGACATGGATGATAAATATATCCTCAGTAAATACTTATGTGTAAACAATCTCAGATAAAAATGAGATTGATGGATTAACCCTTACCATAGGTTTGATTTCTTCCATATGTGTAAGAAACTCTGGTATAGTGGGTCTAAATATTTTATTAACTTTTAATAGAACCATTATAATATTTATTATATCATATATTATTCACTTATGACATTATATTACCTGTTCATTTATCAATTCCATTCTAATGGAACGTTTTGAGTAATAATCGTTTTATTTATCCTACGTGTTTTGACTTGTTATTCATGATATTATTAATTAGATCTTGATTTAATTGCTTCCATAATGTAAAACATTATTTATATATCATAAATATTCAGTATATAGATATATATAATAGATAGATAAATAAAATGGAATACACTGCTCATGGAGACGGTAGGTTGTATGCACGCATGAACGCTACTTTTGTTTCCTTATTAAATTGAATAGAAGAAAATAAATGACACACACACGTAGAGATATATATAAAACTAAATCCAATAAAATTATTATGTTATATATTTAATTATTATTTATTATATATACTTTATAATATTTCTTGAATGGTTAACGTGGATAATGAATCTCATCGTGTCATAGAGAAGGTAAGCCAGACGTACACACGAGCGATGATATCATTCCCTTTATGGTTAAATGGAATGGAATAGGATGATATGTGAATTTTAAAGAAATTATATCATTTTATATTCATAACATAAATCCATCATACTCATCAACATACCCATCTAAATTATGTACTGTTGAATAACAAATTGCACCACGGCGTGGAGACTGTAAGTCGTACGTACGAACGCATAGTGATATTATTATTCGTAGGATGCATAAAAGGTGGTATAAGGTTTTACCATAATTATAATAATATCTAAACATTTATTATATACTTTATTTATTACTTTATTATGGGAACAAAAGAGTAAGAGGAAGTAGAAGAATAAAAGAATTTTGAAAGAGGTGATAAAACAATTACCTCTTTTTCGGGTATCTCCTTTTGGTATGCACAAAATGACTCCATAATATGGATTTCTTCAAAAAGGTGGACTCTAGGATGAATTTAAGGAAGTTGGGAGGATATTTGGGTAGCATTTTTCTGAGAAAATGGTCTTTGGAGGTGTGATTAAAATATAAGGAGAGGTGTCCTTTTATAGGAGAGGTGAGGGGCACTTTAGGAAAGTCTTAAAATATTAATATATTATAAATTTATTTTAGGTTTATAATGGTCCCAAACTCATTCACTTAAAATATAAGATGAGTATGAGTATAAATAATCTCAATCAATGGGTTTTATATAGGTTTAAGACCCAAAATTAACCTTATATATTAGCTTTAACCCTTGGTTAAAAACAATAACTCTTACTGTGTCTTCTTGCATTTTCATAATATATGGTTACTATAATTACTATAAAATGAAAAGAGAAACACAAGTGGATAATTAATGTAATTTTTAACATTATATAAGTCATTTGGATGAATCTTATATTTTTAGTACTATTATATCATTTAATAAAATATGATTTGTTTGAAAAACTCATTTATGTCAATTTTGACACTAATTAGTAATTGATATTTGTTAAAGTCATAAAAATTGATTACTTATAAATAAAAGAATTAAACAAAATATAATAGGTCATATTCATCCATAAAATTCGTTTATAGTATCAAAACATTCAAATTAAATTTATTTTAATATTTAAAATATCATTTAGTTGCTTCCTTCATTAATAAATATAACACTCTATCATTATTGTGTTATAAATAAATTTATTTATTTGATGTCTCAAAATTAAAAATAAAATACAATTATGTGTGAGATATTTTTAGATTTATAATGAATATTTATATTTTAAGATATCATTTATATGAACCAAATTAAAATTGTTTTATTTAAGAGATACATGTTTATGTTACATTTCCCTTTTCTTTAAATTAAACCTTATAAAAGGTCATTACCACCCCCAAGTGGCTCCATGGGGTCCTAAATTAATCTTATGGATTCTTATGGTCATCCATATGTCATCAAATAGTATTAGGACAGGTTTTAGGGTTATTTCATATTATTATAATATTAGTTTTCCCCTTATTTACCTGATTCACCCTTTAACCATGCTAAATAAAAATAATTACTGAAGTTACTATTCATAATGTCCAAAAATACAATGTAACCATTTATATAATTTGGACCTTTTGGTTCCAAATATGGAATAAATTTTTCAAAATTCAAACACATAATTTATAGAAACTAATTTAAAATTATTTCTCCTTGTCAAAACCAGAAAAGGGGTTTTTAAGAAGTAAAACCTATCAAAAGATTAACATGTCTTTCTGTCCAATTTAAATGTTAAATTACATAAAATTTCCAAACATTTATTAAATGAAAAAACTAATCCAATTAAACTTTAAAACTAATTTAAAATATAATCTAACATAATAAATAAATTAGACAAAAAGGCAGTTTTTAATTAAAATGTAGTATTTTACTATTCATTAAAATATGAATTTCATCAGAAATATACCAATAAATAAAAAAAAGTAAATTTTTATGTTCCTATTCCAAAGAATAAGTTTATTTTATCAAATGTAATATATTACAGTGCAAAAAATCTGGATCTAAAATGGGTGTTCTATCAAAAGGAGGCAAAACTGCATTTTTTGAAAAATAATTCTTTTATCTAAAAAAATTCAATTTGATCTTATATCATGTCTAAAAAATATAAATAAAATGAATTTTAATGTTATATAAAATTTAAATTTTTTTCTTACTATTCATAATAGCTTGTTTATATCCCATTAAATAATAATATTTTAATAATATATCGTTGTTTAGTGAAACTCAGTATTGCGTACAACGCATGCTATTAAGGGAGGTTTCTCTTGTGTGTAATGCAAGGCAACTCAGTGTTGTGTGTAGTGAAATATTCCTTTGTTGTTTCTTATAACATAATCCAAAAAATATTTCTTTTATACATTGAACAAAATCTATACTCTTTGTTGTGTGAAATGAATTCTATCTAAATCACATGAAATTGTGTGTAACACAATCCAAGAATAGTGTTGCATATACTGCAAGCTAATACGGTGTTGTGTATGGAGCAAGGTAATCTTGGTGTATCCTACAACACAAGATATCAAAGAAAATAAAAATAATATATCTCAAAAAATCTTGGGGTGTTACATTCTTGGTTTCTTTAAAAGAGGATGGGTCGGTGGATGACAACCATGAGTTGACAAAGGAGGTGAAGTCCGTTCTACGGGAGTTTAGTTACATCATGTCACTCGAGTTTTCCAAGATAATGTTACCTAAGAGGGAGGTGGATAATCAAAATTATCCATTTTTTGGATTAAAACCACCATCCACAGTACCCTGTCACATGGATCCACTTGAGTTGGAGGAGTTGAAGAGGAACTTGAAGGAGATGTTAGGTTTTGTGAAAATCCAACCATCTATGTTTCCATATGGATTGCCCGTGTTATTCTAAAAGAAGAATAATGTCTCTTTGAGGATGTGTGTGGACTATTAAGAATTGAAAAAAATCATGGTGAAGAATAAATATCTTATCTCATTGATAGTGGATCTATTTGATCAGTTTGGAAAGGCACAGGTGTTCACCAAGTTGGACTAGAGTTCGGAATATTATTAAGTTCGCATTATCATGGAATATGTGTCGAAGACTGCATGTGTGACAAGGTATGGATCCTATGAGTTCCTTCTAATGTTATTTGGCTTCACTAATGCCCAGCAACATTTTTCACCTTGATGAGAAAAATCTTTAAACAATACTTAGATAAGTTTTTGGTAGTTTACTTAGACGGAATTGTTATTTATAGTGAGACAATGGAGGACCATGTGGAACACTTACAAACCATGTTTATGTTATTCAGTGAAAATGAGATATATGGGAATAATGAGATGTATTCAGAGAAGTAGACCCATCCACCCGCCCCAAAGAAGACTAGGGTAAGTCCCGGGATACTGGGGGGGGACTCCCACTTTTCAAAAGGGAAAAAACATATGAACCACAACCTTGATGTTATTGCTGGTGTGGGATAAGACCCCCATGATTGGGTCATGAAATTATCCCACCACCATTCCATGTACACCCACATGCATGTGGGATCATGGAATTCATTGTGTTCATGAAATGGTATGTTTCTAACCAACTGGCTGTTAAGAATGGACAAGGGGATGCTCCTTCCTTGTCATTGGCACCAATGGTCCACCCAATGTCCTTGGGTCACAAACCACTATGGTCCATACTCTCTCTTAGGGTCAAAAACCACCTCTTGAAACCCAACATTCAAAGATGTGTTTTGGCCCCTGATATCTACTGAGCGCGACCTTCTCTACGGTGTCACGTCCACAATGACACCCCAGGACTCTGCTCCCACCACCAAGGCCCAACCGTCAGTATTCCGCAAACACCACGATACACATTCCTTCAGATACCACTTGTCATATGTTGAGCATATCAGCCTAGTCGTTCACCCATGCGGCACCTCATCTCCCTCTAATGTCGGTGGGGTTCATCCATCCAGCACATCATATGATGTGAGGTTTTCTAGTTTCGTCCTACCGTGGACTCATTAGGAGAGTGACTCCAACTCCCAACTAGATAGGTTTCAGGACTGACATGCACCATCCTTTACACTGTCAGGGTGAATCCCATCTCTTTGATATGGAGAAACCACTTGAACCACAAGCTTGATGTTCTTACTGGTGTGGGACAATACCCCCATGACTGGGTCATGAAATTTTAAAGGCATATTTCTTGGCAGCATTCTCCGTGGCATGCCTCTTGACTGGCGACACTCGGCCTTAGAGATTGAAGAGCGCATCATGTAGACCCAAACGTCTACATTCCGAAAACACCACATGGCACATTCCCTCTGATACCACTTTTCATAGGTTGAGCATCCCAGTACAGTGTTTCATCAATGTGGCACCTCATCCCCCTCCAAGTTGGGTGGGTTTCAGTCGTCCAACTCTTCATATGATATGAGGTTCACTAGTTTCTTCCTACCATAGACTCATCAGGGCAACTCTCGTCTCTTTGATAGGGACAAACCACATGAACCAGAGCACTGATGTTCTTCCTAGTGTGGGAAAAGACCCCCAGGATTGGGTCGAGATAGCAAGATTTTATCAGTGATAAGAAAAACATTTTGATTAAAGAGGGCCTTTATCAGAGCTTTTATTAACCCTGATAAAGGTATTTAATAAAAAAAATATTATTAATTTATATAAAATAATTATATTTAAATTAAAAAACAATGTCTACTTTTTTACATTAAATAAGAAACCATGTCTATAATTAATATATATTTTTTAATAATTCAAATATATATATATATATATAATGTTTTAAAAAAATATTTATAAGATTATAATTAAATAAATATTTATTTATATAACTATAAAATTATAATAAATTTTATTAAATAATAAATATATTTATTATATTTATAATTATATATAAATACTTTATATATATATATAATAGAGTTTGGTAGGAGTGGGTTCTCCAGCCACCTGAACCCTTTTAGTATATGTCTCTAATGAATTGGTCGATAAATATATTGAAGTGTGATTATAATTAATGCATGCATATGTTATGTATTCATCATCAATGTTCATTTACTCATTACACCCTTATTATTATTCATGTTTTCCATATATGTGATAATTAGGAACTATACTTTACTAGGTATATGATTCATTCATGTTATACCCATGAATCTATTATGTTCCCATAAATACTTATAAAATTAAAAAAAATATTTAATATATTTATAATTATATATTTTTAGTTATATATAAATACTTTTTTAATAAATTTATTTATAATTATAATTATAACTATATACATATATTTATTTAAAAAATTATAAAATTACAATAAATACATCCATTATAATTTCATAACATATATATATATATAATTATATATATATGTTTATAAATATATTTATTTACACTTATAATTATAATTATTTATATTTATATATTTAGATAATTATTAAATTATAATAGATACATTTATTATACCTATAATTTTAAAAATATATATAATTAACTAAATATATTTATAAATATATACCAAAAAATTATAAATAAATAAAAATAATTATAATTATAATTATATATATATATATATATAAAATTAAAAAATATATATATATATTATATATATTTATAAAATTATAAATATAATAAATATATTTACGATAATTTTATAATTATTTAAATATATATATATAATTATAACTATAAATAAATATTTATTTATTTTCTTTTTTTAATTATAAATAATTATTTTTTTATTTATAGTTATAAATATAAATAAATAGATATTTATATAAATAATCATAAAATTTTATTAAATATAATAAATATAGTTATTATAATTTTATAATTATTTTAATAAATATATATAAATATATATTTATAAATATAAATATTTATTTATTTTTTTAAATAATTATGAAATTATAAAAAATATCTATATTATATATTTATAAATATATATAGTAAATATTGTTATTATATGTATTTATTATATATAATTATAAATATAATAAACATATTTATCATAGTTTTAAAATTATAAATAAATATATATTTTTTATAATATTTATAATTTTATAAATATATACAATTATATAAATATATTTATTATACATATAAAAATAAATAAATATATTTATTTATTTATAGTTATAATTAGAAATACATAAAAATTTATTTATTTTATATATAATTTTATAAATTTATATAATAATATAAATAAATTATTAACATCGTATCTTTATTAGTACTGAAAAAGTGATGATAAAGATGTCATTTATCAACAATTTTTTAGTGCTGATAAAGGTCTATCTTTGTTAACACTTTTTCAAAAGTAGTGATAAAAATATTCCCCAGATGTTATAAAAAAAATCTTAACAGTCTTCTTCCATCGCGCCTTTAAAGCTTTTGGGGATCTATATTGCTATTGTTGTCGTCGTTGCTCTCTGCCCCGCCACCGCAACAGCCTACCCTCTCCTTCACTTGAGATGTCATCATCATTCCCGAACATGTCACCTTCTCTCCCACCGTCGTCGTTCCCGGCAATGTTGGTGTCTCTCCTTGTTGGTGTTTCTCCCCACCGCTATCGCTCTTACCGTTGTCAGTCCCTGTCAACGTCTCTCCTTGAAAATTAATCCCCTTTATTTCACTCCCCTTTTATAATTTTTGGTTAACTTTATTACTATTGGCTTATTCACCTCTTAGAAGAACCCTAATTTTGAGGTGCATTCATCCTACATTTGTCCAAGCATGCACCATTAATCACCACCAATAAATTGTTTGCCTTTGATAAACTTAAGAATATTGGTCAAGAAACATGTTTTAATTTTGTTTGGAAGAAGGTAATACACCCTTACAGATCTTTTTGAACTTCATGAAAATTAAAGAAGCCTAGAGTTCTTTGAACATGTGGTAATTCTGCTCTTTTTAACATGTTTTTAGAGTTAAAAAGGTAATTCTGCTCTTTCTTTTCAATGGTTGGGTAAATCAAGTGATGTGGTAGGGGAGATCTTTGAAAACATATGAATATACTTCATGAACGCATCATATTTATAATGATAAAAACCATAAAACACATGAACATGGAGAAAAGTATCTTTATCAAACTATTGAACTTATTAAGACAAAGATTTTCTTTTGTTGGTACGGTTGATTTTAAAGGTCAATCTCCAAACTCTAGTCTTGTGGAGTAAGAGGACTAAGTTAATAACCAATTGTTTTTATTTAGGATTAACTTTTTATGGACCCCTTCTAGGTATGACCATAGTAGGTTGTATGTCTAGCACAAAAAAAGTATTTTAGTAAATCTTGTAAAATAAAATTTTTGTATATTGAATCATGATAATATTTTAATGTGCAATTTAATACAAATAATTCTTATATCTGTAAGATCTCATTTCACGGATGGTTAGTGTCTTAATCTAAAAATATATATTATTAAGTATTTTAGGGTAATTGTACAAAAAAAACATTTTATCTTAATCAAACTTGATGAAATTTTGATCCTATGAACACAAATGAAATTTTCCTCAAAATTCAATCCATCTATTAGTTTTTCTAACTAAAACTGCTAATTTTTAAATTCATTTCAAATTTAATAAAGGAACATTATGTAAAAGTTTATATTGGTAGATCACGATCACTAAAATAGCAGTGAAATCCAAACATACCAACCTGTTGTCTCAAAAAGAATAGAATAATCTCAATATTTTTAGGTGAAGACATCACCGCTATTGTATATAACACTAGAATAGTGATGGAAAAATAAATGGTACCTATAAAAACATGGGTATTGGATCAAATTAGTAATGTAGTATCTCAGTAAAATTATCATTATTACCTGAACAAGATTTTGGGAGAGCTCTTAGAGTATCTTCATCAATTTTTGGGCTAGAGGTGCATAATTTTGGGCTCTTTTAATCCTATATTTTAATTTATAGATGATTTGTCATTGATTTATGATATTTTAGGTGTAGAGATAGTGGTCATTCTTTTTTCACTTAATATCACATGGATTTAAATGTTTATTATTTTGAAAGTGTTTCTTTATTATACTTATTCCAATATGAGTGTCTGTGAGGGATAAATGGTGTTTTCAAAGTGGTTTTACCCCTTTTTATGTAATGATATTCGATGAAAAGTGTTTTCATAAAATGACTAAATGGTTTTTTTAAAAGAATTTTTTTCTTTTAAAATTAGTTTAAATCACCAACATGATGTTTTAAAAATTATTCTTGTGTTAATTTGATTTAAAACCAAGAGTTTGGGTGAATTTAAAGTGTTAAAAATGTTGTAAAAGGTTTTTTTATTTTTTTAAGTGGTGATTTAACCCCTGTGATCTATATTTAAAATCATTTTTTTAGCCTTGTTTAATTTTTATTTCAATTTTTTGGGGTGTTTCAAGATTTTAATATTTCCAGACGAGATGTATTATTTCAAAAGTGTGTGTTTTCCATTGTGGATTGTATATTGAAACCTATTATGTCTTTGTATGTTTTTCAATAGTTGTTTAACGGGTGGTTTCAGTTCCCATTCAAGATTCAAATGTGTTTTGATAAAATTGGTCTGACTAGTAGATTTCTATGGATTTTATAAATGATAAAATTTATTGGCATTCCAAGCTTGTTTTGAAAATTGAAAACCCATTTGAAATCTTATAATAAATGAGTTTTTATAAAAGGTGTGATACCCTCTTAAACCCCTTTGATTCTTGTATGATTATTTTATCTTTTGATCCCACGTGAGGATGTTTATTAATTATGAACTAGTTTTATGGGACTTATAGGGGTTTGGATAGGTTTAGTATTGATAACCTAGTTTCTTTATCTCAAATTTAAGTCCTTCTATTAATACATCCTTGTGACGATGCCCATGACACTAGAATCCTTTTTAGGAATGTTTAGGGTTTTTGTCTCTCTACTTCTATTGTATCTATTTCAATTTATATTATTGTTTGTCACATATTTTCTTTTCATTTTTCCCATGTTTTAAGACTTAACATAGTGGTTCTTGATGATTTACTTTTTCCTTATTTTTAGGGTTTTATTTTCAGATATTTTTAAAATGGATTGTGAAATGTTTTTAAGGAAATAAATAAGGAAAGTGTGGTATTGAAGTGTTTTCAAACAATTTTGATAATGAGTTTGAAAATTTTTCTCAAATTAAAAATGTTAGAATGGATTTTATTTAAAACTCCAAAAAAAATTAGAGTATTGAAAATGGGGTTTTAGGCCACTATGACTAGTTTTATGGAAATGGTTGTTTTTTAAAGATGTTTTAGAAAAGTGTATGATAATTGGAAACCTCTTTCAGTTTTGAAATGTGTATTTCAATAATGGGTGTTTATGAAATAGATTAATGTCATATTTAGACAATTTATTTGAAAAAGACGTATTGGACAAGGACAATTCTTTCAAAGTGATTGTTTTCATTTAATTAAAATCTTAGAAAAATAGTTTTCACACACTTTTATATGTTACTAATTATTTGGTAAAACTTCATAGAATATGTTTATTTTTATAATTTATTTGAAACCAGATTTTTTAGGATGTACTAGAAAAGTTATATATTAGATTTGGTTGGTTATGGTGACCTAAAAGACTTTTGTATCACGCCAATATTTTATAGGTTCAGGTTCCTTCTGGCTTGTTTCGATTCCTTTAGATCTTTGGAGAGGAATATATGGTTGGATAGTGACCTTAGTTGAACATATTTTATGTGTTTATTTTTTTAAATATTAATATTACAAAATACAATAGTATGGATATTAATAAATAATTTATAGATTCCAATAATATGACAAAAGTGTATGAATATGGTGTGAAAGAGTTCATCAAGTCTTCAAAAGATCATGCATTTGACCCTTCTCAAATTATTTTTCCATGTTCATGATGTTGTAATTCAAGACTAATTAGTCTAGAAGAGTTGTAAGAACACTTTATCTATCATGGTATAGATAGATGTTATAAATTTCGGAATAAACATGGGGGAAAGCGAATATAGCCAGTGGATAGAATAGAACTGCATTTTGTGGATCATCTGATATGATTACAAGTGTGGACAAAATATAAGACTCTATCGAGGATGTGATTAAAAATGTAAATGATGATAAAGAACATATTGAAAAAATAAAAAGGACGATTGAAGATGAACTTCATGATTTTCTAAACTTCTATGAGAATTTAGAGTTGTGAAAAGATTCCATTGTATACTGGTTTCACTAAATATATAGCATTTTAAGTCATAGTAAAGTGCTATAATTTGAAGTCAAGAAATGGATGGAGTGGTTCCAATTTTATGAAACTACTTTCTTGAATGACATGATCCTAGAAGATAATGAGCTACCTAGCCAAACATACGACACTAAACAAATGTTATGTTTGATCGGTATGATCTTTAAAAGAATACACACCTACCTGAATGATTGTATACTATTTCTCAAGAACCAAAAATCTCTTACAGAATTCCCAAAGTGTGGTTCTTCTTGATACAAGAAAGATAAATTCGGTTCTATTAATCTTTTATAGTACTTTCCAATCATTCTAAGGTTTAGGTGCTTATATGTAAGTGAGGAGACTGGAGGGGATTAACATGGCTTATAGATATAAGAAATAAAGATGGGAAACTATATCTCCCAATATAATCTCCTCAATTGAAGATAATTGATCATGAGTATCCTGAATTTGGAAATGAGTTGATAAACCTTTGACTTGTGTTATCTAAAAATGGAATGAATCCTTTTGGTTTTCAAAGCATCAATCACAGTACATGGCCGGTTATGTTGGTAAATTATAACATTCCATTGTGGTTATGCATGAAATGATAATAAATCACGTTATTTATGCTTCTATCAGAACTAAAACTACTGGATAATGATGTTGATGTTTATTTGGATCCATTGATAGAGTATTTGAAATTATTATGATAATTAGGTGTTATGTTGTATGTTTCTTATAGAAAGAAAGATTTCAAGTTAAAATCCATGTTGTATGGGGTGATAATTTACTTTCTTGATTATAGAAATTTGTCAGGATATAGCATTAAAAGAACTCAAGGGTGTCCCATTTGTGAGAAAGGTTCATTTTCAATTAAGATGAAACATTAATTGAAGACTTTGTTTCTATGAAATCACATATTTTTACACCAATTCATAAGTACTGATCTTGGATGACATCATTCGATGGAAGTTCATAAGATAGTATAACATTATCTCCACTAATAGGTGATTAACTCTTTGAGAAAGTAAAAGATGTGGATGATGCTTTTAGTAAACCATTTTTAAAAAACATTACAAAAATAGGTTGGAAAAAGCGATCAATTTTTTTAATTACCTTACTGGAATTGTCTGTAAACCATACATTTTCTTGATGTTATGCATGTTGAAATTTTTTTTGTTATAGTGTCATCGTAATTCTTCTAAATGTACCCAGCAAAACAAATTTTGGAATTAAGACTAGGTTGGAAATGTTTTGTAATACCCTAGAATTCCACGTAATATTTTGGAAAATTTAATGGGATTATTTAGAGACTAGGATCTGAGAAGGAATGTGATTATGAGGTCTGGAGTGGATGGAATGTATTTTCAAACAATTTTTAATGTTCATTAAATAATCATGCGAGTAGGTTTTTCTAACTTTTAAACTGGTGTCCGGATCAAAAATTCAAGGGAACTATTGAAATCAGAGAATTAAGTTTCTATTAATTAGGTCCTAACATTGACCGGTACAGGTCTATCAAAAATGATCATTTTTTGGACATTGAGAATTAAAATAAAATAACTTAATAAAATTATTTTATTATTTTCTCTTCATCGTTACACAGTGAATCAGTAGTGTTATGATACATTAATGAGGTGACACTGAATACATTAATGAACCTCATTAATGAATCAGTGTGGATACATTAAAATACACAACACATCTTTCTTCTTTATTTAAATAGGTATTTAGGGTTAAATAACAACTCAGGAATTCCTCTGACGAATGATGAAGGAAACCTCTCCAACAACAAATACCAAAAAATCAAAAATTGACAATGATACCCTTGGGGAGATAATCGGAACCAAAGATCGATGGATGGTGATGGTCGATATTCCTGGACCGATCTCCATTTCCCAGGTTGTGGTTTAAATCTGAGGGATTTTTCCCCTGTTCTTCCCTTCTAATCAAAGAATATGGATCAACTCACTAACTAGTTGATCTGCAGACGAATTCTTCTTACTGGATTGGGAAATATTATTATAGGTTTGATATCAAAAATTAAATCATGGTGATTTGAATTATTCTTGGTGATCCTACTGATAAGATCAATTTTGAGCCGATACGACCAAAGGATGGTTTGTTCATTAGGTATTATCAGTGATCTCCTCTATCTATCCTTTTCCTTCACTAATGGATCCACAAGGTCACAAAAGATATTTTCGAAGGGGGGTTATAAATGAGGATGAACCCCCAGAGTAATGGAAAAATGAAAAGGATTATGAAGTAGTGATGGTGACACCCTAAGAATCCTGGAAGCACAAACAGATCAGAAAATAGACCACCAGAACAAGTCCAATAGCCCATGGAGAAGACCTTTGGCGCACCCCAACGGTGCACCCCAGCGGCGTACTGAGGTGGAAGAGGCCCTGGACAGTACGGGCCAGGTATTGTAAGGTGGTGGCGCTGGTCAGACTTCATGTGAGTTGGAGTGGCATGCGGGGTGGGTGGCGGCATGCACTAGCATGCGGCCCACGCTGGACCATGTGTGGAGGGAGGCAGCTGACCTTAGTCGGTTTCATGGCTATGTGAATCGGATTCTAGTTGGCATCTGGGATGAACCCAAGTCGGCCTACCAATGTTAGTCAGCCCAATGAATTAAATAAAGTCGATGGGCAGTCTAGGATGGAGAAGAATTGTCTATCCAAATTACGGGCCAGGCAGGATGTGAAACCAGGACGCTAGGTGGCTCAACTGGTTCGAACCAGTCCGACTAAGTCGTACTCGACCGGATGAGAACTGGGTCACCGGGAAACCTAGAAGGTTGGACCCATGACCGAACTGGGATGGGTCTACCAAGCCCCACTAGGACAGTCTGAACTAGGTAGGCCCAGACCCAAATAGGTTGAGTCGGGCCATGCAGGACCCCTACATCGGGTTGGTCAGATCAGTCCAACCAAGTCAAACAGGGCTCAGATGCAACCTGTCCCTATTTAATATAATTCCAGTATCTTTTAGATCTGGAATCTGATTGATGTTTCGTCTACAGTATTAGGACGATTGTGACGAGACGGTCCTTTGGTTATACTCTAAGTGAGTTTTTGTGGCAGTATAAATATGATCGATGTCTTGAGGAGTATATTTTCTCAGAATCAAGCATACTGGAGAGCAGTAATCCTAAGGTTGGTTGTGACATGAAGGATATGATGAGTGGGACCTCAGTGGTCTAGTAGCTGAGAGGAACTCCATTTTCCAGTAGCTTAGTGGATCTCAGGGGTCCTGTAGTGCGGTGGACCTCATTGTTCCAGTAGTTAATCAGACCTCAATGGTCCAGTAGCCGAGCGGACCTTAGTGGTCTGGTAGTTGAGTGGGCCTCATTGGTCCAGTAGCTCAGCGGACCTCAGTGGTCTAGTAGCCAAGCAGACCCCAGTGGTCCAGTATTTGAACAAATCTCAGTGACTCATTAGGGATGAGTCCCCCAATATTACAAGATGATTCAACTTTACGATTGATAATCTTACAATATATACTTGGTTTATACCCAATGTGAGCTATCTTTGCTTTGTGGTCTTACTTTGTGGTATTTCCTTTATGGTTTGGGGTACCTAATGAGAATTTTTTTACTCAACCTAGAACAAGATTCACCTTCATGTGTCATGTCTCGTGTAGGTGACCTATGCTTCGATGGATACCTTGGTGGTCCGGGACCAATTGGTGCTCAGTGAGACGGGACAGACAGACGTACTTCTATGACTACAGGCAGCTACCTTTCACCTACCATTCAGGTAGGGTCTCGAGTAGATGGACCGTGGTATTTTTTCTTTCCTTTGTGGTTTTGGGCTTGTATTCTATCTCCTTTGTACTTTAAATTTGTAATGAACTCTCATTAGTTGTCTCAGTGACAGTTGTGGTTTACATTGTGTTTACTTTCCATAGTTTGCGCTTTGTGCATGTGTAAATGTTTAAAGGTAATGCCTTCCCTTTTTGGGATATACCTACTCGATGCTATTTTCCATCCCTGGGCTATGGAAGGTGGTCTTGGGGTAGTCATGGCATGGGCCTTGGGGGACCGGTCATGAAAAAATTGTATCAAAGGGCAGTCGATTCTACCAGTAGAACTAAGTGTCTACAAAGTTTTATGCACCAACCCTGATAAGTGTTTCAACTTCATCTTTCAGGCCATGGAGTCTAGTGTTGGTGCGATAGCTGATGTATCCATACACCAGGACCCTGAATTATTCTTTTCAACTCGGTACATGAAAACACTATTTTCATGCGCCTTTGAATGTTTTCTCATAATCTTTCTAAGTCAATGTCATCTCACCAGGTATTATCTATTAATTACGATTCATCTTGATCTCTTTCATGATGCCTCCATAGAGATAAAGATCCATGATTCTAGTGTATGAGAACGAGGATGGTTTACAGAGTGGTGAGGCTTCCGTACAAGGATCGTTTCCTGAGATTTAACCTTCTGGTGGTGTCCCAGATTTACCATCGCTCATTGGTTAGCGGTTACTACCAGTGCTATCGGTAGTGGACGCTTGTAGGCTTAGTGCCTTACAAGAGTTTAAGAGACTGATACCTCTCATGTTCAAGGGAGAGATTGATCCTTAGGTCACTGATGATTGATTGGAGGCGGTGATGTGAGTCTTTCTCTTTGTGAGGATGCCACTTGAGTAGATGGAAGTTCTAGCCATGAGCCTTCTGTAGGGCTCGGTAGGGAGATAGTGGAGTTTGACGATCAGGACGCATGAGGAGGCGACCCTCACCCGGACTTACTTCGAGAAAATTTTTAGGGAGGAGTTCTACACTACAAAGTTTCACTCAGTGCACATATAAGAGTTGCTTCACCTACAGAAGGGTAGCCTAAAATTGGCTGAGTAATCTTCAAGGTTTACAGACTTCTCCCATTACTCTATGGATATTGTACGGGACCCTTTCTTTTGGGCCCGAACCTCTGAGAAGGGACTCAAATGGGAGATCAGGGCATCGATGATTTCCATCAGAATTCCTATGCAGGATAAGGTTTGAAGAGAGATCTACTAGTGGAGAGATTCCTCATAGAGGTGGCACCGATGGTGGGAGCTACCATCGGGAGACACGTGTCTGAGTCATCCCTGGAGGGTAGCCGACAGATGACGTAGAGGCCCAAGAGGGCCAGACCATTCAGAGGATGAACCTATGAATTTGGGTTGATGGTACAAGGCTCTTATGGAAGAGTGAGTCATCAGAGGAGCAGAGTATGCTACACGTGTGACGGGATGGGGCACATTGCTCGGGATTTCCCGACTCACCACACATAGGACTGACAAACAATCGAGGGACCGCTAAGGCAGTGGTAGAGATATGAATAGGGTGGTCCGTCTGGAGGTAGATGTGGAAGAGGAGTGGTATGATCAATAAGAGGTGGTTGTAGGTATGAGTTACTACCACCACCACCCCCAGGTGGTCCACCATGGGCTCCATGAGTAGGTGGATAAGGGCAGACTCAGCTTTAAGAAATCGAGGCCTACAGTCCTGATATCCTAGAGATGATACAAGGTATGATCTATCTCTTCTTCAATTTAGCTAAAGTTCTTATAGAAACATGTGTCAGTCACTCTTTCCTTTCCGCGGACCATGTTTATAGCTCAGAGATTTCGATCGATTCGTTGGTTCGATCCTTACGATTAGAGACTCCAACAGGAGGGGATTCAACGATCACACACTGGTGCCAATAATCTGAGCTTACTCTTGGAGGAAAAAGATTCAGTTGGGATCTCTTAGTAGCATTGTTGAGTCCTTACGATGTCATTTTGGGTATTGATTATCTATCAGCATTTCATGCTCAGATTGACTTTTTAAGATGCATAGTGCAGTGTGTTCACGGAGATGGGAATCATTTTTATATTGTCGGTGATAAGGAAAACGGAGCAGCGTAGGATGGACTCACACACAACAAGGTGCATTCAATCACTCATTAGTTAGATAGCATGACCCTTGGTGTAGTGGATGAGATGAGTCCATAGTTTCCTACAATGGTGGGTGGGTATGGGGATGTCTTTCCAGAGGATGTTCCAGGACTACCTCCTCGCAGATAGGAAGACTTCTTCTTTGATCTTAACCCTAGGATGATACTGATATCTACACCTGCATATTACATGGATCCTCCAGAGATGAGGGAGCTAAGGGTACAGTTGGAGGGCATGCAGAGGAAGGGGTTTTTAAAGTCCATCATTTCACCATGGGAATCCCCAATGTTGTTTTCCAAGAAGTAAGATGAAATCATGAGGTTATTTGTGGACTCCTGGTTCCTGAACTAGGTGACTATGAAGAACAATTATCCTCTACTAAGGATTTAGGACCTCTTTGATTAGTTGAAGGGTTAAAGAAAGTTTTTGAAGGTAGACCTCATATCAGGTAATCACTAGCTTCGAGTACGAGATGAAGGAATCTTGAAGATGGATTTCAGATGTCGCTACGGCCACTACATGTACTTATTGATGCTGTTTGGAATTTCAAACGCCCCAAAAGTGTTAATGGGACTCCTAAACAAGATATTCCAGCCATACGTAGACCGGTTTGTAGTGGTCTTCATTGATGACATCTTAGTGTATTCAACATCCAAGGAGTAGCATGCAATACACGTGAGGGTGGTTATGGACACACTTAGAGAGAACCAGCTTTACAAGATTCTCTCAAAGTGTGAGTTCTAGATATGAAAGGCTCACTTCTTGGGAAATTTCATCTCATATGCTGGAGTTGGGGTTGATCCAGTGATGATCGAGGTAGTTCTTTCTTGGGAGCCACCTAAGAGCATTAATGAGGTGGAGAGTTTCCTTAGGTTGGCTAGGTATTATCAGAGGTTTGTAACTGAATTTTCTAGAGTGGAAGCATCCATAAAGACATCGATGAAGAAGGGAAAACCCTTCTTGTGGATAGAGAGATGACAGTAGAGCTTTCAGTAGCTGAGGAATATCTTGAAGAGTACGCATATCTTGAGGTTTCCATAGGAGGGAACCTACAAAGTGGTGTTTTTGTGACACATCAGGGATCTGGATTGATTGTGTCTTGATGTAGGTTAAAGTTGTGATTGATTATGGATCTAGATATTTAAGACCACATGAGAAGAACTACGTGACTATTGACCTTAAGTTTGTAGCGATAGTCTTCATAATAAACATGTGGCGACACTACATTATGGGTGAATGATTCATCATATACTCCAACCATAAGAGTCTCAAGTATATATCTTCTTAGAAGGAACTAAATCTGAGACAACGACATTGGCTGGAGTTTCTCCAATACTATGAATTTGTGATATTCTATACTCCTCGGAAGGGGAACATGGTGGAAGAGGCCCTCAGTAGGATATCGAGTTCATAGCTACTGGAAAAGGCCTCAGAGTAGTTGTCCTCACTTCATGTATCCTTCGTGGATAGATAGGAGATATATTTTCTTCAGTTGATTGTAGTTTCCCCTCCACTCTTACATCAAGTCAAGGAGGCGCAACTCCGAGATGCGAGCTGTTAGGCAACAGGTGCCAAGATGTCCATAGGTATACCCCTAATGGATGTTCTAAAGGTGGGGAGAAATTTATCCTTTTTAGATTATTAACCATTATACTAGTGGAATTGTAGGAGGGGATGTTGAGGGTATTCCATAAATCTACTTTTGCAGTATATCTAGATGTCGAGAAGATGTACCAGGACCTCTGACATCAGTACTAGTGGTTGGGATGAAGAAGGCAGTGGTAGAGTTTGTCTCGAGATGACCCACTTGTTAATAGGTGGAGGCTAAGCACCAGGTTCCAACAGGTTTGAAATAACCCCTCAAGGTACCAGAGTGGAAGTTGGATGGGATATCGATGGACATCATGATAGACTTATCGCGTGCGTCCAGGGGGCATGATACCATCTAGGTGATCATAAACCGACTCATCAAGTCATCCCAATTCCTACCCATTCAAGAGTAGGTTTTAGTTGAGAACTTGGGATGACTCTATGTGCTGGAGATAGTTCAACTCCATGGAGTCCCATCTAAGATAGTCTTAGATCGTGATGCATGATTTACATCCCAATTATAGAAGCGATTTTAGGAGGCGTTTGGGACACAGTTGTACTTGAGAAGAGCCTTTCACCCATAGAAGGATGTTCAGAGTGAGTGGACCATACAGACCTTATAGGACATGCTTTGGGCTTGCATTCTTGATTTTGGTTGCAGTTTGGAGGAGCACCCACCACTGGTGGATTTTGCATACAACAACAGCCACCACTCCACCATTGGTATGGCGCCCTTCGAGGCACTATACGAATGACCTTTCAGGTTACTGTTATTATGGATAGACCTAGAGGAGTCAACACTCATGGGTCCAGAGATGGTATAGGGTACCACTAAGAAGGTGCAGGTCATCTGAGAGTAGATGAAGAATGCAAAAAATCTGATAGAAGTCTTATTATAAAAGGCTAAGGAGACCCTTGGAGTTTGAGGAGTGGGGCCATGTATTCTTATGGGTCTCTCCTCAATGAAGGATACATATATTTGGTCGGGTGGAAAGTTATATATGAGGTTCAAAGGATCATTCCTATTACTTTGTAGAGTAGGAAAGGTGTCATACCGCTTGGATCTACTTCCACAGTTAGAGATGGTGCATGAAGTCATCCACGTATACCAGCAAAGGAGCTATGTGCATGAACGTTCTCCCATCATCAAGCACAATGAGCTAGATATTAATGATGGGGCGACATTCGTGGAGTACCCGATAGAGATAGATGATCGACAGGAGAGGACCCTTTTTGGACAATCGATTCCTATGGTGCGTGTTCGTTGGCAGCATGGGAATCTCTAGGAGAAAATGTGGGAGCAGGATGCTTATATTTGTGCTTAGTTCCCCCACTTTTTTTATTGTATATTTTGTTTGGATTTTGAGGATGTAAATACCTAAGGTGGGGAGAATGTAATACCTTATAATTCCTTGTAAATTTTTTGAAAATTAAAGGGTATTATTTTGAGACAACCCTCGGAGATGGAACATGATTCTGAGGCCTAGAGTGACGAAAATGTATTTTCAAACTATTTTTAATGTTCATTAAATAATCATGTGAGTTGGTTTTTCTAACATTTAATCCAATGTCCAGATCAAAAATATGAGGGAACTATTGAACTCAGAGTGTCAAGATTTTCTTAGGAAGTTCCAGACGTCATCTGGCATGGGTCAACTGAAAAAGATTGTTTTCGGGACTTTGAGAAGAAAAATAAAATCACTTAAAAAAGTTATTTTATTATTTTCTCTTCGTCATTATGCAGAGACTCATCAGTGTGGCGATACAGCGATGAGGTGACACTAAATAAATTAATGGACCTCATTAATGAATCAATGTGGTGACACTGCATTATGACGCTGGTATTTCTTCATTAATTAAACAGAGATTCAGGGTTGAAGAACAACCCTATAATTCTTCTGATGAACGGCCCATGAAACCTATCCTATGACGAACACCAGTGAATTAGAAAGTGGCGATGATACTCTTAGAGAGAAAATTGGAACTAAAGATCAAAAAAAAGTTACCAGAGATCTTCCTTTAATGATCTCCTTTTACTAGGAAGGGGTTTAAATCCAAGTGATTTTTTCCCCTATTCTTCCCTTATCATTGAAGAAAGCATATCAAATCACTAACTAGTTGATCTGCAGATGAATTCTTCTTACGGGATTGGGATATATTAATGTGGTTTTGATATCTGGAATTAAATCTTGATGATTGAAATTATGCTTCATGATCCCATTGACAATAAAAATTCTAGGATGAAAAAAATAAAGTTTGGTTTGTTCATTGGGTGTTCTCTATGATCCCCTCTCTCTCTTTTCTTGTTCATCACTGACAGACCCATGAGGTCACAACAGATATTTAATTGGGGGATTCCAAATGAGTTCTGAAACCAAGAGTGATGTAAAAAATGATGAGGATTACGTGGTGGTGATGTTGAAGCCCCAAGAAACCGAGAAGTGAAAACAGATCAGAAAATAGACCATCGAAGCAAGTATGGTGGCCCGCGACGGTGGCTGCGGGTGGGAGGTGGTAGAGACCATGGTGGTGTAGGGTGGTGGCGCCGATCGGGCATTGTGTTAGGTGGAGCAACCCATGGGGTGGGCTACGGTGTGCATTGGTATGTGGTCCATGATGGACCGCATGTGGAGGGAGGTGGACGACCTAAGCCGGTCACGTGGCTGTGTGAATTAGACGCCAGTAGGTGTCTGGGATGAATTCAATATAGCCCGCTGATGCGGGTCGAGCCGATGAGGTAAACTTGGCAGGTGGGTGGCTCGGGCTGGTGAAGAACTGGCCTTCCAAGTTAAGGGCTGGTTCGGATAAGAAATTGGTCCATTGGGTGGTTCATATGGTTAGAACTGGTCCGACTAAGTCAGACCAGACCGCATGAGAACCAGGTCGCTGGGCGACCTGGCGGGCTGCACCCACAGCTGAACCAGGATAGGTCTAGCAAGGCCCACTGGGCCAGGCCAGACCAGGTCGACCTAAACCCAACCGATTCGGGTTGGGTTGGTCGAACTGGTTCGGGTCATGTGGGACCCCATAGGTCTGGTTGGTTGGGTCGTTCCAACCAAGTCGGACCAGGCCTGAATGCAACCCGCCCCTATTTACTAAAACACCAATATCATTCAGACCGGGTGTCCGATTGATGCTCTATTTTCGGCATTGGGAACCTTGCGATGAGATGGTCCTTTTGGTAAACTCTAAGTGAGTTTTCATGGAATTATAGATACAATTGATGGATTGATGAGTATATTTTTTCAAGATCTAGTGCACTGGAGAGTGGGAATCCTACTACTGGCTGTGACACGAAGGATATGAAGAGTAGGACCTTGATGGTCTAGTAGTCGAAAAGACCTCAGTGGTCTAATATCTCAGCGGACCTCAGTGGTCCAGTAGCTATGCATACTTCAGTGTTGTATTATCTTAGTAGACCTTAGTGGTCCAGTAGATCAGCAGACCTCAGTGGTCATGTAGTCGAGTGGACCTTAGTGGTCCAGTAGCAAAGAGGACCTCAGGGGTCTAGTAGCTTAGTGGACTTCAGTGCTCCAGTAGCCAAGCAGACCTCAGTGGTCCAGTTTCTGAGTGAACCTCAGTGACTCATCCAGGATGAGTCCCCCAGCAGTACATGATGATTCATCTTTATGACTCATACGATTAATTTCTATACTAGATTTATACTTGGCGTGAGCTATCTTTTCTTTGTAGTATTTCTTTTTGGTATTTCCTTTATGGTTTGGTGTCCCTTCTGAGTATTGTGTTACTCACCCCTGCACAGGCTTCACCCGCATGTGTCACGTCTCGTGTAGGTGGTCGACACTTCAAAAAAGACCTTGGTGGTCTGATACCTGGTGGTGCTCAGTGAGATGGGATAGACAGGAACACTTCTACGGCTATAGGTATCTACCCTTCAGGTAGGGTCTATAGAATATGGACCGTGGAAATTGTACTTTACTTTGTGGTTTTGGGCAAGTATTTTGGCCCCTTTGTACTTTCAGTTTGTACTGAACTCCCAGTAGTTGTCTTAGTGACAGTTGTTTACTTTGTGTTTACTTTCTGCAATTTGAGCTATGTGAATGTGTATAGGTTTAAAGGAAATAACTTCTCTTTTGGGATATTCCTACTCGATGATAGTTGCAATCCCCTGTCCTATGGAAGGTGAGATTGGGTTAGTCACGAAAAAGGGCCTGGGGGATGGGTCATGACATGGTTGACATAGGAATATGACAAGAGTTGGAACCAGTGAAGAGGGGAAAATGAACATTCCTTCTTCCAATTGCTTATACTCATTCTAGGCATGAGAGATATCATTTTTACAACTTCTTGAATGATGTATAGTTTCCATAGGGGTATTTATTGAATATAAATAATATTTTGTCAGTGAATGATTTAAATTTAATGGGTATGAAATCACATGAATTCAATGTTTTTATGAAAGATATAATTCCTATAGCTTCATGTTGCATTTTTTCCAAGAATGGATGTCATACATCAATCAATCTTTTTTTATTCTTCATATCTATATGTATCAAAGTTATATACTCAGAAAAAATGCCAATTATGGAAAGAGAAATTCATATCATATTATGTGAATTATAAATGTTTTTCATGCCAACATTCTTTAATATGATGGTTCACTTGATGGTCCACTTGCTGAGAGAGATTCAACTATGTGGTCTGGTATACTATAGATGGTTGTACCTCATTGAATAGTATATGAAGATTTTTAAAGGGTATATCAAAAATCAAAGTGATCCAGAAAGTTGTATTATGGAGCGATATATTTTTGAATAAGATATTGAATAATTTCCCAAATACATGTCTGGTGTGAAAAGCATTGTTCTACCAAAATCTCATCACACAGGTAGTTTGAAGATGAAGGAGTTTCTTGAATAGATCTTATCATAATCAATATTATAGATCAGGAGTAGGCCCACCTTTAATTTTTTCATAACTGTTTGGAGGTTTTCCCATATATTAGAACCCATAAAGAAGTTATTAAGAAATCAAATCCAACAAGGGATAAAATATGGATATCATATACACATAATAAAAAATTTATAGTATGGTTTCATGACCATATTTATAAGGATCCATATAAAAATATAGATTCAATTTCAGAATGACTTTGATGGATAGCAGGAGGAATAAGTGTGTATGTATTATCATACAGTGGTTATGTAATTAATGGTTATATGTTCTAATAAAATGAACATGATGAAGATAGTACCATGAAAAATAGTTTAGTTACACTTTTCGATGATTTGATTCATGTTTTTGGTATAAAGGATAGAAATCCAATTTACACAAATATGTTATACTTTGTCATCATCAAAAAAATATGGGAGTTGGATTATAAAACCTTCAAAGTGCCAATTTTTTAATGCAAGAGGGTTGATAACAAGAGTGTTATTGAAATAGATGAATTG
Organism: Viscum album; assembly: GCA_963277665.1. Taxonomy (NCBI): domain Eukaryota; kingdom Viridiplantae; phylum Streptophyta; class Magnoliopsida; order Santalales; family Viscaceae; genus Viscum; species Viscum album. Next base: position 508,823,550 of record OY728125.1, read on the forward strand.
GGATTCCTGAATGTGGATTTTAGTAAGTAAGGGTACAATGAAAAATCATTTATAATGGAATTAGAAGTAGTACAAGTATTTTATGTTCTAGATCCTACAATCCAAAAGTGGAAAATTATTCTATTATAGACCAAAATGACTGAAGGGTCAAATAAGAATTGAACTGATGATGACTCTTTCATTAGGTCATTGCAATAATTTCTCAATAGTCCCAATGTAGACAGGGTCTTGTCTGTTAGAGTAGACCACAATGAAGGTATTTGGATACTCGATAAAGGTGTAAAATCCCTTCATCCTTTTAAAAAAATAGTTTAATAATCAGGTTATATTTTTTGTAATATACATTGTGTTACAGAATGTTATTATTTTCCCGCTTCTATATTTATGTAATCTAAATTAAATGTTAAACCACTTCTATAGATAATGACTTATGTACTTTCTAATGCCCCCAATCCTGAGGAACAAATGTCTCTCAAGCTTCTGATGCTCCTAGTGTAGAGGAACAATGACCTTCTGTACATGGTGATGCTACCAATCCTGAGAAACAACTGGTTTCTCAACCTACTATTTCTCCAAATTTATAGGTACAATTACCTTATACACATTCATGTTCTACTACTGTAGAGAAACAAAATATTAAACATGTTGAATCCAAGGAAATTGTAGGCGATAATGGACCGACGATGCATAAAACATAGAAGAATCGTAGTTTGACAGTGTTAGCAATAATAATTAAGGATAAGAAAAGAATAAAATTTGAGATTGGATGGAATTCATGGGTCCAACAAGTTAACCCCAATAAGTCTATGCTTTTTTATTTACATTGGACTCATCACTCGGAAAAACGTGTTGATTGATGTAGATTTGTGGCACAATGTTCTTCCCACTCTTAAAAAACGATGTGGGAATATATTATGGTAACATTATGATATAATTTATTTATTTTACTAAAACATAAAATAATTAAACATTGATTTACTCTTCAGCATACATTTTAGAGTGAATTTATAGTAGATGACTACCACAAGAAATATTTATTAATGCTTGTTGGAAAGATTCATAGAATCATTCACACAATTATAATGATACATTATCTTAAATATTTCAAAGTGAAAATAAACATGCACCCATAGATTATGTATGTACACCTAATAACATAAGAAGTATAGGATGCATTTTCTAGACATCAAGGGGATCTTTATTCTTAGGTACATTGTGGCTGGAAAATTGTTTGAAAATATTTGTATTCATCACTTTTATTGAGAATTTGTTATTTAGGAAATAACAACTAAGTGCTGAGAATAAGGAATGAGAATCCAAACCAACATACCCCTACTGTAAAGAAATTATGGGGTACGCCTCACTTGAAAAAAAAATTAGTACATATTTTAAATATATCATAATACTTTTATTTGACTAGAAAAAACAGCATAATTATGTTCCTCTATTTATATGCAGATTGATGAACCCAAATCTAAAACCACTTTCATCTCATTCCATGTGTAATATAATGAGGCACGTGTAAATAAATATAGGATACTAAAAGGATAAAAACACACAAAAATTTTGGGAAACGTGTGTAAGTATGACATAATAATTTTTTTATTTAAATCACTCTCACATAATAGTGATTAATTATATTATTATATTTTCTGTCCAACGTAGTCATAGGAATCATAAAAACCTATTCTGGATGAATACCTAGTATCGGTTTCCTTGAAGTGGCCAAAACAGTATGATTTCATGAGGGGTGTGGGTTTTGGGGTAAAACCCCAAACATAATTTGAGAAAAAAATGATAGTAGGAAAAAGATACAAAAGTGGAAGAGATGAAATCAATAATAACTTCCCTTGAAGAAAAATTCCATTGGTATTCTGAGTTGCTAGAAAAATTTATGGGGAAGCAAAGATAAGAATCAATTCAAGAATAACCATTGTGTGAAGCCCCCCCCCCCCACCTACTTGCTTTGAGGCGAGCTATTCCCCACAAAGAGTTGTCTTAGTCAAGGTAGTAAATATTCTAATATTTATTTCTATGAAAATTAAATCAGAAATACACTACTAACTATCTTGTACTGATATTCTACAGGGTGAAAATGATACTGATTTATATCTATCAACACCCACCCATCACCTTGTATCAAGGCCTATAGTGTTCAATATCCAATATGACATTCTATAACACATACTACTTCAAATAGGTCATGTGAGAGTGAAAATTTTCACAAATCATGAGTCGAGCACCGAGCTACCTAATCCTTATGATTATGAATATATTCACAAGGTCGGCTAAGCAATTGGAACATTAAACACATGGCCGTTAGATCTTGTAAAAACACATGTCGACAAGGATGTAATCTTTTCCAATTTATTTTTCATGATAAAACTTTAATAATTATGGAAATAAGGTATAAATCGGTAAATGTTATTACTGATGAACAAAGGGAGGGGGTGAAATTAAAGGTTGAATCAAAACCATCTAAATTATCAATCAACTAGTCTAAAAGATCTTCCAAAATCACCTTTACCCATCCCATTGAATATTCCCATTTACTAACTTTAAAGGTTCATGAAGATACAAAGTTACAAAGTGGTAGTAGTCACATAGTTAATTTTGAAGAAAATATTTTTCGTAGATGAAGGTATTTACTACATTGATTTTGAGAATATAAATGAAATCATAAACTATGAATGGCTAGGAGTCTCAGTTGTAAATGTATACATGATGTATGTTTTCATGACTTAATTTTCAAAAAGTTGATATACTATGTTAATTATGACTAGATACCTTTAATATTTTTAGGAATATATATCAATACCAAATAAAGGAATTTCCCCATGAAAAATAAATTTGGACTCATTAGTCCCCATGCCACCTCTGCAGAGCAAACAAAAATGGAATCCAAAAAATTGATAAAATAGTAGAAAACCATGCCAAATCGTTTGAAATAAAACTTGTGGATGACATGATTTTATTAATACCAACACAGTAAGGGTAAAACTATACAATCTGATCATATAAAATATATTTTAATTTCACTCATTACTTATTCCTATTTTTTTTAGGAAACATTGGATTCTCATTGCGGTCAATTTGGATACTCTAAAGATTTATTTCCTTGATTCACTATATGGATTCCCAAAAACTCAACCACATATGATTAGGTTTTTCAAAGTATAATACACTACATCCAACATTTTATAACTAAACTTCAAGTTATATAATTTATATGGTGTTTTAATGAGGATATTGTTATGATAGGTCGGTGTATAAATATCATGAAAATCATGGCATGAGGACAAGAATTGTGCATACGGACCGTGAAAAGTTCTAAAACTAGATATGTATCAAGGTATATATTATAATATTTCACTATCCAAACACACATCAAAACAAAATAAATACTTTACTCAATGTTTCTATAGGGTCTAAAACAAAAAAAAGGAAAATATTGTGGTTATTATGATTGTAAATTTATGATAGATATCGTATTCCATAAAAAACACACATCCCTAAAGTGGTATTTTTAAAGATAATTAATATTTAATTTAAAATATTTTTTAATCCTTTGTTTATTTATATTTTTCTAGTACTAATAAGAATTTCAAAAAAATTATTCACAATATGATATATATTTTCTTAGAAATGAATGGGAAAAATACATGATCATAGAATGTGCACAAATAACAAGAATATGTGATGCCATAAATTTGATGAATTGTTTCATATTTAGGTTAAATTCAAATATTTTTAGTATTACTCACATAAGAATTTTTTTCTTATACAGGTGGAATCTTTTCATATTTATGGGTCAAGAATGTATACAACCATCATGAAAAGGTGATTTCCAACTACATATTTAATTAATTTTTTTTTCATTTTATCTATTATTAGTAAGTTATTTTCCCTATCGTCTTTATCTAATAATTATTTAGTTGTTTTCATAGATCTTTTGGGAAGCCATATTTTTCTTTAAACTGTCTATAATAAGCCATAGAAGAGATAACATATTCCTTTATTCTAATGTTACCATGATTTCCATTACTTTTCTTTATCAAACATCAAACATTGTATATTGATTGGATGTTCTTATCCAAATAACATTTCTTGATTCAATATTAAGTGTCGGTAGTTTGAAAAAGAAATATATTTTTAATTGTGTTAACATTGGTAGTTTGGATAATTTTTTTGAGACTTTCGGGTGTGTAAGAATCACTGACACCTCAATCTGACAAACAATGTGACCATTATGACTCCACGTGCATATTTTTATTAAAAATTGACATTGATTTTAATAAAATAGACAACTGAAATACTAAAAATTAAAACAATGAATTCACATTAAATTTATACTTCATAAAAATGATCTATATGTCATTTAGGATGTGTATAAATCAACTACACCTCAATCTGATGCACAATGTGACAAGTATGACTCAAAGTCCATTATCAGATTAAAATTGATATTTTACTTCAAAATGTTTCCCTCACTAAAAAATAAGAAAACATAATCATATTGTATTAATAATTTACTGCATCTATTCATAAATCATTTTCAATATATATAAATCATTCTCATGGAAAATAGATACATGATGTGACCATTATGAGTCAAAGTGTGTGTTTCCAGTTTAAAATACAATTTTAGTCAAAAAGAAATGTGTCATGATGAAAATCAAGAAAAATTATTCATATTGTTTTTAATATTTATTAAAATGGTCTATTATTCATTTGGGAAGTATAAAAATAAATATCACCTCAATCTGATGCACGGTGTGATCGGTATGACTCCAAGTTCATATTTTTATTTTAAATTGACATCATTTTTTGTAAAAATGAAACAGTGATGTAGTGAAAAATAAGAAAATGAATTTATATTATTTTGATACTTTAGGTAAATGATAAATGGGTAATTTAAGATGTGTAGGAAGCATCCAAACATCAATCTGATGCACTGTGTGATCAATATGACTCCAAGTGTGTAGTTTTTTAAATTTACATCAATCTTAGTAAAAAGGAAAACCGACCTACTCAAAACTAAGTAAAATCATTCAGATTGTTTTGATAATTTTGGAAAACAATAAATGATCTATTTTATATGTGTATGAATCAATATATCCTCAACAAAATGCATGGTGTGACTGTTATAACACCATGTTAATCTTTTTATTTAAAATTGACATCAATTTTAGAAAAAGGAACAAGTGACCTACTAAAAACAGATAAAAAAATTCTTATTTTTTTGATGATTTAGGTAAAAAATACATGCATCATTTTTGATGTGTAAGAATCATCTGAAACTAAATATGATTCATGGTGTGACCATTATGACTCCAAGTGTGTCTTTTTAATTTATAGTTGACATTAATTTTAGTAAAAAAGACAACTATCCAACACAAAACTGAGAAAATGCATTTACATTATTTTTATAATTTTGTAAAATAATCTGTAAGTAATTCTTGATGTGTAAGAATCAATCTAACCTCAATATGATGCATGGTGTGACCAGTATGACTCTAATAGTGAATTTTTATTTAAAGTTGACAATAATTTTACCAAAAGGAAAAATTGTTATAATAAAAACTGAGAAAACACATTAAGATTGATTTGATACTTTAGTAAAATGATCCATGAGTCATTTGGAATGTGTAATAATTATCCTCACCTAAATATAATAGATATGGTGACTAGTGTGACTCCAAGTGCATCTTTTTATTTAAAATTGACATCAATTTTAGTAAAAAGGAAAAAATACCTTCTCAAAACCAATAAAAAGAATTTGTATTGTTTTGATACTTTATAAAAATTATCCATCACTCATTTGGGATGTGTAGGAATCACCTGAACCACAATCTAACACACGGTTTTACTAGAATGATTCAAAGTGCATCTTTTTATTTAAAATTGACATCAATTTTATTAAAAAGGACAACTAGCCAACTCAAAACCAAGAAAATGCATCTGTATTGTTTTCATACTTTATTAAAGTGATCTATATAGATTTTTTGATATTTAGGGATCAACAAAACCTCAATTTAACACCTTGTGTCACTGGTATGACTCCAAGTGTGTATTTTTATTTAAATTTTACTTCTATTTTTATAAAAAGGACAACTAGCCTACTCAAAATGGATCAAAAGTATTCAGATTATTCTGATAAATTGGGAAAAATGTTCCATATATAATTTGAGATATGTAGGAATAATTCACACCTCAATATGATGTATGGTGTGACCAGTATGACTCCAATTGTGTCTTTCTATTTAAAATTTAAATAAATTTTAGAAAAATGAAAATTGACATACTGAAACTAAGAAAACATATTTTTTATTTTTTGATAATTTAAGTTAACAATCCATGATTCATTCGGTATGTGTATGAATCATCCACACCTCAATATGAGTAACAGTGTGACCGATATGACTCTAAGTGCATCTCTCTTATTTAAATTTGACATAAATTTTAGTAAAAAAGACAATTTATGTACTAAAAACCAAGACAATTCATTCATATTATTTTTATACTTTAGTAAAATGATGCATAAGTTATTTTTGACATGTAAAAATCAACCGCACTTAAAACTAACACACGGTGTGGATGGTATGAATCCAAGTGTGTCGTTTTATTTAAAATTCACATTAATTTTACCAAAAGGAACATGTGTCAAATTGAAAACCAAGAAAACATATTAGGATTGTTTTGATACTTTAGGAAAACGATCCACGAGTCCTTTGGGATTTGTAGAAATCAGCCACACCTCAATCCAATGCATGGTGTGACCATTATGACTCAAAGAGATTATTTTTATTTAAAATTGACATCAATTTTATTAAAAATTATTTCTGGCCTACTCAAAACTGATAAAAAATTTGGATTGTTTTGATACTACAATAAATTTATCCATAAGTCAATTTTAGAAAAAAATAGAGTTGACCAACTCAAAACAGGGAAAACACATTCATATTGTTTTCATAATTTAGTAAAATGATAACTAATTTATTTTTTACATGTTGAAATCAGCCACACCTCAATTTTGTTGCATGTTTTGATCGGTATGACTCCATGTAGTCTTTTTATTTTAAATTTACATTAATTTTAGAAAACGGAACACGTGATATGTTAAAAACCAAGTAAACACATTTGTATTGTTTTGATAATTTAGGGTAGTCTTCCATGAGACATTTTTTTCATATAGGAATCATTGTCACCTCGATATGACACACGGTGTGATAGGTATGACTCAAAGTTCCCATTATTAGTTTAAAATTGATATTTTAGTTCAAAATGTGTTCTACCCACTGAAAACCAAGAAAATGTGCTCCAGTTATCTTGATAATTTAGGATAGAAATGTATAATTTATTTGTGACATATAGGAATTGACCTCATGTAAAAATAACACATGATGTTAAATGTATGACTCAAAGTTCATGTTTCCAATTTGAAATGACATTTTAGTATAAAACACAAGTAAAATACAGAAAATTGAGAAAATGCATTCAGATTGTTTTGATACTTTAGGAAAATGATCCTTAAGTAATTTTTGATGTATATAAGTCATCTTAACCTCAATCACATGTACTATGTGACTGATATAACTCTAAATGTGTATTTATTTAAAATTGACCTTAATTTCATTAAAAAACAAGTAACATAATCAAAAATGAGAAAACGCATTCGAATTGTTTTGATACTTTAGGAAAATTATACATAACTCATTTGTGCTATGTTGGAATCAACAAAACCTCAATACAATGCACATTGTGACCAGTATAACTCCAAGTGTGTCTTCTTATTTAAAGTATACTTTTTTAAGTATTCATTCATATTAAATTTTAATTTATTTCCTTATAATTTTACTAACATAGGATTTGTTTTCTTGTATTGGTGAATTATGTTTCTATGGTTGAGGTGATTTATCTGGAAATGGATACCATGGGAGGACCTTTTTTAGAGGGGATCACAGGTTCCAAAGACAAGCATTAATGTTTTAAATTATTTTTTTATAGTAATTGTAAATGTAATTATACAAAAATAGAAATTTATATAGTACTGTTTTTTTTATTCAGGGTGTAAAACTTATTTCAATTAAATTATATGTTTTGTGTATAGGTTATAGGTGATTTATAATGTGTGTTGTTATAAAAACAACACATTGCAGTAGATGGGACCTTTATCAGCGCTTTTTTAAAGCGCTGATAAAGGACCCCCCTAATAGCACTGAGATTAATAGTGATTTTTAGCACTATAAAAATACTTTTTTCACATTATTAAATGCCATATCTCTAGTAGTTCACTTTCTTCATCCCACCAAATTAATAATTTTCTTGCATGACATTAGTTAAAGTTCATTCTAATAAGCTAATTATTTGAGACTCTTTTTAATTGCCTCCAATATAAGGTTTTCTAGGAACATACTTTGGGAATGTTATTGGTTATATTCTATTGACTCCTCAGAACTTTTCATGGCACTTGTTGAAGGAGAAGGTGAGGCGTGCAGTGTTAAATCAATGGGTATTCAATGAAGATAACTGCCTACTTCTGAGCTTTGGCCATCAATCAAAGTACTTCATCCCGCCAGAGCGCATGCACCAAAAATAAGTATTGAAAAAGGGACATAGGTTCCACATAAACGTTCATGGGGAACTTCCTTCAAGGCCTTCACCACTTGAAATCCTGGATCCAAACATCTTCCCATTCTACCTAGATGATAATTTTTATCCATTACGAATGAAAGTAAACTCCTTTCCAATTGGGGGAGTCTAATGAAACATCTATTTATGTTTGGTAAATTAATTTTATAATTAATTATTTAGGTTTTTTAAATTTCATTTTCCTCATAATAATTTGAATTTATTTTATATATATTTGGATTATTATTATTTCACTAAAAAGTTTTTATTATTTTTGTTTTTTTAAATTACAATTGCATCGCTATTTTATTGTGGAAATTCATTTTTTTTAATTGTATATATATTTATAAAAATATATATTATCAGTATATTTCATCTCTATCTTCACCAGCAATCGCGCATATGTACATGGTGGTTCGACTTGAAATGATCCTCCCACCATGATCCTATAGATTTTTGATCATGCAATATTGGTGGTCTCCTCCCTCACACAACCTTCATTTGTATGCTTCATGCAAAACTCTCACATAAATATTGTTAGAAAAATAGGTTGGCAGATATAGAATATATATTAAATCTCGATGCGTGAATTTAATTCACTATCCAAAAGGGTTTGATCCACACTGACTTTGAAGGTGTAGGTTTCTTGGTGTATGTTTCCCTTGAGGATTTCACCAAGATTTGGGAAAAATAGAACACCAATTTATGACTACCCCACAACACTAATGTTATAAAAACAAATCTAGAGAATTTATGGGATTTAAACAGACCTGACCCCTAAGTGATGACATCATCACTTCTTTATAAATCAAAATGGGTGTGAATCATACCAAATCTCACCATTTTAGTTAGAGAACAGCTTGGTTTGATCGAAATGAGACGACTCTTTATGGGGGGAACTCATTCGAATTTCAAAAATCGAAATCCAACTATTATGATGAATCACGTTATTAGTCATTTTTTTAACTTTTTATTTTATTTTATTTTATTTTATTTTATTTTATTTGTTTATATATATATATAATATAACAAAACATTTTAATAAATATATATTTTTAAAAAAACTATTAAATCATTTAGGAAATATATATGTTTTTATGATAATTATAATTCCAAAAGACCCTTTTTATAACTTAAAAGATTTGGAAATTCTACCACCAATTCTAATGTGGGATTACACATCATTATCCACATTATCAATCCAATCCAAAAAATATATTTATTAATCAAAACAATTTATTTATTTATTATTATTTATGAATAAAATTATAAAAATTCCCCACTTTTATTCATAAATATTAACTCTCCAGATCATAAGTAAATCATTATACATAGTAATGGTATATTTCGATTTAAACCTTTAATTAATATAAATATAGAAAAGTATTATCATATTTAATAGTTTTTGAAAAATTAAACTTGTTAATATTAAAGATAAACTGGAGATACCATATATACCATGATATTTCCATACAACATCTAATTTTTTATCTCTTTTATGTCCTTGTGCTTATATCCTTTTCATTAACTCTCTAAGGAGTAAACCCATTAACTCTTGTAAGAAGTGACACCACTTCTAAGTTCACTAGGAAAAATATTAAAATGTCCTTATGTTATTTAGAACACATAAATCATTGAGTCTTAATATTTTTTAAGAGTTTATAACCCAAAATATTGTCATAACAGACGATATTGACATCAAGTAGTTTGGGTTATAATTGTCAATATTAACAATCATTTTGATAACTTGTTTTTACCTATTAAACACTTTAATTAGGATATACGTAAATAAAGTGTTGGGTTTCAATTACAGATATGATTTATTCTATGGGTTTTAACCCTAAATATTTATTAGTTTCACAAATGATCTCTCTCGGTAGTGATTTTAAAAACCGATCTGTAAGGTTGTTACATTATCTCACATGGACAATTATTATGGTACCATCTTGTAACAATTGTCTCACATAATCATGTCTCAAAATTATATGTCTAGAATTTAAATTGTACATGAAGCTATATACATTTTATAAAGTTTATTAAATATCATAATTGATAGAGATAAGAGTCATTAGATGAGGACACAATCTATTATCTAGTAATAGATTCATAATCCATTCAGCTTCCTTTCCACATGTTGCTAAATCAATAAAATCTGACTCCATGGTTGAATGTGAAATAAATTTTTGTTTCTTGCTCTCCCAAGAAATAGCACAACCTCCTAGAGTAAACAACCATCTAGATGTAGATTGGTTATCACCAATACTGGTAATCCAACTTGCATTGGTGCATCCTTATAATACATCTAGATAATAATTATAGTATAAACTTAAATCATTGTTCTTTCTTAACTATCTAAAGATTCTAGTTATATATATAAAATGATCCACACTAGGATTAATAGAGTATCAATTCATTTTAAAATAAAATCAATACTAATTCTAGTGCAATTCATCATACGCATTAAAGAACCAAATGCGGAAACATACTCAAATTGTTCTATAACTCTACTTATATTTATAAATAGTTTAAAACTAGATTAAAATGAAGTATTATCATCATTGAAACCAAGATGATCAAATTTAGTTAACATTTTTTTCAATGTAATGAGACTCACTTAAATAATAACCTCCACTATGTTTTATAACTTTAATACCTAGAGTAGTATAAACTATTCCAAGATCCTTCATTTTAACCATGGAATATAAGTAATTATTTGTCTGAGTTACACCAATCATATTGGTTCCAAAATTAACATATCATCCACATATAGACACACAATAACTATATATTCTTCTGTAAATTTTGAATAAACACATTTTTCCACATTTTTATGAGTAAATACATTAGATAAAATAATAGAATCAAATTTCTCATTCCATTACTTATAAGCTTGTTTAATGTCAGAAATATATTTAAATAGTTTACATACTTTCTTTTCATTTCCTAATAAAACAAACCCATCTGGTTGTTCCTTGTAAATATCTTTATTTATTTCTCCATTTTAAAAAGTAGTTTTAACATCCATTTGATGGACATAAAAATTATAAATTGATGCTAGATAAAATAATATCCTTATTTAAGTAATCTAACGTACATGATCATAAGTATCAAAATAATCAATCCCTTATTTTTTTCTAAAACCATTGGAAACTAATATAGAGTAAAATGCTTTAACGTAACCATTAAAATCATACTTTTTCCGAAAACCCATTTACAACCAATAGGTTTTGAACCGCTTTGTAAATAAAAAAGACCCTAGTATTATTCCCCATAATGGAATTTATTTCATCATTAATTGATTATTTCCATAAATCAATATCTCTAGAAGTCATATCTTATTTATAAGTCTTTGGTTCATCTTCTATAATAAATAATACATGATTATTATTCAGAATAATATTATTTTTATCTCCCTCAACAAAAAAAACTATGGAATGATGAGAAATAAAACCTGGATTTAGATTTTTCTCCTTCAAAAGTGTTGTACTCTATTTAGGTTTAACTTAAGAATTATCATTAGTCACTACTATTTTATTTGAACTAGATGGAATATATAAGATAGGGGTATGAGGAATAACTTCCTTCATATCATATTTATTAAACTTATTTTCAAAAAAACTCTACATCCCTTGATTAAATAATTATATTATCTCCCAGATCCATGATTCTATATGCCTTTCTATTTTCTATATATCCAAAAATAATAATTTATCTAGGAACAATTTTAGTTATTTTAGGATTATGAACTATATAGTAATCTAAACACCCCCATACTTTAAAATAAAAAGGATTAGGTCTTCTACCTCTCTAAATTTCATAAGCAGATAACTTATTTTTCCTCAAGGAAGTCCTATTATGAATATGACATGTAGAAAATAAAGCTTTTCTCCATAAATTTAATAGTAACTTAGATTTATTAATAATTAAATTTACCATTTCTACTAAAGTATGATTTATCATTTTGGATAATCTATTTTATTGAGGTGAATAAGGAGTGTTACTTTGGGTAATTATACTATTTTCTTCACAGAATTCATTAAAATCGTTCATAAAGTATTCACCACATTTATCTACTCATAATAATTTAATATTTCAGTTTAATTGGTTTTCAAATTCTGTTCTACACTTCTTAAACATATTAAATCATTAATACTTTGTTCTAAGAAGATATATATGTAAATATCTATTGTAGTCATCAACCAAAGTAATAAAATAACTTTTCCTTCATAAGTTAATGAACCATTTAATTAACAAATATCAAAAATGTATTATTTCTATTATATCGTAATTTCCTTCAACACTAAGAAAATATTTCTTAACTATTTTAGATTCTATAAATGTTTCAAATTTATTAAATTCATTCCTAATGATAATTAAGTTGATCTTCTTCATTACTTTTAAAGAATTATAATTAACATGTGCTAAATGAACATGCCATAAATTATAAGACTCAATAAATTAAGAAAAATATTCAATGGTATTATTAATGGATAATTTATACATTCTATAATTTGAATATCCTTTCCCTACAAACATGCCTTTATTTGACAAGATAACCTTGTCATGTTCGAATAAAACCTGAAATACCTTCTTATAAAGAAGATTGATAGAAACGAAATTCTATCGAATTTTGGGTACATAAAACACATTAAGAAGAGAAAACTTCTTTCTAGAAGTGAAGTCTATCTCCACACTTATTTATCCACTAACATTGATTCATGAATTATTTTCAAGGTGTATTTATTTTGTGATAGTACATTCATCAAATGTTTTTAACATCGAATGATCCTTGTCCACATGCACCATTTCTTAGAATCAATTCACCAAACCATCTTCATCAAAGTCATATTGAATTTGAATATCATTACAACTAGATTATCTTCAGTCATAATATTTATAGTGGATTTATCAACATTATTTTTATAGTGACATTCCATTAAAAAATACCTTGGTTTTCCATAGACAAATAATTATCCTTTATTGTTGGAAGGATATCATTTCTTCTTGAATTTTTGACTTCTCTTTTTGATATGTAAGGAAAAGATTAGTTGTTCCTTTTCATCAACAATATTAATCTTGGTATTAAATTGTGAATTCATGCCCACATATCTCAACATATAATCTTCTTCAATACAAATAATATTTATAAATTGTTCCAATGAAATATCCTAACTCTTTTTAATGATTGATTTACCAAAATCATTATACATAGGTGTAAATTTAGAAATAATTTCA